>CM060926.1:96090983-97400983 GCA_030737875.1 Allium sativum | reverse complement strand
GCAATGTGTTATATTTCTACTCTAAGCATATTACAATTTAGAGTGAATGATTTTTCGTAAATTAAGAATAATAAAGTGATTTTGCAATTCAGGTTTAAGCTATTATGTTTATAATAACATTCATAAAGACCATTGTGTAAGAATATCATTTTTTAACATATAATGTACCCCGAGATTGTTTCGATATGAACTTTCAGACCCGATATGAAAATCCCATACGAACCCCCGAGTTATACTTATCACATCCGACTTCTCCCCCGATACGAGATCATATCTTTAAAATTCCTGAAACGAAATGCGACCGATATCCGAGATTTAAATCCTTGGATGCAATAGCATTGCATATTATATGTTATCTAAGAAGGTAGTCATCGAAGGTCCTCACACAACTCTATTATTGAATCAATATGCATCCCATACTCAAATCAATTTGTGATGCCGATTGATCTAATTCTTCTAAACTATGAAGTTTCATTTCATGCTACAACATCCGTTGAAGAAACAAATGTAATCAGAGACATGTTTGTCTATTACTCATCTTAAACTTTCAGAACAGATGGATCAAGTAATCTAGGTACAAAATATAATATAAATTCTACTTGCAGAAGAAACTTACTACTGATGAAGACATTCATTTAATTCTTTTGCCTGTTGGCGACACTGCCAAACTACAGATACAGTTTTTCCTCTAGCACAATCAGCATATTTTGCAGCATATTCACTACACTCTTTGAGTGCCTTTCGCTTCATTTTGCTGCGTAAAGCTGTAAACATTATCCCAACATCAATAATGCTCCATTTTGTACCATTTATATCAAACTAAGGTCATCTCCAGCAGGGAAATTTTGCACCCTTAATAATAAAGCTTCAAAAAGTTCTCTCAAACATAGTAATTAAGAAATTCAAAGTGCTTGAAGATAACGTTGGCGATTCAGAAAATGTAACTGGATTCGAATCTACATGTGATATGTGCCTGGATTTTGGTGTGTTTTGAACACGCATTTAGATTTTGGGGATATATTTATTTTATGCCCAAATATTGGGCACTTTTCCCCAACAAAAATAGCAAAATTACGTGCCTTAATATTAGAGAGTGTTGGTAATACAGCAAAAAATGCACTGCTTTAACCCTATCTAGAAAACACCACATTTTTTGAATACCTCCTTAATGACACCTTATATACACCATACTCCTTGTTGCACCTAACTTGAAAAGGAGAAAATAAAATGAAACCGCAAAAATTATTATGACTTGTAACTAAGACGAGTCAATAGTCATATAATAGCTGTACAAATCTATACTGTCTATCCTACACAATAAATGGGCGTTTGAACCTGTCTCGACTTTCAAGATCAAAAAATTCAGATTTTCAGCAATCAAGTCATTCAATTCAGCATAATTTCTTTTTGTTAATGAAATTAACATAGAGTAAATTATTTAAAAATTTAAAAAAAAAATCATATCTTCATTAACTTTGAGATAATGATGATATGTAGAACAAGAACAAAACAAAATTATGCAAAATATAAAGTCGTCCGAACATTCAAAACAGGAAGATAGCATGGAGGACAAAATTCTGCAACTTTTTAGCCTCAAAGACATGCTCTTGATTTTTTTAGCAAGGACAAACTTTTCGATTAAATATACCATAAGGACAAAAACTCGGTGAGAAGGACAATGTCTATGGTATCAGTTTTGCATAACCTTTTCATATAATGATACTGTATAATTTCTTTTTTTATATACGTTGTCCTTATGACTAATTTTGAAGAATATGCCCTTGAGATTAAGAAGGTTAGAGAGTTTGCCCTTCGAAATAAAATCCCCAATTCTAAAATGCATTGTTAAAGAACATTTTGGTTTCGTATTAATCAGTACTTAATTTGATATTTCTAAGTGCAGTAACATGGTATTTTTAAGTGCAAGAAATAACAAAGTACAGCGTTTTAGTATTATTTATTAATCAGTACTTAATTTTAGTGTAATCTGCTGGAGATGCCCTATCGTCCTCAGCACACCAATAATATGCGTAGAATGATAGTTAGATTGATTCAAATGTGAATTTAAAGCTAGCAATTACATAATCTAGAATTAGGCGACTCAATCATCTCCGTGTTACTTATTCAGTGTCTTCTTACTGAAATTTTTTGAATTGCTAAATGTATGGTCGCGAAGATTAATTGGAACGAGGAAGATAATTAAGCAGTTTTTGTTAATTACATAATAATATTATTAAGTTAGAAATGAATCGATTAAACCTACCTTCTTCCACTTTCTTTTTGACATGATTTTCTCTTGCCTGTTGGACGTAGCTCATCGCCGCCGGCTCCAATGCAGGTTTAGGTATTTCTTATTAACACCTCCCACTCCCTGTGTTTGCCTGTATAATCTAAATGTTTCGCACATATTTTTCAATTTTATGGGCCTCCGCCTATTTATCTAATTTCATATGCATATTGCTTAGGCCTAACAATGATGCAAATAAATTGGTAAAATGATGCAAATAAATTTTTTTTTTTAACAAAATAATAATAAATAAATATACCAAAAGTGGAGAACCTAGTCATTCCCCCAACGGCTCACAAAAACGATTTCCGGTAAACAGAAACCGTGCACACACAATATAAAACAATACAAAACAACACCACAGCAATATAACAACGACAACAGTCATAAACAAGAACGATGAAAATGCAGCAGGCTGAGGAGCTGCAAAGCAACCAAGTCTCCACGAGGGAAGACATAGACTGTGGCCGAAGGTCAGGAAGGAAGATCCCAAGAGTCGTTCATGGTCTCCTAGAAATCTGCTCCTCCAGCTCCCTCTAAACAAGGTGAGAGGCGAGTCCAATAGCATGAAAAATGGGGGAATCCTCCTGCTCTACCTTCAATGTCAGCATCACCTGCTCCAGGGACCCAACACCATAGCATCCAGCAGCTTCCGTCTTACCAAAGTCAGCACCTAAAAACCAGGATCTGCACAACTAGAGAACAACATACTGCTGTTCGACTGGTAATAAATTTAACAAATACTATTACCATTACTGATAGAAAATAAAGGTTGTTATGGTAATGAATAAATGTGCAGATAAATTTAATAAGTGAAATGCTTAACAATAAAGGTTGTTATGGTAATGATTATCGTTACCATTTAACAAATACTGTTACCGTACCGTTTTTACTGGTAAGACTGAATTATTTACTGTTACCGATAGACTGGTATACTGATAATCTGGTAACTGTTACACTGGTAATGGTAAATTAACGTTTGTCAATCAAAGTATGTATCTTGACATGTTTTTTGTACACAATGCATCTTTATTATGCTTAGGGGTGTAAACGGGTCGGACCGGACCGGACGGAGGTGTGTCCAAGCTCTGTCCTATAAGAATTCGGACGGACACGGACCGGACATCATATAGCATCGGACCAAGCCGGACAACGGACTGTCCTATCCAATATAGCATTGGATAATAGAAAAACATCGAACGTTTTAGATTGGACCGAACACTAGTATGTCCAAGCTCTGTCCTATAAGAGAATCAGACGGACACAGACCGAACACCTTATAGCTTCGGACCGAGCCGGACAAAGGACTGTCATGTCCGATATTCAGTCCTAATTATGGTATATGTAATATTAGTTAATAAAAAACATAAATGAGAAAAAAATAAATGCACTTAGAATTATTTTACCTGATTATTGAACTAAATATAATCAATTATTTGATTCTAAATGCACGTAATAAAGCATATCAGATGAATATACATATGTTTTAAATTTATTAGTAAAATTACCGTTACTGCTGGTATTGAATAAATGTTACCGATAATTTACCGCTACAAATGGTTAATTTACCATTACCGTACCGTTTTAACTGGTATACCGATTTTAATCCAAAATGGTTACCGTTCGACTGGTAATGGTGTGGTAATAGTAAATTTACGGTTACCATAACAGCTCTACTTAACATGGTATTTGTAATGATCCGTATTTAAGTATTCGAGGACAGTAAAATAATTATATTTAATTCTTGGTGGTCGAATCATTCTTATATTTTAGTATGTTATTCATGGTGATGTGAGACATGTCCATAATTTTTATCAAATCAATTATGACCGTTTTACCCTTACGAATATTTTTTTAAGCTATAATTTTTGGTAAAGATCGAATCAGATGTTGAAATCAATCTCATTGGATCGGAATGGTGCTTTATGATTCTGTAGACTGGTCACACTAAAGATTTGGTTCTGCGATTTGGGAGAAATCACTGTTTTAAGTTTCTGTTTCTACTAGGGAGACTAATTAAATGTTAATGGCCTGATTGGTAAGCTCATTAGGATAATGACATGCTGCCTATAAATAAAGGGGTTTGGGGAGAGAATTAAGGTTTCTCTTTTCATTCAAACATTTAGGCTTATGTCCGTGATTCTCCGGATTCAACCTAAATCCTAATTTCTCCATTTTATTCATTTTAATTCATCATAAATCGCACCTAGAAGCTAGATCATCATACGAGGAGATTAGGTCACATCAAATTGCATTGATTTTAGGGTTTTTCATCGTTGTTCAGATCTGATTTCATCGGATTAGCATTGGATCTAGAAATTGGTGAGTGATAGATATTTCTCACACGGAAACTACAGATTGTATGGGAAAATTAGGATTGATTCACATCATATATGTTAAATTCATCTTAGATCTGATCATATATGTTTAATTCAAAGATAGATATTCCAGAAAACCTAATTTAATCATATAAACTGGTAAGAAGTTAGATTAATCATGTTCTTGAATATGTTAGATCTATTGTTTTATGATATGTTTTATGTATGTGCATGTTTGTATGATCAAGATTTGATGAATTGTTGTTTGTTTTGATTGGGTTGAATGCATTGCTTGAATTGTATATTAGAATTGTTTGTCGTAGACCTTAGGACTGAAGAACATATCAAATCGAATGTTCAAATGATCGAATTTAGATGAAACTTGGTGGAGACGCTCTGGAGGAAGAAAGAAGCGAACCCAGAAAATTTTGGGTTCAAAATACGCTAACTACATGGATCGACACCGGTCCATGGTCGATAAACCAGCAACAGTCCACCATTGTTGATTGTATCATCACGAGACTTTGGACGTAGCGCCCTGGTGGTAAATCGAGGCTGTATGCAAATTTTCAAGTAATTTGGGATGGGTCGAAGTTGATCGTTCATGCAATGATTGATGGACTGACAGGAGAATTCATCAGAAAGGAATTTGGGTTCGAGGATGGACCAGTAGGAGGTGCTTAAAGATGTGATGATTGAGATCCAATACTTAGCCAAAAATCAGCTAAGTGTATGGACCGGTACTGGTCTTAGACGTTGGATCGGTACCGATCGATCAAGTGAGATGGTGTGGGGTTCATTTTTGGGGAGCAAGATTGTGGTATCTTCTGGGGGTTGTTGGTGAAGTTTGGTGATAAAGGACTTCAGATGGTTGATGTGAAACTCAAAGGTGGACAGTGCTTCAATTGTGAACCCAAGTTGGAGTGGTCAGAGTTGGATTGATGTGATACTGATCCTGGGATGATATATGATTCAGTTTGATGATAGACTGACTTAGGTAGGTGTTGATCATAAATGATAATGGAATTAGTTTGAGAAGTTGCTCGAACTGAAAGATGGAATCGCCGAGAAGAAAGGCTCGACCGATTTTAGGTGCAAAGGAATCGTAAGTTATCGAAGGTTCTAGTGGGTTCAAAGCAGGGGTATCGTGGGGAAACCCATCAGGACAAGTCGGGTCGAGTACCCTGGATCGAGCTCCGAGAGTGATATAGTTATCTCAGTCGGAGGCAAACATACACAAGACAGATGTATGACAGTATGACTAGAGTCGGGGCTTTGCATTACCCTTTGATAGACAACAATGGTTGGTCATTCGATGGTTGTGTATTCAGGGCTTTAGCCGGTGGTAGCTAGGAGATTGATAGTTATGGATGTTATGGTTGATTGTGTGTTTTCTCCTCCATTTCTCAGGGTAGGCTATCACCGTAGGTCGTCGGGGAGAAGTGTTATTAGGGGATCTCCTTCCCTATTCTAGAGCAGCATATGATAGATGATTATCCTATGCTACTCCTTTTGTTGCTAAGACATAACATGATTAAAATGTCTATACTCTTATATCATGTGTAACTGTTGTTGGTTATTATATCGCTCACTAAGACTATTATCTAACTCAAGGTTTATGTTTCTTCTTACTACCTTAGGCTACTCATCAATGTTTTTGATGAGTAGACTAAGACAGCAGGTGACAAGTTTGGTGTTGATGATGATGAGCGATGACAAGCTGGAGGATGACATATTATTTTTGCATATTATATAGATACTTGTTGATTACGTTGTATATTGTTGACAGTTGATACTCCGAGTGATATGTAGTGAGGCTTGATGTACAAATATTCATTTTCATGGTACTTTTGTATTGTTGACTCTGAGATGTTGTAGAGATTTGATTTTCTATTCTGTTATGCTTCATTACTATATCCTGCTGTATATTTTCTATAATATGTTATCCATATGCTGTGAGTTATACGACAAGTTTTATTTTGAGTTTTTCTTCCTTGATGATCGTCCCATATCGGCCTAGCACGTCATCTAGCTCACCTTTTCCTTAGTTTGGTGCTGGAGTTATGAGGTGATCGTCATGTTTGGTATCAGAGCTTTGGTTAATCGATTTTACCTTAAGTTCGCGAGCGTAAAAGTGTATGACAGACGTACTTGTAATCTATAATGGATGATCACTATATTATAAATTATAGTTTAGTATGTTAGTAACCACTTGAACACCATTATGCTCTTTCTTTAATGTGGATTGAACATTCTCGTTTTACATAGAGAATGAGTCAACGAACTTTAAGACACGCTACTAGGGAAGAGCCTACTATAGGCGATGGTAGTCAGTCGAGAGCTACTGATGCTATACCAGATTCTCCTACTATGTTCGAGGTCATGATGGTAGTGGTCATGAGGAGGATGCCTACAACGACCCAGTTTTTGTCGACTTTGGTTATCGCAATAAACTCAATGACGACTAACCAAACATCAAAAAATACAGGAAAGTTAATAGAAAGAAGTTAGAGGGTGAGGACAGATAAGATATAAACTTAGAATAGAAGAAGAAGAAGAAGAAGAAGAACACAACATCAAAGTAACACGAACCTCACAACGGAATGAATAACATATAATATATATCAAATTTTGAAATATAAATCTATACTTGAATATACATATCATTTTCAAAGTACAGCACTTACAACACAGCGGAAATAAACAATAGTTATATGATCCTGAAGCCTCCTGCTCCAAGCTCTTCAAGTATATCTGTAAAATCCTGACTACTTGACTGCCTGTACAAAATTGGGCACCCAAGAGTTTAGGGAAAACAAAACAAAATAAACTCCGGGTCAGTCATGGGACTGGTATAAGTAAAACAGTTTAAAACAGTTTGAGCCAGTAAACGATATCTCATAAGACCACGCCGTATAACGGAACGGGTTTTTCCCTTGTGAGAATCCAAAATATCTTTATATCAAAAACCTTTTGATATTATAATAATGTCTATCAAACACAATATAATAATCATCTAGCAGAAACGCTTTCATCTCACGTTCTACATATATAGTATACAATCAAAACCGCAAGCACGTATTGGGTAATGGATTTCCAACTATGACAAGGTATGGAACCACCTTTCGCTAGTGTACCTCTAGAGAGGAATACACTGAGTTCAACAAGAACATCTTGCAACCCGACCACACATGACCGACCACTCATTTCGTTGAGTGTATCGAATGTATATCACCAACGGTTGGGATCAGCAACCATTTCCCAAATGGTACAGCATCGACAATAGATTTTTAGAAGTAAATGAAACTCTAGATCAGGTGATTATACACCCTAATAAGTGCGACCTACATAGCCATGCTGCCTGCCCATTTTTGTCATTTACCGGATGTGAGGCTAGAAGCTACGCTTATCCTTGACAGATCACACATTTATTCACTTTGAATGTCACATCGTCATACCCGCCAAATCACAAATTGATTTCCCCAAGAATACCACGGGTATACAGCTAAGAGAAATGAACTCCTCTGCCACCAAACGTAAATACGTATGAAGAGATCAACTTACGCGATCTATTAAATATACTCTGTCAGATATTCTTCCATACAGGTCGTTCTAGAACTGGACAAACCGAAGGCACTATTCAGTACATCCATCTTAGGCAGTTGTTATCTAAGATTTATACAACAGCCCTTGCACTTTACTCCATCTTCAACTATCTTTGGCATATATGATTCGCAACATTTATGCCAATACGGAGTGGTTCTTCGGATAATAATCCAACCGGTCTCTCCATATTAACAACGTTAAAATGGTCGAAAACTTTGATAGTCGGTGAGTTAACTATCAAAGAAAAACACGTGTGCAACCAACGATATTATTTCCAAATGGAAATTATATCGATCAATCATCATTGAACATGTATCTCTTTAGTTCACTAATTTAGTTATCTCTTGTTTCCATATATTCTAAATTCTTATTTTCTATTATCAGAAAACATTCCTGATTCTTATTTGGAAAACATTTCCAAAACTCCTTCACTGGATTTAAACTGATGTTTACATCAAACATCGCCATGCCATCTCAAACCATTTACTAAATTCACTTAACCACCATTCATTATCAAACCTTACCATTCCTTAGTTAAGAAGGAAGTCAATCAAGTTCGGGTATAATTACCTCTCAGACCTTAACTGAACAACGTTCTAACTTCAGAATAGACAAAGTTTATCTTTTAAACCTTTAACAAACTTCCTTACGTAACTCTCTTTCGAATAAATCTCTATTCGATAACTCCTCCCTTCGAATAACTATATTCGATAATCTCTCTTACAAATAACTAGATTCAAAAACCTTTCTTCGAATAAACTATATTCGATTAACTCTTATTCAATTAACTCTTATCAATTAACTCTATTGGATTAGCTCTATTGGATTAACTCTTTTCACTTAACTCCTTTCGAATGAACTATATTCGATAACTCCTTTAACTCTATTCGAATAACTATATTCGATTTACTCCTTTAATTCTATTCGAATAAACTATATTCGTTTTACTCCTTTCGAATAACCAATATTCGATAACTCCTTTAATTCTATTCGAATAACTATATTCGATTTACTCCTTTAATTCTATTCGAATAAACTATATTCGATTAACTCCTTTAATTCTATTCGAATAAACTATATTAGATTAACTCCTTTAATTCTATTCGAATAAACTATATTTGATTAACTCCTTTCGAATAACTAGATTCGATAACTCCTTTCGAATAATTATATTCGATAACTTTACTCGATTTACTTCATTTGATTAACTCTGACTGGTTAACTCTAACTGATTAATTCTAATTGATTAACTCTGACTGGGTAACTCTAACTGGTTAATTCTAACTGATTAACTCTGACTGGTTAACTCTAACTGATTAATTCTAACTGATTAATTCTAACTGATTAATTCTAACTGGTTAACTCTGACTGGTTAACTCTGACTGGTTAACTCTGACTGATTAATTCTAACTGATTAATTCTAACTGATTAACTCCTTCGAATCGTTTCCTTTTGAATTATCTCCTTTGGATTATTCCTTTTCTATTTGTTTACTTAACAAATAACTATTCCCTTTTCAATTCTATTTATTTAACAAATAAATATTTCTTTTATCTTTTCTATTTATTTAACAAATAAATATTTCCATTTAATCTATCCTATTTATTTAACAAATAAATATCTCATTTAACATTCTATTTATTTCCTATAAATAAATATTTCCATTTGATCTATTTGTAAATGTTTTACAAATATTTCCTTTTAAATTCTATTTGTAAATGTTTTACAAATATTTCTCTTTCTATTTGTTTTGCAAATATCTTCCTTTGTATTTGTTTTATAAATATATTCCCTTTATATTTGCTTTACAATTAATTTCCTTTATATTTATTTTACAAATACATTTCCTTTATATTTGTTTTACAAATATATTTCCTTATATCTCTTATTTATTTCCCAAATAAATAATTTGTTTATACCTCTATTTATTATCCCAATAAATATTCCTCTTTATAAAATCCTTTGATTTTATAAATAATCCCCTTTATATCTTTTCTAATTCATTTTATAAGCAAATATCCTTTTTATAAAATCCTTTGACTTTATAAATAAATTTCCTTTTATCCTAATCATAATTATTATCAATGAATATTTCCTTTTCAAAACCCTTATGATTTTATAAATGTTTTCTTTTATAAAATCCCTTTTTCCTTTTCTATATAAAATCCATTGATTTTATATAATTAATTTATTTTCAAAATATGTTTTGAAAATCCCCTTTTTACATACTAGTATTTTTCACAGTATTTAAAATACCAAATCACAATGATCGATATCATTTAAACACACATAATCATCAACAGATTATATATCACATCATATATTACAATATATGAAAAACAGTAAAATAAATGTTGAGGAATCCAGTTGGATTCCTCCGACCTATTTCCCTGCATCACAGATGTTAAACAATATAATTAACATCAATTTCATTTCGATATGAAATATTCTGCTGAACAGAATTAATATTTGATTAACGATTTATATATATATATCGTTATCTATAATTTCAACCAATACACAAGCAATTCAACCAAACAGTTAACACACAACAATCAACAGATAATTATCAGTTCTAAGAATATGTTGTAAAAATAGACTGTTCAGAGTTGGTGAGTTTTACTCACATTGGACGATCATCGTTAATAACGATAACCATCGCTTAATTCAGACGAACAATTTATTTTGCTATAAATTGTACCGAGCTTCTATTCACTCCCGGTCAGTTCCATTGCGTAGTCGTCGTCCATACGATCCCAATGGATCCACATTTGCGCAATTCTGATCACGTATGTATAAGATATCAAAATTTATAAGTTTATATACTAATTAAAAATAACTTAAGTTATATTTTTAACGGGCCTCACCATTCTAAAGACGGCCCATACCCATTGAAATGCCATCCCATGTATGTAACGTCTGCCACGACTTGCTTGAGTTTACCACTTTCATGACATGAGTTTTCTTTTCTTTTCTTATGTCTTCCATGTACGTAATGCCTCACCATTCTTTAAGTCTCAAGTCTTTTCTTTCTTTCTTTTTTTCATTTTGTTTATCCATGAACAGCCCAAAACCCAGACTTATATCCCTATAGGCCCGTACGTGTTATAGTGGTATTTCTTCTTTCCCGTTCAACACAGAGAACCGGTTGTAGCTTCCCAAGCCATTTCGGTGCTCATTCATTCGCTCTCACGCTACCCCTTCTCCTCTCAATCTGCTCATGCCAACAAGGCCTACTCGCGTCTGGTATCATACACTAATACATTCCAGTATTTGTAGTAGCTACATGACAAAATCCAAACACTCCTGAACTTCAACCCCTGCACTTCATACGCCTGCTCCATCTTTTGTTCCATCTTATATTAGCACATCCGTTCCTTTATGCCACTGTATGCACCATGTTTCTTCCCCACTTCATGGCCACACTTCCTACATGCTACACACCAATACATGCACGCCTTTCATCTTCAAATCTCCATTTGCATTAACACCACATAACATCGAACTCGTTGAAAACATTATCAGTATGATGTCCGCTGTTAAAACCAGCTCAAACGATTTTAAATACTTGGATTTCACTTGTTAGGCTTTGTTTGAAACCATTAAACTCTCGCTGGAAGTGCACAAGAAAAAATGGCGAGAGGCATTTGATTTTGTACTACACGTTGAACCCTTCACCACCACTTTGTCTTGCTTCATCTCACACACAGCTTTTCCAGTGCAAAAACTTGAACAACATCCTCTCCCTTCACGTCCATACTTCAAGACCACGCCTGCTTCCCAGTACACAGTCCTTCTTCACGTCCAGGCAAACAACCCCTCACCGAATTCTTTTGACCCTTCTTTCCATCACCACTTCAAGCGTTTCAAACCATCCATACTTCATTGTTTGCAAACCGCATGCACTTGAGTTTCCTTCTTTTTATTTGAGAAAAAGTAAACTGGCGGCTATTGTTTTTAATTTGCAGAAGACGTTCATTAGGTCATAAGGAGTTAAAAGGGTAAACATTTATATAATAGTGTTAGCTTCCAAGTCGGCTATGGTGGAAGCTTCGGCCACGTTAAAGAAGAAAAAAGAAGGAATACGTGGACCTCTGTTGATCACTGAAATGAAGGGATTAGGTTTTTAGGGGTAGGGTAATTTAAGTTATAACATTTTGGTGACCTTTCTATATGAAGTTCTGTTCTCATCCGGACGGCCAACGACAGAAATTAAAATACTGTTGTGACCAGTAAGGTAGCACGATTTCAAAAATATAAAAATACCGGTAGATTAACTCATATTGTGAAACCCCAAAATCGCTGATTAAGGGTGCAAAATAATCCAAATAAAAGTTGCTTATTTAATTAATTAAAAATTACAGTAAAATTCTAAAAATTAAATTATTACTACGTCTCAAAAGAACCTAGTCTAAATCCGAAACCGGTCTCTAGTTATATCGAATAAACCATTACGGTCGATAAACGATTCTATAACGACTATTTTAAAATTTGATTTGGACACAACTCATAATCTACACGACGAAATCCTGATTTTTCTCTTCCATCAGAAAAATGCACTTCACCAGCTCCTAACGTTTCTTGTTTCATAGAAATCCGATTTAAAACGGGCCCTGTATATTCAGTTGAAGTTCGAATCGCCAAATAGTGAATTGCCTCGCCATTTCGAGCTCAATTATAATTATATTATAAACTATACGTTCAACTGTCGTCGATTGAATATTTTTTTTCATATAATTCAACTCTAAACTGAACTATATATTTTAAATAATCCAATTCACACTATATTGTGAATTCCACTATTTTTGATTATTTCTGAATTAAATATATTATTCTATTATTTATATTAATTAAATATTCAATATTATTTAATTCTGGTTATCGATATCGCCACTCGATATTTAATAATTAAATTAATTAATTATTCGACAGTTGAAAAATGCGGGTCATTACAATGCCCACTCCAAAAGTTGTAGTAGAGCATGATAATCCAATGCAGATGCCTATTGTGGTTGATTTCGCTAAGCTCTGCAAGGATTATACTTCTCTGTGTCACCATGTTTTCACTAGGCTTATGTTTGGACCAGAAATTAAGAGGAAGCTTGCATCGAGGCAGCTGCAAGGTAGAGCGATGATTGGTGGAATTCCATTACTTTAGAGACTCCAAAAGATGATATCACTTGGAATCGGTTCCGAACCAAGTTCAAGGCAACGTTTATTTCGACGGTCCAGAGGTCAGTTCTTTTTAAGAAGTTTGTTGAGCTTAAGCAAGGAGATAGACCCATGTTTGGGTATGTGGCTAAGTTTGAAGCTTTATCCAAGTATGGTCGTTTGTATAATGAGACTCCTTACTAAAAGAACGAGAAGTTTATATTGGGTTTGGATGAGTGTCTTGAGAAGCAACTGATCAACCATATTTATGATTCTTATGAGAACCTAACCCTCAAGGTTTTTGTAATGTCCCGTATTTTTTGTTGTCAGATATTTAAATTATTTTAAATATTGATTTGGAATTTTAAATGGATTTAAATATATAATTCGTTTATATAACGAAGTTTAAATGTTAAATTTATATACAAATATAAATCGAGCTTGAAATGGCGCGGTAGTTCATAATATTGTGTTTTGAACTTCAATTGAGTGTACAAGATTCGATATAAGTCGGAATTCTGTGAAACAAGAAACGCTTGAATCAATTTGATTATAATTTTCTAATGGAAGAGAAAATTCGAGATTTCATGTTTTAAATTGTTAGTTATGTCCAATTCAAATTTTCAAATAGTCGCTATGAAATTATTTATAAATTATAGCGATTAATTTAATAATTTAATTTGATTTAAAAGGGTTTTTGTATGTAACTTGAGATAATAATCGGATTGAGCTACGAAACGAATTCTGTTGAATTCATATTGACGTTTAGAGTCAGGATAGATACATTGTTTGTTATTTTTGGAGAACCAGGTATTTTGATGTCCAAAATAACATTGTTTCACGCGTAAAATAAAATAACCGATATGCAAACGATCTTCGTTTTCAATGAAACTAATTTTATTAAATCCGTAATGATTAATTTTAGTGGTGTTTCAAGTTTCAAGTCATTTGGAATTTTTTCGTGACTGTGGAAAATTTAAACGCGTGTTTTTCACATGTGATTTATAAAGGACTTTTTACAAATGACCTCAGAATTCATCATGTCCGGAATATTTTTCTATGCTAGGATTAGGAGTTTTACCTGATTGGAGATCATATGTGAGTGTTTTTAAACGATACTTCAAAGCTAAGTTTCCATATAATATTTTATTATGAAATTTGTTTATAAATAGGGGTCACCAAACCCTAATTTCTGGTCCAAACATAAGTCGTGGTCAACAATAATTTCTACCGCCAACTACCCTAAACCAACGAACCATAACATCCCAAGTTCATCCTCAAATCTCTCCTTATCGATTGATCAAATCAAAAAATGTTTAACTGTGAAGTGGTTCAGCAAATCGAGGGCTCTCTACTGGTTGACAGAGATCATTGTTGGCGAACAATAATGGTTAGAATTCGTCTCGAAGCCGGCGACGATTAAGAGTGAACTGGACGCAAATGACTTGGATTTGTCGGGCAGGGTCCAGGTCGATGAGGGAGGACGTTGAGGCGCAAACACCAATAATGTATGATCATGATTAAATGGTAGTGGGTGGTGCAGCGGCTTGGAGATAAGGCAGCGTTCATGGATGAAGTTTAAACGAAGAAGAAAAACACGATACTGAGAGCTAAAAAAAATAACGGGCCAGTTGGTTTCAAATGGATTAGCATTGGAGTCTGCAATGTTGTTATCGAGTATTATTTCGAACAGTGGGGCTGAAGAGAAAAAAGACGGCAGTTTCATTTTTCAATTAAGCATGCATACATGGGAATTAATTTGAATAAGTGCAAACGTCGGGATCATTTTATCGGACTGAATACAAGTCGACGTGGAAAGTTCTTAGATCAGGAGCGGAAGAAATGTGGCAGATGGATTTGAGGAGTCAAGCCAGCTTCCTTTACAAATCAAAATTTAGGTCGGTCGATTTAAAAACATTATTATCAGTGATTAACGTAAGGAAATTTAATTAAGTAGATTAAATAAGTAGGTTAATAACAGTGCACTAGGCGGGTTCGTTATTTGGTAGCAAGGTGGAAAATGGTCGGCCTGATAACATATTAAAACAAAATTAGTTTAGACAATTTTTAAATATAGGAAATTAATTAGTTTCAAGTTAGTTAAGGATTTAGTAATGATTATTTAATCTGGACTTTAAATTAAGGTAAAAATTATTTAAATTAGAAGGTATGTTTATAATTGTGTAGCTTTTACAAATGTTAACAGAATCCGACATAACTAGCTACACTGGAATCATGGCAATGAGTAGATCATTATGAAACTGGTCAGGATAAAAATGGAGACGACTGGAGTTTCCAGTTAAATTGAATGACTTTTTAATTTAACTTTACCGAACCGTTTCAGAAATAAATGGGATCAAAGTGAATATAACTCACTCAGTTTTTAACCACTTATATTTTATATAAGTCGGGATTTAATTTATTTGCTATGGTTGATAATTATTTGTTGTGTGTTGAATGTTTATCTATATATATTGGTTGAATTGGTTGATTTAACATTCGTTTATTTTAAACTTAATCTAATCATTATTTTGACGATTATTTCCAAATAAGGTAACTTACCTTGTTGGTTACGTTTATAATAGTATAAACATATTCAAATAAAATATGGATGCTTGGATTACTGTTATTTATTTTTGAATATTACATCTGTTTATTGAATTGAATAATATTATTTTAGGAAACATATTTGGATGCCGGGAAAAACAGGTTAGAGGGATCCTGTAACACCCCACGTCCATTAATGTCACTCACTAAGGGAATGCATTAACTTTCATGGAGTATTATAAGAGTATGGAACAGAATATCACAAGATAGATATATAAAATGGTACTTAATAAAATTCAAAATTTATTCATTGCTGCGGAAAAGCAAAACATGTTTGGTCACAACATCAAAACCACATACTAGTGTCAAGTACATAAATATCCATCTTGTACAGAATTATTATTAGAGTACATAAAAGTAAAACCATAATCCCACTCCAAATAGCCATAATGAAAAAGAGATAAAGCTGAGCATTACTTTCAACACTTCCAAGCGCTTTCAAAAGAAAGAAATCTGAGTCAAGTTTCAGTATTTCCTCCCTAAGAACCTGGGGGGGGGGGGGGGAACGAAAGAAAGAGAGGCATAAACAAAAAGGTCAGACATAAAGCCTGGCAAGTCTAGTTAATTTTAGTATGAAAATAAGTAAAGCAATATCACAGGAATAAACAGGATGGAAAGTATAACCATGACATAAGGTAAAGCTGGATAACAGGGTGAATATAAAGGAACGTCTAATGCGCTTCCTAGATTTCTTACTTAATTTAATTCTCTGCACCACCTACTAGTAATTCTTAATGAAATGATCCCAAGCCCGCAGTTGGTAGCCCTCAGGCGTAACATCTAGTAAGAGGTATCCACCCCCATTCCATCCTTGAAAACCTACTTGCCCATAATAGATACTAGATGTCCCCACACCACCCCTAATCGATCGGCTCCCTAACTTGTAGATACCTGTGCAGGCCCCGGCTTAGGGTGTATCACTCCCTAAGTGGCAACCCGTGATTGCACAGCTTTATACCTACTGATGTATAGTGGCTAAATCTTCAAATGTCGGGAACACCTTGTGCACGCTTAACGAACTGGTCGGAACCTGCACTGCTACACCCTCGCTCTTATTTGACCGTTTATAATCAGCCCAGTAAGCGTGCCCCAACCCTGCCTAGCTCAGGGTTTCCGATACCTTTAAGTGGGTTACTGTCTGAAAAAGGTCCCTACCGCTACTAGGTTTTTCCCTGGGGTTTATCCTAACCCAACCAATATTGGTTAAATGTTGTCAATCCGCCCAGTTGACTTAACCCCATCCACTTATCAAATCAATATGTATTATTGGTTAAGCTTGCCTTAACCCTATCCACTTTGTTCATGTAATATTGGTTAAGTTGTCATCTCACACAGGTTAACTTAACCCCACCCACCTAACATGTTTTAGGTATCATGTTCATATTTGGTCAGCATTAATTAGTTATTAATGCATAGACCTCTCACATTAAGTCGATGGCTTGTGGCTGCTGGACGTGCCGGGCGGTTCCGGGCAGACTTCTACCACAAGCCAGACTTAATCTCGTGTCTAAGTATCTTTTAATTATGCCTACGACCTCTCACATTAGACTGGCCGTTTGCGGTTGCTGGTTAGGCCAGTTTGTTCTGGGCAAGCTTCTACTGCAAACAGAGTCTAACCTCGTGTCTCGGCATGCTTATCTTAGCCAATTTATTTATTTGCAGTTTATGCCAATTTCAGGTTAATTTTGCCAATTAACCATAATCCCCAATTTCGTATCATGCCCAAAATTTGACATTAATCATGCCCAAATCAACCCAACATATATTATGCCATATTTCCCAACGTTCCCTAGATTACAATTCGTACGTTCATCTCTACGAGATTTGGATTAGGCTCAAAAGTAGCATGGCTATAAAAATAAAAATAGAAGGAGGAAGGGAAGAAATACAGAATAGACATAATAATAATAACAAAATAGGCATAAGGATGAACTGATCATAAAGATATGATAAAACTGATGATAATATTAACATGGGCATATAAAAATCATGCATCTGATATACAGGCTAAGATAGAACTGATTAGATTAGATCTTATTATCATGTTTAATTTCCAACTCCAATTTACAACATGTCAGAATTGCTTTTGTATTATTTAAATCTAAAAATAATCAATGGACTCACCGAGATTGGATTTAGGAAGAGAATAATTCTGAGTTCTGAATTCTGAATTTGATTAGCTAAACCGTTGTTGTAGAATTTGATTCTTATCTTCCAATTTGAATACTCCTATTCTGATTTGCTCTAGAGAAGAGAAGAGAGGCTAGTTTTAATTTAGATTAGGGCAGCATGGAGGCACCATGGATTGGTGTAATGAAATTAGGGTTAGGTCTATGTGTGTTTTTATAGATGTCTTAGATGAATTAGGGCCTTTAGATTAGATTAGAGATCATCAGAACCACACAGCTCAAAAGACACGTCATCCAGCCAATCCCCAAAGGACACGTCATCAGAGAACTCTCCTGAATTCTATGCAGATTTGGCCTCGGCATGGGCGCACTTCCCAGGTGCGCCAGTGCATTTTTGTTCTGGTGCACTTCACAAGTGCGCCAGTTATTCCAGCCTGTTTTCTGATTTTTCTGCCCAACTTCTATCGTCCATAACTTCCTCATACGGTATCCGTTTTACGCAAATTCGAACTCTATCTCAAGCAGAATTCTGAGACGAACGCAATGGCGTAACCTGTTTCACCTAATTCTTCTTTTCAAAATTAATTATTCTTTAACTATCTCTTATGTCATGTTTTAAAATTACGGGGTGTTACATTCTCCCCCCTTAAAGGATTTCGTCCCCGAAATCTTCAAGTTAAGAAGAATGTATCATACCATCCAATCATCCATCTATTCATCCATCATGCACAAGAATTCATTATCTTAAAAGATTTCTTATGCTATATGAGCATATGCAAAAGTGTGTATATATGTTCCTTATCTAATGCAAAGATCAGGCAGTCTACTGATTCAGTTGACCTCCTTAATGCAAAACATGATAGTGCCATGCGTCCATTATGTATGCAAAAGAATTCTACATATCATTTCTATATGAGTGCACAACCATTCATTCAAATGCAGCACCCATATGATAACACATTCAATATACATCCATTTATTTAAATATGCACACTCATTCATATGCAATATGAAGGTGATTGAGCCGATCTAGTGTCTAATGTGTGTGTAAATGCATCCACGAGCAACCACTAGCAAACACTTACATCCACCAAATATAACATGTCTCAAACACATGTTTACAACCATAGGATTTTCTACCTAAAGATCGAAGATATAATCTAGAGGATACACTAAACGATAGAACAAGTATAAACAAAACGGTAGAAAAAGGAGAAGTTAAGAACATACCCTCAAAAAGGAAAGGGTACGACGCACGTATCTTGTCTTCAGTCTCCCAAGTCGCGTCTCCTTGATCATCTCTCCATTGGACTTTAACCAACATGACCTCTCAGTTGTGTAATTTCTTGACCTCCGACCCAAGAATGCATGTAAGAACTCGTCTAACCGTGGCATCTCGCTCTACTTCCACTTCTCTAAGCATGCTCGGCTCTACTACTTCCACGGTATCATGTAAACATTTTCGCAAATGCGACACATGAAATACGTCATGAACACCACCGAGCTTCCCGGGAAACTTCACTCTGTAGGCCATCTGTCCAATTCGCTCTGTAATGGGGAATGGCCCTACGAACCTTGGTGCCAATTTCCCTATAGACCCAAAACGAACTACATTCCTCAACGGTGATACTTTAATAAAGACCATATTTCCAACACTGAACTCAAGATCGGTCCTTCTCTTATCAACATATGACTTTTTCCGGTCCTGTGCCGTCTTCATGCGTCTACGAATCAAGTCTATCTTCTCTGAAGTTTCCCTAATCATCTCGGGCCCAAGCAAAATCTTATCCGTAGATTCCCACCAACAAATAGGCGATTGGCAAGGTCGTCCATATAGAGCTTCAAAAGGTGCCATGCCAATACTAGTCTGATAGGTGTTGTTGTAGGCGAACTCTACTAATGGAAGATGTTCCTCCCATGTCCCTCCAAAGTCCAAGATGCATAACCTCAACAGATCTTCTAGAATCTGATTCACTCTTTCTGTTTTGCCGTCCGTCTAAGGGTGATAAGTGGTACTCAAACACAATTTCTTTCCCACAACCTCTTGCAAGCTCTTCCAAAACTCACTAGTGAAAATGGGATCTCGATCTCTCACAATACTAGAAGGTATGCTGTGTAGACGAACTATCTCTCGGAGATAAACAGATGCTAACCATGTCGTTGTTCTTCTACTCTTAACGGGAATGAAATGGGCGCTCTTGGTAAGTCTATCTACTACTACCTAAATCCCTGTATTACCCTTCCTTAACCTTGGCAAACCGTCGTCGAAATCCATGGAAACAATTTCCCATTTCCGCTGTGGGACATCTAAAGGGTGAAGCAAACCACCAGGCTTCTTTTGCTCAGCCTTGACTTGCTGGCACACTAAGCATCTAGAAATGAAATCAACCACATCCTTCTTCATTCCAGTCCAAAAGAAAACTCACTTCATGTCCCTATACATCTTGTCACCACCGGGATGTATGGCCAGCTTAGAACGATGTGCTTCTTCAAGGATTGTCTTTCTCAAACTCTCGTCTCGAGATACGCAAAGTGTCCCATCTCTATGCAACCAACCTTTGTCATCTACAGTGTACCTACTAAGATGGCTCAAAGACTCCCCTCTTATGAGCTTGTCTACTATCTCTATCAGTTGTGGGTCGTCTCGCTGCGCCGCACCTGTTTGTCCCAAAAGTGTAGGTCACACCTCTAATGATGCCAACAAACCGGGTACATAATCAATGGAGGATCTAAAGTCAAAGGTAGAGATATAATCTAAACTCTGCCGCTCGACAAACAAAGGACTCAAAGTCAACTTCTTTCTACTCAAGGCGTCAGCTACAACGTTACCCTTGCCAGGGGTATATGCAATCTCAAAATCATAGGATGCTAAGAACTCCATCCACCTTTGTTGCCTTAAGTTTAAATCTTTTTGGGAGAACAAGTACTTTAGTGACTTATGGTCTGTATACAACTCAAACCTCTCACCAAGCAAATAGTAATGCCAAGACTTAAGCGCAAAAACTATGGCAGCTAACTCTAAGTCGTGGGTAAGGTAATTCTTCTCATGGGCCTTTAACTGCCTTCCACCATAGCATATCGCCCTTCCCACTAGCACCAAAAATGCGCCAAGCCCTGTCCCGTAAGCATCAGTATACACTATGAACGGTTTACTCCCATCCGGCAAAACTAAATCTGGAGCTGTCGCCAATGCCCTCTTCAAACGTTGGAAAGCGTCGTCACAGTCAACATCCCAAGAAAAGGTCAAATTCTTTTTTGTCAATCGTGTAAGTGGGGCTGATATCTTGGCGAAGTCCTTGATGAACTTTCTGTAATAGCCCACCAAACTAAGAAAACTTCTTACTTCTGTTGTATTCTTAGGAACCTTCCAAACTTGGATTGCTACCACCTTCGCGGGATCCACAGCTATCCCTTCCTTGGAGACCGCGTGTCCTAAGAACCTCACTTCCTTCCTCCAAAAATGACATTTGGAGAACTTAGCTTTGAGTTGATGTGCTCGAAGGGTCTCTAAGACTTCCCTAAGATGTAGGGCATGCTCTTCCTCGCTTCTAGAAAATATCAAGATATCATCCACAAAGACTACCACGAACTTGTTTAGAAACTCCCTAAACACCCTACTCATCAAGTCTACGAAATATGTGGGTGCATTCGTCAAACCAAAAGGCATGTTGAGCCATTTGAAGAAACCATTGGGAGTCCTAAAAGCAGTCTTATCTATACTATCCTCAGCTACCCTCAATTGATGAAATCCTGTAGCTAAGTCCAACTACGAGAAAACTGAAGCACCAACCAACTGATCGAACAAATCATTTATCCTCGGCAATGTGTGTTTGTTCTTCTTCATGAGCTTATTCAGCTCCCTATAGTCCACGCACAATCTAAGTGAACCATTAGCCTTCGTAGCAAAAACAACTGGAGCACCCAACTCTGAGATACTTCTTCTTATGAACCCTTTCTCAAGCAACTCTTTCACTTGTTTATGAAACTCCCTCCTTTCTCTTGGAGCCATGTGGCGCACAGGCAATGCAACTGGCTTTGCATTGTCCACCAAGTATATACGGAAATCTATCTCGTGTTTTGGAGGTATGCCCCTAACCTCCTCAAAGACATCTGCATACTCACGGACTACTCGAACAGATTGCAAATTATCAATAGACGTGTCAAGAGATTCTAGGTAACTAAGCATAATAGAACCCTTAGGGTCGCATGAGATATCGAGAGTATTACTCAAACTAGTCAACAGTCTAACTACCCACTTTTCACAATCGAGAATGACACCATACCTGGCTAGCCAATCCATTCCTAGAATCAACCCGTAGCCCGTGAAAACAAGCACATAGGCATTGCATTCGAATTCAACGCCATACACATATATTCTCTAATCCCGACATAACATAGAAAGATGATCCGTACCCCCAACAGGATTTAAGACAACGACGGGATCCACTACTATACTAGTATCTAGGTGTAGAGACTCAACAACAGAAGCAGATATAAACGAATGTGAAGCGCCAGAATCAAACAAAGTACGTACATGATGATCAAAAAGGAAAATCAAACTTTTCAACAGAAATGTTTCTACCTCTCTCTTGCCTAGCTGCCATGAGAGCATGAACCTGCCCTCCAGAAGTAGAGCATGTCCTCTGTCCTTGCCCTTGTCTTTGCCTCCTTGGGCAGTCCTTAATCATATGTCCTGCCTCACCACATTGGAAGAAACCAGTCTTTTTCGTCTTCTTATTTCTACAGTCTTTAGCTATATGACCAGGTATACCGCAGAAATGGCACTTCCTTTTATCTTGGGCTTTTCCACTCTTCTTAGGACCCACTTTATTGTCCTGTGCCTTATCTACCTTAGCACCTTTCTCCTCTTCATGCATCAGCGCCATGTCAGCAAGTTTCTCGAAAGTAGCCCCCATAGAAATGTGGGACATAGCCAACCCATGTAATGGTTCATTCAGACCCTTGGCAAATCTCAAAGCCTTCTTTTGTGGTGTATTAACTAATTCCATACCAAATCTTGCTAACTGGTTAAACTTGTTGACGTACACCTTCACAGATAAATTCCTTTGTTTCAAAGCCAAGAACCTTTCCATGTATAAACTCTCCTCCACTTGTGAAATAAATTTCAACTCGAACCTTCGTCTAAATTCTATCCACGTCTCCACTGGACATCCTCCATTAGTTACTTCCCACCAAAAGGAAGCTTCGTCCTTCATCAACCAAGCAGCTAGCTGAACTTTCCTTCCATTGTCTATCTCAAAGATACCAAACAAGTCCTTCACTTCCTTGAGCCAATTCCGAGCCTCAACAAATGTCTCAGTCCCATAAAACTATTTTCCGTCCATCGCACGAAAGTCTTTGCATATCTTAGAAAAAGCGTCTACATGGGAGGAGAAGGAGCGGCTGCAGCTGGGGGAGGAGGAACGTCTGCTGGGCCTACGGTAGTAACCCTAGCCTCTAGATACCTTTTGAACCAACCTGGTATCTGTACGCCCTCGGGTATAACGGGTTCCCCAGACATGCTGAAAGGAAAAAGGAAGAGATTCAAAATAGAGAATCGAGAGATAGATATATGGCTTTTGGGGATTATATTTTTCATAATAAACTTTTCTTTTTTAAAATAAAAAATGCTTTTGAAAACGGCTTTTAAAATCTTTTGTCTGTTCTGGTAACCTTCGGCTCTGATACCACGCGTAACACCCCACGTCCATTAATGTCACTCACTAAGGAAATGCATTAACTTTCATGGAGTATTATAAGAGTATAGAACAAAATATCATAAGACAGATATATAAAATGGTACTTAAGAAAATTCAAAATTTATTCATTGCAGCAGAAAAGCAAAACATGTTTGGTTACAACATCAAAACCACATATTAGAGTCAAGTACACAAATATCCATCTTGTACAGAATTATTATCAGAGTACATAAAATTAAAACCATAATCCCACTCCAAATAGCCATAATGAAAAAGAGATAAAGCTGAGCATTACTTTCAACACTTCCAAGCGCTTCCAGAAGAAAGAAATCCGAGTCAAGTTTCAGTGTTTCCCCCCTCAAAACCTGGGGACGGAGGGGGGGGGGGGACGGAAGAAAACGAGGCGAAAACAAAAAGGTCAGACATAAAGCCTGGAGAGTCCAGTTACTTTTAGTATGACAATAAGTAAAGCCATATGACAGGAATAAACAGGATGGAAAGTATAACCATGACATAAGGTAAAGCTGGATAACAGGGTGAATATAAAGGAATGTCTAGTGCGCTTCCCAGATTTATACTTAATTTAATTCTCTGCACCACCTACTAGTAATTCTTAACGAAATGATCCCAACCCCGCAATTGGTAGCCCTCAGGCATAACATCTAGTAAGAGGTATTTGCCCCATACAATCCTTGAAAGCCTACTTGCCCATAATCACTACACCATAATGGTCATTTGGTAACCCTTTTTTTTTCAATTGTCAACACTTATTTCTGTTGCCGTGTAATAACCAAAATAAGCGTTGCAATGTTCAAAAAGTGTTACCAAAAATACATTATTTCAATTTTTTTATTGCCAACACTTATTCGTGTTGGAAAGGCTGATTTGTTGGGGTAAAAACGTAAACTTACATCCTTATACCCTATTTTCCATTTCTCCATCTTCTGGCCAACGCTTTTGCTAGAACGGCCGCCAAAATCAGTAATTCTCAAATCCGAACGAGGGAGAAAAAAAAATCGAATCTAAATCGAAGAATCTGGCGGAAAGTAGAAGACTTCAATCCGCTCTTCTCTAATCGGTTTTTGGGGGTCACAGAGCAACTCGAATTCAATTTTTGGGATCCATTTGTGCTGGCGTTCAACTCGAATTCATCACATCAGTCGCTTCAGGTAAATTTTGTTCGATTTGTTCTACTCTGTTCTTTCTTAGTAGGCACCAAATATAACCACTAGTTCAGTATGATTTGTTATACGGTTGCTGTCTCTTGTTGGCTATTGTACCATTTTTTTTGTGGATTGTCAAGGCTTGATTGTTAAGACTGTCATAAGATGGAGATTTGTCTGATATACATAATAAATTTGTGTGTTTGCAAAGTTAAAGTTGATTCCCTTAGGGCTGGAGACAAATCCAATCACCTTCGTAATACACGAAACCTTTGACTTGAAATGAGCATGCTAGCAAATTGATATGTCTTAATAGAATAAGACAATCAACCTGAGTATATTAGTTGTGTGTACATTTCTTAGTAAAAAATATTGGGGAAACTTGCATTTTGTGTGTAATATCCATCCCTATACAACGCCCATATATAAAACAAGTTTTGCTAAAAAGAAAAGATTGAGAGGAAGTAAAGACTGTAGAGACCTTGTAGTTTGGATCCGGTGTCTTCAAATGTAGTCAGATCTTTCCTTGTGTGGTGGAGATGAGTGTTTATTGCATTCACGCCTAACATCCCTGTGTAAACTAGCTGTTGGATATAGTGTACAGGAATTTAACTTTGCTGGGTAGTGGCAAGTTAAATAAATAAAATTGCTGGGTATACTTGCTGAGATAATCATATTTCATCTATTTCGTCTATTTAAGATGGAAAGCATTATTCAATTGATTATAACTGTACATTTGGTATAAATGCTTCATGTATTCAAACATTTTCTTTTGGAGCTGTTATCCATATGAGTTACATAAATTTACCACAGGTCCCTCTCCACATGGAACTCTGATTAATATTAAAAAATAGTATTACACATTGGACCCACTAGAATTTATGTTTACATCCACCATAGCATGCTGCCAATAAGTTGATCTCAATAGTCAAATAGTACTTGCCTGCTCACTAGCTATATCTAGTGTCTCATGGATCTGCTCAGACCTTTAGCTCAAAATAAGAACTGATACCTTATTGCTTTGCTTTGGTTTTTATCGAAAAATGTACATTTGATAAATTGGTTTTCCTATGTTTGAAGTGTGATATTTAATGAAGAGGGAGCCACAGTTATAAATAAGTACTGTAAATTATTATTACCATTATTATGGACTTGATGAAAGTCCTACTCCTAGTGTAAAATTTATAAAATGTTAAATTTGCTGATGCATTCCATGAAGGTAGCATGTATCCCTCAAGGCTTCATTAACATGCATGCACGAAAATGAAAAGTATAGCAAGCTTGCATGTGATAACTGATTGTAACTATTGCCACTTTATATGTATGGAGTTATTGTCTGAATAGTAAAAAATTACTACATTTCCCTATACACCTTGTCATGTAAAATTAAAGTGAAATATTATTTTTGCACTAGGTCTTGGTCATTACCCTGTCCAAGTCATAAATCCTTTTGGGATTCCATTGTTCAGCACATAATAAGTTGGAGAACTGATGTATAGCAGTAAGTTTTAATAGATTGTATGATATCCCACATAGACTTCAACATATGTAATAAAAAGCCTTTATTCACCCTGCCATAAGGCTTTTATTGAGGTCCACTTTCAAATACATTTTATTTGCACCATGAGCCATAATTAAGAGAGTTTTCAGATATAAATCTGCCTATAGTAGAAGCGCTTTGACGTTATGAAATTAATTCTGGCAACACCTTATCCAGTCTCTAACAAGCAAAAGAGAAGGTATCAACATGGGGCAATATATCAACCTAAGTAAGTCATATGGGCGTATATATTATATATTATATATTATATAAATGGACGTATATATTGTATGTTATATAAATGGAACTTTTCCATTTTGAAGCTTTTGCAATTACCGAATTGTCAACGAATCGTAAACTTCGAGATTGCCACAGCAGCTAGAAGCTGCTGTTTGCACAGCAGCTTCAAGCTGCTGTGGCACAGCAGCTCGGCTTGAAGCTGCTGTGCAAACAGCAGCTTCTAGATGCTGTGCAACAGCAGCTTGAAGCTGAGCTGCTGTTGCAGCTTGAAGCTGAGCTGCTGTGCCACAGCAGCTTGAAGCTGCTGTGCAACAACAGCTTCTGCACAGCAGCTTCAAGCTGAGCTGCTGTGGCACAGCAGCTAGAAGCTGCTGTTGCACAGCAGTTTTTTTTAAAAGGTGCATTGCAGATTTTTCTTTCTTTCTTTTTTTAAACAGTGCAGTTTTTAAAACAAATGTTGTTTTTTTAAGGATCTTAAGCAGGAAGGAAAGTTTATGGAGGAATACTCCATAAACATAATCGATTATGAAGTATGCTTGTAGCTAAGAGGTTTGTATAGCTCATGCATTTATTGTATTGTGTTGTGTTTATAATGCTAAAGAAAATGGTCATTGCTTAGAACTCCATTTTTAAATTGGCGATCAAATTTGTTTGTTATAATCACACTTAAAAAACATGAAGTAGAAATCTAAATATTCAAAGATCCAAGCAGTTTTTTATGCATTTATTGTATTGTGCAGTTTTTTATGCATTTATGTATAGCTCAAATTAAAGTATTTATTCTATATTTTTCTTTGATAGGTCCAAGAGGTAAAATTTGAAATTTATGTCTAACTCAAGTTCAAGAGAGTGGATTAAAAGTCCATATAGAAATACTGAAGAATACAAGCAAGGCGTTCGAGACTTCATTAGTTTTGTGAAGAATCACTCATCTCGCGATGTTGAAATTTGCACTTGTCCTTGTATTAAGTGCAAGAACTCTAAAAAGCTCTCACTGGAAAACGTTGAGAAACACTTAATCATTCATGGTATGATTAAAACATATAATAGGTGGTTTTTCCATGGAGAGATGAGCAACAATAACTCGGGGATGAATCATACAAAAAATATCATTTCAGATCCTCATATCCAAGATCAAGATCAAATTCAATCCGACCAATTTGTAGAGGGGGCTCTTAGAAATCTCATAGACGATGCTTTTGGAGTGCATAATATGCCACAAGCTAGCGGTGAAGAGGAAGTTCAACAAACAAATACAGACGATTATCAGACTTACTTTGGAGAGAAGCACAAAAAATACGCAGACAAAGCAAATGAAAAACTTTATTCTTCTTGCGAAGAGGGGATTACAACGTTAGGTGTAATTGTTGAGCTTCAGAACCTTAAAAAGGAATTTAACTGGTCGGGAAATAGTGTGACTGAGTTGTTGAAGCGATTAAAACGTTGGCTTCCAAAAGAAAGTAATTTACCTGACAAGTATCCCACGATGAAGAAAATAATAAAGGATTTGGGAATGGAGGTGAAGCATATACATGCTTGTGTCAATGATTGTATATTATTTTGGAAAGAAAATGTTGATGCGAAAGAATGTCCTGTGTGTCATAAAACAAGGTACAAAACAAAAAAAACAGTGTTAGGGGAGGTTAAATTAACGAAAGAACCAAGAAAAGTTTTAAGATACTTTCCTATAAGTCCAAGATTAAGTAGATTGTACACTATACCATGGATAGCTCGTAAAATGCAATGGCACAAGAAAGCTACACCATCTTGGAATTCCATGCGACATCCTATAGATTCAGCTGAATTGAGATCAGTCAAAAGTCGGTGGCCAGAATTTGCTATTGAAGGACGCAATGTTTGGCTTGGTATTTCTATGGATGGGTTTAATCCAAATGGTGTTCTCTCCAATAGTTATAGTTGTTGGCCTGTTTATATGATACCTTATAACCTACCCCCTTCGTTGTGTATGAAATCACAATTTCAAATGTTGAGTATTTTAATTCCTGGACCAAAAGCACCAAGTCAGGACATTGATGTATACTTGGAACCTCTTGTCGATGAATTAAAACATCTTTGGGACGAAGGGGCGTCTGTTTTTGACACAGACAAGCAAGAACTTTTCAATATGAAAGCAATATTACTATGGGGAATTCATGATTTACCAGCTTTTGGTAACTTATCTGGCTGTGTGACTCATGGTTATAAAGCGTGTCCTGTCTGTGCTACCGAGACAGAATCAGAGTAAATCGGCAACAAGATCATCTATTCAAAATATAGAAGGTTTTTGAAGAATGATCATCAATATAGAGCATTAAAACACGGATGGTATAGGGATGTTGAACATAAAGAGCCTCCAACTCGGCTAAGAGGCTCGCCTCTTTTAGAAAAGCTTGAGCGTATCAAATATATTCATGGCAAAATACCACCAAGCAAAAAGAGATTGATTTCTGAAGCTTATGATAATGTAGATTGTCTTGTCGATGAGGAAGGAAGGTCGGCATGGTATAAGAAGTCAATTTTGTTTGACTTGGATTATTGGAGCAATCATAAAGTTCGTCATACTATTGATGTGATGCATACTGAAAAAAATGTTGTTGAACATCTCATCAATTTTATGTTTAACAAAGGAAAGCAATCTTCTAAACTTGCATTTGATAAGGATCACAAGTTGCAATGTTGTCAAGTTCTTAAAGATGCAAAACTTCCATCATGTCTTGCAACTAAGTTAAACGGTCTTATATGTCTTCAACCACCTGGTTTGCAAATTAAAAAGACATATGATTATCATATTCTCATCCAATACTTGCTTCCTATCATGGTTCAACATGCATATCCAAAGTGTCGTGAGTTAAGACGAGCGGTTTTACAAGTAAGCTTGTACTTCAACATAATATGTTCAAAAGTTCTTGTTCGAGAACATGTGCAAGCGGCTAAAGATATGATTGCTGAAGCATTATGTGTGTTGGCACACTATGTTTCAACGGATTTTTTTGATATAAGCATCCATTTGATGGTACATTTAGCAGACCAAGCTCTGCTTTGTGGACCATCGAATTACATATGGATGTATCCATTTGAAAGGTAAATATTGTTTTTGCATTCAAATTATTTTACCTAAGGGTTATGAAGTAACTAACTGTAAGTATGCATATTAATTTTTGTATGCTAGGGCTATGAAAGATTGCAAAAACATACCTAATAACAAAAGGTATATAGAAGGATCAATTTCTGAAGCATACCTTATTTCAGAATCTATTCGATACGCAATGGAATATATGCCAAATCCACGTGATGGAAATCATAGCTCTAAACAAGCATCCTTTTTAGATGAGAATAGTGATGATATATATGAGCGTTCCATCGTTGAAGGTAAACCGTTAAAATTATCTAGAGTGCAACGATCACAGATTCGACGATGGTTACTATTTAGAATTGATATACCGGAACGAGGTGAATACTACAGGTCATACATTTTCACCTTTTTCAATACGTATATCACATTTAGTCAAGAATATATATATATTTATCACATTATTGAATTTGTAGTGCATACCGCTTATCTTTAGAAGACGGTCTTCGTGGTAAAAGGAAAACTATCACAAAAGCAGAAGTGGTAGTCCAATCTGAATTTGTTGATTGGCTATACAATAAGGTGTGCTAAATTTACTTGAGAGCAATGTATTTCTTTTTAACTAATGTTATTCTATTAATTTTGTTAATTCTTAACAGTTAGTGGACGAAAAATGCATGAACACAATGTTATGGTTGTATGTCAATGGTCCAAAGTGGGAAGTAAAAACTTTTATTAAGTACAGAGTGAACGGCTATACATTCTCTCCTCAACATTATGACGATAGCATTTCAACGCAAGATAGTGGTGTCTGTATGGATGCGATCACTACATTTGTTGCAAGTTCAAAAGATTTAAATCTTATGGATGATGATACTACTTGGTATGGTGTTATTAGAGAGATCATGGAAGTTGATTACTATGATTTTCAACATGTGGTATTCTATTGTGATTTGATGAATGTTGCAGATAAGACAAATGGTTGTAAAGTTTGCCCGGATACAAATTTGTTAATGGTAAACTTAAAGAAGCTCAAGAATACCGATGGAGAATATGATGAGCCTGCTATTCTTGCGTCCGAAGCAAGTCAAGTATTTTACATCATAAATACACAAAATTCCGACTGGTCAATTGTTCGACGCTCTCCTAAACGCATAATGGATAACATAGATGATTATGAAGTACCAACAACATATCAATCTATTTTGAAAGAACAACCAAATTTAGAACCATTATTGAAATGTATTCAATTGAAATCAACATGTTGATTGAAAATATTTTGCATGTATTTTGCTTGTTTTGATCATGCGTTAACCTTTATTGATGTATTGTACAATTGTGTTGTGTTTTGAAATGTATGATTTTCTTTTATTGATGTCTTTTGAAACTATTGCCAGTTTGTTATGTTAATTCATATCTTACAAGTATCTTTCACGTGTTATGTTAACTTTACATTTTGTTTGTTTTTTAATGTAGATTTTTCATTAAAATGACAAACAATTTTAGCGCAAATGCAAATGTAAGTACAACAGAGACTATTGAACCTCAACCACCCAAAGGTAAAAAGTACTTTATAACGGTTGGTGTTGAGGGTGCAGTAGGGGAAGATTCAGCTAAATGGAGTACACGTTGTGGTGAGTTAATCCGTTGTCATATACCCGTTGGCTACAAAGAATGGAGGGCCGTAGATAGCTTCTACAAGGATAAACTATGGGAAGGGCTTTTGGTATTTTCACTCATATCAATTTCACCATCAAGTTTAAATTATGATATATTTGATTGGTTCATGATTTCTTTTATTTTTTTTCTTTTCTCGTGATAGGAAGAACTTGACATGGATGTAGATCCTAGCATAGCTCGACCGTTATTAGAGAAACATTTCCCACCGTACTATAGATCAATGAAGTCAACATTAAGAAAAAGTCTTCTTAAAGTTGATGACACTATGATTCCTAAACGTGTTGCCATTGATAGATGTCCAAATGACATAGATAGAGTGTGGTGGGAAAAGTTCCTTGATATTGAGTATACGAATGAAAACATGGAGCAATGTAAAAAAAAATGCAAAAAACAAAGCGAAAAACCAAATCACTCATACTCTAGGAAGGAAACCTTACCATAGAGTGCACCATGAAATGGTAATAAAATTATCTTTTGTAAATGGTTGTTTGTAGAATGTTATATTAACTATGTGTTTTCAACTTTGATATTTCCTGTAGGTCTTAACCAATCCAGAAGCAAATATTTCACGAACGATGATTTGGAAGGTTGGACATAAAAGAAAATCGGGAGAAGTACTACCATGTGCCGCAGAAACATATGTAGGTTTGCATATATGTTGTTAAGCTCTATTTTAAAATTGGTCACCTCTTAGTTCGTGAAATATGAAATTTTAATTGGCCACCTCTTATCAAGAGATAGTTTTACATCTTAATTGTCATATTTGTCTTTTGCGAAAAAGCGATATGCACGCTAATTTTACATCTCATCATCTTAATTTATAGGTCATTTTTAACGTACTTTTTATTGTTGAGACATAAAGGTTGTTTGAAAAGAAAAAACATATAATTTCAGTTGAGATTTTGGATTGAGACGCAGTTCAGATTTTTGAGATTTAAATTTTGTCGTGTACTAATGCCGCTGCCGCTAAAGAGGAATGGTAACAGCAGCTTGTAGCTGCTGTTTGCACAGCTACAAGCTGCTGTGGCGCAGCAGCTTGAAGCTGCTGCACAGCAGCCGAATTTAACAACAAACTGATATTTTTTTTTTTCAATTTTCTGTTTTTAACAACAAACTGAACTTTTCAATTTAATGTGACATTCAATGATCGCAGGCACTTCTAGAGGCAGCGGAAGAAAAGAGAAAATTGGATGGTAGTTCTAGTGGCACAGTAGATGATCTTGATAATGATCCAATTGCAGAAGTTTTTGGTTCCGACATGAAGAAAAATTATTGTCGAGCAATTAGTTCTACTTCTTCTATAAAACAAGTTAAGGTGGCTCGAGCTGTAAAAGCTGTAGCTAAAAAAAAACAAGCCGTGGATTTGTCCGTTTGGAAATTGGAGATAGAAAGGCAAGTAGCTACTCAGGTTAATAACGCCATCAATTCAATTACTTCAACTTTTATGAAATTTATACCTAATTTGCAAGAAAAACTTGTTGCAAGTCCTTCCACTCCTCATACAGAAGGTGCTTCTAATTTAGCGGATCATCCTATAAGTAATAATGTAACTGTTACTCCAAATGTGTCACTTAATGATCTTCATTCAATTACAATGGAAAAGAAATACGTAATGCTATTGTCAAATGATCTAGAGAAGGAGGTAGCAAAAGGTTATCTTGGAACACAAACAGTTTGTCATTTTAGGAAAGTGGTACCGAATATAGAGAAAGTAATTTGGGTTGTTGAAGTTCTTGAACCAGATGCACCAATTTATGATGGTCCTCAAAATGGAATATACAAGTTATGTGAATTTTCAGATGGAGGCTTCATTATATGGCCAGAGTTTCGTATTCGGTATTTGTAGAATCTTATTATGTATTGAATTTAGCAAACTAATTATGTATTTAATTTGACATCTTAATTATGTATTGTGTTTGTTTATTGTTAACTGATATTCTATGTCGTTATGTGATTATGAATGTTATCTATTAGTATGCATTGAGTTTAATATTAGTTTTTGATTCATATTAAATATCGTCTATATTATCACCATGTTGGTTATTGTTTGAATATTAATGTTAGAATATGCGAGTTGCTAATACATATTTCTGTTATTATTAAAATTTATATTTGTTGTCAATTAAAATTTTGTAACATGTATAGGCGTTACAAACAAATGTATTACAACATGTATAAGCGTTGCAAACAAAAATCTTACAACGATTATAAGCGTTGGTAAAGAAAATCTAGCAACGCTTATAAGTGTTGCTAAAGAAAATCTACCAACGCTTATAAGCGTTGCGACTGAAAATATACCAACGCTTATAAGCGTTGGGACAGAAAGTCTACCAACGCTTATAAGCGTTGGTACTGAATTGCCACCCCCCATAGCAACACTAATAAGCGTTGCTGAAATTGTTTGCGACGGTTATACTCGTTGGGAATCACCTGTTTTGGTGTAGTGAATAGATACTAGATGTCAGCAAACTACCCCTAATCGATCGGCTCCCTAACTTGTAGATACCTGTGCGGGTCCCAACTTTGGGTGTATCGCTCCCTAAGTGGCAACCTATGACGATCCCAAAACCCCGTGTCAGGGAATTAAGGATAATCATTGGAATATAACCCATTAATCATCATTAGCAGAGTACAGATAATAGCACAAGCATGAAATAGAATAATTTACATCAATATGACAGCGAAATCATAATATGTAATAAATATCAGAGTTGCACAGTCATAGGATACAACTTAGTGCATAAAGGAAATGATCAGTCTACATCAAGATCACTGGGACATATACATCAGATAATACATAATAGAGATAAATCAATCTACATCGCACATATAATTTATACAACGCTTGTATGTGAGATATACAATGCTTATATAACTTATACATCGATTATATAATTTATACATCGCTATTCCATTCAAATTTGAATTTTGAAATCTCACATTGGCTTTCCACTCCTTTAAAAATTGTAGGAAGCTCCTAATGCATTCTAGTTTCTTCTAGAATGTAGATGACGTCGCTATGAGTTCGATGACTCTAGTTTCACTGGATTTCGACAACATAGCAAAAACATATGATTTTTATTTGAAAATCAAACTTTGCAACACTTAAAAGTGTTATAGCCCTTTAAATAATCACCTGCCATTAGTTTCAGAAAAGGGTTCAAACTAGGGTTTCGATCTAGCGCTCAAACGGTTGCACGAGACGAAGATCGGGAGGTGCCACGTCGAAGAGAATTTCTATTGGCCCAAGGTTTTATAATTAATTTTTAATTCTTTTAATTTCGAAAATAACCCAAAGTCCATACGAACTCCAATTCAAACCCAGCGACTGTCTCCTTTAGCCAAATACCCTCATTCCGGTCACAATGGAATATGTTTCGTAAGCCCATTCGAATGTTTCAGTCAGTTATTCTTCAAATTAAAATTTAAAACATTCAAATTTGGATCTGAACGTACATTTTAATTTGCTGGGGCCACATACTGATTCCGAAAATTCCCGAAAAATAAATCTAGCTATGTTGGGAAGATACGGTCCCAAAAAAATTAATTTCGTCCATTTTGGAGACCGTTTGAAAAATGGACTTTTTCTGGTCGATCCAATTCAAACTGAAATTACCGAACGCGTTTTCCTTTTCCACGCTCACATATTAATTCCAAAAATTATGGAATTTGAAACCTAGCAATAATTTGACATTCCGGATCCAACCAAAGTGATTTCTTCGAAAACGGAGGTCGTTTGCAAAATGTCTACTTTTACGGGCTATATTTATATTAAATTTCATAGCGACTACTCTGAATATTCAATTGGCCATAACTTTTGATTCCCGCTATGAAATTTTGATTTTTCGGATCGTTAGAAAGATATTTTCAAACAGATTTAAATATTTTTAGTTTCACTAAAATCCAATTTATTTTGAATCGTGTACATTCAGTCAAAGTTCATAGTCAATTTTCAAACTTTCGCGCCATTTCAGGCTCTTCATATAATTAAAATAAATTTATTTGTTCTAACTTTGTTTTAAATAAATTTTTAGTCGTTATTATTTAAAATAAATCAATTTAAATATTCCAAATTCATTAAAATAGCCAAATAAAAATTTTAAATTGGTTCTGATTTTCCGGGTTGTTACACAACCCGTGGTTGCACAGCTTTATACCTACTAACGTACAGTGGCTAAATCTTCCAATGCCGGGAACACCTTGTGCATGCTTAATGAACCCGTCAGAACCTGCACTGCTACACCCATGCTCTTATTTGACCGCTTATAATCAGCCCAGTAAGCGTGCCCCAACCCTGCCTAGCTCAGGTTCCCGATACCTCTAAGTGGGTTACTTTCTAAAAAGGGTCCCTACCGCTACTAGGTTTTTCCCTAGGGTTTATCCTAACCCAACCTATATTGGTTAAGTGTTGTCTATCCGCCCAGTTGACTTAACCCCATCCACTTATCAAATCAATATGTATTATTGGTTAAGCTTGCCTTAACCTTATCCACTTTGTTCATGTAATATTGGTTAAGTTGTCATCTCACACAGGTTAACTTAACCCCACCCACGTAACATGTTTTAGGTATCATATTCATCTTTGGTCAGCATTAATTAGTTATTAATGCACAGACCTCTCAGATTAAGTCGATGGCTTGTGGCTGTTGGATGTGTCGGGCGGTTCCAGGCAGACTTCTACCACAAGGCAGACTTAACCTCGTGTCTAAGCATCTTTTAATTATGCCTACGACCTCTCACATTAGATTGGCTGTTTGCAATTGTTGGTTAGGCCGATTGGTTCCAGGCAGGCTTCTACCGCAAACGGAGTCTAACCTCGTATCTCGGCATGCTTCTCTTAGCCAATTTATTTATTTGCAGTTTATGCCAATTTCAAGTTAATTATGCCAATTACCCGAAATTCCCAATTTCATATCATGCCCAAAATTTAACATTAATTATGCCCAAATCAACCCAACATGTATTATGCCATATTTCCCAACGTTCCCTAGACTACCATTCGTACGTTCATCTCTACGAGATTTGGCCTAGGCTCGAAACTAGCCTGGCTATAAAAATAAAAAGAGAAGGAGGAAGGGAAGAGATACAGAAAAGACATAATAATAACAACAAAAATAGGCATAAGGATGAACTTGTTAGCCTACTTTGTGAACTAGGCAACACAAAGCCGAGATGTCAAGCGTCGAAGAACACTTCTTCTGAAAAAACATCGGATCGGATCGGAGGGCTACTACCCAATCAGATCGGAGGGCTACTACCCAATCGGATCGGAGGGCTACTACCAGATTGGGACGGAACAGAGCAAAAAGGACAAGAGCTCAAGTTTAGCACAGGTCGGACTGGATAGGATGCCCCGATCCGAACCCTTTTTACTCACCCTTCCGAGCCAAACCCAGTATACTATGTTGCTTCACCCCACGATCTCCTGGATATTCGGGGTAGTTACAACCATTTCCTACCCATGTTGACCACTAACCTAGTGCGCTTTCAACACTGAAATCCATCTGAGCCCGAGAGTGATGGGATAAGAGCCACGTGGCTCCGATCCGAACCGGATTCTGAGTGAATTTCCACCTATAAATACCCCATCAAGAGGCATTTGAAAAGATTCTTTTTGGCACTCTGAGAGTTCAAACACCTTTGAGAACCGAATTCCTGCATTCCCAAATAATCCAAATCATCATCCGAAGTATATTTTGAGATAATTAAGTGAATGTACATGAAAAGTGAGTGAAATTGAGTGAATATCTCATTGTATTTACATCTACATCATCGAGGAAAGTGATTATAAAGTGGACGTAGGCTTTTCAACGCCGAACCACTATAAATCCTGTGTCTCCATTTTATTTTTGATCTTATTTTATTTCGATTTTAGTCAATTTGGGTGTTAGAACCACTTTTTGGTCTAACATTTTGGTGCTTTCACTGAGAAACATTTGAATTCTCTGTTTTTCTGGATTATCGTTCAACTTTTTGGACCGCTGAGTTCAAAGAAGTTAATCCTCAAGCTTCGACGCTTTTGAATACTTGTTGGTTGATTGTTGAAGAACTATGGCCAAAGGAAAAGGCAAGGAAGTTCAAACCAGTCGAGGGAACAAAGTTGGTGAAGATCAGCAAAATCCAATCGTGACAAGGTCTCGTTGGCAGAGCTCGGGAGCAGATCGGACAGGTTCAGGAAATCCGAACCGAACTCAAGGAGAGAGCTCCGATCCGATCCGGGTAGGAGAATTTGAAGAAGTGCACTCCCTTAACCCGAACCGATCCGAACAGGTTGCTCTGCTCCGATCCGAACAGGTGCCCCAGCTCCGACCCGATCAGGCTGCTCAGCTCCGATCCGTCACTAGGTGATGCTGGAACCTCTACTCGAGCTCCTCCAAATGCTCCGACTTCAGCCACTAGAATCAGCGATCAGATCAATTCATTTGCGCCTATTACCCAAGGAGATTTTTCGCGCCTTCTTGACATGCTTGAGAGCACTAGGGAGGCTATGAAAATCCACGAGCGCACCAATCTTATGATGCAAGAGAATATGAGAATTATGAGCAGGGAAATTGGCGAACTCCGCAGACAAAGAACTCCATCCCCAGTTCATCACACTGCAATGGATCGGTCTTCTTCTTCTGAGGAAGAACGGCCCCGTGAAAGAAGGCCGCTCGAACGACCTCAGAATTTGGAGCAAATGACTTTCGGATCTTTGGGGTCCCGCGAGGACGCTGCACGGGTACTAGGACCTAATGATCCGAGCTTGAGAGAGCCTATGTTGTTATCAATGCGGGGATCCCATGTATTGCCTAGAGACCCTAACCTTACCAATCCCACTCAGGGACAAATGCTCCAGCCCCTTCCTCCCGAGATCGACCGGGAACGTAGGGAACAAAGCAGAGCAAAAGCGGCTAGAAGAAGGAGGGCGTCCCCTGATCAGGAGCCCAGAGGAAACCCGAACATCTGAGTTAGGGAGCCTGAACGGCCCTTGACCAATGCTGACGTATGGACTATGGTACGCCAGATCATGTCTGAGAGTCGAAACTACACCAATGAAGATTATGGAATTGAGCGAAGCCATACTCCCTTTACTGATGACATCCTTAACTTTTAGTTCCCCCGACGTTTTAACATGTCGCAGATGGACAGGTACAACGGGAGAATCGACCCGGGATAACATTTGATGCGATACACATGGCTTATGAATGCTGCCGCCGCCCCTGACGCAGTGAAGTGTAAAGCTTTCCCGATCTACTTAGAAGACGTGGCATTACTATGGTTTACCCGACTTCCTCCTCGATCGATATCGAATTTCAGGGAATTAAGTGAATGTTTTATGAATCAATTCCGACTTCACGCCCAAAAGTCTAAGAATGTTATTGAATTATCGAGAATTAAGCAAGCGCCGGGTGAGTCTTTGAAGTCATATCTTGACCCTTCAACTTAGCTGTAACAGAAGTCAGTGACCCGCACAAGCCTACCATTTTGATGGCTTTACTGGAAGGAGTAGATCCTGATTCCGAGTTTGGAGATTATCTTTCTGGGAAGTCACCTCCCACAAGAGAGTTGTTTTATGAAAAGGCCAATATTCAGTTAAAACGAGAGGAAGCAAGGGCAAATAGAAAGAGGAAGTCCGGAGCGGCTTCAAAAGAAACTGTTCAGAGTAATGTCGCCGTGAAGCAGTCTGGAGAAAGTTCTGGGAAAGTCGAAGTGAATGTGGGAAACAAGAATGGAAACAATTATAATGGAAACGGGGGCAACAACAACCGTAATGCGAATGGTAACAGGAGAAATAGGAACCGAGGAAGTAATTCTGACAAAAGACCCTGGTTCCAGACCTTTGAGAATTATTCACCGCTGAATGACACTCTGGAGAACATTTATTTGGATACATACAATGTTTTGCAATACAAAAAATTGCCGCCTCGAGACTCAACAGAGAAAGAAATCGCAACTGGAAAATTTTGTTTATTTCATGGAACTCATGGGCATTCAACGAATGAATGTCGACACTTAAGAGATGTGATCGAGAAGCTGCTGCGCGAAGGAAAATTGGATGAATATAAGGCTGCCCCAAGAGACAGGGGGCAAGGAGAACAGGTCCCAAACCAGAATCAGTCTTCTCCCAAGCCTACAGCGCCGCAGAAAGGCAAGGGAATTGTTATTAACACCATAGTAGGTGGACTCCACCCAGCTATCCACAGTTTTAAAGCAATGGACCAATACGTTAATGCAGTTAAGCACGTAGATGTGAATGAGCGCGATGATTTGGAAGATATCACCCCTGTGAAACAGCAGAGAACAATGTTTGATGACGTGGTGTTCCGTAGCAGAGACGATACCGGAATCCAGTCACCTACCGAAGATCCGTTGGTCATTACCACTACCATTGGACCGGCATTGGTTCATAAGGTGCTAGTGGACAACGGAAGCTCTATTAATATTTTGTTTAAGAAATCATTTGATCAGATGAAACTTGAGTCTGGAGATTTGAAGCCATGTGAAGGTTGGATCCGAGGCTTCAACGGGGCGTCGACGGCTCCAATGGGGTATATAGAATTGCCCGTAACATTGGGGCAAGGGGAACGTCGAAGAGTACGAATGCTTCAGTTCATGGTGCTGGACGTAGATTCGCCCTACAATGCATTTTTGGGAAGGCCTGCCCTTGCAGAGTTCAGGGCTTGTATCACCCCGTGGTGTTTGTTGCTTAAGTTCCCAACTGAAGCCGGAACAGGAGTAATGAGAGGAGATCAAGTCTCCGGACGGGCTTGCTATATTGCCGAATTAAAGATGTTGATGAAGGGACTCAACATCGAGAGTAAAGGTGCGTCGCCTCCTCCAAAGGAGGGTTCGGCATAGCAATTAGAAGGATCAGCTCCGAAGGAGTTGCCCAAGGGAATGCCTGAAGACTTGGATCCCAGAGAAGATGAGGAACCAGGGGCTAGAAATGCAACTCCTAACGAAGCGACAGTGGATATACCCATTGACAAAGCTGATCCAGCAAGAGTTTTGAAGATTGGATCCCAGTTGGATCCACACCGAGCCAAAGAACTAACTGACTTCCTGAAGGCAAACTTGGATGTGTTTGCCTGGACCCACGTCGACATGTGTGGAATATCGCCATCCATCATGAGTCATTCACTGAGTATAAACCCAAAACATCCGCCTGTAAAGCAAAAGAGACGTGTGTTGGGCCCAGAGAGGTCGGCAGCTCTGAAAGAGGAAGTGGAGAAGCTAAAAGAGAACAGATTTATCAGAGATTCAACATATCCCGACTGGATATTGAATCATGTTTTAGTAAAGAAGTCAAACGAAAAGTGGCGGACATGCATTGATTTTTCAGACTTGAACAAAGCTTGCCCGAAAGATAGCTTCCCACTCCCCAGAATTGACCAGCTTGTAGATTCGACAGCGGGACACGAACTTCTTTCTTTTATGGACGCATATTCCGGGTACAACCAGATTCCTATGCATGTGCCAGATCAAGAGCACACAAGCTTTATTACAAATTTGGGGTTGTATTGCTATGTGGTCTTGCCGTTCGGATTGAAAAACGCTGGAGCTACCTACCAACGTTTGGTGAACAGGATGTTTTATAACCAAATAGGGAAGACTATGGAAGTTTATGTGGATGATATGCTTGTCAAATCGAAACAGTCCTCCAGCCATACACGAGACTTGGCAGAGATGTTTGGTATCCTGCGAAAGTATCGAATGAAGTTAAATCCTTTGAAATGCTCATTTGGAGTGGCATCTGGAAAGTTACTAGGTTTCATCGTGAGCTCCCGAGGGATTGAAATCAATCCTAGCCAAATAGCAGCGATAAGAAACATTGAATAACCGAGGAGAATCAAAGATGTCCAAAGTCTCGCAGGGAAAGTAGCCGCGTTGAGTAGATTTATCTCCAAAGCAACGGACAAATGCGTCCTATTTTTTGACTTCATAAAAAGGGGAAAGAAAAATTTCGAATGGACTCCGGACTATGTTGAGGCCTTTCGAAATTTATTGGAATTACTAGAGAAACCACCGATTTTGTCAAAGCCAGTGGACCATGAAGAGTTATTTGTATACCTAGCGGTTTCGGCTCACGCTGTTAGCACCGCCTTGGTCCGAGAAGAAGACAAAGTACAAAGGCCGGTATATTATGTAAGCAAAAAATTGGCAGCTGCAGAACGCAACTACCCAAGGATTGAGAAGCTTGCTTACAGCCTCCTGATCGCCTCCCGAAAACTTCGCCACTATTTCCAAACTCACCCAATAACCATATACACTGACCAGCCTCTGAGGCAGGTGTTGCAAAGACCCGAAGCATCGGGGCGTTTGATCAAATGGAATATTGAATTAAGTCAGTTTGATTTAAATTTTCAGCCACGGAGATCGATCAGGGGGCAAGCTCTGGCTGACTTTATAGCGGAGTTCACAATTCCAGAGGAGGAAATGATCAATGACAAGGTGGTCAAATCAGAGGAGGAGGAGTTAAAATTAGATCCATGGAAGTTATACACAGACGGAGCCAAGAACGACCGAAGGTCCGGAGCTGGAGTCGTCTTAGTTACTCCTGAGGGACTATCGTTATATTATGCTCTACGATTAGAATTTTTAGCGACTAATAAAGACTCTGAATATGAAGCCCTGATTGTCGGGCTGAAACTTGCTAAGGAATTCGGAATAAAGGCATTGGATATATTCTGCGACTCCAAAATAGTCGTCTGCCAAGTGCGGAAGGAGTTTGTGGCTCGGGGACCTCGACTTATCGCCTATCTCGGGAAAGTGGAGGAGCTGTTGAGAAACTTGGAATGATATAACATAACACATATCCCAAGAGCCGAAAACCAGAAGGCAGACAGGCTAGCAAAGCTAGCTAGTTCCGACAATCCGGAAGAAACCGAAATGACTCCAATTGAAACGTTAGAATCACCAAGCTTTGAGTCGATGGAAGTTGAATTAGCTTTCGAAGCATAACCGGAGAAGGAGTCGTGGATGATCCCAATTAAGAATTTCCTCAGAAATGGAATACTCCCGTCAAAGAAGAGTGAGAGGCGGGCCATAGTTTGCAAGGCCACCAGATACATCCTTCAAGATGATACTCTTTATAGACAAGGATTTTCCATGCCCCTGTTACGATGCATAGCACACAACGACATCAAGCGCGTACTAAGAGAAGTACACGAAGGTGAGTGTGGAGATCATACGGGAGGTCAGACCTTAGCAAAGAAGGTATTGCGGTATGGATACTTCTGGCCCACAATTAATAAAGACGCAGCTGACTATTCACGACGCTGCGACAAATGCCAGAGATTCGCCAAGATCCCCAGAGCACCATCGACCCAACTTAAATCGATGGTGAGTCCTTGGCCGTTTGCCATGTGGGGAATTGACATCATCGGAGTTCTACCAATTGCTAAAGGAGGAGCGAAACATGCAATAGTCGCCGTGGACTATTTTACGAAGTGGGTGGAAGCTGAGCCCTTAACCAAAATCACAGCGAGAAAGGTGATAAGTTTCGTAGTTAGAAATATCATATGCCGATTTGGGATCCCAAGGACCATTATAACTGATAACGGAACCCAGTTCGATGGTGCCGAATTCATAAATTTCTGCCAGAAATATAAGATCGACAAACGGTACACTGCAGTCGCCCATCCACAGTCAAACGGGCAAGTAGAAGCAATAAACAAAGTCATAAAGTCCATCCTCAAGAAGCGGTTATAACGTGCAAAGGCAAAATGGGTGGATGAATTGCCCTTAGCTTTGTGGGCATATCGGACGACGTTTAAGACAGCTACCGGTCATACTCCTTTCTCTCTCTCATTTGGTTCAGAAGCGGTAATTCCAGTAGAGCTTAAAGTTCCCTCTCATAGGGTAACATATTACGACCCGATGACGAATCGGGCACTCCTACTCGAGTCTCTTGACGAAATCGAAGAAAAAAGGGACGGGGCAGACTTGCGTGCGTCAAGACATCGACGTTAGATGGCGCGCTATTATGACAAAAAAGTTCGTTTTAGGACCTTCGAACCGGGAGATTTGGTGCTAAAGCGAGTTTTTCCATCCCTTCCTCACCTCGGTCCAAATGGGAAGGAGCCTTTGTCATCCAACGGAAACTTGAAACAGGAGCCTTCAAGTTAACGACCGTAGATGGCGAAGAGGTACCTAGGGCTTGGAATGCCCAACACTTGATGCGATATTTGAATTAGGGAGGTTGTACTCTTTGTTGTTTTCCTTATGAACTCTGTAAAAAGGCACGACTTGCCTTAGAAAAGTCTGTTGATATGAACAAAGAACTATAAAGTGGATGTAGGCTACGACTTAGCCGAACCACTATAAAAATATCGTGTGTCATTTATTTTCTTGCATTATTTATACCTTCAACTACTATTCCGTTATGATTATGGAATACAAGATGTTAATTTAAAACCTGAAAAGTTGAAAATAGCTTATATGCAGGAACAAACACAATGACTGTTTGTGCAATAAGACATGAACGAATGGGGCAACGACATTCTTAACTCTAACTCTCAAGAATTGAGAGAGAGTATAAAGGATGGGAAGACGACGTCCTCTGAGGTGTGAAGGGGCACCCAGACAAGAGACCGGCTTAGTAAGAACTCTAACCTGAATATAAGACAGGAGAGTATAAAAAAAATGCCAGAAAAAGGACAGGCATCAACGACACAAAAAATGTGACCCCGTCGGAGAATCGGGGACATTCAGACTATTTGACTAATTCTTGAATGGTTTTTCAAGACTGACTGGGGGCATATATATGCACACATATTTCCCCCCACCATGACTTCATTACACAACTATAGTAGGACATGCATTTTTACATAAGTACCAAACTGATAACTAACAGACGTTGCTGGAAATGAATTATTTTTATTTACAAATGAACAAATTTGTACAGGAAAACGGGCAAAAAGAAGGTGCGAGGGCCACACTTTCAGCAACAATTATGGGCCAATCAAATGCTAAAATAAAGCAAGACACTCCATCATTTAGACTTCGAAGTGGGCTTGGACTTCTTAGCAACCTTCCCCGCATCCCTCGCCTCTTTTTCAACCTTGGTCAAGATGCGCTTTGACTTTTTCTTCCCTGAAGCTGAAGCGCTGGAATCAGTTGACTTCTTCCCGGAAGGCGAAACGCTGGAATCAAGAGAAGACTTTTTAGCAAGTTCTTCTGTAATAGATCTAGTCGAAAGCTTAACAACTAACCTTGATCCAGCATCCACTACTGCGAGGGGTTTAAGGCTTTCGGGGTCTAAGTCTTCAACTTTAAGCTGCATGCGTTTATCTTGTTCGGCTTTCAGTGCAGCTAAAGTAACATCATCGGCGCTTTTCGACTCCCTAACAATAGCCACCTCAGGGTCTTCCTCGTGTCCCCCGTTGCCGCCATCATCCTTTAAGGCATTTATCATTTCGTCATCATGAGGAGTATCATCCTTAGACGGTTCAGTTCCTTTTCCCGAATCTATGGTGGCAGCCTTGTCCTTTCCACCTTTAGCCTTTTCTGCAGGTTCTGCTCCAGAGGCGGTTCCCTGGGACACGTCTGCCTTTTCGGACGGTTCAATACCTACAGAGTGAGAAGCAATAGTTATCAACTCAGGAGAAAATAATGGATTCTTCATTGATTGCCCAATTACATGACGAAAGGTAGAGATAGCTTTGACGAATTGAGGTGAAAAGGTAGAGATACCTTCCGACGACTTCTCAGCTGGAGTGACCGCTGTCTCCGACGCCGTTTCGGGTATGGGGGATAAAAGAGATGCCCGAGAGATCCCCGGGTTTTCAGGATCATATCCCTCTACTTCAGAAGTTTTAGAGGCAGTAGAGGAAGAACCAGCCTCAGGAATGTTCTTTTGCTTAACCTTCTGCTTCTCTTCGTCCATAATAGCAGCAATAAGGCGGCGTCCTTCGGCTAGGCGTTCTGGTTCATCATCTCGTAGATATTTCTCCATAAGCTTGTCCTCATCAATGGAATCAACCTTGAGCTCCTCTTTCTCCCATTCAACGATTTGACTCCATACTTGGACTAAGGTATATGGATAATCTTCAATCTAAGAGATGTTCCGGCGGCGAATTATGTGTGCAAAGAATTCAATCATTAATTCGCCGAAACCATGCACCTCTTCCTCAGCCTCTGACAGTTGCTTGCGGGCCTCTTCAGCGGACTTAATAGCACACTCGACGTTACCCTCCGCTAGGGCAGCCCTGTTCTCCTCCTCTACCAACTTGGAAGCCAAATCAGCGTTTTTCTTCTCCAACTCAGCATTCTTATTCGCTAACTCGGCTTTCTCCCGCTCAAGGTCAGCGTAAGCAAGTCGCATTTTGGCAGCATCTGACTTGGCATCTTCGGCTTGCTTTTTCAATTCCGAACGCTCTTGGGTATGGGACTCAAGCAAATCATGGTAGCGTTTTTGTAGATCCTCAAATTGTTGCTTGAAGCTGGCAGCGTCCCGTTGAGCAACAGCAAGTTGAGCCTGTGTATCCTCAAGGTCTTTTCCTAAATTTTTTAAGGCCCTTGCATCCTCCTCTGCGGTCTTTTGCATCGAGTCAGTATTCGTGATTAAAGTTCGGATGATTCTGGAGAGGCCGCATGAATACTTGAACATTTCTTAATACTGTTTCTCGACCGCATCTATTTTTGCTTTGGCTTCATCTGCCCACCTCGAAGAAATAGGCTCAAGAGCAGGTAAAAAGGTCAAGTTTTCGAAGTGATGTTCAGGAAATTGCTCCTCCAGATACGCCCGTTTAACTGTAGTTTCAGCATCTAGCGGTGGAGGTGCGGGAAATGTTAGCTCGGTATCCCTGTGCATGGAAGGCTCAATGGCCTCTTCATCCTTTCTAGGCCGTTTAGCGGGAACCTTACGCTTGCTTCATGATTCGGTATCTCTTGGCGGGCTCCTCTCCCTACTGCGCTTTTCTTGAGAAGAGGTCGAGTCTTTTGATTGCGGCCTGTCCTCTTCTCGACGACCTTGGTAACCCTTATATCGCTCTAGATCTGTCCGGACAGGAGAGCGAGAACGCGAGGACCGCGAACGATAAGAATCATAGGGCCTTCTATCCTCCCTACCGCGATCTTCGCGGCGATCATACTCAGTATCATAGATAGGATTAGACATGCTGCGACGGAGTTTCCTGATATCATAATAGGAACGGGACATTGTACCTGCACAACAAGGCAAATGAAATTCAGAGTCAGTGTTTTCACAAAAGAAAAATGCTGTGAAATGTGGTGCTATCGTGTTAAGTGCATCCTAAGTGGTGTTTTCCCCCCGAAAAACCCGAGTCCGAAGCCAGACTAGTACGAGCGGGCTCTTTGGCCTTAGCAGGAGTGGTCTCTTCAGAAGAAGTGAAAACTAAGGGATTCTTCCCAAAATCCTCTGAAGTGTAGATAGTTTCAGGTAAGGGGAGATCCCCCAAACCCTGAAATATAGGGTCATCGGTACTAGGGACATCTCCCTGAGAAGCATCAATCGGCAGCTCTTTGGAAGATGTTGACCTTTCCAGAGAAATGGCATCCTCGGGAACAACATACCCCTCGCGGTGCTTTTCGGCCATGTTAGCCAATTCATCATCTTGAGTTGAAGACGGAGAAGGTGAAGCCTAAAGAGGCACTGTAGGAGCTGTCGAACCTTCGCCCGTTTCTGGGATTACGTCCACTGGGGGAATATATACATATGGACCCGTCCCGTGACCAATGCTACGGGTAATGGACAGCAACCCATGAAGATGAAGTTATTCGTCCTTAAGGACTTCATCAATAGTTAAAAACTTTTGATCACCATTAAGGAGCCGGTGCATCCGATCAAAGAACGCTTGATCCGATATTTGTTTTGGGTTATCAACTACAAACAAAAAGAAAACAGATTAATGCGGTGGTTTGGATGTACAGAGTCGAGATTTAGAATACCAGTGCTTTACTTGATTTCGTCCATCTCCTAGCACACCCTGGCTGTTGCTTTACATAAAACCATTCCAGCCTGGAATCACCCGCTTTACTACTGAACGGTGCTGGAATTATTTTCCTCTTAGGGACAGACTCGAAGTAACAGAAAGAAGGAGTTTCTCGAGTCCGGTGCTTGAAGTTATAAAAGAAATGAACGTCGTCAAAAGTGAGCTCTATGCCTAAGATCTCACGGTACATTACATATAGGGTGTACAGGTAAGCATAGGAATTGGGATGCAGCTGCATGGGGGCAATCCGCATTTGTCTTAGAAAATCGACGCCGAAAGGAGAAAATGGAGGGATAGCCCTGACCATGCACATCAATCGATTGATTGCCATAAATCCCTCCGGAGGGTTGTGAGGACGATCAGTTTTTGATGGCAACAAGGTATCCCCTTTGGGTATCCCGTACTTCAGGCGTATTCGAATAAGTCTGTCATTGTCGATCGTCGATTCAACAGAATCTTGAGGTGATTCCAGTATGATGGCAGACTCAAATTCGTCAGGAGCTCGATTATCTCTAATCCCTCCTTCCTCTTCACAACCCAGGGAAACTCCACCCTCAGAAGACACATTATCGCTTTCGTGAGTTTCTACCTCGTAGTCTGAGCCCTCATCATCCCATTCTGGATCTGAGGAAGAAGATATGTCTTCAAGAGTAATTTTGTTGGATGTCTCTGGGATCTCTTTCTTTTCTGCTAATCTAGATGAACGTCTGGATGTCATGGTCACTAAACTATTGAAGAAGCAATAGCACAAGTTAGAGTAAATTAGCCCGTATCCCCCTGTGCATGTGTATAAACTAAAGTGTGAACAGTGTATGCAGAAAATGTAAAGTTAACGCTCGAAAGTGCAATGCAAAATCTTGGCAAAATAATAATGTTCAGGGAAATTCTTGATGTTCATGTATGTTCACAAGGCACTATCCTAACTGTCCATTAAGGTGAAGATTATATCGAGAATTGAACGGGCTACTTAAGCAAGTTCTTATGTGTCGAACAAGATTGTTGTTCTTCGGTTCGGTTCAGATGGATGCATTGGGATCGGATCGGAGAATATAGCTTTATCTTGACTTGGGGATAAACGTTATTGCTCAGGGATCAAGTCGGATCGGATCGGAGGTGGACTTCTGAAACGGTCCGGATCGGATCAGGCAACAACACCATTTCCTTCCTCTGTTCCGATTCCAAGTCCGAACCAACCCGATCAAGGGAACCCTGCCTCTGTGATTTCTTGCTCCGACCCGATTCGTTTTTGCGAATTCCTCTTCCTTTTCTCCATTTTCTACATCCCATCATCAGAACCGATCCCTTGGCCCTTCTCTTCCTTTGTTCATGTATCTTCTTCCTCCTTTTCTAACTTAAAACCCAATTCTATGCTAATATTCCCAACCAAGGCCACGCTTTTATCTCCTGATCAAATCACCTACAATAGGTCTTCATCCCCTCCTCCCAACACCTCGAGGCAGCGACTAGGCCGCCAACGACGATGGTAGCGGAGAAGGAGGCTGTGATGACGAACTCGAACCAAAACCGTGTCTAAATCAGTCAAGTCAATCATAAATCCTAGTTGATATCGATTATTATCATGAAAATCGAGTTTAAAACCCACTTACGAGAGTGGCTTGATGATTAATAAAGGGGACTTTGGAGTTTCAAAGGGTTAGGGATTCTGTGTTCAGTCGACTGAGAAAAAGCAAATGAAAAGAACGAGAGGAAGAAAGACAAGGGTGATAAGCTTATATAGGTCGACTGTGGCTACTCGTATTCCCTTCTCCTTTTTCTCCGCTCGGACCGGGACATAAGGCCATGATGCATTCCAGCCCACTGACCCAGTGCTAACCAAGAGAGGAAAAATGTTGTTCGGGTCGGAGCCCGAACCGAACATAATATCGTGCATCAGGTTGGCATCAAAATTGAGTTAACATTCGAAGAGGAAATAAAAGCACAAGAAAAATCAAAAAGAAAAATTACCTGGAAGGATAATCGAATGTTAACAAGAGTTCTCCAAGCTGTTTGAAAATAAAGAAAGGGATTTACATACTATGCGAAGTATATATAAACACCAAAAGATGCAACTCTCTGAAGCGACGTGTCTCTATATGTCAATAGGAACGACTTTTCAACGATTCAATTTCAGAAAGGCACTGTGCAAATGACAGTCAAAGCATGCTCCGTATCCAACAGAAGCATCCTTTGAGGGGGCAAAATGTTAGCCTACTTTGTGAACTAGGCAACACAAAGCCGAGATGTCAAGCGTCGAAGAACACTTCTTCTTAAAAAACATCGGATCGGATCGGAGGGCTACTACCCAATCGGATCGGAGGGCTACTACCAGATCAGGACGGAACAAAGAAAAAAGGACAAGAGCTCAAGTTCAGCACAGGTCGGACCGGATCGGATGCCCCGATCCGAACCCCTTTTACTCGCCCTTCCGAGCCGAACCCAGTATACCATGTTGCTTCACCCCACGATCTCCTGGATATTCGGGGTAGTTACAACCATTTCCTACCCATGTTGACCACTAACCTGGTGCGCTGTCAACACTGAAATCCATCTGAGCCCGAGAGTGATGGGATAAGAGCCACGTGGCTCCGATCCAAACCGGATTCTTAGTGAATGTCCACCTATAAATACCCCATCAAGAGGCATTTGAAAAGATTCTTTTTGGCACTCTGAGAGTTCAAACACCTTTGAGAACCGAATTCCTGCATTCCCAAATAATCCAAATCATCATCCGAAGTATATTTTGAGATAATTAAGTGAATGTACATGAAAAGTGAGTGAAATTGAGTGAATATCTCATTGTATTTACATCTACATCATCGAGGAAAGTGATTATAAAGTGGACGTAGGCTTTTCAACGCCGGACCACTATAAATCCTGTGTCTCCATTTTATTTTTGATCTTATTTTATTTCGATTTTAGTCAATTTGGGTGTTAGAACCACTTTTTGGTCTAACAGAACTGATCATAAAGATATGATAAAACTGATAAAACTGATGATAATATCAACGTGGGCATATAAGAATCATGAATCTGATATATAGGCTAAGATAGAACTGATTAGGTTAGATCTTATTATCATGTTTAATTTCCAACTCCAATTTACAACATGTCAGAATTGCTTTTATATTATTTAAATCTAAAAATAATCAATGGACTCACCGAGATTGGATTTAGGAAGAGAATAATTATGAGTTCTGAATTTTGAATTTGATTAGCTAAACCGTTATTGTAGAATTTGATTCTTATCTTCCAATTTGAATACTCCTATTCTGATTTGCTTCGGAGAAGAGAAGAGAGGATAGTTTTAATTTAGATTAGGGCAGCATGGAGGCGCCATGGATTGGTGTAATGAAATTAGGGTTAGGTCTAGTTATGTTTTTATAGATGTATTAGGTAAATTAGGGCCTTTAGATTAGATTAGAGATCATCAGAACCACACAGCTCAAAAGAGACGTCATCCAGCCAATCCCCGAAGGACATGTCATTAGAGAACTCTACAGAATTCTGTGCAGATTTGGCCTCAGCATGGGCGCATTTCCCAGGTGCGCCAGTGCATTTTTGTTCTGGCGCACTTCACAAGAGCGCCAGTTATTCCAGCCTGTTTTCTGATTTTTCTGCCGAACTTCTATCGTCCATAACTTCCTTATACGGTATCCATTTTACGAAATCCGGGCTCTATCTCAAGCAGAATTCCGAAACGAACGCAATGGCATAACCTGTTTCACATAATTCTTCTTTTAAAAATTAATTATTCTTAATTATCTCTTATGTCATGTTTTAAAATTATGGGGTGTTACAGATCCAACTGGATTCCTCAAATTTATTATTTATTTTCATATTACCATTATATGAACTATATGACCAACCTGATAAAATGATTGATTTGTTTATTGATTGTTGAATCATAATTCAACGTTTGTTGTGATATTAACCAGTGAGCAGTATTGGTTGAGTAATTCGCATCAGATGGCTTGATAATAAATTGTTTTGGAAATGTTGATTTACCGTTAGGTGAATCGATAGAAATGAAGTTATAAAATTTATATTATAACCGAAAATAGATTTTGGAATCTATAAATTTGGATAAAAGTTTAGAATCTATTAATTTGAATAGAATTATATTAAAAAGGAAATTTATATTTATTATTTAAGTTATAAAAAATGATTAAATGTTTTATATATCAAATTCTTATGTTAATAAGATTTATAAGCAGTTGAGAAGAAATTAACCTAATGGTTAAGAATTCGATTAATTGTTCTAAGAAATAATTAAATGGACTTATTTAAATTAATTATATTATTAATTAATTTAAAGAGAGAATTAACTAGAATTGGTTAACGAGATAGTCGTGTTTGAGTTGACTAAGTCAACCGTTTTAACCGAGATTTGATTATTAAGTTAAATTAGTTTATAGTTATTGAATATATTGAAATAGCTTAACGAATATTTGTTTTAAATTTTAATAAGTGTTTAATAAGGAATTTATTAATTATTTTAGTTAATTGAGAATTTAACTAATTTTACAGTAGTTAGCAATTTAAATTATTAATTTAATTAACAATAATTTAAGAGGTTTATTTTTAAGTGAAATTCATATAAGTATGAAATTAGAGTTTTGAAATGGAATCGAGTTGAATTGTAAAAGGAGTTCCAAACAGGTTTTATATTAAAACCGAGATTCTATAATTAAGTTATGAAGAGATTTTAAGCGAATATGACGGCCTAAAATAAATGTTTACTTAACATTTAAATTAAGTAAAAAGGAATCGAGATATAAAAGGGGTTTATATTAAAACCTTAGATTTTATAAACAAGGTTTATAAAGGAGATGTGAATTCGAAGTGTTGATTTTGAATTGATGATACTTAATAATGAGATTAAGAAAGATGAATGGAATTGAAATGATATTTTCAAGTGGAAAATGGTTGAAGAAACTAGAAGTGGAATAGTATGGGTTTATAACGAGTTAAGATAAGAATTGGAACCTAATTGGAGATTGGTTGAGTTGAGTGATTTTCAGAGTATTAATCTATATTGATTTTGGTCTTCAGAGTTGATACTTAGGGAATAGTTCCCTTGCCCATTTACGGTCAAGGACTAATGAATGTTGAAGTATAAAGATTTGAGAATACAATGGGATTTCCAAAGTAACGGAAATGAAAAGACTTGAGAATGTGTATATATGTGTATATAATGATATGTCCAATATAAATGAAATAAAAGGAAATTGTGTGAAAATATAATGATAATTTCCAGGTAAACAGGAAATAAGAATTTGTGTTTTGAAACAGGTTTTCTGTAAGAATAAAGAGTTGGGTATTGTTTTCAAATAAATGAAACAAAAGAGATTTTTGTAACGATTGTTTACGGATAATAAGTTAATTTGACTTCCCATTTGTATATATAATGAGTAATATTGTAATAAATGTTTTGTAAATGAAGGTCAAATGGAATATTGGATATTGTTATAATATATTTTTCTAAGTATTAACATAAAAGGATTTCGAAAATCTTTGTATATTAAAATAAGAAGCGTAAAACTATGTTCGAATTATGGAAAGATTTAGAAGTTTTAAAATTAACCATTCGTTAATTATTAAAGAAGCCAAGTGATGCTGGATACTGAACCAGTAAATCTATTTTTATTTTCATGATTGAGTGGTTGTTTATTTGATAGTTAAATAACTGACTATCAAATCTGGCCCATACGATTGTTGCTACGGAAAGACCGGGATCGAATTTATATTCGAAAACCATTCGGACCACCAAACACGAATGTTGAAGATACCAAATACTAATTGAGATGGAGCAAATTGAAGACCATGGATATTAATAAAATGGTAGAATTACTTAAAATCTCTGGTTTAGCGGCCGAAAATATACTGTGATCCTGTTGTGGTTGAAATCTATGAATTTGCAAGGACTAGTCGCCATTGATCATTAGGTGATACCTAGGATGTGGTAGGAGAGTGCCTTCGGTTCATCCTGTTTCTGGATTACTTGTATGGATGGATGTATGACAGAGTATTTGCAAAGGGATCGTGTGTGTTTCAAACGTACCATAGTTGATGGAGGAGAAAGGCCTTTCTCTTAGCCTAATACTAGAGTTTTTTTGTGGACGTCAATTAGTGATTTTCTGGTGGATCTGACAATATGGCATCCAAAGTGATTGGTGGCTAGATGTTCTAAAAGAAGATTTATGATCTAAAACCTCACCAACCGAGAAATAGTATAAAATCGGGTAGGTCGCATGGCTATGTGGGTCACTCCCAATTAGGGTGTATTGTCACCATCTAGAGAATATTCATATTTGTTGCTTCTTTTTGTTTCTGTATCTCCCGTGAATTACGGTGGTCGCGACAAAAAGTCGTAAGGTGATAATACATTCGGTACTCTCAAACGTGAGATGCAAGCATTCTGCTAGATTGTTATTTATTTGTATTGAGACATTATTATAATATCGGAAAATATATTATTTCAAAATATTTTGGGTTATCGTAAGGTAAAAACCGTTTGTGTTTATGTGTGGATTGGTCTTACGATTATCCTTTTCTTTCGAAAAGATTTTGACATTAAAATCAAGTTGGATGATACCTTTAAACTTGGTGTATTTTCTCACTCTGGTTCACCAGACTGATCCGGAGTTTGAAATGCTCGGGCTAGACTGGGTTTTACAGGTTTAGGTTATCGTATGTAGTAAAGAGATAGGTTGGAAGAGTTCAAACGTATGATATTACAGTATTATTCCGCTGTGTGATTGTAAATGAGGACAAGTTATTATAACTATCCGGATGTGTTGTACTCTTATGATTGTAAGTTTTTATTTTAAGCTCTCAATAAATGTTTATGTCTATATTGTATTTTGTTCCACTACGATGTGAGACTCTATATTGTGTTGGTTCTGCTTCTATTCTAATATTTCTTTCTTTCTTTTCTCACCCTCTAATCTCTTTCTAATAATTATCTAGTGTTTTCGATAATTGAGTTTTGGCAAGTAATATGGGTTTATGTATTATTGTCAAAATTCGGAAGTCGAGTTCCTTTACCGGGTCATTACAGTGGTATCAGAGCATAAGGTTAACAATGACCTTGGCTCTATGGCGTAACTCGATAAAGATGAGTTTACGAATACCCGTTTGAGTATATATATGAGAGCATATTTGTAGATTTTATATACAAAAGTTTTGTATTGTGTTGTTTTATAGGTTCAAGTGTTGAGAAGCATTGAACTGACAATGGACACAATATTATTTTATGAAGAGGGTAAATGAAATAATTTTGCCAAAACTTTATCTTTGTGTAAAAAGAAATAATTTTATCAAATTATTGAGATATTGGTGTGTTCAGCTAATTTGATTGGAATTCAAATTGGATTAAGAAATTTGAATGGTTTAATATAACCTAAAGAGATTTCACATACGGAATTTGTGAATGAGAATTTCAATTTGAAATCAAAATGACTCAGAATTTAACTTAAAAATAAGTTAAATAAAATATGAAGAATTGGATGACATTTGGAATGAAAATCAAAAGTTGGATTTTTAAATTGAGGTAAAACTAATTTTGAAAATAAATTAGTCAATGGATGAATTGGAATCAACTTGGTTGAATGAAGTTAAGAATGAATAATAATGAAATGGAAATCAATTTGATATATATCGATTGATATTAAACCTAAGTGAATATAAGTAAATATTAATATTGAATATATATTCACTTAAATGATTAACTTACGTTAATTGTGTATCATTTGTTGATTGTGTGTTAGATTGGTTGAATATAAATTCATCAAATGGTTTAATGAAGAGTTGAATGAATTTAAAACTAAATTCCAGTATAATAATGTAAATGAAACCGCATACGAATTGAAACTAGATAATTTAACCCTATATTGCATATGAATGATACTATATTCTTGATTGTGGGAATTTGATTAGTTATACTGGTAAATAAACGAAATGTTATTTAGAACTTCATGTATTGGTTACATATATGTTGAATTGAGTTGAGTACAGGTGCCAAATGGCTTTGAGGATTAGATTTCGGTTGAGTATATCGCAATAAATTGAGAAAGTATGCTCAACAGCGCTCGTAAAAGCTACACCTACACGAAAAAAATAAAATTTTGGTTTTTGATTTGATTTTCCGACCGTGTGCGTAGATGTATATATATTATTTGTTTCTGCGATATCGCAGATGTCCCTCCGTACAGGGGAGACTCTACCGAATTGTTTTGGGAATTTAAAGCGTTAGAAAATTATCGATACTTTTGAAATTTTACTTACAATAACGAATTAGTTTTCGATTTAAAATAAATTGGATTTTAAAGTAGATGGTTTCGTAACATTTTTCCTACCTTAGTTATTTCGGGGACGAAATTCTTTTAAGGGGAAAGGTTGTAATGTCCCGTATTTTTAGTGGTCAGATATTTAGATTACTTTATTATATTAAATATAATTTTGGAATTTTAAATGGATTTAAATATATATTTCGTTTATGTCATGAAGTTTAAACGTTAAATTTATATATAAATATAAATCGAGTTCGAAATGGCATGGTAGTTCGTAATATTGAGTTTTGAACTTCAATTGAGTATACAGGATTCGATATAAGTCTAAATTCTATGGAACAAGAAATGTTGGAATCAATTTGATTATAATTTTCTAATGGAAGAGAAAAATCCAGATTTCATGTTATAAATTGTTAGTTATGTCCAATTCAAAATTTCAAATAGTCGCTATGGAATTATTTATAAATTATAGCGATTAATTTAATAGTTTAATTAAATTTAGAAGGGTTTTTGTACGTAACTTGAGGTAATAATCGAATTGTGCCACGAAACGAATTCGTATTGATGTTAGAGTCAGGTAGATATATCGTTTGTTATTTTTGGAGAACCGGGTATTTTGGTGTCCAAAATAGCATTGTTTCACACGTAAAATAGAATAATGGTATGTAAACGATCTCCATTTTCAATGAAACTAATTTTATTAAATCCGTAATTATTAACTTTAGTGGTGTTTCAAGTTTGTTGGAATTATTTCGTGACCGTGGGAAATTTAAACGTGTGTTTTTCACATGTGATTTACAAAGGAAATTTTACAAACGACCTTGTAATTCGACAAAACCTGTTCCATCATGTCCGGAATATTTTTCTATGCTAGAATTAGGAGTTTTACCCCAATTGGAGATCATATGTGAGTGTTTTTAAATGATACTTCAACGCTAAGTTTCCATATAATATTATAATATAAAACTTGTCTAGGGGTCACCAAACCCTAACTTCTGGTCCGAACATAAGTCGAGGTCAGTAGTAATTTCTGCCGCCAACTGCCCTAACGAATGAACCATAACATCCCAAGTTCATCCTCAAATCTCTCCTTATTGGTTGATCAAATCGAAAAATGTTTAACTGTGAAGTGGTTCAGCAAGTCGAGGGCTCTCCACTGGTCAGTGGAGATCATCGTTGGTGGACGATAATGGCTAGAATTCTTCTCAAAGTCAGCGACGGTTAAGGGTGAACTGGATGCAAATGACGTGGATTTGTGAGGCGGGGTTCAGGTCGATGAGGGAGGACACTATGGCGCAACCACCGATAATGTCTGATCGTGATTCGATGCCAGTGGGTTGTGCAGTGGCTTAGAGATAAGGCTACATTCATGGATGAAGTTTTAACGAAGAAGAAAAAACGACACTGAGAACTGAAAAAAGTAACGAGCCAGCTGGATTTAAATGGATTAGCATCGGAGTTTGCAATGTTGTTATTGGGTATTCTTTCGAACAGTGGGGCCGAAGAAAAAAAAGATGGCGGTTTCATGTTTCAATTAAGCATGCATACATGGGAATTAATTCGAATAAGTGCAAACGTTAGGCTCATTTTTTCGGATTGAATTCAAGTCGACGTGGAAAGTTCTTAGATCAGGAGCGGAAGAAATGTGGCAGATGAATTTGAGGAGTCAAGCGAGCTTCCTTTGCAAATCAAAATTTGGGTCGGTTGGTTTAAAAACATTATTATCAGTTATTAACGTAAGGAAATTTAATTTAGTAGATTAATTAAGTAGGTTAATAATAGTATACTAGGCGGGTTCGTTACTTGGTAGCAAGGTGGAAAATGGTTGGCCTGAAAACCCATGAAAAGGACATTAGTTTAGACAGTTTTTAAATAAAAGGAAATTAATTAGTTTCAAGTTAGTTAAGGAATTAGTAATGATTATCTAATTAAGAATTTAAATTAAGGTAATAATTATTTAAATTAGACGATATGTTTATAATTGTGTAACTTCTACAAATGTTAACAGAATCCGAAATAACAAGCTACACCGGAATCATGGCAACGAGCATATCATTATGAAATTGGTCTAGATAGAAATGGAGATGACAGGAATTTCCAGTTAAATTAGACTATTTAATTTTATTGTAACCAAACCGTTTCAGAAATAAATGGGATCAAAGTGAGTATCTCACTCAGTTTTTACCTACTTATATTTTATATAAGTCGGGATTTAATTCGAGTGCTATGGTTGATAATTGTTTGTTGTGTGTTGAATGTTTATTTATATATGTATATAAATTGGTTGAATTGGTTGATTTAACGTTTGCTTATTTTAAACGAAATCTAATCGTTATTTTAACAATTATTTCCAAATAAGGTAACTTACCTTGTTGGTTACGTTTATAATAATATAAACGTATTAAAATAAAATATGGATGCTTGGATTACTATTATTTATTGTTGAATATTACATTTGTTTTTTGAATTGAATAATATTATTTGAGGCAACGTATTTCGATGCTGGGACAAACAGGTTGAAGGGATCCAACTGTATTCCTCAAATTTATTATTTATTTTCATATTACCATTATATGAACTGTATGACCAACCAGATTAAACGATTGATTTGTTTATTGATTGTTGAATCGTAATTCAACGTTTGTTGTAACCAATGGGCAGTATTGATTGAGTAATTGGCTTCAGATGGCTTAATAATCAATCGTTTTGGAAATGTTGATTTACCTTAGGTGAATCGACAGAAATGAAGTTATAAAATTTATTTTATAACTGAAAATAGATTTTGGAATTTATAAATTTGGATAAAAGTTTGGAATCTATTAATTTGAATAGAAGTTTATTAAAAAGGAAATTTATATTTATTATTTAAGTTATAAAAATTATTAAATGTTTTATATATCAAATTCTTATGTTAATAAGATTTATAAGCAGTTGAGCTGAAATTAACCTAATGGTTAAGAATTTGATTAATTGTTCTAAGAAACAATTAAATGTAATTATTTAAATTAATTATATTATTAATTAATTTAAAGAGAGAATTAACTGGAATTGGTTAACGAGTTAGTCGTGTTTGAGTTGACTAAGTCAACCGTTTTAACCGAGATTTGATTATTAAGTTAAATTAGTTTATGGCCAATGAATATATTGAAATAGCTTAACGAATATTTGTTTTGAAAGGAAAGTATTACTTTTCACACAAACAAGAATTACAATGTTTTAAAAATTCTCTACTGCACATCACTGAGAAAAAAACACATTAATATATGAACATTAGAACCAAAAAAAAACTTAGCGCAATAAATCTACAAAATGCTCTACCGCTAACCAAAATGATATACACGAAATGCCAAAATTATTCAACATCCAGTCACCAAACGCACAAGCTCCAAGAACAGTTGCTTGCCACCTTAAAAGTACTCCTGATCATCACTTAACCCCAAACCAAATAGCATATCTAAATTCATATTGAAATTAACAAAAATTTCCTTGCCCGAAACAAAAAAAACTTGATCAACCAGAAGAAATGCTTCACCATTATTGGAAACTGATTACCAAGAAATAAACCAAAAACTGATGTTTCCTCAAACTCAATACTGATAAACCCTTCTGACATGCAGCACTATATAACATATATAGCATTATACATGCACCAGACTTGAACCAAACAATAAAAAAAACACTATAGTACAATATCAAATCTTACACGAGAGTGGATTAGCCAGAAACCAGCACCAAACTTATTTCAGATTGGGTTTCTCCTAGTATGACTAGGAGTAAATTTCATTGAATTTGGAAGAAACTCTTCTAACGAGTAATCAATCCCCTCATCCAAATCATTACCGACACTCTCTGCAGCCTTTTTTTTAGCACACCTCTTTGCATTCTTTAAAGCATCTTTAGTTTGAGTTGAAGACGAAGGCGTAGAGGCAGATGGTGAGTCAGAAGGAAGCTTTCCTGATTTATCAATGCAGTTATCAACTTCATCAGCCCATAATTTGCCTTTCAGTCTCGTAGAATCAGAAGAAAACAAACCACATTGGGATAAAGAATTATCAGGAAGATTAACACATGGAGGAGGAAATATAATGTGAGATGGGAGTGTTAAATGAGAATAAGGTGAATTCATAATAGTAGTTGAATTAGCTAGCAACATAGAATTCTTGCCACTGATAGCTGAACTCTTACTACCAGAAACCCCATTACGTGAAATAGAATTACCAATCAGAGAAGACAAATTATAAGGACTAGACGACGAACCTACCAAATTAGAAGATACAGTAGCTTGACTACTAAAGGAAGAAGAAAAAGATGTAGTGGTATGTGACATATAAGTAGACGAAATTGATTTGCCAATTGGAGAGTCCATATTTACATCTTTCACATTGATATCATACAATTTCCCAAACAGTGTATCATTCTCAAAAATTGAATCAACCAAAGAAGAATGCCCTTTATTACTGACATCTTTGTCCTTTCCAACTACTTCACCAATGAAAGAAACATTTACATTTAATTCAACATCTTTTGCATTCGAAGAACATTTACCATTAACATCTTTACTAACACTCTCCTTACTAATATCTAAAATATGCTCATTAATAGCAGCAGAAGACACTTTAATTGGATCAAAATTTACAGCAGCATGTGCCCCATTGTTGTTGTTATCAGAATTCAAAACATCAAATGGATTAGTATTTCCTCTATTAGCATCAGAATTACCTGCACCATTTCCGTTGACATTATTTCCACTCTTTTTCATCCAAATTTTCTTCGATTTATTATTAACATAGGTCCAATTATTGTTATTAGTAGCCGAAAACTTTCCCTTATTAAACTGTCCAGCTTGTCCATAATATCCACCATAGGCTTCATTAAAGAAAATCCCATCATTATTTCCACTATCCAAGCCTACCTTAGAATTAAATTCACAATTAATAGTTTCATGACAAAAAATCTTACAGATGGAACAAATTTTAGGTCTCCAATCGTATGTGACCATTACAGGAGGACAATCCTTACCCAATTCATCAACAACTATGTTTTTCAGGTAGAACAAAGTCAGATGATACCTCAATCAATGCTTTAGCGTATCTATATCTCTGAAGTTTTTTAGTACTAGTATCAAAGCAAATCAATTTACCTATGTGACATGCAAGCCAGTTGATACCTAATAAAGTCCAAAGAATGAGAGGTATTCTATGAAATTGAACCCAAATAGGTACCTTTCTGATTTGAGCACGAGAATTACCAATCATCGGATCCCAATTAGTAATAATGAACATCCAGCCACGAATAAAAATTGGATCATCTTTGAGAATTTTATCTTTATCCATTTCATTTGAAAATTTAAAATAAAAATGAATACCATCAGATTTAATATCCACTTCTCCTACTAATTTCCAGAATCTTGTAAGAAAATTTACCACAATTAGATAAGATAAGGAGCCATCCAAAAAGAACCCCACCAAGTAATTGCTCTAGAACTTCAAACCTTCATTCTTCACTATATCAGGCATTTTATTTTGCACTCCATTCCTCATAATTTCAAAATACTGCGGCCTAAAAATGCCCGCATTCCGAGGACGTGAATGGAAAAGAGATGCATAGTCGACCTTTGTAAAAGAAGGATATGAGGCTTGAGACGAATTAAAATTTCCAAGCAAAGAGAAATCAAACGAATTGACATGAGTTTGATTAGGATTTGAGGGGAAAACATTGGATCTGGAAGTGGTATTTCCCAACTCAGGAGATGTTGCATTTAAAGGATTCGATGCAGAGGAATTTACAGTAGAAAGGGGGAGGATCAGTGGGAATTGGTGGAGAAAGGCGAGAAGGGAGAGGAGGAAAAGAGAAGTCTAAGGTGGATGGAAGAAACGAGGCTGCCATTTCCAAGAAGAGGGATTTTCAAGAAGGATAACGAATATTTGTTTTAATTTTAATAAGAGTTTAAAAAGGAATTTATTAATTATTTTAGTTAATTGAGAATTTAACACTTTTCAATAGTTAGTGATGAATTAAAATATTAATTTAATTAATAATAATTAAGAGGTTTCTTTTTAAATGAAATTCATTTAAGTAAGAAATCAGAGTTTTGAAATGGAATCGAGTTGAATTGTAAAAGGAATTCCAAACGGGTTCTATATTAAAACCAAGGTTCTATAATTAAGTTATATAGATATTTTAAGCGAATACGACAGCTTAAAATAAATGGTTACTTAATATTTAAATTAAATAAAAAGGAATCATGATATAAAAGGGGTTTACATTAAAACCTGAGATTTTATAAACAAGATTTATAAAGGAGATGTGAATTCAAAGTGTTGATTTTGAATTGGTGATACTTAATCATGAGATTAAGAAAGATGAATGAAATTTAAACAATATTTTCAAGTGGAAAATGGTTGAAGAAATTAGAAGAGGAATAGTATGGATTGTTAACGAGTTAAGATTAGAATTGGAACCTAACTGGAGATTGGTTGAGTTGAGTGATTTTCTGAGTATTAATCTGATGTTGATGTCAGTCTTCGGGGTTGATACCTAGGGAATTGTTCGCTTTCCCATTTATGGTCAATGACTAATAAATGTTGAAGTACAAACACTTGAGAATTAGTGGGATTTCCAAAGTAACGGAAATGACAAGACTTGAGAATGTGTATGTATGTGTATATAATGATATATCCAATATAAAGGAAATAAAAGGAAATTGTGTGAAAATATAACGATAATTTCCGGGTAAAAAGGAAATGAGAAGTTGTTTTTGAAATAGGTTTTCTATAAGAATAAATATTGGGTATTGTTTTCAAATAAATGAAACAAAAGAGATTTTCGTAACGATTGTTTACGAATAATAAGTTAAACTGATTTCCCAGTTATATATATATAATGAGTAATGTTGTAATAAATGTTTTGTAAATGAAGGTCAAATGGAATATTGGATATTATTATAATATATTTTTCTAAGTATTAATATAAAAGGATTTTGAAAATATTTGTATATTAAAATAAGAAGTGTAATACTTTGTTCGAATTATGGAAAGATTTAGAAGTTTTAAAGTTAACCATTCGTTGATTATTAAAGAAGCCAAGTGATGCTGGATACTGAAATAGTAAATCTATTTCTTTTTTTATGATTGAATGGTTGTTTATTTGATAGTTAAATAACCAACTATCAAATCTGACCTATACGATTGTTGGTATAGAAAGAGTGGGGTCGTTTATATTTGAAAACCATTCCAACCAACAAATACGAAATGTTGAAGATATCAGATACTAATCGAGATGGAGCAAATTGAAGACCGTGGATATTCATAAAATGGTAGAATTACTTTAAAGGGTCCATTTGGCACACATCTTTGGAAAGTTTCAAAATTAGGCTTACATCCGGTCCAAAACTTATTATAAATTAGGTCCCTATTTTTCGAAAATTCATAAAAAAACATAAATTCGTATTTAATTAAAACATGTAAATGTAAAAAAAAAAATCAGCCTAACAAACAACCGAAAAAAGCACCAAAAAAAAAAAATTAAAAACAACGAAACTGCAGTTAATTGCATCATAGTATGCACATATTTCAAATTTCTTGCATTCGTATGTGCAACTATTTCAGAGTTGCATCTTCGTCGGCTTTTTTGCGTACATGCATGCAAGTAATACAGATTCTTGCATACAAGTGTGCAATAATTCCACTACAAGAAAATGAGGTCTTTACCAACCAATTGTAAGTGTAGGTAAAACTACTTTAATGGTAGGTAATATGTTTCAGCTACCAATGTTGATTGGTAGACCTTGGTAGGTAAAGCTTAGTAGAGAAAGAGTCTTTACCTACATTTATTAATATTGGTAGGTAAAAGAATCCGTGGATCCCACTAAATTGTGAATCAAATGATGAATCATCGGTTGATGTGTTTGATGACGTGTCATCTTATGTGGCTGTTGACATAGTCGCCACATTAACACATACGTGGCATACATAATTGTTGCCACTTGGCCACTTATGGTTGATCCATGTGTCAAATAACGATTCGTCCATATGGCATCATTATTTGTTTTCTATTTTAATAATTAATATTCATAATAATGATTACTAATTATTAATAATACAATTTAAATATAAATCTCAATGCTATAACACTATTTATTGCATCAAAAGTAGAAAGAATACCAAACTAGTAATTAAATGAGCATAAATAGATTGATGAATGTTTAGCAATTGCATATAACAGTATTTTATTTTTATTTTGAATAAAAGGATACTTATATTACAATAATACATGGTACAAAGGGAGGAAAGAGCTGGATACAAATGACAACCTAACACACGAATACTATAGAAAAATAAAACAAATCCAGCTCAATCCTTTTAAACACTGCAACATAGCAAAATAAGAACCAGAAAATCCACTGCAAATTTTTTTAAACTCTTTGATGACTTCTTGAAGAGGAAACTTATCATTCTTTCTCTCCAAGCAAAACTTTATCATCTCTTTCTTATGCTCAATTTCATCATGAAGTCTTGCAACAATTTTACTAATTGTATTGAAGTCTCTATTTAAAATATATGTAATTTCACATCTATTTCTCTTTGGCTGCGACATCTATTTCTCTTCTTACTTTCTAGAGATACCTATAAAACAAAAATATGTAATTTTACCTGCTGCCAAAGTAATACACATTTTATTTTCAACATTCAACTAACCTGCATTTAAGATATTTAAATTTAGAAATTTGTTCCGAAGTCGAACTGGTAAGAATCCGAGAAGGGCAGGCCCTATTATGATCCGAGTAAACGAATGAATCGCAATGCCTATAGCCACCGTGCAACAAAACTACATGCTACAATCAAACAAACAGCAGAAGTTATCTTCAGGAAATTCATACCCATAGAATAAGAAACTGAAGTTGGAAAAAATATCAGCAACAAAATGTATGAAAAAATACATAAAAGGATAGCATATGTATGAAAAATATATGAAACTTGAACTTTATGAAAAAATGTATCAGATGTATCAACGACAAAATGGACTGCATTTTTCTCTTCTAGAATGGATGGGTTATTGGCTTTGACCAACCCATCACTGTTCAACTGACTATAACTGATGTTGACCCTGGATTGAAAGGTGACGCTACTCAAGGGGGCACAAAGCTAGCTACTTTGGACACAGGTGCAGTTGTGAACGTACCACTGTTTGTGAATATTGGAGATGAGATACTTGTTGATACAAGAATTGGGAAGTACATGAAAAGAGCATAAGCAACGATTGGTCTTTGGACACTTGTCCTTCTAAAGTAGTGAAAGTTTTGTATCATCTTTATGTGAATCAGAGTTACATTGTAATTTGAAAATGCTACTTTGTTGAATTAAGTTTAGGCATAAATATTGCAGTACCATTATTCAAGAGCATATTGGTAAACTATAAGGAAAAGAAGCGTGGCATAGTAACAAATTGAAAAATAAACAAGAGGAGTGGCTGAGAAACAAAATATCTTATCCATCATCCTATCCAGACGAAACAAAACTTAAGAGGCAGCATATATGCCCTTGCTTCAGTCCTTTGCAAACGAATTACCTTATGATGCTTCCAAAAAACATAGCTAGATAGAAGTGAAGCAAAAATAACACTGCATTATACATGGATAAGGCAGTTTTAGGTCCGTCCTCTATCACAATTACTAATTCTTTTGTCGTCTCCTCCTCCTCTATAAATTATTCATCTTTTCAGCTACTTATTCCAAGGCCTTCTCCATGTCGATCAACCAAATTGCATGCAAAGCTAGGTAACGATATATGACTCCTTTTATTTAGTTAACTTAACCTGCTTTTTAAAACTTATAACAAGTTTATATCTGTTTTAAAATATATCATAGACAAATTCAAGTTGATTAGTTTATATAGACATGCCATTATCTACAGGTGGAGATGATCGAAGAGGGCTAAAGCAATCAGCTGAGAAGAAGAAATTCATAACCAGAGAGCAAGAACAACAGTAATCACATTCTACTTCCACATATATAAATTTAGAATGATGATGTTATAACATATGGAATGATGACATAAGCTCAGCAGCACAACCCAAAGTCTCTAGAAACCACAAAAGGGCCGATAGCAGCACTGAAAAATAAACAAGAGGATCGACAAGTAGAAACACAACACTAAACCAAACTAGATCTACAGATCCTGATCCAAAACCTCCTTGCCACTTGTAGAGAAAAGGCACAAGTCGAAAACAAATAGAAGCCAAGCATGTCAAGTAAACTTTATCCACGACTACCCAATAACAAAGGATAACCTTACATTTTTTGGCGATCCAAGGACTTGAAGTGACTAGGTCTAAGCAACGACTTGGAGAGAGGCAAACTGGCAGCAGAAAAGATCGATTGACGTAATATTTACTGTGCTCAAATCTGGAACCGGGAGGATCCGAAGGTACAAAAAAATGAAGGTAGTGAAGATAGAGAAAGGGCTACAGTCGGCGATGACGAGAACTGGCATTGAGGAGGGGGGAGGGGTGAAGAAGAAGGGAAAAGAAAACAAAAGAGGCGTTTGATGGTACGCCAGTCCCCATTGATTAAAGCAAACACTTTTTTCATTGGAAAATTGAGAAAAGAGGCGAAAGCTTCAGGGTTGAAATCTGAACCATTGGTTCAATAACTTATCTAATGACCGAGAAACTTGGGTATCAAAGAAGTGGATTGCTAATGGATGCAAAGAGCTGTTTTTATGTATTTAGCCTCTCCATATATAAATATTAAATAAACAATTAAATATAATTAATTGAAAACAAAATAACATTTTTTGTAAATCACTACACATAAGTTATTTTGGACAATAAATAAAATTAAATACAATAAAAATTATAAATAACCATTGAACTTATATTTATCATGCCTTAAAAGTAGTGCCAAATAAAATAAATTTACAACACCAAAGAGGTTGGAAGATGTTAAATTTAGTAGCTTCCCATAAATATTATGAAGTTATAAAATATGATACAATGCAAAAAAGACCATTGTAAAATATATTGTTTAACAACTATTTAAAATAATATCAAAGAATTTAGTATTATTACAACATTTATTTAGAAAATGTTGTCTGGAAATATTGATTACAACGTTTATTTAAAAAACTTCTCCTTTTGTACATGCGCAGATAATACATTTTACGTACGTATAATTATGGGTAGGTAATCATCCTTCAACAATTTTATAACATTGACAGTATTTACCTACCAATAAATTTTACCATTAGATATTGATAGATAAAGATTCTCTTGATATTGATAGATAAATGCTCTCTTTACGTACCCATAATTATTGGTGGGTAAAATATTGGTAGGTAAAGGTCAAATTTCTTGTAGTGTTCGTAGGCATGAAAATCAGTTCATATTTATTTGCATACAGGCATGTAAGTAAAAGAGAATACTTGCACACATACATGCAACATTCCACAGGAATTAATATGAGTTCAAATTTACATGCATACATGTATGCAATAAAAACAGAATACTTGCATGCATGTATGCAAGAATTCATGCAGATTTTCAGTGTAAACTGCTTCAGGAATTCTTGCATACATGTGTTCCATTTTTTAAAAAGTCATTGCGAATTTCTATGCACTGGTATTCACATAGAGTAAACCTGTTCCGCGTTAGCGACATGGTCCATTGAATTACGTAACTTTAAAATAAACCCTAAAGACAACTGTTTTGAGTTTTCACACCAGTTTTATGACTGACTTGAATTTTATTGTTCCAACACCTAAACATTGGGTGCCAATAATTTTTACACGAGCAGCCTAGTAGTTTGGTTTGCAGATTTAGTCTTTAGAGCTGGAATCGGGGTTGGAGCTAGAGTTATGCTTTGGATTTTACTTCCTCTGTTGAAAGCCTGTTTATGATTCTTTCCATTAAGCTTATATTGTGCTCTAATATTCCTTGTAACTCTGATGTAATATTATTGTAATGATAATAGAAAAGTTCTTTTATTTTGTGCAAATGTGTAAGTACCCTTAACAATCCCGGTTTAAGTTGGTTTAATCACCGACGAAAACTGGGCAAAAAGACGGGTTGTTACAGAATAATTTAATAATAAGAGTTAGTATATTACTGTACATACTAAAAATGAATAAAGGATCATGTTTTAGGAATAGATACTCATAAACAGTTACCAGGAGAAATTTATTCGCCGCATGATACGAAGAACAAAAAGTTTATTGTTTGGTTGAAGCATTCGAGAAATAAACTTCGAATTCATCATAATTAGTTAGTTGAATTAGTAGCCTTAACTTCAAATAAATTCAGACAAAACAAAATGCATTTCAACAAACCTTTAAAAAAAACTAATTTCAGACATAATTTAATCAATTCAGTCTAATCAGATAAAAATCAGTAGTTCCAATTGATTCAGTATCCGATTTAAGTAAAACCCAAACAAATTAAATTCAAGTTGGTAAAAATAAAAAATAGGGTTAGTCGATTACCTATCACAGTCGATTGTGGCGATGAACACTGGAAGAATATGAGAGAGCGGTGCGTCGAAGATTGCTCGAAAGTAGCGTTGTTGAAGAAATGAAGAGGATGCATGATTGAAATTTTCCTCTTCTTTCCGCTTTTCACTGCTGAATGCCTTTTTTAAATTGTGAATTGTGTTTCTGGTGAGGTCACGTGACCTCACTAGCCTTAAGTTCCCTCTGCCCCTGATCTCTAACAAAGATAAAATCAGAGTCCACAAATTTTAAATCGTCCAAAACTCACAAAGAAACTAATTGGAATCATCAATTGGATATTATTCTTCAATGCTATAAAGCGAAAAAGCATGGATAATTGAATTAAGCACAAATAATGAAAATCTCTAGCTGACTTGAGTATACTTCTCGGATTAATTTAACTTAGATGTTTCATTTATATAGTAGAATAAGCAGAAGATTAAAGGTGTTCAAAATTGCAAAACAAATCGGTAAATAATTTTTCGTTAGCAAATTATATTTTGAATCTCTATAGCTGCAGTGATTTCAATAAAAAAACGTTTTGATATCATTATTGTTGCAAAGTAAGCAAGAATAGAACGAATAAGGAACATAATTCCATAACACACATTCCAAAATCTACATGGTAACTAGTATAGGTGAATTTCATCACCTCAAACAGTCTTCTATTTGAAAAAAATGGGTGATGGGAAGACAATAGAGGATATGGTGAAGATCTTTTACCTGATTGAGCTTCATCCTAATTTTATGCTTTCGGTCTATTACTCTCGAATATTTAACATATATATCATATCTATTATTTTAACATAATTAGAATAATAATACCTGAAAAGAATTTAGAATGAGAGGAACGCGATTGCATGTCAACGATGGATTGTTCGGGATGAAAGGCGATTTCGATCTGAGGAGTGAAGCTTTATTTTGGGAAGAACATGTTCTTTTTTTGTTTTGGTTGGAACTGTGACGACGCTGTGTTGGGTGTGAAATAATTGGGACAGCGGTGGTTTGAAAACTTTTCTCTAATATTGAAGAAAGCCATTCAAAAATTACTAACTATTGTTGCCACGGCCAAAAGTCGTTCGAAAATTGCCATGGCTTGAAACCGTGGCAATTCTTCCGCATTTGGGCGTGGGAAAACTGAAAATATGGTGTTGTGACTTCCTTCTTCACCATTCTTCTTAAAGCTTCATTAGCACTAAACAACACAACCACCTCCTTCCTCCACAACCATCTACACCATCACCCTCCTCCTCCTTCCCCTAGCTCACGGGCATCACCGCCAACTTCATCCACCCACGGCCTAACACCCCACACCCTTCGCCCAAGCTCCCCTCTCCTCCACCCTCGGCCAACAACCAACCTGTAACAACCCGTATTTTCAATAACCTGTTATAACATAAATCGGGACAGAATTTAATTTATAAATCTGAATCAAGGGAAAACGGGCTATGCCATTGCGTTCGTCTCGTAAAAATACGCGAAATAGAGTCCGAGTTTTCGAAAATCGGAGTCCGTATGACCCGATTAAGGCCCAACGAAGTTTTTAGAAAAATTCAAAGTAAAAACAGATTTCAAATTCAAGTTTGAATTTGGAAATTAGGGTCAGATTGGGCCAGGCGGGAAAATTTCCGCCAGAGCACCCAAGTCGACAGCCCTATCGACTTGGGAGTCGACTTGGTTGGATCCAAGTCGACAGCCCTGTCGACTTGGTTCAGCCGGGCAGTTTTGCCTGGTGCACCATTTTGGAGTTGTGTTGAGTTTGGGGGCCAGATTCGGTTTTGAGGGATGAGATTGGAACTAGGGTTTAATCCTAAGGTTGAAACTAATCCTAATCTCTATAAATAAGACCCTAACCTAAGCCTAAATCAACGTTATTCACTCATACAACTAAACTGTGGCAAAATCATTCCTCTCATGGCCTCCACTCTCTTCATAAAATTCCAAAATAAATTTCTATGAGAGATTTTGCATGCATACAAGTGTTTTCAAGCTTGTATGAGCATCATTAGCTTGCATTCAAGTCAAGTTTCCATATTTACATCATAAAGCAAGGGTTTTTATTGATTTGGAGCTTGCATTTTGGGTTTATTTGATTGCATAAGGGCTTTGTCTCAATCTATATATATTTGAGTCTTCATAAGCATTGTAAGCCCTTTTCTACTTTCATATTTAAACTCTAAAGTTAAATGAATGATGCAAGTTTGGTTGATCATTATGATATGCAAGTTTGATATGTTATGATATGCAAGTTTATCATATTATGTATGCAAGTTTGATATGCAAGTTTGTCATATGATATGCAAGTTATGTTATGCAAGTTTGGGTTGATCATTTTGTTCATGTTATCATGTTATGCAAGCTTATCTTGGGTTTATGAGCTTAAAGCCTCAAGCTTTATGCTAAAGGTTGCATTTTGGCAACATGTAAGTTATCATATCTCTTATGATAACCTGCATGTGAGGCTAAATGCGAACTTATGGCCATTTCTACATGTCATTTATCACCATGTATCACCAATATGCTAAGTTTGGTTTTATGCATGCTTTTGAGGCCTAAAAATGTAATATGCAAGTATATGAACATATGTACATTTCATATGCCACCATGTTAAACTTGTGGCTTCAACACCTTTATGTCATGATTATGCCAAGTTCCCTCTTTCTATCCTTTATGCGCTATTGCGATATGTAAGCGATGGGATTGCGTTTGGGGTTGGGTAAACTTAAAAGACATAAAAACATAAGATTGGGAATTTACCTATTAAGTTAGGTCTACCCATTGGGAATTTACCTATTAAGTTAGGTCTACCCAAATTCTTGAAAACTTGTAACATGTTTTGGAAACATGATGGACATGACACTTAGAAAATATAAGTGTGACCAACTCGAGGTTTGGTTGAGTTTGTAGCGTAAACCTACCCGGAACCGACCGGCTTAACTAGTTGCTACGAACAATAGGACCCAATGTGAGAAGTTGGTCATGTTGTACCTTGAACCCGAGGTTAGACCAAGTTGTGGTATAAAGCTACCCGGAACCGACCGGCTTAACTAGTAACCGCAACGAAGTCTAATGTGAGAGGTTAAGGCACGTTAATTAATTAATGCCTCATGATTAGAGTTAAGTCATGGTCCACTTAATACTTAACCAATTTGGGCTTGGTAGATTAATCAGGGTTAAGTCGTGAACTCATCGTTACACTTAACCAAGTTAATCCATGATTAGCAAGAGGGTTAAACCGTACTTAACCCACTAGAAAATCCTAGCAATGAGGGTCCACTCCAGCAGTAATCCCAAGTTTGTATCATTAAGACCCTAGGGACTAGGCTAGGGGCACGATTACTGGACTTGAGGTGAGTGACCAAAAACGACGGCAGAGTGGTACGCCGATGTAGTTCCGGACGGACTATGGTCGTGCACGTAGTCCGTATTTGGAGAAGTCAAGCATGGGTACCAGTAGATCGAGACTGTGCACTTATGTTTATGGTGTCCAGGGGTTGACACCCTAGGGCTTGATACACCCGACGGGAGACCCGGCACAGTCTGACTACAATTATGTTTGGGCCGTATTGACACCAACGCGTGACGAGTTAGGCTTATAGGGAGCCGATCGACTAGACCGTTTGGTTGGACCTCGTATTAGGGTCACTTCATGTTATTGGACCTCGTATTAGGGTCACTTCATGTTATTGGACCTCGTATTAGGGTCACTTCATGTTATTGGACCTCGTATTAGGGTCACTTCATGTTATTGGGCCAAAGCTTGGGCCAAGGGACCAATACTTGTTTATTCAAGTCATGTTAGTTTGCTAGTACACCTGTGGTGCAAAACCTTAATCCTGATTATGCGATGACACCTTTATCTACCTTGTTAGTTAATCATCATGCTAGTATGTAGTTATCCTTATGTTCATCCCTGCTTCTCATGCCAGTTAACTTTATCAGTTTACATTGATTGTAGTAGGGCTTACTCAGTCTTTTTGACTGACCTGTTTTTCTTTCGCCTCTTTTCTTCCGTTCCCCCCCCCCTCCCCCCAGGTTCTCAGGGTGGGAATATTGGAGCTTAGCTTGGATTTCTGATCGCTTGCTTGTGGGATTTTAGCTCATGTACGGTCTTGACATGAAGCTAGCTATGGTTATCACTTATTTTGGGGATAGTACTTATGTATTTCAGTTTTTCAGTGATGTTGTTTTTATCTAGACTTGTGTATTTGGAAAGTTGACATTATGTTGTACCAGACTTGTTTTGAAATAGTTTGAAATCTTCCGCTGTTTTACTTATCTTATTTACTCTGTTTACATATGTACATATGTTCTTGTTCTGCCTTGATATATCATTATGCATGTTTACCTGATTCAAACGCCCCTCCAAAGTCAGAGTGCTTGCAAGAGACACCCTGGCGGAGGCGGGGTGTTACATTTGGTATCAGAGCGAGGTTTACGAGAAGGAACAAAAAGGTTTTTAAAACTTTTGGAAAACTATTTTCAAAACCAAGTATAAAGTATTTTCCAAAGAAAAGTCTAGTTTATTTTAAAGCTATTCCCCAAAAAGCCATTAGCAAAATTCCTTCGTTTTTCTCCATTCTGAATCTGTCTTTTTCTTCGTTTTCAGTATGGCCGATAACTTTGCTATTCCGGAGGGAGTACACGTACCTGTTTGGTATAGGAGACTTTTGGAGGCTAGGGCGACCGAAGCCGGCCCCGCAGATGTTCCTCCTCCTCCTCCTCCGGTAGTTAATGGTCCTCCTGTCGCTGATGTTCCTCCTCCTCATGTCGCTGAGGTTCCTCTTCCTCCTCCCCCTCAGCTTCCTCAAGCTGACTTCGCAAAGACTTGCAAAGATTTCAAAGAAATGGGTGGCAAGAACTTTCAAGGCACTGAGACTTTTGTAGATGCCAGAAATTGGTTGAAAGAGACCGAGGATTTATTTGCTATCTTTGGGTTAGACGATCAGAGGAAGATCTTGTTGGCGGTTTGGATTATGAAGGATGAAGCCGCTTATTGGTGGGAAGTCACCAATGGTACTAGGCCTGTTGAGACTTGGGCCGATTTCAGGGCAAGGTTCGTGCTTAAGTTTCTATCTTCTGCTGAGGAGAATCTGCAAATGGAGAGGTTCATAACTTTGAAACAAGGAGATATATCTGTCAAAGAATATGTGAACAAGTTCAATCAGTTAGCTCGTTTTGGCTTGGATTTGGTGAGTACTCCTCAGAAGAAGGCTCTTCGTTTTGCTAGAGGATTGAATGAGCCGTTGCAGGGATTGGCTATGTCACATATTCCCTATGGGGCCACGTTTGAGAGCTTGGTTAATATGGCGTTACTTCAGGGAGATGTCAAGAAAGAGGTCAAGATGAATGATACTCAAGCCAAGAAGACTGATTCCCAGTGGAAAGGAAATCAGGGTAATCCAAGTGGTCAGAGCAGTCAAGGCAATCAGAACAAGAACAAGAGTCAAGGCAACAATGGGAACAACAACAAGGGCAAGAACAACAAGGGGAAGTGCCATTATTGCGGTTCAGTTGGGCATCTTATTAAGGATTGTAAGAAGAGGAAAAGGAAGAATGGTGAATGCTTTTTCTGCGGTGAGACTGGACATTTTAGTAAGGATTGCCCGAAGAAGCAAGGGCAAGGCTAGGGTCAGACTCAGCGTGCTGGACCTTCAGGAGGGCAAGTTCATGCTCTCAATGCCGCTCCAGTTCCCGATCGAGGTAGTATTTCTGTTGAGAGCCTTGTATATATTTCTGATTTTCCAGTTCGTACCTTGTTTGATTCTGGTGCATCGCATAGCTTTATCTCATCTGATCTTGTTGATAGTTTGCACCTTAGTACTAGCTTGGTAGATGATCCCGTCTGTGTCTCAAATCCTATTGGGGGTTCCGCCCATCTGTCTATGATATGTGGGGATTTGAGGATCTCTATACTGAGTGTAGAGTTCTTGTGTAGTGCTTATGTTCTTGGTTTTAGGGGATACGGATTGATATTGGGCATGGATTGGTTGTCCAGATATGGAGCCATCCTTGATTGTGAGCATAGGGTTGTGAGGCTCGTGACTCGCCTCGGAAACACCCTAGAGATTTCTTGTAATCCGAGAGGTCCCGTCATGTTGTGCTATCTTGAATCACTTGACTCGTCAATGGAAACTCTTCAGTCTGTGAGAGTGGTTCGAGAGTATCCGGATGTTTTCGATGAAGTTAGGGGGTTGCCCCCTAAGCGAGAGATTGATTTCCGCATTTATCTGGTGGATAATGCAAAGCCGGTTTCTTTGCCCGTTCGGCACATGGCTCCGCGTGAAAGGCGGGAGCTAAGTAAGCAAGTGAAGGAGTTGCTTGAGAAGAACTTCATTAGACGAAGTATATCTGAATGGGGAGCGCCTGTGGTATTTGCTACCAAGGCATATGGTTCTCTCCGACTTTGTGTTGACTATCGAGAGTTGAATAAGCAGACTAAGAAGAACAGACACCCGTTACCGAGGATTGATGATCTCTTTGACCAACTTATCGGTGCTTCTGTTTTCTCTCAGCTTGATCTTGCTACTGGATTCCATCAGCTCAGGGTAGCTGAAGATAGTATAGACAAGACTGCGTTCAGAACTCCAGATGGATTCTTCAAATGGCTTGTCATGCCGTTCGGCTTGACTAATGCACCCGCATATTTCGTGGACTCGATGAGTAGGGTGTTCAGGGAGTTCTTGAACAAGTTTGTCGCGGTCTTCGTAGATGATATTCTGATCTTCTCTAAGGATGAGGAAGAGCACGCAAGGCATCTCGTGGAGGTGATGGATACGCTTAGAGCGCATCAGTTGAAAGCCAAGTTCTCCAAGTGTCACTTTTGGAGAAGGGAAGTTAGATTCCTTGGGCATATAGTATCTAAGCAAGGCTTAGCGGAGGATCCCGCTAAGGTAGTTGCAGTTCAGGATTGGAAGACTCCAAGGAATGCAACCGAAGTGAAAAGTTTTCTAGGTCTTGCAGGCTTTTAACGGAATTTCATCAAGGACTTCGCGAAGATTTCCGCTCCTCTCACTAAATTGACGAAGAAAAATTTAGTTTTTGCTTGGAGCATAGAATGCGAGCTTGCTTTTCAGAAGCTCAAGAGAGCTCTCACATCAGCACCTGTTCTAGCTTTGCCCGATGGAGGGAAGTTATTTACAGTATACACCGATGCATGTGGCACGGGGTTAGGAGTTGTTCTGATGCAAGAAGGAAGAGTGATATGCTTTGGCGGTAGACAACTCAAAGTGCATGAGAAGAATTATCTCACTCATGACTTAGAGTTGGCAGAAATAGTATATGCACTCAAGGCTTGGCGCCATTATCTTCTGGGAGAAAGATTCGAGCTTTATACTGATCACAAGTCATTGAAGTATCTCTTTTCTCAGAAGGATCTGAATCTGAGGCAACAAAGATGGATGGAATTCTTGGCGTCCTACGATTTTGAGATAGCTTATACCCCTGGCAAGGGGAATGTGGTAGCAGATGCATTGAGTAGAAAAAGGTTGACTCTGAGTCCTCTATTCGTTGAGATGAAGAATTTAGAGTATGTGGCAACCTTTGATTTCTCTTTGGCGGTTGAGTCGATGACCGGTTCTTTAGCATCTCTGGAACTCAGACCTACCCTTCTTGATCAAGTTGGGGCTTCGAAGAGAGAAGACCCTCAGATAGTTGAGATTATGGATAAGCTGATTCGAGGAGAGGCGTCTAGTCATCTCGCTCGATATTCTATTGATGACAAGGGTTGGCTGAGGAGAGACGGAAGGTTATGTGTTCCAATGGTAGAAGATTTAGTAAGGAAAGTTCTTGAGGAAGCGCATCGCTCTAAGTTGACTATACATCCGGGCGGAGATAAGATGTATAAAGATATGAAGCGCATTTTCTTTTGGTCTGGGATGAAGAAGGATGTGGCAGAGTTTGTCTCTAGATGTATCATTTGCCAGCAAGTTAAGGCCGAGTCGAAGAAGCCCGGTGGGCTATTGCATCCTTTAGACGTTCCACTATGGAAGTAGTAGAGTATTTCCATGGATTTTATCGATGGGCTACCAAGGTCAAGGAAAGGGAATACGAGCATTTGGGTTATTGTGGATAGACTTACGAAGAGTGCTCATTTCATTCCGGTGAAGAACAAGAGGACCGCATCTTGGCTAGCGTCTGTATATCTTCGTGAGATTGTAAGACTACATGGAGTCCCTTCTAGTATAGTCAGTGACCGTGACCCAATCTTTACAAGTCAATTCTGGAATAGCTTGCAAGAAGCTATGGGCACGAGGTTGAATCTAAGTACGGCTTATCACCCATAGACGGACGGTCAAACCGAAAGGGTGAATAGGGTACTCGAGGATCTGTTGAGGCTTTGTATTCTGGATTTTGGTGGTACTTGGGAAGAAAATCTTCCTCTTGTTGAGTTTGCATATAATAACAGTTATCAGGCAAGCATAGGGATGGCACCATTTGAAGCTTTATATGGGAGGCCGTGCAAGTCGCCTACATGTTGGTGGGAGACTACAGATGAGCTTATACTTGGGCCTGATATGGTCAGAGATACATCCGAGAAGGTCGAGTTGATTCGGAGATGGATGAAAGCGGCCCAAGACCGACAGAAATCCTATGCTGATAAGCGAAGAACTGATTTGGAGTTTGATGTTGGGGATATGGTTTTCGTGAAGGTTTCTCCTTTGCGGAATGTGGTCCGATTTGGAGCCGTTGGGAAGTTAGCGCCGAGGTTTGTTGGACCATTCCCCATTATAGAGAGGATCGGGCAGATGGCTTATAGAGTGGAGTTGCCCGAGAAGCTTGCCGGAGTACACGATGTTTTTCATGTCTCGCATCTCCGGAAGTGTTTACATGAATCAGCAGAGGTTGTTGAGCCAAGTGTTCTGAAAGATGTGGAAGTGGAGAAAGAGGCTACCTTGAGGAGAGCTCCGATTCGTATCTTGGGGACGGAGACCAAGAAGCTAAGGAATCGAGAGGTCAAGTTGGTGAAGGTTCAATGGGGTGAAGCCGAAGAAGACGCAACTTGGGAAACCGAGGAGAAGATGCGTGGGCTTTATCCATTTCTTTTTGAGGGTACACTCTCAATCTCTTTTCTTTGTTAGCATATCTTTCTCTTTGCTATCCATGTTTATCTAGTTTATCGTGTTAATCTTGTCATGAGAACCTTAGGTAGAAACCCTTTGGATGAAACATGTGTTTGAAACATGTTATGCTTGATGTTTGCAAGTGGTTGCAAGTGTTTGCAATTGGTTACTCGTGGATGCATTATACACATTAGGCACTAGATCGGCTCACACACTCCTCATATTGCATATGCATGAGTGTTTACGCTTATTCATGGATGAAAATTTTTGTGTTATCACACGGATGTTGCATATGGATGTATGTTATGTGCACACATATAGATGTTATACATTATGTTAGGAATTGCATACATATGGATTCATTTCACTAACATAATTTGCATTGATGATATTTGCATTAGATAAGTACATATACACACACCTTTGCATATGCTCATACAACATTTAGAATCTTGTAAGGACAATGATTGCTCGTGGATGATGTTTTGAGTAGATGGATGTTGGATGGTAGGATACGTTCTTCCTAACTTGAAGATTTCGGGGACGAAATCCTTTAAGGAGGGGAGAATGTAACAACCCGTATTTTCAATAATCTGTTATAACATAAATCGAGGCAGAAGTTAATTTATAAATCTGAATCAAGGGAAAACAGGCTATGCCATTGCGTTCGTCTCGGAAAAATACGCGAAATAGAGTCCGAGTTTTCGAAAATCGAAGTCCGTATGACCCGATTAAGGCCTAACGAAGTTTTCAGAAAAATTCAAAGTAAAAACAGATTTCAAATTCAAGTTTGAATTTGGAAATTAGGGTCAGATTGGGCCAGGCGGGAAAATTCCCGCCAGAGCACCCAAGTCGACAGCCCGGTCGACTTGGGAGTCGACTTGGTTGGATCCAAGTCGACAGCCCTGTCGACTTGGTTCAGCCGGGCAGTTTTGCCTGGTGCACCATTTTGGAGTTGTGTTGAGTTTGGGGGCCAGATTCGGTTTTGAGGGCTGAGATTGGAACTAGGGTTTAATCCTAAGGTTGAAACTAATCCTAATCTCTATAAATAAGACCCTAACCTAAGCCTAAATCAACATTATTCACTCATACAACTAAACTATGGCAAAATCATTCCTCTCATGGCCTCCACTCTCTTCATAAAATTCCTAAATAAATTTCTATGAGAGATTTTGCATGCATACAAGTGTTTTCAAGCTTGTATGAGCATCATTAGCTTGCATTCAAGTCAAGTTTCCATATTTACATCATAAAGCAAGGGTTTTTATTGATTTGGAGCTTGCATTTTGGGTTTATTTGATTGCATAAGGGCTTTGTCTCAATCTATATATATTTGAGTCTTCATAAGCATTGTAAGCCCTTTTCTACTTTCATATTTAAACTCTAAAGTTAAATGAATGATGCAAGTTTGGTTGATCATTATGATATGCAAGTTTGATATGTTATGATATGCAAGTTTATCATGTTATGTATGCAAGTTTGATATGCAAGTTTGTCATATGATATGCAAGTTATGTTATGCAAGTTTGGGTTGATCATTTTGTTCATGTTATCATGTTATACAAGCTTATCTTGGGTTTATGAGCTTAAAGCCTCAAGCTTTATGCTAAAGGTTGCATTTTGGCAACATGTAAGTTATCATATCTCTTATGATAACTTGCATGTGAGGCTAAATGCGAACTTATGGCCATTTCTACATGTCATTTATCACCATGTATCACCAATATGCTAAGTTTGGTTTTATGCATGCTTTTAAGGCCTAAAAATGTAATATGCAAGTATATGAACATATGTACATTTCATATGCCACCATGTTAAACTTGTGGCTTCAACACCTTTATGTCATGATTATGCCAAGTTCCCTCTTTCTATCCTTTATGCGCTATTGCGATATGTAAGCGATGGGATTGCGTTTGGGGTTGGGTAAACTTAAAAGACATAAAAACATAAGATTGGGAATTTACCTATTAAGTTAGGTCTACCCATTGGGAATTTACCTATTAAGTTAGGTCTACCCAAATTCTTGAAAACTTGTAACATGTTTTGGAAACATGATGGACATGACACTTAGAAAATATAAGTGTGACCAACTCGAGGTTTGGTTGAGTTTTTAGCGTAAACCTACCCGAAACCGACCGGCTTAACTAGTTGCTACGAACAATAGGACCCAATGTGAGAAGCTGGTCATGTTGTACCTTGAACCCGAGGTTAGACCAAGTTGTGGTATAAAGCTACCCGGAACCGACCGGCTTAACTAGTAACCGCAACGAAGTCTAATGTGAGAGGTTAAGGCACGTTAATTAATTAATGCCTCATGATTAGGGTTAAGTCATGGTCCACTTAATACTTAACCAATTTGGGCTTGGTAGATTAATCAGGGTTAAGTTGTGAACTCATCGTTACACTTAACCAAGTTAATCCATGATTAGCAAGAGGGTTAAACCGTACTTAACCCACTAGAAAATCCTAGCAATGGGGGTCCACTCCAGCAGTAATCCCAAGTTTGTATCATTAAGACCCTAGGGACTAGGCTAGGGTGGGGGAACGATTACTGGACTTGAGGTAAGTGACCAAAAACGACGGCAGAGTGGTACGCCGATGTAGTTCCGGACGGACTATGGTCGTGCACGTAGTCCGTATTTGGAGAAGTCAAGCATGGGTACCAGTAGATCGAGACTGTGCACTTATGTTTATGGTGTCCAGGGGTTGACACCCTAGGGCTTGATACACCCGACAGGAGACCCGGCACAGTCTGACTACAATTATGTTTGGGCCGTATTGACACCAACACGTGACAAGTTAGGCTTATAGGGAGCCGATCGACTAGACCGTTTGGTTGGACCTCGTATTAGGGTCACTTCATGTTATTGGACCTCGTATTAGGGTCACTTCATGTTATTGGACCTCGTATTAGGGTCACTTCATGTTATTGGACCTCGTGTTAGGGTCACTTCATGTTATTGGACCTCGTATTAGGGTCACTTCATGTTATTGGGCCAAAGCTTGGGCCAAGGGACCAATACTTGTTTATTCAAGTCATGTTAGTTTGCTAGTACACCTGTGGTGCAAAACCTTAATCCTGATTATGCGATGACACCTTTATCTACCTTGTTAGTTAATCATCATGCTAGTATGTAGTTATCCTTATGTTCATCCCTGCTTCTCATGCCAGTTAACTTTATCAGTTTACATTGATTGTAGTAGGGCTTACTCAGTCTTTTTGACTGACCTGTTTTTCTTTCGCCTCTTTTCTTCCGTTCCCCCCCCCCCCCCCCCAGGTTCTCAGGGTGGGAATATTGGAGCTTAGCTTGGATTTCTGATCGCTTGCTTGTGGGATTTTAGCTCATGTACGGTCTTGACATGAAGCTAGCTATGGTTATCACTTATTTTGGGGATAGTACTTATGTATTTCAGTTTTTCAGTGATGTTGCTTTTATCTAGACTTGTGTATTTGGAAAGTTGACATTATGTTGTACCAGACTTGTTTTGAAATAGTTTGAAATCTTCCGCTGTTTTACTTATCTTATTTACTCTGTTTACATATATACATATGTTCTTGTTCTGCCTTGATATATCATTATGCATGTTTACCTGATTCAAACGCCCCTCCAAAGTCAGAGTGCTTGCAAGAGACACCCTGGCGGAGGCGGGGTGTTACACAACCCACGGCCACACACCACTACCCGAGCACCCAAACCACCCTCATTTCCCCTACACCCTTTACCCACCCCTACCCTTCCTCCTAGCTCACGGTCGTAACTACCTATATAAATAAAAGAATTAGCAAAGAAAGAAAGAAAGATGAAATAAGAAAAAGAAGAAGAAAAGGGAAAACAAAAGAAAAACTGCGACGAATTCAAAGAGAGCGCATGCAACACAAAAGATTGACGGAGTGGAAAATGAAGGCGAGAAAAACTTCTCACAGAAATTATATAGGAAAAACCATAAACAAGTCTGGTTGTTTATAAAACCAAGTTCAAAACTATAATCACCCTTACGAAAATTGATTTTATCACTTATATGTTGATTTGTTAATATTGAGATGTGAATGTTTGGTTATGTTAAGTTGGATTTATGTTCGACAGTTTGGATGAATAGCGATTTGAATGATCACAAGTGAAAAACAATATTGACCATTTGCTCGTATAAGCAAAGTATACCCCGATTTAATATGCTCATTTGTAATGTATGATGAATGATATATGAGTTATATGAATATTGATATTGTCACGATCATATACAAATTTTGACCAATTATACAAGTTGGATTATGAAATGTATATTCGGATTTGGTTTAACCAACCTATTTGAAAAGTTAGTTATAACCAAGTAGAAATGAGCAAAATTTTGATTTTTGAATTTCAAGGTAAAAGTTAGGAAATTTGAAATTAAAGAAACATAGATTTTAACGGTGCAAACGGATTTGAAATCGGAGTTTATATCGATAGTAAATCAAAGATTGAATTTTTAAAGTGAATAGTAAAATCGATTTGAAATCAAAATTGAATTTGAGTTAGCTATATAAACGTAACTTAAAACGTGATTTGAAAACGCTAATAGTCTTACTTTTTTTTTAATTTGAATACAGAAGAAACTTGAATTCGAAAAAGTTAATATTTTAAAAATATTAACATAATAGTAGTATAATATATTTATAATGTGTAAATAGTGAAAAACCTATTTTTAATGTTTTAAAAAAGTGAAATTATTGTTTTAAAGTGGTTTAAAATGATACTATAAGTATTTAAAATCAATTTGGAAAACTAATTTCAAATATTGAAACTCAAGTTAAAACTAGGCACGTCGCGTAGTAGTAGTTACGCGATTGTCGCTAAAAAGTTCAAACGGATGTGTAGAATTAGGGGTGTAAACGGGTCGGACCGGACCAGACGGAGGTGTGTCCAAGCTATGTCCTATAAGAATTCAGACGGACACGGACCAGACATCATATAGCCTCAGATCGAGCCGGACAACGGACTGTCCTGTCCGATATAGCCTTGGATAATAGAAAAACATCAAATATTTTAGATCGGACCGAACACTAGTGTGTCCAAGCTCTGTCATATAAGAGAATCGGACGGACACGGACCGGACACGGACCGGACACGGACCGGACACCTTATACCTTCGGACCGAGCCGGTCAACGGACTGTCTTGTCTGCTATACAGCCCTATGTAGAACTAAAAACAGCCCGTATTTCTTCGAACAAGAAACGTCCGAACTGTTATAACCATAGTTTTTCAAATAAAGAAAAAAAACAAGATTTTTAAATTATGTCCAAATCAATTTTCTATAAAAGTCATGCTTTTGAATTGAATTCTATAAACCATTTAAAATGATTTATAAGAGATTTGAATTGGAAAATTAAATTTTCAATTATTAAAAGATGTTTTATTCAAAAAAGTTATATGTGCACTTTCCGCAGCACTTTTTAAACACTGCGAATACTATTGTTTTTTAAACATCAGTTTAAACTAAACAATTCTCTCTGACGGGAAAGTAGAGAAAAAAGAGACGTGCTGGTAATTGGCACCACAACCATATATATTAACCAACAACAATTAGTTATTTGATATTTGCAATTCAACCTCTCATCACATTGTAAATATAACTAATGTTTTCTACACTTTTATTTCATGATACTTATACCCCTATTATAATTATAACATAAATGGCCACTTTATTATTTTTATCAAAACTATATAATAGCATCACACATTAATACATATGTGCCCATGATTGAATTTTAAACCAACAATCTAAAACATATGCAACATATGTTTCCTTTTAAATGTAAAATTTATGAGCTCGACATTTGCTATTAAATAAGGATATTCTTTAATAATCTTGCTCATCAACCATACCTATATAGGATCAAAGTGGTTTTTTTCATATTAACCATGACTACACTCATCAATGATCACATACATATATACAGTCAAATGACATAGATCAATCATGAATGCGTAACATAAAATTACATGCAACACGAATCAAACAGTCCTATTTTCAACTGGCCTACCTTAACCTTAGGCGAGGTTGGAAATGAAAACAATAAAAAAGTGTTAATGAACTGAATGCAGGTGAAGTGCCTTGTTCCTGAGCACACTAGCTATGGATAGGGAGGAGCAAGTTTGAGTAGCTTCACACGCATTATTGCAAGCTAAAATGAAATAAACTGTGAAAGTGCCCAGAATGTGGGAAGATAAGCATGCTGGTGCAGAATTGGAGAGCTAGTTTGTTGACCTATTTAACTAGGGTCACCATACTAACGGTGTTAGTGGTGTAAGGCTGAGATTTAATAGAAGGAATTCAGGCTGAGATTTAATAGAAGGAATTCAGGCTGAGATTTAATTAGAAAGCCTTGAGTGGATGTTTATTGTATTGTATCTTGTACGCATGTGTAATATTAAAGCAATATTGTACGCACGTGTAATACCAAGTGCTCATAAAATTAAAGCAATTGAATGGTAATGCGCGTGTGATACTATACTTTAACAAAAGTCCGTACATGCCTTAGTATTTGAATTGTGTATCACTGGGGACCGGGTTAACACTAAAGAGTCAACATAGTAGCGTTGTTAACTAATTTCTGATCTAATCTAGCTTAAATTAATCAGTAAATGTGATACACCATAAATAAATTTGCCAAGATTTTGTTTCATACACCATAATTCATTAGTTTAAATATCCATAGGATCATCAACAAGACAACATGATTCAAACATTACTGAAGACAGCAAGCAACAAGTTAAACCAAAAAGGAAACATCTTCAGAATGACCGAAAAACCATACACAATTGCATCCCCTCTTTCTATTATCATTTATAAACAGTACCTGAAAATGAAAACAAAACTACTGTCAGGATCTAAATAATGAGTCGATATAACATAGACAGCGTGCAGACATGAAAGCTTATGTGTGCGCGATATGATCCATTTGGTAAGAAAGAAGGAAAACATGAAAGCATGCGAGATACCTTATAGATTGGCTGAAACCACATGGTACAATAGTTGTGATTTTGGGTTAAACCAAAATACAGTGAGTCTTCCCCACTGTTGTTACAGCAGCATATAACTGCTGCAGCATGGTTGCATGATACACAAGACTTTGGCATGAAGTAAAACTGATCATGATGAAAGAATGACTCAACCACAATCACTCTCTTGGGTTCGTCTTGATGACAGTCGGGTAAAAAGACCCTGTTCTGAAGCTTTTTAACGGTTGGCAGGGACATGGCAGAAAAGGTAGATCCAAGAAAGAAGCTTCGACCACACAAATTATCAGTCTCGTTCCAGACCATCTTCTTTCGATCAAGAAGAAACAAATGAATTCCGCTTCCATAGTTGTTGACCATCGATCCAATCAACAAGGTAGCAGCAATGGATACCATCGTCATCATCATAATATTTGTTCATGAATTTAACACTGTAAAGGTTCCAAGTCCTTTGTAACAAATCAAAGACTCCTAGTTTGTCGCCTTTGCTATCCAAGCAATAAAATCGTCCATCAAAGTACACTGGGTTCGATGTCAAGTGAAATGGCTCATTACCATTGTTGTACACCAAATCCAAAGCCCAACCAACAGGCTCTCGGTACAGGTGCACGGTGACTTGGTTCTCATGGGATGTGTCGATTAGAAATATTGCATAGCTATCGTGAAGCGGTCCTATAGTAGTGTCATTGAAGGTTATGTTGCTCGTTATGTTTGCAAACCTTAAAGTGGATCCATTTAAAGGGTCGGCCAACTTCATCTTCATCTGCATCCCATCCTGCTTGTACATCAGTAGACCTCCATCTTTTGCACTAATGATTTCCCACCCTCCCAACTCCAAAGGCGATTCCGCTTGGAATGCTTTATTTAACCACGGGTTGTAGTACTAGATAAAGGCACCTTGTCCTTGTCCTCCTCTACTTTTTATATGGATCAGCAGGGGGCTTTTGCCTGCCAGATAGATGCGCGGTATTGTTTGAATTATACCCTTCCAACTCTTGCACACACATGCCAGCTTTGCCTTGTCCTCATATCGCTGCAGCTTTGATATTATGGATCTTACCAAATCAGCAGGTAGATCTGACCATGAGAATTCTTCCAACTCCAATGCTTCTCCCCTCTTCACTTGATCGCATTCCCCATTCATGCCAAATAAGGGGACGTCGTCTGCATTGTGTGTTTGCAGTATGTGTTAAAAAAAAATACTACAAAGAAGAAGACAGAGATCATCTACAATTCCCAGCTATTATGATGACAAACGGACAATGCGGAAAATCGATTTTTTCTTTGCGATTTTGGAATGTCCCAAAAGCATCACTGTGTGTTAATAAATAAATTCACATACCTCTACCGACGAAGCCACACCACATCATCAAAAACTTCAGTCTCATCAATAGTGTCGTCCTAACATGAGTTACATTACTTGCTATCATCGTTGCTTGATGCCTAATGAATAACAAAACCAAAAATATGTTACGTATGGAAAGTTGATAAAAAGAAACCACACTTAAAAATGTGAACTTTTAGGATAAACAATTACAATGTCATAACACTTGCCAAACATATCCTCTTCATACAATAGTTTGAGTACTAGTTGTGGATTTAGCTATGAATGACAATTGTTTTCATTCTCCATGCTCGACACGGGTTTAACATGTTAAACCCAACTTAACAACCCCAGGGCCCCAAATGCAGTGGAAACAGTAGGAATGCAAAGTAGCATAAACAAAAAACTAACATCCCAACATAAACAATCACAATCAAAGGTGCACAAACAAAAAATAAAATCATACACATAATTTGAAGTAGTTCCACTGTCGCGAGATAGTGTTCATCCACTTTGCAGAGAAGAGATTGTATTACTTTTGAGAAAAGAAAAACAACTTGAGAGATCATATTAATCTTTAAATAGATTATAACCTAATGTGCTTAAAGTAATTGATATATAATAATATATCGATGCCTATATTATTTCGTGTATAGTAGCAGGTCAGAAAACATATATAAGTGTAAAGCAAACAATGACTCTCCCCAGTGAAAAGTATATCCACTAAATACACAATTCATTTTGTTGTCGATATGGTAATATCATTTGCAAAAAATGTTACTGAATATGAAATATCTACTGAAATTATAAATATGTCGACCAATTATCTACTAGAACAGTTTTTTTTTTTAATTGCCACTTTAAATGAAGTAGAAATGGTTAAATGCTTTACAAAGGACATTTGCTATTTTTTAATTACCGTAACGTTATCTCCCCGAAACCATTTTCTACAAAGCCCTAACTCATTGAATCAATGACAGCCAACACCATACATTACTTTCCCACAGCGTTTTCTTTGAAGCCCTGACTCATCCAATTAACGGCAACGATTATTGTCCACTTTGGAAATCAACAAATGTTGGCCTCCTCTTTCGTATACAGGGAGTTTTCCTGCTCCTCCTTTTGGCCTTTTAAGTACTTCTACTTGTTGTGTTTCCTATATTGCCTTAGGCAATTTTCAGTCATTCTCTTTCCTATTCTGCTATTCTATTACTTGAAGTTTACTTGGAACCTTGAAATCACAGGCACTTGGCTATAGAGGACTGAAATGAAATCATGAAGCAGTCTACTCAATTTGCATCATTTCGGAAGCAGTCCCAATCACCAAGGAGAAAATATACAGATCCAAGGGATACATATTTGTGAGATCCTTATTCTCAGTTTGTTGTATAAAAACAGTCAACACGGCTGTTTAACAAATAAAAAAAATATCATGTGAAATCATTTCTATTAATTACCATTTCAGCTTCGACAGCAACAAGGGCAAACTTAAGAAAAATTTAGATTGAAGAAAATTGTTAAATACATCAAGCATTATATTCAGTTTTTACACTACGCCGAAATGCTAGTTGCAACTAGCATTATATTCAGTTTCACACTGTACAAAATGTTATATATGTTTAGCATAGTCCTTCAACCTAATATTCTTTAAAGTTTGTCCTTCATCTAAAAATGGAACTAGGTTTCCTTCAGTCTTTTTTTTTTTTCAAAGTCTCTGCTTGTGTGTATTTTCCACTATTCATTGTTGTGTTTTTCGACATGGTATGTAATAGTAATACCATATTAATTTTGCCATACGAACAAAATATTTATTAATTGCCTTTCCATGTATAGATAATATTCACAGCCACTGCAACACATAGAATTATTACCACTTACAAAAAATCAGAATATGACTGGAAGAGCTATTAATGCTTTATTGCACCTAGAAAAGCATTAGCATTTGTTGTTCTGAACTACATAAAAGCATTTGACAAACCAGTTCTTGCTTTATCTTCTGTAGCTTACGGATTAATCAAACATTTATCATGTATGTAATTGTAATATCTTTTTAGATTTATTACGTATACAGCTTACACCCATGGTGATGCATAATTTGTTAATCCGTATCGAATCGACAAATAAATACATAGCTCTAACAGTTTTGTTCTTTATTTTCATTTTTGCTAATTGCTTTCAGTAGTTGAATATATCGTTTTGATCCTTCCCAGTTATATAACTAATATTTTAAATATATGGTTCTAGTCTCTATATCAAGACACGTATGAAATAGTTCTTTCTATTTGATATTTACTGTTGTGATCGAGATTACCTGTAACTGATAATTATGCATAATATTTGACTTGGAATGAGTTGTTCATTGAGTCTCCATATCTACCTATTGCGATCTCAATCTTTTCCTCGTCTCTCCTTCCATTTGGATTTCTTCCTTTTAAGAAATATGAATAGGGGATTTTATTGAGAAGGGCAAACTTCATAATTTTTTCAAGTCCAAGGACAACCCACAAAAAAATTATTCTCAAGGACAATACAATGTAAACTTGATACCATACACGCATTAAAACTGATACTTAAAAACTAGTAGTCAAATTCTGGTATCATGCACACTGTAAAACTAATACCTAAAATTTGATATTTTGTCCTTTAGAATAAAATTTCAGCAAGTCGTTCTTACGGCTGAAAAAGTCCATAACTTTGTCATTGACACTATTTTTCTGATATGAATAATACTAATTTGTTCTGCTTAGGGAACTTATGTTTATGCTTTATATTACCATTTCTAAGTAACATGTAAATTTACACTTGTACTTCTTAACACACAAAATTGATCTAGCATACCATATTTTGAGCAGGACATCATTTTTTGATAGAATTTAGTTGATTTACTACCATGCAACATTTTGTGTTATGAACAAAAGTTGTCCGGCTTTTCAAATTTGTAAGGTTTAACAGATCCACTGTTTAAGATCTTGGAAATTTCGTATGATATCTCGTTTTGATCGTCTCTCAAAATGAAACAGCAAATCTCGTTGTAAATCTCATTCTAAATATACCATCTGAAATATGGCAATATCGGACGATATGTTGGCCAAGAAGAGATACTAAAATTTCAGTTGAGATTTTTTTTTTTTTTTTTTTTTTTTTTTTTTTCGGGGGGCTAAAATTTAAATTCGTGTTTAATCCAAAACAATAATGAAAAAACTCAAATATAGCTGCTATAATCTCCTACTATATTAATCGTGAACCTCTCCTCTTTTAATTGGTAAAATTAACGCAAAAACTTCCCTAAATCATCTAATCTCGTACGAGACATTGAGGCACATCTCGAGTTACTTGAAGAACAACCTTTTAAAATATATCAATGACTTTTTTCTAGTTAGCTTGTTTAAAATCCATATTTTATTTTGATTTGCTATGATGCTCTTTTTGCTTGTACATAAATAGAAGACTTAAAAAGGATCACGTTTAATATTTAATGTTTAACATTTTATGTATATTTTGCAAGTTATATCACCATATTGTATTATTCATATATGTTCTACAATCTTTAGGATTTTCATATTCTTCACTTTTTTTACACATATTACTTATGAAAATATATTTATATTTTACTTATGTGTAACTGTTTGATGCTTTGGATATTTTTTTATATTCGATGTCTAAGAATTAGTTCATGTGCATGTATGGATCACAAGTTATAAGCTATAATCAATTTGTGCTGTGTTATTTTTTTTAGCGTATTATGATTTATGAATATGAATGCTCTTTCATAGATTAATAACATTGGAGTGATTTTGCAATCCCGGTTTAATTTATTATTTCCAATAGCATTCACACAAAAAATATCGTGTAAGAATATCAGTTCTTAGCCTGCCATATATCTCGAGATGGTTCCAATATGAGCTTCAAGAACCAAGATGGAACTCCAAGACAAACACCCAAGTAAGATTTATCTCATCTGATATCACATCCGATACGGAATCGAGTCTCTGAGATGAAACTTGATTGATATTCGAGATTTAAAATCTTGAAAGGAACAAATATTGTCTCCTCTAAAATTTAATTTGTTATGCACTACATAATTAAACGATCTTAAATGCTTATGGCTATAAAATTTCATATGTTTGAATTTGTTGATTACTTGTATATCATAGTAACATAATTATACAGCCTGAGCATTATTTTTTATATCAAATTCAGTTCCAAGATGTATATATCATGTATTTTACGTGGTGTAGTTACTGAGGATAAGTTAAGTAAATTTTCTTTCCCACTCTATAAGGAAAATGTGAAAGGATATATGGAGATAACTGAAGTAAACAAGAAGATGATGATAGGCTTCATAGCAAGCGAAGAGTTTAAAATTGGAAGCATAGAAGGCTCAGAACAAGAAGTTGTTAATAAGGTTGTAATCTGATATATTTTACCATAAAAATACTTAGTCATGATGTAACATATAAGTATTCCCTAAATTAACGATTCAAGCAATTGGTACCCAGTGACCCAAAAAACATTTAAGTCTCAAGCATTAATGATGCATTAATGCTTACCTCATGAATGTAATAAGAATTACAATATAGAGTAACAATTATGTCTTAGTTTTGATGGAAGAATGATGTGGACAAACAAGGTATGTTTTATTTAAGAGTGAAGTACGATGTTATAAGACTTCATTTGCGTAATATATGAACCATATGTAGCTTAACTCCAAAAAAAAATAAAAAAAAAGAATGATTTAGAGAACTATAAATATCGAAAAATCGGACAACTTGTTGTTGAATCATTGTATACAAAAAATCTATACTATAATATCATTACCTAGTAGGAAATGGTGAGCTCTTAAGCCCCCTCCAATTTCAGCGAATACCGAATGCTATAATAAAACTTTTGGCAATTTGGGAACAACTATGATTGATTCCCTGCTAGATTTAAACTAAAACATGAAGTAGTAAATATGCATATAACAATAATAATAATTATTATTGTGTATATATATATATATATATATATATATATATATATATATATATATATATTTGCAGTCCATAATTTTATCAGTGAAATTATAGATTACCTTTGCTTTCAATTTTAAATTTAAGAATAGTGTTATGTTAATTTCTGTGTTTTAAGTTTTTAAATTTTTTGCTTTCAACTTGAGTCAATTTTAGAAATACTAAAAAACAGACCAGCTTTATAAAATTGTTAATTTATGGGAGAATACATGTAAAGGTGGATACCCAGTGCCAAAGGCTCCCGTACTCAAGGGCGAGAGGACTTCCCAAGCAGTCTCAAGTCCTATAACTATTCTCACGGCTTTCCAATAATTTAGTTAATTTGAATGCTTACATTTTAGTTAAACTAATTCTTTGTACTAGTGATGGTTTCAAGTTAAAATTCAATAAGAACCGAGCGTCATCGCATTTTTTTCACCTTTAACACTCAGTCAATTAGTCATAATTGAGTTCTCAAACAAATGTTAGTTAATTCTTGAAACAAGCATCAAAGAGAATTTGTTCAATCGCCAATAAGCAATTGATTCTTTAATTCAATTTGAAGTAAAATATAACATTGAGTTTATGCTCAAAATAATATTCAAACATTAGTTATCGTGATCCTGTCACTTGGATCTTACGAACTAAAAAATAATATCAGATCTAAATGGAATTAAAATTTTACAATTTGAGGATGAGAAGAAAAAAGTTTCAAGAGTATGATTATATTATAAGAAAAGAATAATGGATAAGAGAAAAATCAAAATTACAATAGTGGATCCAATAATTGTATATTAATTTTATAAGAAAAGAATTATTGATTAGATTATTCCGTTATCAAATTTATCTAACTAAAAAAAATTACATTTTTCCACCTCCAAAAATATGTTTTGCTTTAACTATTCCTATTAAGAATAAAATTGTCGAAGTTTGAACTTCTTATATGATAAGATAAACAAAGTAGATTACTTGAATAAAACCATATCAATCATACAATAATATAGAGCCCTAACCATAAACCGTAAGTTCAACCTTATAGAAACATATTCTCATATATAGCCAACCATACACACTTCAAGCAATCATAACTCATGGTTACCATTCCTAAACTAAAATTTAAGATCATCAATACAAATTGATACCTAAACAATCAAATCACCGAATAAAATGTTCAGACTGTTAAATAAATAGTCGATTTCAAAACTAAAATGTAAGAACATACAATCAAGTAATAGATGGCATAAGTTTATCGAAAGAGTAGAAGCATATCTAATGTTAACATTCAGTTTAACATTTAAAAAGATCACAAAAATAATGAAGATAATTAATATACATTACTGAAATTAAAGTACTATTTTCTTTTCATGGAAAAGGGTAAATTTTATCTTTGAGTACATCATACTTTTACAAGTTTTGGTTTATCTTTGAATAAGCATGTTAACATTGATTATTTATTGCATTTTATAAAATTGTTACTTCACTACATATTGCTCCTACATTCCTTTCAAGATCCGGTGCTCCTCTACATATACATAAAACTTCGTAATGCTTTCAAATATAGTTGTCTATAAGGACTTATTATAATAAATTAGTAGTAGTAATAATATATATTAGTACTTTGTACTGCTGACTAAGTTCTCTTACATCAAGTGATCTAATAGTTATCTTCATTTAATATCAACAAAAGTAGTTATATGCGTGCGCACACACGGACATATATATATATATTTATATATATATATATATATATACATATATATATTATATATACATATTATATATATATATAGTGAAAGTCTATTTAGATACAAAGGTTTGACACAAATAGAGAGACACAAAATCTGAACCATGGGATTACCTCATGAATTACACCTCTCACATAAAGACAAATTAATCATGTGGCTGAGATTTTGTGTCTCCTGATTTATGTCAAACTTTTGTGTTCATATAGCCGCTCCTATTACACACACACACATATGTATGTATGTATGTATGTATGTATGTATGTATGTATGTATGTATGCATACATGTGTTGAATAGTTTGCGTCAGTGTGATATTAATTTACTATGAGGTGTAATACTGCATAATATCAAAAGGTGTAATACTGCAAATGTTGGACCATTGTTTATTTGAATCAAATTAACAATAATTCACCTATATCACAATTTCTCTGTTGTTGTATGTAGTTTATAACAATATTAACTTTGCAAACTACGTGTATGTTTAATTTATACATTAAACACATCATAAACAAATATTCACCTTATCTTACTTATGTTTGAAAATTAACAGGCATGCTTAGCAATGTAGCGCTTACAAGTTAGAAATACCAATGATAAATGTTATCACTTACTGCATAAATTCATTTTGCATAACACATGTGATGTTATACTTTGCCCTCTTTGAAATTGCTAAAGCGGATTGCCAACGGAAGTTTATAATACCATTTCAGGGAAAAAAATAATCCAAAAAAGTTACTATTTATGAACATACATTTGTATATTCAAAAAGTCTAAAAATGCAATATTAAATAAATTATGTGATGAACCCCATTGAGTAGCAGGGGTTCGCACTTGTAGGTTAACCATAAGATTGATGATTCATCCAACATCGAATAAGCATGCATCTTAGGCTAAGTTCATTGTACTTCAAAATACATATACCACGAAATACAATCCTTTAGACTAGACTAATGTCGTAAACGAAACAAACACAACCTAATCTACATTCTTGTTACAACCCAAAAAAATGCACATTGCTAAACAACAATTTTATTATGCAATATATGAAAATTTACCGTTTAATTTTACAGAAAAATAGTGTAAAGAACAAAATTATAGACTTTTTCAACCATAAAAACGGCATGTTGAAATTTTATTTTAAATGATAAAACATCATATTTTAGGTATCAAATTTACAGTTTACATAATAGTATCATAATTTGACTACCAGATTTAAGTATCAGTTTTACAGTGTGTATGGTAGCAGAATTTAGCAATCAGTTTTATAGTGTGTATACTATCAGTTTTATAGTGTGTATTGTCTTTGAGAATAAATTTTTGATAGGTTGTGCTTGGACTTGAAAAAATTAAGAAATTTACCCTTCACAATAAAGCCCCCTTTATATTAATCATGAATTAAAATGGCATGTGATGCTCGAATATAAGGTTGAAAGTTCAATCCTCGATATTCTTATAAAAATTAATGTTCTAACTCAATAAAAATTATAATTTAAAATTGTTAGTATTATATATGTAAATAAATTATGTGTATTATTGATAACGAAATTAATATATGTTAGAATATTTCAGTTATGTGGCCATATATTTGAATATAATGATAACGTTATTTAGGTGTGAATGCCAATTAAAGTGGTTAAATAGGGTAATAATATTTATTGACATAAATATTGAACTGTTATGGAAGGAATGCGTAAAGACCGGAATAATTTTCATTTTGTTGAAGGGACGAACTGAAAATATTACACTGTTACAATTTAGGGGTTATGGTCCCCAAATTACACAAGTTTTCAGCGTATTCTCTTTATCCCTCTAAAGAAATACATTTACATCTGAACTTGTATCAATTTGGAAGATCCAAAAACCAAGTTGGTCCTCGATAATAAACGCTCATGGATTCAGTCGATGAAAGCAACAACTATCAATTTAGATCTAAAGATTATGTCAGGTTAATTGATAATCAAAACCATGTCTTAATTAGGTTAATCTTCTCTTTGTAAAAATCTATGGATTTAAGTATGGCTTACGCTAATATATTTTACTTTCTCTAATTTCTTCTCAATTAAATCAATATAGGTCATCTCAAATATGGATTTGACGATTTGTCAAACATAAAGTATAATAGAAATTCTAACAAGTGGTATCGAAGCCACGCTTTATTAATTTCATTGGGAAAATTATTATTTTTTAGTGAATATTTGAATTTGATTTAGTACCTTTTTTTAGTACTAAAAATTAAAGGCTAACGTATGAAACTCTTTTGGTTCCGAAAGATATATTTAAATGATTAAAATTATAAAGTTATTAATTTTTTTAGATAATTAATCTGAATTACTTATGAATTTTAATATTAAAGAAAATTTTGGATATGTTATGTATAGTTGGTTTCCTTTAATGTTTATTGATGATATAGAATGGTTTGAATATTCTAAAACCATTTATGCAAGAAAATATGAATTTGGCTCCTTGATTTAAATTATTCGGACATACAATTATATATATATATATATATATATATATATATATATATATATATATATACATGATATTTGGGATAGTTTAGAAATTTTGAATAAAATATGCTTCTTTTGAGATATTTATGCATGCCTAGATCTAAGAAGAAATAATTTTGTTTCATTATTTTATATATATTTGCAGTTAAACTAATTTGTTGTAATATTGATTTACCTTTTTTGGCCACATAGCGGTCCGTTGCATTTTTTGTTATAAATGCATTAACCGGGGTTGTTAAGCTAATATCATAAATGCATTAAATGCTTCGGTTATGGAAATTAAATAATTCATTGTGTTTCTAATAGGAATAAGAAAAGAAATGTTTTTATTTAATGCATTTATGTTTAATAGATACATATATTTTATATGTATGGCACATGTGAAAGATATGGTGTACTTTCATGTTTCGGTCAACATAAAATAAGAGGAGCAATAATTTGCATATTTATCTAAACTGCATCATTTATGACTTAGTTAAGTATTCCAATAATAAACCAAAGGAAAATGACATAGTAACATTTTATGTAGCTATACTATGGTCAGATATACATCATTGTTATTGTGTTTATTAACGTTATTTAACATGACATTTGGTATCATTTATATGTAATTTTATGTGGCATTAATTCTGATGTTAATTTATGACATTAGCTATGTAATTTATTTATGATGAATTGTATCATATTTATTAAGGGAATGACATGAATATAGCCACATTCCTAAAGAAAATGATTAAAATAGCTATGATTAATACTTTTTATGCTGCAATAAGAGTTTTGCTCTGAATTTTTTAACTCTTACATGGACGTAAAACATTTTTTGAGTGTTTTATTGCACTTAAGGCGCAATGTACAAACAGTAAGAAATGAATTCAAATATAATTTTATTGTCTCTTTATAACTGTAAATATCCTACATTCATAGTGATCTGATTGGAATAACATGTCACCAAAGTGACCTCTCTTATTTTGGTTGTTTATGAAAAATGTTTGATTTTTGTGTGTAGTTATTCATGCGAATATTAGTCGGCCCAAAGGAAGGCTAATGTTTGGCTGATTTAATTACACATGTGTGATGATAAATATGTGACAATTATAAAGTTTTTTCAAGTGAATAATTAATCAGCCCAAAGAAAAATTGTTATTTGACTTGAATTTATTGTCAATGTTTGATCGTTACAACAAGAGTACCACTTATAATTGATATTACTATCCAAAGACTTTATATCAATGTGTACTAGGTATCTTGGTAAGAGACTAACCAAATATTCGAATTTACGCTGAAATTTGGCTATGAGCATATAAGGTCAAGCTTTGTTTTTGTCCAATTTTCAAATAATTTGGCTAAAGTATCTGCCAATTTTAAGTGCGTTCTCATCTTGTATGAGACTATCTATAAGGAATAGTAAGATAATACGTTGTCTTCTCTTAAATTCATATATCTATCTCTTGCAATTAAGAGGGTCTTATTCAACCCTATTACAGTTAAATGTTCTTTTGATATTAAAAAGAATACTGGAACGTGGTATAACTCAAACAACAAGAGTAAAAGGATTTTATGGTAAAGTATTTTAGAAGTTTTTCAATGATGTGACATATATATAAGGATAACTAATTTTTGTAAGTTACCTATTGAGAATGGAAAGCACTTTATGGAAATAATAAGGGGAAACAAGCATAATTTGTGGCGCTTGATACCATTTAGTCAAAGTAAAAGGAACATATATGAGTACTATATAGAAAAATCTTGCTTCAAAGGTTAAAAGCACTCAAATTATTATTAATTTTTGGGTGGAATTGCTATTTTAAGAATATTATTATTGAAAAATAATAATTTAAGAATAAAGTGTTCCCTTATTGAGTTTATTTCGGTTTATGTTAAGAATTAGACATATGAAGCGTGATAATGTTGGAAGTACTCATTTGACATACGTCGTAAACAAATGTATATAAATGATGATAATGAAGTCGCTAAGAATTTAAAAGAAAATAAATAATATACAGTATTATAGTTGTTTCTCTAGTGAAATATGCAAACATATAAGGTAAAGGATATTATATTTTTTTAAAGTAATTATTGAGATTTCTGTTGAATTGTTTGAATAATTTTTTTTTTGTCATTTAGACAAATTTCGATTTTATATTTCTAGTATGAACAAAAGGTTATTATTGTTCATTAAGAAATAATAATGTTGATTTAGGAATAAATTCAAACATTTATGCAACTAAAGCTCTTAATGTCTAATATATAAGTTATGTCTGCTTACGTTGAATAGCTTTTGTAATGATATCTAAAATTTTGTTTTTGGTGACTGATATAATTATATATTTCATCTTATTAATGAATTCCAAACTGAGATATCGAAAAGGTGGAAAATACTTTGTCAATATTCTAAGCGATTTTAAAGGTATAAATTTATGAACCCACACTATAAGAAAAGTTTAATGATGGGAAATTCAACAACTTCTTGAGGATGTTGAATTTGGAGGAGAAATAAAGTATAATCATTGTCCTTAAAGAGAATCATCTTTGATTCAACTATAGTTACTTTTTTGGATAATTTTTATGATTTGTTTCATTTCATTACCAAGAAATGAATTAAGAACTAAAATTAAACAATGTCAAACAAAAATTCAATTAAGTACAAAACATTGTTTTTAAGAGAATTGTTATTTTTTATTATATTATAGTTACATCTTCCAATAATGTATAGGGTTTGTATCCTTTCAGTAACAAGAAGTAAACTAGGAAGCATAATAAGAGAATGTTAAGGAAATCATTCTCAAGTTAAGGTTTATTGTTTCAAGAAAACAAACTCAACAACCTCGAAATGTCAGGTCACTAAAGAAATTCACTTGAAAGAGAAGAAATGCTATTTCAGATAACTATGTAGTATATCTCCATAAAGATAAATAATGGAGTGATAAAGATAATTCTATGGACCTACATCAATCCATGTAAGGTACTATTAGAATGTTGATTTAAGAAAAGAACATATAGTATAAATCTATATAGATAATAAAGTTTGAAATTTCCATCTAAGTTAAGTAATAAGATCATTGGTTATGAATAACTATTCAAAGCCAAAAGGGATCAAGTGGGTAATATGGAATCTTATAAGGCACTTTTATGAAAACACTATTCTTAAAAGAAAATTTTGTTTTTTTTAAAGAATGTTTCCTTTAGAACTTAGTAGACGACTTTTAGAGTAACTTTGGAGCTTATTGCATCATGAACTTTTGAGCATTATCTGATAGAGATTAAAGTCATGTATCTCAATGGAGACATTGATGAAACTACTTTAGATATCAACTTATGGATTAATCTTTTGTATTTGGGATTCAAATACACCATTATTGTTCATGAGATGATATTTGGATTACTGCAAAAGAATTAGGAAGATAAGTGCTTAAAAGGATTAGTATGTAAACTGCGATTCAGTCGATTCTCCTTCTTACCAAAAAAGACAAGTGTAACACCCCACATCCGTTAAGGTCACTCACAAAGGGAATGCCTTAACTTCAATGGAGCATTATGGGTACTGGAACAAAAATATTACAAGACAGACATATATAAAACAGCGGAAAGTAAAGTGGAAGTACTTCAAATCATTTGTTAAATATAATTGTTTACAATAAAAGCCCATCAACTTCCAATACCCAATTACATAGTTAAAATATCTGTCTTGCTCAAAAACAAAGAAGCATAAAATAAGTTGTAGTATTCCCCAATAAAGCAAAGCAAGCCATAGCCAAGAGAAATCCAAGCCATACAAGAAAGAGCCTTGGAGCTTGATAAGATCTGAACTAAGCTGTATTCCCACCCTGTGAACCTGGGGGGGGGGGGGGGGCGGAAGAAAAAGTGGTGAAACAAAACGGGTCAGTCATAAAGACTGAGTAAGTCCTAGTGACTTTCAGCATAGAAACAGGTAAAGATAACATGGCATGAATAAACTGAAAGTAAACATAAGCATGATGACAAGATAAGCTACAGGAAAGATAACTAAGAATAACCTCATATGATTTTTGTCAAGTATAACATCGCAAGGTTCCCATTCTAGATAAACTAAGTATAAATTCGCAAAATTTCTATCAAGCATCGCAAGATTTCTCTGCTTCACCATTAAAATATTTCTATGATATCTATTTTCTCTGCACCACCCATACTAGTATCCCAACCCGTGTCATGTGTTGACTATAAAATGATCCCTTGCCCAATGTCATGAAATGACCCATTACTTGGTCCCACGAAATGATCTATTAATCGATCGGCTCCCTACAAGTCCTAGCTCGTTCATGTGTCTGTGTCATATGGCTCAATCATGAAATGTAGTCACCTGTGCTAGGTCCACCCTAGGGTGTATCAAGCCCTAGGGTGCCAATCACCGACACGAATCAAGCACGCACAGTGTAAACCTACCGGTGCCCAATGCCTGCTTTTTCAACTCCGGACTACATGCACGACCATAGTCCGCCTGAACCTACAATGGCGCACCAATTCAGCCGTCGTTCTGGTCGCTTACAATCAGCCCAGTAATCGTGCCCCACCCTGCCTAGTTCCAGGGTTCCATGATACATCTAGTGGGTTACTGCTGAAAAGGACCGCGTAACTAGAGTTTCCGTCCAACAGGTTAAGTGTTGTCATTTAAATTCGAGACTTAACCCCATCAGTCTAGCATGTCAAGTTGGTTAAGTGTGGTCATTCAAGTTCGTGACTAAACCCGTCTACGTGTCATGTCAAATTGGCTAAGTGTTGTCGTTCAAGTTCATGACTTAGCCCTACGAATCATGTGTCAAGTTGGTTAAGTATGTTCAAGCGGTTCATGACTTAACCCTACCAACTCATCGTGTCAAATTGGTTAAGTATATTCAAGCGGTTCATGACTTAACCCCATCAAGTCATCATGTCAAATTGACTAAGTATATTCAAGCGGTTCATGACTTAACCCTATCAAATCATCGTGTCAAATTGGTTAAGTATATTCAAGCGGTTCATGACTTAACCCTATCAAATCATCGTGTCAAATTGGTTAAGTATATTCAAGCGGTTCATGACTTAACCCTATCATGTGGCATTAATTCATTAATGCACCCCCAACCTCTCACATTAGACTAGTTGTTGTTGTCACTGGATTCGCCGGGCGGTTCCGGGCAGATTTACACCACAACCTAGTCTAACCTCGGGTCTTAAGCGCGTTATGACCAACTACCCACATTGGATCCTATTGTTTGCAGTCACTGGATTCGCCGGGCGGTTCCGGACAGATTTACACTGTAAACTCAACCCAACCTCGAGTTGGCCATTTTCAAGTTCATTCTAATGTCATGTCCATGTTCAAGTTTCATGTCAAGTTCGTGTCTAGTTTCATGGCGAGTTTCATGTCAAGTTTCATGTTTTCACTTATGCCTATTATCAAGTTAATGATTCATATTCATAACCAATTCATGTTTCAAGTTCATAAGCATGTTTACGTGCCTTCAAGATGTCCAATACATACCAACTACCCAAAACCCAACTTAGGCGAGTTCATATTAAACTTTCTCCAAGTCATAAATTACCATATATGTTTCTACTCCAAATTTTACATAATTAACATATGCCCAAGTTCTAGGTTACATGTCAGTTTTACATATGCCCAATTCATACCAAATTTACATATGTTCAATTCATGCTGTTTTATATGTATGCCAATTTTTATGCCATTTTACCATATCAAGTTCTAGCCAAAATTACTTGTATCAAGTTTTATACCCAATAAACCCAAATCATGATTCATGATGTAGTTATCCCAAACTATAATCTTTTTATTACAATACATGCCAGTTGCTCAAGTTCATAATACATGTTTATGCCAATTATCAAGTTTACAATTGCTTTCACGTTCGAATTCCCAATTCTACATGTGCCTAATTAACATAAGCCAAATTTTTTGATTTAATATTCCTGCCAAATTACATACATGTTATATACCAAATTTCATGTTACATTTCATAGATCCAATATGTGTCGAATTCCATGTATACAATGTTTATGCAAATTTTATCATAACAAGATTATACCAAAATTTACAGATCAAGCCCAAACCTGCAAATACAATGATAATATCCAATTTCATGTTGCCAATTATTACATCATATTCATATAGGCAATAATCCCATAATTCCCCCGTATACATATCGTACGCAAATCGCGATTTTTGGCCAAGGTCCGAAATTGACCAAGGTTCATGAAAAGAAAATAAATAGAGGAAGGTAGAATTTTGCATAAAAATAAGATCAGAGGGAAAAACATCATCACAGGCCTGAAGATTACAACTTGATATTAATATCAGCATGAATCAATAAAACTGATTTACAACAGGCTGAATAGATCATGAACCAGACATAGGAATAAAGATAGACAAGTTCCCAAAATCAAGATCCAAGAAGGAACAAGAATAGACTTGAATCAAAAGTCCAACTTCACTTTGTCACATGTTCATATTAAATTTAAATGTTTAGATCTGAAAATAACTAGAACTTACAGAGCATGGCTAGCGAATTAGGAACTGAAATTTGTTGATCTATTGTCTTGAATCATTGTTGAAGCTTTGTTCTTTGAATTGATTTGAGTTTTAACGCTTGTACTTTGATTTGGAGATGGAGGCCATGATTTAAGAGGGAATTCAGCAACATTTAGGTGTAGGAATGATTTATTATGAATTAGGTTAAGTCTTAGGGTGTTTTTATAGATGTAGGAACCATTTAGGGCCTTTAGATCAACCCTAGAGTCAATCCGGACCATCAAAACACGTACCGGGCTTCAAAAATGGATTCTGGGGCGAAACAGGCTGACCAGGTCGACCTGTAAGGGGGGAGGTCGACACTATGGTCGACCCGGGGGGTAGGTCGACCCTATGGTCGACCTAGGGGGGGGGGGGGTAGGTCGACCCCCTGGTCTAGTGCTGCCTGAAATCTGCTGAATCTTCTGAAGGCCATAACTTCTTCATCCGGACTCCGATTTTCGAAAACTCAGACTCTATTTTATGTAGAATTCCGAGACGAACGCAATGGCGCAACCCGTTTTCCCTGATTCTTATTTTAAAATTTAATTCTGCCTTTATTTCTTATTTTAACATGTTATCAAAATTCGGGTTGTTACAACAAGTGCTACCATCCATGAAACGAAAGAAATGCAAGTGACTGCTCATGCATTTGCAGTACGGATTCTAATGCATACTAAAGCATATGCACATGTGTGTATTGTGTATATTATTCTGTACATATCTTATTGATATTGAAAGCGGATAACCTATTAGTAACCAAAATGGTTATGAAGTATCTTTAAGGAACAAAATAGAAAAGTTATATGCTCATAGATAAAAGATCGAATCGGTTGGAGATCATAAAGAATTACGATTCAAAAAAATTTTAATGTCATTTCTGTAAAAGATCCACTTAAGGTGATAATAATTTAGAGTGGAACTATATAAGGAAAGTGTCATGTAAACACTTATAGCTTCCACTACTATGGAAATATTGTTTATGTTTAATTACAAGACATCCAACTATGGAAAATAATTGTAAAACTGTGTCACAAGACTATGGGTTATTAATAAAGAATTGAAAGACCATTAAAGTAACATTGTGACAGTAAAAAATATATTATTTTCCATTAAGGGAAGAGTGCAAAATAAATTGTAATTCATAGAGCATACATTGAACAAACTCCATTATGGTGGATCCGCTTATCTTAAGCATGTAGCTCAATCGATGTAATTTTTATGTAAGGATATTTTGGTTTAAGAGGAGTTTGTATTTGGTATTGTTGTAGACTCATTGCTCTATACTTCTGTTATACATACACACACACACACACACACATATATATGTATATATATATATCAAGTTTTTTTTGATATGAAATAAAGTAATAAAGTTTTGTTTGCATTCTAAGTTGTTCAAATATTGGACATTTTGATCTCGCTAAAGTTGGACCAGTTGGGAATAGACATGTAATGATCACATGTCATGTAATTTCCATTCTATGCATCCATGATTGATCTATGTCATTTTATTGTGTTGGTATATGTGACCATTGATGAGTTTAGTTACATTAAAGATAATGAAATCCACTTTAATCCTTTGTCGGCATAGTTAATGAACGAGATTGTTTAAGAAAACACCTTATGGCATTAATAACAGAATTTGGAGCTCATAAAGTTAAACATGTTTAAGGTTATTAAATATGTGGCCCAGGGGGAGATTGTTAGAATATTTCAATTATGTGAGCCACACATTTAAATATACTGTGTAACGCTATTTAGGTGTGAGTGCCAATTAAAGTGGTCAAATAGGGTAATAATATTTATTGGCATAAATATTCAGCTATTATATGAGGAATGCGTAGGGACTGAAATAAATTTCAATTTGTTGAAGGGCCGAACTAAAAACATTACACTATTATAAATTTGGGGTTATGGTCCCCAAATTACACAAGTTTTCAGCATTATCTTCTTTGAAGAAATACATTTACATCTGAACTTGTGTTAATTTGGGAGAACCAAAACCCAAGTCGATCCTCTCTAACAAACGCTCATGGATTTAGTTGATGAAAGCAGCAACTGTCGATTCAGATCTAAAGATTATGTCAGGTTTGATAATCAAAACCATGTCTTAATTAGGTCAATCTTCTCTCTGTAAACATTTATGGATTCAGGTATGGCTTCCGCTAATTTATTTGACTTTTTCTAATTTCTTCTCAATTAAATCAAAATGGGTCACGTGACACCCTGCGTCCGTTAATGTTACTCTTTAACAGAATGCATTAAGTTCCGTAAAGCATTATAGATAAACAGAACAGAATCTCACAAGAGAGATATATAAAATAGAAACGAAAATTTAAAATTTTATTTTTCCTATAGAAAGCATTGTGGTATCAAAATCCTGTTACATCATCATACTACTGGAACAAAATACATCAAATAAAAACATCTGTCTTGCTCTAAAAACCATCAGAGTACAGAAGTAAAAAGCCATAGTCCCAATAAGTAGCCATAAACAAGTAGACAAATAGTCAAAGCGGTACATCGAAGCAAATCCAAATCCAAGCAGAAACAGAAGAGAGAATCCTAATCAAGCCTGAGCGTTCCCACCATGAGAACCTGAGGGTGGAAAGGAAGAGAGAGAAAAAGAAACAAAACAGGTCATACATAAAGTCTGGCGAGTCCAGTTACTTTTAGCATATAAATAAGTAAAAGTATCATGATAGGCATATAAACTAGATTAATAGCAACATATAACAGGTATGAACAGTATGGATAGGATAAATAGAATAAACAGGATAAACTTTTCTTCTCAGTTACTTTCTCGGCACCAATACTAGTATAACATAAATAGAATGATCCCAATAGAAACATAATAGTAGACTTAGGTGTACTTCTAGTAACGGGTTTTACCCCAAACAGAAATAACGAGTGTTACCCTAAACGGAAATATTAGGCACCTAAACAGGCAGGACTAGATGTACCCTAATTACTACCCACAGTTGTTCGTCTCCCTATCCCGTAAATACCATGTGCCGACTCCACAGTATGATGTATCACTTCCTAAAGTGGCTACCCCTAGAAGGACACATGCCTATTTACTACTATTATAGCGGCCTATTTTCCCAAGCAAGCCGGACCCATGCACACACATGACTCCGTTGGAACACGCCATCAGAACATCTCCACCCATATGAACCTCTTATAATCAGATTAGTAAGCGTGCCCGGACCCCTACCTAGTGCGGGGTCCCCCTTTTGGTACTAGAATGGATTACCGACTGATACGGGTCCCACGCAACAGATGACACAAACCACCCTCTAGGCTTGTATCCCCAACTACTAGGATTTTGACAGGTTATGCCTAACAGATTAACAAGCCTGCATAACTCCAACATATAAAACTGGTCAAGTTTAACGGGTTCGTATAACCCTCCACAGATTTAACAGATTTACTTAACCCCCACAAATTCAAACAAGTTTACTTAACCCCCACTATCTAATAGGTTCATATAACCCCCACAGATTTAAACAGGTTAAGTATTACATGTTAATAGGTTCATATAACCCTTACAGATCTAAACAGGTTTCACATGTTGTTTACATTTTCATTACATGTTCCGCTTAATTTATAAATTATGTCTACAGTTTTGCATGCCCCAACCCTCAAGTCATGATTCACAGTATAAGATATGCTCCTAAATTTTTAGTCAAACATCATAGTATAGGTTATGCCCCCAAATCCCAAACATGAATCATAATACTAGATATGCCCCAATTTATCCTTCCCAATCATTCCCAATTTCATTCGCTCGCATTTTTCAGCGATAGGCCTAGGCTCGAAGGTAGCCTAGGCTCGAAGGTAGCCTAGGCTATAAAAGTAAAAAGATAAAGAGGGAGAGAAAAGAATAGAAGTAGACATAATAACAGAATAGGCATACGATAATAGAAATAGGCATATCAGAAATAGGCATGTAAGGACGAACAGTAGATCAAGTGTGTAGAGAAATACATGTAATAGCAGATCTGTTTAGATATGAATAAGATTCTTAACCAGCATAGGTTTAGATCCAGATTTATAAACATGTCAGGATTACTTGTTAAATGTTTATATATAAAACTAACATGAACTCATAGAGACTGGATCTAAAGAACAGAGAATAACAAGCAGATGTTGCAGAAGAATCCTTGTATACGAATAGGCTGTTGTTGAAGAGAAATAGGCTAATTCAATCCAGACTGGGATCACATCTCGCTGACTCCATTGTTTTTTATGTGTGAAAACAACAGAAACGATGTCCTATTTATAGCCTACTACTAACGAACCAAGCCACAAAACAAGTCCACATTCAGCAAAAAGAATTCACCCAGATCTGCATTGGGTCGACCCACCCCGACCTAGGTCGACCCAGCCAGGTCTTGGGTCGACCCCCAGTGGGTCGATTCCCTCCAGATTTTTCCCACTTCGCTATTTGATTTTTTTTGAATATTCTGACTTGGTTTGTATATATATAATTCTCTTATACGTATACAAACTTCTAAGCTGAAAACTTCCTCATACGATGTCCGTTTTACGCTAACTCAGAGTTTATCTTAAGCAGAATACCGAGACGAATGCAATGGTATAGTTCGTTTTACTTAATTCCCAATATTTAATTAAGTATTCTTTAGTTCATAGTTATAATGTTCTTTTAAAATTACGGGGTGTTACAGGTCATCTCAAATATGGGATTTGATGATTTGTCAAACATAAAGTATAATAGAAATTCCAACAATATATATTATGGGTACTAGTATGTAGTTTGTGCCGATGGCAAGAATGCGAATTTTATTTTAGTTATAATTAATCATGTTAATTTGTAAGTATGATAATTCTAGCTAATGTAAAATTTAACTTAACATAGATAGTAAAAGATAATCACTTTAGCAATTGTTTAATTGAGATGATCAAAAAATTTCAAATAAGAATATAATAACATTAAGATCCAAAAGTTAATATGTACATCTGCTAAAAGCTAGTATCTATTAAATAATACATTTGTCAATCCCAGCTGGAAAGAGAATTTCTCTTCTTATGATGCAAGTAAATGATGTGAACTCCTCTCTCCCAAGGTTAGCAGTTCCATCGTGCCTATGTCTAATATGAACCATCCATCACGCTATTTATTTAACTGTTGAAACCAACAATGCTATCAAAGTAGCATAATGATACAAAATCAACGGTTGAAATTAGCTTGGTACATATTGACATGGAAAATAGGGATAGAAGATTTGAACTATAAGTAAAGTACCATGGGTGAGGACATGTATAACCCGTATTTTTTTAGACTATTTCAATTATTGAATTTGATAAGTTTTTAATTATAATTGTGGTTAGATTTTAAATTTAATGATTAATCATGGAAATTGTATGATGTAAACTTAATTGATCGGATTAAGAATGAGTTTCCACTAATTATATTTATGATAACTCTCATTGATTAAGTATGAAACCATGATAGGATTTGTTTTGATAAATATTGAGATTTTAAATTTAATACTAAAATATTTAAATGAAATTTAGTTAATTAAATTATAGTTGAAATTAAAAAATGATGTAACATCTTGTATTTTTCGATCATTTAAATTTTAAAATGTAATAAGATTTATTTATGATTATTATTGGAATTTATTAATTTGATGATTTGACTAGAATTTAAAATTGTAATATTTAAAACATTAATTTATTCTAAATTGAATAAAACTAATGAATTTGATTTGTGTAAATGAACAATAATAAATACCATTTGAATAGTGAGATGTAACAACTGTCTAGTTTGAATTTAATTATTAATTGACTCAATTTGTGTTATTTGAATTTAAGTAAACTTAAAAAATTAGTTTTAAATAAAGAAATTAAATAAAGAAATTTTAATTTACCAAATTTATTAAAACGTAAAATTTTCTGAAAAAGTCAGTTCTGGTCAAATTAGAATTAAAATTGGAATTCGAGCTAAAATTTAAAAAAAAAAATCAAAATTTGAATTCATCTTTTTTTATGAATCTATACTGAATTCTGAGCATTCATCATTTTTTAGTTTGGTGAAATTTAATTTCATTTGTCTGGAATTCATGTTTGTAAGTGTAAAAAAGGACAAAGAAGGACGATGTTTGTTATATGTATACTTGTCTAAAAGTAATCTTGTAACAACCCGTATTTTTGAATAACATGTTATAACATAAATGGAGGCAGAATTAAACTGTAAAATCTGAATCAAGGGAAATGGGCTGTGCCATTGCGTTCGTCTAGGAAAAATACGCGAAATAGAGTACGAGTTTTCGAAAATCGGAGTCTGTATGACCAAGATATGGCCTCGTGAAGTTTCACGGAAAATTCAAATTAAAGTATACTTAATTAAGTGAAATGGGTTGCGCAGAGAAATATATATATTGATATATATATATAATTGAAAATTAAATAAATAAATATGCAAAAATGTTCAAAACAGCGAATTGGGAGAGGGGAATAACCGAACCGGCCGATTTTTGAGGTCGACCCGACCCCGCTGGGTCGACTAGGGGTTAATCCAGGGTGTTTGGCTGTCAACCCGTGGGCCGATTCGCTCAAATGCAGATTTTGCATTTGAATGGTTCTCATGGTCCATCTTTAATCTAAAGGCCCTAGATGGTTCCTACACTTGACTTCTTCCCCAAGACATGCTTTGATGGCTTGGATTGAATCTAGGTTTAATCCTATGGCCTAAAACACTTGCCTAATCTATAAATAAGACCCTAACCTACCCTAAACCATCATTATTCATTCATACAACTAAACTATGGCAAAATCAATCCTCTCATGGCCTCCACTCTCTTCATAAAATTCCTAAATAAATTCCTAAGTGATTTTCCATGCATACAAGTGTTTTCAAACTTGTATGAGCATCATTAGCTTGCATTCAAGTCAAGTTTATATATTTGCATCATAAAGAAAGAGTCTTGATCATTTTGGCTCAAGGGTTTTGCTTGCATTTTGGGTTTAATTGATTTCATAAGGGCTTTGTCATATTTTTGTGACTTCTTAAGCATTGTAAGCCCTATTCTACTTTCATACTTAAACTCTAAAGTTAAATGTATGATATGCAAGTTTATCATGTTGTGACATGCAAGTTTATATGCAAGTTTATCATGTTGTGATATGCAAGTTTATATGCAAGTATGCCAAGTTATGTTATGCAAGTTTGGGTTGAACATTTTGTTCATGCTATCATGTTATGCAAGCTTATTTTGGGTTTATGAACATAAAGCTTTAAGCTTTATGCCAAAGGTTGCATTTTAGCAACATGTAAGTTATCATATCTCTTATGATAACTTGCATGTGAGGCTAAATGCGAACTTATGGCCATCTCTACATGTCATTTAGCACCATGTATCACCAATATGCTAAGTTTGGTTTTATGCATGCTTTTGAGGCCTAAAAATGTAATATGCAAGTGTATGAACATATGAACATTTCATATGCCACCATGTTAAGCTTATGGTTTCAATACCTTTATGTCATGATTATGCCAAGTTCCCTCTTTCTATCCTTTATGCCCTATTGCGATATGTAAGCGATGGGATTGCGTTTGGGGTTGGGTAAACTTAAAAGACATAAAACATAAGCTTGGGAATTTACCTATTAAGTTAGGTCTACCCATTGGGAATTTACCTATTAAGTTAGGTCTACCCAATTGCTTGAAAACTTGTAACATGTTTTGGAAACATGATGGACATGACACTTAGAAAAGATAAGTGTGGCCAACTCGAGGTTGGGTTGAGTTTGTAGCGTAAACCTACCCGGAACCGACCAGCTTAACTAGTTGCTACAAACAATAGGACCCAATGTGAGAAGTTGGTCATGTTGTACCTTGAACCCGAGGTTAGACCAAGTTGTGGTGTAAAGCTACCCGGACCCGCCCCGCTTAACTAATAACCACAACAAGGTCTAATGTGAGAGGTTAAGGCGCATTAAATTAATTAATGCCTCGTGATTAGGGTTAAGTCATGGTCCACTTAATACTTAACCAATTTGGGCTTGGTAGATTAATCGGGGTTAAGTCGTGAACTCATCGTTACACTTAACCAAGTTAATCCAGGATTAGCAAGAGGGTTAAACCGTACTTAACCCACTAGAAAAATCCTAGCAATGGGGGCCCACTCCAGCAGTAATCCCAAGTTAGTATCATCATGACCCTAGGGACTAGGCTAGGGTGGGGGCACGATTACTGGACTGGAGGTAAGTGACCAAAAGCGACGGCAGAGGGTACGCCGGTGTAGTTCCGGGCGGACTCTGGTCGTGCACATAGTCCGTAGCCGGAGAAAACATGCACGGGTACCAGTAGATCGGGACTGTGCACTCATGTTCATGGTGTCCAGGGGTTGACACCCTAGGGCTTGATACACCCGAAGGGTGGACCCGGCACAGTTCGACTACAATTTTGATTGGGCCGTATTGACACCAACACGTGACGAGTTAGGCTTAGGGAGCCGATCGACTAGACCGTTTGGTTGGACCTTGTATTAGGGTCATTTCATGTTATTGGGCCAAAGCTTGGGCCAAGGGAGCAATACTTGTTTATTCAAGTCATGTTAGTTTGCTAGTACACCTGTGGTGCAAAACCTTAATCCTGATTATGCGATGACACCTTTATCTACCTTGTTAGTTAATCATCATGCTAGTATATTGTTATCCTTATGTTCATCCCTGCTGCTCATGCCAGTTAACTTTATCAGTTTACATTGATTGTAGTAGGGCTTACTCAGTCTTTTTGACTGACCTGTTTTCTTTCGCCTCTTTTCTTCCGTTCCACCCCCCCCAGGTTCTCAGGGAGGGAATACTGGAGCTTAGCTTGGATTTCGATTGCTTGCTTGTGGGATTTCAGCTCATGTACGGTTTCGACATGAAGCTAGCTATGGTTACCACTTAATTGGGGATAACACTTATTTATTTCAGTTTTTCAGTTGATGTTGTTTTATCTAGACTTGTTTATTTGGAAAGCTATGTTGTACCAGACTTGTTTTGAAATGTTTTGAAATCTTCCGCTGTTTTATCTATGTTATTTACTCTGTTTACATATATACATATGTTCTTGTTCTGCCTTGATATATCATTATGCATGTTTACCTGATTCAAACGCCCCTCCAAAGTCAGAGTGCTTGCAAGAGCCACCCTGGCGGAGGTGGGGTGTTACAATTTGGTATCAGAGCATATGGTTTACGAGAAGGAACAAAAAGGTTTTTAGAAAACTTTTGAAAAACTATTTTCAAAACTAAGTATAAAGTATTTTCCAAAGAAAAGTCTAGTTTATTTTAAAGGCTATTCCCCAAAAAGCCATTAGCAAAATTCCTTCGTTTTTCGCCATTCTGAATCTGTCTTTTTCTTCATTTTCAGCATGGCCGATAACTTTGCTATTCCGGAGGGAGTGCACGTACCTGTTTGGTATAGGAGACTTTTGGAGGCTAGGGCGACCGAAGCCGGCCCCGCAGATGTTCCTCCTCCTCCTCCAGTAGTTAATATTCCTCCTCCTGTCGCTAATGTTCCTCCTCCTCCTGTCGCTGAGGTTCCTCTTCCTCCTCCCCCTCAGCATCCTCAAGCTGACTTCGCAAAGACTTGCAAAGATTTCAAAGCAATGGGTGGCAAGAACTTTCAAGGCACTGAGACTTTTGTAGAGGCCAGAAATTGGTTGAAAGAGACCGAGGATTTATTTGCTATCTTTGGGATAGACGATCAGAGGAAGATCTTGTTGGCGGTTTGGCTTATGAAGGATGAAGCCGCTTATTGGTGGGAAGTCACCAATGGTACTAGGCCTGTTGAGACTTGGGCCGATTTCAGGGCAAGGTTCATGCTTAAGTTTCTATCTTCTGTTGAGGAGAATCTGTAAATGGAGAGGTTCATAACTTTGAAACAAGGAGATATGTCTGTCAAAGAATATGTGAACAAGTTCAATCAGTTAGCTCGTTTTGGCTTGGATATGGTGAATACTCCTCAGAAGAAGGCTCTTCGTTTTGCTAGAGGATTGAATGAGCCGTTGCAGGGATTGGCTATGTCACATATTCCCCATGGGGCCACGTTTGAGAGTTTGGTTGATATGGCGTTACTTCAGGGAGATGTCAAGAAAGAAACCAAGATGAATGATACTCAAGCCAAGAAGACTGATTCCCAGGGAAAAGGAAATCAGGGTAATCCAAGTGGTCAGAGCAGTCAAGGCAATCAGAACAAGAACAAGAGTCAAGGAAACAAGGGGAACAACAACAAGGGCAATAACAACAAGGGCAAGAACAACAAGGGGAAGTGCCATTATTGCGGTTCAGTTGGGCATCTTATTAAGGATTGTAAGAAGAGGAAAAGGAAGAATGGTGAATGCTTTTTCTGCGGTGAGACTGGACATTTCAGTAAGGATTGCCCGAGGAAGCAAGGGCAAGGCCAGGGTCAGACTCAGCGTGCTGGACCTTCAGGAGGGCAAGTTCATGCTCTCAATGTCGCTCTAGTTCCCGATCGAGGTAGTATTTCTGTTGAGAGCCTTGTATATATTTCTGATTTTCCAGTTCGTACCTTGTTTGATTCTGGTGCATCGCATAGCTTTATCTCATCTGATCTTGTTGATAGTTTGCACCTTAGTACTAGCTTGGTAGATGATCCCGTCTGTGTCTCAAATCCTATTGGGGGTTCCGCCCATCTGTCTATGATATGTGGGGATTTGAGGATCTCTATACTAAGTGTAGAGTTCTTGTGTAGTGCTTATGTTCTTGGTTTCAGGGGATACGGATTGATATTGGGCATGGATTGGCTGTCCAGATATGGAGCCATTCTTGATTGTGAGCATAGGGTTGTGAGGCTCGTGACTCGCCTCGGAAACACCCTAGAGATTTCTTGTGATCCGAGAGGTCCCGTCATGTTGTGCTATCTGGAATCGCTCGACTCGTCAATGGAAACTCTTCAGTCTATGAGAGTGGTTCGAGAGTATTCGGATGTTTTTGATGAAGTTAGGGGGTTGCCCCCTAAGCGAGAGATTGATTTCCGCATTTATCTGGTGGATAATGCAAAGCCTGTTTCTTTGCCCGTTCGGCACATGGCTCCGCGTGAAAGGCGGGAGCTAAGTAAGCAAGTGAAAGAGTTGCTTGAGAAGAACTTCATTAGACGAAGTATATCTAAATGGGGAGCGCCTGTGGTATTTGCTACCAAGGCGGATGGTTCTCTCCGACTTTGCGTTGACTATCGAGAGTTGAATAAGCTGACTAAGAAGAACAGACACCCGTTACCGAGGATTGATGATCTCTTTGACCAGCTTGTCGGTGCTTCTGTTTTCTCTCAGCTTGATCTTGCTACGGGGTTCCATCAGCTCAGGGTAGCTGAAGATAGTATAGACAAGACTGCGTTCAGAACTCCAGATGGATTCTTCGAATGGCTTGTCATGCCGTTCGGCTTGACTAATGCACCCGCATATTTCGTGGACTTGATGAGTAGGGTGTTCAGGGAGTTCTTGAACAAGTTTGTCGTGGTCTTCGTAGATGATATTCTGATCTTCTCTAAGGATGAGGAAGAGCATGCAAGGCATCTCATGGAGGTGATGGATACGCTTAGAGCGCATCAGTTGAAGGCCAAGTTCTCCAAGTGTCACTTTTGGAGAAGGGAAGTTAGATTCCTTGGGCATATAGTATCTAAGCAAGGCTTAGCGGTGGATCCCGCTAAGGTAGTGGCAGTTCAGGATTGGAAGACTCCAAGGAATGCAACCGAAGTGAGAAATTTTCTAGGTCTTGCGGGTTTTTACCGGAAGTTCATCAAGGACTTCGCAAAGATATCCGCTCCTCTCACTAAATTGACGAAGAAGAATTTAGTTTTTGCTTGGAGCATAGAATGCGAGCTTGCTTTTCAGAAGCTCAAGAGAGCTCTCACATCAGCACCTGTTCTAGCTTTGCCCGATGGAGGGAAGTTATTTACCGTATACACCGATGCATGTGGCACGGGGTTAGGAGCTGTTCTTATGCAAGAAGGAAGAGTGATATGCTTTGGCGGTAGACAACTCAAAGTGCATGAGAAGAATTATCCCACTCATGACTTAGAGTTGGCAGCAATAGTATATGCACTCAAGGCTTGGCGCCATTATCTTCTGGGAGAAAGATTTGAGCTTTATACCGATCACAAGTCATTGAAGTATCTCTTTTCTCAGAAGGATCTAAATCTGAGGCAACAAAGATGGATGGAATTCTTGGCGTCCTACGATTTTGAGATAGCTTATACCCCTGGCAAGGGGAACGTGGTAGCTGATGCATTGAGAAGAAGAAGGTTGACCCTAAGTCCTCTATTCGTTGAGATGAAGAATTTAGAGTATGTGGCGACCTTTGATTTCTCTTTGGCGGTTGAGTCGATGACCGGTTCTTTAGCATCTCTGGAACTCAGACCTACCCTTCTTGATCAAGTTGGGGCTTCGCAGAAAGAAGACCCTCAGATAGTTAAGATTATGGATAAGCTGATTCGAGGAGAGGCGTCTAGTCATCTCGCTCGATATTCTATTGATGAGAAGGGTTGGCTGAGAAGAGACGGAAGGCTATGTGTTCCCATGGTAGAAGATTTAGTAAGAAAAGTTCTGGAGGAAGCGCATCGCTCTAAGTTGACTATACATCCAGGCGGAGATAAGATGTATAAAGATATGAAGCGCATTTTCTTTTGGCCTGGGATGAAGAAGGATGTGGCAGAGTTTGTCTCTAGATGTATCATTTGCCAGCAAGTTAAGGCCGAGTCGAAGAAGCCCGGTGGGCTATTGCATCCTCTAGACGTTCCACTATGGAAGTGGGAGAGTATTTCCATGGATTTTATCGATGGGCTACCAAGGTCAAGGAAAGGGAATACGAGCATTTGGCTTATTGTGGATAGACTTACGAAGAGTGCTCATTTCATTCCGGTGAAGAGCAAGAGGACCGCATCTTGGCTAGCGTCTGTATATCTTCGTGAGATTGTGAGACTACATGGAGTCCCTTCTAGTATAGTCAGTGACCGTGACCCAATCTTTACAAGTCAATTCTGGAATAGCTTGCAAGAAGCTATGGGCACAAGGTTGAATCTAAGTACGGCTTATCACCCACAGACGGACGGTCAAACCGAAAGGGTGAATAGGGTACTCGAGGATCTGTTGAGGCTTTGTATTCTGGATTTTGGTGGTACTTGGGAAGACCATCTTCCTCTTGTTGAGTTTGCATATAATAACAGTTATCAGGCAAGCATAGGGATGACACCATTTGAAGCTTTATATGGGAGGCCGTGCAAGTCGCCTACATGTTGGTGGGAGACTACAGATGAGCTTATACTTGGGCCTGATATGATCAGAGATACATCCGAGAAGATCGAGTTGATTCGGAGACGGATGAAAGCGGCCCAAGACCGACAGAAATCCTATGCTGATAAGCGAAGAACGGATTTGGAGTTTGATGTTGGGGATATGGTTTTCGTGAAGGTTTCTCCTTTGCGGAATGTGGTCCGATTTGGAGCTGTTGGGAAGTTGGCACCGAGGTTTGTTGGACCATTCCCTATTATAGAGAGGATCGGGCAGATGGCTTATAGAGTGAAGTTGCCCGAGAAGCTTGCTGGAGTAGACGATGTTTTTCATGTCACGCATCTCCGGAAGTGTTTACATGAATCATCATAGGTTGTTGAGCCAAGTGTTCTAAAAGATGTAGAAGTGGAGAAAGAGGCTACCTTGAGGAGAGCTCCGATTCGTATCTTGGGGACGGAGACCAAGAAGCTAAGGAATCGAGAGGTCAAATTGGTGAAGGTTCAATGGGGTGAAGCCGAAGAAGACGCAACTTGGGAAACCGAGGAGAAGATGCGTGGGCTTTATCCATTCCTTTTTGAGGGTACACTCTCAATCTCTTTTCTTTGTTATCATATCTTTCTCTTTGCTATCCATGTTTATCTAGTTTATCGTGTTAATCTTGTCATGAGAACCTTAGGTAGAAACCCTTTGGATGAAACATGTGTTTGAAACATGTTATGCTTGATGGTTGCAAGTGGTTGCAAGTGTTTGCAAGTGGATATTCGTGGATGCATAATACACGTTAGGCACTAAGATCGGCTCACACACTTTCATACCGCATATGCATGAGTGTTTATGCTTATTCATGGATGAAAACTTGTTATGCTATCACGTGGATGTTGCATATGGATGAATGTTATGTGCACTCATGTAGAGATTATAAATTATGTTAGGAATTTGCATACATATGGACTCATTTCACTAACATATTTTGCATTAAGGGGGTTTACTGAATCAGTAACCTCCTGATTTTCGCATTAGATAAGTACATATACACACACCTTTGCATATGATCATACAACATTTAGAACCTTTTAAGGACAATGATTGCTCGTGGATGATGTTTTGAGTAGATGGATGATGGATGGTAGGATACGTTCTTCCTAACTTGGAGATTTCGGGGACGAAATCCTTTAAGGAGGGAAGAATGTAACAACCCGTATTTTTGAATAACATGTTATAACATAAATGGAGGCAGAATTAAACTGTAAAATCTGAATCAAGGGAAGCGGGCTGTGCCATTGCGTTCGTCTCGGAAAAATACGCGAAATAGAGTACGAGTTTTCGAAAATCGGAGTCCGTATGACCAAGATATGGCCTCGTGAAGTTTCACGGAAAATTCAAATTAAAGTATACTTAATTAAGTGAAATGGGTTGCGCAGAGAAATATATATATATATTGATATATATATATATATATAATTGAAAATTAAATAAATAAATATGCAAAAATGTTCAAAACAACGAATTGGGAGAGGGGAATAACAGAACCGGCCGATTTTTGAGGTCGACCCGACCCCGCTGGGTCGACTAGGGGTTAATCCAGGGAGTTTGGCTGTCAACCCATGGGCCGATTCGCTCAAATGCAGATTTTGCATTTGAATGGTTCTCATGGTCCATCTTTAATCTAAAGGCCCTAAATGGTTCCTACACTTGACTTCTTCCCCAAGACATGCTTTGATGGCTTGGATTGAATCTAGGTTTAATCCTATGGCCTAAAACACTTGCCTAATCAATAAATAAGACCCTAACCTACCCTAAATCATCATTATTCATTCATACAACTAAACTATGGCAAAATCAATCCTCTCATGGCCTCCACACTCTTCATAAAATTCCTAAATAAATTCCTAAGTGATTTTCCATGCATACAAGTGTTTTCAAACTTGTATGAGCATCATTAGCTTGCATTCAAGTCAAGTTTATATATTTGCATCATAAAGAAAGAGTCTTGATCATTTTGGCTCAAGGGTTTTGCTTGCATTTTGGGTTTAATTGATTTCATAAGGGCTTTGTCATATTTTTGTGACTTCTTAAGCATTGTAAGCCCTATTCTACTTTCATACTTAAACTCTAAAGTTAGATGTATGATATGCAAGTTTATTATGTTGTGATATGCAAGTTTATATGCAAGTTTATCATGTTGTGATATGCAAGTTTATATGCAAGTATGCCAAGTTATGTTATGCAAGTTTGGGTTGAACATTTTGTTCATGCTATCATGTGATGCAAGCTTATTTTGGGTTTATGAACATAAAGCTTTAAGCTTTATGCTAAAGGTTGCATTTTAGCAACATGTAAGTTATCATATCTCTTATGATAACTTGCATGTAAGGCTAAATGCGAACTTATGGCCATCTCTACATGTCATTTAGCACCATGTATCACCAATATGCTAAGTTTGGTTTTATGCATGCTTTTGAGGCCTAAAAATGTAATATGCAAGTGTATGAACATATGAACATTTCATATGCCACCATGTTAAGCTTGTGGCTTCAATACCTTTATGTCATGATTATGCCAAGTTCCCTCTTTCTATCCTTTATGCGCTATTGCGATATGTAAGCGATGGGATTGCGTTTGGGGTTGGGTAAACTTAAAAGACATAAAACATAAGCTTGGGAATTTACCTATTAAGTTAGGTCTACCCATTGGGAATTTACCTATTAAGTTAGGTCTACCCAATTGCTTGAAAACTTGTAACATGTTTTGGAAACATGATGGACATGACACTTAGAAAAGATAAGTGTGGCCAACTCGAGGTTGGGTTGAGTTTGTAGCGTAAACCTACCCGGAACCGATCGGCTTAACTAGTTGCTACAAACAATAGGACCCAATGTGAGAAGTTGGTCATGTTGTACCTTGAACCCGAGGTTAGACCAAGTTGTGGTGTAAAGCTACCCGGACCCGCCCGGCTTAACTAGTAACCACAACAAGGTCTAATATGAGAGGTTAAGGCGTATTAAATTAATTAATGCCTCGTGATTAGGGTTAAGTCATGGTCCACTTAATACTTAACCAATTTGGGCTTGGTAGATTAATCGGGGTTAAGTCGTGAACTCATCGTTACACTTAACCAAGTTAATCCAGGATTAGCAAGAGGGTTAAACCGTACTTAACCCACTAGAAAAATCCTAGCAATGGGGGCCCACTCCAGCAGTTATCCCAAGTTAGTATCATCATGACCCTAGGGACTAGGCTAGGGTAGGGGCACGATTACTGGACTGGAGGTAAGTGACCAAAAGCGACGGCAGAGGGTACGCCGGTGTAGTTCCGGGCGGACTCTGGTCGTGCACATAGTCCGTAGCCGGAGAAAACATGCACGGGTACCAGTAGATCGGGACTGTGCACTCATGTTCATGGTGTCCAGGGGTTGATACCCTAGGGCTTGATACACCCGAAGGGTGGACCCGACACAGTTCGACTACAATTTTGATTGGGCTGTATTGACACCAACACGTGACGAGTTAGGCTTAGGGAGCCGATCGACTAGACCGTTTGGTTGGACCTTGTATTAGGGTCATTTCATGTTATTGGGCCAAAGCTTGGGCCAAGGGAGCAATACTTGTTTATTCAAGTCATGTTAGTTTGCTAGTACACCTGTGGTGCAAAACCTTAATCCTGATTATGCGATGACACCTTTATCTACCTTGTTAGTTAATCATCATGCCAGTATATTGTTATCCTTATGTTCATCCCTGCTGCTCATGCCAGTTAACTTTATCAGTTTACATTGATTGTAGTAGGGCTTACTCAGTCTTTTTGACTGACCTGTTTTCTTTTGCCTCTTTTCTTCCGTTCCCCCCCCCCCCAGGTTCTCAGGGAGGGAATACTGGAGCTTAGCTTGGATTTCAGATTGCTTGCTTATGGGATTTCAGCTCATGTACGGTTTCGACATGAAGCTAGCTATGGTTACCACTTAATTGGGGATAGCACTTATTTATTTCAGTTTTTCAGTTGATGTTGTTTTATCTAGACTTGTTTATTTGGAAAGCTATGTTGTACCAGACTTGTTTTGAAATGTTTTGAAATCTTCCGCTGTTTTATCTATGTTATTTACTTTGTTTACATATATACATATGTTCTTGTTCTGCCTTGATATATCATTATGCATGTTTACCTGATTCAAACGCCCCTCCAAAGTCAGAGTGCTTGCAAGAGCCACCCTGGAGGAGGTGGGGTGTTACAAATCTATATCTTCCTTGATGTTATCCTTTGAGTTTGAATATGTGAAATTAATTTGTGGGGACACTTATTAATTGACACTAAATATTTGGTAACTATCATTCTCTTATAAATAAAAATTTCGATAATTTAACTTATTGAATTTAAATTTAATTATTGAATTTAATATGGTTTTAAAATAATTTATGATAAAAATGAATGGTTCAATATGTTTTTTAATAAGAAATTTTCACGAAACTGAGTGTCAACGATATATAAGATACATTTGATTTGAAAACAAAGTGTAGATTCTAGGTGAAATAAATTCTGCCAACATACATGTATATATCTTTGGTTGTTGAATTTAATATATTTCCTATCTATTCAAAATATAACGTTTAAGAATTTTATAATGAGGATTAGATGTTCAAACCTTCATTTATTGATTTATTTTGAAATGTGAATCGTTGTATCAGTTTCAATGCCTTTCTCTCTTTGTTGTTTCCTTAATGCAACATTCATTTCTTTCCTTATTTCTATTATATTTTACCCTTCATTCTACTAATTTCTTTCCCTTTGTTCTATTTTCATGCATCTTATTTTGTTAATGTACTTTTATTCCTTAAATTTACATCCCTTTATTTCTCATTTCCCTTCATTATTTTTTCTCCAAAAACAAGCCATCTCCATTTATAAATATTTCTCTTCTCTTTAATATCATGTTATCTATATTTTAAAAAAAAAACTGCACTTATCAGTGGAAATTCGGCAAGGTGCTGCCGAATTTATCAGTGGAATTCGGCAGGGGTATGTTGAGTTTATGTCTAAAAACTGGAGAAGAGTTGTTGAAAATGATTAAAATGAAAAATGGTGGGAGTATACCAAATTTTCGTTTATGGGCGTGGCGCCCCTTAACCAAAACTAGAGTGTCAGTAACAACACCCGAGAGGTAAAGTGAAACGACCCAAACTCGCCCTTACGTGAAAGCCCGGATTGAGTTGAGAACACGACGCATCAGAACACAAACAATGGAACATTTCATTGTTATTACAACAATTTACATCAGAGTTCAAGAAAATTTCAGAGTATGAATAAATAATATACATCAGAAAAATATGCGAGATTAAAATACATTACATAACAGCGGAAAAATAATACATAACACAACTGAAAGAGATACACGGATAAAAAGCTTTCCGAGTATAGCTCCAGCTGTAAATCCATGATCCTATAAAAAGAAATCTGCAAAAATCAAAACTACTAGCTGCCCGTGTGGAAAATAGGGGCAGCCAGAGTTTAGGTTAAAACAATAAACTCCAGGTCGGTCATGGGACTGGTGTGAGAACTAAAACAGTTATTAACTTTATTTTAAAGTTGGGTAAATCAAGGGATCACGCCGTATAATACAGAACGGGTTTACTCCCATGAATACCAGTGCATAAAACAAACAGCGCAATGTTTTTTGAAAAAATGAAGCTATTATAAGACTCAGGTCCCATCACACAATGCAACGCAAGCCGAAGGATAGACTTTTACCATATAATATCCAAACATGCTTGGTACGTTTTAAACAAATCATTTTGATATTACTATAAGTGCATGGTGTCAAAAACAACTTCAAATATAAATGTATCAATCATAGATGGCATAGCTACCATATACTATGTCGCCATACTAGTTGTACAACTAAAACTGAAGAATGTCGTATTGGAAATTAGATTTCCATCATGATTCAAGGCAAGGGATGGTGTCCTTACCGATTCGAGTCACCTCTAGCAAGATGACTCAGGATCACACCTACGGGCAACCCTGAATCCTGTAGTGCCGGTCCAGACACTACAAGAAACATTGTCAATAGCGACGCCTAAACAACGACGAAAAAAATATATCGGAAATCGCAATGCAACACCGACGCATTAGCGATGATTAATACCACCCAACTGAATTGAGCAAAAACATCGCGAAAACTGTTGGTATCGTGACATTTTTCCCGACAAAAAAAAGCATCGGGAATTGCAACGCAATATCGACGCATTAGCGATGGTTGATACCACCCAATTAAATTGAGAAAAAACATCGCGAAAATTGTTAGTATCGTGACAGTTTTCCCGATCGATTATTAGTATAGTAAAACTAAAAATATAAACTGTTTTGTCTTACAAAATATCATCTTGTGGAACACGCAAATTAATTTATATGCCTACTGTTCTTACAATATTTCAAAAATATTTTCAATGAGTTATAAAAGTTAATTTTTTTAATGTAATTTGGATGAAATAATTATTGTAATCAAAATTTGTTGCTTAAACATATAGAATATTTTGGAGAATTAAACAATTTATTTTGCAATGTCATACACATGCAGTTCAAAAATAACAGAATGACATGTAATTTTTTGGTGACCTAAATATAATTGTCTTCAAAATTATATTTATTAACCACGTTAACTGAATTTTACGTTATTCAATAAAATTGTTTAAATGTTTGACATTCGCATATCATATAAAAATCAAAACTAATACGATATGGCGTCCAATTAAAAGACAAAAATGCTAAACAGACCGAATGAATGTCGGTCTAAAACTACGAAACAGAAGGAAAATGCGGAGGCCCCACCCGCAATTCAAATGAATTTACAGTTTTACCCTGTGCATTAAATATTTTGTAGTGATTCGCATTTTTAAGCCGAATTTCTGTCGGTTCGTGTAGCACAGTTGATTAAAAGAAATTGTACAATATTGCGTCGACCAATGCACAACGGTTGGTTTCAGAGAGGCTAAATATGTTTAACGGTCTCGATTTAACTGGCCGTAGCTAGCTCTTGGAGTCATCAAATTACAATAGTGTGCTGCTATTCACACCCCAATTTCATCTTCTGGCCACCAAAACTAAAGACCACCATAAAGAATATCATTTTCTTCTTTCAGCTACCGTACGTTAAAAATATTAATATGAACATGCACCCCACTACGGAACGAAAGCTTCGGTTTCTTCCTGCCGAATTTACAATCATATTTCGGTTGGAAGTAGCCGTACGGTTGCTTCCTGCCGAATTCATATTGTTAATTCGGTTGATTATGGCCGAACGAAGAAAAATGATGTGGTGGCCAGAAGTGTAAAAAATATAATCAAATTTATTAAATTTTATGTGGTGGCCAGAAGAGGAAATTGGGATGTGAATAGCAGCACACTTATAATATTGGTTTTCACAGGCAACGCCTTTCCTACGTTTCTCATTCTTCCATATTGTTCGATTCTTTCTTCCAAGAGCTGCCAAAATCGATTTTGTTCGATTCTCTAATTCAAGAGTCACCAAAACCCTAGCCAGGATTTTCGCTATCCAGTAGCTTTGCTAAGCGTGGCGAACTTTTCTCTACGTGAGTCTCAATCGCTCATTATTTTGGCGATTGATTTGTTTTTCTTTTATATGTGCTTTGATTTTCTTTTATTTGTTCCAGATCTAGGACAATATCTCTCTAATTCGAGTTATGTTATTAATTTTTATTATTCTTATTGTTGACTGCTTGATTTAGGTTTCTGTATTGTTATGATCGATGTTAAATCAAAGATTACTTGGCTACTTTCTCGTGTTGCCGTAACTTTCTGCAGTTAACCTTCTTTCCCCTGTTACAACTGATTCTACTCTTTTCATTGCTTGATTTTTGTGTTCTTGCCTGTTGGTTCATCCATTTAATGTTTACGTTATTTTGTTGGATGAATTCTTGATGTGCTATGCTAAAATTTGTAGTAATAGTCAACTACCTATTGTTAGAAGCAGCCATAGAACTTTTGTCACGGAATTCGCTTGATGTAAGTGAATTAGTTGATGCAGTGCCGTAATGGGTAGAGAGGGAGATCAATACTGCAGTCATTTTTATAATGGCGAAGAGTCTCGTGAGAATGGTGGTGATCTTTTATTACAGAACATCGTATCTTTTTGTGGTAGGAGGTGAACCCCTCTTACAATTCTAATGCATTGCCGCCCCGTCCTTCCCAAGACCAAATGGGCACTTGTGAGGTTCTCCCTCTTAATCTACCAAAGGAAAGCAAGAAGCCCTATTGGACTCCACCGACTTTCCTAATTTAAGTAGAAATAGCTCATGTAGTGCTCTGGATTCCGAACATTGTAGTATAGAGATTAGAGAAAATGTTAATCTTAGGATTGCTCGGAGAAGTCAACAAGAGGATGGTAATTTTTTTTTTTCAGTAGAAAACTTTGAGAGTGTTATTAACAATCCAGAGTTGTCTGGTGTTGTTAATAAATTCAAATAAAAAACTAGAGATATCAAAAGTAATAAAGTGATGGAACATGTAACTCGAATACTGTGGATCTAGCAGTATCTCCCAGTCACAATTGATGTTATTTATTATTTGGAATGTAATCGGAATGAATTCCCTTAATAGAAAAGGTAGATATTGTAATAATATATCTACATATAATACCTTTGTTGTGGCTTTACTATAGCATAGGTTGTCGAACGAAGATGTTAAATCTTTTATGCGTGGCTACAAACCATGTTGGTCTTCTATACTAATGAGTTCCCTAAGCAGAAAAGTGGGATTTGTGTCATGTTGAACGAGGATGAGAGGTACTGTGAATTTTATTGTATTTTTTTTTGCTAATTTGTTAGTTAACTAATCTGAATTAACATATTATTTGACCGAAAATGCTAGTTTCATGAGTATTTTTCTCCAATCTGAATTCACGTGTTTCGACGTGGTTACTTATCAGTGTATTATTTGGTTGTCAAGAGCTTAATGCCTTGTAGTTTCAACATTACTTAATAATTTCCTAGCAGTGCAGCTCTGATTTTGATTCCATCATTTTATGTACGGGGTTGATATAAAAAAGTAGTAAATCTAAAATTGGCATCTTAAAATTTAAATTTCCATCACCCTTCAATCTATCATTCAAGTAAGGATTTTAAAATAATTTATGTGTTTAGCAAAAAAGGTTGTTTTATGATTAATATGCTGTGAATTTGTGTGTGTTATGATGACATATAATGTATTTATAGGATTGTTCAGTAAGTTGTTAGTGCTTTTGTCTGAAGTAGTTAATGTATGTTGATATATAGGTAAGAAGTAAATATAATAATCAAGGGTGAGCAATGCATTAATTGTGACTTAACAAAGACCCGATGATGGTCTTCGAATTAAAAAAAGAAAGAAACAGAAGGTGCATGCTTGTTGGAATAAGATTCGAGATGAAGTCATATTTCAGTTTTGAAAGTAAATACATATATGATACATTGGTAAAAAATTTCAAGCTAGATTTTATTTATTTAAGGTAGAATAAGCCCATACAATGCATCATACATTTTATACTAATTTAGCTCCTTCTTTAGTTAAAAAATAGAAGTATTGCATTTTATTTGCGTTTGTTTAAACTCACGAGATCAATAACTCATGTTGAATTCTGACTGCCGTTTTTAATTCTATCTTTACCAAACAAGATAACGTTGAAAGTGAAAATTAAAATCTAGGGTAAATTAGTTTATCATCTATATTTTATTAATAATTTATTTTCAACTAGAATAATCGTCGGATATCTTTTAATACGTAATATTTGCAACAGGATAGATGTATATATCTAAAAATGCAATTTCCCACTATACAATACCAGAGAGTTGATAGTTTTTTTCCCCCAAAATATGTGTATCTAAGAGAAGATAAGTAAACTCACATATACACAATTTATTTTGAAACTTACTAATAACTAGCAGTCAAAATCTTAAATGATGCAGCATATATATGTAGAAAATGAAGTATAATTCTGCGTTTTTTGGTTATGGAAGTGAAAATCAGCTAGTAATTGCTAAAGGTGCTCAAGAAATGGCAATTTTCTTACCAGTACTTGTACTGTCTAACCACCCATGACTTAATGGCTTCTTTAAAAAAAAACGTCGAATTTGGGTAAACTGACAGTAGAAGAAAGAAAGAAACCCAAATTTAATATCATGATTTGAAGCAGCTAAATGATTCATCTAAATTTCTTATAACAAGATAACCCCTGTGTTCACTAACTCCATTGTCCACTTCCTTATTTCCTAAGACGCTCTAAACAGCAGGATACCAATTTACTGGTAATACTGCCTATGAAACTAGGAATAATTTATTTATTTCTGTGTATTTCCAAATAAAAGGACAATAATGGCATACTAAAATACACATAATGAAAGAATAAATTAATCCTTGTAGGGTGCAATTCACAATGGAAGGCAATATGTATTCGAAAGCCTGTAGCATAGGTGGCCTCGCATTAAAATAATTCCCTCACAGCCTGTCACTTGACATAACTATAGCCAGGAAAGAAAGAAATATTTGTAGATAATCGGAAAGAACATATCAGATAATAATGCAGCTGAACTTTTCATACTTAGGTGGTAAGTCCTACTTTAGAAGATGAAGAAAATCCAGTGCATCAACTTGTAATATTTATGATCAGTAATAGATATTTCAAGATCGTAGTCATATGAAAAATCTAGGGTTTCAAGCAAATAAAATATAAATGAAGATGAAAGTGAATTTTAGTATCAATGCAATATTTGTTTCTTTATCAATAGGATTCATTATAGTTGTAGGACCACACCATAGCTTATTGTTATAGTGGCATGGATAGAAGTCGGAACTTTAATAAATAAATGGTTATATTTTTGAAAATATTTGTTCTATTTTTTAAAATATGAACATGGATAAAAGATGTAAGATTGAAAATATCTATTTCAACAATATTTGTTTTGTTATATAGAGAAAAATCAAAATATTTGTTATACTTTTCAAAATACATACATGAATAAATGATGTGACTTTGATACATATTTTTGGGACCCATGTTTTATGATGTTTATTTAAAAGTCACGTGTTTGTTGGTTTGATACTGTCAACATTTTTTAAGTAAAAATGTTTTGATAAAAAATAGGCATGGATATATAGAATTAATCTTATTGACTTAAAAATAATGAAAGTATTGCATTTGATTTGCAGGTTTAAAGTATGATTTGTTTTCAATTCTGTTTAGTTGCTTCTGCCTTGTATCTTCTCCTATCATCCTGCTTTTATATTGTAACAGTCTTAACTTCATGTATTTTTAGTGCCCTCTATTGTTAGGAATGATTTCAATGCATCGTTACTTGTTTGCAGGACGCATTGCATCGTTGCACTACTTTTATGCTACTACACTAAGATGTAATGCTTCATTTTTCACTAACTAGGTATTTTTAAGCCTTATATTTGGACTACTACTCAGATTTTATTAATACCACAAACTCTTTTGAAGCTTCATTTTTCTGCCATCAACCTTGCACTTCTCCAGACTATGGTCATCTTATGCACCTTAGCAGAAATATCTTAATTTTCTAGTTGCTACCACTAATTCACTACATGCATCAAATTCTGCAATCATCACTAAGTATTAAAACAATTCACTTCAACATGTATGACTACGCATATATACACTCCAATATCTAAACAGAGGAAAATCTATTTTAATAATGAGGCTCCTTTTTAGTTTAGTTATCATTGTTCGTTACCGGTATGCAAATGTTGCATAATGTGAGCTTGAAGAGAGGTTCAAAACTAGGTACATGAAATGTTGATTGGCACAAGTCACCAACTTAATAGCTTGGCAGATATTATAAGACATAATTTAGCATAAATTTAGTGTCAGAAATCGCAGGCATTAATTAATCCAAAGCATATGAAACATAAGTTTAGGATCCTTTTATTCAATTTTGTTAAGGAGATGGAAATGCTTGTAGGCTATCGGGTGTAAGGTTTACAATTTAGGATTCTGAACCATAAGCGTGACTACTACAAAATGTTATTTTAGCAAAACACGGACCCAACACGGACCTATGTTAATAAGTATTATGTACAAAACAGTGACCCAACAAAATTAATCAAAATTATCATTTAAAGCACTATCCCAAGTCAATTAATTATAATCTATTTATGGCATGTACAAAACGGTATATGTTCTTAGGCATTGGTTTTGATATAAGCTAGCCTTAAGGTTACAGGTAACTTGGTAAGTTTAGTGATTTGGTCTTAGTTGTTGATAGTGTTGGAGCTAGTTTTGATTTTTACAATGTTGCATTAACTCTTAACTGAGTTGAGCCTCAAGCCAATATTATTTTTAGGCTTCAGGTTGTAGGCTTAGATTTCAATGAGGTTGATTTTTCTAAAGTGGTTTTTTGTTTAGGTTCGATCTCTAATGTAGCTGAGTTGTTTCTCGCTATGTGGATGCTAGTGATTGCTCTTATTAGTGTCGGGATATTTTCTCTGTTAACAATGTTATTGCTCATATCAGTTTGGATTCTAGGCATCAGTTTTTTGATGTAGTCATGAATTTTGATGATATCGGTCCTTCTAAAGTGGGTTTTTATTCTGGTTTGGCCTCCAATGAGGTTAGAGATGTTTCCATCGATTGCAGTGGTTTGTTTCTTGGGGATCTTGATGTTGATTCAGTTATCACTGGTTTTTTTTTTTTTTTTTTTTTTTTTTTTTATATAGTTTTTATTGTGACGATCCATTCGACCTGCTATTAGACCGTATTGGTAAAGTTGTGCGTGTCTTCTCTTTCAACATGAACAATATGCATAGCTTATCTGCTATGCATTTTAGTTTGGCAATTGGTTTCCTCAATCATATTTTGGTTTCTAGAGCTGTTGTGCCCAGTTATATATATATATATATATATATATATATATATATATATATATATATATACACACACACACACGCACGCACGCGCGCGCACACACACACACACACACACACACACACATATATATGTGTGTGTGTGCGTGTGCGCATACATACATACATATTACCACAAGCGTTTTGGTCAAAAAAATTAACAGATCAAATGACCATAATCTCGTTCTCTTTTTTTGTGCTCTACTCTCAAATTTAAATTGAGCTTGAACTAGAATTGACTCTGGTAATGTACTGTAATTTTTAGGAATGGATATTTTTTTATATTCGGTGGTGGTTTTAGACCAGTGGAGCAGTGGCAATGTTAGTATCTTATGCTTCACCTGCATTTTTATCGGTACAATATATGTTCTCTTAATTGAAGTTTTAAATAGTTTGTTCTGTAAGAAACCTAGGCATACATTGTCTACATTAGATTGGTTTACTTCTTTTATGCATTTTGCATTATGTTGTTTCTGCTATTTCAGATTGTGATCACCTTCGAAAAAAAGTGTTTGGAGAGCAAATGGGTTTGAGTGATAAGGATATTGTTGCTCTGTCTAGAGGCCACACTTTGGTATGCTTCGTTCTTGATTCACCAGTATTATTTGGATTTAGTGCGTATGGGCTAAAATTTCAGTTGTTGATGCTCAACAAGGGAAATTTGTTTTTTTTTTTGGAATCATACTGCACTAACATAAATCATATTGCACACGTCGTGTCGTCGGTTGACTACAATATATATTCCTTAATTTGGCATGCAAAATATTTCCAGTATTTTTGATGATTTTAACTAAATAGGGAAAGTTCCACTAGGAAACAGGCTTTTGAGGGTCCTTGGACTTAGGGTGCGTTTGATTTTCAACAGGAAGCGGTATTTGAAAGGGGTATGTTGGAAGGGCTGGAAAGGGGGAAAATTGATGAAAAGGGTATGTGTTTTTATTTTGAACATGAAGGGGCACACGAAGGGGGCAAAGGGATGTAAAAGGGGTATGTTGCTGAACGGGGAAAGTGAAAGTAACATTTTTCAGCTTTCAGTTCGGAAGGGGCAAAGTGGCAGGTCCCGCGTGTTCGCGTCGGACGCGAACTTTTTTTGCCCCTTCCGAAAATCAAACGCACCCTTAGAATCCTCTCATCTTTGACATCACTTACATCACGTTAGTTTTCTAGCTTATATTGGCAAGTGGCAACTGACAAATTTAAAATTTAAAATATTGCAATTGTGATGATTTACTTAATTTTGTAACAGAGAGCTTCTTTCTCGTTAGAAGGATGGGCTTCTTCAACTACCTTCGGACATGGCTCTTCTTGATGATCCTGTTTTCCGTCTGCTTGTAAAAAAATATGCTACAGTATGTGCTTTGCCTATTTTACCTTCAGCCAGTTCTATGTTTAATTTACTTTATCAATGACTACACAGTACATGTTGTGTGCAATACCTGAAGCATGATGCTTTGTTTAATTCTTTATTCGGGTAATCTTATAATATGCCTGCTAATTTCAGGATGAGGATGCCTTCATTGCTGACTATACTGAGGCACACCTCAAGCTTTCAGAGCTTGGGTAAGTGGCTATAACATTTTGATTTTTTTTCCCTTGTCTTAATTTGTGTGCTTATATGTTGAGCAGCTGAGGTTTTCTAATTTGGTGAATTTTGCATGATAAGTTTGCTAATTGAGGCACTCAGTAACTTCTGCTCGATTTTATGAACTCTTTTGGATTTGGTTGCAGATTTAGAGCAGAGTAGGTTTTCTTATCTTTATCTTTATTTAATAAAATTGATGTACAGTAAACGTTCATTTTGGTTTTTTGTTGTTTGAAACAGAAATTTATGTTTCCCTATTTTGGTCTGAATATTATTATTGCCAATTAATCTCCTTAATTTTGCATATTGCTCTTATTATATCCCCTTGTAGTTTCTTGTACATGTCTGCTGCAGAGTGTTACTATCGCCGAATATTGTTATTTTGTTTTTCTTTGTGTACTATGTAGTGTTTGTGTTTGCGGCATATTCTTGTACGTTTAGAATTTGTTGAGCTGTATTGCTTAATTACCGGTTTTAGTTTCCTGGTCTTCAATCTTTTTCTTCTTTCTGTCTCTTTTTTATTCATATATATATATATATATATATATATATATATATATATATATATATATATATATATATATTGGGAAACTTTATTTAGACACAAAATGAGGACTCAAAATTACGTACAAGAAATCTCAATCACTGGATCCTTTCATGAATTCCACTCTCCATATAAAGACAAACAAATCCAACGTTGGAGGCTTTGTGTCTCTCTCTTTGTGTTTAATTTTGTGTCCAATTAGCCGGTCCCTATATATATATATATGTATATATATATATATGTATATATATGTATATATATATATATGTATATATGTACGTTGGAGGCTTTGTGTCTCTCTCTTTGTGTTTAATTTTGTGTCCAAATAGCCGGTCCCTATATATATGTATATATATATATGTATATATGTATATATGTATATATATATGTATATATCGAGCGTTCAATGACACCCCAAATAGTGCAGCACCCCTAAATGTCTCCTGATTTCCACCACACATTCCGTTTCTTTCTCCCTTCACTACTTCTCTCTCCTTCCACTAGCTTAATTTATAATAAATAAGAGGTGGAGAGAGGGGGGCAAATGGGGTGCTCACTATTTGGGGTGTCATTGAAAGCTCCTCTATATGGCGAGCCCATTGATTTTGTAGTACCTCGCCTTATATAATATTATGTACAGTGGTTGCTAACCCATTGATTTTGCTTATTTGACATAACAGGACCGATATTGCAGATGTAGAGAAGAAACATCAAAGGCAAAGAAAGACGAAGTTAACCTCTGTAACCATTTGATGTAAGCTAATCTGAAGGCAAAGAAAGATGAAGTGTTAATGCAGTGGCTAAGGCTTGTATGAAATTTTATCCAGCAATGCATTAGATGTTCCAGTGCCCAAATAGCGCAACCCGATTTCTTTCAAAAAAGGGTTGATATAAAATCATAACATTGTCGTGTTGCCGTTAGCTACCTACCTTCAGACTATTGCAGGTTTGATGAATTGTTTTTTTCCTTCAGTTATTATTGTCAATTTTAGCGTATTGAATTGGATATTGAAATTTGGATTATATTGACATTAGGCATCAATGTTTAATCAAATTATGTTTGAAAACTTGGTGTCAAAGTTTTTAAGAATGTAGTTTATTTTTTTTACTGATATTTTATTTTTGGTGTTGTATTTGGAAGTGTAACAATGGGTGCTTTTGGTGAAGAAGCTTCGCATATTTTCAAGATAAAACGTGAACAAGTTCGAGCTGGTGAGCAACTTAAATCTAGACCGGAGGAGATCGAAAGACTTAGGCATGAATAGAGAGAGATGAGCGACTCTAAGCTGAGTTTGAGGAGCAACTGCATATGGAGCAGGTGAAGATGAACGAAATGCATGGGCATATGCAATCAGAGATGTCTCGTATGATGACAACTTTTGTTGGTAGGCAATCTGGTTTCATTTAAGTCAAAATTGTACTTGAGTTTTTTTGTTTTGTTTTAAGCTTGTGGCTGTGACATTTACTGCTATTTTACATGCCAAATTTAGCAATTTTGTCAATAAATGTATATTATATATTTCATCATATAAGTTACAGTAGATACTTGAGTAGATTGTTGCAAAATTTAAGAACTTTTGGCTCCATTTATTCTTTGGTTTTTTATTATATAAGTTACAGTAAGATGCCACGGTGGCTTATTCTGTCCAAGAAGACTAAAGTAGAAGTGACTGGACATATATCCTTATGTGTAACAATCTTACTATATACTTCAGCCTTCTGTAATGATTTTACTATTTTTCTAACAAATTTTTATTTGTTTTGTCCAAGTAGAAGTGCTAAAAACCTGTATCCATATGGGTAGGCTACTTGTTATAAGATTATCATAAAAGTCCAACAAGTTGTATCAACCTATTACTAGTGTTCTATGGGAGAATGTTGAAAAAAAAAGGGCATGAATAAGGATAGAGTAAACTTATCTTTATCCTTACTTCTCCTTTAGCACTTTAGAAACTGTAGTTAAATGTGTTTTTTTGGACTTTGGTTGCTTATATTTTCTTATTTGGATGATCACATTTGATTTATGTGGTCTAATTATATTATCTATGGTTTGGGAATATTGCTTAGCTTATGGATATCTTATCATATATGTTTCTGTAGCATGCCAAGAAAACGTAGTAAAATCATCAGTAAGTGATAAAAAATATCGTAAAATCGTCGATAATTTACATATAAAAAAACATCGTAAAATCGTCGGTAACTTACATATCAGAAAACATCGTAAAATCGTCGGTAAGCGATGGAGAAAAAAAAACATCGTAAAATCGTCGGTAAGCGGAAAAAAAATGTAGTAAAATTGTCGGTAAATGATGAAAAAAACATCGTAAAATCATCGGTAATCGAAAAAGAAAAACATAGTAAAATCGTCGGTAAAATCGTGAGCTACGAAAAAAACATCGTAAAGTCATCGGTAAACGTTGACGTTTCCAAATATAAAATATCGGAAATTTCATCGGAAAATTTAATGACGCTTAATATAGCGATGCTTTTGTTTCGTCTGTAAATCTATCGGCGATTACTTTTTCCGACGAAATACCGATGTTTAAGAGCGTTGGGATACACAGTTTTTCTTGTAGTGAGACATACTTTAGTGGATTAATTATTCCTGAACACACGTTTCCCGGTCCTATCGGACCTATCACTTGGTCATGAGCGACCAATATCTAGAGCCACTAAGAACTCAATTCGAGGCGCCTCGCAATCCATCATCCACATAAGTAGAAATGTCTGGGCTCCATACCATGACATCACTTCTAGCTAGAAAGAAATGTCATGCACTCACTGTGTTCCCTTATCCCGTTTTTGACTCATACCGAGGTGTGAGGCTCGCGAATTAACGCAATACACAAAGCTATGTTACTTAAAGCCGTGCTTTGATTATCAACCACAAGACTTTGCTTTTCAACAAAAGCCTTGATCATATGCATCTTAGCATGCCACACTGACAATCACGCCATGCAACTGATGTCTATCAATATATAACATCTAAGCTCGTACGTCTCAGAGAAGGGTGTTAAGTAAGAGAATAAATTCTATGCCACCAAACAGATATATATTTAATAGAAATAAATCAACACAAAATGAAATCCAATGTCAGACACACATCCATTTTCAAGTCCGTTCTAGGTCTGAACGAAACCGAAGGCAACTTATTCCTCGTCCCATATGTCCAATACAGGAGAGAGGTCCTCACATATCAGGTCGATCTCCAAGTACGTCTAGACGATCACCACTTATTACCTTGTCTTGGGTGTACGACCCAATCAAGACACCAATAGTCATCCAAACGATGTGAAGATCTCCGGTCTTCAATCAACGCCTTCATCGTCGATTTTTAGTCGTCGTATTCATTATTCAGAATGGGTTAAACCCGGTCTTTCCGAATAACTCGCGTATTTTATAATCAATAATCAAGTGCTATAAAAACATATCATACGCCTCATTCCAATTCAGAATATTCTTTTATTCAAATATTCACATCATTAGGGAAAGATTCCCATTAATTTTATCAAAAATAAAATCTTTAAATTTATTCTTTAATCTTCCTTTGGATATTAATTCAAAACCAAATTAAGGTTTATCTACTAGTCGGGATTATCGAGCCTTACCGAAGTAATCATTTATTATATTAACCCCAATCCCAACCTATTCATCCCATGGAGCAAAACTGGTAGTACCCTATATCTAACACCCACGGTTTTACCAGTAAAATTAATTACCATTTCACGTTCAAATCTAATTAAAGATTTAACTATCGCCTGGAGTAAAACTGGTAGTACTCCATTCTCGATCATTTCATGAATTTGATAAATTTAATTATCCCATTCTTATTTCAATCTAATTAAAGATTCATTAAAACTCCACTTATTTTTATTCTTCCAACAATCATTATTTAATTATTATTTAACTTTGGAAACACAAACATGCCACATCGACAATCTACACCGTACCACTGATTTCTACCAATAAATAACCTCTAAGCTCATGCGTCTTAGAGAAGGGTGTTAAGCAAGAGAATAAATTCTCTGCCACCAAACAGATATATATATTTAATAGAGATCAACAATACGGTTCAAATACAATGTTAGACATGTAATCCTGTCTTTAACTGGGTTAAAGAACCAATGTCATATAAAACACAGTTCACGATTGTTGACGTCAAAAGTTGGTCACTAGTGACAGTCAACCCCCAATCGTGTGTAGAACACACGAATACTGATTATAAAATGTAGAAAAAATAAAGGAAACGGGGAGAACACACAGAATTTTTATAGTGGTTCGGCAAAGACCGTACCTACGTCCACTTTATATATATATATATATATATATATATATATATATATATATATATATATAACTTTTGCTTTTGATTACAAGTACAATGCTTTTTCTATTTGGAGAAAAAAGAGAAGGCGGCTATTTTCTCTTCCAAATAGTGTTTTTCTGGGAAGAAGAAGAAGTATGAGCCGAAAAAATAAAGGTTAGAGAAGTCTCTCCAAGTCTTCCAGATCATCCTTTTCTGTTTAAGCCTTAAGGTATTTATAGGCGGGGATAGCAGCTTGGGCTGTTGTGACGTGGCCCAGCCTTTCCGGGCGAGCTCGGACACGTGGAGTCCATCACTTGGTTAGAATAGCGAATGAAAACTTATTCCAGTATTCATAAATAGTATCCTCGGAAGTTGTGGCCGACGTGGCATCCATGGTGAGGTATATCAAAAGTAGAGCTTTTTCCGGATATGGTTGACCGCCTTTTCTTCCTTGAGAGTCGGGCCAAGTATTTGAACAGCTCAGCTGGATATTTCATGTAGATCTGAAATACTCGGTCGATACGCCGTGTGCGAGAGCGGTTCTCTCGGTTGACTGGGAGAGCGAGTCTTCCGAGGTGAGATATCAACTTGATTGGCCTGATATTCGGCTACTTCGGGCTAAGCTTCTGCGGGGCTTCCTGGAATGCGATCTGTCTAACTCGATTGGTTGCATGTTTGGGCTTCGATTTGGCCCGCTGCGTCTTTTACACTTTCCCCCTCAGAATGCATCTTCTTCGATAGAGGGAGATGTGTTATGAAATATGAATCAAAGTATGATTGCTTGAGCAGCTATGGTCGTGCCGGACCATATTAAGACCAGAAATCCGACGGTTTCGATGTTGTATTAAGGCCAAAAAACCGACGACCGTACTGGGTCATATTAAGGCCGGAAAACCGAAAACCATCGGAAACCGTATTAAGGCTGGGATGATGATCGCCTTCATGAGAGTTAGTTCCTGCAAAGACAAAAATAATCTGTTCTCGCCTTGGAGAAGGCTATTAGGTCGAGCATTTCCTTTCACTTGGCTTTGATAGGTGGCGAGTATTAACCATACACGGCTTAGAGAGGGCGAGCATTAACCATACTCGACTTAGTGGTGGGTATTAACCATACTCGCCTTAGAGAGGGCGAGCATTAACCATACTCGTCTTAGTGGCGAGTACTAACCATACTCAGCTTAGGGCAAGTGTTTTCTGTGCTCGACTTATGTTAGATTAGTATATCCAGCGAGCGGCATAACCTCGTGGTGTAGAGAAATGAGGGTGAGTATTATCCATACTCATCTTAAAGAAGTATACCACATTCGGCTAGGGGAGTAGGTATTAAAATATAGCGGTAGGCTTTCGCGCTGACCTCATTAAAAGAGGGGAGGGGGGGGGGGGGAGCATTATCCATGCTCGGCTTTAGAGTTTCCCAAACATTATCCATATTTATAAAAGAACATTCATAGCAACTAATGAATTATTACAAGGAAATTCTAAGAGGACATTGATTGATACTAGAGCATGCCTAGGAGCTAAATCCTAACCCCATACATGTGTACATCAAGGTGTCCTTTTTATTAAAAATAATACATCAGAAAATTCTAATTAATGATAATGCTGCGAGTGCTAGTCTCAGGGTCCCTTCCGTTTCTAGGAGCTCGTAGATTGACCTGAGGAGTTTGGGCAGAGGACCGTGGCGGTAAGGCCGGGGCACGACTCTTGACATATTCGGGAAGCTCCACTTTTCTGACTCGATCCTCAATGAGATCGCGCAGATGGCGACATTCATCGGTGCTATGTCCAGCTACGTTGTGGAACACACGATGTTTGCCAGAATAGAGCTTCATCTGGGTTGGTTCTCGTCGAGGTTGCAACAACCCAAATTTCAATAACATGTTGAAACAAGAAATCAAGGTATAATTAATTATTAAAATGAGAATCATGGGAAACAGGTTGCGCCATTGCATTCGTCTCGGAATTCTACATGAAACCGAGTCCGAGTTTTCGAAAATCGGAGTCCGTATGACCGAGTTATGACCTCTAAAAATTTCACGAATTTTCAGAATAAAAAACAGCTCAGAAATTCAAATTCAAATTCGAATTCTTGACCCAGAAGCGGGCTGGGCGGGAAAATTCCCGCCCAGAGCCCAGGTCGACCAGGGGGTCGACCTGGCCAGACCAGGTCGACCATAGGGTCGACCTCCCTGGTCGGGCCTGGGTGGCCTGGTTGGGTGCACCGGTTGAGTCAGTGGGCTGGGACGATTTCTGAAGGTCAGGATTGATTCTAGGGTTAATCTAAAGGCCTAAACTAGTTTCCTACCCCTATATAAACACCCTAAGACCTAACCTAACTCACAACAAATCATTCTTACACTGTTATGCTGCTGAACTCCCTTTTGAATCATGGCCGTCGCCTCCAAATCAAAGTACAAGCATTCAAGCTCGATTCTAATCAAAGAACAAAGCTTCAACAATGGTTCAAACAATAAATCAACATTACTACAACGTTCTATGACAATTTCAGTTCTTAATTTGCTAGCCATGCTCTGTAAGTTCTAGTTACTCTTTAGATTTAAACTTGTTAACTATAATGTGGCCATGGAATAAAGTGGAATTGGATTTAAGTATGTTTATCGATTCAGATCTATTTCTGTTACTTCTTGAATCTTGAGTTTTGGGACTTTTCTATTTTCATTCTCATGTCAAGCTTATGATCTATTCAGCCTGTTGTAAATCAGTTTTCTTGATTCATGTTGATATTACTATCAAGTTGTAATCTTCATGCCTGTGATGACGTTTTTCTCTCTGATCTTGTTTTTATGCTAAATTCTATCTTCCCCTATTTGTTTTCTTTTGATGAACCTTGGTCAATTTTGGACCTAGGCCTAAACCACGATTTGCGTATGATCGAATACGGGGAAATATTGGGATATTACCTATTTGGATATATGTGTTTGGTAAAATTTGATGGCATAACATGAAATTGGAAATTTGGGTATTGTCAATATAATTGAAATTGCAAGTTTGGGCATTAGCATAAGTAAATTTGGCATGAAGTGGGCATACATGAATTGGCATGTAAATTAAGTCACGAGTTCGGGCCTATGTAAATTAAATCAAAAGATTAGGCTTATGTTAATGGGGCATAAGTAGAATTGGGAATTTGAACATGAAAGCGATTGTAAACTTGATAATTGGCATAAATATGTATTATGAACTTGGGTAACTAGCATGTATTGTAATAAAAAGATTATAGTTTGGGATAACTACATCATGAATCATGATTTGGGTTTATTTGGGCATGAAACTTGATACATGTAATTTTGGCTAGAGCTTGATATGGGTAAAATGGCATAAACTTGGCATACATGTAAATAGGCAAGAATTGGACATATGTAAACTGACTAGAATTGGATACATATATAAATTTGCATGTAATTTGGAACTTGGGCATATGTTTATTAAAATGTAAAGTTGGAAATTTTGATCTATACGATACATATGTAATTAACAACCTAACGGATGCCTTTGACACGAGCTTAGACTTGAGTTATGGTGTAATTCTGCCCGGAACCGCCCGGCATATCCAGTGACCGCAACAAAAATAGTCTAATGTGAGAGGTTGTAGGCAAAGATTAGGTTGTGATGATGCCTAACACGAGGTTAGACTGAGTTGTGGTGTAATTTTTCCCATAACCGCCCGACATATCCAGTGACCGCAACAATATGTCTAATGTGAGAGGTTAGCGCATTGAATGCTTGAACCCGAGGTTGGAATGGGTTTGCGGTGTAATTCTGCCAGGAACCGCCCGGCATATCCATTGACCGCAAATAAGTCCAATGTGAGAGGTTGATGCATTAGTAAATAATAAATGCTAATGAAACCTGTTAAGTAGGGTAAGGTTAAGTAATATGGCTAGACTAATGACACTTAACCGATATGACATGAATGGGTGGGTTAAGTAAACCTGAACTTGATCGCTTGAGAACACTTAACTATTACAACGGGTTAATTAGACAAGTGGTTGCGGTTAAGTGATAACACTTAACCAACATAACATGACAAGCGGGTGGGTTAAGTTAACTTGAATAGGTTGATAACACTTAACCGTTATAATACGACTAGCGGATGGGTTGGTTTAACTTGAATGGGTTGATAACACCCAACCGATATAACCTGATGCGTGGTAGGGTTAAGTAAACACACGAGGGTAACACTTAACCATTATAATATGACTAGTGGATGGGGTTAAGTTAACATGCACTTAACCAATATAACGTGATGCGTGGTAAGGTTAAGTAACAATAGAGGGTAACACTTAACCGTCACAACATGATAAGTAGGTGGGCTAAGTCAACGTACACTTAACCAATATGACATGACATGCGGTGGGGTTAAGTTAACACCAGGGAGAACACTTAGCCGGTATAACAAGACATGCGGTAGGGTTAAGTTAACACAAGAGAAAACACTTAACCAACTTAACGTGATGGGTGGTGGGGTTAAGTTATCTTGAATGCATAATTAACACTTAACCAACCTGTGGGGTATACGAATAAACCCTAGAAAAACTCTAGTAGCGGGGACCCATTTCAGTAGTAACCCAATTAGGTATCATGGTACCCTGAAACTAGGAGGGTGGGGCACGATTACTGGGCCGATTATAAGCGGTTTAAAGCGACAGCAGTTGGTGCGGCAGTGTAGGTTCTAACGAGGTGCGGGCGTGCACACACTTTGGAGCATGCAAACAGGGCACTGAGCATCAGTAGTATAACCTATGTATTCCAGAATTGTGTCGAGCCGCCACCACGGGACTTGATACACCCCATGGTGGGACCAACATAGGTATCTACAATTATTGAGGGGTCGTATGGCACATATGATTATGCGAGTAGGAGCCGATCGATTAGGGTAGTAAGGATACATCTAACACATTCATGGCAATTGGGCTGGTTGAGGTGAAATCCTCATACTAGACGTAGTCCTGAAGGCTACCACAACTACGGGGTTGGGATAACCTGAGTATGTAACACATGTGAACCATTGTAAGTAAGAGCCGATCAATTAAGATAGGTACGGTGGGGACATACAACCGTCAATATGAGGTGGGACCCTCATCGTGGGATATGTACCTATAAAACTATCATGTGGGTTATGGGGGATCACTTATCTTGTAATTGTAACTAAGTAAACTAGTTGGAACGCTAGTTAGGTGGTGCAGAGAATATAAGAAATCAAGGAAATAGTGTAATGGTGAAGCTTAGAAATCTTGCGATGTTATACTTGACAGAAACCTTGCGATGTGATACTTGGTAGGAACTTGTGATGCTACTCTTGATAGGAATTATGGGATGTTATACTTGATTCATCGTGCCTGTAGCTTATCTTGTCATCATGCTTATGTTTATTTTCAGTTTATTCATGCCATGTTATCTTTACCTGTTTTTATGCTGAAAGTCACTAGGACTTACTCAGTCTTTATGACTGACCCGTTTTGTTTCGCCTCTTTTTCTTCCGTTTCCCCCCTCCCAGGTTCGCATGGTGGGAATACAGCTTAGTCGGATCTTACCAAGCTCCAAGGCTCTTTCATGTACGGCTTGGATTTCTCTTAGCTATGACTTGCTTTGCTTTATTGGGGAATATCACAATTTATTTTTATGCTTCTTTGTTTTTGAGCAAGACAGATATTTAGCTATGTAATTGGGTAATTGGAAGTTGATGGGCTTTATTGTAAACAATTATATTTAATAAATGATTTGAAGTACTTCTACTTTACTATTTTTTATATGTCTGTCTTGTAATATTTCTGTTCCATTACCCCTATTGCTCCATTGAAGTTAAGGCATTCCCCTTTGTGAGTGACCTTAACGGATGTGGGGTGTTACATTTGGTCTCAGAGCAGAAGGTTACCAGACTGGGCAAAAGCTTTTAAAAACCTTCTGAAATTATTTTCAAAACGTTTGCAAAGAAGCATTTTTCTAAGAAAAGTTTTGTTTTACGAAAGGCATATTCCCCAAATCCATATGCACTATCTTTTGATTCTCTCTTCGAATTCCTTCTTTCTTTCTTTTTCGCCATAATTTTGTAGGTGTACGACACAAGATGGAGGGCAAAGAAGTGCCCAACCTCCATCTGTAGCCGCAGTAGTTCCATCTGCAACTAATCTTATTTCAAGCTTTGTAGATTCGTAGTGTAATGGAGGTATCTTTCGAGAAACCGGTCAAGAAACTATACAAGGATAGTAAGAACGAGGATAAAGAACACAAACCTAAGGACGAGAAACTTGTTGATATGACTTAATCCACGAAAGAGGAAAAAGGTGAAAGGGAAGAGGCCAAGTGAGAGAACGATAAAACCCATGACAAGAGAGAGTATCTTCAGTATGGTAAAAATGGGCATGTAGTTAAGTATTATAGGACAAGGGCAAAGGACAATATCGTCGAGAGGGAAATTGTATGCTCTCACTACTAGCATACATAAGAGAGGTGGTAACGTTTCTGTTAAAAGTTTAGCTTTTCTTTTCTATCATACCGTGGGAACTTTGGTTTTGTACATCGCATCCTTTTAATTCTGCCTTGATAGATGAGTCTCTGCACCGTAGTACTAGCGTAGTAGAGGATCTCATTTTTGTCTCAAATCCTGTTGGGGAATCGGCTCATTTATTCATGACTTGTTTGGATTTGAGAATGTCTATGCTAAGTGTTGAGTTTAGAAGTAATGCTTATGTTTTTGGGCTATGGGTTGATTCTAGGGATGGAGTGGTTATCCAGAAATGATACCATTCTCGAGTATGAAAAGAGGGTAGTTAGACTCTTGACTTGCCTTGGTAATGCCCTCGAAGTCTAGTGTAACCCTTAGGGTTCTGCCATACTTAGTTACCTAGAATCTCTTGATACATTTATTGATCCGCTTGAGTAATGTTCGCCACTAAGGCGGGTGGTTCATTTCGCTTATGCATGAGTTATAGAAAATCACCTTAGTAAGTACATTTGGCAATATGGTTGACATCTGTTTATTTTCAAGAGATAGTTCTTTTGCGTGGAATACCTTATAGTAAGTAAACGAGATCTAGGATTCACTAGTGAATTTTGAAGAGCTTGCATGAAACCATGAGTACGCAGTTATGTTTAAACCGAGTATACTAGAAGGAGAATAAGTAAAAGTAGAACGAGAGGCAACAGTGAAATGAGTTCCAACTCATATTTTGGAAACAAGAATTAAGAAGCTACGAAATTGTGAAGTTAAAGACGGTCAAAGCACAATGGAGTTAAGCTCAAGGAAATGCAACTTAGAAGATTGAAGACTAGATACGCGCATCATATCTCTTTTTAAGAGTATACCCTTGATCCCTCTTTTCCTGTAGAGCTTACTTGCATGCTATCTTTTAAGTATATCCTCTCGGTCCTATTCTCAATCCTATTTCTGTTAGAAACCCCATAGGGAGCATGACTCATCTGTTGGTAATACATGTTGGGGCTTGAGGGTGTCCGTTGGGTTGACCAAACTTTTTGGGTTTTATAGGATACGGGTTGGTTTTAGGAAGGGATTTCTTGTGACCTAAAAGGAGTCCATCATGCTTAGTTTCCTAGAATCATATATATTGGTTAGGTTGAGTAATTCTTTGGGTGTCAGTTTGACGTTGATTTCGGTCTTCGGGGCTGGTGCTTAGGGAGTTCTTCTCCTAATCAGTATATATGTGACGTAGATTTCCAGTTTTGACATTGCCTAATAGGCAAAAAGTTTTTACTTCTATCATTCGACTATATCTTTAGGTAGGAACAATTGGGGTGCAAACATGTGTTTGAGACATGTTATGATTGATGGTTGCAAGTGGTTGCTAATGGTTGCTCGTTGATGCATACATGCGCACATTAGACACTAGATCGGCTCCATCACCATTCATATTGCATATGCATGAGTGTTTTTATGGATGCAATTAAATGTGTTATCATGTGGATGTTGCATATGGATGGATGTTTGTGCACACATATAGTGTTTATGTGATTAGGGCTATTTGCATACATGTTGGACTCATGGCACTGAACATATTTTGCATGAAGAAGATCAATCAGGCCTGATCATTTGCATTAGATAAGGAACATATACACACACTTTCTGCATATGTTCATACAGCATTAGAAATCTCTTAAGGACAATGGATGCCTGTGATTGATGATTGAGTAGATGGATGATTGGATGGTAGGACACATTCTTCTTAACCTGAAGATTTCGGGGACGAAATCCTTTAAGGAGGGGAGAATGTAACAACCCAAATTTCAATAACATGTTGAAACAAGAAATCAAGGTATAATTAATTATTATAATGATAATCATGGGAAACGGGTTGTGCCATTGCGTTCGTCTCGGAATTCTGCATGAAATCGAGCCCGAGTTTTTGAAAATCGGAGTCCGTATGACCGATTTATGACCTCTAGAAGTTTCACGAATTTTCAGAATCAAAAACAGCTCAGAAATTCGAATTCAAATTCGAATTCTAGACCCAGAAGCGGGATGGGCGGGAAAACTCCCGCCCAGAGCCCAGGTCGACCAGGGGGTCGAACTAGCCAGACCAGGTCGACCATAGGGTCGACCTGGGTGTCGACCTAGGGGTCGACCTCCCTGGTCGGGCCTGGGTGGCCTGGTTGGGTGCACCGGTTGAGTCAGTGGGCTGGGACGATTTCTGAAGGTCAGGATTGATTCTAGGGTTAATCTAAAGGCCTAAACTAGTTTCCTACCCCTATATAAACACCCTAAGACCTAACCTAATTCACAGCAAATCATTCTTTAACTGTTATGCTGTTGAACTCCCTCTTGAACCATGGCCGCCGCCTCCAAATCAAAGTACAAGCATTCAAGCTCGATTCTAATCAAAGAACAAAGATTCAACAATGGTTCAAACAATAAATCAACATTACTACAACGTTCTACGAAAATTTCAGTTCTTAATTTGCTAGCCATGCTCTGTAAGTTCTAGTTACTCTTTAGATTTAAACTTGTTAACTATAATGTGGCCATGGAATAAAGTGGAATTGGATTTAAGTATGTTTATCGATTCAGATCTATTTCTGTTACTTCTTGAATCTTGAGTTTTGGGACTTTCCTATTTTCATTCTCATGTCAAGCTTATGATCTATTCAGCCTGTTGTAAATCAATTTTCTTGATTCATGTTGATATTATTATCAAGTTGTAATCTTCATGCCTGTGATGATGTTTTTCTCTCTGATCTTGTTTTTATGCTAAATTCTATCTTCCCCTATTTATTTTCTTTTGATGAACCTTGGTCAATTTCGGACCTAGGCCTAAACCATGATTTGCGTATGATTGAATACGGGGAAATATTGGGATATTACCTATTTGAATATATGTGTTTGGTAAAATTTGATGGCATAACATGAAATTGGAAATTTGGGTATTGTCAATATAATTGAAATTGCAAGTTTGGGCATTGGCATAAGTAAATTTGGCATGAAGTGGGCATACATGAATTGGCATGTAAACTAAATCACGAGTTCGGGCCTATGTAAATTAAATCAAAAGATTAGGCTTATGTTAATGGGGCATAAGTAGAATTGGGAATTTGAACATGAAAGCGATTGTAAACTTGATAATTGGCATAAATATGTATTATGGACTTGGGTAACTGGCATGTATTGTAATAAAAAGATTATAGTTTGGGATAACTACGTCATGAATCATGATTTGGGTTTATTTGGGCATGAAACTTGATACATGTAATTTTGGCTAGAGATTGATATGGGTAAAATGGCATAAACTTGGCATACATGTAAATAGGCAAGAATTGGACATATGTAAACTAACTAGAATTGGGTACATATATAAATTTGCATGTAATTTGGAACTTGGGCATACATTTATTAAAATGTAAAGCTGGAAATTTTGATCTATACGACATATATGTAATTAACAACCTAACGGATGCCTTTGACTCTAGGTTAGACTTGAGTTGTGATGTAATTCTGCCCGGAACCGCCCGGCATATCCAGTGACCGCAACAAAAATAGTCTAATGTGAGAGGTCGTAGGCAAAGATTATGTTGTGATGATGCCTAACACGAGGTTAGACTGAGTTGTGGTGTAATTCTGCACGGAACCGCCCGTCATATCCAATGACCGCAACAATATGTTTAATGTGAGAGTTTAGCGCATTGAATGCTTGAACCCGAGGTTGGAATGGGTTTGCGGTGTAATTCTGCCAGGAACCGCCTGACATATCCAGTGACCGCAAATAAGTCCAATGTGAGAGGTTGATGCATTAGTAAATAATAAATGTTAATGAAACCTGTTAATTAGGGTAAGGTTAAGTAATATGGCTAGACTAATGACACTTAACCGATATGACATGAATGGGTGGGTTATGTAAACCTGAACATGATCGCTTGAGAACACTTAACTATTACAACGAGTTAATTAGACAAGTGGTTGCGGTTAAGTGATAACACTTAACCAACATAACATGACAAGCAGGTGGGTTAAGTTAACTTGAATAGGTTGATAACACTTAACCGTTATAATACGACTAGCGGATGGGTTGGTTTAACTTGAATGGGTTGATAACCCCCAACCGATATAACCTGATGCGTGGTAGGGTTAAGTAAACACACGAGGGTAACACTTAACCATTATAATATGACTAGTGGATGGGGTTAAATTAACATGCACTTAACCAATATAACGTGATGCGTGGTAAGGTTAAGTAACAACAGAGGGTAACACTTAACCGTCACAACATGATAAGTAGGTGGGATAAGTCAACGTACACTTAACCAATATGATATGACATGCGGTGGGGTTAAGTTAACACCAGGGAGAACACTTAGCCGGTATAACAAGACATGCGGTAGGGTTAAGTTAACACAAGAGAAAACACTTAACCAACTTAACGTGATGGGTGGTGGGTTAAGTTATCTTGAATTTATAATTAACACTTAACCAACCTGTGGGGTACACGAATAGACCATAGGAAAACCCTAGTAGCGGGGACCCATTTCAGCAGTAACCCAAGTAGGTATCATGGTACCCTGAAACTAGGCAGGGTGGGGCACGATTACTGGGCTGATTATAAGTGGTCAAAAGCGACGGCGGTTGGTGTGGCAGTGTAGGTTCTAACGGAGTGCGGGCGTGCACACACTTCGGAGCAGGCAAACATGGCACTGAGCATCAGTAGTATAACCTATGTATTCCAGAATTGTGTCGGGCCGCCACTACGAGACTTGATACACCCCATGGTGGGACCAGCATAGGTATCTACAATCATTGGGGGTCGTATGACACATATGATTATGCGAGTAGGAGCCGATCGATTAGGGTAGTAAGGATACATCTAACACATTCATGGCAATTGGGCTGGTTGAGGTGAAATCCTCATAATAGATATAGTCCTGAAGGCTACCACAACAACGGGGTTGGGATAACCTTAGTATATAAAACATGTGAAACATTGTAAGTAAGAGCCGATCAATTAAGATAGGTACGGTGGGGACATAAAACTGTCAATATGAGGTGGGACCCTCATCGTGGGATATGTACCTATAAAACTATCATATGGGTTATGTGGGATCACTTATCTTGTAATTATAACTAAGTAAACTAGTAGGAACGCTAGTTAGGTGGTGCAGTGAATATAGGAAATCGAAATAGTGTAATAATGAAGCTTAGAAATCTTGTGATGTTATACTTGACAGAAACCTTGCGATATGATACTTGGTAGGAACCTTGTGATGCTACTCTTGATAGGAATTATGGGATGTTATACTTGATTCATCGTGCCTGTAGCTTATCTTGTCATCATGCTTATGTTTATTTTCAGTTTATTCATACCATGTTATCTTTACCTGTTTTTATACTGAAAGTCACTAGGACTTACTCAGTCTTTATGACTGACCCGTTTTGTTTCGCCTCATTTTCTTCCGTTCCCCCCCCGGTTCGCAGGGTGGGAATACAGCGTAGTTCGGATCTTACCAAGCTCCAAGGCTCTTTCATGTACGGCTTGGATTCCTCTTGGCTATGGCTTGCTTTGCTTTATTGGGGAATATCACAATGTATTTTTATGCTTCTTTGTTTTTGAGCAAGACATATATTTAGCTATGTAATTGGGTAATTGGAAGTTGATGGGCTTTATTGTAAACAATTATATTTAATAAATGATTTGAAGTACTTCTACTTTACTGTTTTATATATGTCTGTCTTGTAATATTTCTGTTCCAGTACCCATAATGCTCCATTGAAGTTAAGGCATTCCCCTTTTTGAGTGACATTAACGGATGTGGGGTGTTACAGAGGTGGTCTTGGAGTAGGGAAGGACCCTCATACGTCAAGGTAGATATCGAGCAGAGAGGAATTGAGTTCGATGTACTGGTCATATTTACTTTCGATCCGAGGTCGCACATGATGCTCGCTCTTTTCCAGGGCCTTTCCTCTTCCTTTATTCTAGCTGTTGTTGTTGAGTGGACCTTGTTGTGTGGCGGCTAGGACCTTAAGGCTCTCCATCTCAATGCTGGCATCTTCTTGTCGGAGGAATCGCTCAGCCTCAGAATAGAAGTCATCTATATCCTTAGGGGGATCCCTAGTTAAAGAGGTTGAGAATTCTGATCTGTTCTGAACTCCTGCAATGGCGGCCATAAGTACCATTGATGGCTCGGGCTGATCGACTGATGCTACTGCCGTGTTGAACCTTTCGAGGAAGGATCTGAGCGTTTCTCCTAATCGCTGCTTGATGGTGGATAAGAACATAACACTCTTTGGTCGAGAGATATGTACTCTGAATTGTTCGATGAAGCGGGTGACCAGAGTGTTCCATCTGCTGATCGACTCCGTTGTCAGCTGTCGAAACCACATTTCGGCTATATCAGTGAGAAAGAGCGGGAAGCACTTAGCCATGATGTTGGTCGACGCGCCGAGTACTTCCATATGTCGCATGTATCTCATGAGGTGGATTGTTGGATCAGTGCGACCGTTGTACGACTCGATAGTTGGGAACTTGAAGTCCGGAGGGTTTTTGGAGTTTCTGATTTCCCTAGTGAAAGGGCTGCGATTGACATTATCCACGTCTTACTGCGAGGAATTGCCCCGAGTAAAGCGTCAGATGATGCTTGCAAGCTGGCTTCCATCTCCGAGGAGTCGTTGCCATGAATTTAGCTCAGTATCTGTGGAAGCTTCAGTGCGAGGATCTGGCAAAAGCATGCTCGGAAGGGCGGCTGTTAGTTGGCCCATTTTCCAAGAGTTGAGTGAAGGTGTGAGGGAACGTGAACCATAGTAGGTGGTTATGGGGAGAATGGCCCCTCTTGAACCTGATGAGTAGTGGGTCGAGCCGTACCCGTAACAGAGGGCCTAGCTTGATCCATCATAGCATGTGATGTTTGGATCTCAGAGGTGCCCCTGGTGTGAGCGAGGTTAGTTGGGTCTACGGTAGCGTTCTCTTCTCCCACTATGAGGACCGGAATAGTAGGGTGGCTTCCCTGGTTCGAAGGGAAGGCCGCACCAGTTCTTCGTTGAAGGTGAAGAGTGGTTAGACTGGTCTGTGGTAAGATTCCAAGTTGTAATGGGAATGACGTTGATTCTGAGAGACCCGGTGGCTGCTTGACTGGTTCGATAGGTCGACCTGTTACCAAGAGTGGGGGCAAAGTACTCGACCGACCTAGATCTTGATCACGAGCCTCCTAAGGTTCCGCTGCTGCAGTTACGCTGGTTGCTGGAAGTGATATTCCCGGCTGGGGTCGATCGGTTGGTGGGACCAAACCAGGATGAAATAAAGGTGTAGCCTAATCAGTGGCCTGATTCTGTGTAGGCCGAAGATCTGTTGTTGCCCCAGTCTCGGCCGGTGGAGGAATTGATGTTGAAGCGTTCAATCCTGTCTCCAGTCGATCGAGAAGGTAATCCATCAACTGCTGCTGTCGTTCGAGAAGTTTATCCTGAGATGTCATATGGTCTCTGAACTCGACCATGATTTTATCCATGTCGTCCCGGGTAAGAAATCGAGACATATCTTCATGAGAGGAAGCTTCGTGACTGGCTTCTATAGCATTAGTATCGGCTGCACCGGCGTTTGTGGGACTAGAGGATGTTGTATCTTTCTTTCGTTTGTTCGCCATGGATTAAGGCAAATCCTCCCTTCTTGGCGCGCCAAAGTGTTGACGTCAAAAGTTGGTCACTAGTGACAATCAACCCCCAATCGTGTGTAGAACACATGAATAATGATTATAAAATGTAGAAAAAAATAAAGGAAACGGGAAGAACACACAGAATTTTTATAGTGGTTCGGCAAAGACGGTGCCTACGTCCACTTTATATATATTACTTTTGCTTTTGATTACAAGTACAATGCTTTTTCTATTTGGAGAAAAAAGAGAAGGAAGCTATTTTTCCAAATAGTGTTTTTCTGGGAAGAAGAAGAAGTATGAGCCGAAAAAAGAAAGGTTACAGAAGTCTCTCCAAGTCCTCCAAATCATCCTTTTCTCTTTAAGCCTTGAGGTATTTATAGGCGGGGATAGCGACTTGGGCTGTTATGATGTGACCCAGCCTTTCCGGGCAAGCACAGACACGTGGAGTCCATCACTATTCATAAATAGCATCCTTGGAAGTTGTGGCCAACGTGGCATCCATGGTGAGGTATATCAAAAGTAGAGCTTTGTCCATATATGGTTGACCGCTTTTTCTTCCTTGAGAGTCGGGCCAAGTATTTGAACATCTCAGCTGGATATTTCATGTAGATTCGAAATACTCGGTCGATACGCCCTGTGCGACAGCGGTTCTCTTGGTTGACTGGGAGAGCGAGTCTTCTGGGGTGAGATATTGACTGGATTGTCCCGATATCCGACTACTTCGGGCGAGCTTCTGCGGGGCTTCCTGGAATGCGATCTGTCTAACTCGATTGGTTGCGTGTTTGGGCTTTGATTTGGCCCGCTGCGTCTTTTACCAAAAAGAGGGTTAACAACGATAAACCAAAATCACATTCCATTAACGATGGAATCTTCACAGAAAACATATCAATACATAATCGATATCAAGTTCTGTATCCGACTAGTAATATAAATGGAATAACGACAAAGCCTTTTTAAATTCCATATATAGTAACAGTCTTCCTCCATAGAAGCTCACTTCGATTATCACTAAACTGAATTCCATTCAATTCCAATTTAATATATTAAAATGGAAAACTTTACTTTGGAAAATTTCCATTAAATCTTAATAATATATATATATTCCAAATCACATTTCATTTTTAATCGGGTTAAAGAACGAATGTCGTTAAAAACACATTTCATAATGAACCCAATTCACATTCCATTTTATTCCAATTACTAAATATAACTGGAACTCTAATAATCTTAATTAAAAGATTTACTCTTTTCACATGGGGTTTAAGAATAGTGTTAATGAGGACACCATTCAGGACAAACTCAAAATCTACTTTGATATTAAATATAAGGCTCTAAATAGAAATTATATCGGCTTACATTCAATATCAAATTCTGAAACCAACACATATCGTATGGGGAATAACGATATATATCTATCTTTCAAATTCCTCCACAATATCCGTATAGTCACGTAATCCAATATAGAAATACCCCGAAGATGATTTCTATTCAAATCCATTCCAATTCATACACTGGAAATTCTGGTTAGATTAAAACCATTCACAAATCCAATTTATTTATTTAAAAACGTTAAATTATCTTTCTAGTTATTAACTAGTTCATTTTGATAAAAATATATTTTTATCTTTACAAGCGTGGAATTTTTCATCCAAATTCATTCCAAATCATTTATTATGATTTTACACAAATTATTAATATTTTTAATAATTTTATCAAGACCCATATAGTCGGTTTCCAATAACGGCCACCGAACTGCATCCATAGCGACCTTTTCCAAATTTGATTTGGACATGATTACAAATCCAACTATTAGATTTCACATCTCTTATATTCATTGGAAAGCTCTTTCCGATACGAGCCCAACGGTTCCGGTTTTAGGAGAATTCAATTATCGGATCTCCCGTAATGTCAATTCGAAGTCAATGGTCAAAATTCGCAAACGGTCGCATCGCGGCGCGTTCTATTCAAGCCATTAATATATATATATATATAATATATTTTGTTCAAAACGTATTTTACAAATTCATTTTAAAAACGATTCCCACTCTCATTTCAATTTTAAATCAAAATTGAATACTCCTTATCATTATAATAATTAAATGATAATATTTTCAAAATATCAGAATTCAAAATCATTTCCTTTTCGATATTCATTATAAAAACAAATAAAATCGATATAAAAATCGTTCGTGTTAAAATGATGCATATCTAATCAGCGCGGCTTCACATACTTCAATATTTTCGTGTCCATCCAAAATTGGACATCAAATTCCCATTTTTATTCTTTACTGAATATTATTTTAAAATATTTAGTATTTTAAAATATTCTTTATTTCCAAATCGGAATGAGAGCCAACCAATTACCATATAATGTTATTTATATGGATTTCATACAACACATGTATACAACAACAATGATAACCAATCATCCATCATCCAAAGTGCATTACACAACTACAGAAGCATTAAATATAAATAATTAACGCTTACTATAGTCTGTCAACCAATCAATTGACATACAACTAAATAATTAGGATTAGTGTACGTCAAATATCGTCCCAATACCCGTGTGGGGTTTCAACCAACAAACTGAATATTATTTGTCCAGTTGGACGATGTGTAAAATTTAACATCCCAATCAATGTCAGTTAAATGGGTATACATAAACAAATTGTCTGATTTGTAAATGAATATTTCTTTTCATTACAGGAGAATTTTATGCCGTTCATATATACGAAATATATTTTTAACGACAAAATATTTATTTCAACACTTGACTATTTTATATAGTTCATACATTTAATAAAAATGATATTTTTATTGTTCGAACATTTTATTGTTCAAACATTTTGTTCAACATATGAATATTTTATATAGTTTATTTCATAAAATTTCATACGCATTTCAGTTTCATAAAAATTCGGCATTATAACAGCGCGATATTAGAACCGGAGTAATGTCTAGCATTACCCTTCTCCTGATACTGGCTCGCACCATACACATCAATCCCAATCAATCCAAGCAATCCCACAATCAGTTCACAATCAATTTTACAACCACAATCCAAATTTCAACAATACAATCCAAACAAACAACTATGGTTTGTAAAATAAATAGTGTCAGGAGCTACTAAGCCCCGTCTGCAACCTAGAATATATTTAACTGTAAATTAATTTGAGTGAGAAGGTGTTCTCACATTGGGTTCCACTCCGTCATTGTTTCCTGACGCTCTGATTTGCTGTTTTGGTTCCAGAATTTGAAAGCAAGCTCCAATCTTCACACGGTATTTTTTTCTAGCTTAAACGCGCCATTACGGACAACTTTCGCCTAGTGGCCTTTCTTTCGAAAGTGCTCCAATTCGCCAGAATTTGTGAAAAGACAGTATTTTGACAGCAGACTTTGGACGCATTTTTCTGGTGGCTCCGCATTCCAAAATACGACTTCCATATACTCAAATCGAAGTGAAAATCATGACTTTGGCACTGTGGTGTTTTGGCCAGAAGCGCTCAGATTGGAAGTTATTGGCGAAATAGTCACAGAGGGTTATTTGCAAATACTGAAATTAGTGGAAATTGGATTTTTGGAGATTGGGGGACCCACGGTCGGAACTAAGGGCTGAGGAGGGGCGGCGTGGGGTGTTGCAGGCCAGGGGGTGCAGTGGAGGGACGGCGGTGGCGCCGTGGTGGGCCATGGCGGTTAGGGTTTAGCGGTTTGAGGCTGTGGTTTTTTTTTGAAATGGAGAAGGAGAAATAGAAGGAAGGAGGAGAGAGGGGGAAGGCGGCGGAGCGGCGGCGTAGGGGGAGGTGCAGGCGGCGGAAGGGGGGAGCGACGTGGTGGTTGCAGCGTTCGATTTTTTTTTGGTCTTTTGAACGACGAGGAGAGAGAAAGAGAAAGGGGGCTTGACCAATTTTTCTAATTCCAAAAAGTTAATTTTCATTCTAACTCCAAACCGAAGCCAACGGCTGTCGCTCTTAACTAAATACCCCTATTTCGGACACAATGGGATATGTCCCGCAAGCCGATTCGACTGTTTCGATCAGTTTTTATCAAAATTAAAATATAAATTAATATAACGTTCAAAATTGATTTCAACGTACATTTTAATTTACCGGGGCCACATACTGACTCCAAAAATTACAAAAAAAAATAAATCTAGCTATGTTTTGATGATACGGTCCTAACAAAACTAATTTCGCCAAATTTGGAGGTCGTTTGAAAAATGGTCATTTTCTAGTCGATTGAATTCAAACTGAAATTACCAAACACGTTTAAATTCACTACGCTCACATATTAATTTCAAAAGTTATGAATTTCGAAACTGAGTAGTAATTTGACATTCCGGATCCAACAAAAGTGGTTTCGTCGAAAACGGAGGTCGTTTGCAAAGTGGCTATTTTTAAGGGCTATATATTTAACTAAAATATATATAAATTCCGTAGCGACTATTTTGAATTTTAAACTGGACATAACTTACAATTTATAAAGTGAAATCTCATTTTTTTTCACATTCGTTAGAAAGATATAGTTAAATAGATTCAAATGTTTCTGGTTTTACTTAAATCCAATTTATATTGAATTCTATATATTCAATTGAAACTAAAAATCGTATTTTCAAACTACCGTGCCATTTCGAGTTCTTTTTATAATTAAAATAAATTCATACATTCCAATTTCATTTAAAATAAATTTTTAGTTGTTATTATTTAAAATAAATCATTTTAAATATTCAAAATCCATTAAAATAGCTAAAATAAAATTTTTAAATTGGTTCAGAAATTTCGGATTGTTACATAAAGTCGGGGTATTTTTGTATATAATTTTTTTGTTCAGTACATTCCATAACAATTCTAAATATAATTGGAGTGCTCTTAAAATTTCCCATCCCTTAACAAACTTTGGAGTGCGAGACTGACACCTCATGCCTAGTCAACTAACTTACTGTATGTGAAGAGAGCCGATGAGAAATAAATCACATATCTTTCTCAATTTCCTTCCTCATTCTTTTTTTTTCTCTTCCATTTCTTCTACTTTAAATCTTCTTCCTCCTCTCCACAAAAAAAAATGCTAAACCTAATTTCCTTTCTACTTTCATCAGCCCCATACTCCCTAAAAGTTTGCGGTATCCTTTTCTTCTAAATTTTTGTCCATTCTGCTTCTTAAAAGAGAAAAAAAGATTTTCAATTTCAAATTCGCTGCATACAATTGGTCGTTGTCCATGTTTGTTTCTTGTCTTCATCATATCAATGCAAGATGAGTTTACTCACGATTTACTTTATGCAAGTTTTTCAACATCAATGCAAATTGAAATGTAATAGTTGATGCTTTGTTTGTTGTTAATGCTTTGCTTTTTAGCTGACTTTTGTTATTGCCTTTTTGTGGTCTAGTCTCATGTTATCATTGTGTCTTTGTCACCATGTTAATGCTGATGTTAATAATGTTTTCTTGATGTATCCTCCTTACCTATTATGTAAATTAAAGTACACATGTTGATATACTCACCTTGCCTTGTATAAACTTGAAATATGTTAGTGTGCACGCTTGCTTTATTTTATTAAAACATGCCATGCCATACTACGTTGCTTTGATTTCTAGACGAAATTTTATAATGACCATGATTTCTTGACCGTTTGAACACATATTTGAATGTTTAGAAACTTCTTATACAAGTTAGGATTAAATGTTAAATTTTAATGTTTTATTGAAGTTGATTTACTTGAATAAAGTTAATCGTAACTCGAGTGTTTTTGTGTTTTGCATAAATGTTCTGGTCAGGCCGAGTGCTAGAGACACGTGAAGATGCACACATTTATTTGACAATATCTATAAAATTATGTGTATTTTATTTTATTTTTAAATTTATATAAATTCTTTCGCTATATAAATTTGTATAACTCTGATATTTTGTATTAAGTGCTTCCACTGTGAGATATTGTAGTTTATTCATTATGTGAATTATGTGTTTTATTCTATTTAAACCTCATAAGCAATAACAATCTGTAATAACCCGGAAATCTAAGCCAATTTAAAAATTTTATTTTGGCAATTTTGATGAATTTTGAATATTTAAAATGGATTATTTTAAATAATAATGACAGAAAATTTATTTTGAATAGAATTCAAACGTATATATTTACATAGATCGTCGTTAGAATATAATTATTTATTTATAATTATAAAAGGAATTGAAAATGACGCGGTAGTTCGATAATTCGATTTCAAAGTTCAAATGGATGTGCAGGATTCAAAATAAACCGGATTTTAGCGAAACCAAAAATATTAGAATCTATTTGAGAATATCTTTCCAACGAATCCAAAAAATCAGAATTTCATAGCGGGAATCAAAAGATATGCCCAGTTGAAAATTCAGAATAGTCGCTGTGGAATTCTGGCCCTTAAAAATGGAAATTTTGCAAACGACCTCGGATTTTGACGAAACCACTTTTGTTGGATCCATAATGTTAAGTTATTTATAGATTCCAATTTTCATAATTTTTGAATTCAATATGTGAGCGTGGCAAAGGAAAACGCGTTTGACCAGTTTTAGTTGATTTTAATCGACTGGAAAATGGCCATTTTTCAAACGGTCTCGGAATTCAACGAAACTAGTTTTGTTAGGACCGTATCGTCAATACGAAGCTAAAAAATATTTTTCGGGAATTTTTCGAGTTAGTATGTGACCCCAGTAAATTGAAATGCGCGTTCAAATTCAATACATAGAATTATATTTTGATTTTGACGAAAACTGATCGAAACGATCGAATCAGCCTACGATACATATCCCATTGTGTTCGGAATTGGGGTAATTAGCTATGGACGACATGCGGTGGGCCTCGTTTAGAGGTCGAATGAGAAAGTCAACTTTTTGAAATTAAAATAATAAAATAATTATATATATTATAACTCTCCCTCACCTCTCTCTCTCCTACTTCACTCAGTCGAAATAAAAAAAAGAAAAGAAAAGGGGGGAGGAGCCTCACTTCTCCCAACAGTGCCGCCACGCGCGCCGCCGCCAGGGCGTAGCCCCCCCTCTCCCTCCACCTCCTCTCGCACTCCTTTGCCCTTTGATAGGTATCGTAGTCTTATCAAGCCTACGAAACCGTGCCGCGATGAGGTTACCTCCCAGAAAGCCAGGAGCCCCGAAGACTCAAGAAAGAAGGGGACAAGAATTCAAACAGAGGATCAGAAGATAGTGCGTATGGCTTTTGGGGAGTACGCCTTTAAAACAAAACTTTTCTTTTGAAAAAGCTTCTTTTAAAACCATTGAAAATAAATTTTCAAATCTTTTATCTGATCCGGTAACCTTCAACTCAGATACCACGTGTAACACCACACATCCGTCAAGGTAACTCACAAAGGGAATGCCTTAACTTCGGTGGAGAGTTATATGTAAAAGATACAGATAAATTACAAGACAGACAAAATTAAAACAGCGGAAAATAGAACTTTACTTTATTGATAAAATTGTTTGTACAACAATTGTTTTCCAATACCAGAATATCTGTCTTACAAAATAAAGAAGCATAAAATAACATTTATATTCCCCAATGTAGCGTGGGCCAGCCATAGCAATGGAAAAGAGAATCCAAGCAATACTTCGAAAATCTTCAGCTTGGAAAGAAAACTGGACTAAGTAGTAATATTCCCTCCCTGCGAACCTGGGGGTGGGGGGAACGGAAGACAAGAAAGCGAAAGAAAACAGAGTCAGACATAAAGTCTGGTAAGTTCAGTAACTTTCAGCATGTGAACAGGTAAAAGCATCATGACATGAATTTAACTGAATACAAGGCAACACCATGATGACAGGAATCATAAGGTTAGCACAAGATATGATAAGGTAAGATAAACTGAATGCACTTCTATACTTTCTCTGCTTCGCTACTACCTTGTTATTCTAATTTCTATATCTCTGCACCATTTAACTAGTAATCTGTATAAACTGATAAAACAATAACGTGATCCCAGTCCCCGAAATTTTGGTTGTTTCAGGTATACATCTATTATTTATTACCAAGATCTAATCTAGGGTTTTCTATCGAGCGCATTCTAGATTCAACTAAGGTTTACGCCACCTAGGTCCAACTAGGGATTATGCTACCTATCGAACATCGCCCCTAATCTAGGACACACTACCTAGAGTGGTATATGTTCCTAGACTTTCCCCACGTATGTGTCGTGGATCGTTATCGCTGTCTAGATGCACATGTCTTCTATATGTGCGACCCGAGTCTCGTGGCAGGGAAAATAAAAAAACACGGGACTCGGTCGAGAGCTTTGAGTTATCTGCCGATGCAGATGCTAAGGTCTGTTTTTCCAGTTTCTATGGTCCAACTTGACCTCTCCCTCAACTAATGAAAGGCACACCTTGAAAAATGAGAACTACACGCAGGCCCCCCTATGCCCCACTATCCTATGGCCATCCGCAACCATAATTAGATAGCAAGTATATGGTCTTTTGGAGTTCTCCGCCTTTCCGCTTCGCGTATCTCGATTGACTCAAGATGGTAGGTAGACGACGAGTTGCTATCACAGGGCTACTGGTCTCTCCGAATCACGCTGGTCCATCCTAGTCTTTAGGTTGCCCTATATTGCAACCAAGGCATACCCTTGGTTCTTCTAACGCAGACCTTAACCTTTGTGAGCCCAGGAGGATCATCTGCAGCCTCATAGAGGGATACCAAGAGTACCCTCACATCCCCTTGAAGTAGTGTGCTTCGTCACCCAGTTCGTTGGAGACTTCTTTAAGATCAGATGGACGTTCGCTCCTTATCGTGTTCTACTAAGGTTTACTACTTAGTTCTCTTAAATAAGGTTTACCACTTAGTCTCCCGAATCGTTTAACTTTATTAACTAAGGTTTACAACTTAGTCTTCTTAACTAAGGTTTATTAATTAGTTCTCCTTCTCGTTAAGTTGGATTGGTTAAGTGTCATTAGTCAATTCAAGTTAACTTAACCCATTCATTTGTCATGTTAAACTGGTTAAGTGTTATCGGTAGTTCATGTTGACTTAACCCTACCACAAATCAAGTTATATTGGTTAAGTATTTCTTATTACTTAACCCCACCCCTTCATCTTGTATTGGTTAAGTGTTCCCTTTAACTTAACCCTGCCCATCTGTTTAGCTAACATGTTATAACGGGTAAGTGTTCTCTTAGTTAACTTAACCCTAACATCTGTTTAATTCACATGTTCTAATGGTTAAGTATTGTCCCTTCATGTTTTAACTAACCTTGTTCGTTTGTCACACTATGATGGCTAAGTGTTCTAACTTTACTTAACTCCTCTTTCTAGTTTAGTTAACATGTTAAATTGGCTAAGTGTATTTTGCTTAACCCCACCTTCTAGTCTAGTTAACATGTTATAATGGTTAAACCTTTTCTTAACCTCACCCACTTGTCTAGTCAACATGTTATAACGGTTACTTAACCCCTACAAGTCTTGTCTTGTTAACATGTTAAGTTGGTTAAGTGTTCCTATGGACTTAACCCTCCCATTCTAGCTTAACTTTTTCTTAGCTTTAAATTATTCATTTAAAGCACCGACCACTCACAATAGACAGATATTGTTGCGGTCACTAGATGTGCCGGTAGGTTCCGGGCAGATTTACACCGCAACTCAGTCTAACCTCGGGTCCTTTTGGGGATCTAAACACCCACATTAGATAGGTATTGTTACGGTTGCTGGATTTGCCGGGCGATTCCGGGAAGTCTTATACCGTAACTCAATCTAACCTCGGGTTAGGCATATTCGTCTTTCCTAGATTTACATATTCATTCTTTTTGTCTATATGTAAATTGCTAACAATTCTTCTAAATAAGTTTGGCCTATATCATATTCATTTGTCATGCCAACTAACATACCTATATTCTAGGCCCAAATCTTGATTTACCCAACCTGCAGTTTTTATGCCAATTTAGATCTAGTATTCCCATTTACAGTTCATGTCAAAACTAGATTTGATACTCTGGTTTACAATTTATGCCTAAAGCTTAATTTACTAGTCAATACTAGATTCAATATATCAAACTACATCTTCTATAATTCACGTCAAATTACCCCAATTTGCATCTAAGAGTCATGTTATAATACATGCTCTAAATTATGCCAAATAATATAGATTTCAAGTTATACCCAAATAACCCTGCATTCAAAATGTACGTATACCATGATTTCACAAGTTTTCTAAATACTCATGAAACTAAAAAGGGAATAGAGGATAAACATGAGATCTGACATAAAAGAATAGGCATACAAAAGCGAGCCAAATATAAGGATAATGGATCCAATGGTTTTGGTGTATGTAACACCCCGCATTTTTTAATATAATTAACAATAAAATAAAATATATGAAAATGTGCTTAGATAGGTAAATAATGGTGATATATAATGAGAATTAATTAATACGTGGAAGAGAAGAAAAATTAATTCGATAATAGTGTGTGTAACGGAGAAGATAGTAAAATAAGGATATTTAATTTAAATATCAGAAATTAAGTAAAATGGACATCACCATTGCGTTCCTCTCGAAATTTTGCATGAAAAAGAGTCCAAGTTTTCGAAAATCGGAGTCCGTATGAAGGAGTTATGACCTTTTGAAGTTTTAGCGAAAAATCAGAAAGCAGCCCAGCCCAGAACAGAAAAAAAAAAACCAGGTCGACTATAGGGTCGACCTCCCAGGGGGGAGGTCGCCCTTAGTGTCGACCCCCCTTGGGGAGGTCGACCTGTAGCGACCTGGAGCGGGAATTTTGGTCCAGAAGCGGGAAATTCGCCCCAGAAGCTATCCAGGTTCATTTTTGAGCACCTGAATGAGTTTTTGGGCCTGGTACGTCGGCCTAACACCTATATAAATACCCTAGGCTCATTGTAAACTCCACAACAATTCATGGCAAGTCCATGGCTCTCTTCTAACTTGATTTCTTCTTCCTCCTCAAGCTATTGATCTAAATAAATCTTAGATCTATTCTTCTCTCTTTTCTCTACAACATCTATTCTTAAAATTAAAAAGAATGAGATCTAAAATGACAACAACCATGAATAAAAAGAAAAGAGGCTTAGATCTAAATCACTGTGCGAAGAGAAGGAATTCAGATCTGCAACCTACGCCGCATATGAAATCAAAGATAAATTGAATTGGACATGAAATCAATCAAAGATGAATCAAAAGCAACAAAAGGGGAAATCAGTTCAATGATTAATCTCGTTCCTATTTTGAAGATGACAAACACTGTGAGTGGAGTTATAATACACTTTTTGTGTAAAATTATTATTTATCGTTCAAACATTCCCTATGTAAACATGAAATGAAATTATTGAATTCATAATGTTTAATATTATCATGTGCTCGATTTTAATTATTATGCCTACGATTATGTGTCTCCTTTTATTCTTTCCCTTTTTTATTTTTAATAGCTAGGCTATCTCGAGCCTAGATCTATCATAAAATAATACGATTGAATGATTATTGCAAGCGAAAAAGGGAAACGCTCGGTTTTGGGCTATGACATGAACTGGAGGGTTTGGTTATAAATTACAAAGGGGGTTGGGCGTAATATAACATTGACAAAACCTGAATGCGTAAACCAAATTTAGAATTACACACATGAACATGATTTGGGGTTTGGCGTAGGATTGACACCATTGATTTAAGCATGAAATTGACTAATGGATTTTTTTAATGGGCACATGTCACTAGAATAAAACCCGTGTTATAACTTGAATTTGGATAAGAACACAAACTTGATATGAACCGACATCTGGAATTTGACATGAAGTTTACATCTAGAACTTGAACATGAAATTAACATGAATATGAATTATGAATTTAATGATAGACGTAACCACTGGTTACATCTGGAATTTGACTGGGTTATGAAGCACGTAGCTTCAGATACATGAGGGTACTCTTGGTATCCCTCTGTGAGGTTGCAGATGATCCGCCTGGACTCACAGAGGTTAAGGTTTGCGGTAGAAGAACCAAGGGTATGCCTTGGTTGCAGTATAGGCAACCTAAAGACTAGGGTGGACCAGCGTGAGTCGTCGATACTTAGTTTAGCCCTGTGATAGCACGTCGTCGACTACCTACCATCTTTAGTCAATCGTAGTACATATACGGAAAGGCAGAGAACTCCCAACAGACCATATACTTGCAATCTAGTTATGGGTGAGGCTGGCCAATAGGAAAGTGGGGCATAGGTGGCAGGAGTACAGTTCTCGTGCTTGATTTTCTTGGATTGCCTTTCATTAGTTGAGGGAGGGGTCACGTGGGACCATAACCACTGGTAGAAAAACAGACCTTAGCATATGCATCGGCAGATAACTTAGAGCTCCCGACCGAGTTCCGTATTTCTTGATTTAGCCCTGTCACGGGACTCGGGTCGCACATATAGTGTACATGTGCACCTAGACATCGGAAACGATTCGCGATACATACGTGGGAAAAGGGCGTTGTTCGACAGGTAGCATAATCCCTAGTGGTCCTAGGTGGCATAAACCCTAATCGAATCTAGAAAATGTTCAATAGGTAGCATAATCCCTAGTGGTCCTTAGTGGCATAAATCCTAGTTGAACACTCGATAGTTCATGATAAGGAAACCTAGCCAGATCAAGGGTGGCAGTCAAAACGATTTCAAGAATGGTGGCACTACATTGAAGTAGTATAGAATTACGTGATAAAGCCCGTACGATGTACGGCAAGGGACTGTACATATACATGGAAAGGATTATATGAGTTGGGGAAAAATTACATATACGATGTATTAGGTTAAGTCTACTTGTAAGTGGACGAGAATGACATGGGTTTGGCCTTGGGTGCTAATATTGTGAATAACCTAATAAACAAGAAATTATAATTGAACGATATATGTAGGGTTACACAAGAGTTTATTATAGTCCAGTCACACAGAACTTATGTTCTGACCCCCTCCTCACAACATGCGCAGGTTAGGTTCATGACAGAGATAGTATTGCTTGACTACGGGCTTAGCAGTATTATTATTAAGGTAATGCTATTTTGAATAAATTATATTTTATTCCTTCCACTGTGAACTGCTTTTCGAACTCTGACATGTTTCTTTCTCTCTGTCTTTTCTAAAGGATACCAGAGCACTCAACTCGGGTCTCGGCGGACTGGATTTTGAAAAAAAATTCGGTCTATCGGAATCCGGGTTGTTACAGTGTACATAATAGTGAATAGGAATAAACTAAGCATGTCACACCCTAGGTATGAGGTCCAACAAAATGCCAGTTTGGTGTACAACATGGTTTGTAACTACGGTGTTATGGGCATAAACAATGAACCATAATAGTCCTAGGCAATTAACCACAATAGTCATAGTCATGGTCATAGGTAGAAATCTCATAGTTATGAATCATAGGCGATTAACCACAATAGTCATGGATAATTAACCAAAATAGTCCTAGGCAATTATCCTAAATAGTCCTAGGCAATTAATCACAATAGTTTTCAAGGTCATAGTCATAGATAAAAGTCTTATGTTCATAGTCGTAGGCAGTAACCTTATGTTCAAAGTCATAGGCAATAATCTCATAGTCATGAATCATGGTCATAGGCAATAGTCTTATGTTCATAGTCATAGTCTTAGGCCATTAACAATAGTTTCAATGTCATAGGCATAGGCACAGTCTCATCGGTAATTAATCACAACAATTCTTAATTAGATCCAAAGGCATATATAAGCACAGATTCAAATGAAAGGATCAGGCATATTCTTATATCCATTTAATTTCATGCCACAAATAGATCTAGACGTTCAAATCTAAAAAGTAATTGACTTACATGGATCGATTTTAGAAAAGGATAATCAGATAGCGTTGGTGATTTGCATGACGTTACTCGCAACCGTTGAATTAGCCTTTGATTCTTTTCTTTAAAGCTTTAATCTTGATTTGAATCTCCAATTTGCAATCCCTAGCCGTAGTCTTCAAGAAATAGTCTTCGTATTATATTTTAATTTATTTATTTCAATTATTCCAGAGGCAACATAAGGAGAGAATAAAACGATGTAAAGAGAATGGGGCTAGGGGCTGTTTATATAGGATTAGGCGGACGAATCTAGACTGAAAACGAGACTAGAAACATCAGAATGAACCCAGGCTCAAAACTGGGTTTCAACACCAGGTCGACCCCCAGGTCGACAATATGGTCGACCTGGTCCCTGGGAGGTCGACACTATGGTCAACCCCTAGGTCGACCTGGTCCTGGACGGGAAATTCCCCACCTAGCCTGTTCTGGGTTTTGAATTTGAATTTGAATTTGAATTTGAATTTCGAGCTGTTTTTGATTCTGAAAATCTCTGAAACTTCGGAGGGTCATATCTTCCTCATACGGACTCCGTTTCTCGTAAACTCGGACTCGTTTCCAAGCAGAATTCCGAGACCAACTCAATGGCGCAACCCGTTTCCCTTGATTCTTCTTCTAAATTTTAATTATACTTTAATTTTTGAAACTTAATGTCATAGAATTACGGGGTGTTACATGTCAAAATTAAATTTTAGAAAATTTGTTGTAAGATCATTTAAAAACCACAACAATTTAATTAATTAATTAAAGGGATTTTTAGTGAATAAAAATCCGAATTTCAATTAGAAAAATCCAGATTTGAATTATAAAATAAATATGAACTCAAGTGGTGAATGAAGTGATTTTTGATATAAAAAATTAGATTATTGAGTATGGAATGATATTAACCCATTAGAGTAAAGAAGTTAGTTAATGGAAATTTTGAATGGAACTTAACGTGAGTCAAGTAAATTGGATTGGTAAAGTAGAAATTGAAATCGAATATGTGACTTGATTATAAATGAAAATTCAATTTGTTTATAAGTGGATTAAAATATGCTTGAACACTATTGTTTCGAACTATAAGTGAATAAAGCGATTGAACTAATTAAAGAATTAATTAGTAAAATGGTGCGGTTAAATAAAAAAAGGTTGTATGAATTGAGATAAAATGAAAATGCAGGTGTATGCATATTAGACAGGTATGGGATGAAGTGAATGAAGAATATTTCGAAATGTCAACAAAAAAAAGGTACACGTTTAATTTGATATGAGATTTTTATGAGCCTTTTTGGCAAGCCGCTTGGCTTTTTGATTTCCTTTTTGAATGGAAAGGGCCTAGAGAGGCGAGTTGGGGTTTGAACTATTGACCGGTACAAAGGAGGTGCTGGCGAAATTTTACGAAAATTTAAGGAGTTAGAATATTTTTAAGAAATTTGGATAACTAGAAATCTATATATCAATATATAGAATTCGACAAGGAATTTGGAAAATAGAATATTAATTAGAAAGGGCCAGTGGTTGTTTGATGGATTTTTTTTCCTTTGATAGTTAAATCACCGACTATCAAAGATTTTTACCATCGTTGTCAATATAGAGAGACCTGTTGGATTTAATATCCGAAAACCACTCCGTATAGACATAGGCGTTGCGAAATAGATTATGCTGAAGAAATTGGAGACGGAGTGAAATGCAAGGACCGTTCTATTTGTCCAGACCCAGGACAACTTGTATAGACGAATGTCTGACAGAGTATTTCCAATGATCACGCCTATTGGTTTTTACGAATATACCAAGTTGGTAAGGAGAAGGCAACTTTTCTTTATTCTAACACCCTGAGTGTATTTGTATAAATCAAATTAGTGATTAATGGATTTGACGATGTGGCATTCAAAGTGAATGGTGGCCAGATGTTCTGAAAAATTAAACGTGACCTCAAGCCTCACAACCGGGAAATGACAAAAATCGGGAAGGCAGCATGGCTAGTTGGGTCATGCCCGGGCAGGGTATATTTTTCACCGATCTAGAGAAAATTCAATTATTTGTTCTTCTTTCGATTTTGTATCTTACGGGTTACGGTCGGATGGCCAACAACCATGGGTGACAATATATTCGCTACACTCAAGCTAAATGAGTGGGCGGTCATGTATGACCAGGTTGCAAGATGTTCTTGCTGAACCCTAGTGTATCTCCTCTAGAGTATACTGATCGGGAGGTGGTCCCATACCTTGTCATAGTTGGAATCCAATCTCTAATAAGCGCCCTGCGGTTTTTGATTTTATACTATATATGTGGAGCGTCAGATGCAACGTTCTACTATTTGGTTATTTGCTTGATTAGACATTATTATAATATCACTGGATTTTGATATCAAAAATGTTTTGGTTATAGTAAGGTAAAAACCATTCATGTTTATGTGTGGGCTGGTCTTACTATTATCCTTTCTTTCAAAAGGTTTTTCAAAGTTAGACAATATGGTTGGAGTTTACTCACAGCGGTCCCATGACTGACCCAGAGTTTATTTTGTTTCTTTTTTTTCTAAACTCTTGGGTGTCCAAATTTGTACGAGTAGTCAAGTGTTCCCGGTTTTTACAAATACACTTAAAGGAGCTTGAAGCAGGAGGCTTCACTGTTAGTTATTTTAGAGTTATTTCTGCTGTATCAAATATTGTTGTACTCCGATAATGATATGTATATATGATACAAATTTTGTATTCAAAAGATTATGTTATATAATATATTTTACTCGTTCCGCTGTGAGATTCTATTTGTTATTTTTGTTCTTCTTCTGTCTATTTCTATTTCTTTAACCCTAATGACTCGTATTTCTGTATTATTTGAGTTGGACGTATGTTGTATTAGTCAACTCAGGTAATACGGATTTGCGGTCCATCACAGTAAATTGGTAAGCGAATAACTCCCTAAGTTTCAATCCCGAAGACCAAAATCAACATCAGATTAACACTCATAAAATCACTCAACTCAACCAATCTCCAGTTAGGTTACAGTTATTTAATTTCTTATCTTACCTCTTCATCAACCCATATTATTTCACTTCTAATCCATTTAACCATTTTCCACTTTGAAAATATCATTTCAATTCAATTCATTTCACTTATTTCCGTTATTAAGTCTCGCTCATTTAAAATCGACAGTTTGATTCCATACCTCTTTTATAAATCTTATTTATCAACTCAGGTTTAAGATAAATCCCTTTTGTATCTCGGTTACTTTTTCTTAACCCAAATGTTAAATAAACATTTCATTTAAGCTATCGTATTGGCTTAATTTTCATTATAACTTCATTCACAAAAACTCGGGTTTTAACATTCACCTGATCGTAAGCTCCTTTCAAAAATTCAAGTATACTTCATTTCAAACTTCGATTACTTACTTAAGTGGATTTCATTTAAAAAGTAATTACTTAAATTAAAACGATAAATTTACTTTAACACTAACTACTGTAAAAGTAGTTAACTGCTTTATTAACTAAATCAATAATAAATTTCTTTTTAAAGTCTTCTTAAAATTTAACAATTATTCATTATCGATTCCATTAGTTTAGTTTAAAAGGGATTTTCTGATAACACAATTCAATTGAAATAATTTACCTCGTTTACTTAAACCATGATTATCACGTTAATTTATCTCAATTAGTCCTTTCTTTAAATTAATAAATAATATAATTAATTTAAATAATCTCATTTAATTGTTCTTAGAAATAGTTAATACCATTCTTATCCGTTCGGTTAATTTCTGCTCATCTTCTTATAATTCTTATTAACATAAGAAGTTGTTTTATAAAATCACTTAACAATTACTTATAAATTTAAATAATAAATAATAAATAATTATTTCCTTTTTAATAAACTTCCATTTAAGAATAATAGTTTTTATATTCAGTTAGAAAATAAATTTTATAACTTCATTCCAATTGATTTACATGATGGTAAATCCATATTTATAAAACGATTGATTTTCAAGCCATCTGATGCCATCTACTCAACCAATACTGCCCATTAGTTAAAACCACACAAACGTTGAATTCCAATCAACAACAAAATCAAGTTCTCCAATCCATATTGGATAAATAGTTCATATAATCGTAATATGAAAATAATAACAAATTTGAGGTTCTAGTTGGATCCTTCCAACCTATTTTTCCCTGCATCTAAATACGTTATCTCAAATAATATTATTCAATAAACAAATGTAATATTTAACAGTAAATAAATAACAGTAATCCAAGCATCCATATTTTAATTTAATACGTTTATATTATTATAAACGTAACCAACAAGGTAAGTTACCTGATTTGGAAATAATCGTTAAAATAACGATTATATTTATTTAAAATAAACGAACGTTAAATCAACCAATTCATCCAATATATAAATAATATTCAGCACACAACAAATAATTATCAACCATAGCACACAAACATTAAACCCGACTCATATAAAATATAAGTAGGTAAAATCTAATTGAGTTATACTCACTTTGATTTCATTGAAGTGGTTTGGTTGTGATTAAATTAGACAAATGTTTAATTTAACCAATAAATTCCAACTGCTTCCGGTCCTATCCAAGACAGTTCCATAATGTTCTATTCATCAAGGCGATTTCATTGCAACTTGTTTTGTTGGATTCTAATAACATTTGAACGAGTTATAATTAATATTAGTTCACGAGTTAATTTAAATAATTTAATTTCCTTAATTAAATTAAATACCTAAATTAATTTGCAAATAAAATATACGACTAATATCTTCTATACTACTTCTTTTCAATTACCGCCCTCCCCACGTTTCTTCGATATATAAATAAAACAAGCCGATTAATAATTAGCATAACTAATTAAACGTTTAACATTGATTAAGATTAAATAAATATTTTAACGCGCCCATAATTAAGTCGGTGATAATTTACCCGGCCCACCCGTTTAATTTGCTCCGGGCTTTTCGAGGTGAAGAAAAAAGTCTGAACTTTTTTAACTTGACTACTCTTCTTTGCCACTTTGTTTTCAAACTGCTATTGTGAGTTGCTTTCCAATTTGTGCTGACCTTTATTTCTTTTTTTTACGATAATTGACTTTTGCTTCTGCCACGTTTAAATTCTTAGCCGATTATTCCAAATGCTCCAATAGCCTTAAGTTCCTTCGTGCCAGCATGTTTACTTTGAATTGGGAAATTCGACCTGTCATATTTCCTTCCGTTCTCCTACTGTTCACGTACACATAGTGCCCAATTATTTCTTCATGTTAAAACAAATACTACCCACTGTCCTTCGTATAAACTTTTCCACTCATTAATTTGTAACCCAAATCCAAACCGCATCACATTCTGTCCTCCCAATTCTTCATGCAAGACTGATGCTTTGCTCTTTTGTTTCGAACTACCCCAGAAGCTTTGTTTTCATGATCCATGTTCTGTCGTTCCTTCATTATCCACATTAGTTCCATGCTTCAGCATTTCATAAAAATCACACTCCGACTTCATGGTTTTCCATTGTACAGAGCTTAGAACATCCCACACACCAAAACACTGGACTGTCGCTCCTCCTCCAATTGATCGGAAGTCGATCAGATCACCTTAGCCTGTGCGCCTTGATGTCCCTTACCATCGCAAGAAACAGCTCATAATTCAAGCTCACGGTTCATCCCAAATTTACTTCGAAAGCAACGCCTGAGGTAGCTGATTCTGATCATCATGAAGTTCGAGAACACATCGCCGCCATCAGTATTAGAGATCTCAAAGCCTTGATGATTTTAGTAGATGAACTTTTCGTAAATTACTTAGTGGATTCGAAGATTAAGAGGGGAAAAGCTTTGAACTCGCTGTTGTTCATTTTATATAAGTGGCGGCTGAAATGTGTATTGACCCCGCATTAGGAAAACTAGGATTTAACCTGGCTGATAGGTATATATATATAGGGTAAGGTTATAATAAAATAATATTTTTTGAAACTTAACCATGAAGTATCGTGACACGAACCAAACCCTCGCTCCACGGTGGCAAGGTTGGTCTTTGGAAAATAACACATTAATCACATCAACAAATTACAGAACATAGCATATTGCATAAAATCAGAGAATAATTTACATCATAACATAACAACAGAATCATAATCATCATCATAGCTACACAGATACAGGATCCTACTTAGTACATATCAAGTTTCACCAAATAGATAGTAAGTCTACATCGGAATCAAATATAAACATACATACGGTAATGTTTAAAAGTTCATAGGAAATGATAAAAGTCAAGTCTTCATCTTCAGCCAAAAGATCACCCAATCCTATGGTGCATATCCAAAAGAAAGCCAAACACCTCTTTACTTGGCTGCCCGTGTAAAAACATGGGCAACCGAGTTTGCAAGGGAAAAACAAACTACGAGTCAGTCATGGGACTGGTATGAGAAATTCTATAACTACTTAACTTATTTAAGAATGAGGCAAATCACAGGATTACGCCATATGTCACGGAACAGGTTTACTCCATTGGATTGTCGGTGCATAAAATAAAGTAAATCAAGTAAACAACGCAATGCTTTTTAGAAAAATGAAGCGGTTATAAGACTCAGGTCCCATCACATAATGCAATGTAAGCCGGAGGATAGAGTTTTACCTTATAAGGGCCAAATATGCTTGATACGCATAAAACAAAAATCATTTTTTAATTATTAGTTTCTAGATGTTTTAACACTTTCAAAATAAATGTATCAATTATAGACGACACAGGTACCATATATTATGTCGCCATATAGGTTTACAATCAAAACCGCACAATGTTGTATTGGAAAATGGATTTCCGTCATGAGTCAAGGCAAGGTATGTACTCCTTACTAGTTTCGGGCCATCTCTATCGGGATGTACAGGATCGCGCCCTTAGCAACCCTTGGATCCTGCAAGGCCGGTCCCCCTTAATTTTGAGGATTGGTATTTCTGAATAATATGTTTCCTAGTCCTATCAGACCTATCACTCGAGCCTTTTAGTCGGCTCTATATTCGAGGCATCTCGCAATCCATCATCCACATAAGTAAAAATGTCTGGGCTCCATACCATGACACAACTTCTAGCTAGAAAGAAATGTATGCACTCCTTGCTTCCCTTATCCTATTTCTGACTCATACCGGGGTGTGAGGCTCACGAATTAACGCTATACACAAAGCTATGCTACTTAAAGTTGTGCTTTGATCATCATCCACAAGACTTTTCTTATCAAGAAAAGCCTTGATCAATTGCATCTTAGCATGCCACACTGTCAATCCACATCAGGTCGTTGATTTCCATCGATATATAACCTCTACGCTCGTATGTATCTGGGAAGGGTGTTAAGCAAGAGAGTAAATTTTCTTCCACCAAACAGATATATATATATTTAGCAAGAGATCCACAACACTTCACACACTACAATGTCAAACATACAATCCATTTATACATCCGTTGTGGGTTTGAATGAAACCGGAGGCACCTTATTCCTCATCCCATATGTCCAATGCAGGAAAGAGGTCCCCGCATATCCGAACAATCAACAAGTACGTCCAGACAACTACCACTTTAACCGCTTCAAGGGAGCTACCCATATCCAAGGCATCAGTAATGATCCATTCGATCTGAAAATTGTCGTATTTGCACCATCCTCATTATCTTCAACTTTTAGTCGTCGTTTAATTATTTGAAATGAGATTTAACTCGATCTCGCATGAAATTTCAAATCAAATTCTTTCTTTGTGAGCTCACTTTGATCGGTTCTGAAATCATTAAATAATGATAAACATTCAATTGTTTATATCGGATGTTTTCCTCTACCAAAAATTTCCATGAGTTCCAAATCACTCCAAATTAGTCTCGTTGCAAAGCTCTTTTCAATACAGTTCCAATGGATCTGGTTTCACTGAATTCTGATAAAATATGAAAAAGTTATGATCATTTAAAGTAAATTAATTATTTTACCCTTTGTTTTTCTCGATTCGGTTGTTTATATTGGATGTTTTCCTCGACAAAAAGTTTCCATGAGCTCCAAATTACTCCAAATTTATTTCATTTAAAAGCTCTCATTGATACGGTTACAACACATCTTGTTTCGTCGAATTCCGAGTTCGTATGAAAAAGTTATGATCGTTTTAAGTTTTAATTTTTTTTCACTGTTTGGCCATTAATAGCCGAGGGCAAGCCATTCCCACAGCCACTAATGGCCGAACGGCTGTTTTTCTTTAAAAATCAATGCAGTTTGCCTACCAAACTTATCCAAAATGATGTCGTCCAATGCTTGAAGGCCTATGATGTTATACACTTGCAAATCACGCTTCTATAACTCACCGAAGCAACTTATAACACCAAACTCACATGCATAAACATTCATACAAGAGATTTGCAATGGTTTTAATTATAAGTTCATGGGTGAACTAAATTTCAAACAAAAGCTATCAAATGCGATTCAAGCTAGAACAAAATGGTTTGGCAATGCTAAAGGGAAGCTACAAGGGCATGGGTTGTAATGGCGCGTTTTGTTAGCTGTCGAATAATTAATTTATTTAATGATTTATATATCGATTTGGCGATATCGATAACTTAAAGTAAAACGTTCGAACTTATAATTTATAATTATAATTAAAACGAACCTGAAACGTCGCGGCAGTTCGCAATTTGGCGATTTGAACTTCAACTGAATGTACATGATTCATTTTAAGCCGGATTTCTGTGAAACAAGAAATGTGTGGAGCTGGTGGAGTATAACTCTCTAGTGGAAGAGAAAAATCAGGATTTCGTCATGTAGATTTTGATTCACGTCCAAATCAAATTTCGAAATAGTCGCTATAGAATCGTTTATCGACCGTATCGGTTTATTCGATATAACTAGATATCAGATTGGAATTTAGACAGGGTTCTTTTGGGAAATAGTGATAATTTAATTTTTAGAATTTTACTATAATTTTTAATTAATTAAATAAGCAACTTTTTATTTGGAGTATTTTGCACCCTGTAATCAACATTTTGGGGTTTCAAAATATGAGTTAATCTACCGGTATTATTACATCTTTGGGATCGTGATACGTTGCTTGACACATCGATATGCTTAATTCTGTCTATGACAGTCCGTAAAACAAATGAACTGTGTGAAACAAAGTGCGTACAACTTCACATTTGAAAACTAAAAACAACGTTTATACACATGGACAAAAAGTGGGCACGTTCCTTTCTCTCTTCCTCACCACGCATGAACAAAAAGTAGGCCACATCCTTTTCCTTCTCAGCCACAAAGTTACCAACTACCACCGCAGTATAACGCAAGAACCCAAGTCCTCATTCACAAAAATCTCCGTAGCATTTTCATTCACAGGAAAGTATCGAGCAAAGGAAAAATCCAAAAGAAAATCAAATAAATCCTCTTAAATCCAAAAGCAAACATTTTCGAGTCCAGCAAGGGATCCTCTACCTCCTGGAAGAGTCTGTTTCGTGTTCAACATCAGTGTGGGCATCGCGGAAATTTTTCCAGCGAGGTAACGTGATACTTAGGGTTCCAATACACTTCGATTTGAGGCATCAATGGAGGTTTTTGAGGTTGGATTTGGTTTAAATGGTTGAAATCGCACCTGTATATGAAGTATGGGGTGATTCGGTTGTTGGGGAGTTCGGTGTCTCCCTGGAGCACCTCGACGTCGGAAGTGGGAAGGTGCAGCTCGAGTTGGGAGCAAGGGTGATGGAGTTGACGAGGATTTGATAAGAAAGACAGTGGTGGTATTTGTTTTGATCTTAGTGGAGTAATGAGTTCGGAAGGATGGTGTAAAGTCGGTCATGGCAGTTTTATTAGGAGCAGGAGGACGTGAATTCTAATTTGGAGAGCTTGGAGCAGGAGGCTTCAGGATTATAGCTATTATTATTCCGCTGTGTTGTTAAGTATTGTACTTTGAAATGGTATGTATATACGAGTACTAATTTGTATTTCAAAGTTATGTTATATTTTATTCGTTCCGCTGTGAGATTCATGTTTACTCTGATGATGTAAGTTCTTCTTCTTCTTCTATTCTATTAGTTCTATCTTTTCTTCCTCACCCTCTACTTTCTTTCACTAACGTCTCGGAATTTTCGACTCTCGAGGAGTCGAAAATTTCCAACCGTTACATGGGTGCACATGATAACTTCACCAATAGCATATACAACCCTAATATATATTATATCAAGATTTCCAATACTAGAAAAGCAAGGAAATCAACAACCCAATGCATATACAACATATACTCATTTCAAACGTGCCATAGGAACACTACACAAGTATAAAGCTTGAGGCATTAATGTGAGTTCTTGAATAACTCACTTATATCAAATTATAGTGATTTTTATCGCATACTTAGCATTTATCCTCATATTAATTTCATATGACCTACCAAGATTCATTTATCAACCCAAACTTAATCATCAACGATATAGTTAACTAATAATAGCCCTTTTTCTTCTCATAACCAAAATTATGAGAGAAACTCTCACTTTTAATCATTTGAGATGGAAGTTCTTACCTTTTCTTGATTACAAACATTGAATAGATCCAATAGCAAGCAAAATCAACCTCTCTTCCAATATTGCATGCAAAACTTCAATTTAAACATAAATGCACAAATCACCTAAGAGTTAAGCTTAGGAATTCTCAAAAATAAAAGAGGAGACAAGCTAGAGAAGATGAATAAGAGGCTTACCAAAGCTTCTACACTTGATTTCCTCTAGAATTTATCTTCTAATTGCTAAACTTAGCTTAGGAATTTCTATTTCCCATTCCTTTCCCCATTTTCTAATTTTGCTTAAGTGTTTTGAGTGAATGAAGAGGAGAGGCTCATTTGGGGCTCTTAAGTGAGTGGCTAGGTTTAGCCAACCAAGACCCAACCCATGTCCCAATTTTCACCAACTCGAAACACATTGAAGCTTATAGTTTTCGAACATGTAAACGACGTTTTGTACTCAATGGAAGTGGTTCCGAGTCCAAATTCATCCATATGCAAAATGTGACTTTTATGGCTATATAATATATATATATATATATATATATATATATATGTGTGTGTGTGTGTGTGTGTGTGTGTGTATTCCACAGAGACTATTTTAAATTTTAATTTAGACATCACTTACAATTTATAAAGTAAAACCTCAATTCTTACATTCATTGGAAAACTACAATTCAAAATATTCCAACGTTTCTTGTTTTATCAAATTTTGATTTATATTGAATTCTATAAATTTGTTCAAAGTTTAAAAATCAAAATTTCAAACTACCGCACCATTTCGAGCTCGTTTTAATTAAAATTTAAACTTTTACGTTCTAACTTCGTTTATAATAAATTTTATGTCATTTATTCTCGAAATAATTCACCGAACATATTTAATTTCTATAAAAATCAATTAAAAATAAATTTTAAATTGGTCCCAAAAATATGGGTTGTTACAATCTCCCCCACTTAAAACTTTTTCATCCCCGAAAAAGAAATGACGGCAAAGTAGGAACTAAATAGTAATGTAACATAACATAAACATACCTCTCACTAGAGCTAATCAGAGATATCCACTCTACACTTGGGATAAGCCTGTTTAATGCTATCTTCTATTTCCCATGTATAGTCTCTAGGATCTTCTCCCCATTGCACTTTGACTACATGCACCTTCTTGTTCCTTAAAACTCTAGTTTCTTTGCCAATAATCTTTATCGTCTCTTTATGCACATCCAACCTCGGAGTAATATCCAAATCTTGTTGCGATGCTTCTTCCCTGATCAAGTATGGATCATGTACATGCTTTCGAAGTTGAGAAATGTGAAAAACATCATGCTTTCCGGGTAACCAGTCCGGCAACTGAACCCTATAAGCAAGAGTCCCAATCCTCTCGAGTATAGGGAACAGGCCAACATTGTGCCAACTTTCCCTTCTTCCCAAATCGAATTACTCCCCGCATTGGAGAAATTCTCAAATACACGTGATCACCAACTGAAAATGCTAAATCTCTTCTTTTAGAATCCGCATAACTCTACTGTCGACTTTGTGCTGCTTGTAGTCGCTTCTTAATGAAATCCACTTTATCTGAAGCTTCTTGGATCATATCTGGACCCGCTACCAACCGATTACCAGGATCTATCCAACATGCAAGAGATCTACATGGTATACCATACAATGCTTCAAACGGTGACATTTTTTTAAATTCATCTGAAAGCTATTATTATATGAAAACTCAACCAAATGTATATGATTTTCCCAAGATCCTCCAAAATCAAGAATACAAGCCCGCAATAAATCTTCTAATATTCGATTCACCCTCTCAGTCTGGTCGTCTGTCTGAGGATGATATGCAGTGCTAAGATTGATCTTGTTTCCCAATTCAGATTGGAATGCTTCCCAACACGTACTTGCAAATATCGGATCGCGATCACTAACAATGCTGCTGGGAATTCCATGCAGTCTAACAATCTCTCTCACATAAATCTAAACAAGACTCTGAGCTGTTCTAGTTGATTTCACTGGAATGAAATGAGTGCTCTTCGTGAAACGATCCACAATAACCCAAATGCTGTCATTGCCTTTCTTGGTTCTAGGAAAGCCATCAATGAAATCCATAGCAGTCTGATCCCACTTACAATTTGGAATTTCCAATGGTTGCAACAATCCAACGAACTTTTGTTGATCACTCTTGACTTGTTGGCAAGTTGGACACCTGCTAACATATATAGAAATGTCTCTCTTCATAGACTTCCACCAGAATGTGCGCTTAAGTTCATAATACATCTTACTCATGCCGGGATGAATACTAAGCGTGGATTGTGACATTCATCCATTACCTCTCTCCTGAGCTTGGAAATATTCGGAACACAGATTCGGTCGAATAATCTCAAAATTCCCTTACTATCAGTTTGGAAACTCGAGACTTCGCCTTGCTGAATTCTTTTTGTAATTTTCTGAATAAAATCATCGTCCTTTTGAAGAACGGAGTTTTTCTCAATCAATGAAGGCGTAATGATAAAATTAGCAATGATTGCGTTCTTTCTACTAAGTGCATCCGCTACAACATTGGTTTTCCCTGGAGTATACAAAATATCAAGATCATATGCTGCAAGAAATTCTAGCCAACGCTGCTATCTCAAATTCAAATCTTTTTGGGTGTCTTTCAACGATTTATGATATGTATACAATTCGAACTTCTCACCCAAAAGATAGTTCCTCCATATCTTCAAAGCAAATACCACAGCTAACAACTCTAGATTGTGTGTAACATATCTCTTCTCATGCAGCTTCAACTAACGGCTAGCATAAGCAACAACTTGACCTCTTTGCATTAACACCGCACCTACTCCTTCTTGAGAAGCATCTGTATAGACAGTCAAATCTTGATTGCCATCTATAATAGTCAACACTGGAGAAGTAGTCAATCTAACTTTCAGCTCTTGGAAAGCTGCCTCGTATTCTGTCGTCCAATTAAACCTTGCATGCTTCTTTGTAAGCTTCGTCAATGGCCTAGATAAATTCGAAAAATCGCTAAAGAATTTTCGATAATAGCCTGCCAATCCCAAAAAGTTTCAGACTTCTGTGGGAGTGCTAATCTCTAATGGCTGTAATCTTGCCTGGATCCACTGAAATTCCCTCCTTCGATACTACGTGATCGAGGAACGTCACTTCTTGTTGCCAGAATTTGCATTTAGAAAATTTGGCCTTTAATACATTCTTTCTTAGAATGTCCAAAACCTGATCCAAATGCTTTGAATGCTCGCTAGCGGAATTAGAGAAAATTAAAATATCATCAATGAAAACTAGCACAAATTTATTCAACACTCCACGAAATACTTGATTCATCAAACCAACAAAATAAGCAAGAGCGTTACATACGTCGAACATCATTACTAACCATTCATAAAACAAGTCTAGACCTCTAAAAGCTGTCAAAGGAACACATTCTTCTGCAATTCGCAGCTAATGGAAACCTGTAACTAGGTCCATCTTCGAAACACTCTCGCTCCGTTCAAGCGATCTAATAAATCATCAACGTGCGAAAATGGATATTTATTCTTTAATGTTTGCTTATTTAAGTCTCGGTCATCTACGCATAATCTGAGAGTACCGTCTGACTTTGGAACAAATACCACGGCTGCTCCCCAACATGAGAAACTAGGCCGGATTAGACCTTTCCATAAAAGTTGTCGAGTTTGGTCACTCAACTTTTCTTTCTCTTTCAATGTCATTCTTCGAATTGCATGCACAACTGGCCTTGCATTCAGAACTAAATCGATTTTGAAATCAATTTCTCTTCACGGAGGTAAGCTATCAACTTCTTCGAACACATACACATAATTTCTAACAACAGGAATATTTCCAATATAAGTAGGAGAAACTTCAAGAGCAGACCAAAATTCTTTTCTATCTGAGATTGAGCCTATGCATGGTATAATAATACTCCCCAGTTTTGTTTAACTTTAATACTTCTTTTGGCGCATTTAACTTCGGCGCCATACTTCATCAACCAATCCAACCCAAGTATAATATCAAATTCGGAAAGATTCATGACGATCAAATCAAAGAATAACCGGTAAAAAGAATGAGAGATGGGCACTCTATAATATAAACAAAGAACATATGAACCTCCTATCGGGTTGTGGACACTAATGGATTCTTCAAGATTCCTAAATTTTAAATTTAACTTCTTAACCATGTTGCTTGAAATAAAACTTCGCGAGGCTCCCATATCAAATAATACTTTAACAAGAATATTTCTAATTGTAAGCGTACCTTCCAACACGTCGGGTTTACCTTCACCAGTAGAAGAAGCCGGCGCATTTGCGCCTTCATATATATGAGCTACTTTGACCTTTTTCAGTAATGGACAATACTTGCTAATATGCCCCGTCTTACGGCAATTGTAGCATTCTCTAGTATCTCGAGGTTTCTGACTAGGGCCGGATTCATTTCGTTTTAGCCTCTTAGAAGCATTGCGTTCTCTAAACATATGGCCATATTGGTCACAGTTATAGCATTTAATTCTTGCTCGCTTATCTTCTTGAGGCTTAGCTGCTTCGGTCTTACTTGTCTCAGGCTTCTTGTTTGGAAGCTTTTTCTTGTTGCTAGCTTGACTTCTCTCCCTATCCGCTTGAGAATTTTTCTTATCGATACCCTCATATCTACAAGACATCTCGACAACCTTAGCAAATGGAAGTTCTATGTGGGCTGTCACTCTGCTGTGGTACCTCGTCTGAAGACCATCGATGAACTGCTTGTTCTTTCTGATCAATTCTTGAATTAATTCTGGTCCATAGCAAGATAGTTCATTAAATTTGCTGACATACTCATGAATGGTTCTATCCCTTGCTGGAGATTAACAAATTCATCATGCAATCGTTCAACTTCTTATCGTGGGACAAACCTTTCCTCAAAGACTTCTTTAAACCTGGTCCAAGTCATATAAACTTCTAGCTCACCTACAGTCGCTGCTTCCTACCAGATTAGGGCCTCGTCTTTAAGTAGCCAAGATGCTAAAAATCTTTTCTTGTTATCTACTAATTCTAGGCCCGCAAAGATCCGTTCATAAGACCTCAACCAAGCATGAGCCTTCATTATGGTTCCAATGTCTGTGAATGGCACACCGCCTAAGTTCTTATATTTCTTGGCAACTACATCAAGATCAAACGGTTGTTGTTGTAATACGGGCTCATTATTAGCCGCTGATCCACCCTCATAGAGATTAGGCTGATTATCAACAGCGGGGATATTTCCCCTTCCTTGGCTCTGCCTCCGCCTCGTCCACTCATTTCCTTTCAGTTATATGGATAGCAAGGAAAGAGTCAGGCCAACAGAAAATATAACTTAAGGAATGATGAAAGCGTATAGACATATGCATAAATAATGATGTAATGATCATGTTAAATGCTATTCTGATGTACTCATTCTAGGATATTACTAATCCTATTCCTAATGAGTTACTCATCCTAGAATACTACTGATTCTATATCTAATGAGTCATTTAATATGTTATCTTCCAGAACTAAAGTTAACCAAAGCTCCGATACCACGTCTGACACGAACCAAACCCCCGCTCCATGGTGGCAAGGTTGGTCTTTAGAAAATAACACATTAATCACATTAGGGCTACACAGATACATGATCCTACTTAGTACATATCAAGTTTCCCCAAATAGATAATAAGTCAACATCGAAATCAAATATAAACATACATACGGTAATGTTTAAGAGTTCAAAGGAAATGATAAAAGTCAAGTCTTCATCTTCAGCCAAAAGAGCACCCAATGTTATGGTGCATATCCAAAAGAAAGCCAATCACCTGTTTACTTGGCTACTAGTTAAAAATACGGGCACCTGAGTTTGCAAGGGAAAAACAAACTATGAGTCAATCATGGGACTGGCATGAGAAATTCTACAATTACTTAACTTATTTAAGAATAAGGAAAATTACAGGACCACGCCGTATGTCACGGAACAAGTTTACTCCATGCATAAAATAAATTAAATCAAGTAAACAATGCAATGTTTTTTTAGAAAAATGAAGTCATTATAAGACTCAGGCCCCATTACACAATGCAACGCAAGCTGGAGGATAGAGTCTTACCTTATAAGGGCCAAATATGCTTGATACACATAAAACAAAAATCACTTGATATTATTATTAGTGTCTAGATGTTTTACAACAGTTTCAAAATAAATGTATCGATCATAGATGGCATAGGCACTATATATTATGTCGCCATATAGGTTTACAATCAAAACCGCACAATGTCGTATTGGAAATTGGATTTCCGTCATGAGTCAAGGTGAGGGTTGTACTCCTTACCGATTTCAGACCATCTCTAGCAGGTGGCCCAGGATCGCGCCCTTAGAAACCCTTGGATCCTGCAAGGACGGTCCTCCCTTACTTTTGAGGACTGGTTATTCCTGAACAATAAGTTTCCCGGTCCTATCTGACCTATCACTCGATCCTTTTAGTCGGCTCTATATCCGAGGCGCCTCGCAATCCATCATCCACATAAATAAAAATGTATGGGCTCCATACCATGACACAAATTCTAGCTAGAAAGAAACGTATGCACTCCTTGCGTCCCTTATCCAGTTTCTGACTCATACTAGGGTGTGAGGCTCGCGAATTAACGCTATACACAAAGCTATGCTACTTAAAGTTATGCTTTGATCATCATCCACAAGACTTTTCTTATCAACAAAAGCCTTGATCAATTGCATCTTAGCATGCCACACTGTCAATCCACACCATGTCGTTGATTTCCACCAATATATAACCTCTAAGCTCTTACATCTCTGAGTAAGGGTGTTAAACAAGAGAATAAATTCTTCGTCACCAAACAGATATATATATTTAGCATAGATCCTGTGACAATCCCAAACTTCCGTAGTACGAAACCAAGGATAATCATAGGAGCATTACATAGTTACAATAATAACATATCTCAGATAATAGCATAACACATAAATCGTTACAGCGGAAATAGAAATGTAAACACAACATAACATCAAAGTCATCAAAGTACGCAGTTACATGATACACTTAACAAATAGAGGTCTCAACAAAGAAAGAAATAAGTCTCAATCTCCACCAAATACATCAAAGATCAATAATGTCTAATGTCTCAAGAAGCAATAAAAAGATAAATAGGAAAATGTTCTTCATCTTCTTCCTTAAGCAAGCTCCAATCCAGAATGCATCCATACCTAAACCTGTCATTTGGCTGCCCGTGCGGAAAGAGGGCACCCGAGTTTGCAAAGTGAAACAAACTACGAGTCAGTCATGGGACTGGTATGAAAAATCTTTCTTAACTAACAATATAGCTAATCACATGACCACGCCGTTAACGCGGAACGGGTTTACTCCATTGGATTGCCAGTGCATATGTTTAATAAATTTTATTTAAAAAACAATGCAATGCTTTTTAGAAAATGAAATCATTATTTGACTCAAGTCCCATCACACGATGCAACACAAACTGGAGGATAGAGTTTTACCTTATAATGATCAAACATGCTTGATACGTAGAAAATAATATTTTTATATTATTATTAGTGTCTAATCAGTTTCAAAAATACTTCAAAGTAAATGTATCAATCCTTGACGGCATAGCTACCATATACTATGTCGCCATTCATAGGTTTAGAATCAAAACCGTAATGTCGTATTGGAAATTGGGTTTCCATCATGAGTCAAGGCTAGGGACGATCTCCTTTTGATTCGAGACACTCTAGCAAAGTCTCAGGATCACACCTACGGGCAACCCTTAGATACTACAGGGCCGGACCACAAATACTTTAGTGGATTGGCAATTCCTGAACACACGCTTCCCGGTCCTATTGAACCTATAAAATGGTCACAATCGACCAATAAATCCGAGGTGCCTCATTCCATCAACCACATAAGTAAAATTTCAGGCCTTGCAAAACCCTGATACCACTTCTAGCTAGAAAGAAACGTGTGCACTCTCTGCGTTCCCTTGTCCTGTTTTTAACTCTTACTGGGGTGTGAGGCGCGCGAGGTAACGTTATACATAAAGCTATGCCGGAATAGGCTATGCTTTGATCATCATCCACAAAGCTCTGCTTTTCAACAAAAGGCTCGATCAATTGCATCTTGGCATGTCACATTGACAATTCACGCCATGCGATCGTTAACTACCAGTATGTAACCTCTGAGCTCATGCGTCTCAGAGAAAGGTGTTAAGCAAGAGAATAAATTCTCTGCCACCAACAGATATATATTAAATAGAAATCAATGTACATGGAATGAAATCCAATGTTGGACACACATCCATTTACAAGTCCGTTCTGGGTCTGAACGAAACCAGAGTCACCTTATTCCTCGTCTCGTATGTCCAATACGAAAGAGAGGTGCTCGTATATCCGGACAATCAACAAGTACGTTTGGACAACTACCACTTTAACCCTTTACTGGGAGCTAACCAATGCCGGGTATCAGTAGTTATCCTTTCGATGTGAAGATCGCCGGTCTTCAATATCTTCGATTTAAATCGTCGTATAATCATTCAAAATGAGATTGAACTCAGTTTTTTCAAATGATTCTCGCATATATATAGTTTAAAAACATTTCATATCGTTAATAGTATTTAATAACGATTTATCGCTATTTTTATTTATCTAAAAATAGCTAAATTACTTTAATGACGCTTCGGGTCAATAGGCGGCCCTGACGCTGTTTTTATCAAAATTTGATTTACACTTATCTCGAAATCTAACCATTGGATTTTAAAAAAGTTTATATCGTTGGAATGATCTTCCCAAAGCGATCCTAACGGTTTCAGTTTTGAGAAAATCCGAAGGTCTGATCTTTCGATATAATTAAAGTTACGATTCCGAAATGCAAACTACCATGCGTGATTCATTTAATTTTAATTTGTATTTATATATAAATATAAATCATTTGACGATTCCTTTAACGTGTTCGACATGCCAAAAAGAATGTTTTTATTGGCGTATCAAATCTACATCATGTCAAACAAAATACATTTCATCCACATGAAAACTGAACCAATGACAAATAAAAGTTAATTTTTATTTGTATTTCTATTTTTAACTTTGACAAATAAAAATGGAATATTTTATTTGTATCAAATTTTTAGTGAATGATTTTACAGTAAAAATAATTCGTACAGATTCTAATGTGCGTATTGTCATTAAAATGATATTTTAATCTTGCATATAAATTCTAGTATATGCAATGTGAATATAAATGTAATTTTAACAATGTATTATAATATAAGCAATGTAAATATAAATATCAATTTAACAATGCATATAAATTCTAATATACGCAAGGTAAATATAAATGTCAATTTAACAATGCATACTAATTCTAATATATGCAATGTAAATATAAATGTCAATTTAACAATGCATATAAATTCTAATATATGCATGTAATTATAAATGTCAACTTAACAATGCATATAAATTCTAATATATGCAATGTAAATATAAATGTCAATTTAATAATGCATATAAATTCTAATACATGCAATATAAATATAAATGTCAATTTAACAATGCATATAAATTCTGATATATACAATGTAAATATAAATTTCAATTTAACAATGCATATAAATTCTACTATATGCATGTAAATATAAATGTCAATTTAACAATGCATATAAATTCTAATATATGCAATGTAAATATAAATGTCAATTTAACAATGCATATAATTTTGATTTTTTCAACTTGTTAAACAATTCTACTTTTAAACAAAATGTATGAAAGCGATGTTTTCATTTTCCTTTTTCCTAGCATGTTAAAAATAGTGTTTAACATACAAATGTTCTCTAACCTATATTTTCTACCGAATCATCTTTTTATAAAAATGGAATTTTTAGTGTTGTAGCATCTTTATTCAAACAGTCAATATTCCCAATAAATCAACTTTATATTAAAAATTATGATTTTAATGTTTCAGCACTTTTATTCAAACATGAACAATTTTTATATGAATCATTCTTTTATAAAGAATGATATTTTTAATGTTAACATGCCTATGTTTCAAAAATGAACATTTTCTAGTGATTTATTCATTTCATTATGAATAAAGTTTTTAATGTAAACATGTTTTATTTTAAAAACATGTATGTTTGTCCAACCTCTATTATTACATTAAAAAGTGAATTTTTAATGTAAAACATGTTTTCATTTTAAAACATGAATCTTTGCAATAATTTATAACATTACAGTAAAAAGTATTTTTTTTTGATGTAATCATGTTTTGATTTAAAACATGAACACTTTTCTTATTTTTATAACATTCCATTAAAAATGTTGGTTTCAAGGTAATCATGTTTTTATCGTAAACATGAACATTTTTTTATATTTCATTCTTGACACTAAAATATGAATTTCTATTCAAATCATGTTTTTATTCAAAACAAGAACCTTTTCTATATTTCTATTCTTGTCATTAAAAATGTAAATTTTTAATGAAATCATGTTTTTATTCAAAACATGTACATTGTCTATATTCTAATATTACATTAAAAATGTGAACTTTTTAATGTAATGTTCTTATTATTTTTCTCATTTTAAAAACATGAACATTTCTATTTTTATGACAATTCCATGAAATGATAGAAATTTATATGTCATTTTTGTTGAAAATTCTAATTCAAAAAAATGACAAAATTTGATATTTCATTTTGATTGAAAATCCTAACTCGATCAAATAACAAAAGTGTATGATTCATTTTGATTGATAATTCTAATTCAATCAAATAACAAAAGCGTATAATTCATTTTTTTTTGTTGAAAATTTTGATTGAACAAAATGTATAAAAGGGAATATTTTATTTTGATTGAAAATCCTAATTCAATCAAATAACAGAAGTCTATATTTCATTTTGATTGATAATTCTAATTCAATCAAATAACAAAAGCGTATGATTCATTTCTTTTTGTTGAAAATTTTGATTCAACAAAATGTATAAAAGGGAATATTTCATTTTGATTGAAAATTCTAATCCAATCAACGTGACAAAATGTATGATTTATTTTTATTGCAAATTTAATCATAACACAATATAATACAGGCGATACTTCATTTTTGTTGAATGTTTTGATTCAACAAAAATAACAAAAATGTTATATTTATTTTTATTGCAAATTTAATCGTAACACAATATTACCCAAAATAACATATCTATATAACACATCAAATACAGATCAAACCACGTAGCATAGCATTTAGAAATTTACAGCGGATCGATGATAATACAATCATAATTAATTCTAATTATTTAAAAAAATGAAAATAGAATTGAATTCTCACTGTCATTTAAATCTAAATGGTTCAGATCTGCAATTTTGTCCAAAATTTGATCTGCTCAAAATTGGTTCTAGTCAGTCCTGGAGTGTAGATCTCGTACTCACGATCGTAGCGGATCTGAAATTGTTCAGTTTCGAGTTCATATGAGTGAGATATGAATTATTTTGTATTCATAACATTTTAAATTAAATCAATTAAATAATATATTTTAAAACACCTTCTTCTTCCTGTTATCAGACAAGGCCGTGAACTTTTCCCTTTCGTTCAAACCTAGGGTTCAACTTCTCGATCACCTCGCTTTACTACGTGACGATCCAAGACCACCACGCCGGAGAGGAGCAGGCGGCGCGCAAGGGGGTCCCACCGATGGCAGGTGCGATCGCCGTAGGAGGGGGCGACAGCGTTGTGAACGGGTGGCGTATGGGGGCTCGGTTCTCGTAGCATACGCCACGTGAGGCAATCAAAGCCATATAGAATTCGAGAGGATGAAAATCTCTTCGATAATGTCTAAAGGAGTGAAGGGTTTTGATGTATGGATCGACGGATTTTAATGGGCGAAGGAGGGAGCAACGTCGGCCATGGGATGTAGGGGACGGAGGCTATTGCTAATTAGGGTTTTAGGGTTTCTCAATCTATTATTTATAATATTTAGTTGCCAATTTTGTAAATAAACCCGTAAATCCATGACAACTCCAATTTCAGTCCAACAGGAGTTTTTTGTACCTAATTGTCCCTGTTCCGGAACCAATAGGCGGGGTCCCGTCAGCCCAAACGATTGTTTTTGGCCTGATTTCTTTAATTTAAAATTTAAATCCTTCATTAAATTAATTCGATCATATACTTAAATTCATCGGGGCCGCATACGGACTCCGAAAATTCTCGAAAAATAAATCTAGCTATGTTTTGACAATACGGTCCTAACAAAATTAATTTCATCGAATTTGGAGACCGTTTAAAAAATGGCCTTTTTAACGATCGATCAAATTCAATAGAAACTATCAAATCAGAGTTTAATTTACTTTGCTCACAAATAAATTCCAAAAATTCTGGAAAATTAAACTTAGCAATAATTTGACATCCCGGATCCGACAAAAGTGGTTTCGTCGAAAACGGAGGTCGTTTGTATAATGGCCTTTTATACGACTATAAATTATACTATGTTCCATAGCGACTATTCTGAGTATTCGATTGGCCATAACTTTTTATTCCCGCTATGAAATTTTGATTTTTCGGATTCGTTGGAAAGATATTTTTAAACAGATTTAGATATTTTTGGTTTCACTAAAATCTATTTCATTTTGAATCCTGTACATTCAATCAAAGTTCAGATTTGACTTTTCAAACAACCGCGTTATTTCTAATTCCTTTTAAAATTAAAATAATTATATTCGTTCTAACTTCGATTTAAATAAATTTTTAATTGTTAATATTTAAAATAAATTATTTTAACTATTCCAAATTCATTGAAATAGCCAAAATAAAAAATTTAAACTGGTTCTGATTTTCCGGGTTGTTACAATCTCCCCCACTTAAAAGTTTTTCGTCCTCGAAAAGGAAACAATAGTAAAGTAGGAAACAAAACGGAAAATGCAAGGTATTGTAAATGTACCGCAACACAAGAGTCACTCAGAGATGTCCACTCTGCACTTGGGATAAGCCTGTTTGATGTTATCCTCAGTCTCTCATATAGTCTCTAGGACCCCCGCTCCACTGAACTTTGACTAAGTGGATCCTCTTTTTCCTTAGAACTCAGGTCTCTTTGCCAACAATTTTCACTGGCTCCCTCCTTACTGCTAAGCTCGGGGCAATCTCCAAATCTTGTTGTGCTGCTTCCTCCACAACTAAATCTGGATCATGAACATGTTTCCGAAGTTGAGACACATGGAATACATCGTGAACCCCTGGAAACTAGTCAAGCAACTGCACCCTATAAGCGAGAGTTGCAATCCTTTCAAGAATAAGGAATGGACCAATGAATCTCGGCGCCAACTTCCCAGTCTTCCCAAATCGAATTACACCTCTCAATGGGGAAACCCTCAAGTATACAAGATCACCAACAGAGAATTCTAAATCCCTTCTTCATGAGTCTGCATAGCTCTTCTATCGGCTTTGAGAAGGCAGTAGTCGCTTCTTAATAAAATCAACTTTATCTGATGCTTCACGAATCATGTCGGGACCCAATACTAACCGATTGCCGGGTTCCACCCAACATGCGGGAGATCTGCATGGTTTGCCATATAATGCTTCAAACGGAGACATCTACAAGCTTGCTTGGTAACTGTTATTATAAGAGAATTCAACCAAGTGCAAATGGTCTTCCCATGACCCGCCAAAATCAAGGATGCATGCTCGCAACAAGTCTTCTAATATGCGGTTCACCCTCTCAGTCTGGCCATCTGTCTGAGGATGATAAGCAGTGCTCATATTCAACTTGGTCCCAAGCTCTTCTTAGAAAGCTTCCCAGAGTTTGCTAGCAAATATCGGATCGCGATCACTAACGATGCTAATGGGAACTCCATGTAGTCTGACAATTTCTCTGAAATAAAGCTGTGCCAAACTTCGAGCTGTTCTATTAGATTTGACAAGGATAAAATGGTCGGTCTTTGTGAAGCGATCTATACTGTCATTGCCTTTTCTAGTTCGGGGCAAGCCATCAATAAAGTCCATAGAAATTTGGTCCCACTTCCAACCTGGAACCTCTAGCGGTTACAACAACCCTGCTAGCTTCTGCTGATCGCTTTTGACTTGCTGGCAGGTGGGACATCTAGCAACATATATGGAAATGTCTCTCTTCATAGATCTCCACCAAAATGTGTGCTTGAGGTCATGATACATCTTGCTCACCCTTGGATGAATGCTGAGCTTAGATTTGTGACATCCATCCAGTACTTCCCTTCTGAGCTCAGGAAGGTTCGGAACACAAATTCGGCTTGATAGCCTCAGAACCCCTTTGTCGTCAATCTGGAAACTCATGGGTTCGCCTTCCCTAACTCTTTTGCTAATTCTTTGAATAAATTAATCATTCTTCTAAAAAGCAGAGATCTTATCGATCAAGGAAGGTGTAATAATGAGATTGGCGAGGATAAAATTGGTGCTAGCCGTATTCTTCCTGCTGAGGGCATCTGCTGCTACATAGGCTTTCCCTGGAGTATATAAGATGTCCAGGTTATAGGCCGCAATAAATTCAACCCAACGTTGTTGCCTCAAGTTCAAATCCCTTTAGGTGAACAGATACTTCAAGGATTTGTGATCAGTATACAACTTGAATTTCTCACCCAAGAGATAATGCCTCCATATCTTTAGAGCAAATACGATGGCCATCAACTCAAGATCATGAGTGGGGTATTTCTTCTCATGCGGTTTCAACTGAAGGCTAGCATATGCAACTACTTTGTCCCTTTGCATTAGCACCGCACCAATACCTTCAACAGATAAAAGGATAACATGTTAAAATGAGATTGGTCATTAGAAATGTTATCTCTGACATGTTTATTTAGATAAAAGGAATAACCTTCAATGGAAGCATCTGTCCAGACTTTCAAATCCTGATTGCCATCAATAATGGTCAACACAGGAGCAATGGCCAACCTCCGTTTCAGCTCTTGGAAAGCTGCCTCACATTCGGGTGTCCAAATGAACTTTGTATGCTTCTTAGTCAGCTTTGTCAATGGAAAAGATCATTTCGAAAAATCCTTAACGAATTTCCGATAATAGCAAGCCAGTCCTAAGAAACTTCTGACTTCTGTAGGAGTGTTAGGCTGCTTCCAATCTTGGATGGCTGAGATCTTTCCTGGGTCTACTGAAACACCTTTCTTTGATACAACATGGTCGTGGAATTTCACCTCTTCTTGCCAGAATATACATTTAGAGAACTTAGATTTCAGCACATTCTTTCGCAAAATCTCCGAAACTTCTTTCAGATGCTTTTCGTGCTCAGCAGTGGATTTAGAAAAGATTGAGATATCATCGATGAGAACCAACACAAATTTATTTAAAACATCTCGGAATACACTGTTCATCAGATCGACAAAGTATGCTGGAGCGTTGCATAAGCCGAAGGGCATCACTAGCCATTAATAGAATAAGTCTGGCCCTCTAAAATCTATCAAAGGAACAAATTCTTCGGCAATGCGTAATTGGTGGAAACCTGTAGCTAGGTCCATCCTAGAGAATACTTGCGCTCCATTCAAGCGGTCAGCAGATCATCAGTACATGGTAGTGGATATTTATTTTTCAGCATTTGCTTATTGAGGTCACGGTAGTCCACACATAGTCTGAGGGTACCGTTTGACTTTGGGACAAACACCACTGCTGCACCCCAATTTGAGAAGCTAGGCCTGATTAGACCCTTCCATAAAAGTTGTTTAGTTTGATTACTCAGCTCCTCTTTTTCTTTCAGTGTCATTCTCCGAATAGGATGCACAACGGGCCTTGCATTCGGAACTAAGTCAATCCTGAAGTCGATTTCTCTACGTGGAGGTAAGCTGTCAACTTCTTCAAACACATCTGCATAATCTATGACGACATGAATATCCTCAATAGAAGCAGGAGTGACTTCTAGAGAAGACCAAAATTTTTTCCTATCTATGACTGAGCCATGGCATGGTATAGCCACAATATTCCCGAATTTGGTTTTAATTCTGACTAAACTTTCAGCGCATAGTAGCTCAGCTTTATACTTTGTTAGCCAATCAAGTCCAAGTTTGATATCGTATCCATAAAAACTCATAACGATCAAGTCAAAAGGGAACTGGAAGTAGGAATAAGTAATAGGCACTCTACTATTCCGATCGAGCATAAGTGAACCTCCTATCGGACTATGGGCTATAATCGGTTCTTTAAGTTTTCTTGGTTCCAGTTTTAACTTTTTTATTGTGTCACTAGATATGAAACTTCTTGATGCACCAGTGTAAAACAAAACTGTAATAGTAATGTTCTTAATATTAAGAGTACCTCCTAAAACATCGGGTTTACCTGCTCCCTCAGAAGAAGCCGGTGCAACCGCTCCATCATAGACATGTGCGACCTGAAAATTCTTCAGCAACGGGCAGTTTGGCTTGATGTGCCCCTTCTGGTGACAATTATAGCACTCCCTCTTATCCTGAGAACTTTGACTAGGCCCAAACTCATTTCTCTTTGGCCTCTTGGGAGCTCGGCATTCGTAGTCGAAGTGCCCCATCTTCTGGCAATTGAAGAATTTCACCTTGGATTTGTCTCTTTTCTTTTTTCCTTTGGGGCTTGGCGGCTGAAGAGCTGCTCGCCTCCGATTTCCTGTCAGCTTGCTTTCTTTTGTTGTTATTCTGGTTCTTTTCACGCTCCTGCTGTGCATTTCTGTCATTATCCTCATAGCGGCAAGCCATCTCGATCACTTCATTAAAGGGGAGCTTGATGTAAGCAGTGACCATATTCAGGTATTTCTTGGAGAGGCCATTGACAAATCTCTTGTTCTTCTGCACTGGTTCTTGAACTAACTCTGGGGCGTAGCATGGGAGTTTCTAGAACTTCCGCACATATTCTTAAATAGTCATTTCTCCCTGCTGCAAATAGGCAAATTGATCATGGAGCCGCTCTACTTCCTGCGGAGGGATATACTTATCGTTGATAAGTTCTTTGAATCTGGCCCAAGACATGTTGGCCACATTTTTGCCAATTTTGACTGTATCCCACCAATTTTCAGCTTCGTCTTTCAATAGCCACGTTGCCAAAAAGCGCTTGCATTGATCTTATAACGCCAGACCTTCAAATATTTTCTCGTAGTTCTTTAGCCATGCCTGAACCTCAATCACTAACTCTCGCCTGGTAAAGGATACGCTCCCTAGATTTCTAAACTTCGTGGACATTTTATCCAAATCAAACGGCTGCGGGGGTGGAGGTGGTGTTACATCCTTGGGAGTGGGCTGCCTCTGAGCTGTGGGTGTCTCATCTCTAGCTGATCCTCTAGCCCCACCTCTGCCTCGAGCTATAGCTCTTTCTCTTGTGCTCATTTTCTAGTTAGTTCTGTACCATTAAGGAAAGAGTCAGACTAATAGAAATGATAATTTTAAAGGAAAGTTTAAAGTAGAGACAAATGATAAGATGGTAATGAAGTAATGACTAATTAATATATGCTATTCTGCTGTGCTCATTCTAGGACATTACTAATCCTATCTCTAATGAGCTACTCGTCTTAGAATACTGCTAATTCTATCTAGACGGATTGTTCTAAAAATGTTGTACTCCGAAGCTAAGGTTAACCTTTAGCTCTGATACCAGCAGTGACAATCCCAAACTTCCGTAGTACGAAAGCAAGGATAATCATAGGAGAATAACATAATTACAACAATAACAGATCTCAAATAATAGCATAACACATAAATCATTGCAGCGGAAATAGAAATGTCATCACAACATAACATCAAAGACATCAGAGTATGCAGTTACAGGATACACTTAGCAAATAGAGGTCTCAACAAAGAAAGAAATAAGTCTCAGTCTCCACCAAATGCATCAAAGATCAATAATGTCTAAATGTCTCAAGAAGCAATAAAAAGATAAAAAGGAAAATGTTCTTCATCTTCTTCCTTAAGAAAGCCCCAATCCAGAATGCATCCATACCTAAACCTGTCATTTAACTGCCCATGCGGAAAGAGGGCACCCGAGTTTGCAAAGTGAAACAAACTACGAGTCAGTCATGGGACTGATATGAAAAATCTTTCTTAATTGACAATATGGCTAACCACAGGACCACGCCGCTAACGCGGAATGGGTTTACTCCATTGGATTGCCATTGCATATGTTTAATAAATTTTATTTCAAAAACAATGCAATGCTTTTTAGAAAATGAAATCATTATAAGACTCAAGTCCCATCACACAATGCAACTCAAACCGGAGGATCGAGTTTTACCTTATAATGATCAAACATGCTTGATACATAGAAAATAATATTTTTAATATTATTATTAGTGTCTAATCAGTTTCAAAAACACTTCAAAGTAAATGTATCAATCCTAGATAGCATAGCTACCATATACTATGTCGCCATACATAGGTTTACAATCAAAACCGTAGTGTCGTATTGGAAATTAGTTTTCCATCATGAGTCAAGGCTAGGGACGATCTCCTTCCAATTCGAGACACTCTAGCAAAGTCTCAAGATCACACCTACGGGCAACCCTTGGATACTGCAGGGCTGATACACAAATAGTTTATTGGATTGGCAATTCCTGAACACACGCCTCCCGATCCTATTAAACCTATAAAATAGTCACAATCGACCAATAAATCTGAGGCGCCTCATTCCATCAACCACATAAGTTAAATGTTAGGGCTTGCAAATCCCTAATACCACATCTAGCTAGAAAGAAATGTGTGCACTCCTTGCATTCCCTTGTCTCATTTCTGACTCTTACCGGGGTGTGAGGCTCGCGAGGTAACGTTATACACAAAGCTATGCCGGAATAGGCTATGCTTTGATCATCATCCACAAGGCTCTGCTTTTCAACAAAAGCCTCGATCAATTACATCTTGGCATGTCATATTGACAATTCACACCATGTGAACGATAACTACCAATATATAACCTCTGAGCTCATGCGTCTCAGAGAAAGGTGTTAAGCAAGAGAATAAATTCCCCGCCACCAACAAATATATATTAAATAGAAATCAATTTACATGGAATGAAATCCAATGTCGGACACACATCCATTTACAAGTCCGTTCTGGGTCTGAACGAAACCGGAGTCACCTTATTCCTCGTCCCGTATGTCCAATACGAAAGATGGGTGCTCGCATATCCGGACAATCAACAAGTACATCCGGACAACTACCACTTTAATCCTTTACTGGGATCTAACCAATGTCGGGCATCAGTATTTATCCTTTCGATGTGAAGATCGCCGGTCTTCAATCGCTGTCTTCAATATCTTCGATTTAAATCGTCGTATAATCATTTGAAATGAGATTGAACTCAGTCTTTTCAAATGATTCTCGCATATATATAGTTTAAAAACATTTCATATCGTTAATAGTATTTAATAACGATCTGTCGCTATTTTTATTTATCTAAAAATAGCTAAATTAATTTAACGATGCTTCGGGTCAATAGGCGGCCCTAGCGCTGTTTTTATCAAAATTTGATTTACACTTATCTCGAAATATAACCATTGGATTTTAACAAAGTTTATATCTTTGGAAAGATCTTCCCAAAGCGGTTCTAACGGTTCCAGTTTTGGGAAAATCCGACGGTCGGATCTTTCGGTATAATCGTTTAAAGTTGCGATTCCGAAACGCGAACTACCGTGCGCTATTCATTTAATTTTAATTTATATTTATATATAAATGATTATATGTAAATATAAATCATTCGACGATTCCTCTAACGTGTTTGACATGCCAAAAAGAATGTCTTTATTGGCGTATCAAATCTACATCATGTCAAACAAAATACATTTCATCCACATTAAAATTGAACCAATGATGAATAAAAGTTAATTTTTATTTGTATTTCTATTTTTAACTTTAACAAATAAACATGGAATATTTTATTTGTATCAAGTTTTCATTGAATGTTTATACAGCAAAAATAATTCGTACAGATTCTAATGTACATATTGTCATTAAAATGATATTTTAATCTTGCATATAAATTCTAGTATATGCAATGTAAATATAAATGTAATTTTAACAATGCATACAAATTCTAATATATGCATTGTAAATATAAATATCAATTTAACAATGCATATAAATTCGAATATATGCAAGGTAAATATAAATGTCAATTTAACCATGCATATTGATTCTAATTTATGCAATGTAAATATAAATGTCAATTTAACAATGCATATAAATTCTAATATATGCATGTAAATATAAATGTAAATTTAACAATGCATATAAATTCTAATATATGCAATGTAAATATAAATGTCAATTTAACAATGCATATAAATTCTAATATATGCAATGTAAATATAAATGTCAATTTAACAATGCATATAAATTCTAATATATGCAATGTAAATATAAATGTCAATTTAACAATGCATATAAATTCTAATATATGCACGTAAATATAAATGTCAACTTAACAATGCATATAATTTCTAATATATGCAATGCAAATATAAATGTCAATTTAACAATGCATATAATTTTGATCATTTCAACTTGTTAAATAATTCTTCTTTTAAACAAAATGTATGAAAGCTATGTTTTCATTTTCCTTTTTCCTAGCATGTTAAAAATAGTGTTTTAACATACAAATGTTCTCTAACCTATGTTTTCTACCGAATCACCTTTTTTTATAAAAATGGAATTTTTAATGTTGTAACATCTTTATTCATACAGTCAATATTCCCAATAAATCAACTTTACATTAAAAATTATGATTTTAATGTTTCAGCACTTTTATTCAAACATGAACAATTTTTATATGAATCATTCTTTTATAAAGAATGATATTTTTAATGTTAACATGCCTATGTTTCAAAAATGAACATTTTCTAGTGATTTATTCATTTCATTATGAACAAAGTTTTTAATGTAAACATGTTTTATTTTAAAACATGTATGTTTGTCCAACCTCCATTATTACATTAAAAAGTGAATTTTTAATGTAAAACATGTTTTCATTTTAAAACATGAATCTTTGCACTAATTTCTAACATTACATTAATAAGTATTTTTTTTGATGTAATCATGTTTTGATTTTAAAACATGAACACTTTTCTTATTTTTATAACATTACATTAAAAATGTTGATTTCAAGGTAATCATGTTTTTTCCTAAACATGAACATTTTTCTATATTTCATTTTTGACACTAAAATATGAATTTCTAATCAAATCATGTTTTTATTCAAAACATGAACCTTATCTGTTTTTCTATTCTTTTCATTAAAAATGTAAATTTTTAATGAAATCATGTTTTTATTCAAAACATGTACATTGTATATATTCTAGTATTACATTAAAAATGTGAACTTTTTAATGTAATTTTCTTATTATTTTTCTCTTTTTAAAAACATGAACATTTCTATTTTTATGATAATTCCATAAAATGATAGAATTTTATATTTCATTTTTGTTGAAAATTCTAATTCAACAAAATGGCAAAATTTGATATTTCATTTTGATTGAAAATCCTAACTCAATCAAATAACAAAAGTGTATGATTCATTTTGATTGATAATTCTAATTCAATCAAACAACAAAAGCGTATGATTCATTTTTTTTGTTGTTGAAAATTTTGATTCAACAAAATGTATAAAAGGGAATATTTCATTTTGATTGAAAATCCTAATTCAGTCGAATAACATAAGTGTATATTTCATTTTGATTGATAATTCTAATTCAATCAAATAACAAAAGCGTATGATTCATTTTTTTGTTGTTGAAAATTTTGATTCAACAAAATGTATAAAAGGGAATATTTCATTTTGATTGAAAATTCTAATTCAATCAAAGTACAAATTTAATCATAACACAATATAATAAAGGCGATACTTCATTTTTGTTGAATGTTTTGATTCAAAAAAAATAACAAAAATGATCGATTTATTTTTATTGCAAATTTAATCATAACACAATATTACCCAAAATAACATATCTACATAACACATCAAATACAGATCAAATCACGTAGCATAGCATTTAGAAATTTACAGCGGATCGATGATAATACAATCATGATTAATTCTAATTATTTAAAAAAATAAAAATAGAATTGAATTCTCACTGTCGTTTAAATCTGAATGGCTCAGAATTGGTTCTAGTCAGTCCTGGAGTGTAGATCTCGGAATCATGATTGTAGCGAATCTGAAATCGTTCAGTTTTGAGTTCATATGAGTGAGATATGATTTATTTTGTAATCATAACATTTTAAATTAAATCAATTAAATAATATATTTTAAAACACCTTCTTCTTCCTGTTATTAGACAAGGCCGTGGCCTTTTCCCTTTCGTTCAAACCTAGGGTTCAACTTCTCGATCACCTCGCTTTACTACGCGACGATCCAAGACAACCACGCCGGAGAGGAGCAGGAGGCGCGCAGGGGTCCCACCGATTGCAGGTGTGATCGCCGTAGGAGGGGGCGACGTCGATGTGAACGGGTGGCGTTTGGGGCTCGGTTCTCGTAGCACACGTCACATGAGGCGATCAAAGCCGTATAGAATTCGAGAGGATGAAAATCTCTTTGATAATGTCTAAAGGAGTGAAGGGTTTTGATGTGTGGATCGACGGATTTTAATGGGGGAAGAAGGAAGCAACGTCGGCCATGGGATGTAGGAGATGGCGGCTACTGCTAATTAGGGTTTTTGGGTTTCTCAATCTATTATTTATAATATTCAATCGCCAATTTTGCAAATAAACCCGTAAATCCATAACAACTCCAATTTCAGTCCAACAGTAGTTGTTTCCACCTAATTGCCGCTATTCCAGAACCAATGGGCTAGGTCCCGTCAATCCAAACGATTGTTTTTGGCCTGATTTATTTAATTTAAATCCTTTATTAAATTAATTCGATCGTATATTTAAATTCACCGGGGCCACATACGGACTCCGAAAATTCCCGAAAAATAAATCTAGCTATGTTTTGACGAGAAGGTCGTAAAATAATTAATTTCGTCGAATTTGGAGACTGTTTGAAAAATGTCCTTTTTAACGGTCGATCAAATTCAATAGAAATTATTAAATCAGTGTTTAATTTACTTTGCTCACAAATAAATTCTAAAAATTCTGGAAAATTAGATCCAACGATAATTTGATATTCCAGATCCGACAAAAGTGGTTTCATCGAAAACGGAGGTCGTTTGTATAATGACCTTTTATACGGCTATAAATTATACTATATTCCATAGCGACTATTATGAATATTCGATTGGGCATAACTCTTCATTCTCGCTATGAAATTTTGTTTTTTCGGATTCGTTGGAAAGATATTTTTAAACAGATTTAGATACTTTTGGTTTCACTAAAATCCGTTTCATTTTGAATCTGGTACATTCAGTCAAAGTTCAGATTTGACTTTTCAAACTACCACGCTGTTTCTAATTCCTTTTAAAATTAAAATAAATATATTCGTTCTAACTTCGATTTAAATAATTTTTTAATCATTATTATTTAAAATAAATTATTTTAACTATTAAAAATTCATTGAAATAACCAAAATAAATTTTTTAAATTGGTTCTTATTTTCCGGGTTGTTACAGATCCACAACACAGCACATAGTACAATGTCAAACATACAATCCATTTATACATCTGTTCTGTGTCTGAATGAAACCGAAGGCACCTTATTCCTCATCCCATATGTCCAATACATGAGAGAGGTCCCCGCATATCCTAACAATCAACCAGTACATCCGGACAACTACCACTTTAACCGCTTCAAGGGAGCTACCCATATCCAAGGCATCAGTAGTGATCTATTCGATGCGAAGATTGTCGGTCTTGCACCATCCTCATTATCTTTAACTTTTAGTCGTCGTTTAATTATTTGAAATGATATTTAACTCGGTCTTTTCAAATAATTCTCACATAAAGTTTCAAATAAAATTCTTTCTTTGTGAGCTCACTTTGATCGGTTCTGAGATCGTTAAGTAACGATGAACATTTGATTGTTTTCAACAGACGTTTTCCTCCACACAAAAAATCCATGAGATCCAAATCACTTCAAATTAGACTCATTGCAAAGCAATTTTTGATACGGTTCCAACAGATCTAGTTTCGTTGAATTCTGATAAAGTATGAAAAAGTTATGATCGTTTAAAATAAATTAATTATTTTACCCTTGTTTTTCTCTGTTCGGTTGTTTACATTGGATGTTTTCCTCCACAAAAAATTTTCTGTGAGCTCCAAATCACTGTAAATTTATTTTATTGCAAATCTCTCGTCGATACGATTCCAACGCATCTTGTTTTGCTGAATTCCGAGTTCGTATGAAAAAATTATAACCGTTTTAAGTTTTTTTTTTCACTGATCGGCCGTTAATGGCCGAGGGTAAGCCATTCCCACGGTCAGTAATGGCCTAACGACTGTTTTTCTTCAAAAATCAATGCAATTTGCCTACCAACTTATCCAAAATGATATCGTCCAACGCCCGAAGGCCTATGATGTTATACACATGCAATTGAGGCTTCTTTAACTCACCGAAGCAACTCATAACACCAAACTCACATGCACAAACATTCATACAAGAGTTTTTCAATGGTTTTAATTATAAGTTCAAGGGTGAACTAAATTTCAAATCAAAGCTATCAAATGCGATTAAAGCTAGAACAAAATGGTTTGGCAATGCTAATAGGAAGCTACAAGGGCATGGGTGCACATGATAACTTCACCTATAGCATATACAACCTGAATATATATTATATCAAGATTTCCAATACTAGAAAAGCAAGGAAATCAACAACCCAAGTAATTAACCCAATGTATACACAACATATACTCAATTCAAACATGCTATAGGCACACTACACAAGTATAAAGCTTGAGGCATTAATGTGAGTTCTTGAATAACCCACCTATATCAAATTATAGTGATTTATTTTGCACACATAGCATTTATCCTCATATTAATTTCATATGACCTACCAAGAATCATTCATCAACCAAAACTTAATCAACAACGACATAGTTAACTAATACTAGACTTTTTGTTTCTCACAACCATTATTACGAGAGAAACTCTCACTTTTAATCATTTGAGATGGAAGTTCTCACCTTTTCTTGATTACAAATAATGAATAGATCCAATAGCAAGCAAAATCAAACTCTCTTCAAATATTGCATGCACAATTTCAATCTAAACATAAATTCACAAATCTCCTAAGAGTTAAGTTTAGGAATTCTTAAAAATAAAAGAGAAGACAAGATAGAGAAGATGAAGAGGAGACTTACCAAAGCTTCTTCACTTGATTTCCTCCAGAATTTATTTTCTAATTGCCAAACCTTGCTTAGGAATTTCTATTTCCCAGTCCTTTCCCCATTTTCTATTTTTGCTTAAGTGTTTTGAGTGAATGAAGAGGAGAAGCTCATTTGGGGCTCTAAAGTGAGTGGCTAGGTTTAGCCAACTAAGACCCAACCCATGTCCCAATTTTCACCAACTCGAAACACATCGAAGCTTATAGTTTTCGAACATGTAAACGACGTTTTGAACTCAATGGAAGTGGTTTCGAGTCCAGATTCATCCGTAGGCAAATTGTGACTTTTATGTATATATAATATATATATACATACATATATATATATATATATATATATATATATATATATATTCCATAGCAACCATTCTAAATTTTAATTAAACATAACTTACAATTTATAAAGTGAAACCTCAATTTCTTACATTCGTTGGAAAACTACAATTCAGTATTCCAACGTTTCTTGTTTTATCAAATTCTGATTCATATTGAATTCTATACATTCATTCAAAGTTTAAAAATCAAAATTTCAAACTACCGCACCATTTCGAGCTCGTTTTAATTAAATTTTAAATTTATACGTTCCAACTTCGATTAGAATAAATTTTTTGTCATTTATTCTTGAAATAATTCACCTAACATATTTAATTTCTAGGATAATCAATAAAAAAATAAATTTTAGATTGGTCCTAAAAATATGGATTGTTACATATCATGTAAAATCCATCACATACGATCTCCAATCGAGATGAAACTCGTCGTCCTAGCATAAAGAAATATTCCGAACATGATGGGACAGGTTTCGTCGAATTCCGAGGTCGTTTGTAAAAATCTCTTTATAATTCACGCGTGAAAAAATCACGCATTTAAATTTCCTACGATCACAAAATAAACCCAAATAACTTGAAACTTGAAACACAACAATAATAAATCATTACAGATTCAATTAAATTTGTTTTTTTGAAAACAGAGATCGTTTGCATATCGGTAATTTTGTTTTACGCGTAAAACAACGTTATTTTGGACACCAAAATACCCGATTCTCCAAAAATAACAATCAATATATCTATCCTGACTCTAAACGTTAACACAAATTCACTGGAGTTTGTTTTGCATTTAATTCGATCGTTACCTCGAGTTACGCTCAAATCCCTTTTAAAACGGTTAAATTTATTAAATTAATCATTATAATTTATAATTAATTCCATAGCGACTATTTGAAAATTTGAATTGGCCATAACTAACAATTTATAATATGAAATGTCCATTTTTCTCTTTCATTAGAAAAATATAATCAAATAGATTCGAATGATTCTTGTTTTGCAGAATTTCGGCTTAAAATGGATTTTGTATATTCAATTAAAGTTCAAAGCTCAGTATTACGAACTAAGTTCAGACAGTCCTTGGAAGGCGACCCTTATTTAATTGTAAGGTACGTATTCAAAAAGTTTTAACCAATCTGAACACGCTGTAACATGGCAAGAATGATTTGTTTCAGCCTTTCAAAGATCCGATAAGATATTATATATGTATATATATTTCTTTCTCTATATGAAGGTAACATGCGAAGATTATATCTCTTTAAAAGATTTTGTGGAGATTCGAAAGCAATGTTGCGGATTTTGAAAACAACGTTTTTGAAAGTGACTCTTATTATAAAATATTATTTAACATATAATTGGCATTCGATGGTGACAGCTCGTATGAGCATATACAACGTCCAATTGAAACAAATTTGGAAACCGCGTAGTAACTTAATATTTTGGACATGATGTAACTGGTTTTATTTGAATTTCGAAATCGTTTGTAAAATCTTTATTTTTAAGGTTTAAACAAACCGATTAAATATAAATAAATTCAAAAATTATTCAGTCTAATAATAATAAATTATCATTATCATATATATAACCGAATATAATATCAGATAACTCCAATTTAAGCATTTTTCGATTTTAAACCCGAAATTTACAATTTAAAGAGACGTTCATACTATTTAAAAATGATTTATTTATAAAATAAATCATTATAATTTATAAATGATTCCATAGCTACTATTTGAAAATTTGATTTGGACATAACTAACAATCTATAAGATGAAAACTTGATTTTTCGCTTTCATTTGAAAAATAGAATCAAATAAATTCGAATGTTTCTTGTTTCAAAGAAATCCGACTTATGTTGGGTCTTGTATATCCAATTGAAGTTCAAAACGTCAAATTACGAGCTACCGCGATGTTACGAGCTCGTTTTAAATTTAATAATAAATTATATGTTCCAACGTCGTTTTATAAATAAACTCGTGATTATAAATCGAATATAACTCAATTAAATTACCCAATTCGCATAATATTGCAAATTCAACTTATTCCGAATATTTCAGAATTAAATTTCTTATTCCACTATTTATATAAATTAAATAGTCAAAATTATTAAATATAATCATTTAAATCTCTAAATTCACCTTTTAAATAATTAAATTAATTAATTATTCAGTCACCAAAAATCTGGGTCGTCACATTCCTTCCCCCATAAAAGAATTTCGTCCTCGAAATTACTAAGGTAGGAAGAATTCTACAAACCCTATAAACTAAGTTAAAATATTTTTGTTTACTTCTTAACTTCAGTTTTAACCGAACCAATTTATTTCAATTTAAATATTAGTTTATTTCTTCTAATGAAAATTTTCAAAAATTCTGAAAATTTTCTAACACCTTAAATTTCTCGAAAATTTCGGCAGAATTTCCCTTGTACGAAGGGACTTCTGCGATATCGCAGGAGCAACAAATATATATACATTGACCTACACGACCGGAAAACAAAATCCAAAACCCAATTTTGTATTTTTTTCATAGGCGTACCTTGTATAAGCGTTATTAAGCGAACTCGCTCAACTCGTATCCTGTATACGCAGCCAAAATCAAGCCATTCAACTCCAAAACCCGTACTTACTCAATTTAAACAAGTAAGTTTTAATAATTGACATTGAAATAATCATTCATTTCTTTAATTCACACTATTTCACTTGGTTTACAGTGACACTAATCCATATTTTCACTTCCAATCCATAATTCACATACAAACATTCACATTCATCCAAATTGATTTTAAATCAGTTTATTCACTTTCAGTTTATAGGCTACTCAATTTAATTTCAAATCCAATGTAATTCTATTTAACTTAACTTAAGTTAAATTTTTAATCTATTTGATTTACTTATACCATTTCAACTCATTTAACTCACATAAGTTAATTAAAAATTCAGAATTATTCACATTCCCGGCTTTAATTTCCAAATTGGTTTGGAATCATGTAATTATACACGTAGATTTGTAATCATTTGAAAATTCAAAACATTTGAATTTTTAAAAACAACTTGTTAGTTTCAAAAAAAATTCCGTTAACGAATTATTATGGTAGCAATATGTTACTCAGAAACTTGAAAATGAATACCGACAATGTCGCGACCCATTATCAGAATTATTTTCTTACCACTGAAGTGATTTCAGTGCTTAATCACTTTCAAAATTAATTTAAAACAATTCTTATTCAAAAATCCATTTAAAGTTATTCTTTTTCTAAAATCCGTCAAAGTAATATTATATTACTTTTAAAATTACTTCAGGAAATATTTCTAACATACGGGATTTAAATTCTCAATTCTGGGCTGAGTCCAATCCAATTCATCTTAATTGTATATATATTATCCATATACAAATTATATTGGTTATGTATTACCATTTCAATACTTTATAATTTCATTCAATTGTAGTAACAATCAACACATTCATGTACTAAAATTGTAACAACCCGAAAATTTAGAACCAATTTTTTTTTATTTTGGCAACTTTAATGAATTTCGAATATTTAAAATTATTTATTTTAAATAAAAATGATGAGAAATTTATTTTGAATAGAATTAGAATGTATATATTTATTTGAATCGACGTTAGAATATAAATATTTATTTTAATTATAAAAGTAATTGGAAATGGCGCGGTAGTTTGAAAATTCGATTTCAAATCAATGTATAGGATTCAAAATAAACCGGATTTTAGCGAACCCAAAAATATTTGAATCTATATAAAAATATCTTTCCAATGAATCTGAAAAATTGAAATTTCATAGCGGGAATAAAAAGTTATGCCCAGTTGAAAATTCAGCATAGTCGCTATGGAATTTTAGCCCTTAAAAATGGAAATTTTGCAAACAACCTCCGTTTTCGACGAGACCACTTTTTTTGGATCCGGAATTTCAGATTATTGCTAGATTCACATTACCATAATTTTTGAAATCAATCTGTGAGCGTGGCAAAAGAAAACGTGTTCTGACAGTTTCAGTCAATTTGGATCGACCAGAAAATGGCCATTTTTCGAATGGTCTTCAAATTTGACGAAATCAGTTTTGTTGGGATCGTATCGTCCCAACATAGCAGGATTTATTTTTCTGGAATTTTTAGAGTCCGTATGTGTCCCCGATAAATTAAAATGTATGTTCAAATGTAATATAAATATATATATATTGATTTATATTTTAATTTGAAGAAAAACTGATTCAAACAATAGAATTGGCTTATGAAACATATCCCATTGTGTTCAGAATGGGGGTAATTAGCTAGGGGTGACAGTCGTTGGGTTCGATTTGGGGTTCGAATTAAAAGGTTACTTTTTGGAAATTTAAAGTAATATATATATATATATTCAATTGAAAATCCCTCCCCCTACACTTTCTCCCTCCCCCGTTGAACAAATTAGAAAATCGAAAAGAAATTAAAAAAAAAACCCCGTGCATCTCGTCGACGCCCAGACCCGCCCCCTTGCTCCACTACGCCTAGTCGCCCTCCCCCTTGCCAACGGCGCCTCCGGCGAGAAGGCCCCCCTTCCGATGCCTCCTCCACCTCCTTCTCAGGCGCGAGATCGAGCCCCCCCCAAACCCACCTGATCTGGAAAAGCCGCGCCGCCCACCACCTATCCCACCACATCCGACCGCCGCCTCCGCCTGTAGCCCCGACGCCGCCCCTCAACCACCGCGACCACCCAGCGACGTCCATCCCCCCTAAACCCGCTATGAGTTCTTTTTTGTTTTATTTTATTTATTTAATATTATTAGAAGAATATGATTTTAAAAGAAATGACCTTGTTTTAGGAAAGCAATATATATATATAATTTTGAATTAAAAATGGGATTTATATATGTATTAGTGTGAATAAAGGTGGGATTTTTATATACGGAAAGGTGGGATTTTTATATACGAAAAGGTGGGATTTTTATATACGGAAAGGTGGGACTTTTATATATAGAAAGGTGCGATTTTTATATGCAAAGAGATGAGGTTTTTAGCGAACAAAAATATGATTTTTATTTGCATAGAAGAATAATAAAAATATGATCTTTTATATATGAAGTTAACGATATAAAAATATAATTTTTAAATAGAAAGTAGCGTTGTAAACATATAATTTTTATATGTTTATCAAAATAAAAATGCGATTTTTATTATATGTATAGCGATATAAAGATACGATTTTTATATATAAAGTGGCGATATAAAAATGTGATTTTTATATAGGAAAGGATATGATAAGAATGTGATTTTTTAAATATATATATAGTATTGTTAAAAATATAATTTTTCAACATAAACTGCGTGATATAGATTGCGACGGTACTGTCGTAAAACAAATCTAAATCCAAACCGTTCAGAAATAGGGAATGGCGGAGTGGAAACCCAATGTAGTAACCCGCATTTTAGCTGTTGAACAATTTATTTATTTAATTTTTAAATATCGATTTATCGATATCGAGAACGTGAATTAAATAATATTGAATATTTAATTAATAATTATAATATAATTAAAATAGAGCTTGAAACGACGCGGCAGTTCGCTATTTGGCGATTTGAACTTCAACTGAATGCACTGGATTCGTTTTAAGCCGGATTTCTGTGAAACAAGAAACGCGTGGAGCTGGTGGAGTATATCTTTCTAATGGAAGAGAAAAATCGGGATTTCGTCGTGTAGATTTTGAGTTACGTCCAAATCAAATTCTGGAAAAGTCGCTATGGATTTCCTTTATAATTTGCGACGCTTTATATACGTTATAAATCGATTTTTCGATACGAACTGAATATCGGGATAATCTGGAGTCTGGAAATCAAGTCATAAAATCTGAGGTGATATTCTGGAGCCAAATGACATCGTATATGGATATATACGATAATATAAATTTATTTATATTTAATTTAATAATATTTAAATATATTTATATATTTAAATGGGTCATCCAAAGCTTTAAAAATAGCCGCTTTTGCAAACGAAGTCGGAATTCGACGAAACTAGTTTTGTTGGATCCGCAATGTCAAATAGTTGTTAGATATCAAGTTTCGTGATTTTTAGAGTCACTGTATGGCCGTACGGATTTTTAGAGTGGAAAACAGTCAGTATTTTGACAGTTAAAAATACGCTGTGTGAGCAAACAAAGTCGGAATTCGACGAAACCAGTTTCGTTGGGACCGTAATGTCGAACTCTAGCCACATGTCTAGTTTCGTGATTTTTGGGTATCGTATGTAATCACGAGAATTTTTAGAAAGAAAAAATGAATATATAGATGAGCATATACCAGGAATATTCCTTTTATAAAATATCTAGATATTTATATTTGCCTATAAATACCACTACTAACACCTTCTAACCGAATTTACACTTCTCTGGTCAATGAGAAAACCGTCGTCATTCTTCCTTTTCTTCATAGTAAAAATGAGAAGTTCAAAAATCAAATGAAAAAAAAAGGTTTCTATAAATTGTGGGACTTGTTTCTTGGGATCCTTGGAGTGCTGCGTTTCATTCTATACTAGTTTCTTTGAGTTCGGTGTAGATCTTGTTCGCTAGGAATGGTAACAGCCGAGAATTAGGGTTCATCAATTTTTGGGTTTTGGAGCTTTGATACATGAATCGAAGCTTGTAATGGAGTTCCTGAGGCGGTTTGGAGTGTGTGTTTAAGCTTTGGAAGGGATCGGTGAGATTAAGGTTCGGTGGTTGTCACTGTAGTGCGTGATCTATGAGCAGTTGTCGAGGAGGCTATCGAGTTGTGCGCTGATGGTACAGGATGAAGGTGTCTTCGAAGCAGGAGGATACAGGAGTGGTTGGAGATTGGATTGTGGCGGGAAGTAGGAGGACGAGGTTGTTGAAGTTGCGTTAATGGTGAAGTGTTCTGTTCGGTGAAGATGAATTAAAGCCCGGTTGATCACTGGCAGAAGTCGTATTAGAGGAGGAAGATTATGTGAGGTCCAAGCTAACTAAATATTAAGGAGATAATGTTTGGGTTAGGAAAAGTGAGTGGAGTTGATTAATTTGGCAATTTCGTTGTTTTCCTGGAGCTTGGTGCGTGGTGTTTGGGGGAAGACAAAGAACGGTGCGGGCTTGTGAGTGGGGGAAGTGGGCCGAGTGGTGAGGTGAGGCCCGTTAGGGAATTAAATAGTTTATTTTTTTTTCAATTTAAATAGTGTATAAGCTTCGTAACGTCGTATCTTGGTCATACAAGATCAGATGGACGAACCGTAAGTTGCGTTGGGACCGTATGGACGAGAGCTTCGAAATGGAACTGACCGCGAGTCAATCAGAGCTCATTACAATTTATGGCAAAATAAATTGTCCGTTGTAGTCAAATAACGCAAACCGTTATTCAACGGTTAACACGCCAATGTGAGTAAAAACTCACTAACTCTCCTCAATTTATATTTTAATATAAATTGTATTTTATTTCTGTATTTGACTGCTAGTTATGTACTATTAATTAGGACTGTTAAGTGTATTGTTAAATTCGACTGTAGATTGGACTGTTAAATAATTGATTGAAAACAGTATGGATATATATATATATATATATATATATATATATCTACATATATATATCGTTATTAAACGGTGATTTTGTTATCAGTGTATTTCATTAGAAATGCAAGTGATGTTATATACGTTGTTTAACATCGGTGGATGCAGGGAAACAGGTTGGAGGAATCCGGCTGGATTCCTCAACATTTATTTTACTGTTATTTGTATATTGTGATATATACTGTGATATATAATCTGTTGTTGATTGTATATGTTTGGATGATATTGATCATTGACAGTTGGTTGTTTAAAAACAATAGAAAACACTGAAAATGTAGAAAAAGGGATTTTCAATATTTATATTGAAAATGAATTATTTATAAAAGCGAAGGATTTTATAAAAGGATATTTATTTAGAAATAAATAAATAAAATAAAGGAATATTTATTTAGATTAAATAAATAGAATAAAGGATATTTAATTAGGGATTAAATAATTAGAGTTATAAAGGAAAATCTATTTAGGAAAATAAATAGATTATACAAAAGGAAATCTATTTAGGAAATAAATAGAAGTTAAAATAAATAGAAATAAAAGGAAAGTTAGTTAGTCGGATATAAATATTCGAATCAAGTTAGTTAAGTGGTCAAACCAAGCTAGTCGAACCAAACTAGTCAAGCTAGTCGAACCCAAATCGAGCCGAAATGGTCGAGTCAAACCAAATCGAGCCAAATGGTCGAGTCAAACCAACCGAGTTGAGCTGGTCGAGTCGAACCAATCGAGTCAAGTTGGTCAAGTTAGTCGAACCTGGTCAGTACAACCAAGCTGGTCAAGTTGGTCGAACCTGGTCAGTCGAGTCGAGTAAATCAAACTTAGTTAATCGAAAGGAGTTTATCGATTTAGTAATCGATAGGAGTTGATTGATTTAGTCAATCGAGATGAGTTAATAGGTTTTAAATAAATCGAGAGGAGTTAATCGAATATGGTATTCGAACCAAATGGTCAAACCAAGTGGTCGAACCGAGTAGTCAAACCTGGTCAGTCAAACCAAATGGGTCAGGTTAGTCAAACCTGGTCGGTCGAACCAAGTAAGTCGAGTTAAGTTAGTCAAGTTAGTCGAGCCTAGTTAATCGAATCGAATTGATCGAACCAAGTAAGTCGAATTAGTCGAGTCAAGTTAAGTTAGTCGAGTTAAGTTCGTCGTGTTAAATTAATCGATGTTAGTTTCATCGAAAGGAGTTATCGATGTTAGTTTCATCGAAAGGAGTTATCGATGTTAGTTTCATCGAAGGGAGTTATCGATTATAGTTTAATCGAAGTGAGATTTTCAAATATGGGATATTTGAACGGAAGAGTTATCGAATATTAGTTATTCGAAGAGAGACTATCGAATATCGTTTATTCGAGAAGGAGTAAATCGAATATAGGTTATTCGAAGAAGAGTTAATCAAATAGAGATTTCTCGAAGAGAGCAAATCGGCAAATTCGATTATATCGAATTCGGGAAAGTACTTATACTTTCCAGTGTTTAAATAGAGATTTATTTATTTATAAATAAATAAGTGTTAGGTTAATTATTCACTAATAAGAATAGAAGTTATAATTAAAGTTAGATAATTCGAAAGTAGGGATTATAACGTTATCGTTATAACCAATGTTCTAAATATAGAAGAGGATCAGTAAAATTTGAATCCGAGAAAGGCGTAAAGAAGTTGTTAAAGATTAAAAGATAAACTTTGACCATTTTGAAGTTATAACGTTGTTCAGTTAAGGTCTGAGAGGTAATTATACCCCAACTTGAGTGACTTCCTTCTTAACTAAGAAATGGTAAGGTTTGATCGTAAAAGAGTTTTGGAAATGTTTTCCAAACGAGAATCAGAAATGTTTTCTGATAAAAGAAAATAAGAATTTAGAATATAGGGAAACAGGAGATAAGTAAATAAATGAACTAAAGAGATTATTGTTAAATGATGTTTGTTCGATATAATTTCCATCTGGGAATAATATCGTTGTTTGCACACTTGTTTTTCTTTGATGGTTAAATCACCGACTATCGAAGTTTTGACCATTTTAACGTTGTTAATATGGAGAGACCGGTTGGATTATTTTCCATAGAACCACTCTGTATTGGCATAAGCGTTGCGAATCATATATGCCAAAGATAATTGAAGACGGAGTAAAATGCAAGGGCTATCCTGTTTACAGAATAGTGCCTTTGGTTTGTCCAGTCCCAGGACAACTTGTATGGACGAAGGTCTGACAGAGTATATCCAATGGATCGCGTAAGTTGATCTATTCAAACGTATTCACGTTTGGTGGCGGAGGAATTCGTTTCTCTAAGCTGTATACCCGTGTTATTTTTGGATAAGTCAATTTGTGATTTGGCGGGTATGACGATGTGATGTTCTAAGTGAATGAGGATGACTTGTATGAATGAATGTCTAACAGAGTATTTCCAGAAAGGTCACGTACATTGATTTCTTCAACCGTACCAAGAGTGGAAGCGGAGAAGGAAACTTCTTTTAGCTGACACGTAATGTATTGTTGTAGACGTCAATTAGTGATTTTCAATGGATCTGACAATGTGGCATTCGAAGTGAATCTGATGTGATGATAAAGCGTAGCTTCTAGCCTCATCAACCGGTAAATGACAGAAATCGGGCAGGCAGCATGGCTAAGTCGGTCGCACCGAAGTAGGGAGTATAATCACCTATCTAGTGAATATTCATTTGTTTCTTAAATCTATTAATGTTGTCCCATATATACGGGAACGGTTGCTGATCCCAACCGTTGGTGATGTACATTCGATATACTCAAGCGAAATGAGTGGTCGGTCATGTGTGGCTGAGTTGCAAGATGTTCTTGTTGAACTCCAGTGTATCGTTTCTAGAGTACACTGATCGGAAGGTGGTTCCATACCTTGTCATAGTTGGAAATCCAATCATCCAATACGTGCTTGCGTTTTTGATTGTATACTATATATGTAGTAATGTGAGATGCAAGCGTTTCTACTAGACTGATATTTATTTGTACTTAGACATTATTATAATATCAGAATGATATTGCTTTGAAAAGTTATTTGGATTCTCATAAGGGAAAAACCCGTTCCATATTCACGGCGTGGTCTTATGAGATATCATATACCTGTTTAAATGATTTGAGTTTATTCACACCAGTCCCATGACTGACCCGGAGTTTATTTTGTTGTTTTCCCTAAACTCTTGGGTGCCTAAATTTGTACGGGCAGTCAAGTAGTCGGGATTTTACGAATACACTTGGAGAGCTTGGAGCAGGAGGCTTCAGGATTCTATAGCTATTATTATTTCCGCCGTTGTTGTAAGTGTTGTACTCTGATAAGTGTTATTGTATACGTATACTGATGTATTTCAAAGATATGTTATGTTATATTTTATTCGTTCCGCTGTGAGATTCGTGTTTACTCTGATGATGATGTTCTTCTTCTTCTTCTATTCTATAAGTTCTATCTTATCTATTCTCACCTTCTAATTTCTTTCATTAATTACCGGGATTTTTTCGATGTTTTGGTTATCGACGTCGAGCTTACGTCGATAACCAAGGCCGCTCAAAATCCGGGTTACTACAGTTGGTATCAGAGCAATGGTTAAGTATTACCTTGGCTCTGTGGCGTGACTCGGTAGAGATAGGGTTAGTAATACCCTAGATTGAGTTGAGTGTATATATACGAGTGCGTATTTGTATTTGATATAAAAATAGTTTTATATTGTGGAGATTCATTGGTTGAGTTGTTTATGAATTCTGGACGATCAGTTTGATCCACTGTATCGGTAGGAGTAAATAAACACTTGAATACGATGGACCAACACAGTATGGATATGTAATATATTATCATATATTAGATATATTGGTTGTAACTATAATCGAGTAAGATTATAACATGTGAAATGGTTATATATAACCAATCAGAATTCATATAAGTAAAGTATATGAAATAAGATGAATTAAATATGAATTTAAATCAGATTTGGAATTAAAATAAGGAAATTTTAAGTTCTTGGGAGATTTTGAAATGTTTTCGAAATGGAAGTATTTGGTAATGATTTTGAAAATGATATAGTATTGAAATCACTTGGGTCGCTGGAAAATAATTCTGATGATGACTGCGCAGTATCATCGGTGTGATTTTCGAGTTCTAAGTGGTGGATTACTACCAGAGATTTTGATTTGAATTGTTTTGAGAAAACAAGTTGTTTAGAAAATTCAAAGGTTTTGAATTGGAAGTATGATTTCAAATTGATTTGAAATAAAACCGGGAATTTAAGTTCTAGAAATTAAAATTTAACTAATGAAGTTAAATAAAATGTGATGGTAAAAATAAATTGAAATTTAACTTGAACATAGTTAAATAGAATAGAATTGAATTGGATTAGAGAATAATCTGTTATGGAATTGGGTTGATGAGTCAATAATTTGGAATTTGATATTGGGGTTCGAATGAAAATTCGATTTGGATTTGAGGATATGAACTGATTGGAATTTGATGGAAATAACACTGGTATATGCTGATTTGATAGCATATGGAAGTGATAGAGTTGATATTCCCGACAAAAAGGTACCAGTTTATATTATATATGAGTTTGAGATTTATAAGCCGAATTGGCAAGCCGCTTGGCTGTTTGATTTTCTTTTGGGTTAAAGCAGGCCCAGTGAGGCGAGTTGGAGTTTGAGATATTGACCAGTACAAAGGAGGTGCTGGCAAAAAAAAAAAAAAATCGAAAAGTTAAGGCGTTAGGAAATTTTCAGAATTTTTGAAAATTTGGTTAGCAGGAATAAATTAATATTTTAGTCAATATTAATTGGTTCAGTTGATACCAGAGATAAGAGGTAAACAGATAAATTTTTACCCAGAAGATAGGGTCATCCCCTAGCTTAGCAATTTCGAGGACGAAATTTTATTAAGGGGGGAAGATTGTAGTAACCCGCATTTTACTGTTGAACAATTTATTTATTTAATTTTTAAATATCGATTTATCGATATCGAGAACGTGAATTAAATAATATTGAATATTTAATTAATAATTATAATATAATTAAAATAGAGCTTGAAACGACACGGCAGTTCACTATTTGGCGATTTGAACTTCAACTGAATGTACTGGATTCGTTTTAAGCCGGATTTCTGTGAAACAAGAAACGCGTGGAGCTGGTGGAGTATATCTTTCTAGTGGAAGAGAAAAATCGGGATTTCGTCGTGTAGATTTTGAGTTACGTCCAAATCAAATTCTGGAAAAGTCGCTATGGATTTCCTTTATAATTTGCGACGCTTTATATACGTTATAAATCGATTTTTCGATACGAACTGAATATCGGGATAATCTGGAGTCTGGAAATCAAGTCATAAAATCTGAGGTGATATTCTGGAGCCAGACGACATCGTATATGGATATATACGATAATATAAATTTATTTATATTTAATTTAATAATATTTAAATATATTTATATATTTAAATGGGTCATCCAAAGCTTTAAAAATAGCCGCTTTTGCAAACGAAGTCGGAATTCGACGAAACTAGTTTTGTTGGATCCGCAATGTCAAATAGTTGTTAGATATCAAGTTTCGTGATTTTTAGAGTCACTGTATGGCCGTACGGATTTTTAGAGTGGAAAATAGTCAGTATTTTGATAGTTAAAAATACGCTGTGTGAGCAAACAAAGTCGGAATTCGACGAAACCAGTTTCGTTGGGACCGTAATGTCGAACTCTAGCCACATGTCCAGTTTCGTGATTTTTGGGTATCGTATGTAATCACGAGAATTTTTAGAAAGAAAAAATGAATATATAGATGAGCATATACCAGGAATATTCCTTTTATAAAATATCTAGATGTTTATATTTGCCTATAAATACCACTACTAACACCTTCTAACCTAATTTACACTTCTCTGGTCAATGAGAAAACCGCCGTCATTCTTCCTTTTCTTCACAGTAAAAATGAGAAGTTCAAAAATCAAATGAAAAAAAAGGTTCTATAAATTGTGGGACTTGTTTCTTGGGATCCTTGGAGTGCTGCGTTTCATTCTATACTAGTTTCTTTGAGTTCGGTGTAGATCTTGTTCGCTTGGAATGGTAACAGCCGAGAATTAGGGTTCATCGATTTTTGGGTTTTGGAGCTTTGATACATGAATCGAAGCTTGTAATGGAGTTCCTGAGGCAGTTTGGAGTGTGTGTTTAAGCTTTGGAAGGGATCGGTGAGATTAAGGTTCGGTGGTTGTCACTGTAGTGCGTGATCTATGAGCAGTTGTCGAGGAGGCTATCGAGTTGTGCGCTGATGGTACAGGATGAAGGTGTCTTCGAAGCAGGAGAATACAGGAGTGGTTGGAGATTGGATTGTGGCGGGAAGTAGGAGGACGAGGTGGTTGAAGTTGCGTTAATGGTGAAGAGTTCTGTTCGGTGAAGATGAATTAAAGCCCGGTTGATCACCGGCAGAAGTCGTATTAGAGGAGGAAGATTATGTGAGGTCCAAGCTAACTAAATATTAAGGAGATAATGTTTGGGTTAGGCAAAGTGAGTGGAGTTGATTAATTTGGCAATTTCGTTGTTTTCCTGGAGCTTGGTGCGTGGTGTTTGGGGGAAGACAAAGAACGGTGCGGGCTTGTTAGTGGGGGAAGTGGGCCGAGTGGTGAGGTGAGGCCCGTTAGGGAATTAAATAGTTTATTTTTTTTCAATTTAAATAGTGTATAAGCTTCGTAACGTCGTATCTTGGTCATACAAGATCAGATGGACGAACCGTAAGTTGCGTTGGGACCGTATGGACGAGAGCTTCGAAATGGAACTGACCGCGAGTCAATCAGAGCTCATTACAATTTATGGCAAAATAAATTGTCCGTTGCAGTCAAATAACGCAAACCGTTATTCAACGGTTAACGCGCCAATGTGAGTAAAAACTCAGTAACTCTCCTCAATTTATATTTTAATATAAATTGTATTTTATTTCTGTATTTGACTGCTAGTTATGTACTGTTAATTAGGACTGTTAAGTGTATTGTTAAATTGGACTGTAGATTGGACTGTTAAATAATTGATTGAAAACAGTATGGATATATATATCTACATATATATATATATATATATATATATATCGTTATTAAACGGTGATTTTGTTATCAGTGTATTTCATTAGAAATGCAAGTGATGTTATATACGTTGTTTAACATCGGTGGATGCTGGGAAACAGGTTGGAGGAATCCGGCTGGATTCCTCAACATTTATTTTACTGTTATTTGTATATTGTGATATATACTGTGATATATAATCTGTTGTTGATTGTATATGTTTGGATGATATTGATCATTGACAATTGGTTGTTTAAAAACAATAGAAAACACTGAAAATGTAGAAAAGGGGATTTTCAATATTTATATTGAAAATGAATTATTTATAAAAGCGAAGGATTTTATAAAAGGATATTTATTTAGAAATAAATAAATAAAATAAAGGAATATTTATTTAGATTAAATAAATAGAATAAAGGGTATTTAATTAGGGATTAAATAATTAGAGTTATAAAGGAAAATCTATTTAGGAAAATAAATAGATTATACAAAAGGAAATCTATTTAGGAAATAAATAGAAGTTAAAATAAATAGAAATAAAAGGAAAGTTAGTTAGTCGGATATAAATATTCGAATCAAGTTAGTTAAGTGGTCAAACCAAGCTAGTCGAACCAAACTAGTCAAGCTAGTCGATCCCAAATCGAGCCGAAATGGTCGAGTCAAACCAAATCGAGCCAAATGGTCGAGTCAAACCAACCGAGTCGAGCTGGTCAGGTCGAACCAATCGAGTCAAGTTGGTCAAGTTAGTCGAACCTGGTCAGTACAACCAAGCTGGTCAAGTTGGTCGAACCTGGTCAGTCGAGTCGAGTAAGTCAAACTTAGTTAATCGAAAGGAGTTTATCGATTTAGTAATCGATAGGAGTTGATTGATTTAGTCAATCGAGATGAGTTAATCGGTTTTAAATAAATCGAGAGGAGTTAATCGAATATGGTATTCGAACCAAATGGTCAAACCAAGTGGTCGAACCGAGTAGTCAAACCTGGTCAGTCAAACCAAATGGGTCAGGTTAGTCAAACTTGGTCGGTCAAACCAAGTAAGTCGAGTTAAGTTAGTCAAGTTAGTCGAGCCTAGTTAATCGAATCGAATTGGTCGAACCAAGTAAGTCGAATTAGTCGAGTCAAGTTAAGTTAGTCGAGTTAAGTTCGTCGAGTTAAATTAATCGATGTTAGTTTCATCGAAAGGAGTTATCGATGTTAGTTTCATCGAAAGGAGTTATCGATGTTAGTTTCATCGAAGGGAGTTATCGATTATAATTTAATCGAAGTGAGATTTTCAAATATGGGATATTTGAAAGGAAGAGTTATCGAATATTAGTTATTCGAAGAGAGACTATCGAATATCGTTTATTCGAGAAGGAGTAAATCGAATATAGGTTATTCGAAGAAGAGTTAATCAAATAGAGATTTCTCGAAGAGAGCAAATCGGCAAATTCGATTATATCGAATTCGGGAAAGTACTTATACTTTCCAGTGTTTAAATAGAGATTTATTTATTTATAAATAAATAAGTGTTAGGTTAATTATTCACTAATAAGAATAGAAGTTATAATTAAAGTTAGATAATTCGAAAGTAGGGATTATAACGTTATCGTTATAACCAATGTTCTAAATATAGAAGAGGATCAGTAAAATTTGAATCCGAGAAAGGCGTAAAGAAGTTGTTAAAGATTAAAAGATAAACTTTGACCATTTTGAAGTTATAACGTTGTTCAGTTAAGGTCTGAGAGGTAATTATACCCCAACTTGAGTGACTTCCTTCTTAACTAAGAAATGGTAAGGTTTGATCGTAAAAGAGTTTTGGAAATGTTTTCCAAACGAGAATCAGAAATGTTTTCTGATAAAAGAAAATAAGAATTTAGAATATAGGGAAACAGGAGATAAGTAAATAAATGAACTAAAGAGATTATTGTTAAATGATGTTTGTTCGATATAATTTCCATCTGGGAATAATATCGTTGTTTGCACACTTGTTTTTCTTTGATAGTTAAATCACCGACTATCGAAGTTTTGACCATTTTAACGTTGTTAATATGGAGAGACCGGTTGGATTATTTTCCATAGAACCACTCTGTATTGGCATAAGCGTTGCGAATCATATATGCCAAAGATAATTGAAGATGGAGTAAAATGCAAGGGCTATCCTGTTTACAGAATAGTGCCTTCGGTTTGTCCAGTCCCAGGACAACTTGTATGGACGAAGGTCTGACAGAGTATATCCAATGGATCGCGTAAGTTGATATGTTCAAACGTATTCACGTTTGGTGGCGGAGGAATTCGTTTCTCTAAGCTGTATACCCGTGTTATTTTTGGATAAGTCAATTTGTGATTTGGTGGGTATGACGATGTGATGTTCTAAGTGAATGAGGATGACTTGTATGAATGAATGTCTAACAGAGTATTTCCAGAAAGGTCACGTACATTGATTTCTTCAACCGTACCAAGAGTGGAAGCGGAGAAGGAAACTTCTTTTAGCTGACACGTAATGTATTGTTGTAGACGTCAATTAGTGATTTTCGATGGATCTGACAATGTGGCATTCGAAGTGAATCTGATGTGATGATAAAGCGTAGCTTCTAGCCTCATCAACCGGTAAATGACAGAAATCGGGCAGGCAGCATGGCTAAGTCGGTCGCACCGAAGTAGGGTGTATAATCACCTATCTAGTGAATATTCATTTATTTCTTAAATCTATCAATGCTGTCCCATATATACGGGAACGGTTGCTGATCCCAACCGTTGGTGATGTACATTCGATACACTCAAGCGAAATGAGTGGTCGGTCATGTGTGGCTGAGTTGCAAGATGTTCTTGTTGAACTCCAGTGTATCGTTCCTAGAGTACACTGATCGGAAGGTGGTTCCATACCTTGTCATAGTTGGAAATCCAATCATCCAATACGTGCTTGCGTTTTTTATTGTATACTATATATGTAGTAACGTGAGATGCAAGCGTTTCTACTAGACTGATATTTATTTGTACTTAGACATTATTATAATATCAGAATGATATTGCTTTGAAAAGTTATTTGGATTCTCATAAGGGAAAAACCCGTTCCATATTCACGGCGTGGTCTTATGAGATATCATATACCTGTTTAAATGATTTGAGTTTATTCACACCAGTCCCATGACTGACCCGGAGTTTATTTTGTTGTTTTCCCTAAACTCTTGGGTGCCTAAATTTGTACGGGCAGTCAAGTAGTCGGGATTTTACAGATACACTTGGAGAGCTTGGAGCAGGAGGCTTCAGGATTCTATAGCTATTATTATTTCCGCCGTTGTTGTAAGTGTTGTACTCTGATAAGTGTTATTGTATACATATACTGATGTATTTCAAAGATATGTTATGTTATATTTTATTCGTTCCGCTGTGAGATTCGTGTTTACTCTGATGATGATGTTCTTCTTCTTCTTCTATTCTATAAGTTCTATCTTATCTATTCTCACCTTCTAATTTCTTTCATTAATTACTGGGATTTTTTCGATGTTTTGGTTATCGACGTCGAGCTTACGTCGATAACCAAAGCCGCTCAAAATACGGGTTACTACACCCAAGGTGAGAACTTCTCACCAAAAATTATTTTTATACATTTGTTTATTTGATAACTGCATATATGAACTGTTTCCCCATCGTCCACAGACCATGGACGACTTGTTTGTTTGTTTGATTGTGTTGTGAAAATTGATTGTGTGATGTGGAATGGAATAAAATATTTTGTAGTTAAAAATATAATTTTTAACGTGTATATGAATAAAATAAATATTGATAAACAAATCGGATGATTTATTTATGTACACACATTTGACTGATATTGATTAGGACGATAAATTTTACGCATCACCCAACTGCACAAATAAAATTCATTATTTGTTGATTGAAACTCCACACGGGTATTGAGATGATATTGGACATACACTAATCCCAATATTTAGTTGTATGTCAATCGATTGGTTGACAAGCTGTGTAAGCATTGAATATTTATATTTAATGCTTATGTAGTGTAGAATGCACTATGGATGATGGTTGAATGCGTTGGGTTGTTGTTGTGTACATGTGTTGTATGAAATCGATATTAATAACATTATATGGTAATTGACTGTGTCCGATTCCAGTTCAGAAAGGATGAATATTTTAAAATAACGAATATTTTAAAATAGTGAATACTTTAAAATAATATTCAGTAAAAGATAAAAACTGCTTTTGATGTCCAATTTGGAATCGACACGAATATATTTAAATATATGAAGCCGTGTCGATTAGATTAATGCAATTTTGATGTGAACGATATTTATATCGGTTTCATTCATTTTTATAATGAATATCGATAAGGAATTGATTTCAAAATTTAATGTTTTGAAAATACTATCATTTATATATCGATGATATGGAATATTCAATTTTGATTGGAAATTGAATATGAAGTTGAAATCATTTTGAAAACGAATTTAAAATGATTTATAAAATACGTTTTAAATGGAAATTGACGAAATATATATAATATATTATATATATAATGTCCTGAATAGAACGCGCCGCGCCGCAGCAGTTCGCGAATTTCGACCATTGACTTCGAATGGACATTACGGGAGATCCGACCGTCGGATTCTCCTAAGACCCGGACCGTTGGATTCGTATCGAAAAGAGATTTCCAACGAATACAAGAGATTTGAAATCTAACGGTTGGATTTGGAATCATGTCCAAATCAAATTTGGAAAAGGTCGCTATAAGTGCAGTTCGATGACCGTTTATGGAAATCGACTGTACGGGCCTTGATAAAATTATTAAAAATATTAATAATTTGTGTAAAATCATAATAAATGATTTGGAAAGAATTGGGATGAAAAATTCCATATTTGAAAGGATAAAAATATATTTTTATCCAAATGAGCTAGTTATGAACTAGAATTATAATCCAATATTTTTAAATAAATAAATGGGATTTGAAATGGTTTAAAAAATAACCGGAATTTCCAATATAAGGATTGGAAGGGATTTGAATCGAAATTATCTTCGGAATATTTTGATATTGGATTCCGTGATTATATGGATATTGTGGAGGAATTTGGAAGATATATATCGTTATTCCAATACGATATTCGTTGGTTTCAAAATTTAATATTGAATATAAGCCGATATATTTTCTATCAGAGCCTTGTATTTAATATCAAATTGGATTTTGAGTTTATCGTGAACGGTGTTTTAAATAACATTTGTTCTTTAACCCAATTAACAATGGAATGAGATTTTGGGTTTGTCGTCAACTATGTTTTAAGTGACACTGTTCTTAAACCCAGTGTGAAAAGAATAAATCTTTTAATTAAGATTTAAAGAAGAATTACCAATTAATTTACATCCAAGTGGAGCTGAAAATGGAATGTCAATTGGGTTTATTGTGAACTGTGTTTTTAACGACATTCATTCTTTAACCCAATTTACAGTGAAATGGGATTTGGAATTTATAAATATTTTTATTGAGATTTAACGGGAATTTTACAAAGTAAAGTTTTCCAATTTAATATATTAAATTGGAATTGAATGGAATTCGATAGATAATAATCGAAGGGAACTTCTGTGGAGGAAGAGTGTTAATACATATGGAATTTAAAAGGCTTTTCCATTATTCCATTTATATTATTAGTTAGATACGGAGGTTGATATCGATTATATATCGATTTTTTTTCCCTGAAGATTACATAATTAATGGAATGTGATTTGGGTTTATCGTGAACTGTGTTTTAAATGACATTAGTTCTTTAACCTAGTCAAAGGCAGGATTACATGTATGTCATTGTATTTCGAACTGAATGGTTGATCTCTGCTAAATATATAATTGTTTGGTGGTGGAGAATTTATTCTCTTGCTTAACACCCTTCTCTGAGACGTACGAGCTTAGAGGTTATATATCGGCAGAAATCAATAGTACGGTGTAGATTGTCGATGCGACATATTTCCAAAGTTAAATAATCATTAATATTGATTTTTGGAAAGATTAAAACTAAGTGGAGTTTTAATGAATCTTTAATTAGATTGAAATGGGAATTGATAATTTAAATTATCAAATTTGGAAAATGATCGAGAATGGAGTATCGCCAGTTTTGCTCCTAGCGAAAGTTAAATCTTTAATTAGATTTGAACGGGAAATGGTAATTAAATTTACCGATAACACCATGGTTTTAGATATGGAGTATGATCATTTTTGCTCCATGGGATGAATAGGTTGGGATTGGGAAATAAAATAAATGATTACTTCGGTGTGGTTCGCTAATCCCGACTAGTTTGGAAAATCTTAATACTGTTTGAAATGATATCCAAAGGAAGATTAAAGAATAAATTTTAAAGAATTTATCTTTGATAAAATTAATGGGAACCTTTCCCTAAGAATGTGAATATTTGAATAAAAGGATTGGAATGTGGTGTATGTTGTGTTTATATCACTTGATTATAATATATACGCGAGTTATTCAGAAAGGCCGCATTTATACCCATTCTGAATAACTGATTCGACGATAAGTCGACGATGAAGATGGTGGTTGAAGACCGGAGGTCTTCACATCGTTTGGATGATTACTGATTGGGTTGTACACCCAAGACGATGTAATAAGTGGTGATCGTCCAGACATACTTGGAGATCGATGGATATGCGAGAGCCTCTGTAACAACCCAGAAAACCAAAACCAATTTAAAATTTTTATTTTGGCAATTTTAATGAATTTTGAATATTTAAAATGATTTATTTTAAATAATAACGACGAAAAATTTGTTTTTGACGAAGTCAGAACGAATAATTTTATTTTAATTATATAACGAGCCTAAAATGGCACGGCAGTTTGAAAATTCGATTTCTAATTTCAATTGAATATATAGAATTCAATATAAGTCAGAATTGGACGAAACAAGAAATATTTGAATCAGTTTAATCATATCTTTCTAACGGATGTAAGAAACTGAGATTTCACTTTAGAAGTTGAAAGATATTGTCCATTTTAAAATTTAGAAAAGTCACTGTGGAATTTATATATATTTTAATATATAAAAAGGCCTTAAAAATAACCGTTTTGCTAATGACCTCCGTTTTCGACGAAACCACTTTTGTTGGGACCGGAATGTCAAATTTTTGCTGGATTCCAATTTTCATAATTTTTGGGATCAATATGTGAGCGTGGCAAAAGAAAACGTGTTTTAATAGTTTCAATCAATTTGGATTGACCAGAAAATGGCCATTTTTCAAACGGTCTCCAAATTCGATGAAATTAGTTTTGTAAGGACTGTATCGTAAAAACAAAGCCAGATTTATTTTCTAGAATTTTTCAAATTATTATGTGACCCCAGTAAATTAAAATGTACGTTCAAATTAAATATTGAATGTTATATATTTTAATTTTAATTTTAACGAAAACTAGTCGAAATAGTCGAATTGGCTTGTGAAACATATCCCATTGTGTTCGGAATGAGGGTATCTAGCTAGGGGTGGCCGTCGTTGGGTTTGATTTGGAGTTCGAATCGTTAAACTTCACGCTGATTAATAAAGAAATTAAATATTAATAAAAATAGGTTATAAATAACCATTCACTACACCCTAGAATCAGTCAAACCTTCTAACCATGGTCAAACTCGTGTCAGCCACCATCCATTTCTTCAACAAACCGTAAAAGCTCCTTTGATAAATCAATAGAAAATAAAATGAGTTCCAATAAATCTTTGGATGTCTATATTTGGTTTCAGCAATCGAAGAGCTTCAATTCTGTGTGTATTTTATAGGGTGTGATACCCATTTCTGAAACTTGAAAACATACAGTGTGCGTGGCGTGGTTTAGGAATATTGATTTTGGGAGATTAAAGCTCTAATTTGCGAAACAAGTGTTGTTATTGAGTTCATGGCATCATATAACACCTCACCGTCATTTTTTACCAAATTTCGCAACAATAAATGTCATGACATCCTACCGTTCCCGCTGAAGCATTGTTCGACGCGATCATGGATGGGGGGGTTCGAACTTGGTATCGTGGGTATGAAATTGGAGAGTTTGTGATGAGATAAATTAAGAAGATTTTAATTTTACTTTTAGTGAAGTTGTTTGGGAGAACAAGGATTGATAAAGTGTGTCCATGGCTAAGGAAGGGCACGACATTGAACTGGAAGAAGACGCAGTGAGGATGGGATTAATCATGTGATTAGGAAATTAAGGGGTAAATTATAATTTGAATAATTATATTTGTATTGTTTAAATTGTATTCAATATTGAAAAATATATAACTTCCTCATATGTAATCGGAATTCAGCGAAACAGGATACGTTGGAACCATATTGATGAGGGCTTCGCAACGAAATTGATTTAGAGAAATTTGGAGCTCGTTGCAATTTTTGACGAAATAAAACGCTTGCTTGAACAATTGAAAACAATCGTTATTAAATGATTTTCTATCCAATCAGGGTGTGAATTTCTCACTATTATTTTTGTATAGTCATTTAAATTATTTTGTAAGGGCACATATGAACTGCTCCCCATCGTCCATAGACCATGGACGACTTGTTTGACTGTATTGTGATATAGAAATTGATTGTGATTGTCATGTGTTGATATTGTTGTATATATATATACACACACACACGATGTGAATGAATTATATATATGATGTGAATGAATTATATATATGATGTGAATGGAATATATATATACGATGTGAATGAATTATATATATACGACGTTAATGAATTATATATATAAGATGTGAATGAATTATATATATACGATATGAATGAACTATATATATACGATGTGAATGAATTATGTATAGATACTATGTGAATGAATTATACACATACGATGTGAATGAATTATATATATATAAGATGTGAATGGATTATATATATACGATGAGAAAATAATATATATATATATATATACACAATGTGTAATATATATATATGCGGTGTGCAAAATATTTGTTCGTTAAAAATATAATTTTTAACATATACATACGTTGTATGAATTATATATATGAGATATATGAAATGGTCTTGAAACGGAATAAATATTAGTTCACTAAAAAAAATTATTTTGTAGCGTAAATATATGGGATATATGAAATGGTCATGAAATGAAATAAATATTGGATCGTTAAAAATATAATTTCAAACATGTACATACACTGTATGAAATTGTCATGTATATGGAATATTCAGTTTTGATATAAAATTGAAAATGAAGTTGAAATCATTTTAAAACAAATTTAAAACGATTTATAAAATACGTTTTAAATGGAAATCGATGAAATATCTATAATATATATATATATATTTAATGGCCTAAATAGAATGCGCCGCGCAGCGAGCATTCGCGCATTTCGACCATTGACATCGCATTGACATTACGGGAGATCCGACCGTTGGATTCTCCTAAAACCGGAACCTTTGGGTTCGTTTCGAAAAGTGCTTTCCAATGGATATAAGAGATTTGAAATCTAACGGTTGGATTTGGAATTATGTCCAAGTCAAATTTGAAAAAGGTCGCTGTAAGTGCAGTTCGATGACCGTTTATGGAAATCGACTGTACGTGCCTTGATAAAATTAATAAAAATATTAATAATTTGTGTGAAATAATAATAAATGATTTGGAAAGAATTGGGATGAAAAATTCCATATTTGAAAAGATAAAAATATATTTTTATCGAAATGAACTAGTTATGAACAAGAATTATAAATCCAATATTTTTAAATAAACAAACTGGATTTGAAATGGTTTTAAGAATAACCAGAATTTCCAATATATGAATTGGAATGGATTTGAATTGAAATTATCTTCGGAATATTTCGATATTAGATTCCGTGATTATACAAATATTGTGGAGGAATTTGGAAGATATATATATCATTATTTCCAATACGATATTTGTTGGTTTCGGAATTTGATATTGAATACAAGTCGATATAATTTCTATTCAGAGCCTTATATTTTATATCAAATTGGATTTTGGGTTTGTCGTGAACTGTTTTCAAATGACATTAGTTCTTTAACCCGAGTAAAAGCAAGATTATTTTCCAGAAAGTTGGACAATCAATAAGAAATGATTTTTGGGATTAAAACCAATTGGGGTGTGAATAAAACTTTAAATAGATTGTGAATGAATAAACGGTAATTGATTTTTACCAAAACATGTGTTGTGATTAAACCAAATTTACTTGGTTGTTGATATTCATGATTGGGATTGATTGATTGTTTGGATTGTGCTCAACCAGTTTATGAGCAAGATATGCTTTTACATTTAGCATTGGGTTGGGTAGAAATACTGGTAGGCAAACATCTTGTGAAACACTTCACGGTTTGACTATGAGGTGTTAGCGAAGTTGTTGAGTTCATTTCAAATTTAATGAATGATTTTGAAATGATATTTTGCTTAAGTGAAAAGAAATGTATTCCCGATTTTGGATAGGGAATGTTTTATAAAAATGTTTTATAAAATAGAAAGGATTTCGAGGGCTAAAACCCGATGATTTGGAAATGAATTATGGTTTTACATTGTAGTTCATCACATATTCGATTAGTTTCTATTAATGATGTATCTATTTGGTGGCGGAGAATTTATTCTCTTGCTTAACACCCTTCTTTGAGACATACGAGCTCAAAGGTTATGTGATTAATAGTGACTAATCGTATGTGTGAATTACTAATGTGAAGAACTATAGTTTGAAAGTACTTGTGATTATTATGTTGTGAAATGATTTTTCCCTACTTCGGGATATAAAATGATTTAGCAAGTATGTGGCTAAATATTCGGGTAACCCGAGAGCGACTAATAGTATGGGGCTGGATCCAGTACCTTAGGGTGAGTGGTCAGCAGTGTAGCCTACTCCATGCGTGGGAGATGCACACACACACACACACACACACACACACACACACACACACACACACATATATATATATATATATATCAATTCGGTTGGGCGCGTACTGCTCGGTCTTAGGGCTGTGCTCGGTATTTGGTTGCATACTTGTTTGTATGCATTGTTATGTTTTGGAATTCATATTTCCAGTGATTTGATTTGAGATCCCGAAGTGAAATCTACTTTGATATAGAAGCTAGATATGTATTTCAAATGATTTGAAATAGAAATCGGGAAATAAAGTCCAAAGGAATAATTTCTGTAAATTGAATTGGATTTGGAAAATCTAAGTATGGTGATTAACCTAAATGGGTAGATTGGGATATTGCATATTGATTGATGCATAGTAGATCCGTATCTCTATTACTGATTGTTGTTTATACATTGGCATTCATGGGGGTGAACCCGGTACGCGTTAGCGGCGTGGTCCTATGATTTGCCTTATCATCTATATAAGTTAATTTTAACTGTAGAGTTTCTCACACCAGTCCCATGACTGACCTATAGTTTGTTTTTCCCTTGCAAACTCGGGTGTTCCTATTTTCCACACAGGCAGTCGAGTAGTTTATTTTGCAGATATATTTAGCAGGATTCTGGATTGAAGCTTAAAGCTGTGTCCAGAGCATTGATAGTCTTCCGCTGTGCTAGTTTATTTATTTTCCGCTGTACATTGTATTACATTTGTTGTAAATAAATCTTCCGCTGTATTATCTTTCGATATACTCTGATATTCTGTACTCTGATTTAACATTATTATGATGTTTATAAAAGTCTTCTGTTATTTGTTCTAATGTGTTGTACGCCTAGAGTTAGCGTATCCGGGTTTTGAACGGTCTTGGTCGATTTAGCGATCGATTATGTCCGAGCGAAATCCGTATCGTTACAGATGGTATCAGAGCTTTGGTTTATAGGGCTCGAGAATAAGGCACATTAGAACCGAACAAAAGAATTCATCAGAGATTGGATTAGCAATATCCAATGAGAATGACTTGTTAGAGATGGGATCAGTAGCATTCTAGAATGAGTGTGAAGAGTATTATTATTAAAATAAAAAGTGAAAACAAATATTTTTTTGAAGATTTAAACCATTTTATAAGTATTTGAATATTTTATTTGTATTGAATTTGGACAATCCAATATATAAAGATTTTGCATATATGCCTTGCAAACGTGTATTCGAAGTTTTAATATACTGGATAGATAAGGAATCACACTCTAGTCGCCCGGACATGATTCTGATGATGGCACACCATCATCGGTATTTTTGCTCAAGTTTCAAAAAGTGAGATATCTATATATTTCCAATTGACTGGTGTGGGAACCAAAACTAGATAGGGTTTATTATTGTGAATTGGCATCAAAAACATAATTTTCTATATATGTATCAAAATTTTGAGTTTGAAACGTTAATTCACTAATTGATTGATGGTTGTGTTGTATGATTATTTGTTATCTTATAAAACCATTACATGAAAGAATGGTACATATAGCCAAATTGTATCAAATATTGTACTGTATTGAAAATTGTTTGGAATTGCATACATGTACATATATATATGTGTGAACAGGTAATAGCAAGGAGGCTAGAGAAGAGGAATAAAATTGTATGCCCGATAAATAGGTACATGTTTACTAATTTATTGGGTTTGGATGATTTAATGAGCCGATTGGCTTTTACTTATTATTTTTGAGATGAGAGGGCCTGTGTGGGGGTTTGGGGATTTTCCCTATGCTCCCCGTACAAAGGAGGTTATGGCGAAATTTTTTGAAAATTTAGGGTGTTAGCCAAATTTTTGGAAAATTTGAAATTTCTTAGAAACTGAAAAGTTAAAGAATGAAAGCCAAACTGAAAGTTGAGTTGTTAGTAAAACAACTTTCAGCTCCGTTCCTTTTCGAGGACGAAAAGATTTTAAGTGGGGGAGATTGTAACTACCCGAAAAATCAGAACCAATTAAAAATTTTTATTTTGGCAATTTTAATGAATTTTGAATATTTAAAATGATTTATTTTAAATAATAACGAAGGAAAATTTGTTTTTGACGATGTTAGAACAAATAATTTTATTTTAATTATATAACGAGCCTGAAATGGCGCGGCAATTTGTAAATTCGATTTCTAATTTCAATTGAATATAAATAATTCAATATAAGTCAGAATTGGATGAAACAAGAAATATTTGAATCTGTTTAATTATATCTTTCCAACGGATGTAAGAAACCGAGATTTCACTTTGGAAGTTAAAAGATATGTCCAGTTTAAAATTCAGAAAAGTCGCTGTGGAATTTATATATATTTTAATATATAAGAAGGCCTTAAAAATAGCCATTTTGCAAACGACCTCCGTTTTTTATGAAACCACTTTTATTGGAACCGGAATGTCAAATTGTTGCTGGATTCCAATTTTCATAATTTTTGGGATCAATATGTGAGCATGGCAAAAGAAAACGTGTTTTAACAGTTTAAGTCAATTTGGATCGACCAGAAAATGGCCATTTTTCAAACGGTCTCCAAATTCGATGAAATTAGTTTGGTTAGGACTGTATCGTCAAAACATAGCTAGATTTATTTTTCTAGAATTTTTCGAGTTAGTATGAGACCCTAGTAAATTAAAAATGTATGTTCAAATTAAATATTGAATGTTATATATTTTAATTTTAGCGAAAACTAGTCGAAACGGTTGAATTGGCTTGTGAAACATATCTCATTGTGCTCGGAATGGGGGTATTTAGCTAGGGGCGGTCGTCATTGGGTTTGATTTGGAGTTCGAATCGTTAAACTTCACATTAATTAATAAGGAAATTAAATATTAATAAAACTAGGTTATAAATAACCATTCACTATACCCTAGAATCGGTCAAACCTTCTAACCATGGTCAAACTCGCTTCAGCCGCCATCCATTTCTTCTACAAACCATAAAAGCTCCTTCGATAAATCAATAAAAAATCAAATGAGTTCCAATAAATCCTTGGATGTCTATATTTGGTTTCAGCGATCGAAGAGCTTCAATTCTGTGTGTATTTTACAGGGTGTGATACCCATTTCTGAAACTTGAAAACATACAGTGTGCGTGGCGTGGTTTAGGAATATTGATTTTGGGAGATTAAAGCTCTAATTTGCGAAACAAGTGTTGTTATTGAGTTCATGGCATCATATAACACCTCACCGTCATTTTTTACCAAATTTCGCAACAATAAATGTCATGACATCCTACCGTTCCCGATGAAGCATTGTTCGACGCGAGCATGGATGAGGGGGTTCGAACTTGGTATCGTGGGTAAGAAATTGGAGAGTTTGTGATGAGATAAATTAAGAAGATTTTAATTTTACTTTTAGTGAAGTTGTTTGGGAGAACAAGGATTGATAAAGTGTGTCCATGGCTAAGGAAGGGCACGACATTGAACTGGAAGAAGACGCAGTGAGGATGGGATTAATCATGTGATTAGGAAATTAAGGGGTAAATTATAATTTGAATAATTATATTTGTATTGTTTAAATTGTATTCAATATTGAAAAATATATAACTTCCTCATATGTAATCGGAATTCAGCGAAACAGGATACGTTGGAACCATATTGATGAGGGCTTCGCAACGAAATTGATTTAGAGAAATTTGGAGCTCGTTGCAATTTTTGACGAAATAAAACGCTTGCTTGAACAATTGAAAACAATCGTTATTAAACGATTTTCTATCCAATCAGGGTGTGAATTTCTCACTATTATTTTTGTATAGTTATTTAAATTATTTTGTAAGGGCACATATGAACTGCTCCCCATCGTCCATAGACCATGGACGACTTGTTTGACTGTATTGTGATATAGAAATTGATTGTGATTGTCATGTATTGATATTGTTGTGTATATATATATATACACACACACACGATGTGAATGAATTATATATATGATGTGAATGGAATATATATATATATATACGATGTGAATGAATTATATATATACGATGTTAATGAATTATATATATAAGATGTGAATGAATTATATATATACGATATGAATGAACTATATATATACGATGTGAATGAATTATATATAGATACTATGTGAATGAATTATACACCAACGATGTGAATGAATTAAGAAGATTGGAGAGTTTATTCCAAATTCCGCAACAACAAATGTCGTGACATCCTACCGTTGCCGCTGAAGCACTGTTCGACGCGAGCAGGGATGGGGGTTCGAACTTGGTATCATGGGTTTGAAATTGGAGAGTTTGTGATGAGATAAATTAAGAAGATTTTTATTTTAATTTTAGTGAAGTTGTTTGGGAGAGCAAGGATTGAGAAAGTGCGTCCATGGCTAAGGAAGGGCATGACATTGAACTGGAAGAAGACGCAGTGAGGATGGGATTTGGGGATTAATCTTGTGATTAGGAAATTAAGGGGTAAATTATAATTTGAATAATTATATTTGTATTGTTTAAATTGTATTCAATATTGAAAAATATATAACTTCTTCATATGTTATCGGAATTCAACGAAACAGGATCCATTGGAACCATATTAACGAGGGCTTTGCAATGAAACTGATTTGGAGAGATTTGGAGCTCGTTGCAATTTTTAACGAAATAAAATGCTTGATTGAACAATTGAAAACAATCGTTATTAAACGATTTTCTATCCAATCAATGTAAGAATTTCTCACTATTATTTTTATACAGTTATTTAAATTATTTTGTAACTGCACATCTGAACTGCTCCCCGTCGTCCACAGACCATGGATGACTTATTTGACTGTATTGTGATGTAAAAATTGATTGTGATTGTCATGTATTGATATTGTTGTGTATATATATACATATATATATACACGATGTGAATGAATTATAAATATAAGATGTGAATGGAATATATGTATACACGATGTGAATGAATTATATATATACGATGTGAATGAATTATATATATAAGATGTGAATGAATTATATATACGATGTGAATGAATTACATATATACGATGTGAATGAATTATATATATACACATATATATATATATATATATATATGATGTGAATGAATTATATATATACGATGAGAAAATAATATATATGTATATATGTGATGTGTAACATGTTGGATCTAGATTAAACATAGAGGGGGGGGGGGGGGTGAATAAGGTTTATTACAGTTTATCGCTGATATTTAAAAACAATCACAGTACAGCAATCAGCAGGGAAATAAATGTAGTAAATAAATAACACAGATATACACAGCTTCGGCAGACTCTGCCTACTGCTGCATTCACTAAGGTTTCTACTAGGTGCTAATAACAGATCCCGCTTACAGACCCTGTAAACTCGCATTCCCTGCTCCTGTACTAACCCTATGCTCAAAACCGTAGACTGATCTTGTGACGGCCCGCCCCGCACCAACCGACATTTACTCCAAAGGTGCGCTGTACACATGTCCAGTTAGCACGGAATGGGTCGTCGGAAGGAAAGGGAAGAAGGAAATGAACATACAAAGAACCTGTAGAATGTCTCACAGCGCATAGAACAAAATATAATAATAACATACTTGACATAAAACAGGAGAGACAGTGCATAAGCTGAAAATCAGAACTAAACATCATAGCAGTAGAAATCCAAAATACAGCTTATTACAACTTTCAAACTGTCTCAAAGCAAATGCAAGATAAAGGAGGTACACTACTAATGCCCAAGTAGCGACCATCAACGACACAGGGAGAATGTGCATATATATATATATATATATCATACGTGGAAGCCTCCTGCCCACCTCCGAATCGGCTACTCGCGCATCACCAGCTAACCTGTCTCTAGTCTGCTCGTGTGAGCACCCAGAGTAATAAGAGGAGACATAAAACTCTGGGTCAGACATAAAGCCTGGTATGAGCGATAAGCATCTAAAGTGAACAATAACAGGTAGACTAAAACATACCTGAACCTGGACCTGCAACCAAAGAGTTAGCACTACATACTGTACAACACTCCAAGGTATCATATCAAACAATATAAGATACGGAGGTGGGGGAGATGTGCATGTCATAGGGATGGCAAACAATCAAACATAGCATCCATCCTCACATCTCTCACTCAGTGCGTAAAGCATACGATATTCACCACTTCGATCACCCAACATACCTTGCTACGATCACTCTGCCCCATGAAGTCATAAATGGCTTCACTGCACTGATAACGTAGCCACTAATCATTTGCTATGTCCACTTTGCCCCATGGAGTTATTCACCCCACTGCACTGGCTCATAGCCTTACCAATCCTTACTATGTCCACTTTGCCCCATGGAGTCACGAGAACCCCACTGCACTGGCTCATAGTCTTACTAACCCTTACTATGTCCACTTGCCCCATGGAGTTATTCACTCCATCCGCGCTGGCTCATAGTCTTACTACGCATCACCTTGCCCCTCAGGTCATAATGACCCTACTGCACTGATAACGTAGTCTTGCTACCATCACTTTACCCCTTAGGTCATAATAACCCTACTGCACTGATAAGTAGCCCATCATTCATTCTTAGTGGTGAATCGAAGTTATGAACGTCGACAACTCCTTAGCACACGTCCCGCAGCAATGTCCAACCATGAAGTGAACTCATTGGTTCCCAACTGGTTCCGGGATCCTGAGCTCTAACTCCCATTTGGACTACCTTTGCATCTCGGGTTATTGGTCATCACCATCGAATCGGATCGGATCAGCCTTCACATTCTTCATCGGATCGGATCGGCCTTAGGCATTCGGATCGGGTCGCGCCTCCTGCATCAGATCGGGTCGTGATCCTCCAGGTGATCGGATCGCCCTCCTCCATTGTCTCGTGAATCCATTCTCCATCGGATCGGGTCTCCCCTTCTGGTCGGATCGTGAACTCCCAGCGGATCGCGTTCCAACGGGTCGGATCGTGCTATATGGATCGGGTCATGACTTCCCATCAGTTCGTGAGGCTGGTCGGTTCGTGGAAGGACGAGGCAGATCGCATAACAACTCCTCATGTCGGATCGTGATCATCTGATTCGGATCGGGGTGCGAAGCGCGAGTGCGGATCGTGGACATGGCATGCGATCCGATCCGGATCCCTGCATACTTCCTGCAGCTGTTTCAACGAGTTGTTTACGCCTCTCGACGGCGTTTTCGACCATTCCAACTATTCTAATCAGTCACAAAGCATTTCATACAGTCATAGCAACATACATAATCAACCCCAAACATCAAAACATCAACATAATAGGTTAAAATGTATCAAACATACCCAAAACCCCATATTCCCCCCAAAGCATATTTAGGTGAAACTAATGATAGGATTAACAAAACTTAACCAAATTAACCCAAATTCATAGCAGAGGTCTTAAACATCATTTAAGAATTTATGAACATTTTTCCCGAATTTATTAGTGTATAAATTCGCTAATTAACACTAATTACCCCTAATTAGCCATGATTAGTGTAAAACTATGCAAATCACTCACCTTACCACAAATAAACTAAGATCTGAAATAATTCTATGATTTGATGCGAATTTCAATGCTAAACAGCAGCTCCTATGTTGATTTGGTAAAGACCTTCCTTGATTAGGGGTTGCTAAGTTTAATCCTTGCCCAAGAGATGATTTGGAGGTGATTTAGAGGTTGGAGGCCATTTTTAGGGATCCTTGGTGATAAGTGGAGGCTAGAAAACTGAAATGGAATGATCCTCTATCTCATTTCAGCCTCCTCATAACCCTAATCCCGAAATGGGTTATGGGCCTACTCACTAATCACCCGATTTGGCCCGGTTAAGCAGTTTTTCACACTCCAAACCTTGTTTCAGCCATATCTCCCAAACGGTAAGTCCGTTTGACTATTATGACCACTCTACGGAAAGGTAAACCAACAAACAAATCTAATGGAAGTGGTTTCAAGTCAAAATTCATTTCCAATCAAAAGTTATGGCCAAAACAGTACCAACTAGGGGCAAAATGGTCATTTAAAAATCGACAAAAATCATGAACATGGGAAATGACTCTAATAGATGTTTCCCAAAGTTACATGACCATACGACTCCACATGGGAAAGAAATAAATATTCTACAATCCTATGATGTGTAGAATACGGGTCGTTACACTCTCCCCCGCTTAAGAAATTTCGCCCTCGAAATTCCCTAATCCAAACACACACAAAGGTCCCGCATGCCTATCAATCATAAAACAACAATCAACCATGCAAAACAAGCAAAACAAGTCTACCCTAGCATGCGGAATAACTAAGTTGCAAAGTAAATCTTACCAGGCAAAGAGTTCTGGATATGCCTTCCTAATGCTCTCTTCTGTCTCCCAAGTACAATCATTCTCGTCCTCGCCCCACTGAACCTTGACTAGCTTCACCGACTTCCTTCGAAGTTGCTTCGTATCGTGCCCCACAATACGGATCGGCTTGCGGTTCCCAACCGCCTCGGGTTCTACCTCGAGGTCCTCTAACTGATCAGGTGAAATAGTCATATCTGAGTCGTGAACGAACTTCCTTAGTTGGGAAACATGAAACACATTATGAACTCTCGCCATTTTCTCTGGTAAGCCAACTCTATAGGCCAAATTCCCGACTAGTTCAAGAACAAGGAATGGGCCAACAAATCTTGGTGCCAACTTGCCTCTCCTGCCAAATCGTATCACGCTCTTCAACGGAGAGATCTTGACAAACACCAAGTCACCAACGGAGAATTTCAAGTCTCTTCTCCTCTTATCAGCATAACTCTTCTGCCTATCTTGGGCATCTTTCATTTGTTGCTGAATGATCTTAATCTTATCCGACGTTTCTCTCACCACATCTGGTCCAAGCACAAACTTCTCGCCAGTCTCTATCCAACATGATGGTGAGTTACACGGTCTTCCGTACAAAGCTTCATATGGAGCCATATCGATACTGGATTGGTAGCTATTATTATATGCAAACTCTACTAGATGCAAATGGTCAACCCATGATCCACCAAAATCCAATATACATGCTCTCAAGAGATCTTCCAATATACGATTCACCCTCTCCGTCTGACCATCGGTCTGAGGATGATATGCGGTACTGAGATGTAATCCTGACCCTAGAGCCTCTTGTAAGCTCTTCCAAAACCCACTAGTGAACAACGGGTCTCGGTCACTCACAATGCTTTTGGGTACTCCATAAAATCTCACTACCCACTTCATATACAATTCTGCCAACTTGGCTGCCGTTCTGGTCGATTTGACTGGTATAAATCTTGCGCTTTTAGTCAGTCGATCCACAATTACCCAAATGCTATCATATCCCGATCTACTCCTTGGTAGGCCATCGATGAAATCCTTCGAGACTTGCTCCCATTTCCAATCGGGAATTTCTAATGGTTGCAACAACCCACTAGGCTTCTTTTGCTCAGCTTTAACTAGCTGGCAATTCATGCATTTGGATATAAACTTCCTAACGTCTCTTTTCATCCCTTCCCAGTAGTAGATCTGTCTCATGTCTCGATACATCTTATTACCACCGGGATGTATAGTCAGTTTTGAGTGATGACATTCTCTAAGCACTTCATCTCTCAATCCATTCACGTTGGGCACAACTAGCCTTCCATTCTTTCGAAGCCATCCATCTCGATCAAGCCCATATACATTCATCTCCTCAACGATACCCATCTCTAACTTGGAGATGATTTCTAATAGATTAGGATCGTCCCTCTGACTAGAACCAAACCGCTCTACCAAAGTGGGTCTGATCGTCAAACTAGCTAGCATAACTGGATCCAATTCGCACTTTGGTCTGAAATCAAACCCCGCGATATACTCCAGTTGCTTCCATTCAAAAAACATTGCCCCTAAGCTGGCATGTCTCCTACTCAAGGCATCGGCTACCGCATTACCTTTCCCAGGTGTGTATGCGATATCAAAATCATACGAAGCCAAGAACTCTAACCATCTCTGTTGACGGAGATTCAGATCTTTCTTAGAGAAGAGATACTTTAACGATTTATGATCGGTAAATAGCTCAAATCTTTCTCCCAAGAGATAGTGTCTCCACATCTTCAGCGCAAATACAATCGCTGCCAATTCCAAATCATGGGTAGGATACTTCTTCTCATGTGGCTTTAGCTGTCGACTAGCATAAGCTACAACCCTACCTCCTTGCATCAATACAGCACCCAGTCCGTTACCTCAAGCATCCGTGTATACCGTCATCTCTTCATTCCCTTTAGGAATGACTAACACTGGCGCACGCGTCAACTTCTCCTTTAGACTCTTGAAGGCATCCTCACACACTTCGTCCCAGACGAAGGACTGATTCTTCTTAGTCAACTGAGTCAACGGTGCTGCTATCTTGGAGAAGTCCTGGATAAACTTACGATAATATCCATCTAATCCCAAGAAACTTCTTACATCTGTTGCATTCTTGGGTGTAGGCCAATCCTGTACCGTAGCCACCTTCGCAGGGTCCACGGCAATACCACTATCTGAAACAACATGACCCAAGAATCTTACTTCCCTTCTCCAAAAATGACACTTAGAGAATTTCGCTTTCAATTGGTGTTTCCTCAACACCTCCATCACTATCCTCAAGTGTCCCTTGTGTTCCTCCTCTGTCCTTGAATAAACAAGGATATCATCCACGAACACAAGAACAAACTTATTCAACTGATCTCTGAATACTCGATTCATAAGATCCACAAAATAGGCTGGTGCATTGGTCAACCCAAACGGCATGACCAACCACTCATAAAATCCAGACGGCGTCCTAAATGCCGTTTTCAGAACACTCTCATCCGCTACTCGAAGCTGATGAAATCCTGTCGCGAGGTCCAACTGGGAGAACACTCTTGCTCCTTCCAGCTGATCAAACAAATCATCTATCCGCGGTAGAGGATACTTATTCTTCCTCGTTATCTTACTCAACTCGCGATAGTCCACACACAAACGAAGGGAACCATCTGCCTTAGTGGCAAACACAACTGGTGCTCCCCACTCGGAGACACTCCTTCTAATAATTCCCTTCTTCAAAAGATTGCTGACTTGCACCCCGAGCTCTCGCTGCTCCCTTGGTGCCATACGACGAAGTGGCATCACTATATGTCTGGCATCTTTCACCAAATCAATACGGAACTCAATCTCTCGGTGTGGTGGAAGCCCGGTCACCTCCTCGAAGACGTCCGGATACTGGCCAACCACGGGCACATCTGACAACTCATCCTACGGGACGTCGAGGGAATTTACAAAACTAGCCATAACCCCATCACTGGGTAGACTACCAAACACTACCCTCCGCCCATCATCCGCCCTCACTGTCACCAAAAAGCCCTCACAGTCTACCACCACCCCGTATCTTTGGAGCCAATCGACTCCCAATATAATGCCATACCCAGTAAAGCCCAAAACAAAGCAATCACAAACAAACATGCATCCATGACTCGATAAGACCAAATTCCTGCAAATCATACTAAGGCTAGTCGAACCACCAATCGGGTTCGTCACAATCAATGGTCTATCGACTATCTCGGGTTCCAGTCCCAACCTATCTACCAGGTCACTAGATATAAAGGAACGGGAAGCCCCAGTATCAAACAAAACTCGAACTGGTACATCATAAATAGAAAACATACCTTGAATAACAACATTCTTTCCTTTCTCCGCCGCAGTTGGGGCATTCGACGAAGAAGGAACAGCATCAAGAGCATATGCTTTCACAATCTGCCTCTCCTTAAGAGGTTGCGGACACTTATCCTTCTGATGTCCCACTTGACCACAGTTGTAGCACTTCCTTTCCGCTGGCTTGGCCCGACATTCTTTAGCATAATGGCCCTTCTTTCCACAGCTGAAGCACTCAACCTCCTTCTTGCTCTTTTTCTGGCCACCTTTAGATTGGTCCTGCTTCCTCTTATTCTGAGAGTTATTCTTGCCTCCACCGCCTGCTTGCGGCTTTGGCCCTTCTGCAGATGCAGCCTCAGTCTTTGACTTAGGGTAAAGGCTCTCTGATCTCAAAGCTTTCCCCACGATCGATTCAAAAGTCTCATCGATGTGGTTGATAAGCCTTTCCCTCAAGTACCCATCCAAACCAGTAATGAACTTCTCATTCTTCTTTTCAGGAGTATCAATAAGAGACAGTCCATACTTCGACAAAGTGTCGAACTCGGCAATATAATCAGAAACTGCCCTCCCATTCTGCTTGAGTTCCAAGAACCTCTTGAACAACACTGACTTCTTGGCAGCTGGAATGAACTTCTCGCTAAAGCGAGCCTTGAACTGAACCCAAGTAACCTGGTCCTCTGGAGTAGCTGTTCTAATGGCATTCCACCAATTCATCGCTCGCCCTTGCAGCTGACGAGACGCTAGCCTTCTCTTCATCGCATCCTCAAGACCCAAGTCATCGAAGATACGATCACAGCTATCCATCCAATCTTGAACATCCGTGGCCGACTCCGTTCCGTGGAACGACTTCCCACCAAGATTAGTGTAATCCTTGCACAACTTGGCGAAATCGACCCTAGGCGCCTACACTACTGGGCCAACACCAACTCTGGGATTGGGAACTGCCCCTTGCACTTCTCTAAGCATGTCTCTCATGAGGTTAGTAAACATTGCCCTCATGTCAGCGGCATTCCCTTGGTTGGTCCCTCTACCAGCACCGCTCGTGTCTCGGCTCATCGTCAATCTGAAAAAGGGAAACGATTATCGACCCCATAGTGGTGCTAGTGCAGTGCGACTTCATTCTTATACTACTAATAGTATATACATACATAGCTTTTTGAAAACCAAAGTAATCACAAATACGCGCTCTCATATACGTACTAACTCTCCCTAGTGTCTTTCCCTAGGTTAACTACGCAACCTAGAGCTCTGATACCAAGTGTGACGGCCCGCCCCGCACCAACCGACATTTACTCCAAAGGTGCGCTGTACGCATGTCCAGTTAGCACGGAACGGGTCGTCGGAAGGAAAGGGAAGAAGGAAATGAACAAACAAAGAACCTGTAGAATGTCTCACAGCGCATAGAACAAAATATAATAATAACATACTTGACATAAAACAGGAGAGACAGTGCATAAGCTGAAAATCAGAACTAAACATCATAGCAGCGGAAATCCAAAATACAGCTTATTACAACTTTCAAACTGTCTCAAAGCAAATGCAAGATAAAGGAGGTACACTACTAATGCCCAAGTAGCGACCATCAACGACACAGGGAGAATGTGCATATATATATATATATATCATACGTGGAAGCCTCCTGCCCGCCTCCGAATCGGCTACTCGCGCATCACCAGCTAACCTGTCTCTAGTCTGCTCGTGTGAGCACCCAGAGTAATAAGAGGAGACATAAAACTCTGGGTCAGACATAAAGCCTGGTATGAGCGATAAGCATCTAAAGTGAACAATAACAGGTAGACTAAAACATACCTGAACCTGGACCTGCAACCAAAGAGTTAGCACTACATTCTATACAACACTCCAAGTTATCATATCAAACAATATAAGATACGGAGGTGGGGGAGGTGTGCATGTCATAGGGATGGCAAACAATCAAACATAGCATCCATCCTCACATCTCTCACTCAGTGCGTAAAACATACGATATTCACCACTTCGATCACCCAACATACCTTGCTACGATCACTCTGCCCCATGAAGTCATAAATGGCTTCACTGCACTGATAACGTAGCCACTAATCATTTGCTATGTCCACTTTGCCCCATGGAGTTATTCACCCCACTGCACTGGCTCATAGCCTTACCAATCCTTACTATGTCCACTTTGCCCCATGGAGTCACGAGAACCCCACTGCACTGGCTCATAGTCTTACTAATCCTTACTATGTCCACTTGCCCCATGGAGTTATTCACCCCATCTGCGCTGGCTCATAGTCTTACTACGCATCACCTTGCCCCTCAGGTCATAATGACCCTAATGCACTGATAACGTAGTCTTGCTACCATCACTTTGCCCCTCAGGTCATAATAACCCTACTGCACTGATAAGTAGCCCATCATTCATTCTTAGTGGTGAATCGAAGTTATGAACGTCGATAACTCCTTAGCACACGTCCCGCAGCAAAGTCCAACCATGAAGTGAACTCATTGGTTCCCAACTGGTTCCGGGATCCTGAGCTCTAACTCCCATTTGGACTACCTTTGCATCTCGGGTTATTGGTCATCACCATCGAATCGGATCGGATCAGCCTTCACATTCTTCATCGGATCGGATCGGCCTTAGGCATTCAGTTCGGGTCGCGCCTCCTGCATCAGATCGGGTCATGATCCTCCAGGTGATCGGATCGCCCTCCTCCATTGTCTCGTGAATCCATTCTCCATCGGATCGGGTCTCCTCTTCTGGTCGGATCGTGAACTCCCAGCGGATCGCGTTCCAATGGGTCGGATCGTGCTACATGGATCGGGTCATGACTTCCCATCAGTTCGTGAGGTTGGTCGGTTCGTGGAAGGACGAGGCAGATCGCATAACAACTCCTCATGTCGGATCGTGATCATCTGGTTCGGATCGGGGTGTGAAGCGCGAGTGCGGATCGTGGACATGGCATGCGATCCGATCCGGATCCCTGCATACTTCCTGCAGCTGTTCCAACGAGTTGTTTACGCCTCTCGACGGCGTTTTCGACCATTCCAACTATTCTAATCAGTCACAAAGCATTTCATACAGTCATAGCAACATACATAATCAACCCCAAACATCAAAACATCAACATAATAGGTTAAAATGGATCAAACATACCCAAAACCCCATATTTCCCCCTAAGCATATTTAGGTGAAACTAATGAGAGGATTAACAAAACTTAACCAAATTAACCCAAATTCATACCAGAGGTCTAAAACATCATTTAAGAATTTATGAACATTTTTCCCGAATTTATTAGTGTATAAATTCGCTAATTAACGCTAATTACCCCTAATTAGCCATGATTAGTGTAAAACTATGCAAATCACTCACCTTAGCCACAAATAAACTAAGATCTGAAATAATTCTCTGATTTGATGCGAATTTCAATGCTAAACAGCAGCTCCTATGTTGATTTGGTAAAGATCTTCCTTGATTAGGGGTTGCTAAGCTTAATCCTTGCCCAAGAGATGATTTGGAGGTGATTTAGAGGTTGGAGGCCATTTTTAGGGATCCTTGGTGATAAGTGGAGGCTAGAAAACTGAAATGTTATGATCCTCTATCTCATTTCAGCCTCCCCATAACCCTAATCCCAAAATGGGTTATGGGCCTACTCACTAATCACCCGATTTTGCCCGGTTAAGCAGTTTTTCACACTCCAAACCTTGTTTCAGCCATATCTCCCAAACGGTAAGTCCGTTTGACTATTATGACCACTCTACGGAAAGGTAAACCATCAAACGAATCTAATGGAAGTGGTTTCAGGTCAAAATTCTTTTCCAATCAAAAGTTATGGCCAAAACAGTACCAACTAGGGGCAAAATGGTCATTTAAAAATCGACAAAAATCATGAACATGGGAAATGACTCTAATAGATGTTTCCTAAAGTTACATGACCATACGACTCCACATGGGAAAGAAATAAATATTCTACAATCCTATGATGTGTAGAATACGGGTCGTTACAGATCTAAACCCCTAGATCAGATTCCCCCTGATTACTACCCCGTAACTAGTGAATTCCAGATTTTACAGACTCTAGCAACTGCCAGTCAACACCCTGACTAGATCACCCTAGTATTTTACAGACACTAGAAACTGTTTGTACGAATTTCAAAACAAAATGAAAAACACAACAAAAATAAACAATAAAACTAAATTTAAAAGAGGCCCATGAGTTAAAAATATAAGGGTTATCCCCTTATTCATTTTGAAGTAAGACCGGCCCATCCATTATTTCCTTTTGCCCGATCCCTTTGCTTCTAGAAAAATGGCGGCTTGTTGATATGAACTAAGGTTTCTGAAAAAGAACCCCAAATTGATTCGATGCTTATGAAATGGATAATCTCTGAAGCTCGAGTCTGATACAATCTCTGGCGCCTTACTTCTTCAATCAATTGTTCTCTAATTTGAGAATTATGGCCATCGAAACTTAGTGAGATTTCTGATTTTAAATCATTGATTGCTCGGTTATTTTTTCTTGGTTTCAATTTGATCTTGCCTGTGATGAAAATAGGGATACATATAGGATTTTATAATCCTATAATTACTCTCAGATTTCATGTGTAATTGACTCGATCTGATTTTCGTTTGTTTCCCCTTTTTGCTACCTCGGCTTTGAATGAAATTGCGTGGATGTATAATGAACCAAGATATGATTTAGAACTTTGATTCGTTTGTCCCGTGCATGTAATCTTTGAGTGATATAAATTAATGAACCTGCAAATTATTTGTTGCCAAAACACTGATTGATTGCAAATCTGAAAAAGGAACTTTTGCCATATATATTGCTCACAGATTTGTTTGCTGAAATTCTGCTTTGATGAATTTGAATGATTGTTTCCCCTTTTTGATCACTGATAATTTCCAAAAAAAAGTGATGCCTTGATAAAACAGGAAGGTAGTGAAAAGGTTATTTGCCTAGTATACTTGGCTGATTCAAAAATGTTTAGAGAAAAATTTTCTCTGATATATTTCCTTGTTTGTTTCGAACCAGTAAACATAATTCTTGTATGTGTGAACCAATCAGGATTTTTGCATCATCCTGAAATGCTCCATGTAATTTGCAACTTGTTTATGCATTTGCCAAGTATGAGATACCTTGATCATATTTTTGTCCAAAAGAGCATCATGATCTCTGGAAATATTTCAACATGCTTGCCAAATAAAAATTGCTGATTTGCCAAAATAAATTGCCAAGAGATTTCTAGAAAGACTTGAACCATTTCTTGTCCAAAAAACTTATTGATTTGTCTAAATCAGAAATTTTTCTTGCCACTTTTGCGTGCTGTGTTTACTTTAGAATTTCATCACACTTGCATGTTTCTCACGTGTATTGTTATGAATGCCTCACCACTGTTTTTGCACTTGTATGTATGCTGTTGCACCTGTCCTCGCTTTTGCTCTTGCATTGATATACCCTGGAAGCTGAAGCATGTGCTTGGCTGTTCTCTGGCCTTTGTCCATATTGAACTTTGTTGATGTTACATTATGTACTTGTAAACAAAATTTCATGCACATATATATATAAATACACATGTATTGATGTTGGACTTCATTGCCTGTTTTGGCACTTGTTTGCAAACATGAACACCATGTTGTGCCATATGTATTCACTTGTGACACTGCTTACCCATACTTTTCTGATGCACTACTACACACTTGCATGTCCATGCTGAAATACAAAAGTCATTTCTGTCTGAATTTTCTCGAGCCATTGTGAACCCTGTTTCACATGCATACTTGAATTTCTTTATTCGACTAGCTTGCCCTCACATTTGTATAAACTGATTTGCTTTGAACCTGAACTGTCTTGTTGTATTATGATTTGATCTTCTTGTACATTGTTGCCGTCTCGTAAATATGCATGATATATTTGAACACTTCATATAGCTGTAGCTCCATCATATTAAAAACTGCTCCATTTCATATTATTGGCATTTGTGCTTGTTCATTATCTATTACACTTTAACTATTTCACCTGACCATACTTGCACTGTCTTTGTTCCACTTTGGCACTTGAAATTGAAACTGGTTTGATTATTTTGACTATAGCATTTGACTTTGGTTTTACTTGACCATGGCTCGACCATAGGCTTGTTGTTGACTTTACATTGAGTTATTTTCATGTGTGCACTAAGTCGAGTTGGTCCACGTGGCTGCTCCTCTGTTGCTCGCTGATTGGCGAGGCAGTGTACACATGTATATTTATACACGTGTGTATTTGCAGTCGATCAAAAAATTTCCTGTCCCTGTACATATACAAACTGTCTGCCTAGACACAGATGAATCAGATCAAGTCATGAAAAATGATGATAAACAAACCAGAAAACTGAGGCAAATAAAATTTTTAAAAATAAAATAATATTTGCTTGAGTATGAAATTATTTATGTTCCATATACTGTGTGTGTGTGTGTGTGTTTCTGTATATGACAGGTATAAAGATGATGACTGGACTGACTGTCAAGATGCTGTGAGGACAGAAGACTGAAGATAGTGAATGAAGCAGTCAGTAAATGTGTCTATATATTAAAGTGAAAATGTATGTATATCTGACAGAGTGACTGTATGAGTGTTGTAGTGATTCTGTTGTAAAGGAGTTGTGTATATGAAAAAGATTGTACTGTTTATATGTAATAGACAAGTTTGATTGAAATAAAATATTATTTTATTGTTGTCAAACAAACTTATCTATTTCATTCAGTTTATTTACATGTGCAATATTCAGTGAATGTTTAAATAGTGGAGTTACAAATAGTTGTACTATTTGAATGTTTGAAATATAATATTTAAATTTAAATAAAATACGGTATAAATGTATGAATGTCTGTACAGTCATATTCTATTTAAATATAAATATTATATTCCTGTCTGTGCTGTATATATAGAACAGTACAATAACAAACACATTTATATTAATATATATTTGGTTGTTATCATCAAACTATAATCATATAATTGTGTATACAACACCGTTATATACAACAATCTCCTCCTTTTGATGATGATAAACAAATAAAAGATTTTGTATACAATAAATATGTTTGACAGTGAATATTGAACTCCCCCTATTTGAAAGCTCCCCATACAACAAAAACTCCCCTTATAACTGTGCATGAGTAAAATGAACTGAATAATAATGAATTTTCAAAATTAAAAATATTTATAAAATATTCACATATAAATCAAAATTTCAACCCATTCTCCCCCTTTTGTTATCATCAAAAGGATATAGAATTTAAAATATAGATGAAAAATGACTAACAAATGCAATATCAGCTTAAGAGGAAGAACGGTCATCATAAATCTCAATCAGTTAAGCAAAAATTATAATATTCTAAGAACAGGTGGCATATTTCACATAGTAGAGAATGACGGTTTTACGATGAATTTTATATAAAATGGAGAGAATTTCAAAAATATGATTTGCAATTATTCTCAAAAGAATTTTTATTAAAAACGAGCACAAAAACAGTGATGGACTTGGACTATAATTATAATTTCAACTTAAGTGACAAAAAACAAATAATCTCAAATCCTAATAGTTATCAATCAACAAATCATAATACATCATAAAATATTAACACATTCCACATATTAGAAGGATGGATTGATAGGCTGGTTTTTAAACACCAAGGAGAATTTCATATAAAACTTTATTTTATTCAAATCATCATTTTTTTCTTTTAATTTAAGAGCACACTGACCACGCATAACCAGATCTTGGATTTTTAAATGAGATCAGTTGCTGCTTAAATATAAGTATTCTCATAACCCTACGTAACCAGAGCTTGGATTTTTAAATGAGGTTAGAGAAACACTTATGAATATTATATTATTATTATTTTCTGTTTCAAAAATAAAAAAAACTCCTCAGTATATAAACCCAATATGGATGATAGAAATATGATAGGTACAGAAACGGATTGTGAAATAAATTTCTAAATTAATAATATTATGAAATATGACCAAATGTACCGGGATCATTGAAAAATTTCTAATTATCACTAAATCTGAATTAATAACATAGTCCAATTTCTATCACAAATATTATCACTGTTTATTAAAAAAGATTTAAAAAAATAACTCTCCACATTAATATAAAAAACATGATGGATGACAGAATGATTATAGATCAAGGAGATGGTCGTGAAATAATTGCCAATTCAAAGATATTATAATAAATGTTCAACCATCATGAAAATCTAAATAAAATCTCCTCTTGTTGTGAAATATACTACAGTCACAATTCATCACAATTTCAAAATCTGATAATATTTTTTGATGAATTATAAATACAGTTCAATTTGGATATTGATTTCAATTTCTGAATGAATAATCAATAAACAACTTTAAAATTGAAAATCAATTACAAGAGAGATATGGAGATCTATACAAGACAAGAGGGATTAAATAAATAAATATATATATATATATACAAAAAAATATTCAGCAACTGATACCACTTGATGTCTCTATTCATGAAGATTGTAACAAGATACTGGAGACAAACTAAGATATCGCAAACAACAGAAATTTAAAGCCCAAGCAGATAAGATAACAAATTAGGCCCAATAATTTCATCTATCGGAGCAACAGTCACAAAACAGGCAGTTATTTGAAAACATTTTTCAAAGGCAGTATCAGAGCAGCATAGAAAACAATATCACAACAGACTTGTCAGAGGAGATGTTTCAAAGATATTTCAGGCAGTCAAAGAATGGTTCATGATCTAAGATTAAATATATGGTTTATTTTAAATCATTTGAAGGGATATGAAAAGCTCGAGATTTAATGAATCAGTCACACCAGATTATAAATTTCAGTTCCAAGATTTGTATGAGATTTAATAAATCAATAATTTCAAATGATTTTAAACAAACAAATATTTAAATCAAATAACCATGAAATGACAGTAAGTTTCAAGACCTATTATTTCAAAAGAATTTTCCACAATTTCCTCTGATAAGCATAAGAGAAATCTCAGATCATTTACATCAAGTTTGAGATATATTCATGATCAAAAAATTAAAGATAATTTATTTGAAATCACTTGAATCAATATCAAGTTTTGGGATATCATAAATTATTCATACAAGATTGATAATTTCAAATTTAAGTGGTGTGTGATATTCAAAATATCAAGATTTTCAGATGATTTCAGACAAAATTAATTTCAACCATAATAATCATGAATGAGGATGAATTTCAAGATGTAACACTGATTCAAGACAATTTAAAATATTCAAGCCAATCTGAAAATTTCTGAAATTATCACAACTAATAAATAACAAAGTGTTGTAATGAGTATAAATTTTCAAGTCTTTCCAAAATAAATTGGAAGAGACTCAAAACAGCAAAGGTGTGTGAATTTCCACAAAACTTCCAAATCTCAAAAAAATTTAGAATTCGAATCAACAGTGTTCAAGATGTGACAAGAATACATCTACACTGTTATGAATTCAGAGAACCAGAAATCAAACTTCAAATCAACTGCAGATAATTACAAAAATAAGTTCAAGATCTAGAACTAATTAAAACATCGAGTTTTATACAAATGAAGCAAATTTCCAGAAAAATATGAATACTACAACTGGAAGTTAAGGAAGCCAAATAAGTTAGAAATATATGACAGTGACAAATAAAAAAAAGAGGTAGAAGGAGAAATAAACAGAGAAAAAATAAAAACAGAGAATATATACAAAGATAAGTTCAGAGATCACACTTGAAATCAGTGTAAACCAGAATCTCTGACTCATCAGATGTGGCTAAGGAACTGTGAACAATCTGATGATATTAAGCAGTTTGAATTCAGTTTCTCTTTTGCAAAGTAATTCCTCAGCCTCCTCTGGTACCTAACAGTTGAGAGGGTTACGTGGTCTAATAAAATTTGTAAAACCACTCTGAAATGTGTTTACCATTTTGGTACCCAAACCTATCTGTACAACAATCCATTCGAATTAACTTTTGTACCCTTACCCAAATCTGTTTGAATTTAATAAAATCCATTTTATTTCCTTTCGGGATACAAGAATGTTTAAATGAATTGTTATAAAACACTTTCTCATTTCTCTTTTGATTTAAACATCATTTGAAATTATTTGTATTCAAATTTTCAAAACAAATATTTTCAAATCGATTTGAAGGATTTTTAAAATTATTAGAATTCCGTTTTTCAACAACGTTGTTTTTCCTAAAGCCAAGTCCACGTTTATTCCCAATAGAAATTTGGTTTTTCAACAACATATTCAAAGATTTTTCTCCATCAGAAAATTTAATCAAAATTGTTTCAAGTTGTTGAATTTCAGTTTTAAGATCACCGTTTTCTTTCATTAAATCTGAACAACGATTTGTAGTGATCTCACATTTTTCAAAATCAGATTTCAAAACCAAATTTTCATCATTAATCAATTTAATTTTGGTTTGGGACTCAGCAATTTCAAATTCAAAGTGTTTTGTTTTTCAAATTCAAATTTCTTGGATTATTCAATCTCGTTTTCCAGTTCTTTCAAATCAAATCATATTTCAAAAAATTCTCCTTTTCAAACATTTGAATATTTTTAGTGAGATGAGCAAGATTGGTTTCTAATTTCAAACAATTATTGCAATCTGAATTTGAAGAATTTTTAAAATATTCAAGTTGTGATTCCAAATCACCAATTTTGCTGGTCAACTCAGAATTCTTAGATTTCAGAGATTTATTTTTCAGTTGGATTTTATCAACAGATTTGGTTAAATCAACACAAAAATAAACCAGATCTTCATATGAAAATTTTCTTATTTCATCATCTGTTGAATCTCCAACACTATCATCATCTGATTCTTCTTTAGTAAATCCTGTTAGACATACTTCTGAATCTGAGTTGATCTTTGCGGATTTTGAGTACTTAATGTCATTTTGTCCAACCTTTGCATTGAGAGTTTTCCAGATTTCCTGCGCAGATAAACAATGACAGACAAGATTAAACTGTTCAGTGCTAAGATAATCAAATATAATTTTCATAGCACGTTGAAAGTAATATCTACACTATCAAACCCATTGATAACAACATCCCAACATTTAATAATAACAGATTTTAAATAAAATTCCATTTTGGATTTCCAGTTTAAAAAATCTGTTCCATCGAAAATAGTTGGAGATGAACTGGACTGACTCTCTATTGGTTGACAACTAGGATGACCCATGACTCTAGAGTTAACGAAATTACCAGGCTCTGATACCAAATGGTGTCTCTATTTACGAGGACTTTTAAATCACCCCGTTGGCCACCAAAGATACCCCAGACACTGGTTTCACGTCCTGCCTCTCGACACAGACAAACACCCACGGACATGCAGGGGCAAGAGTCAATACTTCGCCTAATGATCATACAGCGAGAACCCTCTATCATGCTGTTACCTTATACCAGCTCTGATGCCAATTTTCGGGTCTAGATTAACCCTAGAGGGGGGTGAATAGGGTTTATTACAGTTTATCGCTGATATTTAAAAACAATCATAGTACAGAAATCAGCAGGGAAATAAATGTAGTAAATAAATAACACATAGATATACCCAGCTTCGGCAGACTCTGCCTACTGCTGCATTCATTAAGGTTTCTACTAGGTGTTAATAACAAATCCCGCTTACATACCTTGTAAACTCGCACTCCCTTCTCCTGTACTAACCCTAGGCTCAAAACCGTAGACTGATCTAAATCCCCAGATCAGATTCCCCCTGATTACAACCTCATAACCAGTAAATTCTAGATTTTACAGACTCTAGCAACTGCCAGTCAACACCCTGGCTGGATCACCCTAGTATTTTACAAACACTAGAAACTGTTTGTACGAATTTCAAAACGAAATGAAAAACACAAAAAAAATAAACAATAAAACTAAATTGAAAAGAGGCCTAGGAGTTAAAAATATAAGGGTTATCCCCTTATTCATTTTGAAGTAAGACCGGCCCATCCATTATTTCCTTTTGCCCGATCCCTTTGCTTCTGGAAAAATGGCGGCTTGTTGATACGAACTTGGGTTTCTGAAAAAGAACCCCAAACCGATTCGATGCTTATGAAATGGATAATCTCTGAAACTCGAGTCTGATACAATCTCTGGCTCCTTGCTTCTTCAATCAATTGTTATTTGATTTGAGAATTATGGCCATCGAAACTTGATAAGATTTCTGATTTTAAAACTTTGGTTGCTCAGTTAATTTTTCTTGGTTTCGATTTGATCTTGCCTGTGATGAAAATGGTGATACATATTGGATTTTATAATCCTATAATTACTCTCAGATTTCATGTGTAATTGACTCGATCTGATTTTCGTTTGTTTCCCCTTTTTGCTACCTCGGCTTTGAATGAAATTGCATGGATATATAATGAACCAAGATATGATTTAGAACTTTGATTCGTTTGTCCCGTGCATGTAATATTTGATTGAAATAAATTGATGAACCTACAAATTATTTGTTGCCAAAACACTGATTGATTGCAAATCTGAAAAAGAAACTTTTGCCATATATATTGCTCACAGATTTGTTTACTGAAATTCTGCTTTGATGAATTTGAGTGATTGTTTCTCCTTTTTGATCACTGATAATTTCCACAAAAAAACTGATGCCTTGATAAAACAGGAAGGTAGTGAAAAGGTTACTTGCCTAGTATACTTGGCTAATTCAAAAATGTTTAGAGAAAAATTTTCTCTGATATATTTCCTTGTTTGTTTCGAACCAGTAAACATAATTCTTGTATGTGTGAACCAATCATGATTTTTGCATCATCCTGAAATGCTCCATGTAATTTGCAACTTGTTTATGCATTTGCCAAGTATGAGATACCTTGATCATATTTTTGTCCAAAAGAGAAGCATGATCTCTGGAAATATTTCAACATGCTTGCCAAATAAAAATTGCTGATTTGCCAAAATAATTGCCACGAGATTTCTAGAAAGACTTGAACATTTCTTGTCCAAAAAATAACTTATTGATTTGTCTAAATCAGAAATTTTTCTTGCCACTTTTGCATGCTGTGTTTACTTTAGAATTTCATCACACTTGCATGCTTCTCACGTGTATTACTATGAATGCATGTCCTCGCTTTTGCTCTTGTATTGATATACCCTGGAAGCTGAAGCATGTGCTTGGCTGTTCTCTGGCCTTTGTCCATATTGAACTTTGTTGATGTTACATTATGTACTTATAAACAAAATTTTTCATGCACATATATATAAATATACATGTATTGATGTTGGACTTCATTGTTTGTTTTGGCACTTGTTTGCAAACATGAACACCATGTTGTGCCATATGTATTCACTTGTGACACTGCTTACCCATACTTTTCTGATGCACTACTACACACTTGCATGTCCATGCTGAAATACAAAAGTCATTTCTGTCTGAATTTGCTCGAGCCATCGTGAACCCTGTTTCACATGCATACTTGAATTTCTTTACTCGACTTGCTTGCCCTCACATTTGTATAAACTGATTTGCTTTGAACCTGAACTGTCTTGTTGTATTATGATTTGATCTTATTGTACATTGCTGTTGTCTCGTAAATATGCATGATATATTTGAACAATTCATATAGCTGTAGCTCCATCATATTAAAAAACTGCTCCATTTCATGTTATTGGCATTTGTGCTTGTTCATTAGCTACTACACTTTGACTATTTCACCTGACCATACTTACACTGTCTTTGTTCCACTTTGGCACTTGAAATTGAAACTGGTTCGATTATTTTGACTGTAGCATTTGACTTTGATTTTACTTGACCATGGCTCGACCATAGGCTTGTTGTTGACTTTACATTGAGTTATTTTCATGTGTGCACTGAGTTGAGTTGGTCCACGTGTCTACTCCTCAGTTGCTCGCTGATTGGCGAGGTAGTGCACACGTGTATATTTATACACGTGTGTATTTGCAGTCGATCAGAAAATTTCCTGTCCCTGTACATATACAAACGGTCTGCCTAGACATAGATGAATCAGATCAAATCATGAAAAATGATGACAAACACAGCAGAAAACCGAGGCAAATAAATTTTTTTAAAATAAAATAATATTTGCTAGAGTATGAAATTATTTTTATTCCATATACTGTGTGTTTGTTTCTATATATGACAGGTATGAAGATGATGACTGGACTGACAGTGAAGACGCTGTAAAGACATAAGACTAAAGATAGTGAATGAAGCAGTCAGTAAATGTGTCTGTATATGAAAGTGAAAATGTATGTATATCTGACAGAGTAACTGTATGAGTGTTGTAGTGATTCTGTAGTAAAGGAGCTGTGTATATGAAAAAGATTGTATTGTTTATATGTATAGACAAGTTTGATTGAAATAAAATATTATTTTATTGTTGTCAAACAAACTTATCTATTTCATTCAATTTATTTACATGTACAATATTCAGTGAATGTTTAAATAGTGCAGTTACAAATAGTTGTGCTGTTTGAATGTTTGAAATATAATATTTAAATTTAAATAAAATACTGTATGAATGTCTGTACAGTCGTATTCTATTTAAATATAAATATTATATTCTTGTATGTGATGTATATATAGAACGGTACAATAACAAACACATTTGTATTAATATATATTTGGTTGTTATCATCAAACAAAAATCATATAATTGTGTATACAACACCGTTATATACACCATAATATATATATATGTATGCGGTGTGCAAAATATTTGTTTGTTAAAAATATAATTTTTAACATATACATGCGTTGTATGAATTATATATATGAGATATATAAAATTATCGTAAAACGAAATAAATATTAGTTCGCTAAAAATATTATTTTTTAGTGTGAATATATATGGGATATATGAAATGATCATGAAATGAAATAAATATTGGACTGTAAAAGATATAATTTTTAACATATATATACACTGTATGAAATTGTCATGCATATGGAATATTAAGTTTTGATATAAAATTGAAAATGAAGTTGAAATTGTTTTAAAACGAATTATAACGATTTATAAAATATGATTTAAATGGAAATCGATGAAATATATATAATATATGTATTATATATATTTAGTGGCCTGAATAAAACGCACCGCGCAGCGACCGTTCGCGAATTTTGACCATTGACTTCGCATTGACATTATGGGAGATCCAAACCGTCGGATAATCCTAAAACCGGAACCGTTAGGTTCGTATCGGAAAGAGCTTTCCAACAGATATAAGAGATTTGAAATCTAACAGTTGGATTTGGAATTATGTCCAAATCAAATTTGGAAAAGATCGCTGTAAGTGCAGTTCGATGACCATTTATGGAAATCGACTGTACGTGCCTTGATAAAATTATTAAAATATTAATAATTTGTGTAAAATCATAATAAATGATTTGGAAATAATTGGGATGAAAAATTCCATATTTGAAAAGATAAAAATATATTTTTATCGAAATGAACTAGTTATGAACTAGAATTATAAATCCAGTATTTTTAAATAAATAAATTGGATTTGAAATGGTTTTAAAAATAACCAGAATTTCCAAAATATGAATTGGAATGGATTTGAATCGAAATTATCTTTAGAATATTTCGATATTGGATTCCGTGATTATACGGATATTGTGGAGGAATTTGGAAGATATATATCGTTATTCCCAATATGATATTTGTTGTTTTCAGAATTTGATATTGAATATAAGCCGATATAATTTCTATTCAGAGCCTTGTATTTAATATCAAATTGGATTTTGGGTTTGTGTGATTTGTGTTCAAATGACATTAGTTCTTTAACCCGAGTAAAAGCAGGATTAATTTCTAGAAAGTTGGACAATCAATAAGAAATGATTTTTGGGATTAAAACCAGTTGGGGTGTGAATAAATCTTTAAATAGATTGTGAATGAATAAATGGTAATTGAATTTACCAAAACACATGATGTGATTAAACCAAATTTACTTGGTTGTTGATATTCATGATTGTGATTGACTGATTGTTTGGATTGTGCTCGACCAGTTTATGAGTAAGATATGCTTTTACATTTAGCATTGGGTTGGGTAGAAATACTGGTAGGCTAACATCTTTTGAAGCACTTCACGATTTGACTATGAGGTGTTAGCGAAGTTGTTGAGTTGATTTCAAATTTAATGAATGATTTTGAGTGAAAAGAAATTTATTCCCGATTTTGGATAGGGAATGTTTTATAAAAACATTTTATAAAACGGAAAGGATTTCGAGGGCTAAAACCCGATGATTTCGAAATGATTTGGGAATGTATTATGGTTTTACATTGTAGTTCATCACATATTCGATTAGTTGGTATTAATGATGTATCTGTTTGGTGGCGGAGAATTTATTCTCTTGCATAACACCCTTCTTTGAGACGTACGAGCTCAAAGGTTATGCGATTTATAGTGACTAATCATATGTGTGAATTACTGATGTGAAGTACTATAGTTTGAAAGTACTTGTGATTATTATGTTGTAAAATGATTTTTCCCTACTTCAGGATATAAAATGATTTAGCAAGTATGTGGCTAAATATTCGGGTAACCCGAGAGCGACTAGTAGTATGGGGATGGATCCAGTGCCTTAGGGTGAGTGGTCATCGGTGTAGCTTGCTCCATGCGTGGGAGGTGCATATATATATATATATATATATATATATATATATATATATCGGTTCAGTTGGGCGTGTATTGCCCGGTCTGAGGGTTGTGCTCAGTATTTGATTGCATACTTGTTTGTATGCATTGTTATGTTTTGGAATTCATATTTCCAATGATTTGATTTGAGATCCCGAAGTGAAATCTACTTTGATATAGAAGCTAGATATGTATTTCAAATGATTTGAAATAGAAATCGGGAAATAAAGTCCAAAGGAATAATTTCTGAAAATTGAATTGGATTTGGAAAATCTAATTGTGGTGATTAATCTAATTGGGTAGATTGGGATACTGCATGTTGATTGATGCATAGTAGATCCATATCTCTATTACTGATTGTTTTTTATACACGGGCATTCATGGGGGTAAACCCGTTCCACGTTAGCGGCGTGATCCTGTGATTTGCCTTATCATTTATATAAGTTAATTTTAACTGTAGAGTTTCTCACACCAGTACCATGAATGACCTGTAGTTTGTTTTTCTCTTGCAAACTCGGGTGCCCCTATTTTCCACACGGGCAGTCGAGTAGTTTATTTTGCAGATATATTTAGCAGGATTTTGGATTGAAGCTTAAAGCTGTGTGCGGAGCATTGACAATCTTCCGCTGTGCTAGTTTATTTATTTTCCGCTGTGCATTGTATTACATTTGTTGTAAATAAATCTTCCACTGTATTATCTTTCGATATACTCTGATATTCTGTACTCTGATGTAACATTATTATGATGTTTATAAAAGTCTTCTGTTATTTGTTCTGATGTGTTGTACGCCCAGAGTTAGCGTATCCCTGTTTTGAATGGTCTTGGTCGATTTAGCGATCGATTAGGTCCGAGCGAGACCCGTATCATTACAGATGGTATCAGAGCTTTGGTTTACAGAGCTCGAGAACAAGGCACATTGGAACCGAACAAAAGAATTCATCAGAGATTGGATTAGCAATATCCAATGAGAATGACTCGTTAGTTATCTATATATTTCCAATTGACAGGTGTGAGAACCAAAACTAGATAGGGTTTATTGTTGTGAATTGGCATCAAAAACATGATTATCTATATATGTATCAAAATTATGAGTTTGAAACGTTAATTCACTAATTGATTGATGGTTGTGTTGTATGATTATTTGTTATCTAATAAAACCATTATGTGAAAGAACGGTACATATAACCAAATTGTATCAAATATTGAACTGTATTGAAAATAGTTTGGAATTGCATACATGTACATATATATGTGTGAACAGGTCATAGGAAGGAGGCTAGAGAAGAGGAATAAAATTGTATGCCCGACAAATAGGTATATGTTTACTAATTTATTGGGTTTGGATGATTTTATGAGCCGATTGGCTGGCCGATTCGCCTTTTCTTTTTCTTTTTGAGATGAGAGGGCCTATGTGGGGGTTTGGGGTTTTCCCAATGCTCCCCGTACATAGGAGGTTATGACGATTTTTTTCGAAAATTTAGGGTGTTAGCCAAATTTTTGGAAAATTTGAAATTTCTTAGAAACTTAAAAGTTGAAGAATGAAAGCCAAACTGAAAGTGAGTTAATTAGTAAAACAACTTTCAGCTCCGTTCCTTTTTTAGGATGAAAAGATTTTAAGTGGGGGAGATTGTAACAACCAGGAAAATCAAAACCAATTTAAATATTTTATTTTGGCAATTTTAAGGGGTTTTGAATATTTAAAATGATATATTTTAAATAATAATGATGGAAAATTTGTTTTCGATGAAGTTAGAACGAATAATTTTATTTTAATTATATAACGATCCTGAAATGGCGCGGTAGTTTGAAAATTCGATTTCTAATTTAAACTGAATATACAGAATTCAATATAAGTCAGAATTGGACGAAACAAGAAATATTTGAATCTATTTAATCATATCTTTCTAATGGATGTAAGAAATTGAGATTTCACTTTAGAAGTTGAAAGTATGTCCAGTTTAAAATTCAGAAAATTCGCCATGGAATTTATATATTTTTTAATATATATATATATATATATATAAATGCCTTAAAAATAGTCGTTTTGCAAATGACCTCCGTTTTCGACGAAACCACTTTTGTTGGAACCGGAATGTCAAATTGTTGCTGAATTCCAATTTTCATAATTTTTGGGATTAATATGTGAGCGTGGCAAAAGAAAACGTGTTTTAACAGTTTAAGTCAATTTGGATCGACCAGAAAATGGCCATTTTTCAAACGGTCTCCAAATTCGAAGAAATTAGTTTTGTTAAGACCGTATCGTAAAAACATAGCCAGATTTATTTTTTGGGATTTTTCGAGTTAGTATGTGACTCCAGTAAATTAAAATGTACGTTCAAATTGAATATTGAATGTTATATATTTTAATTTTAGCGAAAACTACTCGAAACAGTCGAAATGGCTTGTGAAACATATCCCATTGTGTTCGGAATAGGGGTATTTAGCTAGGGGCAGCCATCGTTGGGTTTGATTTGGAGTTCGAATCGTTAAACTTCACATTGATTAATAAAGAAATTAAATATTAATAAAACTAGGTTATAAATAACCATTCACTACACCCTAGAATTGGTCAAACCTTCTAACCGTGGTTAAACTTGCTTCAGCCGCCATCCATTTCTTCTACAAACCGTAAAATCTCCTTTGATAAATCAATAGAAAATCAAATGAGTTCCAATAATTCCTTAGATGTCTATATTTGGTTTCAGCGATCGAAGAGCTTCAATTCTGTGTGTATTTTACAGGGTGCGATACCCATTTCTGAAACTCGAAAACATACAGTGTGGGTGGCGTGGCTTAGGAATATTGATTTTGGGAGATTGAAGCTCTAATTTGCGAAAAGAGTGTTATTATTGGATTCATGGCATCATATAGCACCTCGCCGTCATTTTTTACCAAATTCTGCAACAATAAATGTCATGACATCTTACCGTTGCCGCTGAAGCACTGTTCGACGTGAGCAGGGATGGGGGGTTCGAACTTGGTATCATGGGTATGAAATTGGAGAGTTTGTGATGAGATAAATTAAGAATATTTTTGTTTTAATTATAGTGAAGTTGTTTGGGAGAACAAGGATTGAGAAAGTGCATCCATGGCTAAGGAAGGGCACGACATTGAATTGGAAGAAGACGCAGTGAGGATGGGATTAGGGGATTAATCATGTGATTAGAAATTAAGGGGTAAATTATAATTTGAATAATTATTTTTGTATTGTTTAAATTGTATTCAATATTGAAAAATATATAACTTCTTCATATGTTATTGAAATTCAGCGAAACAGGTTTTGTTAGAACCGTATTGACGAAGGCTTCGCAACGAAACTGATTTGGAGAGATTTGGAGCTCGTTGCAATTTTTGATGAAATAAAATGCTTGCTTGAACAATTGAAAACAATCGTAATTAAACGATTTTTTATCCAATCAGGGTGAGAATTTCTCACTATTAATTTTGTACAGTTATTTAAATTATTTTGTAACTGCACATATAAACTGCTCCCCGTTGTCCACAGACCATGGACGACTTGTTTGACTGTATTGTGATGAAGAAATTGATTGTGATTGTCATTTATTGATATTGTTGTATGTATATATATACACTATGTGAATGAATTATATATATATACGATGTGAATGGAATATATATATATATATATATATACACGATGTGAATGAATTATATATATACAATGTGAATTAATTATATATATAAGATGTGAATGAATTATATATGTACGATGTGAATGAATTATATATAAGATGTGAATGAATTATATATATACGATGTGAATGAATTATATATATATAAGATGTGAATGAATTATATATATAAGGTGTGAATGAATTATATATATACGATGAGAAAATATATATATATATATATGCGCGATGTGTAATATATATATATATATATATATATATATATATGAGGTGTGCAAAATATTTGTTCGTTAAAAATATAATTTTAACATATACATGCGTTGTATGAATTATATATATGAGATATATAAAATGTTCGTGAAACGAAATAAATATTAGTTCGCTAAAAATATTATTTTGTAGCGTATATACATGGGATATATGAAATGGTCATGAAATGAAATAAATATTGGATCATTAAAAATATAATTTTTAACATATATATACACTATGAAATTGTCATATATATGGAATATTCAGTTTTGATATAAAATTGAAAATGAAGTTGAAATTGTTTTAAAACTAATTTAAAATGATTTATAAAATACGTTTTAAATTGAAATCGACGAAATATATATAATATATATTATATATATTTAATGGCCTGAATAGAACACGCCGCGCCGCGACCGTTCGCAAATTTCGACCATTGACTTCGCATTGACATTACGGGAGATCCGACCGTTGGATTCTCCTAAAACCAGAACCTTTGGGTTCGTATCGAAAAGAGCTTTCAACGAATATAAGAGATTTGAAATCTAACGGTTGAATTTGGAGTTATGTCCAAATCAAATTTGGAAAAGATCGTTGTAAGTGCAGTTCGATGACCGTTTATGGAAATCGACTGTACGGGCCTTGATAAAATTATTAAAAATGTTAATAATTTGTGTAAAATCATAATAAATGATTTGGAAAGAATTAGGATGAAAAATTCCATATTTGAAAAGATAAAAATATATTTTTATCGAAATGAACTAGTTATGAACTAGAATTATAAATCCAATATTTTTAAATAAATAAATTGGATTTGAAATGGTTTTAAAAATAACCAGAATTTCCAATATATAAATTGGAATGGATTTGAATCAAAATTCTCTTCAGAATATTTTGATATTGGATTCCATGATTATACATATATTGTGGAGGAATTTGGAAGATATATATATATATATATATATATATCGTTATTCCCAATACGATATTTGTTGGTTTCAGAATAAGATATTGAATATGAGCCGATATAATTTCTATTCAGAGCCTTGTATTTGATATCAAATTAGATTTTGGGTATCTCGTGAACTGTGTTCAAATGACAATAGTTCTTTAACCCAAGTAAAAGCAGGATTAATTTCTAGAAAGTTGGACAATCAATAAGAAATGATTTTTGGGATTAAAACCAATTGGGGTGTGAATAAATCTTTAAATAGATTGTGAATGAATAAATGGTAATTGAATTTACCAAAACACGTGATGTTATTAAACCAAATTTACTTGGTTGTTGATATTCATGATTGTGATTGATTGATTGTTCGGATTGTGCTCGACCAGTTTATAAGCAAGATATGCTTTTACATTTAGCATTGGGTTGAGTAGAAATACTGGTAGGCTAACATCTTGTGAAACACTTCACGATTTAACTATGAGGTGTTAGCGAAGTTGTTGAGTTCATTTCAAATTTAATGAATGATTTTGAAATGATATTTTTCTTAAGTGAAAAGAGACGTATTCTGTAACACCCCACGTCCATTAATGTCACTCACAAAGGGAATGCATTAACTTCCATGGAGGTTTTAAGTGTATATAGAACAGAAAAATTACAACAAGACAGATAATAAGTAGTACTTGGAAATATAAAACTTTATTTCATTGCAGCGGAAATTAAACATGTTTGTTACATCATAAAACCATAAATCAGAGTCAAGTACAATATCCATCTTGATAAAACAAAATACATAATCCCATTACATAAATAGCCATTAAAGAAGATAACAAGCTGGACTTTACTTCAGCGGTCCAAGCTTTCCAAAAGAGAGAATAAGCAATTCAATCAGACTCCACTAGAGCTGGGTCCACCCTGAGGACCTGGAGGGGAAAAAAAGATAGCAATAGAGGGGGTCAGACATAAAGTCTGGCGAGTATGATAATTCTAACAATACTATTATCAAAATAACTAGACTAAGGCATAAGCTGGAAAACAAGGAAATGTCTATGAACTATTGGGTATGGAAGAGCAGATAAAGATAACGTTAAAGGCACACCTAATACTAACGAATAATTACTACACTGCACCACACCAGTCACCCTAAAGGTTGATCCCACTTGCTTCACTTAGAAATTTTATAAATAACTTCGTGTACCCCTAGCTGACTACATAGGTGCCGCCTGCCCCTACCTCCGCTAGGTGTACCCCACTACCCACTTTCGATGCTCCCTACTAGTAGATACCCGTGCTGGTCCCACAGTGGGGTGTATCATTCCCCTAAAGTGGCAACCCGATACAACCTAAGGATGCACGACTTATACCTACACGATGCAACAACGTCTTACCTACCAGCCCGGGTCCACACACACATATGAAACCCGTTGGACTTGCGTTGCCACCGCTAACCCGTTTGGCCTCTTATAGTCAAGCCCAGTATGCATGTCTCGTCCTCGACTTGGATCGAGCCCACAAAGATACGTTTGGGTTACTGGTTGAAATAGGCCCCCAATTACTTACCACAAGCTATCCACCTAAGCTTGTCCCCACTAGTATATCCCACTTAACCCTCTTCTTAGTCATGTTCATTTACATGTGTGTTTGGTTAAGTCTTACTAATCGTATTTCAAATGCCACTAAAGGCACCCACTAGATTCCTCATGCCACCCAAGGCACCTACTTAACCCCCATGTCCCACTTCACATGTTTATCTGGTTAAGTATTTCTTAATTCATTCAGGCCATAACCTCATAAAGACCTCTCACATTAGACTGGCATTTATGGCAGCTGGATTCGCCGGGCGGGTCCGGGAAGTTTTACACCATAAAAGAGTCTAACCTCGTGTCTTTACAACTGTTATGCTTTAATTTGGGCCTAGGACCTCTCACATTGGGCTGACATTTGTGACTACTGGATTCGCCGGGCGGGTCCGGGCAGTTTTACGTCACAAACGAGTACAACCTCGTGTCCTAAGCATTGATTTACACTTATAATCTTTTACCCCAGTTTTAAATATATCCCTATTCAAATCATTAATTAATTCCAATTTTAATGATGTCCATAATTGACTCAATTATGGCCATCCACTTACGGTATGCAAAATCATATCAATTGCACCCCAATTTCTTAATATTAAATCCTTAATATTACCCCTACCCCATGTTATATGTTCGCTTATTCAACGCAAAATATACGTTAGACTCGAATAGTCTAACTCATAGCACAAAGATAAATTATAACAACATATAGACAAATAAAATAGATCTAATCATAATAGGGGTGAAACTTGCATAAAACTACACATGTCATGGATCTAAAGGTGTCAACTTGTTTGGTTAAATGTCACAACTTACATAATATGATCATAACCCAAGTTCATGTATAAACTTGCATATGTGGTTTATGCAACATAATGATGGTGTGAACTAGCATCTAACACATAGAACTCACACATGTCATAGCATAATTCTAGATCTAAATAGATGTCATAATTCTAGATCTAAATAGATGTCATACAATATGTGAGATTATACATACTAATAAATCTAAACTTGCATAGGTTCATGTGATTTATCATGTGAATCATCATAGCCCAAATATATATAATCAACATCATGATTCATAAGCTAACTACAACATAATAACATCATGGCTTTGTAACATCGCAACTTAGCATAGAAACTTGCAACATATATAATATCATCATAGCATGATTTACAACATATAGGATATCGTCATCACATAACATAGGATTTACAACATACGTGATAGCATAAGGTTTACAACAACATATATGACAATTCACATCATTTTCTTATGATCCATATCACATCTTAATCTAATTAGTTTGCTAATAATCTTATTAAGATCATCATACTCACAATTAGAAAAGAAAGAGAGTCTTGATTTGCTTTAGAGTTGAGTAGAATTAGAGTTTTGATTAGCGTCCTTCCTTCTTAGTTGGTGGCGGCTACACTGAGTTCCATGGCGACGGCATGACGGCGGCTATTCTATTTTTTATGTGATTTTAGAATGAGAGACTACCCATGTATATATAGAATTTAGGATTAGTTTAGACCGTCTGATCAACTCAGAATGAACCTGAACTGTTAAATTAGCCAACTCATCCCTAAAGACACATCAGCAGCTCAAGATTGGGCTCGGCCCAAACCTGGCCGACTTGACCAGGTCGACACCCAGGTCGACACTACAGTCGACCTGGAGGGGTGGGGAGGTCGACTCTAGTGTCGACTCCCCAGTCGACCTGCCTGAGCGGGAATATTCCCGCCCAGCCCGCTTCTGCACTTCCAGTTTGAATTTTTAAATTTTCCTGTGAGCTGTTTTCAATTTTCTGAAACTTCCGATGGTCATATCTCCTTCATACGAAGTCCAAATTACGCAAACTCAGACTTTATTTCAACCAGAATTCCGAGACGAACACAATGGCGCAACCCATTTCCCACAATTCTCACGTCTGAGATTAGTTATTCTTTACTTTGTGAATATTTATATTAACAGAATTACGGGGTGTTACATTCTCCCTTCCTTAAAGGATTTCGACCCCGAAATCTTCAAGTCAAGAAGAATGTATATCCTAACATCCAATCGTCCATCTACTCAACCATCAAACACAGGCATCCATTGTCCTTATAGACTTCTAATGCTTTCATGTTTAAATGCACAGTGTGTGTATATGTCCATATCTAATGCAAAATCAGGCGGTCCACTGATTCAGTTGACCTCCTTAATGCAAATCGTGATAGTGCCATGCGTCCATTATGTATGCAAAAGTTCCTTAATGCTACATATTATCTTTATATGCGTGCACAATCATCGTCTGAATGCAGCATCCATATGATAAAAAAAATCCTCATACATCCATTTTACTAAATACATCCATATATATGCAATATGCAATATGAAGTAACTGAGCTGATCTAATGCTTAATAGTGTGTGTATATGCGTCCACGAGCAACCACTAGCAAACACTTGCATCCACTAGCAAACACTTGCATCCACTTTGCATCCATCATACATAACATGTCTCAAACACATGTTTCAACCATAGGATTATCCTTACTAAAGGTCAAAGATACTAGCGAGAGGACATACTAAAGATAAGTACAAGCTAAGCGATAAAGGAGAAATTAAAAGACATACCCTCAAAAAGAAAAGGGTACAACGAACGCATCTTTGCTTCTGTCTCCTAAGTAGCATTGCTCTCATCATCTCCCCATTGCACTTTTACTAGTCTGACCTCTTGATTCCTCAACTTCTTGATCTCCGACCCAAGAATGCATGTAGGAGCTCGTCGAATCGTCGCATCACGCTTTATCTCCACCTCTCTAAGCAAGCTCGGCTCTACCACTTCCGCGGTCTCGTGCAAGCACTTCCTCAAATGTGACACATGGAATACGTCGTGTACACCACTAAGTCTCTTAGGCAATTCCACTCTATACGCTATCTGTCCAATCTTCTCTTTAATAGGAAACGACTCTACAAACCTTGGTGCTAATTTCCCAAAGACCTAAAGCGAACAACATTCTGTAATGGAGACACTTTGATAAAGACCATGTCCCCAACATCAAACTCAAGATCTGTCCTCCTTTTGTCTGCATAAGATTTCTGCCTATCTTGCGCCGTCTTCATCCTCCTTCGAATCAAGTCGATCTTTTCCGAAGTCTCTCTAATCATATCGGGCCCAAGTAAGATCTTATCCGTAGATTCCCACCAACATGTAGGTGAACGACAAGGTCGTCCATAAAGAGCTTCGAAAGGTGCCATGCCAATGCTAGATTGAAAGCTTTTATTATATGCGAACTCTACCAACGGAAGATGCTCTTCCCATGTACCCCCAAAGTCTAGGATACATAGCCTCAAAAGATCCTCTAGAATGTGATTCACCCTCTCAGTCTGGCCGTCCGTCTGAGGATGATACGCGGTGCTCAAACATAACTGAGTCCCTACCGCCTCTTGCAAGCTCTTCCAAAATTCGCTAGTGAAGATAGGATCACGGTCGCTTACTATGTTAGAAGGAACACCATGCAAACGAACTATCTCTCGAACGTATACAGAAGCTAACCATGGAGCAGTCCTCTTACTCTTCACGAGAATGAAATGGGCGCTCTTAGTAAGTCTGTCTACTATAACCCAAATCCCCGTATTACCCATCCTTGATCTTGGTAATCCATCCACAAAGTCCATCGAGACACTTTCCCACTTCCATAGTGGAACCTCCAATGGGTGAAGCAACCCACCGGGTTTCTTTTGCTCCGCTTTTACTTGTTGGTACACCAAGCATCTAGCAACATACTCAGCCACATCCCTCTTCATACCGGCCCAAAAGAAAACTCGCTTCATGTCTTTGTACATCTTGTCCCCGCCGGGATGAATGGTCATCTTCGAATGATGTGCTTTGTCAAGAATAGCCTTCCTCAAACCTTCGTCTCAAGGTACACAAAGTCTACTATCCCTACGTAACCATCCCTTATCATCTAGGGTATACCTACGGAGATGGCTTGATGACTCCCCTCTTTTGAGCTTTTCTACTAACTCAACCAACTGTGGGTCGTCTCGCTGTGCCTCACCAATCCGTCCCAAAAGCGTAGGTCTGACCTCCAAGGATGCTAGCAAATCGGGTACAAAGTCAACGGAAGGTCCAAAGTCAAACATAGAGATGAATTCTAAGTTTCGCCGCTCAACAAACAATAGGCTCAAGGACAACCTTTTCCTAATTAAGGCGTCTGCCACCACGTTACCCTTGCCAGGGGTATATGTTATTTCGAAATCGTAGGAGGCTAAGAACTCCATCCACCTTTGCTGCCTTAAGTTCAAGTCCTTCTGAGAGAATAAGTATTTTAAAGATTTGTGGTCAGTGAACAATTCGAATTTCTCGCCAAGAAGGTAATGACGCCAAGACTTAAGCGCAAAAACAATTGCGGCTAACTCTAGGTCATGTGTAGGGTAATTTTTCTCATGCACCCTTAACTGCCTTCCACCATAGGCTATTACCCTTCCCTCTTGCATTAAGACTGCGCCTAGACCTGTCCCACAAGCATCGGTATAAACAGTAAATGGCTTACTCCCGTCTGGCAGCTCTAAGACTGGAGCTGAGGTCAAAGCTCTCTTTAAACGTTGGAACACATCATCAAAATCTACGTCCCACGCGAAGACTAGGTTCTTCTTCGTCAGGCGTGTCAATGGAGCTGATATTTTTGCGAAGTCTTTGATAAACTTCCTACAGCAGCCAGCCAACCCCAAGAAACTCCTTACTTCGGTAGCATTTTTAGGGACCTTCCAATCTTGGATGGCCACCACCTCCGCGGGATCCACAGCTATCCCTTCTTTGGAAACCACGTGCCCTAAGAATCGCACTTCCTCTCTCCAGAAGTGACACTTAGTAAATTTAGCTTTAAGGTTATGCGCTCGTAGAGTCTTCAACACTTCCCTAAGATGTAGGGCATGCTCTTCTTCATTCTTAGAAAAGAACAAGATGTCGTCTACAAAGACCACCACGAATTTATTAAGGTACTCCCCAAACACCCTACTCATAAAATCTACAAAGAAAGAACCAAAGCCCAACACGACAAAAACATACTTCGTAAGGAATTCAACGTAGGTCAAAAAGTTCTTTTATACGACTCTAGACTTCACTTGTTTCCAGGAAAACTCAGATCTCGATGGACTGGACCTTATGTTGTGAAAATAGTATATCCTCATGGAGCTGTTAAAATTGAAAATCCTAGGGATGGAAAAGTCTTCAAGGTAAACGGTCAACGACTGAAACCATTTTTGGAATTCGAGCAATATGACGAAGATGACCCTGTCGATCTGCATGAGCCTGATCATCCACCATGAAATCAGGTGGTACACGTTCTTTTTCTTTTATTTTTCTTTTTCATTTTTCATTTTATTTTTGTTTTTCTGCCTTAGACAGTTGGGACACTGTCTCAATCAAGTGTGGGGGGAGTCTGCATTGCATTCTTTTGATTTTTCTTTAATTTTTCTTTCTTTCTTTCTTTTCATGTAGGACCATCATACATTTTATATCGTAGTAACATACCATAATTTTTTTTTTTGGAAAATACGACTCATTTTCAATTGATACAACAAAATAAGTTTACAATTTTTAGCCAGTTGATAGTATTTTTTTCTCTCAACTTAGATCGAATAAGAAATATAATGAAAAGTTTAATTTTGAGGGATAATAGTGTAACCGGTACATAGGGAGATTCTTAGGTGATGGTCATGAAATCTATTCTATATTGTAGACTTTGTTTAAATAAGTGGAGGACTTAAAATACTTATAATGGCTTGTCAAACCTTTAAAACTAAGTTGTGCTAAGTTGAATTCGCGTAACTCTCTTTTTGTGCTTATAAATTCAATAATAATAATAGTAATCCAAGGGTATCCAACATTGCTTGTATATCGAGCGTTAGTGTGCAAACCCGCCAAGCTCTATCCGGCACGTTGTTGACGAAGTCAGCGTTGGAATATCTTGGTCTCATTTTATGAGATTGGACACCTAAGGATTACCGACACGTTGTTGACAAAGTCAAAGTCGGCCTGCACAATCCGCCAAGCTCTTTACCCACTCTCCGTTAGTCCACGAGGCAGTGCATGGGTGGTAAACCTTGGTCTTCTAAGTTAGGTGTATGTACTTAATCATAAATTTTAAAATTTTATAGAATAAAGAATAAGCGATGATGCCCAAACACTTCTTGACCTTATTGATTTGACTAGCCATACATGAGAAAATTAGAATACCACTTTACAAACTGTGCCAAGCAAACTAAGAATCTATTTCATGGCTGCACTATGTTATCAACCAAACTAACTGGCCAAACTGGAATTTAACATTTGAAAACTTGATTTATATTGAAAATTTGTGACAAGTTGAGGTATCTAAAATAAAGTCAACTAATTAGAAATTATTAATTTAATTTGTTGTACCACTTTCCTGAAATAAGTCGTGTTTTCATTTTTTGTTTTTATTTGCATATGTCCATTGCATTCATGTAGTTTCATTAGAATCATAGCATACTGCATTTGGATTTTGTGGGTAGTACCCGCTGAAAACCCTCACGAGACACCACTCGTCCTTCTAGGGACACCTAGAGGTTTAACGGCTTGTTGCATACGCTCAATGCAATCGTGTTTCCTACGAAAGTGCGACCTATCTAGTTAGTTTTTCATTTTCTTTTTACTCGAGGACGAGTAAAAGATAAGTGTGGGGGTATTTGATTAACATAGAAATGTGTTTATTTTATGCTCTTATATTTTATCTTTTGTAAATAAATAAATGATACTTTGGGTACTTTTGTGTGTTTTTACAGGTTGTCAAGAAATGCCTCCTTCGTTTCAAATTAAAGGCCAACTACAGATAAAAAGCTACTTCTCCATATTAAAGCCATCTCAATTACAAAAGACGTTGTAGCTCACTGGTAATTGCATAGAAATTTGTACTGAGAGACCTGAGTTCGATCCCCGTCGAGTTCACTTTTTGCCAAAGAACGGAACGCGTTCACACTGCCCCTTTGCTATGAAGAATATATTAATTAGTGTTATATTATATATATACATATTCATGTGTATGTATGATATTCACTAATAGACATTTCAGGAGTAGTCATGGAAATCAATTCAGAACATTCATTTTTCAATTTCCAATTAGAAGAATTTCTGATAGATTTATTGCCAAGAAAAGATCAATTTTGAAGATTTCATCCTTTGTTGCCTTTGGAGTTTGATGAGTATCCTTGTTTTGAATAATTAATCGCATGCAATCTAATTACCAATCAACTAGCTATACGGAGGATTTGGAAGATATTCACCAAGATATGCATCAGATATTCTTAAAAGAATTATTTCCAAACAAGCCTAGTCAAGGAAGGCAAGAGATATGATATTACTTCTTGGGAAAAGAGACCCATTTATTCATAGACTTAATTATGATTTTTCCTATCTCATCTATAAATATACGTTGTAACCATTGTAAGAGGATCCATTCTTCTGTACTCTCTTTTAGTTTTAATAAAGCTCCTCTTCGTTTAGTCTATTTGCTTTACTGTCATAACAATTTGTGTTCTACTCAATTAGTTTTGATAGAAAGAAATTGTTATTGTTATTTCTATTGCTTATTAGTGATTAGTCTTTTGATTAGTTTCAACGACAATCCTAATTTACTTTTGTTGTTCTTCTTTTTCTGCACTTTTATTTTCTGCATTGTTGTTCTTGTTTTGCAATTTACTTTCTTTAGTGATTAATCGTTGATTAGATTCAACAATAATCCTGCGTTCACAATTTCAATTTGTTTTTATTTCAACAAAAATCTCCAGGCTTCGTCTAACTCGCCCAAGAAAAAATAAATAATAATTTTTAATTACACCTCCCTGTGTTCGACCTGTATGCTACACACCTGTACGCTTGCAGTATTTAATTTAAAATTCGAGCTTTTCTATTCCTTAAAAAGCGTCGATCAAATTTTTGGCTTCCAAACAAAAAAAAGGGAGAAAATAAAAGAAAGGAAGTGAAGACTCAAAAACAACTCAAAGACAAACTTTGAAGTAAAGAGTTCAAACAAGCGACAAGGAGAGAGAAAAAAAAGGCCAAGCAAACACAGTCAAGCAACCAAGAAAGAAATTCAAAGGTCAACCGGTAGAGTTTGAAACGTGAACACTACTCAATTTTTCTGGACGGACTGCCATACCCCACTGTAAAAAATTTCTGAACTCTACAGGTGCTCTGCTGCTTTGAAAAAATATAGACAATTGTTGTAAAGATTTTCTGCAGGGACAGCGGCTTGAATGTAAAAAAATTTAATTTCTGCAATTAAATTGTGTGGTTGTTGTTATTTCTGCACTTTTTATTCATTCTGTTAAGGGCAATACCCCAATTCACATACGGTGAGGGATTTCATCACCCTTTCCTTAGCCCACAAATTGCATTTCATCGTAGAATCTGACTAATAGTAACGGTTAGACGTTGGACTTAAGGGAGTCACGGGCTCATCTAGGGCTTAATTGTATTGTGATAGTTGATTCATTTGGAACGAATTATTTCTTGGTGTCTAGACTACGGCAGAGAAATAACCGTTTATAAATATTACGGTGATTCGTAAATATTATATCGGTTGTTACTCTGAAGGTACTTAAATCTTCGGCTGCATTGCTAGGGTGATTCCTGGTGCACCGATAACTCCTGTCCGTTAACTGGCTGAGAAATCTTTTGATCTAAGTAATCAAACGCGTCACTTTATAATTCTGGGTTAGGAGCCATTAAGGACAGAAAATTTCATTGTAGCTAATTTATGTGCATGCATTTAACAACAATGAGTGAAAAAAGTGTGAGCCAACAAAATTCTCCTAGGGGTTCTCGAATCAACCAAAATTTTCCAACCGAATTGGATCAAAATTGAGTGAATCACAACTTTCCAAACTTTGGGGGATCAAAATCAAATAAATCAAAATTTTCAAAATCCCAATATCCAAATGGATAGACCCTTGTCTCTTCGTGATTGATGTTATCCAACTAGGACCGTTCAACCCTTTGTCATCGTGTTCCCACCAGCTGAAGGAAACAATTTTGAGCTAAAACATTCTTTTATTCAAGGGGTACCAAAGTTTACGGGATCTGAAAATGCATATGAATTTCTAAGCGAATTTGAATTGTATGCGTCCACAACAAAAATGCAACAATTATCTAACGAATCGATCAAGCTAAGGCTAATTCCATTTGCACTACTTGAAAGCGCTAAAAGATGGCTAAATTCTCTTCCAAGACATTCCATAAGAAGTTGGGATGAATTTGTTGCTGCATTCTTGAAAAAAATTTTCCCTTTCCATAAAACTCTAAAAATCCGAACCGAGATAAATCAATTTTGTCAAAATGAGGGGGAAACTTTTTCAAAATACTTTGAGAGATTCAACCAGTTATTATATAGTTGCCCTCATCATGGAATTCTAAAAGATCACTTATGTCAAATTGCATATGAAGGGTTAAACTATCTGACTAGAACTCAACTAGAATCAATGTGTGGAGGAGATTTTATGTCTAAGACAGCCGATGAAGCTTGGCAATTCTTAGAAGATTATTCTGAAAAGGACATGCAATGGGAATCAATTCGTGTTCCCATTCGTACTTCTACTAGAAGAGTGCATGCCGTGGACCCTAGTCAAATTCCCTTAGAAAATCAAACTCCTCAAGCCGGAGAAGGGTTACCCTACTATTACTCTCAGGACCAAGCTAATGCCATCGCTCAAAATAATCCTTACTCATCCACATACAATCCTGGTTGGAGGAACCACACAAATTTTTCTTGGTCAAACCCCAATAATTCGGCTAACCCATCTCACGTGCAACCCTTTATTCCCAACCCAAATTATCAAGCTCCACCTCCAATTTCTCAAACCTCTCAAACAGCATCTCAATCCAAACAACCTTACAGGCACCCCAATTTTCAACCATCAAACCAATCCTCTCAATCTTCTCAATCGTCACTAGAAATTGTGCGTTTAGAAAAACAAATGGACCAAATGATGAATATGATAAAGGAGCTAGCGAAAAATAACGAGAAAGGAAAGTTGCCTAGTCAACCTGAGGTGAATCCAAAATATAACTCTCGTGCTGTAAATTCTTGTGAGGACGAAAACCATAATCCAGTCAATGCTATTACAACCCTTCGATCTGGAAAGAGGATTGATAATAACATGGGCGACCCTGACGAACCTTCTAACTCGCCCTCAATGCCAAATCTTGATGATCACCCATTGGCTTCGAATGCCAATTCCTCTAAACCTCAAGTTCCCTTAAATGTTGGCAATCCCAACAATTCTTCTTCCAGTGTCGGCAAACCCGACCCACCTTCGAAAACTAATGTTGGCAATACCAACATTCCATCTTCTACGACCTTACCACCTTCTTTTTCCTTGGATAAACCTTCTTCTTCGAATGATAAAACTGATCACAGAGTCGAAAAACCAATAGCTCCATTTCCCCATAGACTCAATAATAAGAAGAAAGTGGCAAATTTCGAGAAAATTTTGGAAATTTTCAAACAAGTCCGTGTGAACATTCCTCTTTTAGACACCATTGAACAAATTCCTCAATATGCTAAATGTCTTAAGGAATTGTGCACACAAAAACGTGCGACTAATGTCCCAAAACCGCCTTTCTAACTGCGAATACAAGCTCTGTTCTTTCGAATCTTACCCCAGTCAAGTACAAAGACCCTGGCTGCCCTATGATTGATTGCAAAATAGGAAACACCCATATCTCTCGTGCCCTACTCGACCTTGGTGCCAGTGTCAATCTTCTTCCTTATACTGTTTATTGTCAACTTGGGTTAGGGGAAATTAAACAAACAAACATCACTCTTCAGTTAGTAGATCGATCTGTCAAAAAGCCATTGGGAATTATCGAAGACGTCTTGATACAGATCGAACAGTTTTACTTCCCTGTCGATTTCATAGTTTTAGACAAAGACCTTGTCTCAAATCCCAAAGTTCAAATACCATTGATTTTAGGACGACCCTTCTTAGCAACCTCAAATGCTGTCATAAATTGTAGGAATGATCAACTTCGACTTTCCTTCGGGCACCTAACCATTGAGCTAAACATCTTTAATCTCAACAAACAACCTAGGGATTTTGAGACCGATGAAATCGACATGATTCAAACCATAGTGGACGAAACCTCTAATGACACTTCTGAAGCCTTGAAAATGTGTCTGGAACATTTCGATTCCGATTTCGACGAACTGGAATACATTTCTGAACTGAATGAATTTCTTGACTCAAATCCTTCGTCTTCTGACTCTGACCAAGGAATGTTAACCAATGTTAACACTCAAGAACATCCTAAGTTAGATCTCAAACCCTTGCCACAAGACCGTAAGTACGCATACTTAGACTCCTCAGAAACTCTTCCCGTAATCTTGGCCTCTGATCTTACCGAGGACCAAGAAGAAAAACTCTTAGAAATTTTGCAGGAAAATAAAGATGCTTTGGGGTGGGAACTGAGCGATATAAAAGGAATTAACCCATCAATTGTGGAACATCGCATACACTTAGTTGATGAGGCTAAACCCATCCGTGAGGCTCAAAGGCGATTAAACCCAAACATGAGAGAAGTGGTCAAGGAGGAGATAATCAAATGCCTAGACAATAACATCATCTATCCCATCTCTGATAGTACCTGGGTGAGTCCGATACAAGTCGTACCAAAGAAATCGGGAGTCACAGTGATCAAAAATGAAAGTAATGAGCTTGTCCCAACAAAAAAAAAAGTGGCGTGTGTATATCGACTATCGAAAGCTCAACGCAGCCACACGAAAAGACCATTTTCCCTTACCTTTTATTGACCAAATGCTCGAACACTTAGCGGGTCATGAGTACTATTGTTTTCTCGATGGATACTCTGGCTATAACCAAATCCCTGTTGCTTTAGAGGATCAACACAAGACCACCTTTACTTGTCGCTTTGGAACCTTTGTGTATCGTCGCATGCCTTTTGGTCTTTGTAACGCCCCCGCGACTTTCCAAAGGTGTATGATGAGTATCTTCTCTGATATGGTGGACGAATTCTTGGAAATATTCATGGATGATTTTTCAATCTATGGATCATCTTTTTCCCAATGCCTCACTCATTTAGAACTCGTCCTAAAACATTGGAAGGAAAAATCACTCGTGCTTAATTGGGAAAAATGCCACTTCATGGTAAAAAGGGGGATAGTTCTAGTTCATGTCGTCTCAAAAGATGGCCTTGAAGTCGATAAATCCAAAATCGATTTGATTGCTAATCTGCCTCCTCCTATGTCTGTTAAAGATGTTCGTTCATTTCTTGGCCACGCGGGATTCTATAGAAGACTCATTAAGGATTTCTCGAAAATTTCAAAACCTCTCTCAAATTTACTTGCTAAAGACGTTAAGTTCGAATTCTCCAATGACTGCAAAACATCTTTTGAAACTCTTAAGTCAATCTTGACCACAGCTCCCATCATTCAACCTCCTGATTGGACTCAGCCCTTCGAACTTATGTGCGACGCTTCTGACTTTGCAATTGGAGCCATCTTAGGTCAGCGTATCGATAAACTCCCTCGAGTCATTTATTACGCTAGCAAAACCTTAAACGAGGCCCAATTGAATTACTCAACTACTGAAAAGGAATTTTTGGCAGTTGTTTTCGCTCTTAAGAAATTCAGACCTTATATCATAGGATCCAAAGTCATAGTTTACACTGATCATGCTGCCCTACGATATTTGCTTTCTAAAAAGGATGCCAAGGCCCGCTTGATTCGTTGGATCCTTCATCAAGAATTCGATATAGAAATACGAGATAAAAAGGATTCTGAAAATGTTGTAGCTGACCATCTCTCTCGAATGGTGCACGAAAATGTTGATGACACCCAAATTGATGATTATTTTCCTGATGAACAAATTCTTTCCATCTCTAACACCCCTTGGTACGCTGACATTGTGAATTATCTTGTCACACAACAAACACCCGCTGAATGGTCGAAACAAGATAAACAAAAATTTCTTTTGAAAGTTCGAAACTTCTTTTGGGACGACCCATATCTTTTCAAATACTGTCCAGACCAAATCATTCGAAGGTGTGTGCCCGATCATGAACACCAAAGTATTCTCTCCTTCTCACATGACCATGCTTGTGGCGGTCATTTTGGACCAAGAAAAACTGCTGTAAAAGTTTTGCAAAGTGGTTTTTATTGGCCCACACTCTTCCGTGACGCTTTCGAATTTTGCTCTAAATGTGATCGATGTCAAAGAACGGGTCGAATCACTAAGCGAAACATGATGCCTCTCAACCCCATTTTAGTGATCGAGTTATTCGATGTTTGGGGCATCGATTTCATGGGACCATTCCCTAATTCATTTGGAAATCTTTACATCTTGCTTGCGGTAGATTATGTCTCAAAATGGGTTGAAGCCATTCCGACCAAAACCAACGACAACAAGGTTGTTGTCAAATTCCTCAAAGAAAACATCTTTTCGCGCTTTGGCACACCTCGAGCTATCATTAGCGATAATGGCACTCACTTCTGTAATCATGCTTTTGAGTCCTTGCTCAAGAAATACTCAATCACACACAAGCTGTCGACCCCTTACCATCCACAAACTAGTGGACAAGTAGAAGTTTCCAATAGACAAATCAAACAAATTCTTGAGAAAACCGTGAATTCCAATAGAAAAGATTGGTCCTTAAAACTGATTGATGCACTTTGGGCTTTTCGCACTACTTATAAAACCAATCTAGGGATGTCACCATACCGATTAGTCTTTGGAAAGGCCTGTCACTTACCTCTTGAATTAGAGCATCATGCTCTTTGGGCCATAAATTTTTTGAACTTTGACTTAGAGAAAGCCGGCTCACATAGGAAGTTACAACTTTCGGAATTAGACGAATTAAGAAATGAGGCGTATGAAAATGCGAAAATCTATAAAGAAAGAACCAAAGCCCAACATGAAAAAAACATACTTCATAAGGAATTCAACGTAGGTCAAAAAGTTCTTTTATACGACTCTAGACTTCACTTGTTTCCAGGAAAACTCAGATCTCGATGGACTGGACCTTATGTTGTGAAAACAGTATATCATCATGGAGCGGTTGAAATTGAAAATCCTAGGGATGGAAAAGTCTTAAAGATAAATGGTCAACGACTGAAACCATTTTTGGAATTCGAGCAATATGACGAAGATGACCTTATCGATCTGCATGAGCCTGATCATCCACCATGAAATCAGGTGGTACACGTTCTTTTTCTTTTATTTTTCTTTTTCATTTTTTATTTTATTTTTGTTTTTCTGCCTTAGACAGTTGGGACACTGTCTCAATCAAGTGTGGGGGGAGTCTGCATTGCATTCTTTTGATTTTTCTTTAATTTTTCTTTCTTTCTTTTCATGTAGGACCATCATACATTTTATATCGTAGTAACATACCATAATTTTTTTTTTTGGAAAATACGACTCATTTTCAATTGATACAACAAAATAAGTTTACAATTTTTAGCCAGTTGATAGTATTTTTTTCTCTCAACTTAGATCGAATAAGAAATATAATGAAAAGTTTAATTTTGAGGGATAATAGTGTAACCGGTACATAGGGAGATTCTTAGGTGATGGCCATGAAATCTATTCTATATTGTAGATTTTGTTTAAATAAGTGGAGGACTTAAAATACTTATAATGGCTTGTCAAACCTTTAAAACTAAGTTGTGCTAAGTTGAATTCGCGTAACTCTCTTTTTGTGCTTATAAATTCAATAATAATAATAGTAATCCAAGGGTATCCAACATTGCTCGTATATCGAGCGTTGGTGTGCAAACCTGCCAAGCTCTATCCGGCATGTTGTTGACAAAGTCAGCGTTGGAATATCTTGGTCTCATTTTATGAGATTGGACACCTAAGGATTACCGACACGTTGTTGACAAAGTCAAAGTCGGCATGCACAATCCGCCAAGCTCTTTACCCACTCTCCGTTAGTTCGCGAGGCAGTGCATGGGTGGTAAACCTTGATCTTCTAAGTTAGGTGTATGTACTTAATCATAAATTTTAAAATTTTATAGAATAAAGAATAAGCGATGATGCCCAAACACTTCTTGACCTTATTGATTTGACTAGCCATACATGAGAAAATTAGAATACCACTTTACAAACTGTGCCAAGCAAACTAAGAATCTATTTCATGGCTGCACTATGTTATCGACTGAACTAACTGGCCAAACTGGAATTTAACATTTGAAAACTTAATTTATATTGAAAATTTGTGACAAGTTGAGGTATCTAAAATAAAATCAACTGATTAGAAATTATTAACTTAATTTGTTGTACCACTTTCCTGAAATAAGTCGTGTTTTCATTTTTCGTTTTTATTTGCATATGTCCATTGCATTCATGTAGTTTCATTAGAATCATAGCATACTGCATTTGGATTTTGTGGGTAGTATCCGCTGAAAACCCTCACGAGACACCACTCGTCCTATTAGGGACACCTAGAGGTTTAACGGCTTGTTGCATACGCTCAATGCAATCGTGTTTCCTACGAAAGTGCGACCTATCTAGTTAGTTTTTCATTTTCTTTTTACTCGAGGATGAGTAAAAGATAAGTGTGGGGGTATTTGATTAACATAGAAATGTGTTTATTTTATGCTCTTATATTTTATCTTTTGTAAATAAATAAATGATACTTTGGGTACTTTTGTGTGTTTTTACAGGTTGTCAAGAAATGCCTCCTTCGTTTCAAATTAAAGGCCAACTACAGATAAAAAGCTACTTCTCCATATTAAAGCCATCTCAATTACAAAAGACGTTGTAGCTCACTGGTAATTGCATAGAAATTTGTACTGAGAGACCTGAGTTCGATCCCCGTCGAGCTCACTTTTTGCCAAAGAACGGAACGCGTTCACACTGCCCCTTTGCTATGAAGAATATATTAACTAGTGTTATATTATATATACACATATTCATGCGTATGTATGATATTCACTAATAAACATTTCAGGAGTAGTCATGGAAATCAATTCAGAACATTCATTTTTCAATTTCCAATTAGAAGAATTTTTGATTGATTTATTGCCAAGAAAAGATCAATTTTGAAGATTTCATCCTTTGTTGCCTTTGGAGTTTGATGAGTATCCTTGTTTGGAATAATTAATCGCATGCAATCTAATTACCAATCAACTAGCTATACAGAGGATTTGGAAGATATTCACCAAGATATGCATCAGATATTCTTAAAAGAATTATTTCCAAACAAGCCTAGTCAAGGAAGGCAAGAGATATGATATTACTTCTTGGGAAAAGAGACCCATTTATTCATAGACTTAATTAGGATTTTTCCTATCTCATCTATAAATATACGTTGTAACCATTGTAAGAGGATCCATTCTTCTGTACTCTCTTTTAGTTTTAATAAAGCTCCTCTTCGTTTAGTTTATTTGCTTTACTGTCATAACAATTTGTGTTCTACTCAATTAGTTTTGATAGACAGAAATTGTTATTATTATTTCTATTGCTTATTAGTGATTAGTCGTTTGATTAGTTTCAACGACAATCCTAATTTACTTTTGTTGTTCTTCTTTTTCTGCACTTTTATTTTCTGCATTGTTGTTCTTGTTTTGCAATTTACTTTCTTTAGTGATTAATCGTTGATTAGATTCAACAATAATCCTGCGTTCACAATTTCAATTTGTTTTTATTTCAAAAAAATCTCCAGGCTTCGTCTAACTCGCCCAAGAATAAATAAATAATAATTTTTAATTACACCTCCCTGTGTTCGATCTGTATGCTACACACATGTACGCTTGCAGTATTTAATTTAAAATTCGAGCTTTTCTATTCCTTAAAAAGCGTCGATCAGCCACTCACAACTGATGGAATCCAGTGGCTAAGTCCAACTGCGAAAACATTGAGGCGCCAACTAACTGATCGAAGAGATCGTCAATCCTCGGCAGTGGGTGTCTGTTTTTCTTAGTAAGTTTATTAAGTTCTCTATAATCCACACAAAGTCTAAGGGACCCATCCACCTTCGTGGCAAACACTACTGGAGCACCCCACTCCGATATACTACGTCTTATGAACCCCTTCTCAAGCAACTCATTCACTTGCTTATTGAGTTCCCTCCTTTCACGAGGAGCCATGTGGCGTACTGGCAAAGATACTGGTTTTGCATTATCCACAAGATATATTCGAAAATCTATCTCCCGCTTCGGAGGCAAGCCCTTCACCTCCTCAAACACATCCGAATATTCTTGGACTACTTTAACATATCGTAGATTTTCCACCGACGCGTCAAGCGATTCTAGATAACTTAGCATAACGGAATTTATGGGATTACAAAAGATTTTGAGAGTGTTGCCAAGGCGAGTCATGAGCCTAACTACTCTCCTTTCACAATCAAGAACGGCCCCATTTCTGGATAACCAATCCATTCCTAAAATTAGGCCATAGCCCGTGAAGCCCAAAACATAAGCATCACATCTAAACCCAACGCTAAGTATAGAAATTTTCAAATCCAAACATATCATGGACAAATAAGCTGAGCCCCCAATTGGATTCGAAACAACTAAGGGATCCTCTATTAAACTAGTGTTTAAGTGCAGTGATTCAACTAATGATGTAGAGATAAACGAATGCGATGTGCCCGAATCGAATAAGGTACGGACAGGATGATCAAACAGAAAAACTAAGCTTTCAACAGAAATGGTTCTACCTCGTTCTTGCAGCGGTGGGACCGCGAGAGCCTGAACTTGTCCCCTTGCCTGCCCTGGTGCCATAAGAGCCTGCACCTGTCCTCCCGAGGTAGATCCTGCCCTCTGCCCCTTCTTTGGGCAGTCCTTCACTAGATGTCCCGCTTCACCACAGTGAAAACAGCCAGTCTTCTTTTTCTTTCTGCAATCCTTGCTGAGATGGCCTGGTGTCCCACAGTTAAAGCATCTTTTCTTTCCTTTGCCATTATTGTCTTTACCACCCTTCTTGTTTTGCTGTTGTGGTTTCTTCTGATCCCCTTTCTTCTCGGGTGCCTTATTAGCATTAGCGCCTTTCTCCTCGTGCATGAGTGCCATGTCTACTAGCTTCTCAAAGGTGGCCCCCATAGGGATGTGGGTCATAGCCAACCCCTGCAATGGCTCATTCAAGCCATTAACGAACCACAGAGCCTTCTTCTCCTGCGTGTTCACCAAATCTAAGCCAAACCTTGCCAATTGGTTAAATTTGTTGACGTACTCTTTCACTGATAGATTTCCCTACTTCAATGTCAAGAACCTTTCCATGTATAGATTCTCTTCTGCCCTTGAGAGAAACTTTGCCTCAAACCTACGTCTGAAATCCGCCCAAGAATCAATAGGACGCTCCGCATTAGTGACCTCCCACCAAAACGAGGCCTCTCCCTTCATTAACCAAGTTGCTTATTTGACTTTCCTCCCTTCTTCTACTTCAAAGAATTCTTGCAATTCTTCCACCTACTTAAGCCAATCTCTAGCTTCCACAAACGTTTCTGACCCTTGAAAAGGTTTTCCACCCATAGCCTTAAATTCCTTGCATGTCTTTGCAAAAGTATCAGCGCGAGGAGGGGGAGGAGGAGGAGCGGGTGCAACTGGTGGTGGAGGAACATTGGCTGGACCTGCAGCGGCCCTAGCCTCTAATAACCTCCTATACCATCCTGGTATCGTTACACCCTCCGGAAGGTTAAGATCTTAAGCCATGCTGAAATGAAAAAGGAAAGATTCAAAATGGAGAATTCGAAAGATAAAGATATATGGCTATTGGGGATTATGTTTTTCATAAAAACTTTCCTCTTTAAATTACTCATCAAGACATGTTTTTGAAAACACTTCTTCCAAAAATACTTTAGAAAAATAGTTTTTCTAAAAAATTTATCTGTTCTGGTAACCTTAAGCTCTGATACCACGTGTAACACCCCACGTCCATTAATGTCACTCACAAGGGGAATGCATTAACTTCCATGGAGGTTTTAAGTGAATATAGAACAGAAAAATTACAACAAGACAGATAATAAGTAGTACTTGGAAATCTAAAACTTTATTTCATTACAGCGGAAATTAAACATGTTTGTTACATCATAAAACAATAAATCAGAGTCAAGTACAATATTCATCTTGATAAAACAAAATACATAATCCCATTACATAAATAGCCATTAAAGAAGATAACAAGCTAGACTTTACTTCAGCGGTCCAAGCTTTCCAAAAGAGAGAATAAGCAATTCAATCAGACTCCACTAGAGCTGGGTCCACCCTGAGGATCTGGAGGGGAAAAAAGATAGAAATAGAGGGGGTCAGACATAAAGTCTGGCGAGTATGATAATTCTAACAATATTATTATCAAAATAACTAGACTAAGGCATAAGCTGGAAAACAAGGAAATGCCTATGAACTATTGGGTATGGAAGAGCAGATAAAGATAACGTTAAAGGCACACCTAATACTAACGAATAATTACTACACTGCACCACACCAGTCAGAGCCGGCCCTGGGCCTGGGCTGTCTGGGCGACGGCCCAGGGCCCAGGTCGGTGGGAGGGCCCATTTAATAGAGGTTCTCTTTTAAAAGATGGTAACGGTTAATTTGTTTGTAAAGGTAACTTGGTGAGGTTGGTTTCTGGAATGCTTAGCACTGGGTAAGGTCCCAGGTTCAAAACCCGCGTGCTGCATGTGCCTTTAGTTGGTTTTGCACCTCAGAAAATTGCTACAGTGCCTTCAGCTGGTTTTGCACCTCAAAAAATTATTACATGCACTAAGTATGTTGCCACTTGATTTGCCCAGGGCCTTATTTCTTCTTGGACCGGGCCTGACACCAGTCACCCTAAAGGTTGATCCCACTTGCTTCACTTAGAAATTTTATAAATAACTTCGTGTACCCCTAGCTGACTACATAGGTGACGCCTGCCCCTATCTCCGCTAGGTGTACCCCACTACCCACTTTCGATCGGCTCCCTACTCGTAGATACCCGTGCTGGTCCCACAGTGGGGGTGTATCACTCCCCTAAAGTGGCAACCCGATACAGCCTAAGGATGCACGTCTTATACCTACACGATGCAACAATGTCTTACCTACCACCCCGGGTCCACACACGCATATGAAACCCGTTGGACTTGCGTTGCCACCGCTAACCCGTTTGGCCTCTTATAGTCAAGCCCAGTATGCGTGTCTCGTCCTCGACTTGGGTCGAGCCCACAAAGATACGTTTGGGTTACTGGTTGAAATGGGCCCCCAATTACTTACCACAAGCTATCCACTAAGCTTGTCCCCACTAGTATATCCCACTTAACTGAAACACCCCACCTCCGTTAGGGTCACTCTCAAAGGGAATGCCCTAATTTTGGTGGAGGTTTATAAGTACAAGTCACAGATATACAAGACAGATATAAGAACACATATTTGTAAACAGCGGAAGAACAACAAATTTTATTTCATAAAGTCAAATACGTGTTACAACAACATCCTTCCCAAAAACATAACATAACACTTTCATAATCTGTCTTGAGTACATTATTTTTAAAGAAGCATAAATAAAACATAGATGAACTGCAAAAGCCCCATAGTGGATTGTCCAAAGCCATAGTTCAAAACAGGGAAGTCCAAGCAATACATTTCTCTTCTTCAAGCTGGATGTTGAGGTAGGTCAAGCTGCTGTGTTCCCTCCCTGAGGACCGGGGGGGGGGGGGGAAACGGAAGAAAGAAGACGAAAGAAAAATAGAGTCAGACATAAAGCCTGAGTAAGTCTAGTACTACTTTGTCTATGAATAAAGAACTGGGTATGATAAGTAAAACAGGAAGTGGGCAAACACTATGAACTTGGTTAAGTTATCTAGGGTCGAATATACTATCGTACCCCATGTTAATCTCTGAACCCATATAAAATAGTTTCCAATTTGCACCCCATAATCAGGGTGATGTGATCCATTCAATGATGATCGGCTCCTACTCGCATAGTTACAAGTGTCTTACGGCCCCCGATGTCTGTAGTTACCTATGCTGGTCCCACCATGGGGTGTATCAAGTCCCATAGTGGCAACCCGACACAACCTTAGAGTGCACAGGTATGCTACTGGTGTCCAGTGCCTTATTTTTCTACGCCGGAGTGTGTGCACGCCCGCACTCCGTTAGAACCTACACTGCTACACCACCGCCGTCGCTTTGACCTCTTACAATCAGCCCAGTAATCGTGCCCCACCCTGCCTAGTTTCAGGGTATCATGATACACCTTTTAGGGTTACTGCTGAAAAGGGTCCCCCGTTACTAGGTTTTCTATCTCTAGCCAACATGCTAAGTTGGTTAATTGTTTCCCTAACCTAACCCCACCAGTCCGTTTAGTTTAGCATGTTCCATTTTGATTAAGTTTTTAGTCCACTTAATCCTAACAATCCTGACTCAGCCTTAATTGTCTTATTAAGGCCCTGACCTCTCACATTGGACAGGTATTGTTGTGGCTGCCTGTTGCCGGTTGGTTCCGGGCAGTCTTACGCCACAACTCAGTCTAACCTCGGGTCCTTGCTGGGCTCTATGTTTAACCACCCACATTGGATAGGTATTGTTGTGACTACTGGACAGCCGGGCGGTTCCGGGCAGGTTTACATCACAACTCAATCCAACCTCGGGTTAAACACATCGTATGTTCTACATTTACATATCTTGTCATTCTTCTTTATTTATATGTAAATATTTGCGGCCCATTATTAAGTTAATGGTGTAAAGGTTACACCAATCACGGGCCCAACCCATACTTGAATTTGGGCCCTTCTATTTTATATTTTCATTCATTAATTTATTTTTAACCCAACGTTATTTTCCCCCGTTTTACACGTCCGTTTATATATATATTGGGCTTAGCCTTTTAAAGCCCAATTTAGCCATGCGAAAAGGGGAGGCTTATGGCGTATACACAAAGAGGGGAAGGTGAGCGCATGAACTTGCAATACGACGTTGGAAATACAAAATAGAAATTGGTGTACTTGCATAGTGGCAACATAGGTGACATAAATCAAAGCATGTGAACTTGCATAGGTTTAACTACAACATGAACCTATACTCTTATTTAGGCATAATGTCAAACATAAGCATGTCATAAATATTCCTAGCATAAACATGGCATAATGTCAAACATAAGCATGGCATAAATACTTCTAGCATAAACATGGCATAATGTCAAACATAAGCATGGCATAGGTAAAGTTCAATTTGTTCATGGCATAAACATAAACAAGTCATGTTCATAAGGTTTCTACATGTTTACAAAGGGGATACTTTGTTACTAACACAAAAGCATAGTTCAACTTAATCATGGTTTAAGTCTAATCACATAACGATGGTATAAATATACTTATGCATAAATATTCCTAATCATGGTGTTTGCTTTAAACTTGCAAAAAGGGATTTTTGAGTCTAACCTAGCCATGTCTCACATATGTCATCATATAATTCTTTTAAACAAGATAGACTTAATCATAGATTTCAATTATGCCAAATATCATTCATAGCCTAGCCATATTCACAAGCATGACTTAATACATGGATTATGGTGTCAAAATTCCAACATAGTTTCATATGAACTATAACAACCAAACTTGTCTCAATTGCTTGCAAAACGATTTATGCACAAAGTATACATCATGACGACATAATAACAAAGCCCCAAACTTGCATAAATTTCACTCAACTACATACATGTAGCTTCAACATAGATTACATAATTTGCGCAATATTCCAAACGTATATTTGCATAGAACTACCGCATGTAGTTCTTTATAATGAATAACATAATTTTGCACAAACATGAATTACTTCCATTGCCACAATTCAAGCATACACATCAACACAGTTGTTTATTATACCAAAGTAATACTCTACTTACTATGGTTGCGGCGAATTCTTTAATTAAGAGACACGATTCCTTTGTTGAATTGATTAGCTTTAGGTTGCTTGAATTGCTTTAGGCTTTAGAACTTTCTTCCTAACTCTCTCTCTAGTCGGCGGCTACTCTTTGTCGTTCCTCAGCAACATGGCGGCTATAATCTTATTTTGAATGAATAGATTAGGGTTTAGTCTAGGGTTGTTTATATAGAGGTTAGGAATTGATTAGGACCATTGATGTTGCTAGGTTAGATCGTAGCCATTCATTAGGAAGAGAGACCAATAAAAACCCGCCACCTAGCCCTAATGACAAAGCAGACCACAGAAATTCGACCACACACCGACCTGGCCAGCCAGGGCTAGACCAGACCTGGCCAGCAGGTCATTTTTGACCTGGGCGCACTTGGCAGGTGCGCCAGGTCAAAAATGTACTGGCGCACTTCACAGGTGCGCCAGTTCATTTTTGTTCTGGCGCACTTCCCAAGTGCGCCAGTGCATTCTGGCTCTTTTTCGGTTTTTCGCCCAACTTCGTTCGTCCATAACTTCTTCATACGATATCCGTTTTTCGAAAACTCGGACTCTATTTCGCGTATTTTTCCGTGACGAACGCAATGGCGTATCCCGTTTCCCTTAGTTCTTTGATTTGAAATTAATTATACTTTAATTTGTGAGTTTCACAGTCATAGAATTCACGGGTGTTACATTCTCCCCCACTTAAAAGGATTTCGTCCCCGAAATCTTCAAGTTAGGAGGAATGTATATCCTAACATCCAATCATCCATCTACTCATCCATCAAACACGAGCATCCATTGTCCTTAAAAGACTTCTAATGCTTCATGATCATATGCGAGGTGTGTGTGTACATGAACTTATCTAATGCAAAATCAGGCGGTCTACTGATTCAGTTGACCTCCTTAATGCGAATTATGTAAGTGCCATGAGTCCATTATGTATGCAAATTTTTCTATTCATGATTCTACATGAGTGCACAATCATTCAATACAAATGCAGCATCCACATGACAACACATTAAAGTTCAATCACATACGAATGCAAACATATATGCATATGCAATATGAAGTGAAATAGCCGATCTAATACCTAGATTGTGTGTGTATATGCAACCACGAGCAATCACTAGCAATCACTTGCAACCACTTGCAACCATCATACATAACATGTTTCAATTACATGTTTCCATCCAAAAAGATTCTACCTAAAAGATACGGTCGAGGAAATATACCTAAAAAGATAAAAGCGCAACTTAAGGAAAAGGAAAGATCAAGGATGTACCCTCGAACAGAAAAGGGTAGGCTGTACGAATTTTAGCTTCAGTCTCCCAAGTCGCGTCTCCCTCGGTGTCGCTCCACTGGACTTTGACGAGCTTGACTTCACGGTTGCGTAGCTTCTTCACTTCCGTTCCTAATATGCGGGTTGGAACTTTCCTTATGGTTGCCTCGCGTTCCACTTCGACCTCTTCGAGTATATTTGGCTCTACCACTTCAGCAGACTCATGCAGACATTTTCGGAGGTGTGAAACGTGAAAAACGTTGTGGACTCCTGCCAACTTCTCGGGTAGCTCTAATCTATAGGACATTTTCCCAATTGTTCCTATCTAAAGGTATAGTCGAATGATAGAAGCAAGTAAAAACTTTGTGCCCATTAGGCAATGTCAAAACTGAAAACCTATGCCACATATATATTGATTAGGAGAAGAACTCCATAAGCATCAGCCCCGAAGACCGAAATCAACATCAGACTGACACCCAAAGAGTTACTCAACCCAACCACCATATATGATTCTAGGCAACTAAGCATGATGGACTCCTTTTAGGTCATAAGGGAGTCCCTTCCTAAGACCAATCTGTATCCTATAAAACCCAAAAACTTTAGTCAAACCGATGAACACGCTCGAGCCCCAACATGTGTTACTAACAGATGAGTCATACTCCCTATGTGGTTTGCAACAGAAATTGGATTGAGAATGGGACCGAGAGGATATACAGAAAAACTACTATGCAAGTAAGCTCTACAGGAAGAGAGGGATCAAGGATATACTCTTAAGAAGAGATACGATGCACGAATCTAGTCTTCAATCTTCTAAGTCGCACTTCCTTGAGCTTAACTCCATTATGCTTTGTCTGTCTTTAACTTCACAATTTCGTAGTTTCTTAATCCTTGTTTCCAAAATATGAGTTGGAACCCTTGCCTCTCGTTCCTCTTTCACTCATTCTCCTTCTAGTATACTTGGCTCAAGCCTAACTGCGTACTCATGGTTCCATGCAAGCTCTCCAAAATTCATTAGTGAATCTTGGATCTTGTTCACTTACTAGAAGGTATTCCACATAGATGAATTATCTCTTGAAAATAAACAAATGTACTTACTAAGGTGATTCTTTACAACTCATGCATCAGCGAAATGAACCTTCAGCCTTAGTGGCGAACACTACTGGAGCGCCCTATTCTGAAATGCTCCTACTAATGAACCCCTTTTTCTAGAAGCTCTTTAATCTGTTTACTGAGCTCTTTCCTTTCTCGTGGAGCCATGTGTCTAACGGGCAACGCAACGGGCTTTACATTATCTACAAGATATATACGGAAGTCTATTTCCCGCTTCGGAGGCAAGCCCTTCACCTCTTCGAAGACATCCGGATATTCCCGGACCACTCTAACTGATTGCAAATTTTCAACAGAGGCATCTAGCGATTCAAGATAACTAAGCATAACCGCATACGAGGGATTACAAGAAATTTCCAAAGTATTACCGAGCTGGGTTAGGAGCCTAACAACCCTTTTCTCACAATCAAGGATGGCCCCATTACTGGATAGCCAATCCATACTCAAAATCAAACCATACCCCGAAAAGCCCAAAACAAAGGCACTACAATGGAATTCTACACTTAGAATGGAAATTTTCAATCCCAAACAGATCATAGACAAATGAGATGGGCCCCCAATTGGGTTTGAAACAATTAAGGGGTCCTCTACCATACTAGTTTCTAGGTGCAGAGATTCTACTAAAGCAGACGAGATAAAGGAGTGTGATGCGCCAGAATCAAATAAAGTGCGAACGGGGTGATCATAAAGATAAACTACACTTTCTACAGAAGTGTTTGTACCTCGCTGTTGCAATGGTGGCGCTTCTAGCACATGAACCTGTGCCCCTGGGGTGGATCCAGCGCCCTGCCCCTGTCCTCGTTTCCTTGGGCAGTCCCTAGCCCTGTGGCCTGTCTGACCGCATGAAAAGCACCCACCGTTCTCCTTGGCCTTCTTTTTCCGGCAGTCCTTTACTAAGTGCCCCACTTTGCCACAGAAATTACACTTCCTCTTCTCTTTGTTGCCTTTCCCGCCCTTCTCAAAGTCTGTCTTCTCAGGGCAGTCTTTGCTGATGTGTCCAGTCTCCCCACAATGAAAACATTCACCTTGCCTTCTTTTCCTCTTTCTACAATCCTTGGCTATGTGCCCTTCCGTACCACAAAAATTGCATTTCCTTTTTTCTCGTTTCTTATTATTATTGTTATGATCCTTTCTTGTTTGACTATTATTCGTCTTCCTACTCTGGGACTCTTCCGTTTGCTGGTTCACGTGGAGGAGGAGGAGTGAAAGCGTCAGCAGCTGGGGAGTAAGGTCCCCAGACATGCTAAAACAGAAAGGATAGATTCAAAACGAAGGATAAGAGATAGTTCCTATGGCTTTGGGGAGTGGACTTTGCCTTTTTAAAAATAAAATAATATTTTTCTTTTTAAAAATGCTTCTTTAAATTTCCTTTTTGAAAATAATTTTTCAAAACTTTTTATCTTATCTGGTAAACCTATGCTCTGATACCAAGTGAAACACCCCACCTCCGTTAGGGTCACTCTCAAAGGGAATGCCCTAATTTTGGTGGAGGTTTATAAGTACAAGTCACAGATATACAAGACAGATATAAGAACACATATTTGTAAACAGCGGAAGAACAACAAATTTTATTTCATAAAGTCAAATACGTGTTACAACAACATCCTTCCCAAAAACATAACATAACACTTTCATAATCTGTCTTGAGTACATTATTTTTAAAGAAGCATAAATAAAACATAGATGAACTGCAAAAGCCCCATAGTGGATTGTCCAAAGCCATAGTTCAAAACAGGGAAGTCCAAGCAATACATTTCTCTTCTTCAAGCTGGATGTTGAGGTAGGTCAAGTTGCTGTGTTCCCTCCCTGAGGACCTGGGGGGGGAACGAAAGAAAGAAGACGAAAGAAAAATAGAGTCAGACATAAAGCCTGAGTAAGTCTAGTACTACTTTGTCTATGAATAAAGAACTGGGTATGATAAGTAAAACAGGAAGTGGGCAAACACTATGAACTTGGTTAAGTTATCTAGGGTCGAATATACTATCGTACCCCATGTTAATCTCTGAACCCATATAAACTAGTTTCCAATTTGCACCCCATAATCAGGGTGATGTGATCCATTCAATGATGATCGGCTCCTACTCGCATAGTTACAAGTGTCTTACGGCCCCCGATGTCTGTAGTTACCTATGCTGGTCCCACCATGGGGTGTATCAAGTCCCATAGTGGCAACCCGACACAACCTTAGAGTGCACGGTATGCTACTGGTGTCCAGTGCCTTATTTTTCTGCGCCGGAGTGTGTGCACGCCCGCACTCCGTTAGAACCTACACTGCTACACCACCGCCGTCGCTTTGACCTCTTACAATCAGCCCAGTAATCGTGCCCCACCCTGCCTAGTTTCAGGGTATCATGATACACCTTTTAGGGTTACTGCTGAAAAGGGTCCCCCGTTACTAGGTTTTCTATCTCTAGCCAACATGCTAAGTTGGTTAAGTGTTTCCCTAACCTAACCCCACCAGTCCGTTTAGTTTAGCATGTTCCATTTTGATTAAGTTTTTAGTCCACTTAATCCTAACAATCCTGACTCAGCCTTAATTGTCTTATTAAGGCCCTGACCTCTCACATTAGACAAGTATTGTTGTGGCTGCCTGTTGCCGGTTGGTTCCGGGCAGTCTTACGCCACAACTCAGTCTAACCTCGGGTCCTTGCTGGGCTCCATGTTTAACCACCCACATTGGATAGGTATTGTTGTGACTACTGGACAGCCGGGTGGTTCCGGGCAGGTTTACATCACAACTCAATCCAACCTCGGGTTAAACACATCGTATGTTCTACATTTACATATCTTGTCATTCTTCTTTATTTATATGTAAATATTTGCGGCCCATTATTAAGTTAATGGTGTAAAGGTTACACCAATCACGGGCCCAACCCATACTTGAATTTGGGCCCTTCTATTTTATATTTTCATTCATTAATTTATTTTTAACCCAACGTTATTTTCCCCCGTTTTACACGTCCGTTTATATATATATTGGGCTTAGCCTTTTAAAGCCCAATTTAGCCATGCGAAAAGGGGAGGCTTATGGCGTATACACAAAGAGGGGAAGGTGAGCGCATGAACTTGCAATACGACGTTGGAAATACAAAATAGAAATTGGTGTACTTGCATAGTGGCAACATAGGTGACATAAATCAAAGCATGTGAACTTGCATAGGTTTAACTACAACATGAACCTATACTCTTATTTAGGCATAATGTCAAACATAAGCATGTCATAAATATTCCTAGCATAAACATGGCATAATGTCAAACATAAGCATGGCATAAATACTTCTAGCATAAACATGGCATAATGTCAAACATAAGCATGGCATAGGTAAAGTTCAATTTGTTCATGGCATAAACATAAACAAGTCATGTTCATAAGGTTTCTACATGTTTACAAAGGGGATACTTTGTTACTAACACAAAAGCATAGTTCAACTTAATCATGGTTTAAGTCTAATCACATAACGATGGTATAAATATACTTATGCATAAATATTCCTAATCATGGTGTTTGCTTTAAACTTGCAAAAAGGGATTTTTGAGTCTAACCTAGCCATGTCTCACATATGTCATCATATAATTCTTTTAAACAAGATAGACTTAATCATAGATTTCAATTATGCCAAATATCATTCATAGCCTAGCCATATTCACAAGCATGACTTAATACATGGATTATGGTGTCAAAATTCCAACATAGTTTCATATGAACTATAACAACCAAACTTGTCTCAATTGCTTGCAAAACGATTTATGCACAAAGTATACATCATGACGACATAATAACAAAGCCCCAAACTTGCATAAATTTCACTCAACTACATACATGTAGCTTCAACATAGATTACATAATTTGCGCAATATTCCAAACGTATATTTGCATAGAACTACCGCATGTAGTTCTTTATAATGAATAACATAATTTTGCACAAACATGAATTACTTCCATTGCCACAATTCAAGCATACACATCAACACAGTTGTTTATTATACCAAAGTAATACTCTACTTACTATGGTTGCGGCGAATTCTTTAATTAAGAGACACGATTCCTTTGTTGAATTGATTAGCTTTAGGTTGCTTGAATTGCTTTAGGCTTTAGAACTTTCTTCCTAACTCTCTCTCTAGTCGGCGACTACTCTTTGTCGTTCCTCAGCAACATGGCGGCTATAATATTATTTTGAATGAATAGATTAGGGTTTAGTCTAGGGTTGTTTATATAGAGGTTAGGAATTGATTAGGACCATTGATGTTGCTAGGTTAGATCGTAGCCATTCATTAGGAAGAGAGACCAATAAAAACCCGCCACCTAGCCCTAATGACAAAGCAGACCACAGAAATTCGACCACACACCGACCTGGCCAGCCAGGGCTAGACCAGACCTGGCCAGCAGGTCATTTTTGACCTGGGCGCACTTGGCAGGTGCGCCAGGTCAAAAATGTACTGGCGCACTTCACAGGTGCGCCAGTTCATTTTTGTTCTGGCGCACTTCCCAAGTGCGCCAGTGCATTCTGGCTCTTTTTCGGTTTTTCGCCCAACTTCGTTCGTCCATAACTTCTTCATACGATATCCGTTTTTCGAAAACTCGGACTCTATTTCGCGTATTTTTCCGAGACGAACGCAATGGAGTATCCCGTTTCCCTTAGTTCTTTGATTTGAAATTAATTATACTTTAATTTGTGAGTTTCACAGTCATAGAATTCACGGGTGTTACATTAACCCTCTTCTTAGTCATGTTCATTTACATGTGTGTTTGGTCAAGTCTTACTAATCGTATTTCAAATGCCACAAAAGGCACCCACTAGATTCCTCATGCCACCCAAGGCACCTACTTAACCCCCATGTCCCACTTCACATGTTTATCTGGTTAAGTATTTCTTAATTCATTTAGGCCATAACCTCATAAAGACCTCTCACATTAGACTGGCATTTATGGCAGCTGGATTCGCCGGGCGGGTCCGGGCAGTCTTACACCATAAAAGAGTCTAACCTCGTGTCTTTACAACTGTTATGCTTTGATTTGGGCCTAGGACCTCTCACATTGGGCTGACATTTGTGACTACTGGATTCGCCGGGCGGGTCCGGGCAGTTTTACGTCACAAACGAGTCCAACCTCGTGTCCTAAGCATTGATTAACACTTATAATCTTTTACCCCAGTTGTAAATATATCCCTATTCAAATCATTAATTAATTCCAATTTTAATGATGTCCATAATTGACTCAATTATGGCCATCCACTTATGGTATGCAAAATCATATCAATTGCACCCCAATTTCTTAATATTAAATCCTTAATATTACCCCTACCCCACGTTATACGTTCGCTTATTCAACGCAAAATATACGTTAGACTCGAATAGTCTAACTCATAGCACAAAGATAAATTATCACAACATATAGACAAATAAAATAGATCTAATCATAACAGGGGTGAAACTTGCATAAAACTACACATGTCATGGATCTAAAGGTGTCAACTTGTTTGGTTAAATGTCACAACTTACATAATATGATCATAACCCAAGTTCATGTATAAACTTGCATATGTGGTTTATGCAACATAATGATGGTGTGAACTAGCATCTAACACATAGAACTCACACATGTCATAGCATAATTCTAGATCTAAATAGATGTCATAATTCTAGATCTAAATAGATGTCATACAATATGTGAGATTATACATACTAATAAATCTAAACTTGCATAGGTACATGTGATTTATCATGTGAATCATCATAGCCCAAATATATATAATCAACATCATGATTCATAAGCTAACTACAACATAATAACATCATGGCTTTGTAACATCGCAACTTAGCATAGAAACTTGCAACATATATAATATCATCATAGCATGATTTACAACATATAGGATACCATCATCACATAACATAGGATTTACAACATACATGATAACATAAGGTTTACAACAACATATATGACAATTCACATCATTTTCTTATGATCCATATCACATCTTAATCTAATTAGTTTGCTAATAATCTTATTAAGATCATCATACTCACAATTAGAAAAGAAAGCGAGTCATGATTTGCTTTAGAGTTGAGTAGAATTAGAGTTTTGATTAGCTTTCTTCCTTCTTAGTTGGCGGCGGCTACACTGAGTTCCATGGCGACGGCATGATTGCGGCTATTCTATTTTTTATGTGATTTTAGAATGAGAGACTACCCATGTATATATAGAATTTAGGATTAGTTTAGACCATCCGATCAACTCAGAATGAACCTAAACCGTTAAATTAGCCAACTCAGCCCTAAAGACACATCAGCAGCTCAGGATTGGGCTCGGCCCAAACCTGGCCGACTTGACCAGGTCGACACCCAGGTCGACACTACAGTCGACCTGGGGGGGAGGAGGTCGACTCTAGTGTCGACTCCCCATTCGACCTGCCTGGGCGGGAATTTTCCCGCCCAGCCCGCTTCTGCACTTCCAGTTTGAATTTTTAAATTTTCCTGCGAGCTGTTTTGAATTTTCTGAAACTTCCGATGGCCATATCTCCTTCATACGAAGTCCAAATTACGCAAACTCGGACTCTATTTCAACCAGAATTCTGAGACGAACACAATGGCGCAACCCGTTTCCCACAATTCTCACGTCTGACATTAGTTATTCTTTACTTTTTGAATATTTATATTAACAGAATTACGGGGTGTTACATATTCCCAATTTTGGAAAGGGAATGTTTTATAAAAATGTTTCATAAAATAGAAAGGATTTCGAGGGCTAAAACCGGATGATTTCAAAATGATTTGGAAATGTATTATGGTTTTATATTGTAGTTCGTCACATATTCGATTAGTTGCTATTAATAATGTATCTATTTGGTGGCGGAGAATTAATTCTCTTGCTTAACACCCTTCTTTGAGACATACGAGATCAAAGGTTATGCGATTAATAGTGACTAATCATATGTGTGAATTACTGATGTGAAGTATTATAGTTTGAAAGTACTAGTGATTATTATGTTGTGAAATGATTTTTCCCTACTTCGGGATATAAAATAATTTAGCAAGTATATGGCTGAATATTCGGGTAACCCGAGAGCGACTAAAGTATGGGGCTGGATCCAGTGCCTTAGGGTGAGTGGTCAGTAGTGTAGCCTGCTTCATGCGTGGGAGGGGCACATATATATATCGGTTCGGTTGGGCGCGTACTGCCCTGTCTGAGGGTCGTGCTCGGTATTTGGTTGCATACTTGTTTGTATGCATTGTTATGTTTTGGAATTCATATTTCCAATGATTTGATTTGAGATCGCGAAATGAAATCTACTTTGATATAGAAGCTAGATATGTATTTCAAATGATTTGAAATAGAAATCGAGAAATAAAGTCCAAAGGAATAATTTCTGTAAATTGAATTGGATTTGGAAAATCTAAGTGTGGTGATTAATCTAAATGGATAGATTGGGATATTGCATGTTGATTGATGCATAGTAGATCCATATATATATTACTGATTGTTATTTATACACTGGCATTCATGGGGGTAAACCCATTCCGCGTTAGCGGCGTGGTCCTGTGATTTGCCTTATCATTTATATAAGTTGATTTTAACTGTAGAGTCTTTCACACCAGTCCTATGACTGACCTGTAGTTTGTTTTCCTTTGCAAACTCGGGTGCCCCTATTTTCCACACGGGTAGTCAAGTAGTTTGTTTTGCAGATATATTTAGCAGGATTCTGGATTGAAGCTTAAAGCTGTGTCCAGAGCATTGATAGTCTTCCGTTGTGCTAGTTTATTTATTTTCCACTGTGCATTGTATTACATTTGTTGTAAATAAATCTTCCGCTGTATTATCTTTCGATATACTCTGATATTCTATACTCTGATGTAACATTATTATAATGTTTATAAAAGTCTTCTGTTATTTGTTCTGATGTGTTGTATGCCCAGCATTAGCGTATCCGGGTTTTGAACGGTCTTATTGATTTAGCGATCGATTAGGTCCGAGCGAAATCCCTATCGTTACAGCTTCTCACCCGTATTCGATATACGGGATGAGGAATAAGGTGCCCCCGGTTTCGTTCAGACCCAAAACGAACTTGTAAATGGATTGTGTATCTGACATTGGATTTTATTCTTTGTTGATTGATTTCTATTAAATATATATTTGTTTGGCGTCGGAGAATTTATTCTCTTGCTTAACGCCCTTCTCTGAGACATACGAGCTCAGAGGTTATATATCGATAGACATCAGTTGCATGGCGTGAATTGCCAGTGTGGCATGCTGAGATGCAGATGATCAAGGCTTTTGTTGGAAAGCCGAGTCTTGTGGTTGATGGTCAAAGCACAACTTTGGTATAGTGCCGCTTTGTGTATAACGTTAATTCGTGAGCCTCACACCTCGGTATGAGTCAAAAACGGGATCGGACTGTTGGGAGAACATGACGTTTCTTTCTAGCTATAGGTGGTGTCAGCGTTTTACATGCCCTGACATTTATATTATTTTTACCTATGTGGTTGTTGGATTGCGAGGTGCCTCGGATATATCGGTCTTTATGGAGCTGATGGGTAGGTCCGATAGGACCGGGAAACGTGTGTTCAGGAATTGCTAATCCACAAACGTAAGTGTGGACCGACCCAACCAATCCAGGGGTTACGCAGAGTGTGTAGTCCTAAGACATTTGCTAGAGTGTCTCGAAGTGGTGAGGAGCCATCCCTGGCCTCGACTCATGATGGAAATCCAATCAACAATACGTGGCATTTCGGTTTTATTTGTAGAGCCTAGTATGGCGGCATAGTTGGATGGGGCACTATGTCGTCTATGATTGATACATTTATATTTGAAGTTGTTTACATACACTTTACACTATAATAGTATCAAAATGATTTGTTTTAAACGTACCAAGCATGTTTGGCTATTATAAGGTAAAACTCTATCCTTCGGCTTGCGTTGCATTTTGTGATGGGACCTGAGTCTTATAATAGCTTCATTTTTCCAAAAAGCATTGCGCTGTTATTCTATGCACTGGTATTCTTTGGAGGAAACCCGTTCCGTGTTATACGGCGTGGTCCCTTGATTTACCTCATTTCAAAGTAAAGTTTTAAATAACTGTTTTAGTTCTCACACCACTCACATGACTGACCTGGAGTTTATTGTTTTATCCTAAACTCTGGGTGCCCCTATTTTCTCCGGGCAGCTAGTAGTTGGGTTTTTACAGATTTATATTCATAGGATCCTGGTTTACAATTGGAATGATATTCGGAAAGCTCTGTATCTGTATATTTGTTTCAGTTGTGTTATGTATTATTTTTTCGCTGCATTGTAATTTAAATCTCTGATATTTCTCTGATGTATAATATTTATTCATACTCTGTATATTCTTGTACTTTGATGGAAATTGTTGTAATAAGCAATGAAATGTTTTTCTGTTTGTGTTTTGAGTAGTCCTGTTCTCAACTCAATCCGGGTTTTCCTTCACGGGGAAGTTCGGGTCGTTACAAAAATAATTCAGAAATTATCTCTTTCATATCAAAATAATTTTTAGGTAAAATTATTTCATCTACCCATTTTAAAACAATACCATATCGAATTGCTTTGTTCGAGAGTTTAGAAACACCTATCAGTACAGTTGTACATCCTGTATCGACCTGAATTCATAAACCAGTCAACACAATATAAAACAACTTTATATCAAATCTACAAATACACTCTCTTGTATATTTACTCAAACTCAATCTAGGGTATTACTGACCCCATCTCTATTGAGTTATGCCACAGAGCCAAGATTACTACTCAACCTTTAGCTCTCATACAAAATGTAATTTTCCAAATTTCCATACCCTTTGAGTCGACTAATAACACTACACGTTCAACCCAAATTGCACAGAAATACGAATCATTAATAGAAAGAAGTTAGAAGATGAGCAATAGAAAGAAAGAATAGTTAGAATAGAAGAAAATGAAGAACACAAATCTCACAGTGGAACAAATAAAATATATTAAATAACATAATTTTTGAAATACAAATCATTAACTGTATATACATACCATCATCAGAGTTCAACAGTTATTCCTCGAATAGTTATAAACACATGTTTCCAGATATAACATAGTACACAACGGAAAATATGGTAGTCTATAGCTAACTGGTGAAGCCTCCTGCTTCAAACACCTCCAAGTGAATCTGAAAAATCCCAGCTACTTGACTACCTATACAAATTTGGACACCTAAGAGTTTAGGGTAAAACAAAACAAAATAAACTCTGGGTCAGTCATAGGACTGATGTGAGTAAATTACAACCATTGGTTTAACTTTTAGAAATCCTTTCGAAAGAAAAGATAATAGTAAGACCGATCCACACATAAACACGGATGGTTTTTACCTTACGATAACCAAAACATTTTTGATATCAAAATCCGGTAATATTATAATAGTGTCTAAAACAAATAAATAGAAATCTAGTGGAACGCTTGCATCTTACGCTCCATATATAATATAAAATCAAAAACCGCAGGGCGCTTAGTGGAGATTGGATTCTGACTATGACAAGGTATGGAACCACCTATCGATCAGTGTACTCCAGAGGGGATATACTGGGGTTCAACAAGAACATCTTGCAACCCGGCCACACATGACTGGCCACTCATTTAACTTGAGTGTACCGAGCATATTATCACCAACGGTTGTGATCAGCAACCGTTATCGAAAGCATATAGCAGCGAATAGAATAAGAAGCAAATGAAATTTCTTTAGATCAGGTGATAATATCCGTAATGAGAATGACCCACTTGGCCATGTTGCCTTCCCGATTTATGTCATTTTCCGTTTGATGAGGCTTGAGGTCACGGTTATCTTTCAAGAACGTCATGTCATCATTTACTTTGAATGCCACACCGTTAGATCCGTCAAATCACTAATTGATGTCCACAAATATACTCTGGGTGTTAAGCCAAGAGAATTAATTCCCTACCACCATACTTGGTCCATTTGTAAAAATCAACGTTCGTGACCATATGAAATACTCTTTCAGACATTCGTCCATACACATTATCCTGGGACTGGACAAACCGAAGGCACCGTTTTATTAATCCATCTTGGGCAATTTATACCTAGGATTAACATAATAGCCCTTGAACTTTACTACGTCTTCAATCATCTTCAGCATAAGTTGATTCGTGACGCTTATACCTATATGGAGGGGTTTTCAGATAACAAATATGATCACGGTCTCTCCATATTGACAACGAAGGTATAAAATAAACCAAACTTTGATAGCAGGTTATTTAACTATCAAAGGAAACATCCATACAACCAACAATCCTATTTTCATATGGAAATTCTACCGATCAACCATTAAGCAACACTGGGGCCCTTGAAATCAATTTCTTATTAAATTATTAATTTCCCAAGCTCCCATATTTTTCCAGATATTTCTCAAAATCCGTTTTAGGTTCTCACGATTCTTGGAAAACATTTCTAGATATTATAAACTTTATTTTCCATATTTCAGGAAATATACATTGCTAACGTCGGAGAATATTTTCATATTTCACATTTCTTATTTTCTATATTTAAAAAATATATGTTATTAATATTGAAAAACATTCCAATTCCCATTTCTAACTTCTCATTAACAAATCATTTCAGTTTCTATACTTAGTAAATAGCTCTAATTTTTATTTGGGAATCGTTTCCAAAATCCATTTATGTTGATTTAGCCGATATTATATAAGACATCATTACTATAACTCAAACCATTAATCATTCATTAACAAACACATTAGTAACCAATTCTCGCTACCGAACCTTAACCATTTCTCAGTCAATCATGAAGTCAATGGAGTTGGGGTATAATTACCTCTTAGACCTTGACTGAACATCATTCTCAACTTCGAAATAGTCAAGTTCACCAATTCAGGTCTTTAATAGTCATTGCTCACTCAACTCTCGGATTCAATTTAGGTGTCCAGTTCTTTTACGGAAAACGTTGATTATAACGATAGCGTTATAATCCCTGTTTTTGAAATATTTTAAGTTAAAATATAACTTTAATTCATTAATTTAAATAATTAAATAATTAAATCTTGATTAAAATAGAAGTAAAAAGTATATCCCTGAATTCGATAAAATCGAATTTTAATAAATAACTCCAATCTGAATATCTATATTCAATTAATGTTCTGAACTAAACCTACCATTTTCGGTTAACTCAAATTGTCTTATAATTATTCGCATTCGCAAAACATTTTCTCTCAAACCGTATTCACTTCCAAATATGAATGTCCTTCTGTAATAGGAGTCTGGACTTGTTTATCAAAATCAACTTGATTTTTATTTATAAATATAATTTCATATTCACGTCCTGTTTATCGATTCACTTTATAAATTTTACATCATTTTTCATTTCATCCATTACGAAATCTCTATTCTTTATTTTCTGATTTATAATTAATTTCTTATAAAATTTCACTTGTTAATTAAATTTTGCTTTCCAAATCTCGAGAGAATTTTCATTTCAAAAGCTCTTTTATAACAAATAGGCTTATTAGTAAAAATATTATTTTCTTATATAAAAGGAATTCTATGAATTCTTCTCTCGATTTATGACCAATACATTCATACTTTTGAATCCATAGCTAACCCGCTTTCCGAAATAGAATTCACTATTTCATTTTATTCAAATTTCCATTTGAAACCATATTTTTAAATCTCAAATTTTCATTTTAATTAGTCATACAAAGTTCTATTTTTATTTCTAACATTTAAAATCTCGTAAATAATTTCCTTTATAACTACTAACTCCAAATCTAATTACAATTTTCGATTTCAAACCCGTTTCCACTCTTTTTTTTATATAAATCCTAACTTGAACTTATATTCTAATTTATCCCAAGATAATATTTTTACTAATTTTATAAATGACATTTATAATCAAATCCTTAGTTTATCCATTAAAAACAAGTTACTATTTACAAATCCATTTGAACTTTAAATTTCTATTTTTGAAAATAAACCCCTTTTTAAATCTCAAATTCCTTTTCTACATTCTAAACTATTTTACGGTAATTAAATACCAAAATTCTAGGACCAGTGATATTTAAACACAACAAGATCAATCACAAAATATATATCACATCAATGAAAAACAGTAGTATAAATATTAAGGAATCCAGTTGGATCCCTCCAACATGTTTCCCTGCATCCACAGATGTAAATCAACATCAATAATACTAATTTCACATCAATATAAATTATCGTAGTAAATAGAATTAATAATCAATCAACCATATAATTGTATCAACCATTTCAACTAATTTTATCAACAATTCATTCAAATAACCATCACACAATATAAAATACTAGAAATAAAATTAAAAGTCGTTCATATAAAAATATAAACGAGCTAGAGTTAGTGAGTATACTCACATTGGTTCATAATTGAAGATTCTGCTTTTATTTTCGTTTAAATCAAACAACGTTTTATTTTATTGTGAAATTCCAACAGCTTTGTTCCCAACCAAAATAGTTCCACAATGTATATTTCTCTATTGCGATTCCGACATGACCTACTTTGTCTAATTTTGTTCATGAACGAATCAAATATACGTGTCACAAATTTATATGCATTTTTATATATTAACATCATTATACAATTAACCGCCTAATTAATTACCGTGTTATGTGCCTAATCACTCCCTTAATCATCATTACAAATGAGGTTTCTTGTTGATGACCTTTGAACAACAGTTCATTGAAGCAACCAACCACTACCGGTGTTTTTCCCCCCATGGACACGCAAAAACAAAGACATGAACCTCCCTTACTCGACCCCTTAAATCTTTAAGCCATGTTTATGTCTTTCAGTAACCTCCTTAATCACTCCCTTCTCCAGTATAATTTCTGTAACCCACGATACTCTTTTTCTGCCATCTTTCGAATGACAGAACCTATACCTGTAGCACCATTCTCTCCCATGCAAAACAATTTTCCACTTCATACAAAAACCAAACCATCATCACCGCAACCCCATATCATATTCCTCCCAAAACACAGTCCGAACTCCTCTCTACTGCCATAGTCGTGATTTGCTTCTAATGTCGCTACTTTATCTAGCCATGAAAACAAAATTCTGGCCTCTAACAAACTGTTACTGCCAGAAAGCCCTTCACCCTCCCCAGAACTACACCACAGTACAACTCGCATGTTCCTCCACTTCAACCAGAGCATCACCACATCGAGGTCAACCCCCTTCCTCGAATCACATCTTACTAAGGTAGTGCATGATTCTGTAAAACGAACGACAACTTTTACAACAGAAGCTCACAAATTTTACACCAACGGAGGCGCCTTGCATCCCACTACAAGAAATTTGACCTTTACCCACCAATATTTTACCTACCAATAAATATGGGTAGGTAAAGAGAAAATTTATCTATTAATATTTAATGGTAAAATTTATCGGTAGGTAAATATTGTCAATGTTATAAAATTGTTGAAAGATGATTATCTACAAATAATTATATGTGGGTAAAATGTATTATCAACACATATATGTAAGGGAAAGTTTTTTTTGCAATTAGCCCCTACATTTTGCTCATATCATTTTACAGTTTCGTTAAAAATAATGCTGACTTGTGTGATGATGTGTCAAAAAAGTATATTCTAGCATTTTTTTTTGAATTGATTTCGTTTACATATTCTAGCAATGTTTTTTGTAAAATCATTTTTTTTATTAATTATTAATAATTATTTGAAATATGAAATAATTAACAATTAATGAATTGATAAACAATAATTAAATTGTAAATAATTAATGTTAAATAATCATTCGTTAATAACTTATTGTACATTGTTATTTTTTTTTCCAAACAATCGACTACAAAAGTTTTAACTTCAAAATTTTCTAAAATGTTTCACAATTTCACAATAAGATATCATTATCTGAAATGACTAAAACATATTTCTTTAGTTTATTGCAAACACGCAATCCATATTAATCTCTCCGACTATAAATTTAACAACTTATTTTAAATCAAATCTAACGATACAAATCTCAATCCACGTGATCTTTTTGTGGCTTCAATCCACGTAGTCTCTATTAATTGGCTACCTGTAGAATATGATATTAAAAGCAAAGATGGCTTAAAATTGCATTAATAATGAAAAAATTTTTTTTAGCAAAAAGTCGATTTAGGTCTTATTAATTTTTACTATTTAAAGATATGGAATATTGCAATTGTTTCCTTTGTGTTCAAAATTGATTGGCCGCTTCGTTGTTCCCTTTTATTCTCCCCCATTTCTATTTATGACTGTGTTATCCTCTCATTTCTAAGTTGAACATCCCCCAAAAAGAAAATTGCAATTAATAAGATGTTCCCTGTTAATCTTTCATTTAGTTTGAGATCTTTGTCTACGTCAGGAAAGGTGTCATCTGCTATTCCATATTTTGTTCCAGATGTTGTTCCAAACATTGTTGAGCCAATTGCCCTCAAATAAGATCTTATTTTTCTTATTCTTCAATTCCTGGATGAAGGGAAATACCTAGAAACTGTTCACCGGTATTTATAAACTATCAATTCATAGATTGTTCTCTTTCATTTGTAATTTTGTTTTTTAAAATTTTACTGTTTGGGAACTGTTTGAGTATGTTGTTAGACATTGATGGCTTACACTGTTTGCAAGTAATGCAGCAACTAAATGTTAAACTCTTGATTTATTCTCAAGATACATGGAATAAAATGTGAAAAATCAGAAGTTTATATATTTTGGCTTTTCTTTTATACACAATGTGGAGAAGGAGTAAAAAGTCTTCTTCAATTTGAAATATTTGGAGGAGAGTATATTATCGGGGCTATGGGACCAGGCCGAGGATTTTATATCTGGATTCATCAAAATGAATGACTTTGGTTCTATTTTTTTCCACTGCGATCTTATTCCATCTTTACTGGAACAAATATTTGGAAAAGTAGTCAGGTAACTTTTTAAATCTCCCTTACGTTTATTTCAATAATTTATGTTAGTGAAACCAACTAATATTTGTTAACTGGAAACGACTGATGTGTTGCTTTAATTTAATAAATTAAGCATGTTTGTTTTTCCCTAAATTGAATTTCGGTCCCTGTTTGAAACCCACATAAGATAAGTGATAACGATGATTTTCTAGAACTTACCAGGTCATTTTGTTTACAAGACAAGATTTTCTAGAACTTCGAGTAAGAGTTTCCTCATTTCTCAGTGTAGGACCGATGTGCTTTATGTTGAATTGAAGAAGAGGAGAATACTTAATTTTGTCTGAGGAAGAACTCATTTTAATTTCCTTACATTTAACAAAACAAAATGGTAGGCTTTATATAGTAGTCTTACATGTCAATTCATAGTTAATAGACATTACCTTTCACTAATAGACATAAACTTTCACATTTTTCATTTCCCACTAATTAAGCATTTAATGTTTATCCAACAAAACTCCCTAATAAACTTAATTGCTTTAGTCTTTTATGGGGGTTTGTAAACGTCAATGACCAAATCAACATACGGAGGTGTCTCCTCCTTAGCAAGCACGAAATTACCAGAAAGATAGTGAAGAGGTTTTGGAAAATCATGCATAAAAGAAACTACTACTTTTTCCAGCAAATCGATTGCAGACGAAATGATTACTCTATTAGGCTTCGGATTTACAACCAAGACTCCAAGTTTCTTATCATCCCGCTTGCGCTTCTCATTGTCAGCTACACTGGGTTCAGCCACATACACCTGCTGAAATCTCCTCTCAAAAGCAGCATCCTTTTCCGCATACTTTTTGTACTCTTCCAATGTGGTTGCACTAATGCACCTAAGCTGCCCTCTAGCCAACACTGGTTTGAACAAATAGGCAGCATCGCATTTTTCTTTGTTCACATTAGCATTACACTTAAGCATAGATTTATCAACTACAGTATCCCGGAGGTCTAAGAAATACATGGCATATCTATCAATTTGGACGAAGCTGATTTTCAAAAGATGAACTAGCTTCTCCTGTAGCAGCTATTTTTGCAGCCATTTTCTTTACATCAGCCAACATATCAATATCTTCATCACCTCCAACTACAGTAAGAGCCTTTATTTCATATTGACTAACAGTATTTTTATGTGTCTCTTCTACGTTCATTTTATCATCAATTTTTGTATCATCGTCATTAACAATCTGATCTTCAATTGAACCAACCACGAACTTGCTTTCTTTAGTTTCACTTCTAGATTCCTGACATGCTACTCCAGAATCAGCTTTCACAACTCCTCCTTCTTCCATTTCTTCCACTTCTCCTTCACACTTGTTGCTTTCCATCGTCTTATCAGCCTTAACCTTAGAGTTGTTTTCAATTTCACAGATGTCTTTCTCAACTTCTTCCATCTCAACATCGGCATTTTCTTCCACTTCTGATTCGTTTGTCTCTTCATCTATCTCAGTTATGCTTTTTAAGTTCTCATTTTCAGTTCTTCTTTGCTTCTTTCCTTGTTCACATTGATAGCATCATGCTCGTCTTTAAAGCGATTTACATCTTCTAGTTCTGCTAGTTTTCCTTTAGCTTCTTCGACCTCCTCTTCATCTTCTTCTTCTTTTATTTTTGTGTCATTCTTTGCATACATCTCTTTCAATAACTTCCAAGAATTTTTTGTGGATTTTTCTCCATTAATATGACACCATGCTTCTTCATCGATGTTCTCACTCATCACAACTCGAGCATTATGATCTTTCCATCTCAAACTTGTAAATACTTTACTTTCTTTCTTTGTCATGTTTTTAACATCTTTTGGCCATTCATAGCCATTCTCAACGATCTCCCATAATCCTTTGGAGATTAACTCTTCTTTTTTTCTGTTACTCCACTTTTCATAATTTTCTTTTGTGAGAACAAATGATGAGAAAAATATAAATGTCATAGTTTCAACCAAGCTCTGATACTAATTTTTTGAATTGAAGAAGAGGAGAATACTTAATTTTGTTTGAGGAAGAACTCTGCAACAACCCGGAAAATCAGAACCAATTTAAAAATTTTATTTTAAGATTTTTTAACAGAAAATGTGTCAGAATTTAAAAATTCCATTATTTGAAATGGAAAATATGTTAACATGAAAATTCACATTTTTTGTTGTCTATTAAAAATGACCATTATTTGAAATGGAAAATATGTTAACAATAAAAATTCACATTTTTATTGTATATTAGAAAAGAATAAAAAGATTAAACTCTGATTGGAATATGTTTACATTAAACATTACATTTTTAAGGTATAAAAAGATTAAAGTTTGATTAGATATTTTTCATTAAAAATTACATTTTAATGTAAAAGAGATTCATTGTTTGAAAATGTGTTAACATTAAAATTTACATTTTTAATGTAAATGAATCAATTAAAGAGATTCAGTGTGTAATAAAAATGTTTTGACATTAAAATTTACATTTTTAGTGTAAATGATACATTAGAAAAAGATTCATTGTATAGTAGATTGTGTTCACATTAAAGATTATACTTTCAATGTAAAAGATGAATCATTAAAAAGGGATTCATAGTTTGATAAAACGTTTTAACATAATAAAAATGTTTTAACAGCAGAAAAATGTTCATTTGTTTAATATTAACATTTACATGTTAGAAGTAGAAAATGTACATTTGTTAAATATTAACATTTACATGTAAACAAAGTTATAAAATTTTTAACAATTGGCATTAAATAATAGATCATGCATTAATTACATTCCCGTTTTCTCTTTCCCTATGTTTTTTCTTTTGAATTTTTGAATATGATATAAACATTGATTAGATTAACACCTGCCTAGTCAGCTAATTTATTTCATTTGTAACTTACTACATATGTAGAGACAAGTAAGGGATAAAATCAAATATATAACCAAATATAAATATATAAATATATATATATTGGCTCCACTATATAACATCCCAAACTTCTCTAAACCTATTCCTAATCCTCCTAAATGTACAGCCGCCACCATGCCAATCAATGACTGAAACGCTCTCCTTCTTCCCCTCAAATCTCTTTCAATCTACTCCTCCATTTCCAAAGTGAATATGATAGATCGTTCTATGATCTATATCTTCAACGTTGATTATCATCTTTAGAATGATAGTTTGTGAGAAATCGACGCTTCATTTCGCCCCATTTTCATGCAATTCGATGGAGGGTGGTCCGATGCGACAGGGAGGCGGCGTCGATGGGGTTTTCACGATGGAGCATGGGTTTGATTTGCTATAGATAAGGCCATGGGTAAGAGATGAATTAATTTGGGGATTAAGGAAATTAATTGTTAATTAATTATTTAAAATTGTAATTAATATATAAATTATTGTAACTTTGTCATACGAGGTCTGTTTTGCGAACCGTCAGTTGCATTGGAACTGTCATGAAGAGATCTACAATAGGAACTGACCTGGACAAATTCTGAAGTAACTGGAAATTTTGATTAAATTAAACGCCTTCGTTTAATTTAATTAAAATTATTGTATTCAACAATTTAATCCGATCAAGGTGAGATATCTAATTTAAATCAAATTTAGTTGTTGATTTGTGTTGTGAAATTTACATGTAATCGCTATTAAAATTCATGTATGTGATGTGTGAGATTTCTCAATTTCTCAATTTTAATATATATATATATTTATTTAAATAGATTGTGATATTAAAATACGCCATATAAAACGCATGTATGCGTCGTATAAGATTTAGATTGATTGATGGTAGTTGTGATGATTTGTTGAATTATATGTTCTTGTTAGATTAAATTATCATTTTGTTAAAAAATGTTATGTTAGATTAAATTATCATTTTTTTATAAAATGTTCTTGTTAGATTAAATTGTCATTTTGTTAGAATCATGTCATGTTAATTAAAAATATCATTTTATCAGAATCATGTCATGTTAATTAAAAATATCATTTTGTTAAAATCATGTCATGTTAATTAAAAATATCATTTTGTTAGAATCATGACATGTTAATTAAAAATATCATTTTGTTAGAATCGTGTCATGTTAATTAAAAATATCATTTTGTTATAATCATGTCATGTTAATTATAAATATCATTTTGTCAGAATCATGTTATGTTAATTAAAAATATCATTTTGTTAGAATCATGTCATGTTAATTAAAAATATCATTTTGTTAGAATCAAGTCATGGTAATTAGAATTATCATTTTGTTAGAATCATGTCATGTTAATTAAAAATATCATTTTGTCAGAATCATGTCATGTTAATTAAAATTATCATTAGAATCGTGTCATGTTAATTAGCAATGTCATTTTGTTAGAATCAAGTCATGGTAATTAAAATTATCATTTTGTTAGAATCATGTCATGTTAATTAAAAATATCATTTTGTCAGAATCATGTCATGTTAATTAAAATTATCATTTTGTTAGAATCATGTCATGTTAATTAAAAATATCATTTTATTAGAATCATGTCATGTTAATTAAAAATATCATTTTGTTAGAATCATGTCATGTTAATTAAAAATATCATTTTGTTAGAATCATGTTGTGTTACAATAAAATATCATATGCTTAGAATATGTTCATGTTAGATAAAAATGTCATATATTTAGAATATGTTCATGTTACAATAAAATATCATATGTTTAGAATATGTTCATGTTACAATAAAAATGTCATATATTTAGAATATGTTCATGTTACAATAAAATGTCATATGTTTAGAATATGTTCATGTTACAATAAAATATCATTTGTTTAGAATCATATTATGTGAATTAAAAATGTCATTTATTTAGAATAATGCCATGTTACAATAAAATGTCATATGTTTAGAATATGTTCATGTTACAACAAAAATGTCATATGTTTAGAATATGTTCATGTTACAATAAAAATGCCATATGTTTAGAATATGTTCATGTTACAATAAAATGTCAAATGCTTAGAATATGTTCATGTTACAATAAAATGTCATATGTTTAGAATATATTCATGTTACATAAAAATGTCATTTTAGAAAATGTCATGTTGAAATAAAAATATCATTTTATTAGAAAATGTCATGTCGAAATAAAAATGTCATTTTATTGGAAAATGTTATGTTAAAATATGTCAAGGACAAAATTTACATTTTTGTAGTGCATGTAGAAATGATTAAAATGATCACTAGTTAGAAATACAAAAATATGTTAAAGATTAAAACATTATCATTATTATGTTAGCAATATTAGAAAATTAATCGTATGTTAAAAATATGATGTGTGCTAGATTAAAACATTATCATAATAATGTTGATATTAATGTGGTAGTTGAAACTGAATTATAAATATTCATTTATAATTTTAAATAGTGAAAATTTGTTATATAGAAAATAATTCAAACTGAATTATAATTGGTTAAATTTATTAAGAAATGATTTATTTAAATAAATTGTTATTTTCTGAAAACCCCACACCGGTATTGGGATGATTTTTTACATACACTAGTCCCAATATTTAGTTGTATGTCAATCGATGGATTGGCAGTTTGTGATGAGCGTTATTATTTATTTATTTTAATGCTTACACAATTATAAATTTCACTCTGGATGTGAATGGATTGTTTAATGATTATTTATCATTATTGTTATATACATGCGATATATGAAATCCATATAACTGAAATTATATGGTAATTGATTGAGTCGCATTCCGATTCAGAATTTCTTTTAAAAATAAAGAATATTTTAAAATAACGAATACCATTATTGGAAACCAACTGTAAGGGCCTAAATAAAATTATTAAAATATGGAAAAATTATGTAAAATCATAATAAATGTTTTGAAAAGATTTTGGATGAAAAATTGCAATTTTGTAAAGATAAAGATATATTTTTATTGAAATGAACTAGTTATTAACTAGAATAAATCTTTAAATTAAGATTTAATGAAGTTTTCCAATTAATTAGTACTTAATTAGAATTAAATAAAATAAATTGAATTTTTTGGTTTGTCGTGAATGGTGTCTTAAATAATACCGTTCTTAAACCCCGTGTGAGAATAAATCTTTTAATTAAGATTATTAGAGTTTCCAATTTAGTAATTGGAATAAATGAAATGTGAATTGGATCTATTGTGAACTGTGTTTTTAACGACATTTGTTCTTTAACCCAATTAACAGTGAAAATATGATTTGGAATTTATAGATCCTTTATTAGGATTTAAATGGAAATTTTCCAAAATAAAGTTTTCCTATTTAATAGAAGAAATTGGAATTGAATGGAATTTGATTTAATAATAATCGAGAGGAGCCTCTGTAAAAGAAGACCGTTATTATATATGGAATTTAAAATGTTTTGCCGTTATTCCATTTATATTATTAGTCTGATACGGAAATTTATATCGATTATATATTGATTTGATTTCTATGAAAAATCCATATTTAATGGAAGATGATTTTGGGTTTATCGTGAACTGTGTTTTAAATGACATTGGTTTTTTAATATAGTTAAAGACAAGATTAATTTCTTAAAGTTGAATAATCATAAAGTAATGATTTTGATATTAAAACCAAATTGGTGTTTTAATGAATCTTTAAAAAGAAGATTAAAAAATAAATTTAAAAGAATTTATCGTTGATAAAATTAATGGGAACCTTTCCCTAATAATGTGAATATTTTATTAAAAGAATATTCTGAATTGGAATGAGGCATATGATGTGTTTTTATAGCACTTAATTATTGATTATAAAATACGCGAGTTATTAGGAAAGACCAGTTTTAACCCATTATGAATTATTACTACGACGATTAAAAGTCGAAGATGAAGACGGTGGTTGAAGACCGGAGATCTTCACATCATTTGGACGATTACTAATGTCTTGATTGGTAGGTATCCCAAGACAAGGTAATAAGTGGTGATCGTCTAGACGTACTTGAAGATCAATGGATATGCAAGAACCTCTCTCCTGTATTGGACATATAGGACGAGGAATAAGGTGTCTCCGGTTTCGTTCAGACCCAGAACGGACTCGTAAATGGATGGTGTGTATGACGTTGTATTCCTTTATGTTGTATTTGTTGATCTCTGCTAAATATATATCTTTTTTGTGGTGGAGAATTTATTCTCTTGCTTAACACCCTTCTCTGAGACGTATGAGCTTAGAGGTTATGTATTGGCAGAAATCAATGGTATGGTATGGATAGACAATGTGGCATGTTAAGATGCAAATGATCAAGGCTTTTGTTGAAAAGCAGAGCCTTGTGGTTGATGATCAAAGCACAACTTTATTTAGCATAGCTTTATGTAGTGATACTTCACGAGCCTCACACTTCGGTATGAACCAGAAACGGGAGAAGGATCTAGGGAGAACATGTGTTTCTTTCTAGCTAGGAGTGATGTCTGAGTTTTACAAGCCCATGTATTTTTACTTATGTGATTGATGGATTGCGAGGCGCCTCGGTATTTGAGTTCCTAGTGGCTCTATTTTGCGCCCCATAGGACGGGGAGACATATTGTTCAGAAGTTTGTATATAATCCACCAACGTAAGTTGGGGACCGGCCCTGTGGCTCCTAAGGGCTCACCTGAGTCTGAGTCCTATGACATGGGCTAGATTGTCTCGAATTCGATAAGGACTATCTCTTGCCTTGGTTCATGATGGAAATCCAACTTCCAATACGACACCATACGGTTTTGATTGTATAACTAGTATGACAACATAGTATATGGTAGTTATGCCGTCTATGATTGATACATTATGATTGAAATATTTTTGAAACATATATACACTAATAATAATATCAAATTCATTTTATCGTATCAAGCATTTTTGACCATTATAAGGTAAAGATCTATCCTCCGGTTTGCGCTGCATTGTGTGATGGGACTTGAGTCTTATAATGGTTTCATTTTTCTAAAAATCATTGCGTTGTTTATGATTTACTTTATTTCTTACACTGGCAATCCAATGGAGTAATTCGTTCTGCGTAAGGGGCGAGGTCCTGTGATTAGCCTTATTATTATTAGATAAGTTAAGTACGATTTCTCATACCAGTCCCATGACTGACTGGTAGTTTGTTTCACTTTGCAAACTCGGGTGCCCTCTTTTCCATATGGGCAGTTGAGTGGCTTGTTTTGCAGATATCTATTTAATAGGCAGTATTCTGGATCGAAGCTTAAAGCTGTGGCCAGAGCAATGATAGTTTTCCGCTGCATTGTATTAAATTTATTGTAAATTATCTTCCGCTGTATTATATTTCGGTGTACTCTGATATTATGTACTCTGATGTAACATTATTATGATGTTTATAAAAGTCTTCTGTTATTTGTTCTAATGTGTCGTATGCCCAAAGTTAGTGTATCCGGCGATTTCGCACGAGGGGAATTTTCGGGTCATTACAAACTCCTTTTAATTTCCTTACATTTAACAAAACAAAATGGTAGGCTTTATATAATAGCCTTACATGTCAATTCATAGTTAATAGACGTTACCTTTCACTAATAGACATAACCTTTCACATTTTTCATTTTCCACTAATAAAGCATTTAATGTTTATCCAACACTTTACATGTCAGACGCTTGTGAGCATCTGGATAAAGGAGAGGATGGAGATGTAGGATTCTTTAGAGGGATATTTAAGTCTTTTTCTGGGTCAGGAGTTAGGAAGATGCTGATTGAGAAGGATGCAAAGTTTCATCCAAGAGAAGTGTGTCCTTACTGTAAGTCAAAGCTCTGGAGCATGGCACATGAAAAGATGGTTCCAAAGAGTGCTTCATTTAGATTGGGGGTTATGAAGAGTATTTTGTATGTCTTAATGGGCATCTTCTTGGGATATGCACTTTTCTGCCTCTTACTAATTCTGAAGAGTTTTCTAAACTAGAGTGATGCTTGTATTATTTGTCAGGTTTTCCTTCTATCTGTTTCTCTATAACACCTTTGTTGTAAAATGAAACATTGTTTTGGCTAGTGTATTTAAACACAACATAATTATATAAACATACCTTTGCTTAACTTACCTTGACGACAACATGAGCCTTCATTCTTTAGTCAATCATTAACCTAAGAAACATAAACAAGAGCCCATGTTTTATGTCATATAGAGTCATTAGGCCTTTTTTTTTTGTTTGGTTATCTCTTTGTTATTGCCAACATCACATCATTAATTTATTTTTTATTGTTGTCTAGTAGAAGATTGTATGATGATCTGCCATAGCTCTTTGAAACTTTGTGTATAATCTGAAGCTTGTATTTGTCTCCTGTTTTTCGAGTTAATGGCTTGGGAGTTTGTATGCACTGGTGCATTCTCTTGTGACATATATGTGGGTTAATCTTCTGTTCCTTCAGTTATTCTTGGATCTACAGTAGACCTGTTTATGCTGGATTTTCTTCCTGGCTTTATTTTGGAGTCAGTTGGGTATCCAGGAGTTGAATGCATGCAGAGATTCTTGTTGGTGAAGTTATGTTGATGACTTTCCTGAATGAATTTGTCCTTCGCCGATGCTTGTTTGGTTTTGGAGTCGTTGCTTTGGCTCTTATATGGTCCTTCTAGTGTATAATGCGTCTCTTAGATAGTTTGCATGTTGTATTTTCTGGTTGTTTTTATTTTGCTATGTTGCAGTGTTTAAATGGATTGAGCTGGATTTGTTTCATTTTTGTATAGTATTCGTTTTGTGTTAGGTTGTCATTTGTATCTAGCTCTTTCCCCTCTTTGTACCATGTATTATTGTAATATAAGTATCCTTTTATTCAAAAAATAATAATGTTATATGCAATTGTTGAACATTCATTAATCTATTTATGCTAATTTAATTACTGGTTTGTTATTCTGTCTACTTTTGATGCAATAAATAGTGTTACAACATTGAGATTTCTATTTAAATTGTATTGTTAATAATTATTATGAATATTAATGATTAAAATAGAAAACAAATAATGATTCCACATGGACATATCGTTATTTGACACATGGACCAACCACAAGATGTCAACTATTATGTTCTCCACGTATGTGTTAATGTGGCAACCATGTCAGCAACCACATAGGATGACATGTCATCAAACACATCAACCGATGATTCATCATTTGATTCATAATTTAGTGGGGTCCACGCATACTTTTACCTACCAATATTAATAAATGTAGGTAAAGACTCTTTTTCCACTAACCTTTACCTACTAATTTCTACCAATTACATTGGTAGCTAAAACATATTACCCACCATTAGATTAGTTTTACCTGCACTTACAATTGGTAGGTAAAGACCCCATTTTCTTGTAGTGTCTAGGAACCTCGCGCCACCCTCAAACCAACTCTTACATCATCGATTAGACGGTAGTTGTATGCGCTAGGGTCACTGCTCCGAATATGATCTCTGCCCAAAATCAATCAAACTAAATGTAGTTCAACGAGGTGAAAGCTCTCATTTAGGTGATCTCAATGATTTAAAAACTCACCAATTTCATAGGGTTTCAGATTTTATTTTGATTTTCGAAAGATTGATGATGACGTCGGTTTTCATTTCAATGGGCTTCGAATGGAATAAAGGAATTAAGGTATTGTTTTTACTTTTATAATCACTGGTTTCTAATGTGAAAAAGGGGAAGCTGCCTTTTACTAAAATTACACCTATTGCTTTCAATTTAAGATTTGTAAGGATTCATACATAAGATTTTAACATGTGCAAACTAACGTGTAGACAGTCCTTGGAAGGCGACCCTTATTTAATTATAAGGTACGTATTCGAAAAGTTTTGACCAATCTGAACATGTTGTAACATGGCAAGAATGATTTGTTTCAGCCTTTCAAAGATCCGATAAGAAATTATATATATATTTCATTCTCTATGTGAAGGTAATGTGTGAAGACTATATCTATTTAAAAGATTTTGTTGAGATTCGAAAGCAATGTTGCGGATTTTGAAAGCAACGTTTTTGAAAGTGACTCTTGGTATAAAATATTATTTAACGTATAATGTAACACCCCACCTCTGCTAGGGTCACTCACAAAGGGAATGCACTAGTTTTGGTGGAGCATTATCTAGGTAAACATACACAGAGATATCACAAGACAGAACATAAATAAAGCAGCAGTATAAATTAAAAAAAAAACAAATTTCATTACTTTCGTGGAAAGAGTCAAAACCTCACATATCCAATGTACAAATTATTCCATTACATCAAGTTCTAAATAAAGAAGCATAAACTTAAAATAACAATAGTAAATTATTCCCCAAAATAGCAGTAGTGCAGCCATAGCATAGCTCAAGACCAAACCGTACACGGGCTATCAGAAAAGAAAGCTAGATCCAAGCTAAGAGCTAGAGTTTTCTCCCTGAGAACCTGGGGGGAAAATGAAAGAAAAAGGGGCAAAAGGAAAAGGGTCAGTCGTAAAGACTGGTAAGTCCTAGTGACTTTCAGTATAAAAACTAGTAAAGGTAACATGACATGTGAAAACTGGAATTAAACATAAGGATGATAACAGGATAGGTATAATAACTAAGATAACAAGATAAGTCAAGTCCAGCATCGCATATTCAAGATTCCGCTGCACCAAATGTACTAGTATTCTAACCCATTTCAAGTGTTAACCATGGAATGATCCCTTGGCCCAATATCATAAAATGACCCATTACGGGGTCCTACAGAACGATCTACCAATCGATCGGCTCCCTACAAGTTCTAGCTCATCATGTGTCTGTGTCATACGGCCCTATCATGAAATGTAGTCACCTGTGCTAGGTCCACCATAGGGTGTATCAAGTCCTAGGGTGCCAACCATCGACACGAATCAAGCACGCACAGTGTAAACCTACGGGTGCCTAATGCCTGCTTTTTCAACTCCGAACTACGTGCACGACCATAGTCCGCCTGAACCTACAATGGCGCACCAACTCAGTCGTCGCTCTGGTCGCTTATAATCAACCCAGTAATCGTGCCCACCCTGCCTAGTCCAGGGTATCGTGATACTCCTAAGTGGGTTACTGCTGAAAAGGACTGCGTAACTAGGGTTTATAATGGGTTAAGTGTTGTCATTTAAATTCGTGACTTAACCCTATCCAATCATGTATCAAGTTGGTTAAGTGTGTTCAAGCGATTCATGACTTAACCCTACCAAATCATGCATCAAGTTGGTTAAGTATATTCAAGTGGTTCATGACTTAGCCCTATCTTGTGGCATTAATTCATTAGTGCACCCCAACCTCTCACATTAGACTAGTGGCTGTGGTCACTGGATTCGTCGGGCGGTTCCGAGCAGATTTACACCACAACCTAGTATAACCTCAGGTTTTAAGCGCAATATGACCAACTACCCACATTGGATCTTATTGTTTGCAGTTACTGGATTCGCCGGGCGGTTCCGGGCAGATTTATACTGCAAACTCAACCCAACCTCGAGTTGGTCATGTTAAAGTTTATCTAAGTGTCATATCCATGTTCAAGCTTTCAAGTATAATTTCATGTCAAGTTTTCATGTCATGTTTCATTGCCAATTCAGGTTTGCCTAAACTACCCAAAACGTATTCCCATCGCACGTGAATTCGAATCGATACAATTAGATCTAATTAGGGAATAACATAAAAAGAACGGGCATAAGGTAGCAAAGGTGATTACAAGTCAAGCATGGTACAATTTGAGATAAATGATTACAACAATATTGGCATATGAAATAGTGGTCTCAAATATCAAATCTAGCAAAATAGAGTGATAGTCATGGTGACAGTTGATACGAGATAATAACCCCAAACTTGTGAATAACAACTAATTCAACATTATAGGTATGTTAACATCATGGACATGAGGGGTTTTAGGTTTACAACATGTATAGTCCCCAAATCAATTTCATAGCAATTTACCCAAAAGTCAAGATTCAAAGTGAACGGTACTAGGTTCAAGGTGGGCAATAATAGATCCAATATGAACAATAATAGATCCAAGGTGAACAAAAGTAGATCAAAATATACAATGACAGATTCAAGATATACAATGATAGATCCAAGATAGTCATCACTTAGGTTCAATTACAATTTACAACATGTCCATATTAAGTTTAAAGTTTAGATCTAAAAGTAACTGGGGCTTACAGATCGTGGTTTGAGAATTAGAGAATAAAAGAGGCGATGTAGAATCTCTAGAAATCCCCCAAATCAGCAAATTCTCTAAACGTAGTCTCGACGTAGAAGAAGAAGTCCCTTTCTCTAACTTTTCAACCAGAATTTGAGCAGCATAAGGCTAGAGAGACAAACATAATGGCGTAACCCGTTGCCCTTGTTTCTTATTTTAAAAATTAATTCTGCCTTGATTTATATTTATCACACGTTATAAAAATACGGGTTGTTAGATTCTTCCCTCCTTAAAGGATTTCATCCCCAAAATCACTAAGTTAAGAAGAACGTATCCCACCATCCATCATCCATCTACTCAAAACATCATCCACAAGCAACCATTGTCCTTAAAAGATTTCTTGTGTTGTATGAACATATGCAGTAAGTGTGTGTATATGTACTTATCTAATGCAAAAGATCAGACGGTTACTGATTCAGTAAACCTCCTTAATGCAAAATATGTTCATGTAATGAGTCCAACATGTATGCAAATTCCTGACATACTTTATAATCTCTACATGAGTGCACATAACATTCATTCTTATGCAACATCCAAGTGATAGCATAACCAGTTTCATCCATGTACAAGTATAAGCACTCATGCATATGCAACATGAAAATGTGACTGAGCCGATCTAGTGCCTAATGGGTGTCATGCATCCACAAACAACCACTTGCAAACATCAACCATAACGTGTTTCATTCGCATGTTTACATCCATATGGTTCTACCTAAGGTCAAGATAAGATCGAGAAGATAACAAGACAAACATAGGTAGTAAAAGCATGATACGAAAGGTTTTCAAGCTTATAGGATAAAGAGATTGAGAATGTACCCTAAAAAATAAATGGGTAAAGCGCGCGTATTTTCTTCTCGGCTTCCCAAGTTGCGTCTTCTTGGGCTTCACTCCACTGTACTTTAACTAGCTTGACTTCTCGATTCCTTAGCTTCTTGATCTCTGTTCCTAAGTTATGGATCGGAACTCGCCTCAAGGTTGCTTCTTTTTCCACTTCTACGCCTTCAAGGATGCTTGGCTCAACAACTTCGGCTGATTCATGTAAGCACTTTCAGAGATGCGAGACGTGAAAGACATTGTGTACTACGGCCAGCCTCTCGGGTAATTCTACCTTATAGGCCATCTGCCCAATCCTCTCAGTGATAGGGAACGGTCCTACGAATCTTGGTGCTAGCTTTCCAACTGCTCCAAAACGAACCACATTGCGTAAAGGAGAAACTTTTATAAAGACCATATCTCCGACTTCGAACTCTAGGTCTGTCCTTCTCTTGTCCTCATAAGACTTCGGTCTGTCTTGGGCCGTTTTCATCCGCCTTCGTATCAACTCAACCTTCTCAGAAGTGTCCCTTATCATGTAGGGCCCAAGTATAAGCTTGTCTGTTGTCTCCCACCAACAAGTTGGTGACTTGCACGGTCTTCCATACAAGGCTTCGAACGGTGCCATTCCTATGCTAGCTTGGTAGCTATTATTGTATGCAAACTCCACGAGAGGAAGATGGTCTTCCCAAGTACCACCAAAGTCAAGAATGCATAGCCTCAAAAGACCCTCTAGTACCTTATTTACCCTTTCAGATTGTCTATCTGTCTGTGGGTGATAGGCCGTGCTTAAACTTAGTCGTGTGCCCATTGCTTCTTGCAGACTATTCCAAAACTGGCTAGTGAAAATCGGGTCACGATCACTAACTATACTAGAAGGAACCCCGTGCAATAGTACTATCTCTCGAAGGTAAACAGACGCTAGCCATGATGCGGTCCTCTTGCTTTTCACCAGAATGAAATGAGCACTTTTCGTGAGTCTATCAACTATGACCCATATGCTAGTATTTCCCTTCCTTGACCTAGGCAGTCCATCCACGAAATCCATCGAGATACTCTCCCATTTCCATTGGGGAACCTCCAGAGGATGTAATAGCCCACCAGGCTTCTTCGACTCGGCCTTTACTTGTTGGCACACCATGCACTTTGAAACGAACTCTGCCACGTCCTTTTTCATTCCATCCCAAAAGAAAATGCATTTCATGTCCCTGTACATCTTATCCCCTCTGGGATGTATGGTCATCTTCGAGTGATGCGCCTCCTCGAGAACTTTCCTTACTAAGTCTCCCACTTGCGGGACGCATAGCCTGCCATTGCGCCTTAGCCATCCCTTGTCATCTATGGCATACCTACTGAGGTGACTTGACGTCTCACCACTAATCAACTTGTCCATGATTTCGACTATCTGTGGGTCTTCCTTCTGTGAAGTCCCTAATTGATCTAGAAGTAGAGGTCTTAACTCAAGAGATGCTAGCGTAGCAGCCAATGACTCAACAGCTGGTGTAAAATCAAAGGTTGCTATAAACTCAAGACATTTTCTTTCAACAAACAAGGGGCTCAAGGTCAACTTCTTCCTACTTAGCGCATCCACCACCACGTTATCCTTGCCAGGGGTATAAGATATATCGAAGTCATATGATGCCAAGAATTCCATCCACCTCTGTTGCCTTAGATTCAAATCTTTTTGCGAAAAGAGGTACTTAAGCGATTTGTGGTTGGTAAACAGCTCGAACCTCTCCCCTAGGAGATAATGGCGCCAAGATTTAAGTGCAAAAACGATCGCCGCCAACTCCAAGTCATGTGTGGGATAGTTTTTCTCATGAACTTTAAGTTGTCTGCCCCCATAGCATATCACTCTCCCATCTTGCATTAGGACAGCGCCTAATCCCGTGCCGCACGCATCTGTGTACACCGTAAACATCTTGCCTCCGTCGGGTAATGCCAAAAGTGGAGCTGTGGTAAGGGCTCTCTTAAGTCTTTGAAAAGCAACCTCACATTCTATGTCCCATGCAAAAGCTAGGTTCTTCTTTGTTAACCTAGTAAGAGGAGCTGAAATCTTAGCGAAGTCCTTAATGAACTTCCTATAAAAGCCTGCCAAACCGAGAAAGCTTCTTACTTCAGTTGTGTTCTTAGGGACTTTCCAGTCTTGTACCGCAACTACCTTTCCGGGGTCCACGGCTATGCCTTGCTTAGAAACTACATGCCCAAGAAACCGAACTTCCTTTCTACAAAAATGGCATTTGGAGAACTAAGCCTTTAAGTGGTGTGCTCTAAGCCTATCCATGACCTCCTTGAGATGTCTAGCATGCTCTTCTTCATCCTTTGAGAAGATCAAAATATCGTCCACGAAAACCACCACAATGAAAGCATTCACCCAACTTTCTCTTCTTCCTTCTACAATCTTTAACCAGATGTCCCGTAATACCACAAAAGTTATACTTCCTTGTCTCACGTGGTTTGTTAGCATTGTTGTTGTTGCTCTTGTTATTCTTGTTGCCTCCCTTCTTGAAGTCAACCTTCTTATTCTGAGTCTCATTAGGCTTAATCTCCTTCTTGCTATTCTTGTCTTCCTCATGAAGTAGAGCCATATCCACCAAGCTTTCAAAGGTCGCCCCCATGGGTATATGAGTTATGGCCAAACTGTGTAGTGATTCATTCAATCCTCGAGCAAAGCGTACAACCTTTTTCTGGGTCGTGTTAACCAAGTCCAAACTGAACCGAGCAAGCTGATTAAACCTTTCACGTACTCCCTAACAGACATGTCCCCTTGCTTGAGTGCTGGAACCTCTCCATCTGAAGGTTCTCTTCTGCTGATGATAAGAATTTAAGCCCAAACCTCTCTCTAAAGTCTGCCCAAGTCTCCACTGGCCTGGTAGCGTTGGTGACTTCCCACCAAAATGCAACTTCCTCTTTCAGCAACCATGCTGCCAACTGAACTTTCCTATGATCCTCCACATCGAAGATAACAAACAAGTCTTCAATCTCCTTTAGCCAGTTTCGTGCCTCAACGAAGGTTTCAGTTCCAACGAAGTTCTTGCCGCCCATTGCTTTAAAGTCTTTGCATATTTTGGCAAAGGCGGTACCAGGAGGAGGAGGAACCGCGGCCACTGGGGGAGCAGGGATGTCTGCTGGGCCCGCGTCGTTGGCCCTAGCTTCTAAGTACCTTCGCAACCATCCAGGTACGGGTACTCCCTCAGGAAGGTTAAGGTCAGCCATGCTGAAAAACGAAAAGATTCAAACGAGGAAACAAAGGAAAATGCTAATGGCTTTTGGGGAATAGCCTTTTCTTAAAAATAAACTTTTCTTGAAAAATGCTTCTTTATAAATGGTTTTGAAAATAGTTTCAGAAGATTTTTAAAACTTTTGCCCAGTCTGGTAACCTTCTGCTCTGATACCAAATGTAACACCCCACCTCTGCTAGGGTCACTCACAAAGGGAATGCACTAGTTTTGGTGGAGCATTATCTAGGTAAACATACACAGAGATATCACAAGATAGAACATAAATAAAGCAGCGGTAGAAATTAAAAAAAAAACAAATTTCATTACTTTCGTGGAAAGTGTCAAAACCTCATATATCCAAAGTACAAATTATTCCATTACATCAAGTTCTAAATAAAGAAGCATAAACTTAAAATAACAATAGTAAATTATTCCCCAAAATAGCAGTAGTGCAGCCATAGCATAGCTCAAGACCAAACCGTACATGAGCTGTCAGAAAAGCAAGCTAGATCCAAGCTAAGAGCTAGAGTTTCCTCCGTGAGAACCTGGGGGGGAATAGAAAGAAAAAGGGGCAAAAGGAAAAAGGTCAGTAGTAAAGACTGGTAAATCCTAGTGACTTTCATTACAAAAACTAGTAAAGGTAGCATGACATGTGAAAACTGGAATTAAACATAAGGATGATAACAGGATAGGTATAATAACTAAGATAACAAGATAAGTCAAGTCTAGCATCGCATATTCAAGATTTCGCTGCACCAACTGTACTAGAATTCTAACCGTTTCAAGTGTTAACCATGAAATGATCCCTTGGCCCAATATCATAAAATGACCCATTACGGGGTCCTACAGAACGATCTACTAATCGATCGGCTCCCTACAAGTTCTAGCTCGTCATGTGTCTGTGTCATACGGCCGTATCATGAAATGTAGTCACTTGTGCTAGGTCCACCATATGGTGTATCAAGTCCTAGGGCGCCAACCATCGACACGAATCAAGCACGCACAGTGTAAACCTACGGGTGCCCAATGCCTGCTTTTTCAACTCCGGACTACGTGCACGACCATAGTCCGCCTGAACCTACAGTGGCGCACCAACTCAGCCGTCGCTCTGGTCGCTTACAATCAGCCCAGTAATCGTGCCTTACCCTGCCTAGTCCAGGGTATCGTGATACTCCTAAGTGGGTTACTGCTGAAAAGGACTGCGTAACTAGGGTTTCTAATGGGTTAAGTGTTGTCATTTAAATTCGTGACTTAACCCTATCCAATCATGTATCAAGTTGGTTAAGTGTGTTCAAGCGATTCATGACTTAACCCTACCAAATCATGCATCAAGTTGGTTAAGTATATTCAAGTGGTTCATGACTTAACCCTATCTTGTGGCATTAATTCATTAATGCACCCCAACCTCTCACATTAGACTAGTGGTTGTGGTCATTGGATTCGTCGGGCGGTTCCGGGCAGATTTACACCACAACCTAGTCTAACCTCGGGTTTTAAGCGCGATATGACCAACTACCCTCATTGGATCTTATTGTTTGCAGTTACTGGATTTGCCGGGCGGTTCCGGGCAGATTTATACTGCAAACTCAACCCAACCTCGAGTTGGTCATGTTAAAGTTTATCTAAGTGTCATGTCCATGTTCAAGCTTTCAAGTATAATTTCATGTCAAGTTTTCATGTCATGGTTCATAGCCAATTCAGGTTTGCCTAAACTACCCAAAACGTATTCCCATCGCACGTGAATTCGAATCGATACAATTAGATCTAATTAGGGAATAACATAAAAAGAACGGGCATAAGGTGGCAAAGGTGATTACAAGTCAAGCATGGTACAATTTGAGATAAATTATTACAACAATATTGGCATATGAAATAGTGGTCTCAAATATCAAATCTAGCCAAATAGAGTGATAGTCATGGTGACAGTTGATACGAGAAAATAACCCCAAACTTGTGAATAACAACTAATTCAACATTATAGGTATGTTAACATCATGGACATGAGGGGTTTTAGGTTTACAACATGTATAGTCCCTAAATCAATTTCATAGCAATTTACCCAAAAGTCAAGATTCAAAGTGAATGGTACTAGGTTCAAGGTGGGCAATAATAGATCTAATATGAACAATAATAGATCCAATATGAACAATAATAGATCCAAGGTGACAAAAGTAGATCAAAATATACAATGATAGATTCAAAATATACAATGATAGATCCAAGATAATCGTCACTTAGGTTCAATTACAATTTACAACATGTCCATATTAAGTTTAAAGTTTAGATCTCAAAGTAACTGGGGCTTACAGATCGTGGTTTGAGAATTAGAGAATAAAAGAGGCGATGTAGAATCTCTAGAAATCCCCCAAATCAGCAAATTCTCTAAACGTAGTCTCGACGTAGAAGAAGAAGTCCCTTTCTCTAACTTTTCAACTAGAATTTGAGCAGCATAAGGCCAGAGAGAAAATGTGTAGAGAGAAGGGGGCTAGGGGGTTGTTTATATAGGGTCAGGCCAATGAATTTAGACTGAAATTGAACCAGAAACATCAGAATAAATTCTGACCCAAAAATGGGTTCGGGGTACCAGGTCGACCCCCAAGTCGACACTATGGTCGACCCGGTCCTGGGTAGGTCGACTACATGGTCGACCACCCAGTCGAACTGGTCTTGGGTGGGAAATTTCCCGCCCAATCTGTTCTGGTTTTGAATTCGAAATTTGAATTCGAATTCGAGTTGTTTTGAACTCTGAAATTTTTTGAAACTTTGGAGGGCCATAACTTGGTCATATGGACTCCGATTTTCGAAAACTCGGACTCGTTTCCAAGCAGAATTTCGAGACGAACGTAGTGGCGTAACCCGTTGCCCTTGGTTCTTATTTTAAAAATTAATTCTGCCTTGATTTATAGTTATCACACATTATAAAAATACGGGTTGTTACATATAATTAAAGTTCGACGGTGACAGCACGTATAAGCATATATAACGTCCAATTGAAACAAATTCGGAAACCGCGAAGTAACTTAATATCTTGGACATGATGTAACTGGTTTTATTTGAATTTCGAGATCTTTTGTAAAATTATTATTTTTAAGGTTTATAAAAACCGATTAAATATAAACAAATTCAAAAATTATTCAGTCTAATAATAATAATAAATTATTATCATCATATATATATCCGAATATAATATCACATAGCTCCAATTTAAGCATTTTTTGATTTTTAAACTCGAAATTAACAATTTAAACCGATGTTCATATTATTTTTAATCGATTTATTTATATAATAAATCATTATAATTTATAAACGATTCCATAGCGACTATTTGAAAATTTGATTCGGACATAACTAACAATCTATAAGATGAAAACTCGATTTTTCGCTTTCATTAGAAAAATAGAATCAAATAGATCTGAACGTTCACTATCAAAAACTTTTATCATAAAATACAAGGTACTCCTCATCTTCCTATTTGCAGATGGCACAAGATGATCTGGCAAAGGGATAATGATGCGAGAGATAACCTATGCCTCTGGAAATTCGTTCACAATGCTCTTCTGACTAAAGATAAGCTGAGAGACCGTGGCATGAATGTTGAGGAGGAGTGCACTTACTGCAAAACGCAACCAGAAACTGTCAAGCATTTAGTCTTCGAACGTACTTTTCTCAAACCAATTTGGAACGAAGCTCTTCTGCAGTCTGGCGTTACTACTATTCAACATGCAAACTTACGTGATTGGGATGATCTTATTACTAAAGTCAACGGAAAAACTAAAAAAGCAAGACTGGTTGCCTATGTTTTAAAGAAATATATCCAATGCATATGGAATGAGAGGAACAAGAGAGTGTTTGGCCCGGATCGCTCGATGACTACTACACAGCTCAAACACCTGATATGGCATGAGATGAGGGCCAGGCTGAAATTCTTGAAGTTCACCTTTGATCCCGGCATTTTTGAAAACATTTAGCTACTGCTACTTGTAGTTTTTGTATTTACGTTTGCTGTTTAGGTTCTGTTAGCATTGATATACCGTGTTGTCCCTGTATCCTTTATGTTGTTTGTCTATCTATATTTCTATGTAATCGTATTTGGTATATTAATAAAAATGGTAGCGGCCCATCCAACCCCGTCGGCTTTGCCAAAAAAAATCCAACTTATATTGGGTCATGTATATCCAATTGAAGTTCAAAATGTGAAATTACGAACAACTGCGATGTTACGAGCTCGTTTTAAATTTAAAAATAAATTATACGTTCCAACATTGTTTTATAAATAAACTCGTTATTATAACTCAAATATAACTCAATTAAATTACCCAATTCACATAATATTGCAAATTCAACTTATTCCAAATATTTTGAAATTAGATTTATTATTCCGCTATTTATATAAATTAAATATTCAAAATTATTAAATATAATAATTTAAATCTCGAAATTAACCTTTTAAATAATTAAATAAATTAATGAATTAGATTTATTATTCCACTATTTATATAAATTAAATATTCAAAATTATTAAATATAATCATTTAAATCTCCAAATTAACCTTTTATATAAATAAATAAATAAATTATTCAGTCACTAAAAATCTAGGTTGTTACATTAAAACACGAAACATTCAATGTATAGTTTACTTTTAGAAGTACTTTGGTTGTTTCATATTATGAATTGAAACAAAAATTCTTTATATTGTGAACATAAAATAAATTTCTTCAATTGAAGTTTAAAGCTTTGCTGCGACAACCGTAATAAAAAGATTTTACACCAGAAAATACTTTTGGTTTTGGAAAGGCCAAGGACTGCGATATCTGCGTATGTTTGCCAACAATTTGTTTGTATTTACTTACTTATTAAAACCTAAAAAGAGTTTTCACAGAAAGGTGGCACGAAAGGTCTCCATTATCAATCAATACTTGAATAGTGACTGAATATGACTCCAATAAGATGAGCACGGTAAACCATGCCTTTACAATTAAGGAAGCAAACTATATTTACTCATTGAAATCCATTTCTTCCTCCTATTGTCATTATTGTATTTGCAGTTAAATGTTCTATGAAAAAATTTAAACCAATGGCTTGGTTTGTAATTTAACATTGACTGTGTAACGACTTGCCTTTTCGACCGCTTCAAATCGGTAATTAAACTAACTTAAACCGCTCGAAACGACAGATTATTACTTAGCTTACGGTTTAACAGAACCAAAGACAGAAATCACATAATAAAAAAATTTACAATATCTCACAAAGGAAGCATTTTATACAAAATTATACAAATTTTTATACAACAAAAGAATACATGGCTTATTATATAAATAAAAATTACATATTTTATGATCCAGAACATGTGTGTCTTCACGTGCCTCTAACTTTGATAGCTGAGTTCTTTAATTCTGTAACACTCAAATCTGACCCAAGCATTTCATGCAAAACATAAAACACACGAGTTAGGAAACTTTATTCAAGTAAATCAACTTCAATAAAACACTAAAATATAACAATTAATCCTAACTTGTAGAAGTAGTTTCTAAACATTCGAATATGTGTCCAAACTGTCAAGAAATCGTGGTCATTATAAAATTTTACCGAGAAATCAAAGCAACACAGCAAGGTATGACATAATTTAATAAAAAAAAACAAGCATGCATACTAACGTATTTCAGGTTTATACAAGGCAAGGTGAGTATATCAACATGTATGCTTTAATTTACATAATAGGATATGAGAGATACATCAAGACAACATTATTAACATGGTGACAAAGGCACATGATAACATGAAATTGGACAGCAAAGAGACAACAACAAAAGGCAACCAAAGAGCATTCATTAACAACAAACAAAACATCAATTATTAAATTTCAATTTTCATTGATATAGAAAAAACTTGCATAAAGTAAATGGTGGATAAAGTCACTTTGCGTGGATATGATGAAGACATGAAACAAATATGGATAGCGACCAATCCTAAGGAGCGAATTTGAACTTGAAAAATCCTTTTTTTTCTTTTGAGAAGGAGGATGGACAAAAATTTAAGAAGAAGAAGATATAATGAAATTTTTTAGGGAAGAAGAGGCCGATGAAGGTAGAAAAGAATTTAGGTCTAGTTTTTTTTCTGTGGAGAGGAGGAAGAAGATCAAATTTCTATATAGATAATTGCAGAGAGGAGAAAAGAATGAGAAAGGAAATCGAGAAAGGTACGTTATTTATTTCTCACCGGAGTCTCTTCACATACGGTAAATTACGAAGGAAATAAATTAGCTGAATATGCATGAGGTGTCTGTCTAATTAGTATTTATTTCTTGTTCAAAAATCCAAAAGTAAATCATATAGATACAGAGAATAACGGAATAAAATGAATGCTTGATTTAATTTCTCTGATGGTTAAGTTGTGCAATTTTTTAAATTTCAAAACACATAATATTAAATATCATAATTTATAAAACATATTTAATCGAACTGATAAGAATAAGGAAGAGAAAATGGTTAAAAATATGTACATATACTGTTAAAAGTTTTGTGGGTTTTTTAATCTTTTTTTAATAAATATAGATAACATGACATTGAAGAGAAGGGAAATATATATAAATGGAGATAGTTTGTTTTTAGTGAAAAAATATGTTGGGAAACAAAAACTAGAAAGGAGAAATAAGATATAAATTTAAGGAATGAGAATACGAAATAAAGTGCATGAAAAATAGAACGAAGGGAAAGAAATTAATAGAATTAAGGAAAAGAAATTAAATGAATAAAGGTAAGAAATAAATGCGTACTTAATGGAGAAATAGAGTGAAAAGAAAGGAGGTAGTGAATTTAAGGAATGTAGAAAAGGTAGCGGAAAGAAATTGATGGAATGAAGGAAAGAAATGAATGTTGCATTAAGGAAACAACGAAGAGGGAAGGGCATTGAAATTACTGCAACTATTCACATTTCAAAATAAATGAATCACTGAAGGCTTTCCAAATTCCTAAATGTTACATTTTGAATAGATAGGGAAAGAAATAAAGACGATAGCCAAATATATATATATATATATATATATGTATGTATGTTGCCTGAATTTATTTCATCTAGAATATACACATTATTTTCAATCAACCTTTCAGCAGAAATTAATAAATTTCATTAATAATATAATAATTTTATTTAAAAACAATTTTAAATTCAATAATTTAATTTAATTCAACAACTTAAATGGTCAAATTTTATGGGATGTTACAATCTCACTCACTCAGAACTTTTCATCCTCGAAAAGGAGAGGTTGTTAAAAATATGCCTATGTATACAAAAAAATACATACTAATACAAAATTTAGTTAAAAATAAATAAAAATAAGCTTTTAAATTTCAAATTCCATAAAACTGAATTTATCAAAATTATTTCTTAATAAAACTTAAAGTTAAAGAATGAAATAATTTCTTCGACTTAAAATCTCGGTTTCATTTTAAAATCATTGAAATACTATATATTTCTTTTATATTGAATCATACTTCACTTCGGGAGTTCAAAATAAAATCATTTTCAAAAAGTCTCAAATATTTCACAAGCATATCACTATATATGTCACCAGATCGAGAGGTTTCCTCCCAATGACAAGACCACTAGGCATGGCCTACACATGTATGTATTAATATCAATAAACGATGTCCCCCCTCTAAGAAGACCATCATTAAGGGCTTACACCCACATCATACATGTCTTTAGTCATGGGTTACTCGCATCATGGTAACATATCAAATCAGTTCATATCGCGAAGTTGCAAATCATTTCACATAATAATTACAATTACTTTCAAATTAAAGTGTCATTGTTTTTTTTTCAAAATCTCGGGATTTAAGTCATCAAAATTTCTCCTGGTTCATTAAACATTTTAAAAGCATTTATCATATTCTAAATAGTTGGAAAATAAATTTTGATTCAATAATTGGAAAATCAAAAGTATGATTTCTAACAAATTTTCAATCAAGTATTGTACAAATTCAAGATTTTCAAATGCTACATGAAATCGTTTCAAATCGAAAAAATAATCATATCAGGTTCTTATAAAAATAAATTTCAAATCATTCTGAAAGATTCTAGATTCCTAAATATATAAGACAAAACAACATATATCAAAATAATTTATGTTTTCAAAATAATTTATCAATTTCAAAATAATTTGTTTCAAAATTTATTAATTTCAAAATAACACCATGTTCCCGCTCTGTTGCTCTTTCAAAATATTAGTTTCATAATAATTTATATTTCTAATTACGCTTCTCAATAGTGACTTCCAGTTATTCATTCCGACTAAACACCGTAAGCTAAGCTTTGTGTAAACCAAAGCTCTGATACCAACTGTAACGATCTGCCTTTCGATTGCTTCAAGTCAGTAATTAAACCAACTTAAATCGCTCGAAACAACATATTGTTATTTAGCTTACAGTTTTAACAGAATCGAAACACAGAAATCAAAGAACAAAAAAACTACAATATCTCATAACGGAAGCATTTTATACAAAATATCAGAGTTATACAAAGTTTTATACAGTGGAAGAATACATGGCTTATTAAATAAATAAAATTTACATATTTACGATCCAAAGCATGCGCGCTTGACGTGCCTCTAACTTTAATAGCTGAATTCTTTAAATTTGTAAAACTCGGATCTGACCCAAGCATTTCATGCAAAATATAAAACACACGAGTCAGGATTAACTTTATTCATGTAAATCAACTTCAGTAAAACACTAGAATATAACAGTTAATCCTAACTTGTATAAGCAGTTTCTAAACATTCGAATATGTGTCCAACCTGTCAAGAAATCATAGTCATTATAAAATTTTACATAGAAATCAAAGTAACACAACAAGGTATGACATGATTTAATAAAAAAAACAAGTGTGCGTACTAACGTATTTCAGGTTTATACAATAGGGCAAGGTGAGTATATCAATATGTATGCTTTAATTTACATAATAGGGTATGAGAGATACATCAAGACAATATTATTAACATCAACATTAACATGGTGACAAAGGTACATTGATAACATGAAATTTGATAACAAACAGACAACAACAAAAGGCAACCAAAGAGCACGCACTAACAACAAACAAAACATCAACTATTATATTACAATTTTCATTGATATTGAAAAAACTTGCATAAAGTAAATCGTGATTAAACTCAGATTGCGAGGATATGATGAAGATAGGAAGAAAATACAGATAGCGACCAATCCTAAGCAGCGAATTTGAACTTAAAAAATCCTTTTTTTTCTTTCGAGGAGGAGGACGGACAAAAATTTAAGCGAAGACGATACCATGAATTTTTTGTTAGGGAAGAAGAGGCTGACGAAGGTAGAAAGGAAATTATGATTAGACTTTTTTTTTGTGCAGAGGAGGAAGAAGATCAAAAATTTATATAGATAATTACAGAGAGAAGAAAAGAATGAGGAAGGAAATTGAGAAAGGTACGTTATTTATTTCTCACCGGGGTCTCTTCACACGGTAACCAAATTAGCTGACTAGGCATGAGGTGTCTATCTAATTAATATTTATTTCTTGTTCAAAAATCCAAAAGTAAATCACGTAGATACAGAGAATAATTGGATAAAATGAATGCTTGATTTACTTTCTCTAATTGTTAAGTTTTGCAATTTTTTAAATTTCAAAACACATGATATTAAATATCATAATTTAGAAAACATATTTAATCGGACTGATAAGAATAGGGTACTACTATTCACTCCCCGATTTACACTTCTGACCACCTTTTTAAATTTAATGCAAATGATTATTTTTTATATTCTTCTGGCCACCATATATTATTCTTTCACTCAATTATGCAGCACTTTTCCTTAGAAAAACACGTACTTCTCTACAATTTCAAACTTAAAATCCTAATAAAAGCAGATATTCTTTTATGCCTAATAGAGATGGAAGATGAAGATAAAAAAAGTGGTTAGAATTGCTTGATTTTTATTGTTTCCTATTATGTTATAGAACATGTTGTTAGGTTTTTTTTAATGGTTAGGGTTTTCCATTGCGTTTTGGATAAATTTTCCACTCCGTCGGAAATTCCAAGCTTGAAGGACATTAAATTTGACGTCGTTGTAATAGAGAATGACAACGTAAGTTTTGGCTTGTATGGGTTTTATCCATATAACTTACGTATCTTCTTCTACAAATTGATACATTAACTTTTTTTGTCGTTTGATAGATTGAGTGTGCGAATGATAATAAATTGAATGATAAACATGATGGTTGTTATAATATGATACAAGGTGTTCGACCAAATGACTCAAAAGACATAAATGCATGATGTAAGTGAAGTAGGAAGCGTTCATGTAGAGGAAGATGATGGTGGCCTCTACAACTTTAGGGTATTAATTTAGACGGTTGCCAGCAATAGAAATTTAAAATATTTGCGGAGCTTTTAGCTTTGGTGGCTAGAAGTGCAAATCGAGGTGTAAATAGTAGCACCCTAAGAATAAAGCAGAGAAAACAGTTAAAAACGAGTATTATTAATACCACTCCAAATACGGTTAAGAGGGAGTCATTTGTTGTTTTTTTTTTAAAATTACTAAGGGGAGGATCATTTAACATAGCCCCCTTAACAATTTAAAAAGTATAGACCAAAATGTCTTTTTATTATTTTACCCTAATTACATTTTACTATTCATTAAACCTTAATCATCTCCTTTGTAACAACTCGGAAAATCGGAACCAATTTAAAATTTTTATTTTGGCAATTTTAATGAATTTTGAATATTTAAAATGATTTATTTTAAATAATAATGACAATAAATTTATTTTGAATAGAATTAGAATGTATATATTTATTGAAATCGAAATTAGAATATAAATATTTATTTTAATTATAAAAGGAATTGAAAATGGCGCGGTAGTTTGAAAATTCGATTTCAAATTTCAAATGAATGTACAAGACTCAAAATAAACCAGATTTTAGTGAAACCAAAAAAATTAGAATCTGTTTGAAAATATCTTTCCAACAAATCTGAAAAATTGAAATTTCATAGCGGGAATAAAAAGTTATGTCCAGTTGAAAATTCAGAATAATCGCTATGGAAATATAGCCCTTAAAAATGGAGATTTTGCAAACGACCTCCATTGTCGACGTGACCACTTTTGTTGGATCCTGAATATCAAATTATTGCTAGATTCCAATTTTCATAATTTTTGGAATTAATATGTGAGCATGGCAAATGAAAATGTGTTTTGATAGTTTTAGTCAATTTGGATCGACCCGAAAATGGTCATTCTTCAAATGGTCTCCAAATTTGACGAAATTAGTTTTGTTAGGACCGTATCGTCAAAACATAGTCAGAATAATTTTTCTAGAATTTTTGGAGTCAGTGTGTGGCCCCAGTAAATTGAAATGTACGTTCGAATTGAATATATACATATATATATATATATTTTAATTTGAACAGATACTGAGCGTAACAGTCGAATTGGCATATGAAACATATCTGATTGTGTTCAAAATGGGGGTAATTAGCTAGGGGCGACAGTCGTTGGGTCCGATTTGGATTTCGAATTAAAAAGTTGCTTTTTGGAGCAAATTAAAATAAAATTAATAAATATTATAACCCCCCCCCCCATCCCCTTCTCTCTCCCCCCCCCTCTCTCATTGACCAAATCAGAAAGAAAAAAAACGATCTCGTTCCATATGCACACCCTCCTCGTCGTTCCCCTATCGCCTCCCAGGCAGCACTGCACCGCCGCTGGTGAACTCCCCCCCTCGTGCCTCTCCCTTCTCACCCATTCCAAGCCCCAACCTGTAAAACCACATTCCCCTTTCAAACCCTAGCCGCCTATAACACCCCGTATTTTTTTTAATATAATTAAAAATGAAGTAAAATATATGAAAATATGCTTATGATAGGTAAATAATGGTGATGCATAAGGAGAATTAATTAATACATGGAAGAGAAGAAAAATTAGTTCGATAACGGCGTATGTAACAGAAAAGATAGTAAAATAAGGATAACTAATTCAAGAATCAGGAATTAGGTAAAATGGACATCACCATTGCGTTCCTCTCGGAAAAATACGCGAAATAGAGTCCGAGTTTTCGAAAATCGGAGTCTGTATGACCAAGATATGGCCAAAACAAGATTTCAGCAGACTTTCTGGCAGACTGACCCAGGTCGACCATAGTGTCGACACTATAGTCGACCTGCCCCCCCCCCCCCCCCCCAGGTCGACTGTAGTGTCGACCCCCCCACTGTACAGGTCGACCTGGTCGGCCTGGGGTGGTCCAGAACCCATTTTTGAGGCCCGGGACGAGTTTTGATGGTCCGGATGGGTTTTATGGTTAATCCGATGGCTGAAATGAAGTGCTACACCTATAAAATAACACCTAGACCTAGCCTAACTCACACAAATTCATATGACACCTAAATGCTGCTGGAATCTCTCTTGAGTCATGGCCGCCGTCTCCAAATTAAAGCTTAAGCGTTCAAACCCAAATCAAATCAAAGATCAATGCTTCTACAACAAATTCAAGAGGATAGATCAATGACACTGCAACTTTCTACGACAAATTCACTCCCCAATTCATTAGCCGTTCTCTGTAAGTTCTAGTTATTTTCAGATTTAAATATTTAATTATAATATGGCGATGAAATAAAGTGAAATTGATGTAAGTTTAGCTATATTTGCGGAATGTGAATTAAGATTAAAATCATGTTTTGCGGTCAAATGAAAATAGTACGATGCTTATTATGTTTGGTTATGTTGTATAATATTATGCCAGTGATTTGATTCTATTATCATGTTGGATTGGGAATTATTGTGTACAATGTTTGTCATGTTGTATAATATGCCAGTGATTTGATTCTATTATCATGTTTAATTGGGAATTATTGATAAGTTTATTATGCAAGTTTATGTTGTAGATTCATGCGACAAATGGTCAAATCTACATGTTTATGTACAAGAAAAACCTATGCCACACTTATCATATATTTGTGATTGGCTTGTGAGTATGTTAATTTAATCTATGTTGCCAAGTAACGCATGTGTATGTTGATTTGCCTATGTTGCAAATTAACATATGTATATTGATTAGTTCATATTGCTAATTCTCATGTATGTATGTTAATATGGCCTATGTTAAAAATACACATATATGTTGAATTAGCTTATAATTGCGAGTTCACACTTATGACACTATAATGTTCATAATGGTTATTTTGCAAGTTCACCCCTGTAATGTTCATGATGTCATTTTGCAAGTTCACCCCTGTAATGTTCATGATGTCATTTTGCAAGTTCACCCCTGTAATGTTCATGATGTCATTTTGCAAGTTCACCCCATTATGTTCACATTAATTATGCCATCAATGTCAAAATTATACCTTTGTCATGTTTATGATTGTGTACATTAACTTAGGCTAAGTTTTTAGCCTAAACTTTATACTCAAAAATCATACGAACGTAAATTAGGCTAAGATAATTAGCCTAATATTAGACGGGGTAACGGTGGGTTAAAATGATTAATTATAGGAAAACTTGCCATAAATTGGTCATTTATCACATAAGTGATTTATGGCATAAAATGGTATTAATTATATACCTAATATAATGAGATTGATTGGAAACAAATTGGGCATTAAATCTGAATTTGAACAATTTACATAATTAAAATGTAAATTAGAATTATGGCATAAAATGGTCTTAATTATATACCTAATTTAATGAGATTGATTGGAAACAAATTGGGCAGTAATATGAATTTGAATAATTTACATAATTAATGTAAATTGGAAAATACGAATATGCTTAGCACGAGGTTGGATTGAGTTGTGATGTAAACCTGCCCGGACCCGCCCGACTGTCCAGTAATCACAGCAATACCTATCCAATGTGGGAGGCTAAGCATTAGGCCCAATAAAGAACAGAGGTTTGACTGAGTTGTGGCGTAAGATTGCCCGGACCCGACCGGCACACCGGCAGCCACAACAATATCTGTCTAATGTGAGAGGTTGGTGCCCTAATAAGACAACTAGAGCTGAGCTAGGGTTGTTAGGGTTAAGTTAACTAGAACACTTAACCAATTTCAACATGTTAACTAAATTGGCGGGTAGGGTTAGGATAATCTGGACACTTAACCAATTTAATACGTTGACTACGGGAGTAGGTAAGGTTAAGCAAATGTTTAACTATTATAACATGATTAAACTGGACTAGAGAGTGAGGTTAAGTTAATGAGAACACTTAACTAATACGATGGGTTAATTAGACAAGTGGTTGCGGTTAAGTAGTAACACTTAACCAACATAACAGGACAAGCGGGTGGGTTAAGTTAACTTGAATAAGTTGGTAACACTTAACCATTATAATATGACTAGTGGATGGGGTTAAGTTGACATGCACTTAACCAATCTGATGTGATGTGTGGTAGGGTTAAGTAACACATGGGGTTAAGTTAACAAGAAAATTCTTAACCAATGTAACCAGATAGACGAACGGGGTTAAGTTAATAAACCACACTTAACCAATCAAACATAATAAGTGAGAAAGGTTAAGTTAACTAAGGTAAACACTTAACCATGGTAACATAACGAGTAGAAGGGTTAAGTACATATCGGGTTGGTGGGTAATATTAGTAAATATAGGCCCACATACACTTAACCATTAAATACACATGCTTGAATCAGTAGCGGGGTTAAGTACACATCAGGGTTGGTGGGTAATATCAGAGAATATAGGCCCACAGACTTAACCATTAGAAAAACCTAGTAACGGGGCCCCATTTCAGCAGTAACCCACATTAGGTATCAACGGAACCCTGAGCTAGGCAGGGTGGGGCACGATTACTGGGCCGATTATAAGAGGTCAAATTAGCGGCGGTTGGTGCAGCAGTGCAGGTTCTAACGGAGTGCGGGCGTGCACACACTTCGGCGCAGAAAATTTAGCCACTAGGCATCAGTAGGTATAAAGCTGTGCATCTTGATTGTGTCAGGGTTGCCACCATGGGACTTGATACACCCCATGGTGGGACCAGCACAGGTATCTACAAGTAGGGGGCCGTGTGACACAAACGAGAACTAGGTCAAGTAGGGAGCCGATTGATAAGGTAGTAAGGGTGCATCGAATATATACATGGCCATTGGGGTGATCGAGGTGGAATCCTCATAATCGATGTACACTTGAAGGCTACCATAATTGCGGGGATTGGGATCACGTTGTAATTATTATATAACACGGGCTACTAGTAGGGGGTACGGATCCTTGTTACACAGGACACTAGTTGGGACACTAGTAGGAATACGGATCATTCAATGTAAGACACTTACGAGGATGCTAGTTAGGTGGTGCAGAGCAAATAGATATCGTTTTAATGGTAAAGCTTAGAAACCTTGCGATGTTATTCTTGATAGAAACCATGCGGTGGGATACTTGATAGGAATTATGGGATGTTATACTTGTTTCATCGTGCCCGAAGTTTATCTTGTTATCTTAGTTTATCTTGTTATCATGGTTTATCTTGATATCTTAGTTTATCTTGCCTACCTTGTTATCATGCTTATGTTTACTTTTAGTTTATTCATGCCATGTTATCTTTATCTATTTTTATGCTGAAAGTCACTAGGACTTACTCAGTCTTTATGACTGGCCCGTTTTGTTTCGCCTCTTTTTCTTCCGTTTCCCCCCCCCCCCCCAGGTTCACAGGGTGGGAATACAGCTTAGTTCGGATCTTACCAAGCTCCAAGGCTCTTTCATGTATGGCTTGGATTTCTCTTGGCTATGGCTTGCTTTGCTTTATTGGGGAATACTGCAGTTTGTTTTTATGCTTCTTTGTTTTTGAGAAAGACATATATTTTAACTATGAAATTGGGTATACAAGTTGATGGGCTTTTCTTGTAAACATTTATATTTAATAAATGATTTGAAGTACTTCCACTTTATTTTCCGCTGTTTTATATATGTCTGTCTTGTAATATTTCTGTTCCAGTACCCATAATACTCCATTGAAGTTAAGGCATTCACTTTGCGAGTGACCTTAACACATGTGGGGTGTTACACCGCCAGTGTCGTGCACCACCCCCTTGCCAATGCCGCTCCGGCGAGACCCCACCGCCTCCGCCTCTTTCCCCACCTTCGCCTGAAGTCGCCGTAGACCCCCAGCCTCTACTCTGATCAAAACCCGAACCCCACACCTCCAAACCTGATCTGAAAACTGTCGTTGAACAATCACGCCTACCTCCGATCAGCAACGACACCTACCTTCGCCTGAAGACCGCCACCTCAGCCTCGAGTAAGTTTTTAATTTTTTTTATTTGCTTAAGGTAATTAATTTTAAAAAATAAAAAACAGTTTTTATATAGGAAATCGTTGTAAAAATATTTGATTTTGATTTAATAAAAAGGTTAGGTTTTATTAAAAATATAAAGACATGATATTCACAAATATAAAAATATGATCATTATTGTGAAATGAGCGGTATAAAAATATGATCTTTACTACGAAGAGATCGGTATAAAAATGTGATTTTTTAAAATATAAACACTGTGTTAAAAATAAGATTTTTATATATGAAGTGGCGAAGTAAAAATATGATTTTTATGTAGAAAACTTAATTATAAAAATATAATCTTTTTTATACATGTAGCATTATAAAAATATAATCTTTTCTATACATGTAACATTATAAAAATATAATCTTTTCTACACATGTAGCGTTATAAAAATATAATATATATAGTAGCGTTGTTAAAAATATGATTTTTAATATAAATCGCGTGAAACAGATCTCGTTGGAGATACGGTGAAGAATAGAACGCACAGAGACAAATCTAAACCGCCATCCGCTAAAGAATGACGTAGTGAATCCCAAAGGTGAGAACTCCTCAATATAATTTTCTTTGTACAGTTATTTATTTTATAACTGCATGTATGAACTGCTCCCCGCCGTCCACAGACCATGGACGACTTGTTTGATTGTAATGCGTTGTGAAAATTATTTGTGATTGTGATATGGAATGAAAATAAAATATTCATGTGTTGAAATAAATATTTTATAGTTAAAAAAATAATTTTTAATGTGTATATGAATAAAATAAATATTCATTTAAAAATCGGATGATTTGTTTATGTACACCCATTTGATTGATATGGATTGGGATGATATATTTTACACATCACCCAACTGCATAAATAATATTCAGTATTTGTTGGTTGAAACCCCACACGGGTATTGGGATGATATTTGATGTACACTAATCCCAATTGTTTAGTTATATGTCAATCGATAGGTTGACAGACTGTTGAAAGCGTTAATTATTTAAAATTAATGCTTATACAATGTAGAGTGCACTCTGGATGATGGTTGATTATTTATCGTTGCTGCTATGTACATGTGTTGTATGAAACCCATATAAATCACATTATATGGTAATTGACTGTGTCTGATTCCAGTTCAGAAAGAAGGAATATTTTAAAATAACGAATATTTTAAAATAATGAATAGTTTAAAATAATATTCTGTAAAGGATTAAAAGCTGATTTTGATATCCGATTTTGGATGGACACGAAATTATTGAACTATATAAAGCTGTGTTGATTAGATGTGCTCCATTTTGACGCGAACGATATTTATATCGATTTTATTCATTTTTATAATGAATATCGAAAAGGAAGTGATTTCAAAATCTGATGTTTGAAAATAATATCATTTATATATTAATGATATAGAATATTCAATTTTGATTTAAAATTAAATATGAAGTTGAAATCGTTTTTAAAATGAATTTAAAACGATTTATAAAACACGTTTTAAATGGAAATCGACGAAACATATATAATATATATATATAATGGCCTGAATAGAACGTGCCACGCCACGGCAGTACGCGAATTTCGACCATTGACTTCGAATTGACGTTACGGGAGATCCGACCGTCGGATTCTCCTAAAACCGGAACCGTTGGGTTCGTATCAGAAAGAGCTTTCCAATGAACATAAAAGATTTTAAATCTAATAGTTGGATTTGGAATTATGTCCAAATAAAATTTGGAAAAATTTGTTGTAAGTGCAGTTCGATGACCATTTATGGAAATCGACTGTACGGGCCTTGATAAAATGATTAAAATACTAATAATTTTTGTAGAATCACAATATATGATTTGGAAAGAATTGGGATAAAAATTCCATATTTGAAAAGATAAAAATATATTTTTATCGACATGAACTAGTTACGAACTAGAATTATAATCCAATATTTTTAAATAAATAAATTGGATTTGAAATGGTTTTAAAAATAACTGGAATTTCCAATATATGAATTGGAACGGATTTGAGTCAAAATTATCTTCTGAATATTTTGATATTGGATTCCGTGATTATACGGACATTGTGGAGGAATTTGGAAGATATATATATCGTTATTCCAATATGATATTTGTTGATTTCATAATTTGATATTGAATATAAGCCGATATATTTTCTATTCAGAGCCTTGTATTTAATATCAAATGGGATTTTGGGTTTGTTGTGAACGGTGTCTTCACTAACACTGTTTTTTAAACCCAGTTGAGAAAAGATATAAATCTTTTAATTAAGATTTAATGAAGTTTACCAATTAATCAATATTTAATTAGAATTAAACTGAAATTGGTTTTTAGGTTTATCGTGAACGGTGTTTTAAATAACACTTGTTCTTTAACCCGATTAACAACGGAATGAGATTTTGGGTTTGTTGTGAATGGTATCTTTAATAATACTGTTCTTAAACCCAATGGAGTTAAGAAAATTAGAAACTAACTGGAGATTAGCTAAGTTGAATGGTTTCCTGGGTATTGATCTGATGTTGGTTTCGGCCTCCGGGATTAATACTTAGGGAATTGTTCTCTTATTAATTTACGGTTAGAGACTGATGGGATGGGGTCTTCAGTAACATTGTTCTTAAACCCCGTGTGGAAAGAATAAATCTTTTAATTAAGATGTAGAGAAGCATTACCAATTAATTAACATTTAATTGGATTTGAAATGGAATGTGAATTAGGTTTATTGTGATATGAGTTTTTAACGACATTCGTTCTTTAACCCGATTTACAGTGAAATGTGATTTGGAATTTATAAATCTTTTGTTAAGATTTAAAGGAGATTTTCCAAAGTAAAGTTTTCCAATTTAACATATTAAATTGGAATTGAATGGAATTCGATTTGGTAATAATCGAAGTGAGCTTCTATAGAGGAAGACTGTTAATATATATGGAATTTAAAAGGCTTTGCCGTTATTCCATTTATATTATCGGTTGGATGTGGAAGTTTATATCGATTATATATATCAATCTATTTTCCATGAAAATTCCAGTATAATGGAATGAGATTTTGGGTTTATCGTGAGCTGTGTTTTAAATGACATTAGTTCTTTAACCCAGTTAAAGTTAAGATTAATTTCTTAACTTTGAAGAAAATCATAAGAAAATCATTAACCAATGATTTTTGGAAACTAAAACTGAATTAGAGTTTTAATGAATCTTTTAATAGATTGAAAGGTGAATTTGATAACTAAAATTATCAAATTCAAGAAATGACCGAGAATGGAGTATCACTAGTTTTGCTCCAAGCGATAGTTAAATCTTTCATTAGATTTGAACATGAAATGGTAATTAATTTTACCGATAACACCGTGGTATTAGATATGAAGTATTACCAGTTTTACTTCATGGGTTGAATAGGTTGGGATTGGAAAATTAAACAAATGATTACTTCGGTAAGGTTCACTAATCCTGACTAGTTTGGACAAGCCATAATTTGGTTTGAATTGATATCCAAAGGAAGATTAAAGAATAAATTTAAAGAATTTATCTTCGATAAAATTAATGGGAACCTTTCCCAAAGGATATGAATATTTAAATAAAAGAATATTCAGAATTGGAATGAGGCGTATGTTGTGTTTTTACAGGACGTGTTTATTATATACGCGAGTTATTCAAAAAGACCGGGTTTATCCCATTCTGAATAACTGAATCGGCGAGGAGTTGTCGATGAAGATGGTGGTTGAAGACCGGAGGTCTTCACATTGTTTGGATGATTACCGATGTCTTGATTGGGTTGTACACCCAATACAAGGTAATAAGTGGTGATCGTCTAGACGTACTTGGAGATTGACCGGATATGGGAGGACCTCTCTCCTGTATTGGACATATGAGACGAGGAATATGGTGCCTCCGGTTTCATTCAGACCCAGAACGAACTTGTAAATGGATGTTTGTCTGACATCGGATTTCACTATGTGTGATTGATAAACATCAGTTGCATAGCGTGAATTGCCTATGTGGCATGTTGAGATGCAAAGGATTAAGGCTTCTGTTGAAAAACAGAGTCTTGTGGTTGATGATCAAAGCATGGCTCTAATATAGCATAGCTTTGTGTATAGCATTAATTCGTGAGCCTCACACCCCGGTGTGAACCAGAAACGGGAGAGGACCTCAGGGAGGACATGCATTTCCTTCTAGTTAGGAGTGGTGTCAGGGTTTTGCAAGCCCAGATGTTTTACTTATGTGGATGATGGATGGCGAGGCGCCTTGGATATATCGGCACTACGTGACCGATGGATGGTATGGTATTTATACAAACCAGATTGACGCCCCATAGGGTAGGGAAACGTAGTGTTCAGGCATTTTATTCCACATCGAGTGGGTCGGCCCTGACAATCCAAGGGTCACTCGAGCTCTGATCCTGAGGGGCGGGCTAGAGCGTCTAGAATCAGTAAGGACGATCCCTTGCCTTGGTTCACAGACGGAAATCAAACTTCCAATACGTGACATTTCAGTTTTATTTGTAGAGCCTAGTATGGCGACATAATGGGATGGGGCACTATGCCGTCTATGATTGTTACATTTATATTTGAAGTTGTTTCATACACTTTACACTATAATAGTATCAAAATGATTTGTTTTAAACGTACCAAGCATGTTTGGCTATTATAAGGTAAAACTCTATCCTCCGGCTTGCGGACCTGCATCTTATAATAGCTTCATTTTTTCAAAAAGCATTGCGCTGTTTGTTTTATGCACAGGTATTCTTGGGAGGAAACCCGTTCCATGTTATACGGCGTGGTCCCTTGATTTACTTTATTTTTAAAGTAAAGATTTAATAACTGTTTTAGTTCTCACACCAGTCACATGACTGACCTGGAGTTTATTGTTTTAACCTAAACTCTGGGTGCCCTTATTTTCCACACGAGCAGCTAGTGGTTTTGGTTTTGCAGATTTATATTCAAAGGATCCTAGTTTATAGCCGGAATGATATTCGAAAGCTCTGTATTCGTGTATCTCTTTCAGTTGTGTTTTGTATTATTTTCCGCTGCATTGTAATTAGTAAATCTCTGATATTTATCAAATGTATATTATTTGTTCATACTCTGCATATTCTTGTACTCTGATGTAAATTGTTGTAATAAGCAATGAAATGTTCTGTCGTTTGTGTTCTGATTTGTCGTGTTCTCAACTCAATCCGGGATTCCCTTTACGGGGAAGTTCGGGTCGTTATATCCTTCTTCTCAGAGTAAACAATTAATTACTTTTTTCGTGGAGGAACCAATTTCTAACGAAATTTCTAACATTGAAAAAGAAGACAACGTGATTTTTACTCAATAAAACGAACGACATGTTGAATTTGTTGAACAAATCACCGAAAAGGTAAAAATTTACTAAAAAAACGGAGGCCTGTTTTTTATCATATATTTTCGGCATGTTATTTCCAAAATTTGTACTGAATTTCAGTACGTTCTTCTAATTTTTACCGTGTTTCATATATTTGAACGGAGGGTAAAATTGGGTTCTTTTTTCACTTTTTACATTGTATTTGGCCCCCCTTAACAATTTAATTTTTAATGGAGTGAACATAAGATATGACCTCCGCTTATCCCTTTTTGGAGTGGCATTAACAATACTCTTAAAAATACGTACAAATAATGTTAAAAGTTTTGTAGTTTTTTTAATTTTTTTATAAATATTAATAACAGACATTGAAGAGAAGAAAATATATATAAATGGAGATGGTTTGTTTTTAGAGAAAAAATAATGATGGGAAAGAAAAACTAGAAAGGAGAAATAAGATGTAAATTTAACGAATGAGAATACGAAATACGATGCATGAAAAATAGAATGAAGGGAAAGAAATTAATTGAATTAAGGGAAAGAAACTAAAGGAATTAATGAAAGAAATAAATGCGTACTTAATGGATAAATAGAGTGGAGAGAAAGAGGTAGTGGATTTGAGAAATGTAGAAAAAGGTAGTGGAAAGAAATTGATAGAATGAAGGAAAGAAATAAATGTTGCATTAAGGAAACAACGAATAGGGAAAGGCATTTAAAACTGCTGTAACTATTCACATTTCAAAATAAATAAATTAATGAAGGCTTTCCAAATTTTTAAATGCTACATTTTGAAAAGAAAGGGAAAGAAATAAAGAAGATATTCGAAGATTTAGACATGTATGTTGCCAAAATTTATTTCGTCTAGAATATACATGTAACACCCCACATCTGTTAAGGTCACTCACAAAGGAAATGCCTTAACTTCAATGGAGTATTATGTGTACTGGAACAGAAATATTACAAGACAGACATATATATATAAAACAGCGGAAAATAAAGTGGAAGTACTTCAAATCATTTATTAAATATAAATGTTTACAAAAAAAGCCCATCAACTTCCAATACCCAATTTCATAGTTAAAATATCCGTCTTGCTCAAAAACAAAGAAGCATAAAAACAAACAACAGTATTCCCCAATAAAGCAAAGCAAGCCATAGCCAAGAGAAATCCAAGCCATACATGAAAGAGCCTTGGAGCTTGGTAAGATCCGAACTAAGCTGTATTCCCACCCTGTGAACCGGGGGGGGGGGGAACGGAAGAAAAAGAGGAAAAACAAAACGGGTCAGTCATAAAGACTGAGTAAGTCCTAGTGACTTTCAGCATAAAAATAGGTAAAGATAACATGGCATGAATAAACTGAAAGTAAACATAAGCATGATGACAAGGTAGGCAAGATAAACTAAGATAACAAGATAAACTTCGGGCACGATGAATCAAGTATAACATCCCATAATTCCTATCAAGTATCACATCGCATGGTTTCTATCAAGAATAACATCGTAAGGTTTCTAAGCTTCACCACTAAAATGATATCTATTTGCTCTGCACCACCTAACTAGCATCCTCATAAGTGTCTTACATGGAGTGATCCGTATTCCTACTAGTGTCCCAACTAGTAGCCCGTGTTATATAATAATTACAACGTGATCCCAATCCCCACAATTATGGTAGCCTTCAAGTGTACATCGATTTTGAGGATTCCACCTCGATCACCCCAATGGCCATGTATATATTCGATGCACCCTTACTACCCTATCGATCGGCTCCCTACTTGACCTAGTTCTCGTTTGTGTCACGCGGCCCCCTACTTGTAGATACCTGTGCTGGTCCCACCATGGGGTGTATCAAGTCCCATGGTGGCAACCCTGACATAACCAAGATGCACAGCTTTATTCCTACTGATGCCCAATGGCTAAATTTTCTGCGCCGAAGTGTGTGCACGCCCGCACTCCGTTAGAACCTGCACTGCTGCACCAACCGCCGCTAATTTGACCTCTTATAATCAGCCCAGTAATCGTGCCCCACCCTGCCTAGCTCAGGGTTCCGTTGATACCTAATGTGGGTTACTGCTGAAATGGGTCCCCGTTACTAGGTTTTTCTAATGGTTAAGTTTGTGGGCCTATATTCTCTGATATTACCCACCAACCCTGATGTGTACTTAACCCCGCTACTGATTCAAGCATGTGTATTTAATGGTTAAGTGTATGTTGGCCTATATTTATTAATATTACCCACCAACCCGATATGTACTTAACCCTCCTACTCGTTATGTTACCATGGTTAAGTGTTTACCTTAGTTAACTTAACCTTTCTCGCTTATTATGTTTGATTGGTTAAGTGTGGTTTATTAACTTAACCCCGTTCGTCTATCTGGTTACATTGGTTAAGGATTTTCTTGTTAACTTAACCCCGTGTGTTACTTAACCCTACCACGCATCACATCAGATTGGTTAAGTGCATGTTAACTTAACCTCATCCACTAGTCATATTATAATGGTTAAGTGTTATCAACTTATTCAAGTTAACTTAGCCCACCCACTTGTCCTGTTATGTTGGTTAAGTGTTACTACTTAACCGCAACCACTTGTCTAATTAACCCATTGTATTAGTTAAGTGTTCTCATTAACTTAACCTCACTCTTTAGTCCAGTTTAATCATTTTATAATGGTTAAACATTTGCTTAACCTTACCCACTCCCGTAGTCAACATATTAAATTGGTTAAGTGTCCAGATTAACCTAACCCTACCCACCAATTTAGTTAACATGTTGAAATTGGTTAAGTGTTCTAGTTAACTTAACCCTACCAACCCTAGCTCATCTCTAGTTGTCTTATTAGGGCACCAACCTCTCACATTAGACAGATATTGTTGTGGCTGCCGGTGTGCCGGTCGGGTCCGGGCAGTCTTACGCCACAACTCAGTCTAACCTCGGGTCTTTATTGGGCCTAATGCTTAGCCTCCCACATTGGATAGGTATTGCTGTGATTACTGAACAGCCGGGCGGGTCCGGGCAGGTTTACATCACAACTCAATCCAACCTCGTGCTAAGCATATTCGTATTTTCCAATTTACATTAATTATGTATATTATTCAAATTCATATTACTGCCCAATTTGTTTCCAATCAATCTCATTAAATTAGGTATATAATTAATACCATTTTATGCCATAATTCTAATTTACATTTTAATTATGTAAATTGTTCAAGTTCAAATTTAATGCCCAATTTGTTTCCAATCAATCTCATTAAATTAGATATATATTTAATACCATTTTATGCCATAAATCACTTATGTGATTAATGACTAATTTATGGCAATTTTCCTAAAAATTACCAATTATCTTTATGTCCATAATTTACATTAATCAACATTTACTATTATGGCCCACCTTCCCTTTAAATCGTGTTTATAATTTTTGGTATGTAAATCATACCAAATTAAATGTCACTAACCATGATTATGCTAAACACGACAATTACATGTTAATTAATATACGCCAAAATTCCAAATTACATGCCCATCAATATATGTACCCAATTCTAGTTGGTTTACATATGTCAAATTCTTGCATGTTTACATGTATGCCAAGTTTATGCCAATTTACACATATCAAGTTCTAGCCAAATTACACATATATCAAGATCCATGCCAAATTTCATATGCCAATTTATATATGCCTAATCCTAGACAATTTACATATATACCAAGTTTCATGCCTTTTTACATATGTCAAGATTCAGAGTTTACATGTTTACAAAGCTATGCCCAATTTACATAGGTCAAATTTTAGCCAAGTTATACATATCAATATTCTTTCCATATTTTTCATAGGTCAAGTTTCATACCAAACTACATGTATTCTATGTTTACCCCAATTTACCCAAGCTAGTAAATTTTAATTATAACGATAATACCCAATTTCATGTTAATGTCAATAATACCCAAATATCCCTTCGATTCTATCAAACACATATAACCAACAAGACAATATCCCAATATTTCCCCCGTATTCAATCGCACGCAAATCGCAGTTTAGGCCTAGGTCTGAAATTGACCTAGGTTCATCAAAAGAAAATAAATAGGGGAAAGGTAGAATTTTGCATCAAAACAAGATCGGAGAGAAAAACATCATCACAGGCATATTAAGATTACAACTGGATAATAATATCAACATGAATCAAGAAAATTGATTTACAACAGGCTGAATAGATCATGAACTTAGCATGAGAGTAAAGATAGAAAAGTCTAAAGATCAAGATTTAAGAAGAAACAGAAATAGATCTGAATCGATACATATACTTAAATCCAAATCCACTTTATTTCATGGCCACATTATAATTAAATATTTAAAACTGAAAATAACTAGAACTTACATAGCATGGCTAATGAATTAAGAATTGGATTTGTTGTAGAAATGTTGCGGCGTCGCTGATTTATTATTTGATCCTTTGTTGAAGCTTTAACCTTTGAATTGATTTGAGTTTGAAAGCTTAGGAAGAAGATTAGAGACGGCGGCCATGATCAAGAGGAAGTCCAGCAGCATAACGGTGTAAGAATGATTTGTTGTGAGTTAGGCTAGGTCTAGGTGTTATTTTATAGGTGAATAGGGTGATTTAGAGCCTTCAGATCAGTCCAGAAGTCATTAGAATCGCACAGCTTGAATACACATCATCTAGCCACTCAAATGAAGACACATCACCTCAGAACACTCCAGAATTCGGTGCTGGATTTGTACGGGCGCACTTGGCAGGTGCGCCAGTGTATTTTTGTACTGGCGCACTTCACAAGTGCGCCAGTGTATTCTGGACTGTTTTCGGTTTGTCTGCCTAACTTCTTTCGTCCATATCTTCTTCATACGGTATCCGATTTTCGAAAACTCGGACTCTATTTCGCGTATTTTTCTGAGACAAACGCAATGGTGATGTCCATTTTACCTAATTCCTGATTCTTGAATTAGTTATCCTTATTTTACTATCTTTTCCGTTACATACGCCGTTATCGAACTAATTTTTCTTCTCTTCCATGTGTTAATTAATTCTCCTTATGCATCACCATTATTTACCTAGCATAAGCATATTTCATATATTTTATTTCATTTTTAATTATATTAAAAAAATACGGGGTGTTACATTCTCCCCTCCTTAAAGGATTTCGTCCCCGAAATCTTCAAGTTAAGAAGAATGTGTCCTACCATCCATCATCCATCTACTCAATCATCAATCACAGGCATTCATTGTCCTTAAGAGATTTCTATTGTTGTATGAACATATGCAAGAAGTGTGTGTATATGTTCCTTGTCTAATGCAAATGATCAGGCCTGATTGATCTTTCTAATGCAAAATATGTTAAGTGCCATGAATCCACATGTATGCAAATAATCTTAGTCACGTAAACACTGTATGTGTGCACAAACATCCATCCATATGCAACATACTCATGATAACACATTCAATTTCATCCATAAACAAGTATAAACACTCATGCATATGCAATATGAAAGGTGATTGAGCCGATCTAGTGCCTAATGTGTGTAAATGCATCCACGAGCAACCACTAGAAACCACTTGCAGCCACTTGCAACCATCAATCATAACATGTCTCAAACACATGTTTACACCCAATTGTTCCTATCTAAATGTATAGTCTAGTGATAAAAGCAAGTAAAAACTTTGTGCCCATTAGGAAATGTCAAAACTGGAAATCTATGCCACATATATATTGATTAGGAGAAGAACTCTCTAAGCATCAGCCCCGAAGACCGAAATCAACATCAGACTGACACCCAAAGAATTACTCAACCCAACAAATATATATATGTTTCTAGGAAACTAATCATGATGGACTCCTATTAGGTCACAAGGAAATCCCTTCATAAGACCAACCTGTATCCTATAAAACCCAAAAAGTTTAGTCAACCCAACGAACACCCTCAAGCCCCAACATGTGTTGCTAACAGATGAGTCATACTCCCTATGGGGTTTGCAACAGAAATTAGATTGAGGATAGGACCGATACACAAAAGATAGCATGCAAGTAAGCTTTACAGGAAGTGAGGGATCGAGGATATACTCTTAAGAAGAGATACGATGCACGAATCTAGTCTTCAATCTTCTAAGTCGCATTTCCTTGAGCTTAACTCCATTGTGCTTTGACCGCCTTTAACTTCACAATTTCGTAGCTTCTTAATTCTTGTTTCCAAAATATGAGTTGGAACCTATTTCACTGTTGCCTCTCGTTCCTCCTTCACTTATTCTCCTTCTAGTATACTTGGCTCAAACATAACTGCGTACTCACAGTTTCATGGAAGTTCTCCAAAATTCACTAATGAATCTTGGATCTCGTTCAATTACTATCAGGTATTCGACGCAGAAGAACTATCTCTTGGAAATAAATGCCAACCATGTTGCCAAATGTACTTACTAAGGTGATTCTCTACAACTCATGCATAAGCGAAATGACCCATCCGCCTTAGTGGCGAACACTACTCGATCGGATTGCAAATTACCAATAAATGTGTCAAGAGATTCTAGGAAACAAATCATGATAGAACCCTAAAGGTTACCTGTGACTTCGAGGGTATTACCGAGGCAAGTCAAGAGTCTAACTACCCTCTTTTCAAAACCGAGAAGGTCACCCTTACTGGATAACCACTCCATCGCTAGAATCAACCCATAGCCCAAAACATAAACATTACTTCTAGACTCAACACTTAGCATAGACATTCTCAAATCCAAACAATTCATGAATAAATGAGCCGATTTCCCCAACAGGACTTGGGACAAAAATGGGATCCTCTATTATGCTAGTACTAAGGTGCAGAGACTCAACTTTTGAAGCAGAATTAAAAGGATGCGATGTACAAAAACAAAGTTCTAGTGGGATGATAGAAAGGAAAAGCTAAACTTGTAACAGAAACGTTACCACTCTCTTATGTACGCTAGTAGTGAGAGCATTCAATTGCCCTCTCGACGATCTTGTCCCTTGCCCTTGTCCTATAATACTTAACTGCATGTCCCTTCTCACTAAAGATACTCTCTCTTGTCATGGGTTTTTTCTATTCTTTCACTTAGGCCTCTTTCCTTTCACCTTTTTCCCCCTTCGTGGATTAAGCTATAACAACTAGTTCCTTGTTCTTACTGTCCTTGTATAGTTTGTTGACAAGTCTATCGAAGCTACCTCCAACGCACGGAACTCTACCCAACCTGAAATAAGATTAGACGCAGATGGAACTACCACGGCTACAGACGGAGGTTGGGCACTCCTTTGCTCTCCGGCATGCGTCGGATGCCTACTAAAATATAGTGAAAAGAGAAAGAAGAGATTTCAATAGAGAATCAAAAGATAGTGCATATGGCTTTGGGGAATATGCCTTTTAATCAAAACAAAGTTTTCTTGAAAATTTGCTTCTTTGTAAACGTTTTGAAAACTAGTTTCAGAAGGTTTTTGAAAACTTTTGCCCAGTCTGGTAACCTTCTGCTCTGATACCAAATGTAACACCCCACATCTGTTAAGGTCACTCACAAAGGGAATGCCTTAACTTCAATGGAGTATTATGTGTACTGGAACAGAAATATTACAAGACAGACATATATATATAAAACAGCGGAAAATAAAGTGGAAGTACTTCAAATCATTTATTAAATATAAATGTTTACAAAAAAAGCCCATCAACTTCCAATACCCAATTTCATAGTTAAAATATCCGTCTTGCTCAAAAACAAAGAAGCATAAAAACAAACAACAGTATTCCCCAATAAAGCAAAGCAAGCCATAGCCAAGAGAAATCCAAGCCATACATGAAAGAGCCTTGGAGCTTGGTAAGATCCGAACTAAGCTGTATTCCCACCCTGTGAACCTGGGGGGGGGGAACGGAAGAAAAAGGGGAAAAACAAAACGGGTCAGTCATAAAGACTGAGTAAGTCCTAGTGACTTTCAGCATAAAAATAGGTAAAGATAACATGGCATGAATAAACTGAAAGTAAACATAAGCATGATGACAAGGTAGGCAAGATAAACTAAGATAACAAGATAAACTTCGGGCACGATGAATCAAGTATAACATCCCATAATTCCTATCAAGTATCACATCACATGGTTTCTATCAAGAATAACATCGTAAGGTTTCTAAGCTTCACCATTAAAATGATATCTATTTGCTCTGCACCACCTAACTAGCATCCTCATAAGTGTCTTACATGGAGTGATCCGTATTCCTACTAGTGTCCCAACTAGTAGCCCGTGTTATATAATAATTACAACGTGATCCCAATCCCCACAATTATGGTAGCCTTCAAGTGTACATCGATTTTGAGGATTCCACCTCGATCACCCCAATGGCCATGTATATATTCGATGCACCCTTACTACCCTATCGATCGGCTCCCTACTTGACCTAGTTCTCGTTTGTGTCACGCGGCCCCCTACTTGTAGATACCTGTGCTGGTCCCACCATGGGGTGTATCAAGTCCCATGGTGGCAACCCTGACATAACCAAGATGCACAGCTTTATTCCTACTGATGCCCAATGGCTAAATTTTCTGCGCCGAAGTGTGTGCACGCCCGCACTCCGTCAGAACCTGCACTGCTGCACCAACCGCCGCTAATTTGACCTCTTATAATCAGCCCAGTAATCGTGCCCACCCTGCCCAGCTCAGGGTTCCGTTGATACCTAATGTCGGTTACTGCTGAAATGGGTCCCCGTTACTAGGTTTTTCTAATGGTTAAGTTTGTGGGCCTATATTCTCTGATATTACCCACCAACCCTGATGTGTACTTAACCCCGCTACTGATTCAAGCATGTGTATTTAATGGTTAAGTGTATGTGGGCCTATATTTATTAATATTACCCACCAACCCGATATGTACTTAACCCTCCTACTCGTTATGTTACCATGGTTAAGTGTTTACCTTAGTTAACTTAACCTTTCTCGCTTATTATGTTTGATTGGTTAAGTGTGGTTTATTAACTTAACCCCGTTCGTCTATCTGGTTACATTGGTTAAGGATTTTCTTGTTAACTTAACCCCGTGTGTTACTTAACCCTACCACGCATCACATCAGATTGGTTAAGTGCATGTTAACTTAACCTCATCCACTAGTCATATTATAATGGTTAAGTGTTATCAACTTATTCAAGTTAACTTAGCCCACCCACTTGTCCTGTTATGTTGGTTAAGTGTTACTACTTAACCGCAACCACTTGTCTAATTAACCCATTGTATTATTAAGTGTTCTCATTAACTTAACCTCACTCTTTAGTCCAGTTTAATCATTTTATAATGGTTAAACATTTGCTTAACCTTACCCACTCCCGTAGTCAACATATTAAATTGGTTAAGTGTCCAGATTAACCTAACCCTACCCACCAATTTAGTTAACATGTTGAAATTGGTTAAGTGTTCTAGTTAACTTAACCCTACCAACCCTAGCTCATCTCTAGTTGTCTTATTAGGGCACCAACCTCTCACATTAGACAGATATTGTTATGGCTGCCGGTGTGCCGGTCGGGTCCGGGCAGTCTTACGCCACAACTCAGTCTAACCTCGGGTCTTTATTGGGCCTAATGCTTAGCCTCCCACATTGGATAGGTATTGCTGTGATTACTGAACAGCCGGGCGGGTCCGGGCAGGTTTACATCACAACTCAATCCAACCTCGTGCTAAACATATCCGTATTTTCCAATTTACATTAATTATGTATATTATTCAAATTCATATTACTACCCAATTTGTTTCCAATCAATCTCATTAAATTAGGTATATAATTAATACCATTTTATTCCATAATTCTAATTTACATTTTAATTATGTAAATTGTTCAAGTTCAAATTTAATGCCCAATTTGTTTCCAATCAATCTCATTAAATTAGGTATATAATTAATACCATTTTATGCCATAAATCACTTATGTGATTAATGACTAATTTATGGCAAGTTTCCTAAAAATTACCAATTATCTTTATGTCCATAATTTACATTAATCAACATTTACTATTATGGCCCACCTTCCCTTTAAATCGTGTTTATAATTTTTGGTATGTAAATCATACCAAATTAAATGTCACTAACCATGATTATGCTAAACACGACAATTACATGTTAATTAATATACGCCAACATTCCAAAATACATGCCCATCAATATATGTACCCAATTCTAGTTGGTTTACATATGTCAAATTCTTGCCTATTTACATGTATGCCAAGTTTATGCCAATTTACACATATCAAGTTCTAGCCAAATTACACATATATCAATATCCATGCCAAATTTCATATGCCAATTTATATATGCCTAATCCTAGACAATTTACATATATACCAAGTTTCATGCCTTTTTACATATGTCAAGATTCAGAGTTTACATGTTTACAAAGCTATGCCCAATTTACATAGGTCAAATTTTAGCCAAGTTATACATATCAATATTCTTGCCATATTTTTCATAGGTCAAGTTTCATACCAAACTACATGTATTCTATGTTTACCCCAATTTACCCAAGCTAGCAAATTTTAATTATAACGATAATACCCAATTTCATGTTAATGGCAATAATACCCAAATATCCCTTCGATTCTATCAAACGCATATAACCAACAAGACAATATCCCAATATTTCCCCCGTATTCAATCGCACGCAAATCACGGTTTAGGCCTAGGTCCGAAATTGACCTAGGTTCATCAAAAGAAAATAAATAGGGGAAAGGTAGAATTTTGCATCAAAACAAGATCGGAGAGAAAAACATCATCACAGGCATATTAAGATTACAACTGGATAATAATATCAACACGAATCAAGAAAATTGATTTACAACAGGCTGAATAGATCATGAACTTAGCATGAGAGTAAAGATAGAAAAGTCCAAAGATCAAGATTTAAGAAGAAACAGAAATAGATCTGAATCGATACACATACTTAAATCCAAATCCACTTTATTTCATGGCCACATTATAATTAAATATTTAAAACTGAAAATAACTAGAACTTACATAGCATGGCTAATGAATTAAGAATTGGATTTGTTGTAGAAATGTTGCGGCGTCGCTGATTTATTGTTTGATCCTTTGTTGAAGCTTTAACCTTTGAATTGATTTGAGTTTGAAAGCTTAGGAAGAAGATTAGAGACGGCGGCCATGATCAAGAGGAAGTCAAGCAGCATAACGGTGTAAGAATGATTTGTTGTGAGTTAGGCTAGGTCTAGGTGTTATTTTATAGGTGAATAGGGTGATTTAGAGCCTTCAGATCAGTGCAGAAGTCATCAGAATCGCACAGCTTGAATACACATCATCTAGCCACTCAAAAGAAGACACGTCACCTCAGAACACTCCAGAATTCGTTGCTGGATTTGTACGGGCGCACTTGGCAGGTGCGCCAGTGTATTTTTGTACTGGCGCACTTCACAAGTGCGCCAGTGTATTCTGGACTGTTTTCGGTTTTTCTGCCTAACTTCTTTCGTCCATATCTTCTTCATACGGTATCCGATTTTCGAAAACTCGGACTCTATTTCGCGTATTTTTCCGAGACAAACGCAATGGTGATTTTCATTTTACCTTATTCATGATTCTTGAATTAGTTATCCTTATTTTACTATCTTTTCCGTTACATACGCCGTTATCGAACTAATTTTTCTTCTCTTCCATGTGTTAATTAATTCTCCTTATGCATCACCATTATTTACCTATCATAAGCATATTTTCATATATTTTATTTCATTTTTAATTATATTAAAAAAATACGGGGTGTTACAATACAAATTATTTTCAATCAACCTTTCAACAGCAGATAACAAATTTCATTAATAATATAAAAAATTTATTTAAAAACCATTTTAAATTCAGTAATTTAATTTAATTCAACAACTTAAATGGTCAAATTTTATGGGATGTTACAGACTGTATATTTATAAGGAAATAGTTTAATTCAAACAGTCAACAATATTAATTTGTAATGGTCAAATACTAATTTGTATATGTCACGTGACATGTATTAAACTCTACATACGAAAAGAATATTACTTATAGTCAATAATAATTTTCAGGACAACCCATTAATGATAAGTTTCAAGTTAAATTTCAAAATTATATAGCTTAACTAAAATTACAACAAAATTCATGCAAATAGTATTTTTCATGCTATTATAGAGAAATTATGTACATACATTACCTTAGCAAGTATGGATATCAGGAATTACACTTAAATGTTGCATATAAAAAGCATCATCCTTACTGGTATTTCCCTCCCTTTTTAGACATGTTGTAGCATATAAATGCATGTCACAAACATGGTAAAGTTTGTTTATAATTCAGTACCGACACTTTAAGTTCTTAACAACGAAAAAACTAGAACAAAATGGAACATGAGTCGGTATAGAGGAATACAGACTACTCAAAAGTTACATCTATCATCAGGCAGTCCACACGAACTGGTAAAATAAATCTACAGGTGGAGAGTTTTTTTTAATAGAACATGAGGCGGTTGGAGTACACATTCATCAAAAATTATTGTTTAAATATCACATCGTCGAATTATATAATGTCACACTACCAAATTTGCACAAAATACATGAATTTGATTGACATATATATAATTTTGATATGCACATCGTGTCTAGAGTTAGATGCAACTATAGTAGATGTAGTGAAATTATGATTTGAAATTTAAAAAAGCGAATGGGTTAGATCATACCTAAGAGGTTTAATCATCAATAGTTTTAACATCTGTTAGATTTTTACAGCACATACAAAAAACAAACATATTGTTGTATAAGCAGAAGCAAAAACTATTTCTTAAATGTAAGTTAAAGGATCAATTTTAGAGTGATCTTAGGTAAATACTTTGTCTCCTTAGTGGATTAATGTGAAAATCCATGGTAGAGTTCACAGACCATGTTAAATAGGTAAAACATGCAATTGTCATTGTTCCATTGTGAGTTGTGAGGACGCAATTATAATACATTATACAAAATTGACCAAGAGAATTATAAATAGATTTATATGTTTATAGACGATGTAAGAATGGCTATTGTTTAAGGAACATGAAATTACCAGTGAGCATTATGTATCAATGGTGCATCAATGTAAGAGAAATTGTAAAACAGTACTACGATGAAGAATTTTCAAAAGTTCGTATTAAATAAGGATTTTTGTCATGGTGTAGATAATATTTTTTTAACTTTAAAACCTTTTTAGTTACTAAATTAGCTATACGCCATAAATATCCATTTTTGTACATTCCGGTACAGTTATTATACTAAGAGTGAACCAACCACTTTTTCGATTTTCAAAAGAAATAACTAAAATGTACACATTGTAAAATCTTCTGATTGATGAAAACTTCCATTGTATAGTAAAGGAAGCCACGCATTTTGTATAAATTTACACATGATAAGAACTGATAACATAAATACGTAACAATGATGTGTAACTTTGTTGTGCTAAACTAAAAGCTTAACTATCAACTAATTTTTAATGCATGAGTATTCTCCAATAAATTTGTTTACTAATCAAATAAATAAATGCTCTAATTTAGTATCAAGAGTAAGAAGTTGTTGTAATCAATAATAAACTAATTTGATTTAAAATGAAGAAAATAATCTGGCCAAATTTTGTTTAAGAACAAATGTCTACTGGTGTAAAAAAATTCGTGAAACCTAAGATAAGTTCAATGGGTTATTTTAAGATAAAAACAACATAAAATTAACACATTCCTTTGAACTTTAAACTGGAATAGCTTTAGTTACGAATATAACATTACACACATTTAGTTAAAATTATTTGTTATGTTACCAATTGAAATAAGATATAGGTTGTAACAAAACACTATTTTTATTTCCTATTTTAGTAACTAATCATCAACGATCTACAAAAAAATTACTATGTATTTCTTACCATTGTTAGATACAGTATATCACTTTATTTCTTAATATACCCTGGATTGTATAATGGAGGAAAAAAACTTGTTATAAGAAAAATATAACAAACGCAAATAGAAACAGATTGTATAAAAGCAATCAATGGAGAACCCATTTGTTGTCACTTTACCTAGAAGATATAAAGAAGTAAAAATTTGGTAGTGGAATTTCCATTCCTTATGGTGGTGTTCTTGCAATTATTAAACATGCAACAAATAAAGCTAATCGTATAAAATATGACTCCACACGAACGCACACACACACACACACACACACATATATATATAGGATATCCATGTGCACGTGCATTTCAAATAATATGGCCTATACCATAATTATTCATGGTAATTATGATTTTATGGTATTTATATATATTATGCTTTCGTTCTAGTGCCTGTGACACTTTGTAACTTTCTATTACAAATTCATATGCAACATACGTCTCCAAAGGAAATCAAAATTTATAAAACTTGTATAAAAGAAACTGTAATTATTCTTTTTTTAATGAATTTGATTTGTACAAAGAAGTTTTGTAAAATGAATCGATCGATAATTCTGTAGATATTGTATCCTTATATATACAAAAGGAATGCAGACGTTGGGCTGAACGATAAGGCCAAATAATAGAAATGTGTGTGAATCCCATCTATTTGTTTTGATAAAGAGAATATTATATCAGGATGTTAACACTCCTCCTCAAAACAAACTAGCGTTTCCTTTCTTCATTCGAGCCGCCATCAAAAACTCTTAGCTCATTCCTCAATCTCTCGAAATTATTTCTGGAAAGGGCTTTGGTTAAAACATCAGCCTTTTGATAGAACGCCGGTATGTGGTTGATGAGAAACTTTCCAAACTCGATTATGTCCCTAACAAAGTGGAGATCGATTTCGATGTGCTTTGTTCTGGAATGCTTAGTTCGGTTAATGGATAGTGAGACTGTACTCCGATTGTCAGACTAGAGAGTCGGTCTCTTTGAGAATCGTAACCCTAATTCATTAATTAGGGCTTCCACCCAAAAGATTTCTGCTGTAGCTGATGCTATAGCTCTATACTCTACTTCAATACTCGATTTAGATATGGTAGATTGCTTCTTCGTGCACCAAGAGATGGGATTCGGCTCCATGAACATGTAGTATCCAATGGTTGATTTTCGATCATCTGGGTCATTCGCCCAGTCAACATCGATGTAAGTGTCTAAATTGATGTCTTTATTTTCCTTTATTGATAACCCATGCTCTTGAGTGCCTTCTAAGTAGCGTAGAATCCTTTTAACCGCTCTCTAATGACTGTTTAATGGATTTGCCATGAATTGACAAACCTTGTTTACACTGAAACAAATTTCAGGTCTAGTGATGGTTAAGTACTGTAAAGTTCCTACTATACTCTGGTATTTCTTAGAATTGTCAATAGTATCACCAGTTTATTTCGATAGACGTAGGTTTCTAGTCATGGGGTAGGTAGAGACTTTGCTTTATTCATATTAGCTCTAGCAAGAATTTCACTTATATAATTCTTTTGTGAAAGAAGTATTTCTGAATTTGACCTTCTTTGCACATGTATACCCAAGAAGTAATTGACATTACCCATGTCTTTGATAGAAAAAGTCTGATCTATGTGATTCATCACCTTGTTGATCTCTGAAGTATCATTTCTTGTTATTAGAATGTCATCCACATACACTAAAATGTACACTGTAGCATGATTACTGATTTTGGTGTATAGTGAATTGTATGATTTCGTTTCTTTATATCCTAAACATGAAAGTGTGTCCTTCAGCTTTACATACCATGCCCTGGAGGCCTGTTTTATGCCATATATAGCTTTATGTAATTTACATACATAGTCTTCCTTGCCCCTACTTATGTAACACTTGGGTTGTTCCATGTACACATTCTCTTGCAAGTCTCCATTTAAGAACGTATTACACACGTCCAGTTGTCTTATATTCCATCCATTGTGAAGGGCTATTGTTAGAATGATTTTGATGGTAGTTGGTTTTACAACCGAAGAAATTTTTTCATTAAAATCAAAACTGCATTTCTGTGAGAATCCCTTTGCAACCATCTGCCTCCTTCTTTAATTTATATGTCCACTTGCTTCCCACAATGTTCTTGCCCTTGGGTGCAGTAACTAGACTGCATGTCTTGTTTTGTATTAATGCATCGTACTCTTCACTCATTGCTTTGCACCACTCTTTATGTTTGATTGCTTGCTCATATGATACTAGTTCATTCATAGGACCACTACTGCTTGTAGATGCATTGTAGATTTTTGGTTTGGATATTCCACTTTTAGCTATATTCCACCTTTAGCTCCAGTGGTCATATGATGCCCAGTTTGTTGTTGCTGCATTTCGCTTTCATCATTGCTTTCATCTGATGCATTGTTGTCACTAATATGAGTCTGGTTGTTAATATTATATCTGTCATCATTTTGAGGTTGATCATTGTCACTCATGTTCTCACTCAAGTTGTATCCAGACCTTGTGCTTGATACAGTTGGAGTGGATGAAACTTGATGTAATGGTTCTTCCTCACTTGTTTTTGTGTTCCATTTTAACAGAGTTGGTATACTTCCCACAGTTTTTCTAATCTGATCATGTTCTTTCTTGTTTTTGTTTTTGTTTTCTGCAAAATGGAAAACATTATCATTAAAGGCAACATGTCTAGAGACAATTATCTTCCCTTTACCGTCCATGCACTCGTAACCTTTTTGGTTATCTACATAGCCTAAAAAAGTGCATGGATTAGATCTTAGGGAGAGTTTATGGTTATTGTAAGGTCCGAGGCACGGAAAACACAGACACCCAAAAGTTCTCAGAGAATTATAATCTAGTTTGTTACCAAATATGATCTCATAAGGACTTTTGTGTTGTAATACTTTGGTTGTCATTTTATTGATCAAAATATATAGCTGTGTTAAATGCCTCATTCCAGTATACCATAGGCAGAGATGCCATGGATAATAAAGTTAAGCCGGTTTCGACTATATGCCTGTGTTTTCTTTCGACGATGCAATTCTGTTCAGATGTGTAAGAGCAAGTGGTTCTATGAGCTATACCTTTCTTGTTAAAATAATTTTCAAGTGGATAGAACTCACTACCCCCATTTGTTTGTATGATTTTAATGTTGTAGTATATTTGTCTTTCTATGAAATTAATAAACTGCAGCATTGCATTACATGTTTCTAATTTGGCTTTAAGCAAGAAAATCCAAGTATATCTTGTACATGCATCAATGATAGAGAGATAATACCTGTGACGTTTTCTAGAGTTTATTGGTGCAGGACCCCATAGGTCTGTTGTCACTAATTCAAGTGGTTTAGTGTACACAGTTTCAAATCTGTCGAATGGCAGTTTATGGCTCTTGCCAAGTTGACAGTGTGTGCAAACACTAGACACATGTAAATTTCTGTAAGGAATTTTATTATCATTTAATATATGCTTTACAATGTCATAACTAGGATGCCCTAGTTTGTAATGCAATACAACTAAAACATTGCTAATTTCTATGCTATCAGTACTGTCAGGAATACTATCATTAACATCATTATTTAAATGAATACTATCATTACAACACCATGTATTTTTATCATTTCCCTTTTCTAATAGCATGTTGCTGAATTTGTGCAGCCTAATATCCAACCTACCCTGTAATAATATATCTTTATTTAGCAAGTCTCTAATTAGGCAATATTTGGGGTGAAACTCAAAATACACCTTATTCTCATTGGAAAATTGGGACACACTAATTAAGTTTTTCTTAACATTGGGAACTCTGAGTAAATTATTGAGATAAAGATTTCTCTTTCCATTGACATAATCTGTCCCAATATGAGATATATTCATGGTTTCACCATTACAAGTATGAATGACTTACGTACCTAAGTAGTTCTTATTTCCCAGATTTAAGTTTTGAAGATTATTCGTGATGTGATTAGTTTCTCCAGAATCTGGAAACCAATCTTCAGTGTTAATATCATCGATCTTGGTTAGATCATCATTGTTTGCACTCTGTCCGGAAATGCTCTCAGTGTTGCATCTGCCTTGTTGGCTTGACTGAGCCATGTTAACATTGGGTCCTCTCTGGTTGGATTGATTTGTTGAGCATTATTCACATCGGAATTGAATCTGAAATAAATCTGTTTGCAGTACGTCCAGGTTTTTCGCATATCTGACATTTTACTCTGTTTGTATTGCTGAATCTGCCTCTTCCTCGACCCCTTGCATTTGGATTACCTCTCTGCCCTTGGTTGTTACCACTGCCCAAACCAGGTACATTTCTTGATTGGTTAGAATTTCTTGAATTTGATGCAAAGTTAATGTTGTAATCATTTTGAACTACCTTTCTTTGTTCAACACGGCCTTCATGAGCCAATAGGGCAGAATACACAAATTGGATATCTGGTAGATTAGGTTGAGTTGCTAGGTAGGTTACCAAAGATTCGTATTCTTCACCAAGCCCATTAGTTAGGGTAAGAACTTGTTCACTTTCTGATATTCGATGCCCAACAGAGTTTAGTTTGTCACACAAGGTTTTTATTTTGGAAATGTATTCTCTCATGCTCACGTTTCCCTTTCTTGAATTTTGCAACTCTCTTCTATAATGCATTATTCTAGCCGATGACTGAGAGTTGAAAATTTATTGTATAGTTGACCAAATTTCATGTGACGAGTTGTACCCTATTACTTGTGACAACAGATTTGCACTAATGGGTGATAAAAGCCAAGAGGATAGTAAGTTGTCTTGTTTTTTATGATGAACAAACGCTAGGTTGCTAACAGTGTTTCCATCTTTGTCCATGATCATTGCAGGTGGTACAGGCTTGGTTCCTTTGATATAATCTTGAAGGTCATGACCCTTCAAGGCTATTTCAACTTGGAACTTCCACAAGAGATAGCTGTCTTCATCGACATGTATGGTTATAACTTGAGTTTTCGGTTTTATGAGGGCTTGAGAAAAGGTTATTGGTTCAGCAATGCCAATTTTTGATGTTGCAGATGACAGATCATCGTTGCCACCAGCCATGATTCAGTATTGTTCAAATACGATATTTGATGAGTGGAAATAGTATATGGCGAGGCCACTGCACGAGAGGTGGCAGCCTATACTAAATTGGCCGAGGGATAAAAGGAAATGCAATGGTGATTCTTGAGTCTTTTAAGATTCAAGAATCAGATTGTTGCGCTGTGGGAATGTCAAATGAAGAGATGTACAGTCTCTGTTGGTCAAGAAACTGTTGCAGCTGGTAGGGATCTTGATTCCAACCTAGGCAGGGAACTGTTTCAAATAAGAACAGAGGCTATACATCAAGGGGGTATGCTCTTCGATGATGAGAACTTTCTTAGGAGACTAATAAAACATTCCTCCCTCTTCAAGATGAGAAAGGGGATCATAGTATTGTCGTTGGGCGTTCACTTCTCTGACACCATATAAAACTTGTATAAAAGAAACTATAATTATTCTTTTATTATTGATGAATTTGATTTGTACAGAGAAGTTTTGTAAAATGAATCGATAGATAATTCTGTACATATTGTATCCTTATATATACAAAAGGAATACATACGTTGGGCTAAACAATGAGGCCCAAATAATAGAAATGTGTGCGGAGCCCATCTGTTTGTTTTGATAAAGAGGATATTATATCACTATGTTAACAAAATTATAGCGTCTTTGGTTTTCTTCTTTAGTGTTGGTGTTTTTCATACACAACTTAAATGTACATATATTACTCTAATTGCATTAGTTTCGCATCAACATCATCTTTAACAATTGTAAATAGTTTCATAAAGATCGAATTTCAAAAAATATAACAATACATTATTGATCAACGTAGTTTTATCATTTCATATGGAATCATATTTTGGGACAGAGATGTGGATTTTAATGAAGGTTATATCTAGATCTAATTGATAAAAATAACATATCTACAAATTTTTAGCATGTTTCAAATCATGCACAATGTACAATATCAATAGTAACAAAAAGAAACTTCCATTGAACATTTTTAATATTTTGAATCTGCATAAGTAAAATAGAAAATCAAGTGTACACATGTAGGCAAGAACATATGTGTAGTTACCACAAAGAAGTTCATGCTTTGGGTGGGGGTGAAATAATTCATTTTCTTGTTATTGATCCACGTATCCTTACTAAAAAAACCTTAGTTTATTTAAATACATTTAGTTCGTTATATTTATCGATGCATGTTAATCATATTACAAAGGAGTAAAGTTTGTCATCCACTCCTACTTTTGTTAGTTTTTCAAAGTTTGAGCCACACCCATAAAATTGACTATTCTAAATAAAATCAATACATGAAACTCAAATAAGGAAGTTAATTAATACCAACAAAAGTAAATGCCAAAAATGGAAGCTATAATAGTTGACTTAATGAATATGAAAACAATCTACTTTAAGTTTTGAGTTGATGAAGGTGGGTAGAATATAGTCTAACAACCGTAAATGCTCATAATGATATCATATTGTAAGTCTTCTAGAGTTATATTTAAAAAGTAAACAACAATAAGATATTAGTAATAAATGTTGGAGAAATAAAACCATTTAAGGAACTTAAGTAGGATACTGCAAAATGTAATGGTAATGGAAACATAGGCTTTGGTTACGTTGTCATAGAAAAACATTTCAAATTATTAGTTATATATATAAATATACTATATATATATATATATAAACTTTGATGAAATTTTCTCCGGTGTTACAGTGCCACTTATTAACTAAAGCACTGGCTCGCTAACTGCCGCATAATTAGGTTTTTATGAAATGCCTTAGCTTTTGGGTTGATTAGTGGTCTTGAATCTATTATTGAACTAATTTCGAAACAGTATAAGGGAAAAAATTCAGCATGCAAATAGTCAACTTATGGTTCTTGTGAATTAAAATATATGATTACTCGAAGAAGCAGAAACCTAAAATCAACCCAGACTACTCGGACGACGAGTAAAGAAGGCAACTACTGCCCAAAAATGAAAGGGATGGAAAGGTGACATTGGTTGTAAGATGCTTTGACTATGAATCGAATGCTATCAGACAGGCGGCGTTGACAGGAGGCGTGGATCGGAAAATTGAGGGGATATTGTGTGCGTCTACGAAGTTTAACCAGATTGAGAAAAGTATGTCAATTTTGAAAGGTGGAACAGTGGAAGAACTGTTGAAAGGGAGAGCAGAAAGAATGGGGAACTCGTGGGTTAGTCAGTTAGGAGCAGAAATAAGCGAATAAGTAGAATAGGTAAAAAATCGTGACCATTGAGTTCTTAAAAATTGCAGGGGGCTTGTGCGCCTTGAATTCCAACCCAGCAATAATACAGTAGTATAAATTACGTTTGCTATTAACAACAATAAAAATTAAATTTACATTGGTTTTACCTTATTATTTATGACTAGTATTTTATGCCCGCTTTGTTGGGCATTAAAATTTATGTCATTAAAAAAATATTGTAATGATTAAATATCAAAAATAAAAGAAAAATAAAGTATTGTAATTAATATTAAATATTTATATTTATATATATATATTATAATTTATGCGGCAACAATAATAAATTGTTCCGTTGTTCATCCAAAAATAATTTTATCATGGATAATTATTTTGATTAATTGTTTTGTTATCCATCTAATAATTTATGCAGCAACAATAATTAATTATCATGTTGTTCACCCAACAATAATTTTGCTGTGGATGATTATTTGATTAATTATTATGTTATCCATCTAAATTTTTTGTTATGAATGGTTATTTTTTGGCATAAATATAAAAAAGATGATTATTTGTGATTTTATTCTAAAAACATGTTCTTAAATCATTACAATTTAAACTTATTTTGTGATCTTTAAATGTGAAAATTTGAACAAATAATCATTAAAATTATATAAGTGGTACAATTCAAGTAATATTATTTATTTTATATACAAACTACAGTATGTTAACTTTTTTGATAAAGAAAAAAGTGCATATGATGTCATCATATATATATATATATAATATGATGCAATGTATGATTTGTTATTAAGTTTTAAATATATTTTTATATGTATAAGAGGCATTCTAACTAAAAAAAATTCAAATTACAACATAAAAATAAACATCCATAACAGAAAAATACATTAATCATAGTAGTTTTCAGATCAAAATAAATATAAGATCATGAGTAGTTTTCATTCCAAACAAAATAAATATGAAAATCAGAGCAAAATAAATATAAGATCATGAGTAGAAGTATCTAAAATCTCCTGCCAATATGAAAACTATTATTCACATAAAATACTTAGAACCGGAAGAAGGTAACATTGAGATATCACATTATTTATATGTCTTTATAGGCAATAAAGTACAACAAACTTAACACATATCTTACAAACTATAAAAAAATTCTTCATACACCACATTATCAGTAATTGTTGTAGTTCCTCCTTCTTCTTTCTCAATGAAAAAAACTAAACCATCAGGAGATATTACCCGGCTGATAGCAACATACAATTGGCCATGACACAATACAGGCTCTGGCAAATACAAACCTACACGCTCTAGAGATTGACCTTGTGCTTTGTTGATTGTCATAGCAAAACAAAGCTGCAACGGGAACTGAACTCGGACCAAGTCAAATGGTAAATTTGAATCACTTGGAGACATTTCAATTTTGAGTATCAGGTGTGTTGTGTTTGCGTGACTGCCACTAATAGTTTTACATAACACTGTTTGTTTTAAACACCTCCTAACAACCAAGCGAGTATCATTACACAATCCAATAGCCTGGTTCAAATTGCGCAACAACATTGCAACAACGCCCTCTTTCAAAACCAACTTATGGGGAGGAATACCAGAAACTTTAATGGAGTTTATATGTTCAACAGGAAAAGAGGCACTGAGTTGATCATCATCACCAACAAGCCATTTAACTGAATCAGAACTCAAATATGTGAATGCCTCACCAGGTATCTTATTAAGAATCAGGATATTTCTGGGAGTCAATATAGATCTTTCACATAAATACTCATCATTGGTGTATGATGTCTCCAAGTTTGGAAAACAGTATTTATAAATTCATCAATGTTATTTGACTCTGATTGAATACAAAATTATGGTGGAATATAAATTGAACAATCATTTTAAACCACAGGAACTTTACCCTCACCAATATCAAGTATCCATTTACTAAATGCTTCTATACAACGTCTTCCACCATCATTATTTCCTTCATTTAGCCTCATGTTGCATGTTAATTTAAAAACCCGATATATGGAACAAAGTTGAGATCTAAAAATACATGCACTAACAATGTCACTTCTATTACCTTTATAAATTACAAGCAAAATCTATTTGAAGTCACCCCTCAGCACCACAGTTATCCCACCAAAAGGTTTATCAAAATTTTCACTACTAACAGACTTCATAATATCGCATAACGAACAGTCTATAGCTTCAAATGCGAACCTATGTTGCATTGGAGCTTCATCCCAAATAATAAGCTTTGTTTGCCTAAGGAGTTTGCAATATCATAATTCATGGAGATTGAACATGTAGAAGAATCATCTAGCTTTAGTGGGATTTTGAATCTTGAGTACGTGGTTCTACCTACAGGCAACAAAGTAGCAGTAATTCCGGATGAAGCCATAGGTAGAACAATTAGAGACTCTGATCTTAGGCGGGAAATTATAGTCCTCCAAAGAAAAGTCTTTCTACACCCCCCCCCCCACTTCCATACACGAACAAGATATCTCCATTATTGTTATAAACAGAATTCATGACTGCATCGTAAACACATTTTTGTTCAACATTTAACTTTGAAAACAAATCCTTGTGTTAATTTGAAACTTAATAAAATAAGAAAGAAGTTTAAAAATAGTTACATGTATGATAATTTTAGAATATAACATAATCGGTTTAGTTAATTTGAGTTAAGAGCTAATGGCAATAAGCGCCCAGGCTCACCCTAGCAAAGCTCTGGCATAATATTGAAGCATATTTCAGACTTGCCCAATTTTTTTCAACAAAAAATACAATTTAGATTTTTTTTTTATATTTAAGGTTTTCTTTACAAACCATTCTCTTTAAACAAATAATAATATAACAATACAAATTTATTCAATCTAACCTACACATTAGGTATATGTTGTAATATGAAATAAATAATAATATAACAATGCAAATTTATTTAGTACACAACCACACACATATATAAACGTATTTTTCAATAGTATAACAAATTTGACGACGAAAATAAGAAAACAAACTTATATGATAAGTATTTTCTTCAACTTCAGCAGTAAATTGTTTTTCACCCATAGTTGACTGCAAGTTGGTTGAATATAATTTGATAATAGCAGTAGGAAAGTTTTCAATTTGTTCAATCTCTATTCTTGAGTTTCTTTCTTGCTGATAATTATGAGATTCATCGGCTGTAATATTTGGTTGTGCTTCTAAAGATGCATTTTGAGATCTTTCCCTTCTTTGTCGATATGTTTCACGATGCCGAGCTAGTTAACTTTCTCATTGTTCTTGACTCATAGCTCTTCTTCTTTCTCTATCCCTCATACAGCGCGTTTCTCTTTGTTCATCAGTTAAAATGTTAGAACTTCTATTTTGTCTCCTTTGATTATTCATCTTTGGTGCATTGCCGTCTAAAAAATAAATATCGTTTGATTATTAATATGGGAATGGTTAAAAGGACTCCATGTTTGGTTAAGAGGGGGATAATTTTAAGGGGACTCCAGCTTAATTTATTTTTGCTAACAGGAGGTCTGGTTTATTTTAAAAAAAAGAGAGGAAAAAGAGACCTAACTATCCCTGGCTCATCACTTATATCAAATCCTAACTTACTAAATTCAGCGCAAGTAATAAACGTGCGAATTACTTAACATCTCAATTTCACAAATTCGATAAAGCATATTAGATCAAAAAAAATTGTTTCTACATTTATTTTAAATTAATCATACCAATTCAAAATTGTAAAATTACAATTAAGTACCTAATCGGATGCATTCTGATCACTCATGAAACTTCCTTGTGTCTCATTACATTAACTATATCCATATTTTATTTTTATGTGCAACATTAATTAAGGTTTAAGTTTTATATTAATGAAAATTATAGGGGGTTAATATCGAAATTTTAATTTGTATGCTTAAGGGGAGGCTAATTTATTTTGTCCTCCCCATAACAATTATACAATAAATAAAAATTTGTCCTTCCCTTAACCAAAAGTGGAGTCCCTTTAACAATATCATTATTAATATTATATTATAACTATAAATCATTTAACTACAATAATAGCCAAGTTAAGCATTGCCACCATATAACACTAAGAAATAAATAAGCAAGCAACAAATCACCATAATTCAGTGTAGGTTCTACCATACTTGGTACAAATGTCCACCGATTATATTCAAACGCCCTTAAAGTCAAGATGGTATTAGGTTCGTATCTCTGATGGAGCTGAAAAGAAAAGAAAATAAAAACAACAAATGCATCTTATCTACTAAAAATCTATAAATTAAATTCAATAGTACGCTTGTCGACTGTAGAATTTTAGTCATATCTATTTTGATTTATATTCAAATATATCGCAATATCATAACATAATTCAGCTTAAGTTCACCTTAAATTACATTAATTTAAACCGCAGGACCACCCCAACGGGAAGTTAGTTGGTAAACATAGTAAAAAAAACAGAGAAATAACAGTTATATTTTATTTAAATGTTCAAATTTCAAAGAAGGTTAACCTCTGAATTAAATAAAATACCAGCAAGAACAAAAGAATATTAAATAAAGTGTGGTGCTAAGGGCACCCCAATATGCTCTTCCTAATACCACGACTAAAAAATACCATAAGAATTTGTATTAAACTCTTCTTAATATCACGCACTTAAAAAATAGAGGCTACCACACTGTTAAACCCTATTTCTGTTTCTCTCGATATTCGTTTGTCCTCATTTCTAAAACCGATCAACGAGCTAAACCCTAAATCTATAACTGATCGACGAATTCGACACCGTAATGCCGAGGAATATACAAAAGCTGTGAATAAGGTTTGAATTAAGCAAACTAGAAGAGAAAGTGAGAGATTAGGTTTTCAGATCACCAAACAATTGAGAGATTACAGTACGATTTTGAATTTTCCTGCGAGAGACGTGAAGAAGACATCAATTACGAGATATTAGGGTTTTTAGATTAGCTTAGTACGTGATAAGTTCGGCAAATAATGATTGAGTGAGAAATTAGAATGAAGATGTAACGTGGTATTAGGAAGCATACAAAATATAATGAGTTTTATTTTTTTAACTGCGGTATTAGGAAGAACATACTGGGGTGCCTTTAGCACCGTACTAAATAAAATACTCAATATGCTTGAAATATATTAGTGCATCATTCAATTTCATATTTTGCGCATAGCCAATCAATGGAATTTTGACATGTTATAAATTAAATTCATGAGCTGAAAAGTAAAGTAAAAAAGATTGCTCCCCGTCTATCTATTTATTCTGATCTATAAGTAAAGCGACTGTTAGCAATATCTTGTATGCTAATTCCATTATATAATGCCAAACACTTATGGCTATGCCACCAGGAAAAATAACTATTTATTTCACTTCGAAAAACACTATCTTATCTTCCAGATGATTATTATTTCAAGTGCTGATTAATGACTAAGGAGCATTTCTTCCATTTTCAGTAATAATACATAGTCAGTGCTGGTTACTAACAAAGGAGTATTTCTTCCATTTTCAGTAATAACACATAGTCAGTAATCTGTGATGGGTAGCATCATGATGAAACCAAAACATTCAGTATTCAGTTAAAAAAAGGGAATATTTTATATCATTATACATAACTTTTAAAACATCGAAGTAGAACAGAACTAAAAAGGATATGCAGCAAAATCATACCTTCAAACTATTCGTAGGTGGAAGGCTCTGTCCTTTAACAGATTATTGTTTGTCTCAAACCTTAAAAAAAGAATATAAGTTAGACTTAAGTAACAATTAAATGAGATAAAGACGATAGAATACTGAAGGGGGTTGTTATTGACACTTCAAATATTGTTAAGGGGAGGTCAATTTAAAAAGAAAAAAGAATTTGGTAAGGGGAGTATCAATGTAGAGAGTGCCCCCTTAACAAATAAAGTTTATTTTACCAAAATAGTCTTTTTTACAATAGTTCTTTTTTTAGTTGTTAATTAAAAAAAATATACGGTATATTAGTCGAACTGCATTAGATTTTTATATCAAATTATCAATAATCTCATTTGTCGATAGCTTTTTTTAAATAATTTCATTTCTCATTTGTCGGTCGCTTTTTTTAAATAATTTCGTTTCTCATATGTTAAATTATCAATAATCTCATTTGTTTCACGTTCTTCGTTTGCACCGTTATTTCTCCCCAAACGATCACTTTTTTGTTTGTAATAACTTAGAGACTTGTTTTTTTTGCGTTTGAAATTGATTGGGATTTGGGATGGTAACTGATGTTATTACCAGGGTAAAAAGGGAACGTAAAAAATTAAGTATGTGACTCCCCCTAACATTCTTTTTATGGTTGAACTGTTTTTAAAATTTGACCTCCCCTTAACAAAATTTGGAGTGTCAATAACAATGCCCATATTGAAAACGTTAATATCTAAGATTCTAAGTATTTATAACTATTGGAAACTTATATACAAATAATATCATTATATTTAGTAAGAAAGCATGAAAAATTGTCTTTACATATGTTTCTATATATTTTACCATTACTGTAGTATTAAAAGATGGCATACAAGAATTGTGTGGATACATGCGATACAGATATGGGAACTCACAGTAACACAAAAAATATTTAATTCCTTTATCATATTTGAATTACTCCAAAATGGAAAAAAATGAAAATGGGTATCATAAAAGTAAGCTCTCGAAATGGATGTAAATCAGCTAATTGATTAAGTGGATTTCAATAAATATTTATATTAGTTTAAATTTATTTTAATTGAGAGATGGTTATATCAAATTGATTTCAATAAATAGGTAGTAAATGATATATGCCATGTATTATTTCAATAAATAGGTAGTAAATTGATTTCAATAAATAGGTAGTAATTGATTTCAATAAATATGTAGTAATTGAGAGATGGTTATTTCAATAAATTGACTTCGTCATATTTAGTAAGAAAGCATGAAAAATTGTCTTTACATATATTTTACCATTATTACAATATTAAAAGATGGCATAGAAGAATCGTGTGTGTGCACATGCGATACGGACAGTAATACAAAAAAGATTTTAATTCCTTTATCAAATTTGAATTACTCCAAAAAGGAAAAAATTGAAAATCATAAAAGTAAGCTCACGAAATGGATGTAAATGAGCAAATTGATTATGTGGACTTCACTAAATATTTATATTAGTTTAAATTTATTGTAACTGAGAGATGGCTATATCAAATTAATTTCAATAAATAGGTAGTAAATAATACATGCCATATATTATTTCAATAAATAGGTAGTAAACTGATTTCAATAAATAGGTAGTAAATGATTTCAATAAATAGGTAGCAATTGAGAGATGGTTATTTCAATAAATTAATTTCAATAAATAATACATGCCACATGTATATTGTTGTTAACTTAATGATATAATAGGAAATCAGTAACTAAGCGATTTGGGCAATTTGGACTGATATGAGTAATTTGGGTATTTTACAGTCGGACCAATTACTAATCATTAAAGATTAGTGGGAATTATTATATAGATAGATAGATTTCTATCTCATGTGACCATACCATTTACCTATTAATCCACCACTTTACTTGTAGCATTTATTTTATTTCCTTCTTTCCATTTTTACCTTACTAATTTATAACTACCACTTTTAATTTATAATAACCGCGATACTTCGTTATGTTGATTTTATTTGATCACCACATCAATACAACATAGTTAACATTTGATTTGTCCCTACTTTCAAATTTTGTAGCAACTTTTATATTTACAAACATTTCAATTGATTGCAATCTAATTAAAATAGTTGTAAGTCGTATCAGCATTACAACTACCATTCCATTTCTAGTTAATATCCTTGCTAATAATGACAATTTTGTTTCTCTTTCAATATTGAATTACAAGAATTCTATTGAATTTATTAAAGTTTAACTATCAAAAAATTTGGGTTGTTACATTGGAGATGCACGCATGATTGAAGACGCATGAATTAGCGCACGATTTTTTTTTCTGCAAATTATTTCCTTCAGCCGAAAATATAAAATGTGCGTCCTTCTGATGTAAAAATAAAAGTTGTGTAACGATGTTCTTCCTTCCTCATATGTTGCTGTTAAAAAAAATAAAATACTATTTTTGAACAATATCACGAGGATTGTTAAAATGACTCCATTTTTTGTTAAGGGGAGGATAAGGGGATTCCATCTTATTTTAGGGTGTTATTATTGACACTCCAAATATTGTTGGGAGGGGGGAGGTCAAATTTTAAAACCACTCGAATCATAAAAACAATGTTAGGGTTAGTCACATACTCAATTTTTTATGTTTCCTTTTTTCTCCGGTAATAACATCAGTTATCATCTCAAATGCCAATCAAATTTAAATGCAGAAAAACCAAATCCTTAAATTATTTGCAAACAAAAAAGAGCGATCGTTTGGGGAGAAATAATGGCGCAAACGAAAAACGTGAAACAAATGAGTTTATTGATAATTTAACAATTGAGAAATGGAATTATTAAAAAAAAAAACGATCGACATATGAGAAATAAAATTATTTTAAAAAAGCGATCGAAAATGAGATTATTGATATTTTGATATAAAAATCTAATGTAGTTCAACTAATATACCGTATAATTTTTTTTTAATTAACAACTAAAAAAAGGATTATTGTAAAGAAGGCTAATTTGGTAAAATAAACTTTGTTTGTTAAGGTGGGTGCTCTCTGCATTGATACTCCCCTTAACAAATTCCTCATTTTTTTAAAGTGATCCCCCCTTAACAATACTTGGAGTGTTAATAACAATACTCATTTTTTATTTTTTAAGGTGAGTTTGGAATTTAAAAAATAAAATATAGACTAAAGTACCCGGCCTCATCATCCCTTAAACCCTATCGATTAAAATTCAATCTTAGTTCGATACAAACATGCCGTGAGTTAAAAAAAAAAAAATCAAACGTTGATAAATCCCCTTTTTGAAATTTTAGATTCTGTTGAAAAAGATGAATACAATTTGCAGAAAGTGAATTTCGTTCATTTGCGCGAATGGTGAATACAGTTCGTCATGAAAAGTTTGGATTTTGTTCGAGGGTGAATATAGTGTGTTACGGTTTAGATTTTACAGTTTGATAAGAAAAACAACATCGCTTTGAGATGATTTGTCAAAAGTAATTACATTAAAACAATGTACATATTCCAACATTAAAACAAATATTTGTTAAATGAATTTATGCTTATGTTCATGCTGTGTTAAACGTATGTGTATGTTGTTACTCTTTTTTTCATTTGTGACTAGTGTGTTTTGTGTTTATTTATTTTATTGTGTTCCATGCTTTCTTTTATACTGAAAACTAAAGTAAACAATGCTTGAAAATGTTATTTTCTTGTGCGTAGACGGTAGACCGTTTCTGTTTCATGTATTATTATTTTTCTATATGCAGAATTAAATTAGAGTTTATATTTTAAGGTTGCATTAATGAAGAGTATATGGTTAGTATTGGAATATTATTAATATATTTAAGGGAAGGCTAATCTATTTTAACATCTCTTAACAATTTTAAAATAAACCGAACCGGAACTCCCCTTAACAGTCAAGTCCCTTAAACAATCCCCAGTACTAGTGTATGCTGCGAAATGGGAAAGCACCGGCAATATTTGAAAGAAAGATCGGCATACTAATTTTGCATTACACATTAATTTAGATACTATAATAAACTGGGTCCGGCTATTTCCACTTTGCTCTTCACCCCCCGCCTAAAATTCTAAAAACACTAATTCCAATTTTACCCTTCGAAAATTAATTGGATATATAAATCCATGTTATTTCTTGATGTCATTACAATTCAAATAACCTATTAGTCAAAACATGTTGTTCGGAGATTTTATATAAACATAACCTAAGTCCCCTAAAATAATTCAAAAACTCACGACCAACGACAGAAAAATAAAAACAACGACAAAATTAAGCGTATAAATTTGCAAATTCAAGTCTACTCCAAAATTATACTTTGCATAAAGTTAGTAAAACGAAATTACATCAGTATTTAATCATGACAACGCTTTCAGTCGACAATATCTCACAACAACATTTCAGATTTTATTTTATTTTTTCTGAGAGATAGGCAATAGAAGGAAAACGCAGTTTGAAAGAAGAAGAAATAAAACCAGTTTAATTAAAAGAATGACACATTTGGAAATAGATGGGGTGGGAGGAGAAAAAAGCGGGGTGTGTATTTTCTTTTTAAATCAGTGGGGTGTGAAGAGTATATACGGGGTGGCAATAGCCGGACCCTGATAAACTGGCTCACTCTTCCTTCCAGGCCAATCAGGCTATGCGCTTGAAATCCTAAAATTTCGTATATAAATGGAAAAAGCGTTTCTCCCTTCAGTCCTTAACCCGGGACTGCCTCCGTATGTCTTCAGGTTTCAGGTTTCTGCCGTTCATGCCCGATTCCACTGCAGCATCCATGCCGATATTGGGCAAATCAACATCTGCAATCCTCGCGGGAATTATAGCCATTTCTGTCCCCTTTGTCTTCAGGTTTGTAAATTTTATTTGGTTAATAAAATTGGAGACTGGTATAAATAGTTCATAAAATTAAGGTGAACTTCCCTTAAAGTATGAAGTACTGTATGTATTTGTTAGCAATTTTCGGTAAGATATTGTTTAATTTGTTTTCCAACAATGTGCAATTTTTGGGTTGTAACAAGAATGATGATTAGGTTGTGTTTGTTTTGTTTACGAACTTAGTCTAAGGGATTGTATTTCGTGGTATATGTATTTTGAAGTATAATGAATTTAGTCTAAGATGCATGCTTATTTGATGTTGGGTGAAGCATCAATCATATGGTTAACTTACAAGTGCGAACTCCTGCTACACGCATGTCGTTTTTCACATAATTTATTTAATATTGCATTTGTAGGCTTTTTGGATATACAAACGTAAGCGCATAAATAGCAAAAATTTTGGATTTTTTTTCCTGAAATGGTACTATAAATTTCCGTTGGATATCCGCTTTAGCAATTTCAAAGAGGGCAAAGTATAACATCATATGTTTTATGAAAAATGAATTTATGTAGTACACTGCAGCAAAATTGGTCTCTGGCAATACTTATAGGCGTCGTAAAAAAACAGACCTAACGTCGTATAAGTTCTCTAACGACATAATATTTTCTGTCTCACAAATGTCGCAATTGGCGTGGAAGCAAGTAAAACTATTCGTCATAAAAACGTGTCGCATAAAATAATCTACAACGACATTAATTTTTTTGCAGAAGGAATGTTTATGTCATAAATAATTTGTGTCGCTAATATTGTAGTTTCCTATGTCATCATCTGTGGCATGGCTTTAATGCCATCAAAAACACGCAGACGCGACATAAATTTCTGATGTAAAAACTTTAGGTTTTAGCCACACTTCATTGCATTGTTGCTTACTTAGATTTCTAACGACATACATTTACATCGATAGTTCGATTCCCAACTATCATTTCTCGATGCTTGTAAGCACTAAAGTTTCCCAACTATGCAAAAGACTTGCATAACATCCATAAATTTAAGAACATGCTATTTACTCAAAATCTGTGACTAGCATTGTAGCATACAACAAAAACAAATGGTTTCGCAAATATGCAGATTACCTTGAATAGCGATGAATGGTCAACTTAAAATGAAAAATATATTTGATATCTATCCAACTAGTCGTTAATCAGTAATAAAAAGATGACCTGAAGAACGTCTATTGGCTCTTCCTGTTGACTGTTACAAATCCAAATATGCATCCTCTCTTTTGTCCTGAAAACAGTTTATATTTTCTAGTCCCAAATTTTAGATAAAAACTATGAAATCATAATAGATAAGCCTAAGTATATGAGGATAGAATTCTTGAACTATTATCCTTCCTTCTTAATAACAAGGACCAAAAATAATAATAATAATAATAATAATAATCTTAAGTTGGCTTAATTTGCTATTAAGTAGTAGAATCTGGCAAAAACAATGGTCCACATATCTAAAATTTCAATGGAAATTTTATGTTCGGTAACATTTTTTGCAAAGGATATTTCCATATCTACAACAAAATGAGCTTGTGTATTTAGTGGAGATATTTTTCACTGAGGAGTGTCATTGTTAGCTATACTTGTATATGTTTTCCGACCTACTACTATGTGAGAAATATAGGCATCGATATATTTATCATGTATCAATTACTTTAAACACATTAGGTTATAATCTGTTTAAAGATTAATATGATCTCTCAAGTTGTTTTTCTTTTCTCGAATGTAATACGATCTCCTCTTTGCCAAGTGGATGAACACCATCTCGCGACAGTGGGACTACTTCAAATTATGTGTATGATTTTCTTTTCTGTTTGTGCACCTTTAATTGTGTTTGTTTATCTTGGGATGTTAGGTTTTTGTTTATTCTACTTTGCATTCCTATTGTTTCCACTGCATTTGGGGGTGTTAAGTTGGGTTTAACAAAATCCGTGTCGGGAATGGAGAATGAAAACAATTGTCGTCCGTAGCTAAATCCACAACTAGTACTCAAAATATTGTATGAAGATGATATGTTTGGCAAGTGTTATTACATTGTAATCATTTATCCTAAAAGTTCACATTTTTATGTGGGGTTTCTTTTTATCAACTTTCCATACGTAACATATTTTCGGTTTTGTTATTCATTAGGCATCGAGCAACGATGATAGCAAGTAATGTAACTTAGGCTAGGACGACACTATTGATGAGACTGAAGTTTTTGATGATGTGGTGTGGCTTCGTCGGTAAAGGTATGTGAATGATCTCTGTCTTCTTCTTTGTAATATTTTTTTAATGCATACTGAAAATGCAAAACACAATGCAGACGACGTCCCCTCATTTGGTATGAATGGGGAATGCGATCAAGTGAAGAGGGGAGGAGCACTAGAGTTGGAAGAATGCTCATGGTCAGATCTACCTGCTGATTTGGTAAGATTCATAATATCAAAGCTGCGGCGATATGAGGACAAGGCAAAGTTGGCATGCGTGTGCAAGAGTTGGAAGGGTATAATTGAAACAATACTGCGCATCTATCCGGCAGGCAAAAGTCCCCTGCTGATCCATATAAAAAGTAGAGGAGGACAAGGACAGGGTGCCATTATCCAGTACTACAGCCCGTGGTTAAATAAAGCATTCCAAGCGAGATCGCATTTGGACTTGAGCGAGTACGAAATCATTAGTGCCCAAAATGGGGGTCTGCTGATGTACAAGCACAGGCATTATGGGATGCAGATGAAGTTGGTCGAGCCTTTAAATGGAACCTCTTTTGTGTTTCCGTCCATAACGAGCAACATATCCTTCAATGGCACCGCTATTGGATTTTTTCGCGGCAGCTATGCAATATTTCTAATCGACACGTCCCGTGAGAACCAGGTCACCGTGCACCTGTACCTAGAGCCTGTTGGTTGGTCTTTGGATTTGGTGTACGACAACGGTAGTGAGCCATTTCATTTGTCATCGAAACCAGTGTACTTTGATGGACGATTCTATTGCTTGGGTAGCAAAGGCGACAGACTAGGAGTCTTTGATTTGTTACAAAGGTGTTGGAACCTTTACAGTGTTAAATTCATGAACAAATATCATGATGATGATGATATCCATTGCTGTTACCTTGTTGATTGGATCGACACGGTGATGATGGTGGTTCAGGTCAACAACAACTATGGGAGCGGGACTCATTTGTTTTGTCTTGATCAAAAGAAGATGGTATGGAAAGAGACCGATGATTTATATGGTCGAAGCTTGTTTCTCGGGTCTACCCTTTCCCTTTCTGACATGCCCATGCCAACCGTTAAAAAGCTTCAGAACAGGGTCTTTTTACCCGACTGTCATCTAGATGAACCGAAGAGAGTGATTGTGGTTGAGTCATTCTTTCATCATGATCAGTTTTACTTCAGGCCAAAGTCTTGTATATCATGCAACCATGCTGCAGCAACCATATGTTGCTGTAACAACAGTGGGGAAGACTCACTGTATTTTGGTTCAACCCAAAATCACAAGTATTGTACCATGTGGTTTAAGCCAACCTGTAAGGTATCTCACATGCTTTCATGTTTTCCTTCTCTCTTACCAAATGGACCATATCGCACACACAAATGCTTTCATGTTATATGCATATATTATATATAATCTTCAAATGTGTCCATATCACACTGACACACAGGCAGGGGCACAGAACCTGCATGCTGTCTGTGTTATATCGGCTCATTATTTATATCCTGACAGTAGTTTTGTTTTCATTTGCATGCAGATTTATAAATGATGACAGAAAGAGGAGAATGCAATTGTGTTGGGTGTTGAATCATGTGGTCTGGTTGATCTTCTCGACATTTAAACTAATGAATTATGGTGTATGAAACAAATCTTGGCATATTTATTTAGTTTATTCCAGACCTCTATTTGATGAGGGAATTTACAAAAAGGATAAATAATGGGACTGCATGGCATGGAAGAAATTGTACAACGCACACGTCTATATGGTATAATGGGATTCATCAAACCCTCTGGCAATGAACTTAATTTTCATTAGCCCACTACAAATGAATACGTAATAGCACATTCTTCAACCTACTGCTTTGACTGCATTGAAAATGCTAACTAATTCACTTTATTTTTACATACGTTAGCTTTACAGGGACAATACTATTGGTTTAAATTACACTATAAACGACAATAAAATCTGCAGTAAGTTTTCTTTCATGAACGTTTATAGTTGATGCGTACAAACCTGAAAAGAGGTGTATATTAATCGGTAATAACTAAGTTTGATTTTTTTTTCCCTTTTATCTGTTTTAACTGAATATGAAATACTGACAGACATAGAATTCCGAATGCTAATGAAAAGGTTTAGTAGAACCAACGGCGTTATCAAAGTTGTTAGATGACATTTGGAAACAATATCATGTTTTTGGAAAATTTCTTCTAATGCATAAAATATAAATATGTTGGGAGTACTTTTTTTTTTTTTTTTTAAAGGCTCGCATCTTAAAACTTATCACTTTTGTATTCCAGTTTCAAAACTAATTGCAAACGTAGTTCTATTTTAATCAATTCAACGATGAGTTGATCAAAATAAATTACTGAAAATGACGCTAGTGTATATATTAGATTTTATATGTTTTTGGCGACATTTGATAATTGCGCTAGTAGATGACTTTTCAAATGTTGCCCATATTGACGCCATGTGAAATGACATCAGTATATTCGTTGGTCAAGAGAGGGCTACATTCGCAATCCAGCAGGAGTCTATATTTTGTTTGTTTTATGTTTGTTTTAAGATATTATGTATTTGGTTATTTTCTAATCAGAAGTAAAGTGCTCGGTTCATTCGCTCTATTTTATTGTTTTGATTCCGATCTCACCTAGGTTTAAGGTGGACCAGTTGAATATAGACATGTTTGGTTCGCATTGCATGTATTTTTTATGTCACACATACATGATTGATTTATGTCATTTGACTCTATATATGTATGTGATCATTGATGAGTTTAGTCATGGTTAATATTGCAAAAACCACTTTGATCCTTTATCGATATGGTTGATGGACAAGACTATTAAAGAATATCATTATTTAATAGCAAATTTTGAACTCACAAATTAATACATTTACAGGGAAACATATGTTGCCTAAATTGGGGATTGTTTGATTAAAATTCTATCATGGGCATATAGGCATATACATACATACATACATACATATATATAGAGCGGCTATTGGGACACAAAATTTGATACAAATTGAAAGACACAGAATCTAGGCCGTTGGATCAGTATGTCTTCATGTGAGGGGTGGAAATCAGGGGGGCAATCTAATGGTCAAGATTCATTGTGTCACCATTTGTGTCTAATTTTTATGTCCATATAGACTTTCCTATATATATATATATATACACACACACACACACATTAATGTATGATGCTATTATATAATTTTGATAAAAATAATAATATGTCCATTTATGTTATAATTATAATGGAGTACAAGTGTCATAGAGTAAAAGTGTAGAAAACATTTGAATTGCAAATATCCAATAACTGGTTTTTGTCAATTAATATATATGGTCGTGGTGCCCAATTATCATTATGTCTCTTTTTTCTCTACTTCCTCGTGAGAGAGAAACAATAGAAGGAAAAACTGTTTTCTTAGAAGATTATAATCTTTGTACAATTGATTCTGGTATGCATCTGCAGAACTTCAGTTATTTATTGTTTTGATTTCTCATGAGTTAATTAGGTTAAATTCAGATTAAGTAGTTCAACATGATACAATTCAAATAGGTCATTTGGGATAGCTATAGAAAGAAGCAACAAACTTTATCAATAAATAACGGGGATAATAAGGTGGATTAATTAGTAGGCATTAGGTGTTCAATAATCTCAAACATAATCATGATACAAATGTTTAGAAAATAAAATCAAGTGACTTCAAACATTGACAAGGGTACAAATCAAGATAATCACTAGAATTAGTTTATTATAAAATATATAGTTAAAATTTACAAAAAGAAGTAATAAACTTTATTACTGTATAATGAATTTTAACAGACTCCTTGTACAAATTTATTTCAACTTATATCACTCAATTAAATCATCAAATCGTTTATCCAACAATCATACCATTTTCCTATTTTTTAATATTTAACTAATGTTGTCCAACATAATGATTTCATGGTAACTACAAATAATTGTCAGACTTTGACATAATAAAAATTAACAACTTTTATTGTGTGCTGTTAAACATGATATCATTCACAATATATAAAAATATTTGAGATATTTTATTTTTAAATCATTTATTAAATTGGTATGCCAACAGTTGCTTGATCCACACTTTCAGTCTGCTCTAATTCAAACGTTGTTTGATTCAGTGTTTAAATGTAGAGCATGTTACATGGTCTGAAGGTAAATTACAAGGACCTGCCTTTTCGATCGCTTCAAATCGATAATTAAACCAACTCAAACCGTTTGAAATGATAGATTGTTATTACTTATGAGGTTTAATTGAATCAAACACAAAATCACATCATAGGATAAAATATAATCTCACAACGAAATAATTTTATACAAAATTTATCAGAGTTATGCAATAATTTACACGACGGAAGTTTTAGTACATAGATTTTATAATTAAATAAGATTTATAGAAATTATCGAACCCAAGTGGCGAGCGTCTTCGTGAATCTCCAGTTTTGTCAGCTGATATCTTGAAATTACAATACTCATCTGACCCGGGCGTTTATGCAAAACACAAAAACACTCAAATCGGGGTTAACTTTAATCAAGTAAATCAACTTCAACAAAATACTAAAGTTAATAGTTAATCCTAACTTATATGAAATTACTAATTTCAAATATATGTCTAAGCTTACAAGTTTAAACAAAGCAAGTGGCATAATCAAGTCGAAAGTAGTGCACTATTGCACTACAACAGTCAAAGCCAATACACAAGGTCAAGGAAATGTACACGAGTTCAACAAATGAGTGAAGGCTAGCATTTTACCATACCAACAAGTGGCTCAATATCAATATCTGAAATGCATAAATATACACGTATGAATATACATATATACATGCACATTTAACCTATGCAGGGAATCAAATCTGGACATGGCATGCGAATGTGTATGTTCCAGTTTTCTCAACAAAGTAGAATATGAGATTCAACTCAAAATCAGTGGGAATGGCAAGCCAAACAAACCAGTCCAGCCAATGTACAAGTCAGTGCAAATATGATGGTGCTACAGCAATGACATCAAGACCAAATACATCACTAACAACCAACAAGTGACATGGCTGCCACATTACAAGGGTTGTGTTTGTGTGTATGTGTGTGTGTATGTAGAGAGAGAGAGAGAGAGAGGAAGCAAGCAGCATGGGATGCAAAGAAATGTCATGGCTAGACGAAAACAGTGAAGTATGCAACATAGTGATGAATGATCAGCATTGATCAAATCAGATCAAGACAACATGGAACATGGTAGCAAACAACTGGAAATGATAGCATGCAAACATAACAAATGTCACAACATGCCAAAAGGACTATGCAATTACCAAGGTTTACAGGTATGAACAATGAAGCAAAAGCAAGGTTAAAAGCAAGTAATGGCAAAAGTCACAAAGGCAAATAGGCTAATGCGAGTGCATTAGCATGATGATCAGATCAGGTCAAAGGGTCAACAAAAGTGAGCATGTCAGATCAAATAAGTCACAATACAACATATGCCAGTAGCTACAATACTGTAGGCATGTAGTTCAGGTCAACCATATTTAATTGCACAAGTTTTTAAAGTCCCATATTTAACTGTTAGGTTAACAAATTCAAACTCCAGTGCATAACATTTCATTTCAGGTTCAGGATAACTAAATTCATGCAACAAATATGTAAATTTCATTTACATCAAGTTAATCAAATTTCAAGAACAAAATAAATTTTCAGGTTTCAAGTTAATAAATTTCATTTACATCAAGTTAATCAAATTTAAAGAACAAAATAAATTTTCAGGTTTCAAGTTAACCAAATTCAAGTAACAAATTTATAAATTTCATTTTTAGTCCAGGTTAACTAAATTCATGAAACAAATGCCAAGACCACAGTAAATTTCCGGTTTTGGGTTAATAAAGTTCATGTAACTAATGTATAAATTTCATTTTCGGTTCAGGTTAACTAAATTCCTAAAATAAATGTGAAACTTTCATTTCCATGTGCCAAGTTAAACAACTTCAATATCACATTAAATTTCAGATTTCAGGTACACACACACACACACACACACACACACACACACATATATATATATATATATATATATATATATATGGAAAGCATTCAGTTGCACCCCAAATGCCCCCTGATATCAGCCCCGCATTTATATTAAAGAAAGTGAGTGGAAAGTGAGAGAGTGAGTGGAAGAAGAAGGGGAAATACTTGGTGGAAATAAGAGGGCAAATGGGGTGCTCTCTCTCTCTCTCTCTCTCTCTATATATATATATATATATTACTTAATGCAAAATAAGATGACATACATAGTTTACTTCTTTTTTCTGCAAGTCAGTACTAGGTGAAGAAATACTGAGTGTATCAAGAATGCAAGTGACAAATTTACTATTATTTCCTAGTATATATTCATGAATACACATGCGGTTTAATACATGCTCATGGTCAATGTAGAGATGCAATGCAACTTGAAATCATGGGACCAAATAGTTAACAACAACATTAATGATGGAGGTGTAGAAGTATAGTTTTTTAAGAATGCAACCATACTCGTGTAGATAACTATGGGTACACGTGAGACAAACACACACTCACACACACACACACACACACACACACACACACACACACATATATATATATATATACTTTTTTAAAGGGTATACATACATACATACATAACACAAAAGGGAGAATCTAGCCATTCTCCGAGGCTCACAAAAGCAGTTCATGTAGAGATGGCTATATGAACTGCGCACACATATAATCAATAGAATACAGGAAGGCAGCTCACACAACAACCAAAAATACAGCCTGAAACAAATGTCATAAGAAAAGACGAGACCAAGCGAGTCCTCCAAAGACAATCGCCACCGACGAGAAGAAGATCAACCTCCAGAGATCAAAAGAGCAAGGCAAGGGGTCCCAGACAAGTCACTCAAAGAGAAAGTGAATCCAGGTAGTTAGAACCACCAGGTCCTAGAAAGTTGAGACAGTCCATCTGAAAGCTCCATCTCATAAACCAAAGCTCCAGGGAAGTTCCTTCCACACGCAAAAGCCCAAAGAGCAACCATCCAAAAGAACCTATAAACTAGGACCTATGGCACTAGCAAACAACATAAGAAATTAAAGGGAGGGAAGGTGATGTGAGGGAACGTGCATAAAATAAAGGATTAAGCCGCGCATTCGCACAAGTGCACAATAGTGTAGTGACTTCAACCAATTCCTACCCTAAAGGCTGAGGGAACTGTGGAAATATCCATAATACCTGCTAGCCTCCTCGAGCGGGAGCCAATGACGCCCGTGAATGGTCTACCATGGAAAGCAAGGAATATATTGTTTCTTTCCTACCGAATAATGGTAGAAGGATCCATAGAAATTTCATCAAATACTGCCTTACACTGCGAGCACCATATATGCTAGTAGATAAGGCAAGTAATAAGACGAAATAGGATTGATCGAACAAGTTTACCTGAGATGCTAGACCACTAGAATCTCAGTAAATTTGCAAGTGATGAGGCATTACCTTGAAGACCTACCAGATTCCCGAAATAATTCCAAACCGATGTAGAAAGCTGTCCATAGAAAAACAAGTGAGTTAGAGATTCCAGCTCCACTGTTCCGCAGCACCTGCAACGAGACACGTTAGGGATGCCAATTCTCTGAAGGTTCTCGTCCAGTGGTAACCTGTCATGTAAAGTTTTCCACATGAATAGAAAAACCTTCGGAGGTAATCTAACATCCCAAATGTAGGAGAACGGAAGAAGACGTGGAGTCGGGGTCCTCGCCGAATTCCACATCGCCTTAATCGAGAATGTACTGCCATCCCAGTCGGATCCACCACATATGAGTCTGTGAAGGATTTAATAGTTTGCATGTGTTTCCACGTCTCACTCGCGTAAGACGGGGAACCTAAAGTTAGCGCTTGAGAGCCTGCGATACTTTGCATGGAGGAACATTGCCCATAAGGAATCGTTCGCTTCAAACCGAGCCCACAACTTGCAAGCCAAAGCTAAGAAGACGTCGTTTGGATTTCGGAGGACCAAACCCCCTTTAATTTGGGTCGACAAATGATGTCCCAAGAGATCCAATGATGTCGTTGAGCGTTGTCCTTATTTCACCAGAAAAATGACGAGGCCAACGAACGATAAGAGTGGAAGAAGGAAGCAATAGGAGTCATAGCAGCAAAACATGTGATCCTATAGAGTCCAAAACTGACTTTATAAGAACTAGTCTTCCAGTCTGAGAAAGAAGAGACGCATTCCACTGAATGATCTTACCCCTTTCTTTATTCGCTAAGGGATCAAAAATGGCATTGAGCATCCTACCTCTATAAAGGACAATACCAAGCTAAGGCAAAGAAAGGGATGCGACCGAGAATCTGGTTGAGGCTTCAATCTAAGAAAATCTAACTAGGGTCAAGTATTTCGCCGAGACGAAACAACTTTTGGTAGAATTTACAAGTTGGCCCGAGCACCTTTCGTACTGCCGAATGAGGCTAATTAAATAGCGAATTGATTGACGACCACCACTAGTAAAAATGACAATATCGTTAGCGAATGATAAGAAGGACATAAGGGGTCAGCCACTAGGAATGTCGAATCTCTGAATCTGGTTTGTAATCGTAAGGGAATGCAAGCCACGAATGAAAGCCTTGGCAGCGATGAAAAAAAAAGGTGATGGGAGGTCTCCTTAATAAAGACTCCTGCCCTCCTTAAAATACTTGTTGGTTGATCCGTTAATAAGAACGGACTAACCAACAATTGGAGATAAACCCCCAAATCAAATCGATAAGGGGTTCCGAAAAGCCGAAAGCCCTCAGAACCTTAACAACAAAAAATCAAGACATGTGGTCGTAAGCCTTAGCCATGTCCAACTTAACGACCACGTTTGAACCTCTAACCTTTCGGTCGATCTGGGATATAAGATCTTGGGCTAAAAGGATGCTATCCGTGATCAAACGTCCTTTTACAAACCCTGTGTAACAACCCACTTTCTTCGTACAGTTTAAGCCAACCTATGTCAACTCAAATTGCACGGAAAAGAAGATAGTTAGGAGACAGAAGTTAGAGGGTGACAGAACAAAGAAAGAAATATCAGAATATAAGAATAAGAAGATCAGAGTCTCACAATGGAATGGATAAAACATAATATATCAATATACATTATTCAAAAGAAAACTGTATACATAAGTGATTACAGCATCAGAGTATACATTCATATTAGTCAATACACACAACAGAATAAATTAATACCAGAAAATATGGGTATACGTCTCGACTCCAGATCCTCTTCTGAAGCTCCAAGCGATACCTAACCTGATAATCTACTAGGTCTGACCCGAGCACACTTGAAGCAAAGAAAAATTCACCCGGATCAGTATGGAATACTTTCAGTGATAAATTCATAACACAAGCAATTTGCTTAACTTTCCTTTTGAAAGAAAAAGATAATAGTAAGACCAGTCCACACATAAACAAGGACGGTTTTTACCTTACTATAACCCAAAGCATTTTTGATATATCAAAATCCAGTGATATTGTAATAGTGTCTATCAAATCACAAATAAATAACCATCTAGCGGAATGCTTGCAGCTCACGCTCTACATATTCATTATATAATCAAAAACTGCAAGACGCTTATCCCAGAATGGATTCCAACTATGACAAGGTATGAGACCACCTTCCAGTCAGTGTACTCTAGAGGGGATACACTGGGGTTCAACAAGAACATCTTGCAACCTAGCCACACATGACTGACCACTCATTCAGCTTGAGTGTATCGAATATATTGCCACAGACGGTTGTCAGCCGTCCGACCATATTCCATAAGATACAGAACAAAAGAAGAATAAATGAAATTCCTGTAGATTAGTGACAATACACCATGCTTGGGGGGGACCCAACTAGTCATCCTGCCTGCCCGATTTTTGTCATTTCCCGGTTCTGAGGCTTGAGGTCACGTTTTATCTTTCATAGAACATCTCATATCTTTGAATGTCACATCGTCAAATCCGTCAAATCACTAATTAATGTCCACAAATATACTCTGGGTGTTAATTCTAAGAGAATTTCTCCACCACCAAGCTTGTTATATTTGTAAAAAATATCTATGTACATGAGTTTTCAGGAAATACCCTGTGAGACATTCGTACATATAAGTCATCCATGAACAGGATAAACCGAAGGCACCCTCCTACCGCATCTTAGGAATCACCCAAAGGATCAGCAGCGAGAAGTCCTTGCAATTCGTAGATTTCAATCACGACAAAATCATTGCTGAAATATCTCTAGGGATCAGCTAGAGAAATTCAACAAGTAGTTCTTCTGCTCATGCAGACTTACTGAAGCGACCCGAACTTCCCCGGTCTCCGAAGAGAAGAGAAAGGACGAATTGAGTTGAGAACAAGACAAATCATAACATAAACAGAAGAACATTTCATTGCTTTTACATCAATTTACATCAGAGTACACGAATATATAGAGTATGAACAAATAATCTAAATTAGATAAATATCAAAGATTTACAAATTACAATGCAGCGGAAAATAATACATAACACAACTGAAAGAAATACACGGATACAGAGCGTTCCGAATATAGCTCCAGTTGTAAATCCAAGATCCTACATAAATAAATCTACAAAACCAAAACTACTAGCTGCCCATGTGGAAAAAAGGGGCACCCGGAGTTTAGGTTAAAACAATAAACTCCAGGTCAGACATGTGACTGGTGTGAGAACTAAAACAGTTATTAGCTTGATTTTAAAGTTATATAAATCAAAGGACCACGCCGTATAACACAGAATGGGTTTAATCCCAAGAATAGCAGTGCATATAACAAACAACGCAATGCTTTTTGAAAAATGAAGCTATTATAAGACCCAGGTCCCATCACACAATACAACGCAAGCCGGGGGATAAGGTTTTCCCTTATAATAGCCAAACATGCTTGGTACATTTAAAACAAATCATTTGATACTATAATAAGTGTATACTGTCAAAAACAGCTTCAAATATAAATGTATCAATCATAGACGACATGGGTACCATCTATCATGTCGCCATACTAGTTCTACAGTTAAAAGCGCAAAGTCACGTATTGGAAGTTGGATTTCCATCTGTGAACCAAGGAAAGGGATCGTCCTTACCGCTTCGAGACTCTCTAGCCCGAGATTCAGGACCCAGACTTAGGTGGGGCCTTGGATCGTCAAGGCCGGTCCATACGGAGTGGATTAGAATGCCTGAACAATACGTTTCCCCACCCTATGGGGCGTAAAGCTGGTCAATATATCGACCAAACTATCCATCGGCCCCGTAGTGACGGATATAACCAAGGCGCCTCGCTTTCCATCATCCACATAAGTAGAAATGTCTGGGCTCCATACCATGACACCACTCCTAGCTAGAAGGAAACGCATGTCCTCCCCGAATTCCTCTCCTGTTTCTGGTTCACATCGGGATGTGAGGCTCGCGAATTAACGCTATACACAAAGCTATGCTATATTAAAGCCGTGCTTTAATCATCAACCACATACTCTGCTTTTCAACAGGAGACTTGATTATTTGCATCTCAGCATGCCACACCGGTAATTCATGCCATGCGACTGATGACAATCGATATATAATCTCTGAGCTCGTATGTCTCAGAAAAGAGTGTTAAGCAAGAGAATAAATTCTCCGCCACCAAACAGATATATATTTGACGGAGATCAATCAACACAAAATAAAATCCAATGTCAGACACACACATCCATTTACAAGTCCGTTTTAGATCTGAACGAAACTGGAAGCACCTTATTCCTTGTCCCATATGTCCAATACAGGAGAGACGCCCTCGCATATCCGGTCGATCTCCAAGGGCGTCTGGATGATCACCACTTATTACCTTGTCTTGGGATGCCTCCCAATCAAGACATTAGTAATCATCCAAATGATGTGAAGATCTCTGGTCTTCAACCACCGTCTTCATCGTCGACTTATCGTCGAATCAGTTATTTAGAATGGGATAAACCTGGTCTTTCCAAATAACTCGCATATTTTATAAACAATTGCTATAAAAACACAATATACGCCTCATTCCAATCTAGAATATTCTTTTATTCAAATATTCACATCATTAGGGAAAGGTTCCCATTAATTTTATCAAAGATGAATTCTTTAAATTTATTCTTTAATCTTCCTTTGGATATCAATTCAAACCAAATTAAGGTTTATTCAAACTAGTCTAGATTAGTGCACCTTACCGAAGTAATCATTTGTTTTATTTTCCAATCCCAACCTGTTCATCCCATGGAGCAAAACTGGTAATACTCCATATCTACCACCACGGTGTTGTCGGTAAATTTAATTACCATTTCACATTCAAATCTAATTAAAGATTTAACTATCGCTTGGAGTAAAACTGGGGTACTCCATTCTCGATCATTTTCCAAATTTGATAATTTAAATGATCACATTTCCATTTCAATCTAATTAAAGATTCATTAAAACTCCACTTAGTTTTAATCTCCAAAAATCATTATGTAATGATTATTCAACTTTAGGAAATAAATCCTATCTTTAACTGGGTTATAGAACTAATGTCATTTAAAACATAGTTCACGATAAACCCAAAATCACATTCCATTAATTGTGCAATCTTCACAGAAAATAGTTCAATATATATAATTGATATAAACTTCCATATCCAACCAATAATATAAATGGAATAATGGCAAAGCCTTTTAAATCCCATATATAGTAACAGTCTTCCTCCACAAAAGTTCACTTCGATTATTACCAAATTGAATTCCATTCCATTCCAATTTATTAAATTGGAAAACTTTACTTTGGAAATTTTCCATTAAATCTTAGTAAACAGATTTATAAATTCCAAATCACATTTCACTGTTAATCGGGTTAAAGAACGAATGTCGTTAAAGACACATTTCACAATAAACCCAATTCACATTCCACTTTATTCCATTCAGTAAATATAATTAGAAACTCTAATAATCTTAATTAAAAGATTTATTCTTTTCACACGGAATTTTTTAGAACAGTGTTACTGAAGACACCATTCACGAAAAACCCAAAATTCAATTCTTTTATTCAATTCCAATTAAATATAATTAATTGGAAAACTTCACTTAATCTTAATTAAAAGATTTATTCTTTCCTCAACTAGGTTCAAAAACAGTGTTATTTAAGACACCGTTCACAAACCCAAAATCCAATTTAATATCACATACAAGGCTCTCAATAGAAATTATATCGGCTTATATTCAATATCAAATTCTGGAACTAACGGATATCGAATTGGGAATAACGATATATGTATCTTCCAAATTCTCATAACAACATCCGTATAATCATGGAATCCAACATCGAAATATTCTGAAGATGATTTCCATTCAAATCCATCCCAATTCGTATATTGGAAATTCTGGGTTATTAAAACCCATTCTCAATCCAACTTATTTATTTAAAAATAAATGGGATTATAATTCTAGTTAATAACTAGTTCATTTCGATAAAAAAATATTTTTATCTTTTCAAATAAAATTTTTCATTCTAATTCTTTCAAAATCATTTATTATGATTTTACACAAATTATTGATATTTTTAATAATTTTATCGAGGCCCGTACAATCGGTTTCCAATAACGGCCACCGAATTGCATCCATAGAGACCTTTTCCAAATTTGATATGGACATAATTCCAAATCCAACTATTAGATTTCAAATCTCTTATTTTTGTTGGAAATCTCTTTTTGATACGAACCCAACGGTCCCGGTTTTAAGAGAATCCAACGGTCGGATCTCTCATAATGTCAATGGTCGAAATTCGTGAACAGTCGCGGCGCGATGCGTTCTATTCAGGCCATTTAATATATATTATATATATATATTATATATATTTTGTCGATTTCCATTTAAAACGTATTTTATAAATTCGTTTATAAATCCATTTCAAAACGATTTCAACTTCATTACAATTTTCAAATCAAATTTGAATATTCCTTAATAAATTCGTTTTAAATTCATTTCAAAACGATTTCAATTTCATTTCAATTTTCAAATCAAATTTGAATATTCCTTGATAAATTCATTTTATATTCATTATAATATTAAAATGATAATATTTTGAACTGATTTTAATTATACACTGAATATTATTTAAAAATATTCGTTAATTCTGAATTGGAATCAGACTCAATCAATTACCACATAATTTCAGTTATATGGATTTCAACATCACATGTATACAACAATAATTATAAACAATCATTAAAAATTCATACAACATCCAGAGTGCATTTTACAACTGTATAAGCATTAGAATAAATAACTAACGCTTATACAGTTTGTCTGACATACCACTAATTATTGGGATCAGTGTATGTCAAATATTATCCCAATACCCGTGTGGGGTTTTCAAACAACAAATACAAATTATTATTTCAGTAGTTGGGCGATGTGTAAAATATTATCGTCCCAATCATCATCAGTTAAATATGTGTACATAAACAAATAGTCCGATTTGTAAATGAATATTTATTTCAACACATGAATATTTTATTCAGTTCATATATACAATAAAAATGATATTTTTATCGTTCAAATATTTTATTCAATTCCACATCACAACACAATACAGTCCATTCAATTCAAACAAACAATCATGGTCTGTACAATAAATGGTGTCGGGTGCTGCTAAGCACCGTCTACATCCTAGTATATATTTTACTGTAAAATAAATAAAGTGAGAAGGAGTTCTCACTTTTGGTTTCCACTCCGTCAGTGTTTATTTATGAATTTCTAAACAGTTTAAATTTGAATTCGCCTGAAATTCTAACGTGTTCTTTTTTGATTCTAGTCAGTTCCATGTTGTAGTGTTCGTTGTTGCGAGTCCAACGCAACGGACGGTTCGTAAAACGAACCTCATATCAAAAAGTTATGACATTGTTTGCGTTAATTACAAAATTGAATTAATTAATTAATTACACCTGCACCCTCTCTAATCCCATCGTCCTTCTGAACCGAATAATGCCAATTCCGTTGATTCCAAAAGCCCCACCGCGCTCCTCCATCACCTGACCAGACCAGGATCAGACAACCCCCTCTCGTCAGCCGCCACGCCACCGTCCTCCACCGTGAACACTTCGAAGCGCGAGCCCCCCAGCAGCCCTAAAAACTGATGCGAACAGCGCACCTTTAGGCCATAAATTTGTGCTCCTTAGTTCGCCAAACCCCATCAAACCCGCATGGATTTGAAGCCCTATCTATCCTCTTCGATTTTCCTTGAAGAACCCTACCCTAATTCGCCATGGTTTGGGAGATAATTGAAGGAGTTTGGTGGAGCGATTTTGTCCTTTTAAGCTAGGGCCGACGCAGTTCAGTTGTGAGGGAGATGGAGTGGATTTTTTTATACTTATATATATTTTTAATATTAATTAATTCCAAAAATAGTTGATTATCGTTATGAACTCCAAACGAATCCCAACGACTGTCGCCCCTAGCTAAATACCCTCATTCCAGACACAATGGGATATGTTTTGTAAGCCAATTCAACTGTTTTGATTAGTTTTTATCAAAATTAAAATATAAATCAATATATATAGAATTTGAATGTACATTTTAATTTACTAGGGCCACATACTAACTCCAAAAATTCACGAAATATAAATGTAGCTATGTTTTGACGATACGGTCCTAACAAAACTAATTTTGTCGAATCTGGAGACCGGTTGAAAAACAGTCATTTTCTGGTCGATCCAATTCAAATTTAAATTATCAAACACATTTAAATTTGTCACACTCACATATTAATCCCAAAAATTGTGAAAATTGGAATCTAGCAATAATTTGACATTCCGGATCCAACCAAAGTAGTTTCGTCAAAAACGGCAGTCGTTTGCAAAATGGTTGTTTTTAAGGGCTACATATTATATAAATTCCATAGCGTATAAATTTTCAACTGGACATAACTTTGTATTCCCGTTATGAAATCTGGATTTTTCACATTCTTTGAAAGATATAATTAAACAGATTCATATATTTCTGGTTTTACTGAAATCCGATTTATTTTGAATCCTGTACATTCATTTGAAATTTGAAATCGAATTTTCAAACTACCGCGCCAATTCTAACTCCTTTTATATTTAAAATAAATTTATTCATTCTAACTTCGATTTAAATAAATTTTTAGTCGTTATTATTTAAAATAAATCATTTTAAATATTCAAAATCCATTGAAATTGTTAAAGTAAAATTTTTAAATTGGTTCTGATTTTCCGGGTTGTTACACTTACGGTCTTCAATGATCCATCTTTATACATGTCCCTGCAAATTATTTTCGTATGCAAGGTTGATTCGAAGTGGTTTTTGTCTAGTTCCCATCCCGGTCTCTTCAAAATAACATGTCAAAAAGGTCAATAATATATTTCATTGGTAGTCGGGTTTTTAACTATCAATCATCATGGTATTGTCAAATAAATTAGCAGTTAATGCCTCTTCTATTCAAAATCATTCTTTAAACTCTTATCGATCTTTGAAACTCATTTCGTCGATTTAACATCGATTCCATTCATTTAACTTAATAAAACATCATTTGCTTCCATTATTCAGAATAATAAATATATTCTTAATTTTTAAGAATAACATATTTTCCAAACACCCTTTTTCGCCATATTTCATAAGATCACTTTTTATTCCATAAACTTGGAAATATTCCAATATATACATTCAATTCAAATCTCGCCACTAACGTTGCAGTATATTTAATTCAAATCTCATAACAAATGTTGCGTTATCTTTTTTTGGAAATAAATTAGTTCCAACTTCTTTTGTCGTTACAAACTAATATCATCCCTCAAAAATAGTGAAGCCGTTCAAGTTGGAGTATTTTATTTACCTCTCATACCTTGATCGACAACGTTCTAATCTTGGAATGGATACCAGTTCGTAACTCAAAACCAATATTATTTATAATATCAACCAAATCTTATTTACTCAATTTAATAAAATATTTATTTCAAACCATCACATTTCCTCAAATCCCTTTATTTACTTTCCTTTATGAAACTCGAATAACATTGTAAAATTCTATCATAAGCTCTTCCCCAAAAATTTACTGAATTTCTTTGCTTACTTGATTACTTCTCAAGTAATTCTTGTTTAAGAATGGATTACCTTAAATATAATCAACTTCACCGGTTTTGAAGTAAAAACAGTTTACTGCTTCATTTTCTTAAATTAGTCTAATAAATCACTTTTCAAATTATCAAACAAAAATCTTTGAACGTTGCTAATTAAAAAAAGCAAATTTAACTAAATAAATCTTATTGATCCTGAACAACTATTCATTGATAACTGTTTTGGTCAAACAGTTGACTAAGTCAACTTCAATTCATCACTTAGCCTAATAACTGAATTCCATTCCTTTTTTTTCAGATTAATATATTAAAATTGCTTGATTGTTTATTAAAAATAGTTATCCAAAAATAATAACCCAAACGTAAATTGTTGTATTATTCGCTTAAATTTATTTAAACGTCAAACCCATAATAATATTGTAAACCAATTCGTCAATATCGGTTTATTTTTAAACTTCATCAAACATGTAAAAATTAATTAAAAATCTCGTTTAGCAAAAAAAATATCAGTTATATTGGTAAAAATGGGGACCTCTGTCGCTCTCTTCTATCACCCCCTTTCTCTTTTACCGCCGCCTCGTCCACTTCGCGCCTAATCTCTTTCCAGTCTCGTTTTCTACCACGCCCTACGCCTCATCCCACAACTTTCGACGATGCCTAAAAGCAAAAAGTCCAAGTCCCGCCTCGTTAAGAAAGACGCCAGATCTGAGATCTCAGACCAGCCAGTGACGAATAATAACGAAGGCACATGTCTGGATTTGGCCTCAGAACTCGCTTCCTTAACTTTGCTACCGATATCTGGGCTCGGCGGAATAGATCCCTCCCCAGTCAGTTCACTGCTTGCTGGAATAAATGCTGACGTACATTGGAAGGATATCGTCAGTACAGTGAATGTTGATGCTGACTTTCGGAACCCGACAGGTAACAACCCTGGTAACTCGAAAAGTTATAAACTGCAAATTGGAAATATCGATGTAAAAGTAAACCTGGATGTGGATTTGATGAACAAAAGTTGTGATGTTAATTATGTGAAAATAATGTGGATGAACAATGTACTATCAAGCCTACCATTGCTGCTGTCACTCCTTGCATTGCAAACCAGTCAACTATGTCTATACCTGTTTCAAATCTTAGTGAAAAGTCTCCCCAGCAACCTGCTGTGAATATGCATCTGCCTGTGAACATTTCAAAACCTTCATACTCGTCTCTTTTAACTACGCTTCCTCGCTGCACAGGGAACTATTCCCCTCATGAATTTACTTGATCCTAAAAATCCCTGTCCTCCGGTTGAGATTGTCGAAATTGGTACTAAAATCTGGAAAAATCACCTTATGGGTTTCTTTCTTGACTCGGGTGTGCCTAATAATGATGTACGTGAGTAATGTCATAAATCATGGAACTTGAGGGGAGGCCTTTATGTAAATTATTTGAACGGATTGTAATTTTTTCAGATTTTCAGATGTGGAGGAAAGAAAGAAGGTATTAGAAGCTAATCCTCCTATTATTGGAGCGAAACCACTAATCATTACCCCATGGAATACTTCGATTGAGACTGTCAGATAGAGGGTGCTATCCATTCCGGTATGGACTATTTTCTCGCGGATTCCTTTGTTGTTGCAAACACTTCCAGGTTTGAATTGGTTGGCTAGCAGAATAGGTAATTTCAAATTTTTTGATGCTAATACAGAGAATAGATAGAAGCTTGTTTTTGCTAAAGCATTAATTGAAATATCTCCTAGCAATTTGCTTCCTACCAAGCTTTTAGTCTCAATAGATGGGTATGAAACTTATGTTGATGTTCAATACTCATGGAAACCAGATATATGCATTAAATGTCATTCTTTTGGATACATTAGTGAGGCTTGTAAACATCAAGTGAGTGTCCCCCTCAAGCCTAAATCTCCACTTGTAAAACCTCCCACTCGTATATGGGCTCCCAAGATCAAAGTGACTGATGTTCCCCCTAGTGATGCCGTTGTGATGCCTAAGAGTGATGTTCCCCCTAGAGATGCTGTTGTGACGGCTAAGAGTGTTATTGATGCCGCAGTTGTTTAGATCTTTCAAGAGAAATCTTGGGTACATTTAGGTTCTGTCATGAGGTATGATCCCATCAATAAGGTCTATTATATGTTTATCTCGGATGAGGAAGAAAGTAAGGAAGCTAGAATTTTGCATTGTTATGATGATGGAAATAATTTGAAACTTTACACTGACAATGTTTATGGGGAGTACAATGCTGACGTCCTGTCTGATGATTCTTGGGATAGGAAATATTTATATGATATGAACCATGCTGGTTATTTGCCTAAGATCGCAAGTCTTTTTGCCACATTGCTGGACGACACAGGCCCTGCATCTTCTACCTCATCTTCTGGCTGCACATCTTCATCTTCTTTGATGCACTCAACCATTGGAGATTAGTTGTTAGGTAAATTAGTAGTTGAAGCTTGCTTTACTTCACTCCTGTTTTCTCTGTATAGTGAGCTGGACACTTCAAGCCAGCATATGTGATGGACGAACCACTTTAAAAACCGTAGTTGATTGACTAATGTCAATCATCTATACTACTCTGTATTTTATTATTAGTTATAATAAAGGTGTTTGCGTTCACCTTAAAAACCGGTCGGCTTTGCTAAAAAAATCTCGTTTAGTTATACAATAATTTTTATAACTTAACTTTGTTAACTTGCCTAACGACAAAACAACGTTTTAACAAAAAGTGAATTATATGTCATTTGTTGGCAATCCCTCAATCAATACCATTTATTGATTCAAATCACAACAACGTTGAATTTTAATTCAACGTCAATATCCAAATAGGTTTGAATGTCATTTGGGATCCAATCAGTTCATGTATAATAATATAAACAAAACAACATAAATAATATATGAGGACTCCGGTTGGATCCTTCCAACCTGTTCTTCCCTACATCATAGCTCATTATATTTTATAATAATATACGAGATAGAAAATTAATCCAATATATTTAAATGACGATAATATAATCAACGTCAACCATTTAACCAACAATAGGCATCCAATCAACCAATATATATTATCAGTGATAAATTTTAATTATATGAATTTAATCACATCATAGAATTCCAAAAATATGTGAGAATGTGACGATCGCCCACAACCCCCTGCACTAAACAAGAGGAATGATGCGCTGAAAGGCATGCCAGGCGGCTATGGACGATCGTCAAGGTATGATAACACAAGCGGAACCTGTCGTAGAACTCACAACGCAAGGATAAAATATAATAGAACATATACAACAGGTATTATTAGTGAAGCAGAAAACACTAGCTTTTCGTAACAACTAGGAAGTAGTATCCGTACACTTGGATTACAATAATAGTGTTTATACAAATTGCCTCACTACAGCACTCGGAGAATAAAAAACAGCGGAGATCCAAATATTATATAGTAGAAAGATAATACGCCAGCCTACTGCTCGCCTCCGAACTACCACATCAACTAGAAATTATATTTGTTTTGAAATCAATAAATTATATTTGTATATGAAGGCGATATAGAATTATAAACTTATTAGATAAAATCAACTAGAAAGTTGATGTGTAAACGAGATTTATTAATAAACTAAAATATGAATGAGAAGTTATAAAATGACTCGATAAATGGGATTTGAACCTGTAATAGTATTTATGAATAAAACCAAGATTTGATTTGGTAATACGAGTCTAGATTTCCGTAAAGGGATAATATTCATATTTTAAAGTGAATAATGGTTTAAAAGTAAACGATTTGTAGCTTGGAATGGTTATAAGGAAAATTTATAAGGGTTTATAAGTGATAAATTCAAAGATGAATTTTGAATGCAAGTGGAAAATATAGTTGACCTGAAATGATTAAATCATTCCAAAGTTTGGAACATAATCGAATAGAGATTATTTGAAAGAGAGTTATCGAGTAGAGATTATTCGAAAGAGAGTTATTGAGTGGAGATTATTCGAAAGAGAGGGATACAATAAAATTCGACTATATCGAATTCAGGAAAGTACTATTTACTTTCCATTTCAATCAACGTTTATTTATTTAATAAATTAATTAGTTATTATTTTATTTGCTCAAATTAATGAATTAAAGTTATATTTTTAAGATTTAATATCTCAAAGCATGGATTATAACACTATTGTTATAATCAATGATTTCCGTTAAAGAGGTGGATTTTTAACTTGAATTCGAGAGTTGCGTAAGTGATGTTTTAATTGAAGTTGTGAGCTTTGTCTATTTCGAAGTTAATAATGTTGTTCAGTTAAGGTTCGTGAGGTACTTATACCCCAACTTGATTTACTTCATTATTGACTAAGGAAAGGTTAAGGTTCGGCAGTAAAGAGTGGTTAGAAATACGATTGGTTAATGAGTGATTACTAGGTTGAGTTGTAGTAACGATGTTTTATATAACATTAGTATAAATACACATAAATGAGTTTTAGAAATGTTTTCCAAATATAATCAGAGATGTATTCTGAGCATAGAAAACGGAATGTTGTGCTTGATTAGAAAATCAGAAATGCAAATATAAGGAAATGTTTTCCGATGTTAATAACTTATATTTTCTAAATATAGAAATTATAAATGTGAATACAAGGAAATGTTTTCCGATGTTAGTAGTATATATTTTCTAAATAAAGAAAATAATAAATGCAAATATAAGGAAATGTTTTGCGAAGTTAATAACGTATATTTTCTAAATATAGAAAATTAGAAATGTGAATATATGTAAAAAAATGTTTTCCGATGTTAATATCGTATATTTTCTGGAGTATAGAAAATAAATAGTTTTTGAAGAAATGGAAATGTTTTTCCAAGAATCATGAGAAACCAAACGGGTTTTGAGAAATATCTGGGGGTAGATATGGAAAATGGGAAAAGGAGAAGTTGGAAAATAAGAAATTAAATTAAAGGGCTAAGTGTTGCTTGGTGGTTGATCGGTAGAATTTCTATTTGTAAGTAGGATTGTTGGTTGCATGGATGTTTCCTTTGATAGTTAAATAAATGACTATAATTTTTTTCCCATTTTATATTTCCATTGTCAATACGGAGAGATCGGGATTATGTTTATTATCCGAAAACCACTATGTGTAGGCATAAGCATTGTGAATCAAATATGCTAAAGATGATTGAAGATGGAGTAAAAGTGCAAGGGATGTTCTTTTAATCCTAGGTAGAAATTACCTAAAATGGATTAATGGAATAGTGCCTTCGCCTTGTCTAGTCACATGACAACTTGTATGGACGAACGCCTGATAGAGTATGCCTAACAAATCATATACATTGATCTCTTCAAACGTATTTATGTTTAATATCGGAAGAATTTATTTCTCCTAGCTTTATACCCGTAATATTTTTAGGGAAATCAATAAATGATTTTGGCATTTTTGACGATGCGACTCTATGATGTTAAAAATGTAAGTATGGCCTCAAGCTTCACAATAGAGAAATGACAAAAATCGACTGACACTAAGGCTATGTGGGTCGCTCCCATTAGGGTGTATTGTCACCTATCTAGAGAAATATTCACTTGCTTCTTTATTGTATCGTTGTTGTATGCTTCGAAACGGTTGTTGATCCCGACTGTTGGTGACAATATATTCGTTACACTCAAGCGAAATGAGTGGCTGGTTATGTATGGGACGGTTTGCAAGATGTTCTTATTGAACCTAGTGTATTCCTCTCTAGAGATACACTATCGGAAGGTGGTTCCATATCTTGTCATAGGTGGAAATCCATTCTTCAATAAGCGCTTTGCGGTTTTGATTGTGTACTATGTATATAGAGCATGAAATGCAAGCATTTCGGTAGACTGCTATTTATTTAATTTAGACATTTTTATTCTATTAGAAAAATATTGATTCAAAAAATGTTTTGGAATATCGTAAGGTAAAGCCCATTCGTATTTTTGTGTGGATCAGTCTTACGATTATTATTTCCTTTTAAATAATTTCTTAAAATATAAACAAACTGGTTAGAGTATACTCACACCACTCCCATGACTGACCCAAAGTTTATTTTGTTTTGTTTTATGCTAAACTCTTGGGTGCCCAAATTTGTATGGGTAGTCAAGTTGTCGGGATTTTAAAGATACACTTGTAATAGCTTGGAACAGGTGGCTTCAACATTCTATAGCTATTGTTTATTTTTGTTGTGTTGTACTCTGATAATCGTATGTACATAAATTTACAAATTTGTAATTCAAAAGTTATGTTATATAATATATTTTATTCATTCCGCTATGAGATTATCTACTCTGATTTTGATGTGATTTGGTTCTTCTTCTTATTTTATTCTAATATTTATTTCTTTCTATTTCTCACTCTCCAACTTCTTTCTATTAATGATCTGGTAAATTTCTGGTTCTTGATTAGTTGACATAATATTAATGTCGATAATCATGATTGGGAATTGTCGGGTTCTTACTTGGTATTAGAGCTGAAGGTTGAGTGATAACCTCGGTTCCGTGGTGTAACTCAATAAAGATCGGTTTAGCAATACCCTAGATTGAGTTTGAGTGTATATATATGAGTGAACGTATTTGTAAGTGTTGTAAAAATGTTTTATACTGTGCTTATTTATCTATTGAGCGGTATATGAATTCCACATTATGCGTTTAGCCAACATGATCAATATGGATTTATAAACACTTGGACAAGACAAATCGACATAACATTGGTTTACAGAGTTGGTAAATTAAATAATTTTACCAAGATTTTTTTTTTATAAAAGAAGTTTTCAAACTAGTTATAGTTTGATGGATGTTTGGTTGATTGGTGGTTGTACTTGAATAGTTATGGGTATTAACTACCTGTTGGGATAAGGTAATCTTATCTTTTGCATGGGTTGGTTAAGAGATTTAACCTGAGTAAAATTGTTTAATGTGAATTTAAACGAAGAAGAACTCATCTTAATTAAACTTATATAGAGTTAAAATTATATAAGTGAAATATTTAAACAAGGTTTATAAATGGAAATGGAAAGAAGTTGAGAATCAAAGATTTGAATTTACGGCGGATTTGGAAATGGTTTTTAAAGTTTTGGAAAACAGGTGTTTTGATTATTTTTAAGGAGTTTATGAAAATAAATGGAATTAAAGAATTTTGTAAGCATAGATTATTACTTGGGTCACTGGGAAATGATACCGCGGATGGTCATGAATGTAACAACCCAGATTTTGGTACCAATTTAAAGTTTTATTTTAATTGATTTTAATGGATTTTAGTGTTAAAATAATTTATTTTAATAATTAACGACTTGAAATTTGTTTTAAAACAAAGTAAGAATGTATAAATTTAAAAATTTAATTAAAACGAACTCGAAATGGCGCGGTAGTTTGAAAATTTGGTTTTGAATTTTAAATGATTATATAGAATGCAATATTAATCAGATTTTAGTAAAGCCAGAAACGTTAGAATCTACTTAATTATATCTTTCTAATGAATGTGAAAAATTGAGATTTCACTTTATAAATTGTAAGTTATGTCCAATTTAAAATTCAAAATAGTTGTTATAGAATTTATATATTTTTTAATAATATATAAGCCCTAAAAAATGGTCATTTTGCAAACGACCTCCGTTTTCGACGAAACAACATTTGTTGGATCCAGAATGTCAAATTATTGTTAGGTTTAAAATTTCAAGTCGTTTGGAATTAATATGTGAGCGTGGTGAATTTAAACTTGTTTTCAATTTCAGTTTAAATTTAATAAGCTAGTTAAAAGATCATTTTTCAAACACTCTCCAAATTCGACGAAATTAATTTTGTTAGGACCGTATCATCAAAGCATAGTTAGATTTCAATTTTCATAATTTTTGAAGTCAGTATGTGGCCCTAGTAAATTAAAATGTACGTTGGAATTTAATATTGAACGTTATATTAATTTATATTTTAATTTTGATAAAAACTGATCAAAACAGTCTGTAGTGACCCGCATTTTTAGCTGTTGAACAATTAATTTATTTAATTATTTAATATCGATTTATCGATATCGAGAACGTGAATTAAATAATATTGAATATTTAATTAATAATTATAATATAATAAAATATATTATAATGTCGAAATAGTCAGAAATAGTGAAATTCACAATATCGTGTGAATTGAATAGCATACGAGATTTGGTGGAGTTTCGATTCGAAATATAATAACGAATATATTCAATCGACGACAATTTGAACGTATAATTATAATATAATTAAAATCGAGCTCGAAACGACGCGGCAGTTCGCTATTTGGCGATTTGAACTTCAACTGAATGTACATGATTCGTTTTAAGTCGGATTTCTGTGAAACAAGAAACGTGTGGAGCTGGTGGAGTATATCTTTCTAGTGAAAGAGAAGAATCAGGATTTCGTCGTGTAGATTTTGAGATATGTCCAAATCAAATTTTGAAATAGTCGCTATAGAATCGTTTATCGACCGTATCGGTTCATCCAATATAAATAGAGATCGGGTTTGAATTTAGACAAGGTTCTTTTGGGAAATAGTGATAATTTAATTTTTAGAATTTTATGGTAATTTTTAATTAATTTAATAAGCAACTTTTTATTTGGAGTATTTGGCACCCTGTATCGACATTTCGGGGTTTCACAATATGAGTCCATCTACCGGTATTATTACATTTTTGGGACCAGAACACGTCACTCATTTCAATGGTATTTTTGTTTCTGTCCATAACAGTCCCTACGTGAACAGAATATTTCATAGTGGGGTACACTATGTTTTTAATTTGAAACAAACTAAACTGAATGGTTAACTGGTCAAACGAACTCGGAATTCAACGAAACAAGTTTCATACGAAACCTTAGGAAGAGGTCTAGTGAAACGTCAAGGCCTCATATTTTTAGGATTTTTTCTGGAATTGTTAGAAATTATTGCTCGGTGTTTTTCATCGATATTTTCTAAAGGATTTTTACAAACGGTGTCGGAGTTCGACGAAACCTGTCCCATTGGATCCGGAATGTGTTTTTACGCTAGGATCAACTTAGATTGTTAAAAACAGATATCATTTGAGATGTAATTTTTACGAAAAACTCATGGATAAGTTATACATAAAATAATATTATTAATCTATTCAAACCATTCCACTATAAAAAGGACTTAAGGCCCTCGTTAAAACCTAATCTCAATTCACTTCTTCCATCGAATCTGTAGCCGCCACTTAAATCATTTCTCTCCTTCAAACAAAAATAAAACGAGAGCAAATGGAAATCAAAAGAGAATCCAAAGTAAATCTATAAATCGTTGTATACATATATATGGGATGCTTGAAGGATCCTCTACAGCCCAGTATGGTTTTTAGTGTGTTCGAACATCAATTGTGTGGCGCATAAAATACACAGCGTTGGTTTTCTTGAGATAGGGCTTCGGATATTGGGAAATCGAGGCAATGATACTCATTTTGATGATGATGTTTGGATTGAACGAGTGAATCCGCACCTGCTATGACGATTTGGTGGGAATTGGGGGTAAAAATGTTCGGTGGCTGTAGGTCACGTTCGACATCGGGTTTCAGGAAGGTGGGGCGAGTTCAGGGATTTGGGTATGGAGGCGAAGAGGTCGCGAAGGAGAAGAGAATGGAGGTGGTGTTGGTTGGTTTCGATGAAGGAGGAGGGAGAACGGGGCTTGAAAAGTCTGGTAAATGGTGATGAGTAACGAGCAGGTCATGGCCGAGAGGATTGGGAAAAAAGGGTGTATAACGGCTTGGGCTTTAAGATGGATGGGCCAAGTTATAAAGGGGTGAGGCCTGGTTGTTATAAATCAAGTTTAATTTTAGTTTATATTATACGTTGAACTTATAATATCGATAACTTCCGCATACGATATCAGATTGATGAACCATAAGTTGCGTTGGGATCGTATGGACTGGAGCAACACAATGAGACTGACCGGGAGTGAATCTGAGCACGTTACAATTTATGGAAAAATAAATTGTCCGTCGCAGTCAAATAAACGCAAACCGTTATTTAACGGCTAACGCGCAAATGTGAGTAAATCTCACCAACTCTAAACAGTTTATAATTTCATGTTGTATCTTTAGAACTGTTAGAAATTGTCTAATTTACTGTGTGTTGATTGTTTGATTGAACTGCTAGTCAGTTAGTTAAATTTTTATATTGATTCTGTTTAACAAAATATATCATATGGAACTGAAAGTGATGTTATCTATATTGTCTAACATCTGTGATGCAGGGAAACAGGTTGGACGAATCCAACTGGATTCCTCAACAGATATTTTACTGTGATTTTTATATTGTGATATATAATCTGTTGTTGATTATATGTGTATGGACGATATTGAACATCGTGATTTGATATGAATGAATACCATAACATATCGAAATGTTGATAAAGGGATTTTCAAAGTGATATTGAAAATAGAATATTTATAAAATGGGATATTTATAAATAAGAGATATTTATAAAGTGGAATATTTATAAATAAGAAATGTTTATAAATTGGGATATTTATAAATAGGAGATATTTTAAAAAGGAAATAAATTCAAAACATTTCTTTTTGAATGGAAAGGCCTGTGTGGCGAGTTTGGGGATTTTCCCGATGCTCCCGATACAAAGGAGGTTATGGCGAATTTTCCCGGGAATTTAAGAAGCTATAATATTTTAAGAATAAATTTGAAAAGGAAATATTTGTAAACCATTTACAAATAGAAATGGGAAAGAGAACGTTATAAAAAGGAAATCATTTTTAAAGTGTAGAACCGTTATTTAAAAGTAAATCTTTTCAAATGAATAAAATGTTGTTAAAAAGGAAATCTTTATTAAGTGAATAAAGTTAATCGAATATAGACATTCGAAAGGAGAAATCGAATATGGTATTCGAAGTTAGTAAGTCGAATATGGTATTCGAAGTTAGTTAATCGAATATGGTATTCGAAGTTAGTAAGTCGAATATGGTATTCGAAGTTAGTTAATCGAATATGGTATTCGAAGTTAGTTAATCGAATATGGTATTCGAAGTTAGTTAATCGAATATGGTATTCGAAGTTAGTTAATCAAATATAGACATTCGGAAGTTAGTTAATCAAATATGTTATTCGAAAGGGGTTAGTCAAGTCGAGTTAGTCAAATAGAGTTAACCAATAGAGTTAATCAGTTAGAGTTAATCAGTTAGAGTTAACCAGTTAGAGTTAATCAGTTAGAATTAACCAGTTAGAGTTAATCAGTTAGAATTAACCAGTTAGAGTTAATCAGTTAGAGTTAACCAGTTATAGTAAATCAGTTAGAGTTAACCAGTTAGAGTTAATCAAATAGAGTTAACCAGTTGGAGTTAATTAGTTAGAGTTAATCGATTAGAGTTAAAACGAACTAGAGTTAATCAAATATAGTTATTTGAGACGGAGTTAGTCAAGTTAGTCGAGCCTAGTTGATCGAATCGAATTGGTCGAACCAAGTAAGTCGAGTTAGTCGAGTCAAGTTAAGTTAGTCGAGTTAAATAAATCGATGTTAGTTTCATCGAAAGGAGTTATCGATGTTAGTTTCATCGAAAGGAGTTATCGATGTTAGTTTCATCGAAAGGAGTTATCAATGTTAGTTTCATCGAAAGGAGTTATCGATGTTAGTATCATCGAAGGAAGTTATCGATTATAGTTTAATCGAAGTGAGGTTTTTCAAAGATGAGATATTTGAAAAGGAAGAGTTATCGAATATTAGTTGATCGAAGTGAGATTTATCGAACAAGAGTTATTCGAAAAGAGATTTTCGAATATAGTTTATTCAAAAGTAAGATTTTTCAAATATGAGATATTTGAAAAGGAAGAAGTTAATCGAATATAGGTTATTCGAAGAAGAGTTAATCAAATAGAGATTTCTCGAAGAGTGTAAATCGGCAAATTCGATTATATCGAATTCGGGAAAGTACTTATACTTTCCAGTGTCTAAATAGAGATTTATTTATTTATTTATAAATAAATAAGGGTTAGGTTAATTATTCACCAATAAGAATAGAAGTTATAATTAAAGTTAGATAATTCGAAAGTAGGGATTATAATGTTATTGTTATAACCAATGTTTTAAATATAGAAGTGGACTAGTAAAATTGAATCCGAGAAAGGCGTAAAGAAGTGTTAAAGATTAAAAGATAAACTTTGACCATTTCGAAGTTATAACGTTGTTCAGTCAAGGTCTGAGAGGTAATTATACCCCAACTTGAGTGAATTCCTTCTTAACTAAGAAATGGTAAGGGTTGATCGTAAAGGAGTTTTGGAAATGTTTTCCAAATGAGAATCAGAAATGTTTTCTGATAAAAGAAAATAAGAATTTAGAATATAGGGAAACAGGAGATAAGTAAATAAATGAACTAAAGAGATTAATGTTAAATGATGTTTGTTCGATATAATTTCCATCGGGGAATAATATCGTTGTTTGCACACTTATTTTCTTTGATGGTTAAATCACAGACTATCGAAGTTTTGACCATTTTAACGTTGTTAATATGGAGAGACCGGTTGGATTTTTATCTAAAGAACCACTCTGTATTGGCATAAGCGTCACGAATCATATATGCCAAAGATAATTGAAGACGGAGTAAAAATGCAAGGGCTATCCTGTTTACAGAATAGTGCCTTCGGTTTGTCCAGTCCCAGGACAACTTGTATGGACGAAGGTCTGACAGAGTATATCCAATGGATCGCGTAAGTTGATCTGTTCAAACGTATTCACGTTTGGTGGCGGAGGAATTCGTTTCTCTAAGCCGTATACCCGTGTTATTTTTGAATAAGTCAATTTGTGATTTGGCGGGTATGACGATGTGACATTCTAAGTGAATGAGGATGACTTGTATGAATGAATGTCTAACAGAGTATTTCCAGACGATCACGTACATTGATTTCTTCAACCGTACCAAGAGTGGAAGCAGAGAAGGAAACTTCTTTTAAGCCGACACGTAATGTACTGTTGTAAACATCAATTAGTGATTTTCGATGGACCTAACAATGTAGCATTCGAAGTGAATCTGATGTGATGATAAAGCGTAGCTTCTAGCCTCATCAACCGGTAAATGACAGAAATCGGGCAGGCAGCATGGCTAAGTCGGTCGCACCGAAGTAGGGTGTATAATCACCTATCTAGTGAATATTCATTTGTTTCTTAAATCTATCAATACTGTCCCATATATATACGGGAACGGTTGCTGATCCCAACCGTTGGTGACATACATTCGATACACTCAAGCGAAATGAGTGGTCGATCATGTGTGGCTGAGTTGCAAGATGTTCTTGTTGAACTCTAGTGTATCGTTCCTAGAGTACACTGATCGGAAGGTGGTTCCATACCTTGTCATAGTTGGAAATCCAATCATCCAATACGTGCTTGCGATTTTGATTGTATACTATACATGTAGTAACGTGAGATGCAAGCCTTTCTGCTAGATTGATATTTATTTGTACTTAGACATTATTATAATATCAGAATGATATTGCTTTGAAAAGTTATTTGGATTCTCATAAGGGAAAAACCCGTTCCGTATTCCCGGTGTGGTCTTATGAGATATCATATACCTGTTTAAATGATTTGAGTTTATTCACACCAGTCCCATGACTGACCCGGAGTTTATTTTGTTGTTTTCCCTAAACTCTTGGGTGCCTAAATTTGTACGGGCAGTCAAGTAGTCGGGATTTTACAGATACTCTTGAAGAGCTGGAGCAGGAGGCTTCAGGATTCTATAGCTATTATTATTTCCGCTGTTGTTGTAAGTGTTGTACTCTGATAAGTGTTATTGTATACATATACTGATGTTATTTCAAAGATATGTTATGTTATATTTTATTCGTTCCGCTGCGAGATTCGTGTTTACTCTGATGATGATGTTCTTCTTCTTCTTCTTCTATTCTATAAGTTCTATCTTATCTATCCTCACCCTCTGTCTTCTTTCTATTAGTTTCTTGAATTTCCAGTGCGATTTGGGTTGGACTTGTGTTATTTAGTCAGCTCAAATTTCCCCGGATTTTCGGGTTACTACACAGTCGAATTGGCTTACGAAACATATTCTATTATGTTCGAAATAGGGGTATTTGGCTAGGGGCGACAGTCATTGAGGTTGATTTGGAGTTCGGGACGTTAAATAATTAAAGGGTGAATTAAATATAATATAATATAGAGTATATATTCTCCTTTCCTTGATCAAACCCAAGTCAAAACACGTTCATGGTCAAATATTCCTGAAGCCGCCATTCTCTAAGTCCATGGCCAAGAGCTCATCACCTTCCTCCCCTCTGATCTCCTTATCCGTTCGCCCATTCGCCAAGCCTCTAACTGGGAAATGTTCGACTAAGGGAGATAGGTGTTCTCAATGGTCGAGAACGGTTTTTATCTCATGAAGTATGCAAAATCGTGGCCCAAACCACTGACAGTCATGCACGATTTCTGGATGATAGGGGGTGTCAAGTGCAAGGCTGTTGGCGATGGAGGAATCTCAGGTGAAGGTGGTTCTGGTGGTTCCTTCAGATCGAGGTCAGTGCCTTGTACGTCGCGCGAGTGGAGCTTTAATTCTCGTAATGGGTTTTCGCGGTTAATAGAATAAGAACGACGAGGGAGATAGGTTTAAGGAGTTAAGTTAATTAAATTAAATTTTTAAATGTCATTAGTTAATTATTTAATGTAATTAAATTTTAAACTGTCGTATCTTTTTCATATGACATCGAAATTCAGTAAGATTGGGTGTGTTGGAATCGTGTGATCGAGCTCTACATAATGGAGCTGACCAGAACAGAAATGGAGCTAGTTACAGTTTCTAGTAAAATTTAAACATCAATTTTAATTTGACTCAAAATAAAATCTTCAAATAAAGACTGACAGAGTGGAAACCAAAAGTGAGAACTCTCTCACCAAAATTATTTTTCCAGTTATTATATCTGTGACTGAATAAGTATTTATTGCCTGTGATTGCTATATTTGGTTGGTGGTTGTTGGTTGTTTACAATTTTAATATTATTATAATTATTAAACTTTGAAAATATACATTGTTAAATAAAACGTTTGTATTATGAAGTATGCTCACATGGACTATGATGTAAACCTCACACGGGTATTGGGACGATAATTTTATACATCACCCAATTATTTGTTGATGATTGAAAACCCTACACGGGTCTGGAGATGATAATTAATTCACATATCCCTTAGATTTAATTGTATATCGACCGGTTGATTGACAAATTGTTATAAGCGTTATTTGGCTATTTAATGCTTATGCAGTAGTAAATTGCACTTTGGTTGTGAATGGAATGTTTAATAGTTGTTTATCACTATTTTTGAATACATGTGATGTATGGAAACCATATAAATAAAATTATATAGTAATTGATTGAGTCTGATTCCAATTAAGAAATAATGTATATTTTAGAATAATATTCATTGAAGAATCAAAATAAGATTTTGATGTCCGATTTTGGATGGACATGAAAATATATTGAAATATGTGAAGCCAAGTTAAGCAGATATACGTCATTTTTACTCGAACGAAATTTTCTGTCAATTTTATTCATTTTATAATGAATATCGAAAAGATTTGATTTCAAAATCTGATATTTTGAAAATATTATCATTTTAATATTATAATGATATGGAATTTTCAATTTTGATTTAAAATTGAAATGGAACTTAAAATCATTTTTAAATAAATCTTAAACGTTTTATAAAATACGTTTTAAATGGAAATCGACGATATATATATATATATATATATATACATACATATATATATTATATATTTTAATGGCTTGAATAGAACGTGTCGTGTGGTGATCGTTCACGAATTTCAACCATTGAATTCAAATTGGCGTAACGGGATATTTGACCATTGGATTCTCCTAAAACCAGAATAGTTGGGTTCGTATCGAAAAGAGCTTTCGAACGATAATAAGAGATTTGAAATCTAACGGTTAGATTTTAAGATATGTCCAAATCAGTTTTGGAAAAGGTCGTTATGGATGCAGTTCATTGGCCGATATTGGAAACCGACTGTAAGGGCCTTATTCAAATTATTAAAAATCTGAATAAATTATGTAAAATCATAATTAATGATTTGGAAAGAATTTTGATGAAATATTCCACGACTATAAAGATAAAATATTTTTTTTATTTGAATAGGTTGTTTATCAACTAGAATAAAGAACTGAAAAGGAATTGAAATGGTTTTAAAATAACCAAAATTTTCCAATGTATGAATTGGAAAGGATTTAATGGAAATAATCTTCGGAATATTTCGATATTGGATTCCATGATTATATGGATATTGTTGAGGAATTTGGAAGATATAGTTATCATTATTCCCAATACGATATCCGTTAGTTTTAGAATTTGATATTGAATATAAGTCGATATAATTTCTATTCAGAGCATTGTATTTAATATCAAATGGGATTTTGGGTTCACCGTGAATGGTGTCTTCAATAACGCTATTCTTAAACTCAGTTGAGAATAGAATAAACCTTTTAATTAAGATTCATAGAAGTTTACCAATTAATTAATTTAATTGGAATTGAAATAAAGGTTGATTTTGGGTTTATCGTGAGCAATGTTTTAAATAACATTTGTTCTTCAACCCAATTAACAGTGAAGTTAGGATTTAGAATTTATAATCTTTTAATTAAGATTTAATGGAAATTGTCTAAAGTAAAGTTTTCCAATTTAATGTATTAAATTGGAACTGAATGGAACTCGATTTAGTGATAATCGGGATGAGATTCTGTGAAGGAAGACCATTACTATTTATGAAATTTAAAATGCCTTGCCGTTATTTCGTTTATAGTTCTAGTATGATACGGAAATTTATATCGATTATATACTGTTATGAATTTCGTGAAAGTTCTATTTTAATGGAAGAGGATTTTACGTTTATTGTGAATAATGTCATAAATGACATTTGTTCTTTAACCCAAGTAAAGTCATAATTTATTCCTACAATTTGAATAATCATCAAGTAATGATTTTTGAGATTAAAACTGAACTAGAGTTTTAATGAATATTTAGGTTGATTAAAAATGAGAATGCAATCATTAAATTTATCGAATTCATGAAATGATCGAGAATGGAGTATCACCAGTTTTACTCCAGGCGATAATTAAATCTTAAATTAGATTTAAATGTGAAATGGTAACTAAATTTACCGATAACCTAGTGGGTGTTAGATATGGAGTACTACTAGTTTTTCTCCATGGGATTAATAGGTTGGGATTGGAAAAATAAAATAAATGATTACTTCGATAAGGCTCGATAATCCCGACTAGTTTGATAAACCTCAATATGGTTTAAGATTGTTAATGGATAATACAAAATATTTTGCAATGGTTTTAAAGAAAGAATTAAACAAGAGGTTTAAATGAATTAAATCTTTGATAAGATTTATGGGAATGATTCCCAATGTAATGAATATTTGAATAAAAGAATATTCTGGATTGGAATGAGGCATACAATGTGTTTTTATAGCACTTGATTATAAGATACGTGAGTTATTCGGAAAGACCGGGTTTAACCCATTTTGAGTAACTGATACGACGATTAAAAGTCGAAGATTTGAAGGCGGTGGTTGAAGATTGGCAATCTTTACATCAAATGAATTACTACTGATGCCCTGGATTTGGGTAGCTCCCATGAGGGGGTTATAGTGTTAGTTGTCCAGACGTACTTGTTGATTGTACAGATATGCTAGGGCCTCTCTCCTATATTGGACATATGGGACGAGGAATGAGGTGCCTCCAGTTTCGTTCAGACCCGGAACGGACTTGCAAATGGATGGTATGTCTGACATTGTATTCCTTTATACTATATTCGTTGATCTCTACTAAATATATATCTGTTTGGTGGCGAGAATTTATTCTCTTGCTTAACACCCTTCTTTGAGACGTACGAGCTTAGAGGTTATATAGTGGTAGAAATCAATGGTATGGTATGGATTGACAATGTGACATGCTAAGATGCATGGATTAAGGCTTTTGTTGAAAAGCAGGGCCTTGTGGTTGATGATCAAAGCACAACTTTAAGTAGCAAGCTTTGTGTAGCATTAATTCGCGATCCTCACACATCAGTATGATGGTGAACTAATGGTTAGATTAGTATACTTTCGCGATGAGGATAGACGACAACTTTTAGGGTTGTCATGGATTCGGTCGACCGAGATACGCTGGGTGTGGTCGCTCCACCCTAGTAGGGATAGGGCTTATACCTGATTCCTAGATGGATAGAGTGTAACAACCCGGAAATTCAGAACCAATTTAAAAAATTATTTTAAGAAATTATAAATAGAAAATGCGTCAAAATTAAAAAATATATTAAAAGATTACATTTTTAATGTAATAAAAGAAAGATAAAAAAGATTACATTTTTCATGTAAAATAGAATGATTAAAAAGGTTCATAATTTAACAGAAATGTGTTTACATGAAAAGTACATTTTTTTGAAATATGATTCATTAAAAAGATTCTTGTTGTGATAAAAATGTAGTAACATAAGAAATCACACTTTTGATGAAATACGATATTTAATCATGTGTTTTGAAATATAAAAAGTTGCATAACTTAATAATCAGAGAAAATGAATCAAACATTCATTTTTCCTTTTATTCCCTTTCTCTTTACTTTTGAAATTTGAATGAATAATAAGTGTGGTCCCATCATGCCTAGTCAGCTGATTAAATTACTTTGTAAACGACTATATGTGAAAAGACACATTAATGGGTTTATTTGCAAAATTATAAATTAAATATTGTTTTATTATAAATACACAAACAAACAAAACCCTAATCTATCTTCTACAGCCGCCGTCCTCCTTTTCTAATGGCCTGAAAGCTTTGAAAATGAATCCCTAAATTCTCCCTCTATGCTTCGAATTAAAACAAATCTCCAACACCAAATTCAAGAGCTCTTCAAGATCCTTAATTCTATATGGTTAAGATCATATTTACTTTCACGGATTGGTGGATTTTTAACAACAAAGTGGATGCGTTTGGGTTCATTTTTCGGGAGAAAGGGGACGGCGAGTGGCGAGAGGATGCGGGCGGTGGTGGAGCAAAGGATGGGCTTCGATGTAGTAGTCTCTGATCGGGTTGTAGTGGCTTATGATGATGTGCGATTGGAAGGAAGGAGCAGAGCGACGGGTTCCTGTAGAAACGTAGGAGTAAAGAAAGGAACGACAACGTTTTTGGTGTTGTAATCAAAAGGTTAACATTTGTTGTTGTTTAAGAATGTAATTAAATCTTTAAAAAGCCATAACTCATTCAAATCTTAAAGAAATTCGATGATTTATGTTTCGATGGAATTGTATCAGCGAGCACTACATTTCAGAACTTATTTGGACAAGGACAGTAGCAGTTGGGATTTTTAGTAAAATTAAACGCTGTTTAATTTTATTAAAAACACGGTGAGATTTTTTATTTTTAAAATTTAAAATTAAAACAAATTGTTATGCATTGGAAATCTGTATTTATTTGTTGTTAAAATTCATGTTGTTAGTGGTACATGATCTGATTGTTTGATGTTATTTGTTGTTCTGTTGATATGATGGAATATTGTTGTTGTATTAGAATTGGCAACATAAAAGTGTAAATTTTTTTGTATTAAAATTGACAAAAATAAAAATGTCAATTTGTTAATTTAGATTATTGTCAAGAACAAAAATAACATTTTTGGTCATAAATGTCATGCATTAGGATTAAAATAACATTTGTGGTTGTAAATGTTATGCATTAGAGATTAAGATAACATTTTTGTTATAAATGTTATACATTAGAGAAAAGTAACATTTTTGATAGAAATTTGCTATGTAAATAAAAATAACATTTTTGTTTAGAAATGTATATTTAGATTAAAAATGGCAATTTAGTTACAAATGTTTTATTAAAATAAAATTGTCACTTTTGTTGAAATTAGAGTCAACAATATAAAATAATCATTTTTGTTGAAATTAGAATCGATAAATTAAAATGTCATTTTGATGTGTTAGAATTATCTATCATATAAAAATACCATTTTTATGTCGAGTTAGAATTATTGTATAAAATACCATTTTTATGTCGAGTTAGAATTGTCATCTTTTATTGAATTAGGATTGACGATATAAATTTGTCATCTTTTATTGAATTTGAATTGTTGATATAAATTTATCATCTTTTATTGAATTAGGATTGACAATATTAAATTGTCATTTATTAGAATGATGATATGTTGGATTATATGTTATGTTAAAATGAAATTATCATTTGGTTAGGAATGTCATGTCAGTATAAATTATAATTTTAGTGATGAAATGTCAGGTAGTATAAAATTGTCATGTTAGTATAAAATGTCATGTTAGTGTAAATTATCATTCTAGTGATAAATATCATTTTTAGAAGCATGTTATGTTAGAATTAAAAATATCATTTTTTTTAGAATCATTTATGGTAAAAATTAAATTTGTCATTTATGTTAGAAATTAAATTTGTCATTTATGTTAGAAATTAAATTTGTCATTTATGTTAAATTAGATGTGTCATTTAATTGGTATAAATGTTATGTTAAATTAGATGTGACATGTAATTAGTATAAATGTTATGTTAAATTAGATGTGTCATTTAATTAGTATAAATGTTATGTTAAATTAGACGTGTCATTTATTTAGTATAAAAGTTATGATAAAAAAATAAGTCATTTATTTAGGATGTGTTTATGATAAATAAATATGTCATTTAATTAGGATATGTTTATGTTAAATGAAATGTCATTTTATTAGATAATGCCATGTTAAATTAAAATTAACATTTATGTTAGAAGAATGTCATGAAAATTCAAAATAACATTTTTGTTAAGAAATGTATATTTAGATTAAAAATTACATTTTGTTAAGAAATGTATATATAGATTAAAAATAAATTTTTGTTAAGAAATGTTTAATTAGATTAAAGATAACATTTTTATTAGAAATGTTTATTTAGATTAAACATGTCATTTTAGTAGAAATGTTTATTTAGATCAAACATGTCATTTTTATTAGAGTTGTTTACATTAGAAATAAAATAACATTTCTGTTATAAAATGTTACATTGAAATAAAACAACATTTTTGTTTAAAAATGTTGCATTAGAAATAAATAGCATGTTGCATTAGAAATAAATAGCATTTTTGTTATGAAATGTTGCATTAGAAATAAATAGCATTTTTGTTATAAAATGTTGCATTAGAAATAAATAGCATTTTTGATATAAAATGTTAAGTTTGACAAAAATATCATTTTTGTTATAGAATGTTACATTCGTATAAAAACATTATTTTGTTAGCAAATGTTGCAACACAATAAAAAAAATCATTTTATTAGTATATGTTATGTTAAAACAAAACATGTCATTTTGTTAGTATTTGAAGTGTTAAGTAAAACATGTCATTTTATTAGCATATTGTTTGTTAAATAAAACATGTCATTCTATTAGCATATTGTTTGTTAAATAAAACATGTCATTCTATTAGTACATGTTAAAACAAAACATGTCATTTTGTTAGTATTTGCTATGTTAGATAAAACATGTCATTTTATTAGTATATGTTATGTTGAAATAAACATGTCATTATATTAGGATTATGTTTTGTAAAATTAACATGTCATTTATTAAGGATCATGTTTTGTAAAATAAAAATGTCATTTTTATTGTATTAAAATTTTCAAAAATATAAGTATAATTTATGTTCATTTAGAAGTATCGTTTATGTTCATTATATTAATGTCATTTATTTTCATTTAGAATTGTCAAAAACGAAGTATCATTTATGTTCATTTAGAAATGTCATTTATGATTGTCAAAGATAAAATTTACATTTTTATATGTCGCGTATACATTAGTTTTGTATACATATTAAAATTTACATTTTCATATGTCATTTAGATTTGAACATATTTGCCAAATAAATTTGTCATTTAGATTTAAACATATTTTGTAAATAAACAGGTCATTTAATTAGAACTGTCATTTAATTATAAATGTCATTTTATTAGAAAATTTATCATAAGTTAAAATATGATTTGTGCTAGATTAAAACATTATCATTATAATGTTATTATGGTAGTGAAATTAAATTATAAATATTTATTTATAATTTAAACAAATGAAAATTCGTTAAATAGAAAATAATTCAAACTGAATTGTAATCGGTTAAATTCTTTATCCAATGATTTATTTATATGAACTGTTGTTGGCTGAAAACCCCACACGTGTAACGACCCGAATTTCCGTACTCTTTGAGTCGACTAATAACATCACACGCCCAACCCAAATTGCACAGAAATACGAATCATTATTAGAAAGAAGTTAGAGGATGAGAAATAGAAAGAAAGAAATATTAGAATAGAAAAAAGCGAAGATCACAATCTCACAGGGGAACAAATAAAATATATTAGATAACATAAACTTTGAAATACAAATCAGTAACTTTGTATACGTACCATCATCAGAGCACAACAGTTATCTCTGGAACAGTTATAAACACCTGTTTCCAGATACAACACAATACAAAGCAGAAAATTTAATAGTCTATAGCTAACCGATGAAGCCTCCTACTTCGAGCTCTTCCAAGTGAATCTGAAAAATCCCGACTACTTGACTGCCTGTACAAATATGGCACCCAAGAGTTTAGGGAAAACAAACAAAATAAACTCTGGGTCAGTCATGGGACTGGTGTGAGTAAACTCCAACCATTTGTTTAACTTTTAAAAATCCCTTCGAAAGAAAAGATAATCGTAAGACCGATCCACACATAAACATGGATGGTTTTTTTACCTTACGGTAACCCAAAACATTTTGATATCAAAATCTGGTGATGTTATAATAATGTCTACATCAAATAAATAGAATCTAGCGGAACGCTTGCATCTTACGCTCCATATATAATATAAAATCAAAAACCGCAAGACGCTTATTGGAGATTGGATTTCCAACATGACGAGGTATGGGACCACCTGCCGATAGTGTATCTCTAGAGGCGAATACACTGGGTTCAACAAGAACGTCTTGCAACCCGGCCCTCACATGACCGACCACTCATTTCGCTTGAGTGTATCGAATGTATATCACCAACGGTTGGGATCAACAACCTTTTCCCGAAAGGGACAGCGTCGATAGATTAAAGAAGCAAATGAAATTTCTCTAGATAGGTGATTATACACCGTAATGGGAGCGACCCACATAACCATGCTGCCTGCCCGGTTTTTGTCAATTTCCGGTTGTGAGGCTTGATGTTTGAATTATCTTCCAGAACATCTGGCCACCATTCACTTTGAATGCCCCATCGTCATACCCGCCAAATCACAAATTGACTTCCCCAAAATTATCACGGGTATAAAGCTAAGAGGAACGAGTTCCTTCGCCACCAAACGTAAGTACGTTTGAAGAGATCAACCTACGCGATCCGTTAGATATACTATGTCAGACATTCGTCCATTCACGTTGTCCTGGGACTGGACAAACCGAAGGTACTATTCTAGAAACAGGATAGCCCTTGCATAACTCCGTCATCAATTTTCTTCATCCTATTCGATCGCAACGCTAACGTCCATACAAAGTGGTTTTTAGATACTGAATCTGATCCCGGCCTCTCCGTATTGACGACGGAAAAATGGTCAAAAACTTCGATAGTCGGTGATTTAACTACCAAAGAAAAATAAGTGTGCAACAAACGATCTTATTTCCAGGTAGGAATTCGATCGATCAATCATAAATCAACATTGGGCCCCTTTAAATCAATTTCTTATTATATCACCATTTACAATTCTTATTTCCCATCTTTCGTATTCCTTTAAAGCTTGATTTCCCCTCTCGATTCTGTGAAAAACCTTTTCAATTTTATGATTCCTTTATTCGAGAAAATATCTCTTATTCCAGTTAGAAAACATTTCTAATATTCATGAATCCTTATTTCCTATATTCAGAAAATATACATTATTAATATCGGAAAGTATTTCCGAATTCCCTTTCTTAATTCCTCGTTGACCAAACATTTCATTTTAACAACAGCGTTACAATCGCTGTTTCCAAATATTTGACTTATAAAACATTACTTTTAACAACAGCGTTACAATCGATGTCTAGAATTATAGAACACTTATTATAACAATAGCATTAAGATCGCTGTTAAAACAGTTATTATAACAGCAACGTTAAAATTTCTATTTAGATTTACCAAAACATTTATTATAACGACAGCGTTTATAATCGCGATAAAAATGCAACTTGTATTTATTTATTTTATCATCACAGATTCAAATCTCAGTCGTCGAGTCACTTAATAAACCCACATCATATGTTATTTTAGTTTCAAATTATGTTTATAAAACTACTACGGACATCTTTCCTTTTATATAAAACGATTCGATTTCCTTTCCAAACTTCTATACATTCCATACTTCTGAAATCAAATCCGTTGATTTTATATTGTAAATAATATCTCAATCCAAATTTCAATTTATAACTTCTATTTAGAATTTTTCATAAAATATCTCGTTTTTATTACGAACGGTTATGATCTTATTTATATTTTCTTTATGACAATTAGGTTCAAAATCTCATTTCAATTATCGATTTCAAAATCCATTTCCCTTTTTCAAAACTTTGAACTTATATTTCAATTCTTCTAAAAATACTTCACTTAATTTATAAACACTTATAATTCACCTCTTGTTTTATCCATTTAAAACAAGTTCTTATTTCCAGTTAATTCGAAATTAAATTCCCTTTTAAAATCCCCAATTTATTTTCTTTATTAGAAAATATTTTTACCTTTCGGTATTTAAATACCAAAATTCTAAGGCTAGGGTAATTCAAACACAACATGATCAATCACCGATCAAATATCACATCATAGATCATAATAAATAATAAAAAGATTAAATAAAATGTTGAGGAATCTAGTTGGATTCCTCCAACCTGTTTCCCTGCATCCACAGATGTTAATTAACATCAATAATATTATTTCATATCAATATGAAATAACAGGTCTAATAACCGATCACCCATGTAATTCATATCAACCAATTTTATCAACTATTCAACCAAGCAGCCATCACACAGTATAAAATAAATTTAAAAACTCATTTATATAAAAATATAAATGGGTCAGAGTTAGTGAGTTTACTCACCTTGTTTTGCAGTTGACAGTTCTGCTTTGGTTTCGTTTAAAACCAAACAAACATTCGATCCTATTATGAAATTCCAGTTGCTTCGTTCTCAACCATATCAGTTCCATCATGCAGATTTCTGATACCGTATGACACGGTTATTAACATTATAAGTTTATAAATCAATTTTAATTTATCATTACCTTAATTAATAAAATGTTATTAACTTTAAATGTTCATTACCGCTACAATTAGAGTCCCAAATCCTTCTTCGGCATTCACGAATAACATGGCTGCTCCTTCATTACAAATGACCTATCCAGCTCCACCAACACTTTAACATTATCCCACCACCGATTCAAATGATCAAAGCCCACTTGTCGATCACCGTTCTGTTCACCAAACAATGCATTACTCTTCCAATAAACGAAGAAAGCCAACTCTTTCAAATACACCATTGTCGTACTGTTTTAAACGCTTAGATCTCCTTCATTCCCCAACTGTTCACCAACGCAATGTATACATACACCATAAGTTTTGGCTTTAATCAAATTAATAGGATAATTACTTAGTTGAATTAATCCACACATTTTACCTTCACGTGATTAGCCACTCAATTGCTTCCTCATCCAATTAACACACGCACACTATGTAACACCCCGTAATTCTGTTAATATAAATATTCACAAATTAAAGAATAATAAATCTCAGACGTGAGAATTATGGGGATTGGGTTGCGCCATTGTGTTCGTCTCGGAATTCTAGTGGAGATAGAGTCCGAGTTTGCGGGAAACAAGTAACGGATGAAAGAGTTATGGACGAACGAAGTTTGGTGGCAAAGTAGAGAAAAAAAATATAAATGCACTGGCGCACTTGGGAAGTGCGCCAGTACATGTTTACACTGGCGCACCTGCCAAGTGCGCCCAGGCCGAGGCTGGAGCCTGCACAGCTTTCTGGTTCAGGCTGACCCGTGTTGTTGAGTCCATTCTGACTCCTTGCTGAGTCATTAGGGCTGACTCATCACCCTATCATAATTGAATGGTTTTGATTAACCCTAAGAACATCCGACAGCTTAAATTAATTTATAACACTATAAAAAGACCCCTATACCCAAACCCTAAATCGAAAAAAAAAACAAAGACCATGGCCGTCATGCTTTTATTTTGAGCCCTAGAGTAGCCGCCACCAAAATAAAGATAAAGAACAGCAACCAAATCAGAACTACCCAACCCTAACATCGATTCTTCATCAAAGGAGCGCTAATTCGACTGCTTTTGAGTGGTGAGTATGATAATCTTAACAAGATTATTAGCAAACTAATTAGGTTAAGATGTGATATGGATCATAAGAAAATGATGTGAATTGTCATATATGTTGTTGTAAACCTTATGCTATCATGTATGTTGTAAATCCTATGTTATGTGATGATGATATCCTATATGTTGTAAATCATGCTATGATGATATTATATATGTTGTTGCAAGTTTCTATGCTAAGTTGCGATGTTACAAAGTCATGATGTTATTATTTATGTTATAGTTAGCTTATGCTTGATCAAATCATGATGTTGGTTATATATATGTTTGGGGCTATGATGGTTCACATGATAAATCACATGTACCTATGCAAGTTTAGATTGATTAGTATGTATAATCTCACATATCCTATGACATCTATTTAGATCTAAAATTAGGTTATAACATGTGTGAGTTCTATGATGTTAGTTTACACCATCATTATGTTGCATAAACCACATATGCAAGTTTATACATGAATTTGGATTATGATCATATTATGTAAATTGTGACATTTTACCAAACAAGTTGACACCTTTAGATCCATGACATGTGTAGCTTTATGCAAGTTGTAGTTTTTGCCTATGCAAGTTTAGGTGTTGTACATCTATCACACATGCAAGTTTCACCCCTATTATGATTAGATCTATTTTATTTGTCTATATGCTGTGATAATTTATCTCTATGCTATGAGTTAGACTATTCGAGTCTAACGTATATTTTGCGTTGAATAAGCGAACGTATAACGTGGGGTAGGGTTAATATTAAGGATTTAATATTGAGAAATTGGGGTGCAATTGATATGATTTTGCATACCGTAAGTGGATGGCCATAATTGAGTCAATTATGGACATCATTAAAATTGGAATTAATTAATGATTTGAATAGGGATATATTTAAAACTGGGGTAAAAGATTATAAGTGTTAATCAATGCTTAAGACACGAGGTTGGACTCGTTTGTGACGTAAAACTTCCCGGACCCGCCCGGCAAATCCAGTAGTCACAAATGTCAGCCCAATGTGAGAGGTACTAGGCCCAAAATAAAGCATAACAGTTGTAAAGACACGAGGTTAGACTCTTTTATGTTGTAAGACCGCCCGGACCCGCCTGGCAAATCCAGCTGCCATAAATGCCAGTCTAATGTGAGAGGTCTTTATAAGGTTATGACCTTAATGAATTAAGAAATACTTAACCAGATAAACATGTAAGCTAGAACATGGGGGTTAAGTAGGTGCCTTGGGTGGCATGAGGAATCTAGTGGGTGCCTTTAGTGGCATTTGAAATACGATTAGTAAGACTTAACCAAACACACATGTAAATGAACATGACTAAGAAGAGGGTTAAGTGGGATATACTAGTGGGGACAAGCTTAGGTGGATAGCTTGTGGGGGGGCCTTTTCAACCAGTAACCCAAACGTATCTTTGTGGGCTCGACCCAAGTCGAGGACGGGACACGCATACTGGGTTTGACTATAAGAGGCCAAACGGGTTAGCGGTGGCAACACAAGTCCAACGGGTTTCATATGCGTGTGTGGACCCGGGTTGGTAGGTAATACCTTGTTGCATCGTGTAGGTATAAGCCGTGCATTCTCAAGTTGTATCGGGTTGCCACTTTAGGGAAGTGATACACCCCACTATGGGGCCAACACGGGTATCTACGAGTAGGGAGCCGATCGAAAGTGGGTAGTGGGGTACACCTAGCGGAGATAGGGGCAGGCGGCACTATGTAGTCAGCTAGGGGTACACGAAGCTATTTATTTAATTTCTAAGTGGAGCAAGTGGGATCAACCTTTAGGGTGACTGGTGTGGTGCAGTGTAGTAATTATTCGTTAGTATTAGGTGTGCCTTTAACGTTATCTTTATCTGCTCTTCCATACCCAATGGTTCATAGACATTTCCTTGTTTTCCAGCTTATGCCTTAGTCTAGTTATTTTGATAATAGTATTGCTAGAATTATCATACTCGCCAGACTTTATGTCTGACCCCCTCCATTTCTACCTTTTTCCCCCACCAGGTCCTCAGGGTGGGCCCAGCTCTAGCGGAGTTTGATTGGATTGCTTTATCTCTCTTTTGGAAAGCTTGGACCGCCGAAGTAAAGTCCAGCTTGTTATCTTCTTTAATGGCTATTTATGTAATGGGGTTATGTATTTTGTTTTACCAAGATGGATATTGTACTTGACTCTGATTTATGGTTTTATGATGTAACAAACATGTTTAATTTCCGCTGCAATGAAATAAAGTTTTAGATTTCCAAGTACTACTTATTATCTGTCTTGTTGTAATTTTTCTGTTCTATATTCACTTAAAACCTCCATGGAAGTTAATGCATTCCCTTTGTGAGTGACATTAATGGACGTGGGGTGTTACACGTGGTATCAGAGCTTAAGGTTACCAGAACAGATAAATTTTTTTAGAAAAACTATTTTTCTAAAGTATTTTTCGAAGAAGTGTTTTCAAAAACATGTCTTGATGAGTAATTTAAAGAGGAAAGTTTTTATGAAAAACATAATCCCCAATAGCCATATATCTTTATCTTTCGAATTCTCCATTTTGAATCTTTTCTTTTTCGTTTCAACATGGCTGAAGATCTTAACCTTCCGGATGGTGTAACGATACCAGGATGGTATAGGAGGTTATTAGAGGCTAGGGCCGCTGCAGGTCCAGCCAATGTTCCTCCACCACCAGTTGCACCAGCTCCTCCCCCTCCTCGCGTTGATACTTTTGCAAAGACGTGTAAGGAATTTAAGGCTATGGGTGGAAAACCTTTTCAAGGGTCAGAAACATTTGTGGAAGCTAGAGATTGGCTTAAGGAGGCGGAAGAATTGCTAGAAATCTTTGAAGTAGAGGAAGGGAGGAAAGTCAAATTAGCAGCTTGGTTAATGAAGGGAGAGGCCTCGTTTTGGTGGGAGGTCACTAATGGGGAGCGTCCTGTTGATTCTTGGGCGGATTTCAGACGTAGGTTTGAGGCAAAGTTTCTCTCAAGGGTAGAAGAGAATATATATATGGAAACGTTCTTGACATTGAAGCAAAGAAGCTCATCAGTGAAAGAATATGTCAATAAATTTAATCAGTTAACAAGGTTTGGCTTGGACTTAGTGAACACGCCGGAGAAGAAGGCTCTGAGGTTCGTTAATGGTTTGAATGAGCCATTGCAGGGGTTGGCTATGACCCATATACCTATGGGGGCCACCTTTGAGAAGCTAGTAGACATGGCACTCATGCACGAGGAGAAAGGCGCTAATGCTAATAAGGCACCCGAGAAGAAAGAGGATCAGAAGAAACCACAACAGCAAAACAAGAAGGGTGGTAAAGACAATAATGGCAAAGGAAAGAAAAGATGCTTTAACTGTGGGACACCAGGCCATCTCAGCAAGGATTGCAGAAAGAAAAAGAAGACTCGCTGTTTTCACTGTGGTGAAGCGGGACATCTAGTAAAGGACTGCCCAAAGAAGGGGCAGAGGGCAGGGTCTACCTCGGGAGGACAGGTGCAGGCTCTTATGGCACCAGGGCAGGCAAGGGGACAAGTTCAGGCTCTCGCGGTCCCACCGCTGCAAGAACGAGGTAGAACCATTTCTGTTGAAAGCTTAGTTTTTCTGTTTGATCATCTTGTCCGTACGTTATTCGATTCGGGCGCATCGCATTTGTTTATCTCTACATCATTAGTTGAATCACTGCACTTAAACACCAGTTTAGTAGAGGATCCCTTAGTTGTTTCGAATCCAATTGCGGGCTCAGCTTATTTGTCCATGATGTGTTTGGATTTGAAAATTTCTATACTTAGCGTTGAGTTTAGATGTGATGCTTATGTTTTGGGCTTCACGGGCTATGGGCTAGTTTTAGGAATGGATTGGTTATCCAGAAATGGGGCCGTTCTTGATTGTGAAAGGAGAGTAGTTAGGCTCATGACTCGCCTTAGCAACACTCTCGAAATCTTTTGTAATCCCATAAATTCTGTTATGCTAAGTTATCTAGAATCGCTTGACGCGTCGGTGGAAAATCTACGATCTGTTAGAGTGGTCCGAGAATACTCGGATGTGTTTGAGGAGGTGAAGGGCTTGCCTCCGAAGCGGGAGATAGATTTTCGAATATATCTTGTGGATAATGCAAAACCAGTATCTTTGCCAGTACGCCACATGGCTCCTCGTGAAAGGAGGGAACTCAATAAGCAAGTGAAGGAGTTGCTTGAGAAGGGGTTCATAAGACGTAGTATATCGGAGTGGGGTGCTCCAGTAGTATTTTCCACGAAGGCGGATGGGTCACTTAGACTTTGTGTGGACTATAGAGAACTTAATAAGCTTACTAAGAAGAACAGACACCCACTGCCGAGGATTGACGATCTCTTCGATCAGTTAGTTGGCGCCTCAGTGTTTTACCAGTTGGACTTAGCCACTGGTTTCCATCAGTTGAGAGTAGCTGACGATAGCATTGACAAGACTGCCTTTAGGACTCCGGACGGTTTCTATGAATGGCTAGTGATGCCCTTCGGTTTGACGAACGCCCCCGCATACTTTGTTGATTTGATGAGTAGGGTGTTTAGGGAGTACCTTAATAAATTCGTGGTGGTCTTTGTAGACGACATCTTGATCTTTTCTAAGAATGAAGAAGAGCATGCCCTACATCTTAGGGAAGTGTTGGAGACTCTACGAGCGCATAACCTTAAAGCTAAATTTACTAAGTGTCACTTCTGGAGAGAGGAAGTGCGATTCTTAGGGCACGTGGTTTCCAAAAAAGGGATAGTTGTGGATCCCGCGAAGGTGGTGGCCATCCAAGATTGGAAGGTCCCTAAAAATGCTACCGAAGTAAGGAGTCTCTTGGGGTTGGCTGGCTACCATAGGAAGTTTATCAAAGACTTCGTAAAAATATCAGCTCCATTGACATGCCTGACGAAGAAGAACTTAGTCTTCACGTGGGACATAGATTGTGATGATGCGTTCCAACGTTTAAAGAGAGCTTTGACCTCAGCTCCAGTCTTAGTGTTGCCAGACGGGAGTAAGCCATTTACTGTTTATACCGATGCTTGTGGGACAGGTCTAGGCGCAGTCTTAATATAAGAGGGTAGGGTAATAGCCTATGGTGGAAGGCAGTTAAGGGTGCATGAGAAAAATTACCCTACACATGACCTAGAGTTGGCCGCTATTGTTTTCGCGCTTAAGTCTTGGCGTCATTATCTTCTTGGCGAGAAATTCGAATTATTCACTGATCAAAAATCGTTAAAATACTTATTCTCTCAGAAGGACTTGAACTTAAGGCAGCAAAGGTGGATGGAGTTCTTAGCGTCCTACGATTTCGAAATAACACATACCCCTGGCAAGGGTAACGTGGTGGCAGACGCCTTAAGTAGGAAAAGGTTGTCCTTGAGTCCGTTGTTTGTTGAGCGGCGAAGTTTAGAGTTCATTTCTACGTTTGACTTTACACCTTCCATTGACTTCGTACCCGGTTTGCTAGCATCCTTAGAGGTTAGACCTACGCTTTTGGGACGGATTGGCGAGGCACAACGAGACGACCCACAGTTGGTTGAGTTAGTAGAAAAGCTCTAAGGAGGGGAGTCATCGAGCCATCTCCGTAGGTATACCCTAGATGATAAGGGTTGGTTACGTAGGGATGGTAGACTTTGTATACCAAAAGGCGATGACCTAAGGAAGACGATTCTTGATGATGCATATCGTTCGAAGATGACCATCCATCCCGGCGGGGACAAGATGTACATGGACATGAGACGAGTTTACTTTTGGGCCGGCATGAAGAAAGATGTGGCTGAGTATGTCGCTAGATGCTTGGTGTGCCAACAAGTAAAAGCGAAGCAAAAGAAGCCCGGTGGATTGCTTCATCCATTGGAGGTCCCACAATGGAAGTGGGAAAGCGTCTAGATGGACTTTATTGATGGATTATCGAGATCGAGGAAGGGTAATACAGGTATTTGGGTCATGGTAGACAGACTTACTAAGAGCGCCCATTTCATTCCCGTGAAGAGTAAGAGGACTGCTCCATGGTTAGCCTCCATATACATTCGAGAAATAGTTCGTTTGCACGGTATTCCTTCAAGCATAGTGAGCGACCGCGATCCTATTTTCACTAGCGAATTTTGGAAGAGCTTGCAAGAGGCGGTAGGGACTCAGTTATGTTTGAGCACCGCATATCATCCTCAGACGGACGACCATACCGAGAGGGTGAATCGTATTCTAGAGGACTTGTTGAGGTTATGTATCTTAGATTTCGAAGGTACATGGGAGGAACATCTTCCATTGGTAGAATTTGCATATAATAACAGCTTTCATAGCATTGGTATGGCACCATTCGAAGCTCTTTACGGACGGCCGTGTCGTTCGCCTACATGTTGGTGGGAAGCTACAGATAAGATCTTGCTTGGGCCCGATATGATTAGAGAGACTTCGGAAAAGATTGATTTGATCCGAAGAAGGATGAAGATGGCGCAAGATAGACAAATTCTTATGCGGACAAGAGGAGGTCAGATCTTGAGTTTGAGGTTGGGGACATGGTCTTTGTCAAAGTGTCTCCATTACGAAACGTCGATCGCTTTGGATCCGTTGGGAAGTTAACACCAAGGTTCGTAGGGCCGTTTCCTATTAAGGAAAGGATTGGGCAGATGGCATATAGAGTGGAGTTGCCCGAGAGACTTAGTGGTGTACACGACGTATTCCATGTATCACATTTGAGGAAGTGCTTGCACGAGACCGCGGAGGTGGTAGAGCCGAACTTGCTTAGAGAGGTGGAGATAGAGCGTGATGCGACGATTCGACGAGCTCTTACACGCATTCTTGGGTCACAAATTAAGAAGCTGAGAAATCGAGAGGTCAGACTAGTCAAAGTGCAATGGGGAGATGATGAGAGCAACGCTACTTGGGAGACAAAAGCGAAGATGCGTTCGTTGTACCCTTTTCTTTTTGCGGGTATGTCGTTTAATTTCTCCTTTATCGCTTAGTTTGTACTTATCTTATCTTTAGTATGTCCTCTTGCTAGTATCTTTGACCTTTAGTTAGGATAATCCTATGGTTGAAACATGTGTTTGAGACATGTTATGTATGATGGATGCAAAGTGGATGCAAGTGTTTGCTAGTGGTTGCTCGTGGACGCATATACACACTATTAGGCACTAGATCGGCTCAGTCACTTCATATTGCATATTGCATATATATGGATGTATTTAGAAAAATGGATGTATGAGGATTTTTTTAATCATATGGATGCCGCATTCAGATGATGATTGTGCACGCATATAGAGATAATATGTAGCATTAAGGAACTTTTGCATACATAATGGACGCATGGCACTATCATGATTTGCATTAAGGAGGTCAACTGAATCAGTGGACCGCCTGATTTTGCATTAGATATGGACATATACACACACTGTGCATTTAAACATGAAAGCATTAGAAGTCTATAAGGACAATGGATGCCTGTGTCTGATGGTTGAGTAGATGGACGATTGGATGTTAGGATATACATTCTTCTTGACTTGAAGATTTCGGGGTCGAAATCCTTTAAGGAGGGGAGAATGTAACACCCCGTAATTCTGTTAATACAAATATTCACAAATTAAAGAATAATAAATCTCAGACGTGAGAATTATGGGGATTGGGTTGCGCCATTGTGTTCGTCTCGGAATTCTAGTGGAGATAGAGTCCGAGTTTGCGGGAAACAAGTACCGGATGAAAGAGTTATGGATGAACGAAGTTTGGTGGAAAAGTAGAGAAAAAAAATATAAATGCACTGGCGCACTTGGGAAGTGTGTAACAACCCGAAATTTTGGGGCCAATTTAAAATTTTTATTTTTAGAATTTTAATGGGTTTTTAATATATTTAAAAATAATTTATTTTAAATAATAACGACAGAAAAAAAAAAACTGTTTTTAATCAAAGTTAGAATTTTTATATTTATAAATTTATATTACGAGCCTGAAATGGCACGGTAATTTCAGAATTCGATTTTAAACTTTGTATAATAATGTGAATTTGAACAATGTTGGTATAAATATTAAAATTAATGTTTTGTGTCATAGGTTGTTAAAATATGAACTTAACTTGATTATTTAGAATTGATTCTAAATGGCTATATATGTGATAATGACAGTGTTTGATAATCTATTTAAAATGGAATGTGAAATTTATTGAATTAATAATATAAAATGGATTAACTAAATTTGAGATTTATTTTGTACTGATGATTTTAATCAATGGAATATGAATAATATAAATCATTTTATTATGTAATGAATTGTAATGAGTTTATATTTGTTGTAAATTGAAATAACTTGCATTGATTGTAATGATAACTAAGTTCGGGTATATATTATTAAAGATAGAGATGTGGACTTTAATATTTAATTATATGAATTAAATGGCGTCAATGAATTTGTAATTAAAAACTTTAATGATATAAACTTTTGAGAAATTTACAGTGAAAACTTAATTGAATGGTTAAGTATTGAAATTCAATCTATTATGTAAATTGTGACTTGTTTTGATTCCAAATAAATTTGTGATTTGTCTAAATTGATTGATGGTGAAACTTGGAATTGATATAATATATTCAATGAAAGTGGTTGTGTATGTATTTATAACTATAATAAAAATGGAATTTGGTAAATAATGAATAATTGAAGTAACAATATATGAAATGGATAAACTAATTTTGAACTCCATTTATATACTGAAAATTTAGATTTGTGAATACAAGTAATATAAATCATTTTGGGTATATAATGAATCTCAACGTGTTATAAATGTTATAATCTCCATTGATTGTAGATATTGCTATAAATATGGTTAGTATGTATTTATTGAGAATTGGATATATATAATTTAACTTTAATGTTTTAATTATGTAATTCTATGATGAAAACTTAATTGAATTATTCAGGTAACGAAATTCAAGTTGTCATTACAATAATGACTTACATTGATCGCAATTAAAATATTGAGTTAGTCATTTTGATAAAATTTGGAAGTAGAAATTTAATATTAAATTACTTGTGTAAAATTGACTTGATTCATTTATAATTGTAATTCAAATTGAAAATCTATGATAATAATATAAAAATGGAAATTTTAATGTAAATGAAGAATTGATTTATTAAGTTATTAAGACTTAAAATAAATAAATTATTTTAAAGTTTATCGTTCAATTGAAATTTTGTTGAATAATTAAATGTGAATATTTATCATATAAGGAAAACGATTCATGTAAATAAAACAACTTATAGGATAGACTTGAACTCAAACTTATAACCTTTGGAACTAAATTCAAAATAAGTATAGAATTAAGAATGAAAACGAAAAATGGAATGCTTTAATGGATAATTAAACCTTTGAAATTGATTGCCTAAATACATGTTTAATTTTGTTCATACCCTAATACTTTCTTTCCCTATTTTGAATTTGGACATTGATAGTAACGTTCAGAATTTTATTAAAGATGAATTAGAAAGAATGAATGTATTACCATTTAATTAGCCATTAAAATTACTTTCTATAAATGGTCTAGAAGCGGTAATCTAATTTTTTCTCATTCCTCATATTCCTTACTGTCCAAAACAAGTCGTCCTCTCTTATCTCTCCTTGTGCCTTTCCCCTTTTATAAAAACCGTTCCCTCCCCTTTCTTTTTATCACTTTCCCCTTTTTTTTTTTCTCTCAATCAAACGTTTTCCCCAAATCCATCCTCACTGAAAATTAAATCTTGCAAATCAAATGGCGGCCTCCAAAATCTTTTGCTCTTCCCTTCCACCATTTGTTGTAACCGCAACAACCACCCGAGCCACCGCAGTCAATTCCCAGCCGCCACCCTCCATTGCCTGTCGAAAGGTTTGGCCTTTGCTCCTGAAGAAGAAAGAAGGGCAGCATTCTGATCGTAAAAACCAGATTTTCGTTGCTGGACTGAAAAAGAACCATTTTGAACTGTTTGGAATTTGGACCATAATCTACAACGAATGTGAGATTCCTATTTTTTTAAAATTAAAATTATTTATTTATTTATTTTATTGTACCCACTCAGCATGAAATTTATGTTGTATTTATCCATTTGGATGTTGATTGTGCTGTGACTGTAATGTATGATTGATTGTGATTTGTAATGCTGTGATGACATGATATAGCTTGTCTGTTTAAATCTGTACTTCTTGATGTATTCCCAATAAAATTCTCATCGTTATTATTATTATTATTATTATTTTTCTTACATAAAAATAAAAACATTAAATTTGTATTTTGGTTATTCTTGTTACAAATCAAAAGCAGTTTCTACCATAATTTTGTATACAAAAGAAACACAAATTTTTACCTTCATTTTGTAAACTAGATAAAATGAATAATTTTACTTTTCTTTTTGTAAACAAAATAAAATGACAAATTTTATTTTTATGTTGGTAAACAAAATAAAGTACCAATTTATTTCATATTTTATGTTTATTTTGTAAACATAGTAAAAAGGAATTATTTTCATGTTATTTTGTGTACATAAGAAAAGACGATTTTTTGTAAACAAAAAGAATTATTTCTACATAATAAAAAGAATTGTTTTTACATAATAAAAGACAAATTTTTGTTGACATAAAAAGACTATTTTAACATATGATTTTGTTTACAAAACAAAAGGACATTTTTTTTTTAAATTTGTTTGGTAAACAAAAAGACATTTTTACTTAATTTGTTTATTAAGACCAAAAGGCATTTTTACTCAATTTTGTTGTTAAAACAAAAGACATAATTTTTAACACAATTTGTTAACAAGATAAAAGGACAAAGTTTTCATAAATTTTGGTTAATCAAATAAAAGACCATTTTAACATTAATTTTGATTAACAGTTAAAAGGACAATTTTCAACATTGTTTTGTTTACATAAAATAAAAGGACAAATTTTAATATTATTTTTTTAACATAGGTTTTAACATAGATTTTGTTAGTAAAACAAAAAGACAAAGATTTGTTTACATAATGAGAAAACAAAGTTTTTATACAAATTTGTTTACAAAATAAATGACAAAATTTTTACCTTGATTTTTATTCTCATCGTATTTTCTTAAATAAAAATTAGAATATTTATTCTTGCTTTGTTTATCTTGTTTACAAGCAAAATAAAAGATAATTTTAACATGAAATTTGATTGTAAAATAAAAGGCAAGTTTTTGTTTACATAAAACAAAAGAGCAATATTTTGTCAAAATTTGTTAATAAAAAAAAAGGGACAAAGTTAACATTGTTTTGTTAATATATAAAGGATAAACTTTTATGCCATTGTGTAAACATAGGAACAGGATAAATTTTCATGTTGATTTTGTTAACAAAGAAAAGAAACAATCTTTACGTTAATTTTGTTAACATAGTAAAAGAACAAATTTTGCGCTCATTTTATTTGCAAAGTAAAGGAACAAGTTTAGTGCTCATTTTGTTAACAGAAATATAAAAGAGAAAATTTTGGTGTTTATTCTGTTTACAAATTAAAGAACAAAGTGTTACATTTATTTTGTGAATATAATAAAAGGGCAAGTTTAATCTTTATTTTACTCATAAAATAAAATGCAAGTTTTTAAATCTTTATTTTCATTAACAAATAAAAATAAAGATGAGACCTTTATTGTGATTCATCAAAAGTACACCAAATCAGATATTATGTTGTTTATGTTAAATTAGTTGAAATGACACCAAACATTGTTGTGTTAAATTTTAGTTGTAATAACACCAATACATTGTTATGTTAAATTTTTGTTGTAATGACACAAAACCATCGTGTGTTAATTTATTTGTGATGACACAAAAACATCGTTGAGCTAATTTTAGTTGTAATGACATAAATTACACCGTCATGTTTGTATAGTAGGAATGAATCAAAGATTGACATATAAATATATTTAGAAATGCTGATACTATGAAGGATATTCACATAAGCTATAGGAAATATTTATTTCAATGTATAAGAAATAAAAGGACATTTATATTTATTTCAATGTATAGGAAATAAACTAAAAAGTTATATTTTCCTATTGTAAAGAATAGAATAAAAAGTTATTTTTTTTTTGTAAAGTAAAATAAAGGAAAACATTTATTTACACTTAGGTAAATAAATAAGAAATATGATGCTTAAACACGAGGTTGGATTGAGTTGTGATGTAAACCTGCCCGGACCCGCCCGGCTGTCCAGTAGTCACAACAATACCTATCCAATGTGGGAGGTTTAAGCATATGTAAATTACTATAAATATTAAGTATAAATAAATAAAACATAGAAATAGGAATACACATATATTTACATTAGATAAATAAGAGATTAAATAAATTACATTTTTATATGTAATTAAAGAATATGTTTTACACTGAAAAGAAATTACATTTATATGTAATTAAGATTATAAGAACTAAATTACATTTTTATGTAATTAAGATTATAAGGGAGAAAATTATATTTTATGTAATAAAAAAAAAATTATTATGTACATAAGTATTTATTTACATTTTTTTTATGTAAATAAAAAGAATTAAAAGAATAATTATATGAATAGGATTTATTTACATTTTCTTATGTAAATAAAAAGAATCAATTTGTAAATAGTAATTATTTACATTTTCTTATGTATATAATAAAAAAAGAAAGGTTAGAAAAGAACTTACATAAGATATTCTTTTTATGTTAAAAGGGAATATTAGAAAGGAATTAAGGAAATACAATTATTTACATTTGCTATGTAAATAGGATTTGCAAAGGAAATTGAAACCATTTATTTACAAATAGTGTAAATAAATATGAATAAGAAATTAGATACATTTATTTACAATTAATGTAAGTAAATATAACAAAAGTAAAAGTAAAACATTTATTTACATTTAGGTAAATAAGTAAGAAAATGATAAGAATATATTTATTTACATTTAGGTAAATAAATAGGGTAAGAAAAAAAAATGTAATTTATTTACATTTAAGGTAAATAAATTAAAACATAGAAAGAATATAATTTATTTACATTTAGGTAAATAAAACAAAATATAGGAAAAAGTATAATTTATTTACATTTAGTGTAAACAAAACAGAGTTATTAAAAATGATATTTTTATCATCATTTTAGATGCGATTAAAAGAATAGACTTTTGAAGTTGGAATAGTCAAACGATTTATATTTATATATATATAAATATAAATTATAAATTAAACGGAATGCGCGCGACAGTTCGTGTATCGGCGATCATAACTTTAAACGGTTATACCGAAAGATCCGACCGTCGGATTTTCCCAAAACTGGAACCGTTAGGACCGCTTTGGGAAGTTCTTTCCAATGACATAAATTTCGCCAAAATCCAACGGTTAGATTTCAAGATATGTTTAAATCAAAATTTGGTTGAAGACAACGCCAGCGTCGCCCATCGACCCGAAGCGTCGTTAAATTAATTTAGGCTATTTTTATATAAATAAAAATAGCGATAGATCGTTATCAAATATCAATAACGATATGAAATGTTTTCAAATTATATATATATATATATATATGCGAGAATCATTTGAAAAGACCGAGTTCAATCTCATTTCAAATGATTACACGACGTTCTAAATCTAAGAGTTGAAGACGGCGATTGAAGACCGACGATCTTCACATCGAATGGGTAACTAGTGTTGAGGTCCTTGATTGATTTGCTCCCAAGATAGGGCTAAGATGGTAGTTATCCGGACGTAGTGTTGATTTGTACGGATTTGACTTTCGTCCAGACCCAGGGCATAAGTTTATAAATGGAATGTATGTCTGACGTTGTAGTCCCTTATACTACATTCGTTGATCTCTCTTAATATATATCTGTTTGGTGGTTAACACCCTTCTCTGAGACATACGAGCTTAGAGGTTATATATTGGTAGAAATCAATGGTATAGTATGGACTGACAATGTGGCATACTAAGATGCATTGATCAAGGCTTTTGTTGAAAAGCAGGGCCTTGTGGTTGATGATCAAAGCATAGTCTATTTAGGCATAGCTTTGTGTATATCGTGACTTCGCGAGCCTCACACCCCGGTATGAGTCAAAAACGGGATATGGACCGTAGGGAGTGCACACGTTTCTTTCTAGCTAGAGTGGTGTCAGTGACCTACCAGCCCTGACATTTTACTTATGTGGATGATGGATTTTGAGGCGCCTCGTTATTTTTATAGGCCGTTGGTGGTCATACTATAGGTCCAAAGGGACCGGGAAACGTGTGTTCAGGCATAACCAATCCACTGCCCATAGGCAGGGACCGGCCCTACCGCTTCCAAGGGTTCACTGCGGGAAATCCTGAGGCATTTGCTAGAGTGTCTCGAATCGGAGAGGATCTTGCCCCTAGCCTCGACTCATGATGGAATCCAAATTTCCAATACGCCCTTGCGGTTTTGATTGTAGAACTAGTATTGGCGACATGCTATATGGTAACCATGCCGTCTAGGATTGATACTTATGATTCAAATCTTTTTATTAAAACATATACACACTAATAATACTATCGTTTTTACGTATCAAGCATCTTTTGACCATTATAAGGTAAAACCCTATCCTCTGGTGTGCGTTGCATTGTGTGATGGGACTTGGGTCTTATAATGGTTTCATTTTTCCAAAAAGACATTGCGTTATTTCTCGATTTACTTTAGTTTATGCACCGACAATCCATTGGAATAAAACCCGTTCCGCGAAAGTGGCATGGTCCTTGGATTTGTCTTATTAGTTAAATTAGTTTAGAATTCTCACACCAGTCCCATGACTGACTCGTAGTTTGTTTCACTTTGCAAACTCGGGTGCCCTCTTTTCCACACGGGCAGTCGAGTAGCTTTTTGCAGATATCTATTCTTTTAGCAGGATCCTGGATCGAAGCCTAAAGCTGTGTCCAGAGCTTGGTAGTCTTCCGCTGTTTGTTTGTATTATCTTTTGTAGTCTATCTTCCACTGTAATGTACTCTGATATATTCTGTACTCTGATGTAACATTATTGTAATGTAATAAAAGTCTGCTGTTATTGTTCTGATGTATTGTATTCCCAAAGTTAAAGTATTCGAAGATTTCCAACCTTTGGGTCAGACCTGTGTGGTTTATGGTCGATTCAAAGAGCGGGAATTTCCGGGTCTTTACAAAGTGCGCCAGTACATATTTACACTGGTGCACCTGCCAAGTGCGCCCAGGCCGAGGCTGGAGCCTGCACAACTTTCTAGTTCAAGCTGACCCGTGTTGTTGAGTCCATTCTGACTCCTTGCTGAGTCATTAGGGCTGACTCATCACCCTATCATAATTGAATGGTTTTGATTAACCCTAAGAACATCCGATGACTTAAATTAATTTATAACTCTATAAAAAGACCCCTATACAGAAACCCTAAATTAGAAAAAAAAACAAAGTCCATGGCCGTTATGCTGTTATTTTGAGCCCTAGAGCAGCCGCCACCAAATTAAAGATAAAGAACAGCAACCAAATCCGAACTACCCAACCCTAACAGCGATTCTTCATCAAAAGAGCGCTAATTCGGCTGCTTTTGAGTGGTGAGTATGATAATCTTAACAAGATTATTAGCAAACTAATTAGGTTAAGATGTGATATGGATCATAAGAAAATGATGTGAATTGTCATATATGTTGTTGTAAACCTTATGCTATCATGTATGTTGTAAATCCTATGTTATGTGATGATGATATCCTATATGTTGTAAATCATGCTATGATGATATTATATATGTTGTTGCAAGTTTCTATGCTAAGTTGCGATGTTACAAAGTCATGATGTTATTATTTATGTTATGGTTAGCTTATGCTTGATCAAATCATGATGTTGGTTATATATATGTTTGGGGCTATGATGGTTCACATGATAAATCACATGTACCTATGCAAGTTTAGATTGATTAGTATGTATAATCTCACATATCCTATGACATCTATTTAGATCTAAAATTAGGTTATAACATGTGTGAGTTCTATGATGCTAGTTTACACCATCATTATGTTGCATAAACCACATATGCAAGTTTATACATGAATTTGGATTATGATCATATTATGTAAATTGTGACATTTTACCAAACAAGTTGACACCTTTAGATCCATGACATGTGTAGCTTTATGCAAGTTGTAGTTTTTGCCTATGCAAGTTTAGGTGTTGTACATCTATCACACATGCAAGTTTCACCCCTATTATGAATAGATCTATTTTATTTGTCTATATGTTGTGATAATTTATCTTTGTGCTATGAGTTAGACTATTCGAGTCTAACGTATATTTTGCGTTGAATAAGCGAACGTATAACGTGGGGTAGGGGTAATATTAAGGATTTAATATTGAGAAATTGGGGTGCAATTGATATGATTTTGCATACCGTAAGTGGATGGCCATAATTGAGTCAATTATGGACATCATTAAAATTGGAATTAACTAATGATTTGAATAGGGATATATTTAAAACTGGGGTAAAAGATTATAAGTGTTAATCAATGCTTAGGACACGAGGTTGGACTCGTTTGTGACGTAAAACTGCCCGGACCCGCCCGACAAATCTAGTAGTCACAAATGTCAGCCCAATGTGAGAGGTCCTAGGCCCAAACTAAAGCTTAACAGTTGTAAAGACACGAGGTTAGACTCTTTTATGGTGTAAGACTGCCCGGACCCGCCCGACAAATCCAGCTGCCATAAATGTCAGTCTAATGTGAGAGGTCTTTATAAGGTTATGGCCTTAATGAATTAAGAAATACTTAACCAGATAAACATGTAAGGTGGGACAAGGGGGTTAAGTAGGTGCCTTGGGTAGCATGAGGAATCTAGTGGGTGCCTTAAGTGGCATTTGAAATACGATTAGTAAGACTTAACCAAACACACATGTAAATGAACATGACTAAGAAGAGGGTTAAGTGGGATATACTAGTAGGGACAAGCTTAGGTGGATAGCTTGTGGGGGGCCCATTTCAACCAGTAACCCAAACGTATCTTTGTGGGCTCGACCCAAGTCGAGGACGGGACACGCATACTGGGTTTGACTATAAGAGGCCAAACGGGTTAGCGGTGGCAACGCAAGTCCAACGGGTTTTATATGCGTGTGTGGACCCGGGCTGGTAGGTAAGACGTTGTTGCATCGTGTAGGTATAAGTCGTGCATTCTCAAGTTGTATCGGGTTGCCACTTTAGGGGAGTGATACACCCCACTATGGGGCGAGAACGGGTATCTACGAGTAGGGAGCCGATCGAAAGTGGGTAGTGGGGTACACCTAGCGGAGATAGGGGCAGGCGGCACCTATGTAGTCAGCTAGGGGTACACGAAGCTATTTATATAATTTCTAAGCGGATCAAGTGGGATCAACCTTTAGGGTGACTGGTGTGGTGCAGTGTAGTAATTATTCGTTAGTATTAGGTGTGACTTTAACGTTATCTTTATCTGCTCTTCCATACCCAATAGTTCATAGACATTTCCTTGTTTTCCAGCTTATGCCTTAGTCTAGTTATTTTGATAATAGTATTGCTAGAATTATCATACTCGCCAGACTTTATGTCTGACCCCCTCCACTTCTATCTTTTTTCCCCAGCAGGTCCTCAGGGTGGGCCTAGCTCTAGCGGAGTTTGATTGGATTGCTTTATCTCTCTTTTGGAAAGCTTGGACCGCCGAAGTAAAGTCCAGCTTGTTATCTTCTTTAATGGCTATTTATGTAATGGGGTTATGTATTTTGTTTTACCAAGATGGATATTGTACTTGACTCTGATTTATGGTTTTATGATGTAACAAACATGTTTGATTTCCGCTGCAATGAAATAAAGTTTTAGATTTCCAGGTACTACTTATTATCTATCTTGTTGTAATTTTTCTGTTCTATATTCACTTAAAACCTTCATGGAAGTTAATGCATTCCCTTTGTGAGTGACATTAATGGACATGGGGTGTTACACGCTACTTCACTAATGCTTTTCTTCTTACCAGTAAACCCGTAACCTGTTGTCAACCACTCAAACCCACTTTATCCCTTAATTAATCTTTTGATTGTCGCTAATGGCTGGTTTAAGTTTTTCTCCTAACATCAAAATAACCCGACATTACGGTTTGGAAAGCTCCTGCACATTTTCATGGCCATCACAACATTTAGACAGATCAAACATTATAAACTTTAATTGAAAATATAATTAATTAATTAAAACCTTACGTTAATAACTATTTGGATAAATCCTTCCTCTATTTCGGTTTTTTCCCAACACAGTTTCATAGCCATATCAACGTTCTCCCCTCAGTCAACTGTAACACCCCGTGTATTCTATAATAGTGAAATTCACAAATTAAAGTATAATTAATTTCAAAACAAAGAATTAAGGTAAACGGGATACGCCATTGCGTTCGTCTCGGAATTCTGCTTGAGATAGAGTCCGAGTTTGCGTAAAACGGACTTCATATGAGGGAGATATGACCTCCGGAAGTTTCAGAATTCAGTTTAAAATTCAAACAGACAGAAACAGTTCATAAATGAGTTCAAAAATCAAAAATCGGACCCAGATTGGGCTGGGCGGGAATTTTCCCGCCCAAGGCACCCAGGTCGATTGGGTAGTCGACCTGGGGCACCCAGGTCGACTGGGTAGTCGACCTCGGGGTCGACTGGGTAGTCGACCTGGGGGTCGACTGGGTAGTCGACCTGGGGGTCGACTGGGTAGTCGACCTGGCCCCTGAGCCAGGTCGAACCCAGCCCCTCTTGGCTGGCCTGGTCTGTGCTTGGCCGAATTTCTGAGCTTTGTCTTGTCACTAGGGCTAGGTGTCAGCTCCTGATTGGTTTCTCTTTAAAACGAACGGCTAATATTAATCTAAGCTCCATCGACGGCTCTAATCAATTCACAAACTCTATAAAAAGGACCTAAGACTCCACCTAATTCACACAAATAAAAATGAGAATGAGACCGTCATGCTGCTGAAGAAAGACTAGGAGTAGCCGTCAAAATTGAGAGACGATTAGGAGTCGATTCAAAAGCTTAAAGCCACGACAATTAAATCAAAACAATGCCTACAACAAAGGATAGCATCTCCAAATTCAGAATTCAGAATCCTGAATTGAAGATTCGTCATACGTTGTAAGTAGAGTGCTATTCCGATGTGAATAAATAATTGAGTTTTGATTTGTGTAAAATGAGAAATGGAATTGTACTTAATTTGTGGTGATGATAATTCATAATTGTATGTTGCTATGATTCTAATTATGAATAGATTTGGGATGTTGTGGTATAATGATGTTAGACCTACTGGATATTTGCAAGTATATGATTCATGTTGAAAGTTAACAACTATATGTTTGTAGTAGTTTATTACAACCAAGTTGAGACTCATGCAAGTATATGATTCACTATTATGCCAACATGATTTTAGATCCTTCTATGTATATTTTTATGATCATTTTTAGTGTATTTGGATCCATTTGGGTATTATGATTCATATGAATTTATGTTGAAATAGGCATCATGATTCAAGTGAAAACCATACTTTTGTATTAGTGACAAAAGCAAGCATCTTTGTGAACTTGTGTTGACTCTATGAACATGACTAGATTACATTTGGTGTTATGCCTAATTGAAAATATGTTTTAGGCCTATGTTGCTATCAAAATCATGTGATAATATATGTGATACATAATTAAGTTAGGTTCACATTCTAACTACAAGTTTACATGACTAGATTAAAACCATGATTCATGTTTAGGTATGTTTCATGTCAAGATTGTATGCTATTACAATGCAAGTTCACAAGTGCCTAATTTATGTTAATTAGATCGTTATGTTGCAAGTTCATGCGTTCACACACCCCTTTTGATGTTACTTAGAATATATAAACACCATGTTCTAAGCCTCCCCTTTTTCATGTGGCTAAGTTGGGCCTAAATGTTAAACCCAACATATGTTATATTATAGCGAACGTATAAAACGGGGGTAATGACGTTGGGTTAAAAATATAAAACATATGTGTTGGCATGTTTGACGCATGCCAACGACCTTGAGAACATTTAAGTGGTATAAATTAATTTTACCCAATAAAGATGAATTTGAATAATGGGATGCAAATATTTACATATAAAAAGAAAAGAGACAAAATATGTAACTTAGAAAATACGATGTGTTTAACCCGAGGTTGGATTGAGTTATGACATAAACCTGCCCGGACCCGCCCGGCTGTCCAGTAGTCAGAACAATACCTATCCAATGTGGGTGGTTAAACACTGAGCCCAATAAAGACCCGAGGTTAGACTGAGTTGTGACGTAAGACTGCCCGGACCCAAACGGCAACAGGCAGTCACAACAATACCTGTCTAATGTGAGTGGTTGAGGCTTTAATAAGACAATTAAGGCCGAGTCAGGATTGATAGGATTAAGTAAATTGAATTAATACTTAATCAAATTAAACATGCTAAATTATACAGACTGATTGGGGGTTAGGTTTATACAGAACACTTAACCAACTTAGTATGTTGGCTAGAAATAGAAAACCTAGTAGCGGGGGACCCTTTTCAGCAGTAACCCTACAAGGTGTATCAGGATACCCTGAACTAGGCAGGGTGGGGCACGATTACTGGGCTGACTATAAGAGGTCAAATCGACGGCGGTGGTGCAGCAGTGTAGGTTCTAACGGGGTGCAGGCGTGCACAACTCCGGCGCAGAAAAATTAGGCACTGGGCACCAGTAGTATACCTGTGCATTCTAGAATTGTGTCGGGCCACCACCATGGGACTTGATACACCCCATGGTGGGACCAGCATAGGTAGCTACAACATCGGGGGCCATAAGACACATGTAACTATGCGAGTAGGAGCCGATCATTAGAAATGGATCACTTCACCCTGATTATGGGGTGCTTGTTGGGAACTAGTTTATAGGGGTGCAAAGATTAATATGGGGTACGATAGTACATTCGACTCTAGACAACTTAACTTAGTTTATGGTGTTTCCCCATTTCCGGTTTGTTCTTATCATGCTCATTTCTTTATTCATAGACTGAATAGTCCTAGACTTACTCAGGCTTTATGTCTGACTCTACTTTTCTTTCGTCTTCTTTTCTTCCGTCCCCCCCCCCCCCAGGTCCACAGGGAGGGAATACCGCAGCTTGACCAGTTTTCACATCCAGCTTGAAGAGAATGAATGTATTGCTTGGATCTCTTTCGTTTTGGACTATGGCTTTGGATAGCAACTATGGGGACTTATGTAGTTTACTTATGTTTTTATGCTTCTTTAAGTTATGAAATCAAGACAGTTATGAAAATGTAATGTTTTTGGGAAGTATTGTAAGACAATTATGGCATCGTTTGTGTAACACGTATTTTGATGAAATAAAAGTTGTTGTTTTCGGCTGTTCAAAAATATGTGTATTTATATCTGTCTTATGTATCTGTGACTTATACTTACAAACCTCCACCAAAATTAGGGCATTCCCTTTGAGAGTGATCCTAACGGAGGTGGGGTGTTTCATCAACAGAGACTTCCACTTCACCTTTACAATCCAACAATTAATACCAAAAATTAATACTGCACCAAACCATAATTATCCACGGCCACTACCTCCTCAATTCAACATTGCACCAAGCACCTCACACAGCAATAGGTCCTAACAGAACTACGAACGTTTTTTTTCAATTAGTGATTTATACAAGTTCTTAACTATATTTAAAACAGTTTAATTATTCTATTATTAATACCTTATCCCGATAATCTGGTCTTCGATTTCTTCTTCCCCCAATATGTTCGAACGCAAATCGGAACTTCATGGCCTACTTTAAATCCTTCATCTCCTCCTCCCAAGTCCTTTGTCGCCTTATATATACATTTCAATTGTTTTTCTTTCTTTTTTCTTCTATTGTGGACGTTAGCAATTCACACTAGCCCAATGCCATCCATGCGCCCAGCTTTCTCATTCACGAAATCCTGCTTCCATGAACTCACGCTCCCCATGAAGTAATCCTACTCCTGTTAAATCATCCCAGTCAAGTACGATAATCTTCTTGACTTCACCGATGGGATCCATTCCCATACCCCTTCATTGCTTAATTACCTTAACTGCCAAACTTATATACCATTTACGTTAATTCTTGTCTTCTCATCAACATACCCAGCGCTCCACTCTATCACATATACAAATTGAACCCCACTTACAGGACCTTCCTCATAAATCATAACCGTGATTCCTCCACTCCCCCTCATTCCCCTTGATAATTCCCATCACCGTGATACCATAGCGACGCCGGACTACCGCTGTCAGTCGCGTCATCTACCGGACCTCCTTACCCAGTTCAACGGAGCCACACGCTGACCTCCTGCTCTGCCATAGCTTGGTTCTCGAATGCGAGATCCAAAAATGAATCGATCGCACCCAAAAACAATAGTGCCAGCGTGAAGAGCAACTGATGAGAAAAGTAAATATACTGATTTCGTGAATTCAAAGGTTTAATTTTATTTTTAATTGTGTTTGTAAGTGGTGGATTTCTCTTGTTGGTTTACTGGAAGACATGTATTTGGTCTGAGAAATGGGTATACAGTATTTAAAGAAGACGTAGCGTGCGGGGCACGGTTTCACTTATCTTGGCAAGCACGGGTTATAGTAACTTGGGGATTACGGAAATGAAAAGCATGGAGAACACACCATCTGAAGCTTGAAACATAAGGAGATACTATATTATTTTTTTTCTTTTGACCCTTGGCACCCAAGTCAAATTTTAATTGGTCAGCCCAAATTTGTTTGTAGGATTCACACGATCTTACACATGTTTTACTGATACAAATGCTTGATTCTACAGATGAATTGGATCAATATTTGATTCCTCGGTTAAAAAAGAACGAAGCAGATTTTATATTTATATATTTTATGTTGGTTCACAAGGGAACACGTGTTGGGTTCAGTGTTTGCAGAAAGCATGTGCCAGCCTTAAATGTTTGACAGGATAAAAGTTGTATACTTTTGACTTTCGAATACCTGGAGTATACCGTGGAGATTTGATAAAACATTTCGCCCATATTATCCTACTGCACTGAACAAAACAAGAAAGAACAGACAAGTATACTTGTGCACGGTATCTTTTACGGGATACTTCAAAGTGTAACTACATTTAATAGTCACCTGCTATGGTAATGGGATATCGGATGAGGCGTAATGGATGACGACTTCCACAGGGTTTCAATGGGTCAAAGAACGACGCCCATAAATAGAAATCTCAGCACATTAAATGTCGAGATTCCCAAAGATTTATGTTTGGATTTGAGTATATGTTGAATAGATTTCGAAATATCTGATTATGACGTTATGAGACTTTGCCGGATTGTTTTTGAAAAGGACGATGTGAAGATCATAAACATGAGATTATATAAAGATCTGCCAAGCTTTTTGACTTACAAATTCTTAGCTGCAAATGTTTGAAATGTGGAGCCGTATCTTGACAAGATTTCTTTTTTCCCAAGATTTCCAAAGGGCTTCGAAACCAATGTTTCCAAAGATAAGCAAAGATTCGAATAAGATATGGATTGATATTTTCTTCTAAAAGTGATGCTAATTAAATTTTTATTAATATTATTTAAATATTCAAAAAAATATTTAATTCAATTGATTTAAAATAATTAAATTAATTAATTATTCAGTCGCTAAAAATCCGGGTCATTACATTCCTTCCCCCTTAAAATAATTTCGTCCTCGAAATTGCTAAGGTAGGAAAAATGCCACATACCCTATTAACTAGGTCCAAAATTCCTTTTTGTTCAATTCTTAATTTCAGTTTAGCTGGACCAACTTATTTCAATTAAATATTAATTTATTCTTACTAACGAAAATTTTCAAAAATTCTGAAAATTTTCTAACACTTTAAATTCTGAAAAATTTCGGCAGCATCTCCTCTGCGCGGCTCAATCGGTACAACCACAACTCACCTTTCTAGGTCTTCTCCATTCCAAAAGAAAATCAAAAAGCCAAGCGGCTTGCCCATAGGCTCACAAAATCATCAAACCCAAGTAATATTGTAAACATGTACCTTTTTGTCGGGCATAATTCTATCTCTTGCATTTGCTTCCATTCAATATCTGCTCAACATATATCCATTTCCGGTTGGTTTCAAACCAATCCGACTTCCAGTTTTTAGATTAGCTCACTTCTTTTCACTAATCCAACTGAGTTCTGTTTTCAAAAATCAACCCTCTTATTCTGCTTGAGTTCAATTCCATCATAGTTTAATTCCAAACACAGCATCCAATATATATTCAATTTGTTTATACATAGGTCGAATTCATATTAACAATTCCAATTCCCAGTATTTCTCTTTGTTTAATTTTATTCAGAATTATTTCTAATCCAATCCAATTTTATTTAACCTAACTTAAGTTAAATTTCAATTCATTTGATATTTGTACCATTTCAATCTATTCAACTTATACAAGTTAAATTTTAATTTTAGAATTCGAATTCCCGGGCTTTATTTCAAGTTGGTTTGAAATAATATCTATTTATATACATATATTTATAACCAACTCAATTCAAAACATTTGAATTTGTAAAACAACTAATTCTTTTCAAACCAATTTTCCATCAACAATTTATTGTGGTAGCAATCCGTCACTCAGAAACTTGAAAATGAATTCCGATAATGTCGCGACCCATTATCAAAATTATTTTCTCGCCACTGAAGTTATTTCAATTCTTAAACACTTAAAAAATCCATTTAAAATCATTTTTATTCAAAAAAATTCAAAGTAATGTTATATTACTTTTCGAAAATACTTCAGAAAATATTTCTAACCCTCCGGAATTTAAATTCCAAATTTTGGTTTGAATTCAATTCCATTTCATCTTTGGACACATTATCCATATACAACTATATCTGGTTATATATAACCATTTCAACATTTCATAATTCCATTTGATTGTAATAACAATCAACACATTCAATAATTTCAGAAAATTATCACTTTTATATCAAAAATATCCTTTGGGCAAAATTATATCATTTACTCATCTTTAAAACAATACTATGTCGAATTGTTTTTTTCGAGAGTTTAGAAACACCTATCATACAATTGTACTTCCTGTATCGACCAGAATTCATAAACTACTCAGCAAACCAGTCAACACAATATAAAACAATTTTATATCGAATCTACAAATACGCGCTCATACATACGTACTCAAATTCAATCTACGGTATTACCAACCCCGTCTCTATTGAATTACGCCACAGAGCCAAGGTTATCACTCAAACTTCAGCTCTGATACCAACTGTAACGACCCGAATTTCCGTACTCTTTGAGTCGACTAATAACATCACACGCCCAACCCAAATTGCACAGAAATACGAATCATTATTAGAAAGAAGTTAGAGGATGAGAAATAGAAAGAAATAAATATTAGAATAGAAGAAAGCGAAGATCACAATCTCACAGCGGAACGAATAAAATATATTAGATAACATAAACTTTGAAATACAAATCAGTAACTTTATATACATACCATCATCAAAGCACAACAGTTATCTCTGGAACAGTTATAAACACCTGTTTCCAGATACAACACAATACACAGCGGAAAATATGATAGTCTATAGCTAACCGATGAAGCCTCCTGCTTCGAGCTCTTCCAAGTGAATCTGAAAAATCCCGACTACTTGACTGCCTGTACAAATTTGGGCACCCAAGAGTTTAGGGAAAACAAACAAAATAAACTCTGGGTCAGTCATGGGACTGGTGTGAGTAAACTCCAACCATTTGTTTAACTTTTAAAAATCCCTTCGAAAGAAAAGATAATCGTAAGACCGATCCACACATAAACACGGATGGTTTTTTACCTTACGATAACCCAAAACATTTTGATATCAAAATCTGGTGATATTATAATAATGTCTACATCAAATAAAAAGAATCTAACGGAACGCTAGCATCTCACGCTCCATATATAATATGAAATAAAAAACCGCAGGACGCTTATTGGAGATTGGATTTCCAACATGACGAGGTATGGGACCACCTGCCGATAGTGTATCTCTAGAGGAGAATACACTGGGTTCAACAAGAACGTCTTACAACCCGGCCCTCAAATGACCGACCACTCATCGAATGTATATCACCAACGGTTGGGATCAACAACCGTTTCCCGAAAGGGACACCATCGATAGATTAAAGAAGCAAATGAAATTTCTCTAGATAGGTGATTATACACCCTAATGGGAGCGACCCACATAACCATGCTGCCTGCCTGATTTTTGTCAATTTCCGGTTGTGAGGCTTGAGGTTTGAGTTATCTTCCAGAACATCTGGCCACCATTCACTTTGAATGCCCCATCATCATACCCGCCAAATCACAAAAAGACTTCCCCAAAAATATCACGGGTATAAAGCTAAGAGGAACGAGTTCCTCCGCCACCAAACGTAAGTACGTTTGAAGAGATCAACCTACGCGATCCGTTAGATATACTCTATCAGACATTCGTCCATTCACGTTGTCCCAGGACTGGACAAATCGGAGGCACTGTTCTAGAAACAGGATAGCCCTTGCATAACTCCGTCTTCAATTTTCTTCATCCTATTCGATCGCAACGCTAACGTCCATACAGAGTGGTTTTCAGATACTGAAAATGATCCCGGTCTCTCCGTATTGACGATGGAAAAATGGTCAAAAACTTCGATAGTCGGTGATTTAACTACCAAAGAAAAATAAGTGTGCAACCAACGATCTTATTTCCAGGTAGGAATTCGATCAATTAATCATAAATCAACATTGGGCCCCTTTAAGTCAATTTCTTATTATATCATCATTTACAATTCTTATTTCCCATCTTTCGTATTCCTTTGAAGCTTGATTTCCCCTCTCGATTCTGTGAAAAACCTTTTCAATATTATAATTCCTTTATTCGAGAAAATATCTCTTATTCCAGTTAGAAAACATTTCTAATATTCACGAATCCTTATTTCCTATATTCAGAAAATATACATTATTAATATCGGAAAGTATTTCCGAATTCCCTTTCTTAATTCCTCGTTGACCAAACATTTCATTTTAACAACAGCGTTACAATCGCTGTTTCCAAATATTTGACTTATAAAACATTACTTTTAACAACAACGTTACAATCGATGTCTAGAATTATAGAACACTTATTATAACAATAGCATTAAGATCGCTGTTAAAACAGCTATTATAACAGCAACGTTAAAATTTCTATTTAGATTTACCAAAACATTCATTATAACGGCAGCGTTTAAAATCGCTACAAAAATGCAACTTGTATTTATTTATTTTATCATCACAGATTCAAATCTCAGTCGTCGAGTCACTTAATAAACCCACATCATATGTTATTTTAGTTTCAAATTATGTTTATAAAACTACTACGGACATCTTTCCTTTTATATAAAACGATTCGATTTCCTTTCCAAACTTCTATACATTCCATACTTCTGAAATCAAATCCGTTGATTTTATATTGTAAATAATATCTCAATCCAAATTTCAATTTATAACTTCTATTTAGAATTTTTCATAAAATATCTCGTTTTTATTACAAACGGTTATGATCTTATTTATATTTTCTTTATGACAATTAGGTTCAAAATCTCATTTCAATTATCGATTTCAAAATCCATTTCCCTTTTTCAAAACTTTGAACTTATATTTCAGTTCTTCTAAAAATACTTCACTTAATTTATAAACACTTATAATTCACCTCTTGTTTTATCCATTTAAAACAAGTTCTTATTTCCAGTTAATTCGAAATTAAATTCCTATATTGGAAATAAATTCCCTTTTAAAATCCCCAATTTATTTTCTTTATTAGAAAATATTTTTACCTTTCGGTATTTAAATACCAAAATTCTAAGGCTAGGGTAATTCAAACACAACATGATCAATCACCGATCAAATATCACATCATAGATCATAATAAATAATAAAAAGATTAAATAAAATGTTGAGGAATCTAGTTGGATTTCTCCAACCTGTTTCCCTGCATCCACAGATGTTAATTAACATCAATAATATTATTTCATATCAATATGAAATAACAGATCTAATAACCGATCACCCATGTAATTCATATCAACCAATTTTATCAACTATTCAACCAAGCAGCCATCACACAGTATAAAATAAATTTAAAAACTCGTTTATATAAAAATATAAATGGGTCAGAGTTAGTGAGTTTACTCACCTTGTTTTGCAGTTGACAGTTCTGCTTTGGTTTCGTTTAAAACCAAACAAACATTCGATCCTATCATGAAATTCCAGTTGCTTCGTTCTCAACCATATCAGTTCCATCATGCAGATTTCTGATATCGTATGACACGGTTATTAACATTATAAGTTTATAAATCAATTTTAATTTATCATTACCTTAATTAATAAAATGTTATTAACTTTAAATGTTCATTACCGCTACAATTAGAGTCCCAAATCCATCTTCGGCATTCACGAATAACATGGCTGCTCCTTCATTACAAATGACCTATCCAGCTCCACCAACACTTTAACATTATCCCACCACCGATTCAAATGATCTGAGCCCACTTGTCCATCACCATTCTGTTCACCAAACAATGCACTACTCTTCCAATAAACGAAGAAAGCGAACTCTTTGAAATACACCATTGTCGTACTGTTTTAAATGCTTAGATCTCCTTCAATCCCCAACTGTTCACCAACGCAATGTATACATACACCATAAGTTTTGGCTTAAATAAAATTAATAGGATAATTACTTAGTTGAATTAATCCACACATTTTACCTTCACGTGATTAGCCACTCAATTGCTTCCTCATCCAATTAACACACGCACGCTACTTCACCAATGCTTTTCTTCTTACCAGTAAACTCGTAACCTGATGTCAACCACTCAAACCCACTTTATCCCATAATTAACCTTTTGATTGCCGCTAATGGCTGGTTTAAGTTTTTCTCCTAACATCAAAATAACCCGACATTACGGTTTGGAAAGCTCCTGCACATTTTCATGGCTATCACAACATTTTGACAGATCAAACATTATAAACTTTAATTGAAAATATAATTAATTAATTAAAACCTTACGTTAATAACTATTAGGATAAATCCTTCCTCTGTTTCGGTTTTTTCCCAACACAGTTTCATAGCCATATCAACGTTCTCCCCTCAGTCAATAGAAACTTCCACTTCACCTCAGTCAATATACATTTCAATTGTTTTTCTTCTTCTTTTTTATTCTATTGTGGACGTTAGCAGTTCACACTAGCCCAATGCCATCCATGCGCCCAGCTTTCTCATTCACGAAATCCTGCTTCCATGAACTCACGCTCCCCATGAAGTAATCCTACTCCTGTTAAATCATTCCAGTCAAGTACGATAATCTTCTTGACTTCACCGATGGGATCCATTCCCATACCGCTTCATTGCTTAATTACCTTAACTACCAAACTTATATACCATTTACGTTAATTCTTGTCTTCTCATCAACATACCCAGCGCTCCACTCTATCACATATAAAAATTGAACCCCACTTACAGGACCTTCCTCATAAATCATAACCGTGATTCCTCCACTCCCCTCATCCCCCTTGATAATTCCCATCACCGTGATACCATAGCGACGCCGGACTACCGCTGTCAGTCGCGTCATCTACCGGACCTCCTTACCCAGTTCAACGGAGCCACCCGCTGACCGCCTGCTCTGCCATAGCTTGGTTCTCGAACGCGAGATCCAAAAATGAATCGATCGCACCCGAAAACAATAGTGCCAACGTGAAGAGCAACTGATGAGAAAAGTAAATATACTGATTTCGTGAATTCAGAGGTTTAATTTTATTTTTAACTGTGTTTGTTAGTGGTGGATTTCTCTTGTTGGTTTACTGGAAGAAATGTATTTGGTCTGAGAAATGGGTATACAATATTTAAAGAAGACATAGCGTGCGGGGCACGGTTTCACTTATCTTGGCAAGCACGGGTTATAGTAACTTGGGGAATACGGAAATGAAAAGCATGGAGAACACACCATCTGAAGCTTGAAATGCAAGGAGATACTATATTATTAATTTTCTTTTGACCCCTTGCACCTAAGTCAAATTCTAATTGGTCAGCCCAAATTTGTTTGCAGGATTCACACGATCTTACACATGTTTTACTGATACAAATGCTTGATTCTACAGATGAATTGGATCAATATTTGATTCCTTGGTTAATAAAGAACGAAGCAGATTTTATATTTATATATTTTATGTTGGTTCACAAGGGAACACGTGTTGGGTTCATTGTTTGCATAAAGCATGTGCCAACCTTAAATGTTTGACAGGATAAAAGTTGTATACTTTTGACTTTCGAATACCTGGAGTATACCGTGGAGATTTGATAAAAGATTTCGCCCATATTATCCTACTGCACTGAACAAAACAAGAAAGAACAGACAGGTATACTTGTGCACGGTATCTTTTAAGGGATACTTCAAAGTGTAACTACATTTAATAGTCACCTGCTATGGTAATGGGATATCGGATGAGGCGTAATGAATAACGAATTCCACAGGGTTTCAATGGGTCAAAGAACGACGCCCATAAATAGAAATCTCAGCACATTAAATGTCGAGATTCCCAAAGATTTATGTTGGGATTTGAGTATATGTTGAATAGATTTCGAAATATCTGATTATGACGTTCTGAGACTTTGCCGGATTGTTTTTGAAAAGGACGATGTGAAGATCATAAACATGAGATTATATACTAGTTTATTAATTATTTATCATTACTGTTATATACATATGCAATGTATGAAATCCATATGACCGAATTTATTTGGTAATTGATGGAGTCACATTCTGGTTCATAATACTTTTAATAGAGTAATATTTGAAAATAAAGAACATTTTTATATAAAGAATAGTTTAAAAATAATGAATATTTTTTAGTGAAATAATTACAATTAAAATTTATAATTGCACTTTTGACATGAGGTTAGGTTGCATTTATGGGGGAAGTCTGCCCGGACCCGACGGGCATATCCCGCAGCCACTAATGTTGAACCTAATGTGAGAGGTCTAAGTGCGCAAATACGAAGCGGGCTATGACACGAGGTTAAGCCCAACTTGTGGGATAAGTCTGCACGGACCCGACCGGCATGTCCAGCATTCGCAAGTTGTAGGCCTAATGTGGGAGGTCTAGCCCATTATAAACCATAAATGGACATGGTAATAAATTGGACTATTTAGCCCATTATAAGTTGAAATGCCATTTTAACCCAAACAGGTTTATCGATCGTTTTTATTCATATTATAATGAATAGAATAAAAAGTAGTAATTTCCAAAATCTAATATTTTGAAAACATTTTTTTAATAAAGAAATAGAATAAATCTTTAATCAAGATCTAATGGAGTTTTCCAATTAATTAATATTTATTTAGAATTAAATAAATTAGATTTTTGGGTTTGTCGTGAATAGTGTCTTCAATAACACCAATCTTAAACCCAGTTGAGAAAAGAATAAATCTTTTAATTAAGATTATTAGAGTTTTCCAATTATATTTAGAAATTAGAATAAAATAAAATGTAAACTGGGATTATTGTGAACTGTGTTTTAAAGGATATTTGTTCTTTAACCCAGTTAATAGTGAAAATATAATTTGGAATTTAAAATTCTTTTATTAAGATTTAAATGGGAATTTTCCAAAGTAGAGTTTTCCAATTTAATATATTAAACTGGAATTGAATAGAATTCGATTTAATAATAGTCGAGATGAGCTTCTGTAAAAGAAGACCGTTACTATATATGGAATTTAAAAGGCTTGGCCGTTATTCCATTTATATTATCAGTCTGATACGGGAATTTATATCGATTATATATTGATTTGATTTCTGTGAAAATTCCATATTTTATGGAAAATGATTTTTTGGTTTATCATGAACTATGTTTTGAAATGACATTGGTTCTTTAACCCAGTTAAAGATAAGATTTATTTCTTAAAGTTAAATAATCATAAAGTTATGATTTTTGATATTTAAAACCACATTGGTGTTTTAAAGAATCTTTAAAAGGAAGATTAAAGAATAAATTTAAAGAATTTATCTTTGATAAAATTAACGGGAACCTTTCCCTAATAATGTGAATATTTTATTAAAAGAATATTCTGAATTGGAATGAGGCGTTTGATGTGTTTTTATAGGACTTTATCATTGATTATAAAATAGGCGAATTATTCGGAAAGACCGGGTTTAACCCATTCTGAATAATTACAACGACGATTAAGAGTCGAAGATGAAGACGGTGATTGAAGACCGGAGGTCTTCACATCGTTTGGGTGATTACTGATGTCTTAATTGGGAGGCATCCCAAGACAAGGTAATAAGTGGTGATCGTCCAGACGTACTTGGAGATCGATGGTTGTGCGAAAACCTCTCTCCTGTATTGGACATATGGAACGAGGAATAAGGTGTCGCCGGTTTCGTTCAGACCCAGAACGGACTTGTAAATGGATGGTATGTCTGACATTGTATTTCTTTATGCTGTATTCGTTGATCTCTGCTAAATATATATCTGTTGGTGGTGGAGAATTTATTCTCTTGCATAACACCCTTCTCCAAGATGTACGAGCTTAGAGGTTATATATTGGCAGGTTTCAATGGTATAGGATGGATTGACAATGTGGTATGCTAAGATGCAAATGACCAAGGCTTTTGTTGAAAAGCAGAGCCTTGTGGTTGATGATCAGAGCACAACCCATTTTAGGCATAGCTTTGTGTAGCGTAACTTCGCGAGCCTCACATCCCGGTATGAACCAGAAATGGGAGAAAGACCCCAGGGAGGACATGCGTTTCTTTCTAGCTAGAAGTGGTGTCAGCATTTACAAGCCCTGGCATTTTTTACTTATGTGGATGATGGATTGCGAGGCGCCTCGGTTATATGAGTCCCTAGTGGCTCTATTTACGTCCCATAGGGCGGGGAAATGTATTGTTCAGGCATAACTAATCCACTAACATATGTGTGGACCGGCCATGGCGCTCCTAAGGGCTTGACCGAGTACTTGTCCTGAGACATGGGCTAGATTGCCTCGAATTCGGTAAGGACGGTCTTTTGCCTTGGTACATGATGGAAATCCAACTTCTAATACGACACCATACGGTTTTGATTGTATAACTAGTATGGCGACATAGTATATGGTAGTTATGCCATCTATGATTGATACATTGTGATTGAAATGTTTTTGAAATATATATACACTAATAATAATACCAAATCCGTTTTATACGTATCAAACATTTTTTACAATTATAAGGCAAAACTCTATCCTCCGGTTTGCGTTGCATTGTATGATGGGAATTGAGTCTTATAATGGTTTTATTTTTCTAAAAAGCATTGCATTATTTAACGATTTACTTTATTTCTTACACTGGCAATCCAATGGAGTAAACCCGTTCCGCGTAGCGGCGTGGTCCTGTGATTAGCCTTATTATTATTAAATAGGTTAAGTAAGATTTCTCATACCAGTCCCATAACTGACTTGTTGTTTGTTTCACTTGCAAACTCGGGTGACCTCTTTTCCACACGGGTAGTCGAGTAGCTTATTTTGCAGATATTCATTTCTTGAGCAGGATTCTGGATTGAAGCTTAAAGTTGTGTCCAGAGCATTGATAGTCTTCCTCTGCATTGTATTAGATTATTGTAAATTATCTTCCGCTGTATTATATTCGATGTACTCTGATATTCTGTACTCTGATGTAACATTATTATGATGTTTATAAAAGTTTTCTGTTATTTGTTCTAATGTTTGGTATTCCCAGAGTTAATGTATTCGTGTTTTGAACGGTCTTGGTTGATTTAGCAATCGATTAAGTCCGGGCGAAATCCGTATCGTTACAGTTGGTATCAGTGCTCTGGTTAGCTCAAATCTTTGGGGTAAACTTGTTAGAACCAAACAAAAGACTCATTAGAGGTAGGGTTAGTAATATCCTATAAAAGAATACTTATTAGAGATAGGATCAGTAGTATCCTAGAATGAGAAAACTCATTAGAGATGGGGTTAGAAATGCCCTAGAATGAGTTGAGAGTGATGGGTTTATAATTGACGTATTTGTGATTATATATATAATCCGATCTTAGAAAATATAATTTTTGAATATATGAACGTTATATATATTTGAAAAGTTAATCAACTAATCAAATTATTCAAACCAATAAAAAAAATTGAAAATTGAATTAGTTAGTTAAACAACTTTTAGCTTCGTTCCTTTTCGAGGACAAAAAGTTTTTAAGTGGGGGAGACTGTAACAACCCGGAAATTCAGAACCAATTTAAAAATTTATTTTAAGAAATTTTAAATAGAAAATGCGTCAGAATTGATTTTTTTTTAAAGATTACACTTTTAATGTAATAAAAGAAAGATTAGAAAGATTACATTTTTCACGTAAGACAGAATGATTAAAAAGGTTCATAGTTTAACAGAAATGTGTTTACATGAAAAGTACATTTTTTTTTGAAATATGATTCATTAAAAAGATTCTTGTTGTGATAAAAATGTAGTAACATAAGATATCACATTTTTGATGAAATATGATATTTAATCATGTGTTTTGAAATATAAAAAGTTGCATAACTTAACAATCAGAGAATGAATCAAACATTCATTTTACCTTTTATTCCCTTTCTCTTTACTTTTGAAACTTGAATGAATAATAAGTGTGGTCCCATCATGCCTAGTCAGCTGATTAAATTACTTTGCAAACTACTATATGTGAAAAGATACATTAATGGGTTTATTTGCAAAATTAGAAATTAAATATTGTTTTATTATAAATACACAAACAATCAAAACCCTAATCTATCTTCTATAACCGCCGTCCTCCTTTTCTAATGGCCTGAAATCTTTGAAAATGAATCCCTAAATTCCCCCTCTATGCTTCGAATTAAAACAAATCTCCAACACCAAATTCAAGAGCTCTTCAAGACCCTTAATTCTATACAGTTAAGATCATATTTACTTCCATGGATTGGTGGATTTTTAACCACAAAGTGGCTGCGTTTGGGTTCATTTTTCGGGAGAAAGGGGAAGACGAGTGGCGAGAGGATGCGGGCGGTGATGGAGCAGAGGACAGGCTTCGATGTAGTAGTCTCTGATCGGGTTGTAGTGGCTTATGATGATGTGCGATTGGAAGGAAGGAGCGGAGCGATGGGTTCCTGTAGAAACGTAGAAGAAGGAGTAAAGAAAGGAATGACAACGTTTTTGGTGTTGTTATTAAAAGGTTAAATTTTTTTATTGTTTAAGAATGTAATTAAATCTTTAAAAAGCCATAACTCATTCAAATCGTAACGAAATTCGATGATTTCAGTTTCGATGGAATTGTATCAGCGAGCACTACATTTCAGAACTGATTTGGACAAGGACAGTAGCAATTGAGATTTTTAGTAAAATTAAACGCAGTTTAATTTTATTAAAAACACGGTGAGATTTCTTATTATTAAAATTTAAAATTAAAACAAATTGTTATACATTGGAAATCTGTATTTATTTGCTGTTAAAATTCATGTTGTTAGTGGTACAAGATCAGATTGTTTGATGATATTTGTTGTTCTGTTGATATGATGGAATATTCTTGTTGTATTAGAATTGGCAATATAAAAGTGTAAATTTTGTTGTATTAAAATTGACAAAAATAAAAATGTCAATTTGTTAATTTAGATTATTGTCAAGAACAAAAATAACATTTTTGGTCATAAATGTTATGCATTAGGATAAAAATAACATTTGTGGTTGTAAATGTTATGCATTAGAGATTAAGACAACATTTTTGTTATAAATGCTATACATTAGAGAAAAGTAACATTTTTGATAGAAATTTTCTATGTAAATAAAAATAACATTTTTGTTTAGAAATGTATGTTTAGATTAAAAATGGCAATTTAGTTAGAAATGTTTTATTAAAATAAAATTTGTCACTTTTGTTGAAATTAGAGTCAACAATATAAAATAATCATTTTTGTTGAAATTAGAATCGATAAATTAAAATGTCATTTTGATGTCTTAGAATTATCAATCATATTAAAATACCATTTTTATGTCGAGTTAGAATTATCGTATAAAATACCATTTTTATGTTTAGTTAAAGTTGTCATCTTTTATTGAATTAGGATTGACGATATAAATTTTTCATCTTTTATTGAATTTGAATTGGCGATGTAAATTTGTCATCTTTTCTTGAATTATGATTATCAATATTAAATTGTCATTTATTAGAATGATGATATGTTGGATTATATGTTATGTTAAAATGAAATTATCATTTGGTTAGGAATGTCATGTTAGTATAAATTATCATTTTAGTGATGAAATGTCAGGTAGTATAAAATTGTCACGTTAGTATAAAATGTCATGTTAGTGTAAATTATCATTCTAGTGATAAATATCATTTTTAAAAGCATGTTATGTTAGCATTAAAAATATCATTTTTTAGAATCATTTATGTCAGAAATTAAATTTGTCATTTATGTTAGAAATTAAATTTGTTATTTATGTTAGAAATTAAATTTGTCATTTATGTTAAAATAGATGTGTCATTTAATTGGTATATATGTTATGTTAAATTAGATGTGTCATTTAATTTGTATAAATGTTATGTTAAATTAGATGTGTCATTTATTTAGGATGTGTTTATGATAAATAAATATGTCATTTAGTTAGGATATGTTTATGTTAAATGAAATGTCATTTTATTAGATATTGCCATGTTAAGTTTAAATTAACATTTATGTTAGAAGAATGTCATGAAAATTAAAAATAACATTTTTGTTAAGAAATGTATATATAGATTAAAAATAACATTTTGTTAAGAAATGTACATTTAGATTAAAAATAACATTTTGTTAAGAAATGTTTATTTAGATTGAAGATAACATTTTTATTAGAAATGTTTATTTAGATTAAACATGTCATTTTAGTAGAAATGATTATTTAGATCAAACATGTCATTTTATTAGAATTGTTTACATTAGAAATAAAATAACATTTCTGTTCTAAAATGTTACATAGAAATAAAACAACATTTTTGTTTAAAAATGTTGCATTAGAAATAAATAGCATGTTGCATTAGAAATAAATAGCATTTTTGTTATGAAATGTTGCATTAGAAATAAATAGCATTTTTGTTATAAAATGTTGCATTAGAAATAAATAGCATTTTTGTTATAGAATGTTACATTAGTATAAAAACATTATTTTGTTAGCAAATGTTACAATAGAATAAAAACATCATTTTATTAGTATATGTTACGTTAAAACAAAACATATCATTTTATTAGCATATTGATTGTTAAATAAAACATGTCATTCTATTAGTACATGTTAAAACAAAACATGACATTTTGTTAGTATTTGTTGTGTTAGATAAAACATGTCATTTTATTAGTATATGTTATGTTGAAATAAACATGTCATTATACTAGGATTATGTTTTGTAAAATAAACATGTCATTTATTTAGGATCATGTTTTGTAAAACAAAAATATCATTTTTATTGTATTAAAATTTTCAAAAATATAAGTATCATTTATGTTCATTTTAGAAGTATCATTTATGTTCATTATATAAATGTCATTTATGTTCATTTTGAACTGTCAGAAATGAAGTATCATTTATGTTCATTTAGAAATGTCATTTATGATTGTCGAAGATAAAATTTACATTTTTATATGTCATGTATACATTAGTTTTGTATACATATTAAAATTTACATTTTCATATGCCATTTAGATTTGAACATATTTGTCAAATAAATTTGTCATTTAGATTTGAACATATTTTGTAAATAAATAGGTCATTTAATTAGAAATGTCATTTTATTAGAAAATTTATCATAAGTTAAAATATGATTTGTGCTAGATTAAAACATTATCATTATAATGTTATTATGTTAGTGAAATTAAATTATAAATATTTATTTATAATTTAAACAAATGAAAATTCGTTAAATAGAAAATAATCAAACTAAGTTGTAATCGGTTAAATTCATTTTCCAATGATTTATTTATATGAACTGTTATTGGCTGAAAACCCCACACGGATATTGGGATGATAATTGTCTTACACTAGTCCCAATTGTTTAGTTATCTGTCAATCGATAAATTGACAATCTGTGATGAGCATTATTTATTTATTATTTTAATGCTCACACAATTATTAATTCCACTTTGGATGTGAATGGATGGTTTATTGATTATTTATCATTACTGTTATATACATATGCAATGTATGAAATCCATATGACCGAATTTATATGGTAATTGATGGAGTCACATTCCGATTTAGAATACTTTTAATAGAATAATATCTGAAAATAAAGAAGATTTTTATATAAAGATTAGTTTAAAAATAATGAATATTTTTCAGTAAAATAATTACAATTAAAATTTATAATTGCACTTTTGACACGAGGTTAGGTTGCATTTGTGGTGGAAGTCTGCCCGGACCCGACCGACATATCCAGCAGCCACTAATGTTGAACCTAATGTGAGAGGTCTAAGTGCACAAATACGAAGCGGGCTATGACACGAGGTTAAGCCCAACTTGTGGGATAAGTCTGCCCGGACCGACCGGCACGTCCAGCATCCGCAAGTTGAAGGCGTAATGTGGGAGGTCTAGCCTATTCTAAACCATAAATGGACATGGTAATGAATTGGACTATTTAGCCCATTATAAGTTGAAATGCCATTTTAACCCGAACGAATTTATAAATCGTTTTTATTCATTTTATAATGAATAGAATAAAAAGTAGTAATTTCCAAAATCTAATATTTTGAAAACATTAATTTAATAAAGAAATAGAATAAATCTTTAATCAAGATTTAATGGAGTTTTCCAATTAATTAATACTTATTTGGAATTAAATAAATTGGATTTTTGGGTATGTCATGAATAGTGTCTTCAATAACACCGTTCTTAAAACCATTTGAGAAAAGAATAAATCTTTTAATTAATACTATTAGAGTTTTCCAATTATATTTAGAAATTAGAATAAAATAAAATGTATACTGGGCTTATTATGAACTGTGTTTTAAACGACATTTGTTCTTTAACCCAATTAATAGTGAAAATATAATTTGGAATTTATAAATCTTTTATTAATATTTAAATGGGAATTTTCCAAAGTAGAATTTAATATATTAAACTGGAATTGAATAGAATTCAATTTAATAATAGTCGAGATGATCTCTATAAAAGAAGACCGTTACTATATATGAAATTTAAAAGGCTTGGCCGTTATTCCATTTATATTATTAGTCTGATACGGGAATTTATATCGATTATATATTGATTTGATTTCTGTGAAAATTCCATATTTTATGGAAGATGATTTTTGGGTTTATCGTGAACTGTGTTTTGAAATGACATTGGTTCTTTAACCCAGTTAAAGATAAGATTAATTTCTTAAAGTTGAATAATCATAAAATTATGATTTTTGATATTTAAAACCACATTGGTGTTTTAAAGAATCTTTAAAAAGAAGATTAAAGAATTTATTTAAAGAATTTATTTTTGATAAAATCTACGGGAACCTTTCCCTAATAATGTGAATATTTTATTAAAAGAATATTCTGAATTGGAATGAGGCGTTTGATGTGTTTTTATAGAACTTTATCATTGATTATAAAATAGGCAAGTTATTCGGAAAGACCGAGTTTAACCCATTCCAAATAATTACTACGACGATAAGAGTCGAAGATGAAGACGGTAATTGAAGACCAAAGGTCTTCACATCGTTTGGGTGATTACTGATGTCTTGATTGGGAGGCATCCCAAGACAAGGTAATAAGTGGTGATCGTCCAGACTTACTTGGAGATCGATGGATATGCGAGAACCTCTCTCCTGTATTGGACATATGGAACGAGGAATAAGGTGTCTCCAGTTTCGTTCAGACCCAGAACAGATTTGTAAATGGATGGTATGTCTGACATTGTATTCCATTATGCTATATTCGTTGATCTCTGCTAAATATATATATGTTGGTGGCGGAGAATTTATTCTCTTGCATAACACCCTTCTCCGAGACGTACGAGCTTAGAGGTTATATATTGGCAGAAATCAATGGTATATGATGGATTGACAATGTGGTATGCTAAGATGCAAATGATCAAGGCTTTTGTTGAAAGCAGAGCCTTATGGTTGATGATCAGAGCACAACCCATTTTAGGCATAGATTTGTGTAGCATAGCTTCGCGAGCCTCGCACCCCGGTATGAACCAGAAACGGGAGGACTCCAGGGAGGACATGCATTTCTTTCTATCTAAAAGAGATGTCAGCATTTACAAGCCCTGGCATTTTTACTTATGTGGATGATGGATTGCGAGGCGCCTCGGTTATATGAGTCCCTAGTGGCTCTATTTATGTCCCATAGGGCGGGGAAACGTATTGTTCAGGCATAACTAATCCACTAACATATGTGTGGACCGGCCATGGCGCTCCTAAGGGCTTGACTGAGTACTTGTCCTGAGACATGGGCTAGATTGTCTCGAATTCGGTAAGGACTATCTTTTGCCATGGTACATGATGGAAATCCAAATTCAAATATGAAACCATACGGTTTTGATTGTATAACTAGTATGGTGACATAGTATATAGTATTTATGCCGTCTATGATTAATACATTCTGATTGAAATGTTTTTGAAATATATATACACTAATAATAATACCAAATCCGTTTTATACGTACCAGGCATTTTTGACGATTATAAGGCAAAACTCTATCCTCCGGTTTGCGTTGCATTGTATGATGGGACTTGAGTCTTATAATGGTTTCATTTTTCTAAAAAGCATTGCATTGTTTAAAGATTTACTTTATTTCTTTCACTGGCAATCCAATGGAGAAAACCCGTTCCGCATAGCGGCATGGTCCTGTGATTAACCTTATTATTATTAAATAGGTTAAGTAAGATTTCTCATACCAATCCCATAACTGACCTATAGTTTGTTTCACTTGCAAACTCGGATGACCTCTTTTCCACACGGGCAGTTGAGTAGCTTCTTTTGCAGATATTCATTTCTTGAGCAGGATTATTGATTGAAGCTTAAAGCTGTGTCCAGAGCATTGATAGTTTTCCGCTGCATTGTATTAAATTATTGTAAATTATCTTCCGCTGTATTATTTTCGATGTACTCTGATATTCTATACTCTGATGTAACATTATTATGATATTTATAAAAAGTCTTCTGTTATTTGTTCTAATGTTTTGTATTCCCAGAGTTAACATATTCGGGCTTTGAACGGTCATGGTCGATTTAGCGATCGATTAAGTCCGAGCGAAATCCGTATCATTACAGTTGGTATCACTGCTCTGGTTAGCTCAAATCTTTGGGGTACAACTTGTTAGAACTGAACAAAAGACTCATCAGAGGTAGGGTTAGTAATATCCTATAAAATAATACTCATTAGAGATAGGATCAGTAGTATCCTAGAATGAGAAACTCATTAGGGATGGGGTTAGAAATGCCCTAGAATGAGTTGAGAGTGTAAGGTTTATAATTCACGTATTTGTGATTATATATAATCCGATCTTAGAAAATATAATTTTTGAATATATGAACGTTATATATATTTGAAAAGTTAATCAACTAATCAAATTATTCAAACCAATAAAAAAAATTGAAAATTGAATTGGTTAGTCAAACAACTTTTAGCTTCGTTCCTTTTCGAGGACGAAAAGATTTTAAGTGGGGGAGATTGTAACAACCCGGAAATTCAGAACCAATTTAAAATTTTATTTTAAGAAATTTTAAATAGAAAATGCGTCAGAATTTAAAAAAAATAAAAGATTACATTTTTAATGTAATAAAAGAAAGATAAAAAAGATAACATTTTTCATGTTAGACAGAATGATTAAAAAGGTTCATAGTTTAACAGAAATGTGTTTACATGAAAAGTGCATTTTTTTTGAAATATGATTCATTAAAACGATTCTTATTGTGATAAAAATGTAATAACATAAGAAATCACACTTTTGATGAAATATGATAGTTAATCATGTGTTTTGAAATATAAAAAGTTGCATAACTTAACAATCAGAGAAAATGAATCAAACATTCATTTTTCCTTTTATTCTCTTTCTCTTTACTTTTGAAATTTGAATGAATAATAAGTGTGGTCCCATCATGCCTAGTCAGCTGATTAAATTACTTAGCAAACTACTATATGTGAAAAGACACATTAATGGGTTTATTTGCAAAATTAGAAATTAAATATTGTTTTATTATAAATACACAAACAAACAAAACCCTAATCTATCTTCTATAGCCGTCGTCCTCCTTTTTTAATGGCCTGAAAGCTTTGAAAATGAATCCCTAAATTCTCCCTTTATGCTTTGAATTAAAACAAATCTCCAACACAAAATTCAAGAGCTCTTCAAGATTCTTAATTCTATACGATTAAGATGATATTTACTTTCACGGATTGGTGGATTTTTAACCATAAAGTGGCTGCATTTGGGTTCATTTCTCAGGAGAAAGGGGACGGCGAGTGGCGAGAGGATTTGGGCGGTGGTGGAGCAGAGGACGGGCTTCGATGTAGTAGTCTCTGATCGGGTTGTAGTGGCTTATGATGATGTGCGATTGGAAGGAAGGAGTGGAGCGATGGGTTCCTGTAGAAACGTAGAAGGAGTAAAGAAAGGAACGACAACATTTTTGGTGTTGTAATTAAGAAAGGAACGACAACGCTTTTGGTGTTGTAATTAAAAGGTTAAATTTTTTTATTGTTTAAGAATGTAATTAAATCTTTAAAAATCCATAACTCATTCAAATCTTAAAGAAATTTGATGATTTAAGTTTCGATGGAATTGTATCAGCGAGCACTACATTTCAGAACTTATTTGGACAAGGACAGTAGCAGTTGGGATTTTTAGTAAAATTAAACGTTGTTTAATTTTATTTAAAACACGGTGAGATTTCTTATTTTTAAAATTTAAAATTAAAACAAATTGTTATGCATTGGAAATCTGTATTTATTTGCTATTAAAATTCATGTTGTTAGTGGTACATGATCTAATTGTTTGATGCTATTTGTTGTTCTGCTGATATGATGGAATATTGTTGTTGTATTAGAATTGGCAACATAAAAGTGTAAATTTTTTTGTATTAAAATAGACAAAAATAAAAATGTCAATTTGTTAATTTAAATTATTGTCAAGAACAAAAATAACATTTTTGGTCATAAATGTTATGCATTAGGATTAAGATAACATTTGTGGTTGTAAATGTTATGCATTAGAGATTAAGATAACATTTTTGTTATAAATGTTATACATTAGAGAAAAGTAACATTTTTGATAGAAATTTGCTATGTAAATAAAAATAACATTTTTGTTTAGAAATGTATATTTAGATTAAAAATGACAATTTAGTTAGAAATGTTTTATTAAAATAAAATTTGTCACTTTTGTTGAAATTAGAGTCAACAATATAAAATAATCATTTTTGTTGAAATTAGAATCGATAAATTAAAATGTCATTTTGATGTATTAGAATTATTAATCATATAAAAATACCATTTTTATGTCGAGTTAGAATTATCGTATAAAATACCATTTTTATGTCGAGTTAGAATTGTCATCTTTCATTGAATTAGGATTAACGATATAAATTTGTCATCTTTTATTGAATTTGAATTGACGATATAAATTTGTCATCTTTTATTGAATTAGGATTGACAATATTAAATTGCATTTATTAGAATGATGATATGTTGGATTATATGTTATGTTAAAATTAAATTATCATTTTGTTAGGAACGTCATGTTAGTATAAATTATCATTTTAGTGATGAAATGTCAGGTAGTATAAAATTGTCATGTTAGTATAAAATGTCATGTTAGTGTAAATTATCATTCTAGTGATAAATATCATTTTTAGAAGCATGTTATGTTAGCATTAAAAATATCATTTTTTTTAGAATCATTTATGTTAGAAACTAAATTTGTCATTTATGTTAGAAATTAAATTTGTCATTTATGTTAGAAATTAAATTTGCCATTTATGTCAAGTTAGATATGTCATTTAATTAGTATAAATGTTATGTTAAATTAGATGTGTCATTTAATTAGTATAAATGTTATGTTAAATTAGATGTGTCATTTAATTAGTATAAATGTTATGTTAAATTAGATGTGTCATTTATTTAGGATGTGTTTATGATAAATAAATATGTCATTTAATTAGGATATGTTTATGTTAAATGAAATGTCGTTTTATTAGATAATGTCATGTTAAATTAAAATTAACATTTATTTTAGAAGAATGTCATGAAAATTAAAAATATCATTTTTGTTAAGAAATCTATATTTAGATTAAAAATAACGTTTTGTTAAGAAATGTATATTTAGATTAAAAACAACATTTTGTTAAGAAATGTTTATTTAGATTAAAGATAACATTTTTATTAGAAATGTTTATTTAGATTAAACATGTCATTTTAGTAGAAATGTTTATTTAGATCAAACATGTCATTTTATTAGAATTGTTTACATTAGAAATAAAATAACACTTCTGTTATAAAATGTTACATAGAAATAAAACGACATTTTTGTTTAAAAATGTTGCATTAGAAATAAATAGCATGTTGCATTAGAAATAAATAGCATTTTTGTTATAAAATGTTAAGTTTGACAAAAATATCATTTTTGTTATAGAATGTTACACTGGTATAAAAACATTATTTTGCTAGCAAATGTTACAATAGAATAAAAACATCATTTTTTTTTAGTATATGTTATGTTAAAACAAAACATATCATTTTGTTAGTATTTGATGTGTTAAATAAAACATGTCATTTTATTAGCATATTGTTTGTTAAATATAACATGTCATTCTTTTAGTACATGTTAAAACAAAACATGTCATTTTGTTAGTATTTGTTGTGTTAGATAAAACATGTCATTTTATTAGTATATGTTATGTTGAAATAAACATGTCATTGTATTAGGATTATGTTTTGTAAAATAAACATGTCATTTATTTAGGATCATGTTTTTTAAAATAAAAATGTCATTTTTATTTTATTAAAATTTTCAAAAATATAAGTATCATTTATGTTCATTCAGAAGTATCATTTATGTTCATTATATAAATGTCATTTATGTTCATTTAGAATTGTCAGAAATGAAGTATCATTTATGTTCATTTAGAAATGTCATTTCTGATTGTCAAAGATAAAATTAACATTTTTAAATGTCATGTATACATTAGTTTTGTATACATATTAAAATTTACATTTTCATATGTCATTTAGATTTGAACATATTTGTCAAATAAATTTGTCATTTAGATTTAAACATATTTTGTAAATAAATAGGTCATTTAATTAGAAATGTCATTTTATTAGAAAATTTATCATAAGTTAAAATATGATTTGTGCTAGATTAAAACATTATCATTATAATGTTATTATGGTAGTGAAATAAAATTATAAATATTTATTTATAATTTAAAAAATGAAAATTAGTTAGATAGAAAATAATTCAAACTAAATTGTAATCGGTTAAATTCATTATCCAATGATTTATTTATATGAACTGTTATTGGCTGATAACCCCACACGGGTATTGAGATGATATTTGTCATACACTAGTCCCAATTGTTTAGTTATCTGTCAATCGATAGATTGACAATATGTGATGAGCATTACTTATATATTATTTTAATGCTCACACAATTATTAATTCCACTCTGGATGTGAATGGTTGGTTTATTGATTATTTATCATTACTGTTATATACATATGCAATGTATGAAATCCATATGACCGAATTTATATGGTAATGATGGAGTCACATTCCGATTCAGAATACTTTTAATAGAGTAATATTTGAAAATAAATAACATTTTTATATAAAGAATAGTTTAAAAATAATGAATATTTTTTAGTGAATTAATTACAGTTAAAATTTATAATTGCACTTTTGACATGAGGTTAGGTTGCATTTGTGGTGGAAGTCTGCCCGGACCCGACCGGCATATCCAGCAGCCACTAATGTTGAACCTAATGTGAGAGGTCTAAGTGCGCAAATACGAAGCAGGCTATGACACGAGGTTAAGCCCAACTTGTGGGATAAGACTGCCCGGACCCGATCGGCATGTCCAGCATCCGCAAGTTGTAGGCCTAATGTGGGAGGTCTAACCCATTATAAACCATAAATGGACATAGTAATGAATTAGACTATTTAGCCCATTATAAGTTGAAATGTCATTTTAACCCGAACGGGTTTATCGATCGTTTTTATTCATTTTATAATGAATAGAATAAAAAGTAGTAATTTCCAAAATCTAATATTTTGAAAAAATTAGATTTAATAAAGAAACAGAATAAATCTTTAATCAAGATTTAATGGAGTTTTCCAATTAATTAATATTTATTTGGAATTAAATAAATTGGATTTTTGGGTTTGTCGTGAATAGTGTCTTCAGTAACACCGTTCTTAAACCCAGTTGAGAAAAGAATAAATCTTTTAATTAAGATTATTAGAGTTTTCCAATTATATTTAGAAATTAGAATAAAACAAAATGTGAACTGGGTTTATTGTGAACTGTGTTTTAAATGACATTTGTTCTTTAACCCAATTAACAGTGAAATTTAATTTGGAATTTATAAATATTTTATTAAGATTTAAATGGGAATTTTCCAAAGTAGAGTTTTCCAATTTTATATATTAAACTGGAATTGAATAGAATTCGATTTAATAATAGTCGAGATGAGTTCTGTAAAAGAAGAATGTTACTATATATGGAATTTAAAAGGCTTTGCCATTATTCCATTTATATTATCAATCTGATACAGGGATTTATATTGATTTGATTTCTGTGAAAACTCCGTATTTTATGGAAAACGATTTTTGGGTTTATCGTGAACTGTGTTTTGAAATGACATTGGTTCTTTAACCCAGTTAAAGATAAGATTAATTTCTTAAAGTTGAATAATCATAAAGTTATGATTTTTGATATTTAAAACCACATTGGTGTTTTAAAGAATCTTTAAAAAGAAGATTAAAGAATAAATTTAAAGAAATTATCTTTGATAAAATTAATGGGAACCTTTCCTTAATAATGTGAATATTTTATTAAAAGAATATTCTGAATTGGAATGAGGCGTTTGATGCGTTTTATAGCACTTTATCATAGTTTATAAAATACGCAAGTTATTCGGAAAGACCGGGTTTAACCCATTGCGAATAATTACTACGACGATTAAGAGTCGAAGATGAAGGTGGTGATTGAAGACCGTAGGTCTTCACATCATTTGGGTGATTACCGATGTCTTGATTGGGAGGCATCCCAAGACAAGGTAATAAGTGGTGATCATCCAGACGTACATGGAGATCGATGGATATGCGAGAACCTCTCTCCTGTACTGGACATATGGGACGAGGAATAAGGTGTCTCTGGTTTCGTTCAGACCCAGAACGAACTTGTAAATGGATGGTATGTCTTACATTGTATTCCTTTATGCTGTATTCGTTGATCTCTGCTAAATATATATCTTTTGGTGGCGGAGAATTTATTCTCTTGCATAACACCCTTCTCTGAGATGTATGAGCTTAGAGGTTATATATTGGCAGAAATCAATGGTATAGGATGGATTGACAATGTCGCATGCTAAGATGCAAATAATCAAGGCTTTTGTTGAAAAGCAGAGCCTTGTGGTTGATGATTAGAGCACAACCCATTTTAGGCATAGCTTTGTGTAGCGTAACTTCGCGAGCCTCATACCCCGGTATGAACCAGAAATGAGAGAAGGACCCCGGGGAGGACATGCATTTCTTTCTAGCTAGAAGTGGTGTCAGCGTTTACAAGCCCTGGCATTTTTACTTATGTGGATGATGGATTGCGAGGCGCCTCGGTTATATGATTCCCTAGTGGCTCTATTTATGCCCCATAGGGTGGGGAAACGTATTGTTCAGGCATAACTAATCCACTAACATATGTGTGGACTGGCCCTGGCGCTCCTAAGGGCTTGATTGAGTACTTGTCCTGATACGTGGGCTAGATTGTTTTGAATTCGGTACGAACTATCTTTTGCCTTGGTTAATGATGGAAATCCAACTTCCAATACGACACCATACAGTTTTGATTGTATAACTAGTATGGCGACATAGTATATGGTAGTTATGCCGTCTATGATTGATACATTGTGATTGAAATGTTTTTGAAACATATATACACTAATAATAATACCAAATCCGTTTTATATGTATCAAGCATTTTTTACCATTATAATGTAAAACTCTATCCTCCGGTTTGCGTTGCATTGTGTGATGGGACTTGAGTCTTATAATGGTTTCATTTTTCTAAAAAGCATTGTATTGTTTAATGATTTACTTTATTTCTTGCACTGGCAATCTAATGGAGTAAACCCGTTCCACTAGCGGCATGGTCCTATGATTAGCCTTATTATTATTAAATAGGTTAAGTTAGATTTCTCATACCAGTCCCTTGACTGACCTGTAGTTTGTTTCACTTGCAAACTCGGGTTCCCTCTTTTCCACACGGGCATTCGAGTAGCTTCTTTTGCAGATATTCATTTCTTGAGAAGGATTCTGGATCGAAACTTAAAGCTGTGTCCAGAGCATTAATAGTCTTCCGCTGCATTGTATTTGATTATTGTAAATTATCTTTTGCTATATTATATTCGATGTACTCTGATATTCTGTACTCTGATGTAACATTATTATGATGTTTATAAAAGTCTTCTGTTATTTGTTCTAATGTTTTGTATTCCCAGAGTTAACGTATTCGGATTTTGAACAGTCTTGGTCGATTTAGCGATCGATTAAGTCCGGGCGAAATCCGTATCGTTACATAGAGTAAGCGGTGTTTTCCAAAGCCTAGGACGTAAGCCGCGGTGATACTTCTTTCCTGGATATAGGCGGATGTGCATTACGGTGTTTTCCAAAAAGCTCTGGACGTAAGCCATGGAGTATTGCACTACATGACCGATCTTTCGAATCAACAACCATCATGATGGAAATCCAACTTTCAAACATAAGCTTTGCAATTTTAATTGTATACTTATATGTCGATATAATAAAATGGGGTATTATGCCATCTAGGATTGATACATTTAGTTTTGAAGTTGATTTCTACACTATGCACTTATACTAAAAAGCATAAACTTCGCGTATCAAGCATTTCTGACTATTATAAGGTAAAACTATATCCTTCATCTTGCATTGCACTATGTGATGGGACCTGAGTCTTATAATAGCTTCATTATTCTTTTACTTAGCATTGGGAGTTTTGTTTTATGGTATTCATGGGAGGAAACCTGTTCCGTGTCATATGGCATGGTCTCGCGATTTACCTAACTTTAAAATAAAAGTTAATAACTGTTTTAGTTCTCACACCAGTCCCATGACTGACTCAGAGTTTATTGTTTTCGCCTAAACTCTGGGTGCCCATATTTTCCACACGGGCAGCTTGTAGTTTGGGTATTCGCAGATATTTCTTTTCACGGGATCCTGGATTACGACTGGAGCTATATTCAGAATGCTTTGTATCGGTGTATCTCTTTCAGTTGTGGTAGTTGTATGTTTTCCGCTGCACATTTCATTTATGTATTATATTTTCTACCGTTTTGTAATTTAAATCTCTGATATTTTTCGTTGTATAATATTAATTTGAACTCTGATATCTTGTACTCTGATGTAAATTATTGTAATAGCAATGAAATGTTCTATTTGTTGTATATAACGTTGTTGTATACACAATTATATGATTTTCGTTTGATGATAGCAACCAAATATATTTTATTATTAAATATGTTTGTAACTGTACTGGTATACTACCCAACAGACAGGATCATAATGTTTCTATTTAAATAAAGTAAAACTATACAGAAATTCAAATATTCATACAGTATTTTATTTGAATAGAATATTTTGTTTCAATATTTAAACAGTACAGATTTACAACTCTACTATTTGTATACACATCACCGATATACATTTCAATACATTCAATTTCAGTACACAGTTCCTCTCCACAACACTCACACTTAGTTATACAGACATTCATTCATGTACACATTTTCATACTGTTCTTGTCTTCTGTCTTCTGTCTTCACAGCATCCTTTAGTCAGTCCAGTCAACATCTGCTTATCTGTGACATGAAACAGAAACACACAGTAAAATGCAATAGAAATAAAAACTGAAGTGCATACACAAATAAATGTATTTTTTAAATTTTATATGCCTTAGAATTTCGGTATGTTTGTTATCATTTTTCCGACTTGATCTGATTTATATTTTCAACCAACAGTGTCTAGACAACTTGTGATATTCACAGTGATACACTGTAAATACCACACGGCAGTCAGTGTATATACAAAATATTTCAATGCAGGGACAAGAATATTTTCTGGATGGCCGCATATACACACATGTATAAATATACACGTGTGCATTGCCTCGCCAATCATAATGTAGTGTAGTATCTGAGGAGCAGCCACGTAGACCTACTCAACTCAGTATATCTGAATATGGTCGAGCCATGCTCAAAGCAAATGGATATGGCATTAATTCGAGCAGAACAAAAGTAAACGGGGCTGAGCACAAATGGAAACATCGACACAGCAACATGGTGGCAAACTCAAACCAGACCAGTCATGCAAATATATCATTGTTCGAGCAGCTCCTACATGGTTAAAAAGTATATCATAGCATGTGTGCAGTTCTGAAGAAATACATAACAGTGTACAAAAAGGATTTCCAGTGTTTCCTGCAAAGCATCATTCTCATTCAAAGCATTCCAGAATTCTTCAAAATATTTCCAATTTTGGACAGAATTTATAGAAACATTTATGGCACACATGAAAAGTAAAAAAAAAAACATTTTTTGTGAACAAACATGGGACATGATAGTTCAGCAAGAAGAATTTTATTATTGTTTCCGAGTATCAATTTGTTTTTATATGGAAAGAAATATTTTGAATTGTTTCTAGAGATACACAAAGAGGAATGCTTTATTAAATAAAACCAATTCATTATTTCCTAGAAAATCAACATACAATATTTGACAAGAAACAGGGAATTCAAACACATAATCTTTGGTGCAGATTCAAGGAATTAATTCACATTTTTACCAAGGCAACATGAGGGGATTCATGGCAACAAATAATATCCAGAATTCATGCAAAGGAATTAATCAAGGACAAGAAATTCAGACAAGGCATCAAAGAGGGAAATCATGCAAGGGATTATTCATCAGATTCATTTGAGGGTCAAGAACATATCTAGATTCATTCAAATCACGCAAGGAAGTCAAAAGAGGAAACCGCTCAAATCAGACCAAGCCATTATGTGGAAATCAGAGAGCAAGTTATAGAAATTTTTTACCCCATTTAACAACCATTTCATCATAGGCAATTCTTATCGAAACCACAAAATAATTCAAGAGTCATTCAAAGACATATAATTCAGAAAACTCACAGTTTCGATAGAGAAAGAGAAAATTCCTGTAACACCCCACGTCTGTTAATGTCACTCACAAAGGGAATGCATTAAGTTTCGTGGAGCATTATAAGTTAGCAGAACAGAATATTACAAGATAGAGAAAGTAGTACTTGAAAATTTTGTAATTTTATTGCAGCGGAAACATAAATAAGTTTGATTACATTTTCCAATACCAAAATCAAGTACATAATATCAGTCTTGTACAAAACCTTCAGAGTACGTAATTTTAAAGCCATGATCTCCAACAGAAAAATGCCATACGTTGAATCAAAGCCAACCAATACACCTTTCAACTTCAAGCTGGAAGAAAGAGATATCTAAACTAAGCTTGAGTATTTCCTCCCTAAGAACCCTGGGGGGGAGGGGGAAGAACGGAAGAAAAGAGGCGAAACAAACTAGGTCAGACATAAGTCTGGTGAGTCCAATGACTTTAACAATATAATTACTAAAGTAGCAGGATAAGAACATAAATTGGAAAGCAAGAAATGACTGTAGAATAAACAGGCATGACAAAGCAGATAAGATGAATAAGATATAACGTTGATTGCGCTTCTAATCACTATAGGATAATTACTACACTGCACCAATGCTAGTAACATCGTTTCATTACTAGTTACACCGCACCCTTACTAGTCCCATACCAAGAGTTGATCCCTCTTACTGATCATGATAATGGTAGTTTCATGTACTCCTAGCTGCTATCGTAGGTGCACCTTTTTGCTCCTACCCCCACGGGTTGTACCCACTACCTTCCTCGTTCGATCGGCTCCCTAACTCGCATGTATTTATTACTTGTGTCATTCGACCTCGCTTGTATGTATTCATTACTTGTGTCATTCGACCTTGCTTGTATGTATTCATTACTTGTGTCATTAGGCCCCGCTTGTACGTAGGTACCTGTGTTGGCCTCATCATGGGGTGTATCAATTCCCATGATGGAAACCCGACATGATTCAAGATGCACATTGTATACTACTGATGCCCAATGCCTGCTTTTTCCACTCCGGAGCACGTGCACGCCCATAACCTACACTGCTGCACCACCCGCTGCTATTTTGACCGCTTATAATCAGCTCAATAATCGCGCCTCACCCTGCCTAGCTCAGGGTACCCTGATACATCTATGTAGGTTACTGCTGAAATGGGTCCCCGTTGCTAGGGTTTCCTAATCAACATGTTATAATGGTTAAGTGTTCTCAATTTAACTTAACCCCACCCAGTTTGTAACGACCCGCATTCTACGCATCGAAGGATCGTAGAATATTTATTTCTTTCACATGCAAAGTCGTATGGTCATGTAACTTTGGGAGACGACTATTGGGGTCATTTCCCATGTTCATGATTTTTGCCGATTTTTAAATGACCGTTTTGCCCATAGCTGATCTTGTTTCGGCCATAACTTTTGATTGTAACAGAGTTTTGACCTAAAACCACTTCCATTAGACCCGGATGATGGTTTACCTTTCCGTAGAGTGGTCACATTAGTCAACCGGACTCACCGTTTGGGAGATATGGCTGAAACAAGTTTTAGATGGTGAAAAACAACATAATTGGGCTTAACCGAGGGTGATTAACAGCTAGGCCCAAAGGGGAATTTCGGGATTTGGAGTATTTAAGGGCTGTTAGGGTTTAGAGAACACCCTTTTTCTCACTTTCACAGCCGCCACTTTCATTCTTGGAACCCTAGTAATGGCCTCCAACATCTAAAACACCCCAAATCACCTTCTAATCGCTAATTAAGCCAAATCCACATCAAATCAAGGAAGATCTTCATCAAATCAGTATTAGAACTGCTGTATTGCCTTGGTATTCGCGCCCAAATAGAGATAATTTTAGATTTGATAGTTTGTTTGTGGCTAAGGTGAGTAATTTGCATAGTTCCTCACTAATTATGGCTAATTAAGGGTAATTAGTGATAATTAGCGAATTTATACATGTTAAAAATCTGGAAAAATGTTCATTAATTTCGAAATATTGTTTTAGGCCTCTGTTAGAAAATTTGGTTGATTTGGTTAAGTTTTACTAATCCTATCATTAGCTTTGCTTAAACATGCTTAAGGGAAAATGTGGGATTTTGGCTATGTTTGATCCGTTTTAACCTATCAAATTATTGTTTTTGGTGTTTGTAGTTGATTACACATGTTGCTATGACTATATGGTATGCTTTGTGATTGATTAGAAGAGTTAGAATGGTCGAAAACACCGTCGTATGGTGTAAAACAGTCGTTGGAAAAGTCGTAGGAAAATTGTGCAGGGTTTCAGATCGGATCGGTTGGAAGGGCTCGGGTCGGATAGTGGACTGGGTAAGGGAGCACCGAACTGAACTGGAACTTAGCACAAGATAAAGCATGGTGAAAAGGAAGGCCATTGGGATCATGTTGGAGTTGGGATCGGGCTGAAGCTTCGCATGGGGATCAGATCTGATTGGAGCTAGAAAGTGGGATCGGATTGGAATGACAAGAGGACATGGGATCGGATCAGACTAACTGGAGGGCTAGAGGACCGAACCGTGTCCAAGCAGAAGCACCCGAAACGAACCGAGTTGGAGGATGGCACCCGAACCGAACTGAATGAAGGAGCTGAGCCAAACCACGATGGAGAATCCGAACCGAACCGAACGAGAAATCTGAAGATGATGTATAGCCGAACCGAACCAGACTTAAGCTACTTCTACTTGATGACTCTTTTGAAGACCAACTCCAATCCGACCAAAACCCGAGATGCAAAGGAAGTCCAAATAAGGAGTAGAGCTCAGGATCCAGATGGGAACCAACAAGTTAACTTCATGAGTTGGACTTTGCTGCGGGACGTGTGCAAAGGGGTTACCGATGTCAATAACTTTGGATCACTTTGGAGTGTGGAGTATGTGGACGGATTCAGGGCCACAGTGGCCTAGGTAGGACTATTGGCTATGGACCAATGAGGTGGGGTCATTTGTAAGGATTTAGTCGTGACTCCATGGGGCAAGCTTGGTGGTAGCAATAGTTATACAAGTCGGACTCCGTCACTACTTCGATGGGTCTAGTGATCAAAGTGGTGGATATCGTATGCTTTACGCACTGAGTGAGAGATGTGAGGATGGTTGCTATGCTTGATTGTTTGTTATCACTATGTCATGCACACCCCACCCCCGTATTCTTTACACCTTATGTTTAGTGTCACCTTAGAGTATTGAGCGGTATGTTGTGCTAACTATTTGGTTGCAGGTCCAGGTTCAGGTATGGTTTAATATACCTGTTATTGTTCTGTTTTGATGCTTATCGCTCATACCAGATTTTTGTCTGACCTAGAGTTTTATGTCTCTTCTTATTACTATGGGTGCTCTTAAACGGGCAGACTAGAGACAGGTTAGGTGGGATGCACGGGTAGCTGTACCGGAGACAAGCAGGAGGCTCCCACGTATGATATATATAGATATTCCCCCTGTGTCGCTGCTGGTCACTACTTTGGGCATTAGTAGTGTACCTTCCCTTTCTTTTGCTTTAGAGACAGTTTTAAAGTTGTAATAATGATGATGTGGAACATAAGCTGTATTTGGATTTTCCGCTGCCATGATGTTCAGTTTTCAGCTTATGCACTGTCTCACCTGTCTTATGTCAAAGTATGTTATTATTATATTTTATTCCATGCGCTGTGAGATATTCTACAGGTTCTTTATTAGTTCACCGGTAAGTTCAAATTCCCTTTTCTTTCTTTGACGACCGTCCCGTGCTAGTTGGACATTGGCACAACACACTTTCATGGGAAGTGTCGACCGGTGCGGGGCGGGCTGTCACACTTGGTATCAGAGCTCTAGGTTGCGTAGTTAACCTAGGGAAAGACACGAGGGAGAGATAATACGTATATGAGAGCGCGTATTTGTGATTATTTTGGTTTTCAAAAGCTATATATATATATACACTATTAGTATAACTAAGGATGAAGTCGCACTGCACTGACACTACAAAGAGGATAGTTAATCGTTTCTCTTTACAGATTGAACGATGAGCCGATATATGAGGGGTGCTGGTAGAGGAGCCAACAATGGAAATGCTCCTGACATGTGGGCTATGTTTACTGATTTCACGAGAAAGATGCTTAGGTACGTTCAGAGGGTAGTCCCTAATACTGCTAATGGTGGTGGTGCAGCGGTGCAGGCGCCTAGGGCCGATTTCGCCAAGCTGAACAAGGATTATACTAGTCTTGGTGGGAAGCCGTTCCATGAAACGGAATCGACTACGCATGTTCAGGATTGGTTGGATAACTGCGAGCGTATCTTTGAAGACTTAGGTATCGAGAATACAATGAAAAGAAAGCTAGCGTCCCGTCAGCTGCAAGGACGGGCAATGAATTGGTGGAACGCTATTAAGGCGGTTACTCCAGAGGATCAAGTTACATGGGATCAGTTTAAGGCCGATTCAGTGAAAAATTTATCCCAGCTGCCCAAAAGTCAGAGTTGTTTAGGAAATTCCTGGAGCTCAAGCAGAATGGTAGAGCAGTCTCGGAGTACATTGCAGAATTCGATACTTTATCGAAGTATGGATTATCCCTCATTGACACTCCCGAGAAGAAGAATGAGAAGTTTATAACAGGTTTGGATCAGTACTTAGGGGAAAGGCTTATTAACCACATCGATGAGACATTTGAATCGATCGTGGGGAAAGCATTGAGGTCAGAGAGTCTTTACCCTAAGTTGAAGACTGAGGTTGCATCTGCAGAGGAGCCAAAGCCGCAAGAAAGCGGTGGAGGCAAGAATGGTTCTCAGAATAAGAGAAAGCAGAATCAGACCAAGGATGGCCAGAAGAAAAAGAATAAGAAAGATGTTGAGTGATTCAGCTGTGGTAAGAAGGGTCACTATGCCAAAGAAAGTCGGGCCAAGCCAGCGGATAGGAATTGCTTCAACCGTGGCCAAGTGGGACATCACAAGGACAAGTGTTCGCAACCCCCTAAGGAAAAGCAGATTGTGAAAGCATATGCTATCAATATTGTTCCTTCTTCGTCGAATGCCCCAACTGTGGCAGAGAAATGAAAGAATGTTGTTATCCAAGGTATGCTTTCTGTTTATGATGTTCCTGTTCGAGTATTGTTTGATACCGGAGCTTCCAGTTCCTTCATATCTAGTGACCTGGTAGATAGGTTGGGATTGGAGCCCGAGATTGTCGATAGACCTTTAGTAGTGGCGAACCCGATTGGTGGTTCGACTAGCCTCAGCATGATTTGTCGTAATGTGGTCTTATCGACTCATGAATGCATGTTTGTTTGTGATTGCTTTGTTTTGGGCTTTACTAGGTTTGGCATTATTTTGGGAGTCGATTGGCTCCAAAGATACGGGGTGGTGGTTGACTGTGAGGGCTTTTTGGTGACAGTTAGAGTGGATGATGGGTGGAGGGTAGTGTTTGGTGGTCTAACTAATGATGGGGTAATGGCTAGTTTTCTAAATTCCCCCGACATCCCGCATGATGAGTTGTCAGATGTGCCCGTGGTTGGCCAGTATCCAGACGTCTTCGAGGAAGTGACCGGACTTCCACCACACCGAGAGATTGAGTTCCGTATTGATCTGGTGAAAGATGCTAGACCTATAGTGATGCCACTTCGTCGTATGGCGCCAAGGGAGCAGCGAGAGCTCGGGGTGCAAGTGAGCAATCTTTTGAAGAAGGGGTTTATCAGAAGAAGCGTTTCTGAGTGGGGAGCACCAATTGTGTTTGCTACCAAGGCAAATGGTTCCCTTCGATTGTGTGTGGATTACCGCGAATTGACTAAGGTGACGTGGAAGAATAAGTATCATCTACCATAGATAGATGATTTGTTTGATCAGTTAAGTGGCGCGCGAGTATTCTCCCAGTTGGATCTCACGACAGGTTTTCATTAACTTAGAGTGGAAGCTGAGAGTATAGTTAAAATGGCATTTCGGACGCCGTCTGGATTTTATGAGTGGTTGGTCATGCCATTCGGGTTGACCAATGCACCAACATATTTTGTGGATCTTATGAATAGGGTATTCAGAGATCAGTTGAATAAATTTGTTCTTGTGTTCGTGGATGATATCCTTGTTTATTCAAGGACAGAGGAAGAACACAAGGAACACTTGAGGATAGTGATGGAGGTGTTAAGAAAACACCAATTGAAAGCAAAGTTTTCTAAGTGTCACTTCTGGAGGAGGGAAGTGAGAATCTTGGGCCATGTTGTTTCAGAGAATGGTATTGCCGTGGACCCTACGAAGGTGGCTACGGTACAAGATTGGTCTGCGCCCAAGAATGCAACAGATATAAGAAGTTTGTTGGGGTTAGCCAAATATTATCGTAAGTTTATCCAAGACTTCTCCAAGATAGCATCACCATTGACTCGGTTGACTAAGAAGAATCAAGCTTTCGTCTGGGACGAAAGGAGTGAGAATGCATTCAAGAGTCTAAAGGAAAAGTTAACATGCGCACCAGTGTTAGTCATTCCTAAGGGGAATGAAGAGATGACGGTATACACGGATGCCTGTGGTACTGGACTGGGTGCTGTATTGATGCAAGGAGGTAGGGTTGTAGCTTATGCAAGTCGGCAATTGAAACCGCACGAGAAAAGATATCCTACCCATGACTTGGAATTAGCAGCGATCGTATTCACGTTGAAGATGTGGAGACATTATCTTTTAGGAGAAATATTCGAGTTGTTTACCTATCATAAATCATTAAAGTATCTCTTCTCTCGGAAGGATCTAAATCTCCGACAACAAAGATGGTTAGAATTCTTGGCTTCCTATGATTTTGACATCGCATATACACCAGGAAAGTGCAATGCGGTGGCTGATGCATTGAGTAGAAGACATGCCAATTTAGGGGCTATATTTCTGGAATGAAAGCAACTGGAGTACATTGTTGGGTATGATTTCAGACCAAAGTGCGAATTGGATCCAGAAATATTAGCAAGGTTGACGATTAGACCCACTTTGATTGAGCAGATTGGTTCCAGCCAGAGGGACGATCATAACCTATTGGAAATCATCTCAAAGTTAGAGATGGGAATCGACGAAGAGGTGAACAATTATGGGCTTGATCGAGATGGATGGCTTAGAAAGAATGGAAGACTAGCTGTACCCAATGTTAATGGATTGAGAGACGAAGTGCTTAGAGAATGTCATCACTCAAAACTGACTATACATCCCGGTGGTAACAAGATGTATCGAGACATGAAGCAGACCTACTACTGGGAAGGGATGAAAAGGGACGTTGGGAAGTTTATATCCAAATGCATGAATTGCCAACTAGTTAAAGCTGAGCAAAAGAAGCCTAGTGGTTTGTTGCCACCATTAGAGATTCCATAATGGAAATGGGAACAAGTCTCAATGGATTTCGTTGATGGGTTACCAAGGACTAGATCGGGCCATGATAGCATTTGGGTGATTGTGGATCGATTGACCAAGAGTGCAAGATTTATACCCGTCAAGTCAAATAGAACGGCAGCTAAGTTAGTTGAACTATATGTAAAGTGGGTAGTGAGATTTCATGGAATACCCAAAGGCATTGTGAGTGACCGAGATTCGTTGTTCACTAGTGGATTTTGGAAGAGCTTACAAGAGGCGTTAGGATCAGAATTACATCTCAGTACCGCGTATCATCCTCAAGCCGACGGACAGACAAAGAGGGTGAATCGAGTATTAGAAGATCTCTTGAGAGCTTGCATATTAGACTTTGGTGGATCATGGGATGACCATTTGCATCTAGTAGAGTTTGCATATAATAATAGTTATCAATCCAGTATTGGTATGGCTCCATTTGAAGCTTTGTACAGAAGATCGTGCAACTCACCATCATGTTGGTTAGAAACTGGTGAGAAGTTTGTGCTTGGACCCGATGTGATAAGAGAAACTTCAGCTAAGATTAAGGTTATCCAACAGCGAATGAAGGCTGCCCAAGATAGGCAGAAGAGTTATGCTGATAAGAGGAGAAGAGAATTAAAGTTCTCCATTGGCGACTTGGTGTTTGTCAAGATTTCTTCGATGAAGAGCATGATACGATTTGGCAGGAGAGGCAAGTTAGCACCAAGATTTATTGGACCATTTCCAGTTCTCGAGAAAATTGGGAATTTGGCATATAAAGTTGAATTACCAGAGAAGATGGCAGGAGTTCAAAATGTATTTCATGTTTCCCAGTTAAGGAAGTTCAAGCACGACCCGGATGTGACTATTTTACTTGATCAGTTGGACGATATCGAGGTTGAACCCGAGGCGGTTGGGAACAGCAAGCCTATGCGTATTGTTGGGAACGATACAAAGCAACTTCAAAGGAAAGTGGTGAAATTAGTCAAAGTTCAGTAGGGCGAGATTGAGAATGACTGTACTTAGGAGACAAAGGAGAGCATTAGGAAGACAAATCCAGAACTCTTCGCCTGGTAAGATTTCAGTTTCGATTTAGTCTTTCCGCATGCTAGGATAGGCTTGTTTTGTTTGTTTTGCATGTTTGATTGTTGTATGTGGCTGGTAGGCATGCGGGATCCTTTGTATGTTTGGAGTTAAGGAATTTCGGGGACGAAATTTCTTAAGGAGGGGAGAATGTAACGACCCGCATTCTACGCATCGAAGGATCGTAGAATATTTATTTCTTTCACATGCGAAGTCGTATGGTCATGTAACTTTGGGAGACGACTATTGGGGTCATTTCCCATGTTCATGATTTTTGCCGATTTTTAAATGACCGTTTTGCCCCTAGCTGATTTTATTTCGGCCATAAATTTTGATTTGAACGGAGTTTTGACTTCAAACCACTTCCATTAGATCCGGATGATAGTTTACCTTTCCGTAGAGTGGTCACATTAGCCAAACAGACTCAGTGTTTGGAAGATATGGCTGAAACAAGTTTCAGATGGTGAAAAACAGCTTAATTGGGCTTAACCGGGGGTGATTAACAGTTAGGCCCAAAGGGGAATTTTGGGATTTGGAGTATTTAAGGGCTGTTAGGGTTTAGAGAACACACTTTTTCTCACTTTCATAGCCGCCACTTTCATTCTTGGAACCCTAGTAATGGCCTCCAACATCTAAAACTCCACAAATCACCTTCTAATCGCTAATTAAGCCAAATCCACATCAAATCAAGGAAGATCTTCATCAAATGAATATTAGAACTGCTGTATTGCCTTGGTATTCGCGCCCAAACAGAGACAAATTTAGATTTGGTATTTTGTTTGTGGCTAAGGTGAGTGATTTGCATAGTTCCTCACTAATTATGGCTAATTAAGGGTAATTAATGATAATTAGCGAATTTATACATGTTAAAAATCTGGAAAAATGTTCATTAATTTTGAAATATTGTTTTAGGCCTCTATTAGAAAATTTGATTAATTTGGTTAAGTTTTACTAATCCTATCATTAGCTTTGCTTAAACGTGCTTAAGGGAAAATATGGGATTTTGGCTATGTTTGATCTGTTTTAACCTATCAAATTATTGTTTTTGGTGTTTGTGGTTGATTATACATGTTGCTATGACTGTATGGTATGCTTTGTGATTGATTAGAAGAGTTAGAATGGTCGAAAACACCATCGTATGGTGTAAAACAGTCGTTGGAAAAGTCGTAGGAAAATTGTTCAGGGTTTCGGATCGGATCGGTTGGAAGGGCTCGGGTCGGATAGTGGACTGGGCAAGGGAGCATCAAATCGAACTGGAACTCAGCACAAGATAAAGCATGGCGAAAAGAAAGGCCATTGGTGACACGACCCGAACTTCCCCGTGAAGGAAAGCACGGATTGCGCTGAGGACAAGACCAATCAGAATGCAAACAGAAGAACATTTCATTGTATATTACAACAATTCCATCAGAATACAAGAATATACAGAGTATTAACAAATATACATTCGACAAATATCAGAGATTACAATAAATTACATAGCAGCGGAAAAATAATATAATACACAAATGAAAGTAATACACGGATACAGAGCTTTCTGAGCATCGTTCCAGCTGTAAATCAGGATCTTGTGAATATAAATCTGCAAAACCAAAACTACAAGCTGCCCGTGTGGAAAATAGGGGCACCCAGAGTTTAGGTTAAAACAATAAACTCCAGGTCAGTCATGTGACTAGTGTGAGAACTAAAACAGTTATTAATCTTTATTTTAAAAGAGAGTAATTCAAGGGACCATGCTGTATAACACGGAACGGGTTTCCTCCCAAGAATACTTGTACATATAACAAAACAACGCAATGCTTTTTGGAAAAATGAAGCTATTATAAGACCCAGGTCCCATCACATAATGCAACGCAAGCCGGAGGATAGGGTTTTCCCTTATAATAGCCAAACATGCTTGGTACGTTCAAAACAAATCATTTGATACTATTATAAGTGTATAGTGTCAAAACAATTTCAATCATAAATATCAATCATAGACGGCATGGGTACCATATATCATGTCGCCATACTAGTTCTACAATTAAAACCGCAATATCACGTATTGGAAATTGGATTTTCGTCATGAGTCGAGGCAAGGGGCAATCTCCTCTCCGATTCGAGACACTCTAGCAAATGTCTCAGGACCCCACTATGATCCTTGTATGCTTCAGGGCCGGTCCTGCCTTACTTTTGAGGATTAGTTATTCCTGAACACACGTTTCCCGGTCCTAACAGACCTAAAATCGAGGCGCCTCATTCCAACAACCACACAGGTGAAAAGTATATAAATGTCAGGGCTGGGAGGTCACTGACACCACCCATAGCTAGAAAGAAACGTTGTGCTCTCCCTGCAGTCCGTATCCCGTTTTTGACTCATACCGAGGTGTGAGGCTCGCGAATTCACGCTATACACAAAGCTGTGCCACACAGGCCGTGCTTTGATCATCAACCACAAGACTTTGCTTTTCAACAGAAGCCTTGATCATCTGCCACTTAGGCATGCCACACAGGCAATTCACTCGATGCGACTGATGTCCATCGATATACAACCTCTAAGCTCGTACGTCTCAGAGAATGGCGTTAAGCAAGAGAATAAATTCTCCGCCGCCAAACAGATGTATATTTAATAGAGATCAATCAACACAGAATAAAATCCCATGTCAGACATACAGTCCATTTACAAGTTCGTTCTGGGTCTGAACGAAACCGGAGGCACTTTCCTCGCATATCCATCGATCTCCAAGTACGTCTGGACGATCACCAACTGATTCCCTCATCTTGGGTGTACAGCCCAATCAAGATCATCAGTAATCACCCAAATGATGTGAAGACTTCCGGTCTTCAACCACTGTCTTCATCCTCGACTTATCGTCGATTCGGTTATTCAGAATGGGTATAAACCCGGCCTTTCTGAATAACCCACGTATATAATAAACAAATGTTACACAAACACAACATACGCCTCATTCCAATTCAGAATATTCTTTTTATTCAAATTTTCACATCTTTAGGGAAAGGTTCCCATTAATTTTATCAAAGATAAATTCTTCTAAATTTATTCTTTAATCTTCCTTTGGATATCATTTCAAACCATATTATGGTTTTCCAAACTAGTCGGGATTAGCGAACCACACCAAAGTAATTATTTATTTTATTTCTCAATCCCAACCTATTCATCCCATGGAGCAAAACTGTTATTACCCCATAACTAACACCACGGTGTTATCGGTAAATTTAATTACCATTTCACGTTTAAATCTAATTAAAGATTTACTATCGCTCGGAGCAAAACTGGTGATACTCCATTCTCGATCACTTTCCAAATTTGATGATTTAAATTATCAATTCACATTTCAATTTAATTACAGATTCATTAAAACTCCACTTAGTTTTAATCTTCCCACAAATTAATATCCTGCCTTTAACTGGGTTAAAGAACCAATGTCATCTAAAACACGATCCACGATAAACCCAAAAACAATTTAAATTCAATTCCAATTAAATACAAAATTAACTGGACAATTTCACTAAATCTTAATTAAAAGATTTATTCTTTTCTACACTGGGTTCAAGAACAGTGTTACTTAAGACACCATTCACGACGAACCCAAAATCCCATTTTGATATTAAATACAAGGCTCTGAATAGAAAATATATCGGCTTATATTCAACATCAAATTCTGCAACCAACAAATATCGTATTGGAAATAACGATATATAATATATCTTTCAAATTTCCACAACCATATCTGTATAATCACGAAATCCAAAATCGAAATATTCCAAAGATAATTTCGATTCAAATCCATTCCAATTCACGTATATTGGAAATTCTGATTATTTTTAAAACCACTTCAAATTCAATTTATTTATTTCAAAAATAAATTGATTTTTATTCTAGTTCAAAACTAGTTCATTTCGATAAAAATCTATTTTTATCATTGCAAATGTGGAATTTTTCATCCCAGTTCTTTCCAATTCACATATTATGATTTTACACAAATTATTAATATTTTTAATAATTTTATCAAGGCCCGTACAGTCGATTTCCATCAACGGCCATCGAACTGCACTTACAACGACTTTTCAACATTTGATTTGGACGTAACTCCAAATCCAACCATTAAATTTCAAATTTCGGATATTCAATCGAAAGCTCTTTTCGATACGAACCCAACGGTCCTGGTTTCAGGAGAATCCGAAGGTCGGATCTCCCGCAATGTCAATTCGAAGTCAATGGTCGAAATTCGTGAACTGCTGCAGCGCGGCGCGTTCTATTCAGGCCATTTAATATATATAATATATATATATTATATATATTTCATCGATTTTAATTCAAAATGTATTTATAATTCGTTTTCAAAACGATTTCAACTTCATATTTAATTTCAAATCAAAATTGAATATTCCACATCATCGATATATATATTTTCAAAATGTTATATTTTGAAATCACTTCCTTTTCGATATTCAAATAAAGTCGATATAAATATCGTTCGCGTCAAAATGGCGCAAATCTAATCAACACGGCTTTATATATTTCAATAACTTTGTTGTTTTATTCAACAAATGAATATTTATTCTATTCAACACATGAATCTATATTTCTTTCAACACTTGACTAATCTCAACAAATGAGTACTGTCAACACGTGACTATTTTTGTTATGTAATATATTTTATAAAATTTTGATAAAGATGTTAATTTTTATTGTTAAAATATTTCGTTCAACACAGGAATCTATATATTTTTCTCAACACATGAGAACCGTCAACACATGACTATTTTTATTATTTAATATATTTTATTTTCCCAATTGGAATGAGGCCCAATCAATTACCATATAATATTAATTATATGGATTCCAAACAACACATGTATATCATAGCAACGATAAATAATCAACCATCATCCAAAGTGCACTACACTGTATAAGCATCAAATATAGATATCTAACGCTTATAACAGCCTGTCAATCAACCGATCGACATACAACTAATTATTGGGATTAGTGTATGTCATATATTATCCCAATACCCGTGTGGGGTTTCAAATCAACAAACACAAATTTTATTTGTGAAGTTGGGCGATGTGTAAAATTTATCTTCCCAATCAATATCTTTCAAATAGGTGTACATAAACAAACCGTCCGGTTTGTAAATGAATATTTATTTATTCACATTCACTATATTCATGTTCACGTTAAAAATTATATTTTTAACGATAATTAATTTATTTCAACACATGAATATCTTATTATCCACTTCACATCAACATCACAAACAAACTTCACAACACAACAAACAAGCATACAAGCCGTCCATGGTCTGTGGACGATGGGTGTCGGGTGCTACTAAACACCGTCTGCATCCTAGTATATATTTTAACTAGAAAAGAGAATTTAAAGTGAGAAGTTCTCACCGAGGTTCCACTCCGCCGTGCTTTGCTGTTGAACTGCTGAACTGTTCTGTTTGACATTCCAATATAGTTCTTTTCACGCTGTTCAAATAAAAATTATATTTTTATTGCTTCATTCAATAAATAGAAATCATATTTTTATTTTATCTATTTTTACAGCGCTTCGTTCTATATAAAAATTATATTTTTATATATATTTCGACTTCTTATACAAAGATCGAATTTTTATTATCATAACTATAAAAATCACATTTTTACTTCATTATATATATATATAATAAAAATCAGATTTTTATTTCGCTGCATATATAAAGATCAAATTTTTATATTCTCTATTATATAAAAATCATATTTTTAATACTTCTACTTTATAAAAATTATATTTTTATATTTCATATATGATAAAAATCATATTTTTATTCTTTTTATAATATAAAAATCATATCTTTCCTACTACAAAGATATAATATTTTCACTTTTTCATTATAAAAATCATTCCTTTATCTCTTCTATAAAGTAAAAATCGAATTTTTATTCCATCTAAAATATAAAAATTATATCTTTAACCTTCCTATAATATAAAAATTATATTTTTATTCTTCACATTATATAAAAATTATATTTTTATATAATGAAAAATCACATCTTTATTATTTGAAAATAATCTCTTTTCATATTGTTATAAAGATCAAATCTTTTCCCATATAAAATTTATATTTTCGCCTTACAAAAATCAAACCTTTTCTTAACTAAAAATATAAACTTTATCATATAAAAATCACAACTTTTAAATACCAATAAATCTAATTTTCCATTAGTAAAAATCTGTGCTTTATCTATTTAAAAATCTAGACCTTATCATACCATTATGAGCTAAAACATATATGAAAAAAAGTCGGATTTTTCTAAGCCTAAAAACATATGAAAAATCAGTTTTTTTTTCTATGTTAAATCACATAAGAAGAATCGTATTTTTCAAGCTAAACTACATAAGAAAATTCGTATTTTTCATGACATAAATAAATAATTAAAACTGAATAAAAAGATTAAAAATCACCTTTTATTTGTTTGGACGTCGACCGAAAGGGTGGGGCTGCTCATCGGAGATGGAGGCGCGGTGGGGCGTGGGGCAGGCGCTGGCGATGGGGAGGGTGGCTTGGCATTCGTTCAGGTGGAGGTTTTTTTTGGGGGTTTCGGGTTTGGTTCGGAGAGAGGGAAGAGGAGGACGATGGGGTTGGATGGAGAGGAGGTGGCGCGGTCTAGTGAGGGGCGGCGCTAGGTGGGATACAGCGGCGGGTGGTGGCGGGCTAGGGTTAGCGGCCTCCATCATTTTTTTATTTTTTTTTAAAATCGATTTCGATTTCGGTAATGAGTTACAGGTTGGGGTGGGGCTTAGGGGATAAAGGAGAAAAGGAGGGGCCCAATTATATTTAATTAAATTTTTATTTTCCATCAAAAGTAACTTCTTATTTCGACTTCCAAACGAGTCCCATCGACTGTCATCCCTAGCTAATTACCCCCATTCCGAACACAATGGGATATGTCCCGTAGGCTGATTCGATCATTTCGATCAGTTTTCGTCAAAATCGACATATAACTCTATATATTGAATTTTGAATGCACATTTCAAATTACCGGGGCCACATACTAACTCGAAAAATCCCAGAAAAATATTTTCTAGCTTCATATTGACGATACGGTCCTAACAAAACTAGTTTCGTCAAATTCTGAGACCGTTTGAAAAATGGCCATTTTCCAGTCGATTAAAATCAACTAAAACTGGTCAAACGCGTTTTCCTTTGCCACGCTCACATATTGATTCGAAACATTATGAAAATTGGAATCTAGCAATAACTTGACATCACGGATCCAACAAAAGTGGTTTCGTCGAAATCCGAGGTCGTTTGCAAAATTTCCATTTTTAAGGGCCAGAATTCCATAGCGACTATTCTGAATTTTCAATTGGGAATGTCTTTTGATTCCCGATTTGAAATTTTGATTTTTCGAATTCGTTGGAAAGATATTCTCAAATAGATTCTATTATTTTTGGTTTCGCTAAAATCCGGTTTATTTTGAATCCTGTACATTCATTTGAACTTTGAAATCGAATTATCGAACTACCACGCCATTTTCAATTCCTTTTATAATTTAAAATAAATATTTATATTCTAACGACGATCTATATAAATATATACGTTTGAATTCTATTCAAAATAAATTTTTCGTCGTTATTATTTAAAATAATATATTTTAAATATTCAAAATTCATCAAAATTGCCAAAATAATTTTTTTTAACTGGCTCGCATTTCCGGGTTGTTACAATTGGGATCGGGCTGAAGCTTGGCGTGGGGATTGGATCGGATTGAAGCTAGAAAGTGGGATCAGATCAGAATGACCGGAGGATATGGGATCGGATCAGACTAACTGGAGGGCTAGAGGACCGAACCGTATCCAAGCAGAAGCACCCGAAACGAACCAAGCTGGAGGATGTCACCCGAACTGAACCGAATGAAGGAGCTGAGCCAAACCACGATGGAGAATCTGAACCGAACCGAACGAGAAATCTGAAGATGATGTATAGTCGAACCGAACCAGACTTAAGCTACTTCTACTCAACGACTCTTTTGAAGACCAACTCCAATCCGGCCAAAACCCGAGATGCAAAGTAAGTCCAAATAGGGAGTAGAGCTCAGGATCCAGATGGGAACCAACGAGTTAACTTCATGTGTTGGACTTTGCTACGGGACATGTGCAAAGGGGTTACCGATGTCAATAATCTTAGATCACTATGGAGTGTGGGGTATGTGGATGGATTCAGGGCCAAAGTGGCCTAGGTAGGACTATTGGCTATGGACCAATGAGGTGGGGTCATTTGTAAGGATTTAGTCGTGACTCCATGGGGCAAGCTTGGTGGTAGCAATAGTTATACAAGTCGGACTCCGTCACTACCTCGATGGGTCTAGTGATCAAAGTGGTGGATATCGTATGCTTTACGCACTGAGTGAGAGATGTAAGGATGATTGCTATGCTTGATTGTTTGTTATCACTATGTCATGCACACCCCCACCCCCGTATTCTTTACACCTTATGTTTAGTGGCACCTTAGAGTATTGAGTGGTATGTTGTGCTAACTCTTTGGTTGCAGGTCCAGGTTCAGGTGTGGTTTAGTATACCTGTTATTGTTTTGTTTTGATGCTTATCGGTCATACCAGACTTTTGTCTGACCCAGAGTTTTATGTCTCTTCTTATTACTCTGGGTGCTCTTAAACGGGCAGACTAGAGACAGGTTAGGTGGGATGCATGGGTAGCTGTACTGGAGACGAGCAGGAGGCTCCCACGTATGATATATATAGATATTCTCCTTGTGTCGCTGCTGGTCACTACTTTGGGCATTAGTAGTGTACCTTCCCTTTCTCTTACTTTAGAGACAGTTTTAAAGTTGTAATAATGATGATGTGGAACATAAGCTGTATTTGGATTTTTCGCTGCCATGATGTTTAGTTTTCAGCTTATGCACTGTCTCACCTGTCTTATGTCAAAGTATGTTATTATTATATTTTATTCCATGCGCTGTGAGATATTCTACAGGTTCTTTGTTAGTTCACCGGTAAGTTCAAATTCCCTTTTCTTTCTTTGACGACCGTCCCGTGCTAGTTGGACATTGGCACAGCACACTTTCATGGGAAATGTCGGCTGGTGCGGGGCGGGCTGTCACACATTTGCTTAATTAACATGTTGTACTGGTTAAGTGTTGCCTATACATATGTTACTTAACCTTCTCACTGATTCACGCATGTTTATTAACGGTTAAGTTTGTGGGCCTATATATACTAATATTACCCACTTACCCAAGATTTACTTAACCCTTCCCCCTATCAAGTTCATATGTATTATGGGTTAAGCTTGCCTTAACACTATCCACTTTGTTCATGTAATATTGGTTAAGTTGTATTCTTGTCCATGTTAACTTAACCCACCCACCTATTCATATGTGGGTTGTGATACATGGTAGATTGAGCACGGTTAGCAGAATTCGTCAGAGAGGTGTGCATGTTATAGATGGCTGTGTTTTTTGTGGTCATGACGACGAGGACTATCATCATCTATTTGTGACTTGCGACTTTGCTTTTTATATTTGGACGAAATGTTTGGTTGCGCTTTACCTTGATTTGCACTGGAGTGACTTCATTGCTGACCAATTTGTTTTTTGGCATTCAATTTACCCGACCTTGCATGCCTCTCATGATAGTTTTCTTTTCGCTTTGTTGAACTTTGCTTACACTTGGTTGCTTTGGCATGAACGCAACTCCAGAAAATTTAACCGCAAAAAGAAAGCTCCTAACAGTATTATTTACTCTATCCTTAATTTTGTCTATGACTGGGCAGGCATGGAGCGCAAGAGACAAGTTGAAAGCATCGCAGACCGAGTGCGCAAGCGGGTGCGGAGCATCACTGGTCCACACGCTTGATGATGATGTTCACTGGTCTTGGCTTTTGTTGTTTTACTGTTATGTTTAATGCTATGTAATGTTAATTATGATGTATGGTTTCTTTTTGTATGGCCGTATGTAGTGATGGCCTGTTTTGGTTGTATATATGTTGTACATACACGCACTGCTACTTTATGTTACTTGATGGATGCTATATATTTTAGGCGTGAATCATGTTGATTCACTACCTTTTCCTTCAAAAAAAAAAAAAAAAACTTAACCCACCCACCTAACATGTTGTATTGGTCAAGTGTCGCCTGTTCATATGTTACTTAACCTTTCCATTCTTAGCATGTCTGTTCCTTAGCTTTAATTTATTCATTAAAGCACCAAACTCTCACGTTAGAACTGTTGTTTGCGGTTGCTGGATGTGCCGTGCGGTTGCGGGAAGACTTCACCGCAAACTCATTCTAACCTCGGGTTTTTGGGCTTAATGCGTTAGCCTCTCACATTAGATCTATGTTGTTGCGGTCGCTAGATGTGCCGGGCGGTTCCGGGCAGTCTTACACTGCAACTTCATCTAACCTCGGGTTAGGCACGTTCATCTTTTAACCAATTTACATATTTACCGTTCACGTCCAAGTTTATATGTAAATTATCCATAAGTGTGGTCAATTTAAGTTATGCCACATTTTCTAGTTATGCCCAAAATTAATTATATGATTACAACCCCTTTTTATGCCAATTACATAATATTCAACCTTTACCTAAACTTTTCCCCAACGTTCCCACGTCGTTCGTACGTATAGTTCATGTGATACGTTAGGCTCGCAATTATCCCAACTCGAAAAAAAGGAAAAAGGGAAGAAACACATGACATCATAAATGGCATATACAATATAGATCTAAGATGGCATAAATCTAGTAAACGTATAAAAATAGATCCAATCAACATATTTGAGTGCGAACTAGCATGGATCTAAACTTAAACTTGCACGAATTTAAACATGCGAACATATAATTCTAAACATATGGAATGATATGGATCTAATCATATAAACATGTAGATCTAAACATATGAACATATAGTTCTAAACATATGGACTGATATGGATCTAATCATATAAATATGTAGATCTAAACATATGGACATATAGTTCTAAACATATGGACTGATGTAACACCCCGTAATTTGAAAGCGGGACATAAGAGATAACTAAAGAATAATTAATTATCAAAAGAAAAATCAGGTGAAACGGGTTACGCCATTGCGTTCGTCTTGGAATTCTGCTAGAGATAGAGTCCAAGTTTGCGTAAAATGGATACCGTATGAAGGAGATATAAACTAACGATGTTAGGCAGAAAAACCGGAAACAGACCAGAATGCATGGGCGCATTTCACAAGTGCGCCAGTACAAAAATGCACTGGCGCACCTGCCAAGTGCGCCTATACTGAGGGCAGTCCGGCACAACATGCTGGTGTGTTCTATGATGACGTGTCTTCTTCTGATTTGCTGGATGACCTGTCTTCGAGCTGTGTGGTTCTGATGATCTCCTAGTTCATCTAAAGGCTCAAATTGATCCTATACTTCTATATATGCATCTCTAAACCTAAACCCTAATTCATAACAATTCCTTATGACGCATCTATGCTGCTGAACTCTCAATTCTCTTAGCCGCCACCTCAAAAACCTAAATCATATTAGAAGTTCTTCATCAACAATCAACTTTTAAGCTTAATCAACATCAAATTAGAGTTTCTGCAACAAAAACGATTCAATTATCATTTCTAATCCTAGCAATGTAAGTTCATGTTATTTTCAGATTTGAATACCTGATTGTAATCTTGACATGTAATAAAATGAATCAAAGTCTATGCCTGATTGTAAGATAATATTTTTAGATTTATCTCTATCCTTCTATTGAATCTTGATTTTACATGCCTAAGAAGTTATTATATCGATTCAATCATGCCTATCTTTGTTGAACGTCGGATATATAATCCTTTTAGGTTCATGATGTTATTTGATGTGCATGTGAATGTGCACATTTATATTCAAACATTGAATCTTGTTTTAATTAAATAAATAACATAATTGGCTATTTTTACATGTTTTAAACCAAAATCCTAAAATTCTTAAATTGTCATGCATTCATCCTCATTTAAGGCGTAAAATGGTCACTTGTGCATGTTTTAATTTGTGATTGCAATTACTTGTTCTTTGTATTTGTCTCTTATAGGAATTTTGGAGCACAAATAATGCATAAACATGAAGATTTGGAGCACAAATGCATGCATACAAAGAAATGAGGAAATAATTCTCATACATGATCATGGAGGACCCCACCTCTTAAATTACCCTCTTTCTCTTAAGCTTCTTATTAAAGACTAATTGAATAAGACAAAAGGTCTCATACATCCTACATGACTCATTAGTGGTTAAGAGAGGATTCGAAGCTTCATGAAGGGGCACTTTGGGGAGTTCCCAACAAAAGTGATTAGGGTTTTAGGGTTTCAAACATGTATATATACCCCTTTATGTAATGTAAATGCTCCTCTCTTTTATCCTCTCTCTTATCCATTTTAGTTTAGTTTAGTTGAGGATCAAAAGCTCTCTTGTATTTCTATGGCTACTTAGCCAATTTCTTTATGTATCTTCTTTATTTTAATGCAATTTAATTTCTATGTTCTTTACTTTCATATTCATAGCTTAGATTTACATTCATGTTCATAGCTTAGATTTACTTTATGTTTATAGTTTAGATTTGTTTCTATGCACTTAGTTTAATTCTTTTCTTGTTCTACTTAGTTTTTCTTACATTTTGCTATAATTTCTAATGTTGAAACTTAGATGTGTTGATATGATAACACATATGAGTGACTAATCCCTTGATTTAGGGGTAATGATGCTCTCTAACTTTGTGTAAGTTCAACAAGTGTATGATTTGTGATATTTGATATGTGCTTAATGTTAGTGAATATTGAGGTAAATTTATACATATGGGTTTGATAGGTTATGTTGCATTTGCAAATGATCTATTCTTATTCAATATAAACACAAGTTACATCAATATTTGCTAAGTGATTATTGATTTTGAAATGAAAGTATGAACAAAATTTGATGGTCTATAGTTCTAGCCAATAGTTCATAGACCATACTTAGAATAGTTTTGCTTTAGTTTCATTTTCATGAGAATCATAAGTGGTTTAAATATTGCATTTATATCACTTATTGAGATCATACATTGTATGTTTGATAACCTACATAAATGTGAGAGTGGATTTACCTCTAAATTACTCTCTAATTTCATATTTAGCTCTCACTTAGTTTCTAGTTTCATTAGTTTTTATTAGAACAATTCAAAGTTTGGTTTAATTTGAGTGAATAAAATTGAAATCACTTCTTTCCCTGTGGATCGACTCGCACTCACTACGTATTAAAATAGTACGCCGTGCACTTGCGGTTATTTCAATATTCGTGCAACGGTTTTCTAATTCAATAGAAATATCGTTTTGCGAACAAGTTTTTGGCGCCGTTGCCGGGGAAAGCATTTAATTTTAATTTTATTCTTCGGATTAATTTTGTGTGTGTTTTCATTAAAAAAAATTGCATTCATTTTGTTTTTGGTTCACTTGTGTGTGTTCATTTGTACGTTGTTGCATTTGTTTGATCACATTTGTATGTTGTCGCATTTTGATTTTGTATTTGTTTTTCTTGTTCGTGTGTTTGTTTCTTTGTTTTAATCTAGTTTTTTTCATTAAAAAAAAGTGCATTTGTGTGATAGTTCTTGTGTTTTGTTTTGTTCTAATTGTTTGTGATTTTAGTGTTGTTCTATCTTAGGAGTGTAAGTTTTATACTTAAAAAAAAAATCATTGCGTATTGCATTTTTTTGTGTTTTGTTCATTGTAGTGCTTGCCTGTTATAGTGTTTTTATTCTGTCAATTGTTTTCTTTCTATTATTTAAAAAAAAAATAGTCTTACAATTGTATTTGCATTTCTAGTCTGTCGCATTGCATTGTGTTGTATTCAAACATTGCACTGTATTCAAAATACATTTACATTCTGTTTCTCTTTTCTTTTCTTTTTTACATTTTGTTTATACAGATCATTTCTGTCATTCCTGTGCATTTCTTTGTGCACATTTCTCTCCAACACATTCAAAATTCCACTCCACTTCTTCTGTTACATTTTCAACCCACTTCATATTCCTCAATTCACCTCCTCCCTCCATTGCCGTGTATCACCACTTCCACAAACCCAACACTCACTGCTCGACCTCCCGACAGAAGCTCCAACCAGTCCAACCATTCATATTCCATATACTTGCATCATTGCCACCACAATACCTGTGCAACAACCACACTCCTTCACCCCAAATACCAAGACACATCCATCTTCCCAATTCACCACCAACTTGCTACTCAAACTCACCAGTTCACCATAATCACAGCAAGGCTTCTCTGTATCAGCTCACATTCTTTCGCCACTCATCGCAAACCTCGTTCCATCCATTTACACAGTCCTACCATCCTCAAAACAATACACAGTCCAAACATACCATTAAACTATTTCAGCACTACACTCCCCTTAGCACCTCCAAACACAACTCCATCCAACAACATCCCCTGTCACCAATATTCAAGTAGCATCACCAATCCGAAGGACAACTCCAAAAAGAAACTGATCCTCCACGACCTGCCACCTAGTTCAGGTAAACTTCATACTGCTACACTTTCAAACATCCACCCTACACTCAAATTCAACTTCACACACGGACCAACCAAACACCACTTCATCTACCATACATTACAAACCAAAACCAAGTCTGCCATAACAAAACCATACATCAACTACAACCACCCAAACCAATACACACCTCTTATCCTTCCAGTTCCACAGCCACCTTCCATAACCAACTCTGTCACAACCAACTGCCCCTCACATACTCATCCTTCATCTCTAAATCATCACTCATCCTTCATCACTCATATCCAAAACTTGAACCTGCTTCACCAAAAATTCCATGCAATTGGCACCAACACAGTAACCGAAACCCCTCGACCAAGCAAGGAAAGAAACACCATGCACCAAATCGAAATCATCCCTGCCATCAGAGATCCTCACTATATCACAAACTATTCACCAACTGTTCACAAGCAATTTATAGTCCACCACTCATCACCAATCATCTCTGCCATACCCCATAACACCCACAACAGCTCCTAACATCTTCTCCCTATCTGCAATTCACACAGTTCATTACCCTCTTTTGCCTACATAAACCACAAAACCCATCGACTAACCCCAGACTCCAAAACAAACACGTCCTTTAGCTCACACCAGCAGACCACCGCAAATTTCCTGCTTTCAACACAAACCAAATCGCCTCCTGCTACTACCTTTTGCCTCGCCGTCAACCAGCACACAAAACTGCCTACAGACCGCCATAACATGGAACCGAGAATTCGAATCACCTCTAAACCCCAAATCGCAATAGCCGAAGCTAAGAACCCCTAATTGAACTCCGCTGACTCAACTCGAGCAAACCGCAGACCAAAATCCACATCTTTGCTATCTGACCGCTGCCTTCTAAATCTCATTTGAAAAGGGACTTAAATTTTTTAATTTCTTCTTATCTTTCTTTTGAAGATTTCGGTAGTCATTTCTAATTTTGTTTTGATGAGAAAATCTGTTCTGCGGGATTAATTTAGGGCTAGAGGTGTGTTTTTGTTTTAAGTAAACGTGGGCTTGTGTATTGGGCTGGCATGTTTCTAAAGCGGGCCACGTTCAATTTTTTAAGGCTTTGTTTGTTATGTTTGGCTTGTTAAGTGAGGTTTTTGTGAATCTTTATTAGTTTTCTGTAAGCTTTTGTGGGATTTGAAATCATTTAGATTTTTATTTTTGTTTGGTGTGTGAATCTTGTTTTAGTTTTTTCTTAAAAAAAAGTGTTTAAACTTTTGGTTTTGTTTGTTTGTTTTTGTTTAAATGTGTGTATTTTGCTTTTAGTTTTTAAGAAAAAAAATTAAAAAAAAAAATCGTTTTCTATTTTTATCCCTGTACAGATCCCTTTTCAGGTTGCACAAAATCAGAAGAGAGTGCTTTGCTTTGCTCAAAAATCAGCGCCGCTTGATTGCTTGCTTAAAAAAAAATGCCGCTTAAAAAGAAATTGCAAATAAATCTGCACGCTCTAGTACGTGTTCTCATCCCTTGTTTATATTTTATTGCATTGTTGTTTGCTTGCATTTACACACAAAAAAACAAAACAAAAAACAAAAAAAAATTCATTTGTAGTTGCATCGTTATTCACGTTTAATTTCTGTTTTGCATTCGTTTAGTTTTGTTTTTATCTTCTTAAGGACATCATTATATTTTGACAAATTGGTTAATTTTTAACGAATTTTATCTCGGTTTCTAGACTACGGTAGAGTAATAACCGATTATAAATACTACAGTGATTCGTAAATATTATATCGGTTGTTCCTCTAAAGGTACTTAAACCTTCGGCTGCATTGCTAGGGTGATTCCTGGTGCACCGATAACTCCTGTCCGTTAACTGGCTGAGAAATCTTTTGTTGAAATTAATCTAACCATCATTATATAATTTTAGAAAAATTTGTAAATAAGTAACTTGCATCCATATAGTTGCATTTGGTTCATGCATACATAAAAAAAAGTCAAAATCTAAAAAAAAAAAACTTTAAATTTTGTAAATTTTGTTTTACACCCTTTTCTCTTTGAATTTTATTTCAAAATCCAAAATAAAAAAAACAAATTTCTTTTTTGAATTTTTTTCTTCTCTTAATAAAAAATTCAAAAAAAAAAATAAAAAAATAAAACATCTTAAAAATGTCTCAATTTCCTTATTTTCACGGATATTACGATAGTTGCGAAAATCAATATAATCCATATAATTTTACACCAAATTCATATGGATATTTTAATAACAACTATTGTACAAACAATTTGGATTTTACACCACCAACTTTTCAAAATTTTCAAAATAATCCTGATTTTACACCACCAAATTTTCAAACTAACGATCAACCCTCAACTTTGGAAACTAATATTGAATCTTTACTTAAAATGAGCACACACCAAAATCAAAGAATAAATGAATGGTGTAATTCATACTTGTGCAACAATTCTAGTCAAAATTTCCTAAATAATCAAAATTCGAATTCACTTCCAAATTCAAACGATTTTGATTATAACCCTTGCCAATTCAATTTCGAACTCCAAAAAGAATTTCAAATTCAAAATGGAAATGTGAATAACTTTACAAAAGATTTTGGCAATGAGAATAATTTCAATGATGATGCGATTAACGATTTCTGTTCTCAACAATTTCAAATTGAAACTTCTTAAATTAATAATTATAAGTTTGATTTTGTTGAGCAAATGAACGAATTTTTTGATTGTCACATGGATTTGGTATTTGAAACATACTTGAAACGACGTGACCAACAAAATCAAGTTTCAACGTGTGGCGACTTGAACAATAATCCACCTTTTCCCACAATTGATGATTTTGAAATAACAACTTTCGAAATGGAAAATAACAATCTTAACGAAGTTGTTAATAATACAGTAATTGATTTGGATTTCATTTCTTTTGAGAAGGTGGAACAAAATTTAGAATTCGATCTTCCTTTTTCTGAAAACTTGAAAATAACAGCTTTGGACTTTGAAAACGATATAAGTAATGAAGTTGTTGATAATTCACTAAAGGAAGACGAATTTGATGAAAACAAATTTTTTGGACTTTTTGAAAATGAGTTGAATTTTAAAGAGGTAGATTTGAATCACCATTTTGATTTTGAAATCGATAATTCAAAAGAATTTTTCAATGCTAATTTTGGAATTCAATTTGGTGAAAATAAACATGAAATTCAATCCTTTATTCAATCTACCACAAAAATCATCGAAAATAAAGAAACTCGTTCGATTTTTAATAAAACGACATTTGCTTTTCCAAATCTACATTGAACTTCGAAACCTTTTACGATTTGGTTTTTCGAGCTTAAGTTGTGTCTCTCATACTTGAAGGGACAAATGAATCGGTCTTTAGAAGACCGTTTCATTTACTTCTTGTCAATATATTTTTTGATATACTGTAAATATTTTTTTTCTTTTCTCTTGTAAATATAGCACATATTTTCAAATTTTTGTTTTTTGTTTTTTTTCCTTCCACTTGGGTTGACTGTGGGGACACAGTCAAAATCAAGTGTGGGGGGAGTTTCATATTTATTTTGGTTTTGCATAGATTTCGCTCTCTTTTTTTATCCAAAAAAAAGAATTTTAATTTACTTTTAAATGGGCACGATGAAGTAAATATACGGTTTTGGTCGTACGATTAAAATATTTGGAATTTTACTTCTCTTAACGGATAACGAAAGAAAAATTTGAATTATGAGCAAATTTAGTGTAACCGGTATATAGGGAAATTCATAGGTGATGAGTATGAAGTGCTTTCTAAATTGTAATCCGATTAAATGAACAGTTGATTTAGATTACTTACGTTAACATTTTAGATCGTTTAAGTGAAGTTGTGCTAAGATATTCTCGCTAAACTCTCTCTCTTAAAAAAAAGAAAAAGAAAAAAGGAATGTATACAGATATAATAATCCAAGGGTATCCAACATTGCTTGTACATCTGGAGTTGGTGTGCAAACCCACCAAGCTCTTTCCGACACCTTGTTGACAAAGTCAGCGTCGGTATATCTTGGTATCATTTCATGAGTTGGTGTATATAGATATAATAATCCAAGGGTATCCAACATTGCTGGTACATTTGGCGTTGGTGTGCAAACCCGCCAAGCTCTTTCTGACACCTTGTTGACAAAGTCAACGTCGGTATATCTTGGTCTCATTTTATGAGTTGGACACCTTAGGATTACTGACCCTCACGTAAGTCGTAGTTTAGTGTAGGGGTGGTATACCTAGGTATTTGTAAATAATAATAATGTAAATATTTTGTAATAAAGAGAGAGTTAGCACTTGAAATCCAAGCACACTCTTTACTTATTTGACCTAACTTGCTAACCAAAAGTAAATGAAGATGTCAATGTACGATTGTTGATATCGATTACAGAATTCATTTCATATTTGCACTATGTTTCTACCAAAACAACTGGCCAAGCTAGAGGAGTTTGTAGTGATAACTGACTTTTGTTTGAAGTTTTGATTAGTAACGGACTTAAATTTCAAAGTGACGACCCAAACTTGTGTTAACTCCTTCGTGTTATAATTTAAAAGTAAATTACCCATTTGTAAATACTCTTTTAAAAACTTGCATTCATCTTGTGAATATTTTCGAATCTAGCATTTTTGTAAATATTTTTTGCATTTAACTTTTGGATTTTGTGGGTAGTATCCGCTGAAAACCCTCACGAGACAACATTCGTCCTACTGGGGACACCCAGAGGTTTAACGGCTTGTTGCATATGCTCAATGCAATCGTGCTCCCTACGAAAGTGGATTTATCTTAGTTTTTTATTTTATTCGAGGACGAATAAAAAGATAAGTGTAGGGATATTTGATGTGCACGTAAATGTGCACATTTATATTCTAACATTTAATCTTGTTTTAATTAAATAAATAACATAATTGGCTATTTTTACATGTTTTAAACCAAAATTCTTAAATTGTCATGCATTCATCCTCATTTAAGGCGTAAAATGGTCACTTGTGCATGTTTTAATTTGTGATTGCAATTACTTGTTCTTTGTATTTGTCTCTTATAGGAATTTTGGAGCACAAATAATGCATACACATGAAAATTTGGAGCACAAATGCATGCATACAAAGAAATGAGGAGGAAATAATTCTCATACATGATCATGGAGGACCCCACCTCTTAAATTACCCTCTTTCTCTTAAGCTTCTTATTAAAGACTAATTGAATAAGACAAAAGGTCTTATACATCCTACATGACTCATTAGTGGTTAAGAGAGGATTCGAAGCTTCATGAAGGGGCACTTTGGGGAGTTCCCAACAAAAGTGATTAGGGTTTTAGGGTTTCAAACATGTATATATACCCCTTTATGTAATGTAAATGCTCCTCTCTTTTATCCTCTATCTTATCCATTTTAGTTTAGTTTAGTTGAGGATCAAAAGCTCTCTTGTATTTCTATGGCTACTTAGCCAATTTCTTTATGTATCTTCTTTATTTTAATGCAATTTAATTTCTATGTTCTTTACTTTCATGTTCATAGCTTAGATTTACATTCATGTTCATATCTTAGATTTACTTTATGTTTATAGTTTAGATTTATTTCTATGCACTTAGTTTAATTCTCTTCTTGTTCAACTTAGTTTTTCTTACATTTTGCTATAATTTCTAATGTTGAAACTTAGATGTGTTGATATGATAACACATATGAGTGGCTAATCCCTTGATTTAGGGGTAATGATGCTCTCTAACTTTGTGTAAGTTCAACAAGTGTATGATTTGTGATCTTTGATATGTGCTTAATGTTCGTGAATATTGATGTAAGTTTATACATATGGGTTTGATAGGTTATGTTGCATTTGCAAATGATCTATTCTTATTCAATATAAACACAAGTTACATCAATATTTTCTAAGTGATTATTGATTTTGAAATGAAAGTATGAACAAAATTTGATGGTCTATAGTTCTAGCCAATAGTTCATAGACCATACTTAGAATAGTTTTGCTTTAGTTTCATTTTCATGAGAATCATAAGTGGTTTAAATATTGCATTTATATCACTTATTGAGATCATACATTGTATGTTTGATAACCTACATAAATGTGAGAGTGGATTTACCTCTAAATTACTCTCTAATTTCATATTTAGCTCTCACTTAGTTTCTAGTTTCATTAGTTTTTATTAGAACAATTCAAAGTTTGGTTTAATTTGAGTGAATAAAATTGAAATCACTTCTTTCCCTGTGGATCGACTCGCACTCACTACGTATTACAATAGTACGTCGTGCACTTGCGGTTATTTCAATATTCGTGCGACGGTTTTCTAATTCAATAGAAATATCGTTTTGCGAACATTATTCATATCCGATTTATTGTCTACGAGGTTATTTCTATCTGTTTATTTCAGATCTATCTTTGTTATACCTCAACTCTAACGGATCTGTGATCCTCTTAGGTCCATAATGTTATAGTTGATAGATCTATCATTATAATGTTGTTTATTATGCCTACTCTCATTTATGATCCTTCTTTCTTCCCCCTTTATTTTATGAATCTAGATTAACCTAGAATCTAGACTGAATCTTATTATACGTGCGATTGGAATGCGGGGATATTGGGGAATAATCTATTTGGTAATAGTGGAACATAATTTGTAACTTGTGATTTGGGGCATAATTGTTATTGTTGCAAACTTGGGGTAAATTGGAATATTAAATCTAGATTGGGCGGAAACTATAAATTGAAATATTAAATCTAGATTGGGCGAAAACTGTGAATTGGAATATTAAATCTAGATTGGGCATAACTATTGGTTCGGATGCCAAGCATAATGAGTATTGCGATTTTGGGGCATGACTATTATTGCAAATTTGGGAAGATTGGTTGTAACCTATTTTGAGTAATAACTTGTAATTGAATCTGTTGGGCATAACTTGGGAATTGGAACATGACTAGTTTTGTGAATTTGGGATAATTAGCATATAAAATCTAGACTTGGACATGTATGGTAAATATGTAAACTGGCTAAAGATGAACGTGCCTAACCCGGGGTTAGATTGAGTTGCGGTGTAAGACTGCCCGAAACCCCCTGGCTCATCCAGCGACCGCAACAATATATATCTAATGTGAGAGGTTAGCGCATTAAGCCGAAGACCAGAGGTTAGAATAAGTTTGCGGTAGAAGTCTGCTCGGAACCGCCCGGCACATCCAGCAACCGCAAACAACAGTTCTAATGTGAGAGGTTGAGGCACTAATGAATGAATTAATGCTAATGTAACATGGCAAGTGGTAGGATTAAGTAACGCAAGAGGGCAACACTTAACCAATGTAACATGACAAGTGGTAGGGTTAAGTAACACAAGAGGGCAACACTTTACCAATGTAACATGACAAGTGGTAGGGTTAAGTAACACAAGAGGGCAACAATTAACCAATGTAACATGATAAGTGGTAGGGTTAAGTAACACAAGAGGGCAACATTTAACCAGTGTAACATGACAAGTGGCAGGGTTAAGTTAACACTTAACCAATGAACTAGTGGGGTTAAGTTAATGGGAAACACTTAACCAATATAACATGATGAACGAATGGAGTTAAGCTAAGGGGAAACACTTAACCAATATAATATAATGAATGAACAGGGTTAAGTTAATAGAAAACACTTAACCAATTACAATATGATTGAATGAGAAGGGTTAAGTTAATAAGAAACACTTAACCAACATGACATGATGTGTGGATGGGTTAAGTTAACTTGAATGGATGGATAACACTTAACCAATTTGGGGGGAATACGAATAGACCCTAGAAAACCTAGTAACGGGGACCCATTTCAGCAGTAACCCACATAGATGTATCACGGTACCCTGAACTAGGCAGGGTGGGGCACGATTACTGGACAGATTATAAGCGGCAGGGGGTGAAGCAGTGTAGGTTCCGGCGGAGTATGGGCGTGCACGTACTCCGGAGTGGATAAAGCAGGCACTGGGCATCAGTAGTATACACTGTGCATCTGGAATTTGTGTCGGGTTGCTATCATAGGGATTGATACACCTCATGGTGGGACCAGCAAAGAGTATCTACCCGCAAGAGAGGGCCGATTGGCATAGACACAAGGAAAATTAATATAAGTAGGGAGCCGAGATAGGGTAGTAAGGGTACATCTAACATCTTCATGGCAATTAGGCTAATTGAGGTAAAATCATCATACTAGATGTACACATGAAGGATACCACAATTGCGGGGTTGGGATCACCTTATTATATAACATAGGATACTAGTTGGGACACTAGTAGGGGATACAGATCCTTTTTCATAGGATACTAGTTGGGACACTAGTAGGGAATACAGATCGTTCTATAAAAGACACTAGTTAGGATGCTAGTTGGGTGGTGAAGAGAAAATAGGAAATCAGAGAAAGAACCGAAGCACATTCAGTGTATCTTACCTTGTCATATCTAACGATCATCATTTGTTGTCTTGCTATGCTTATTATCATGGTTATGGTCTGGTATCCAGTTTATTCATGTCATGATGCTTTTACCTATTTACATGCTGAAAGTCACTGGACTTACCAGGCTTTATGTCTGACTCTGTTTTATTTCGCTTTCTTTTCTTCCGTTCCCCCCCAAGGTTCACAGGTAGGAAAGATTACCACTTAGCTCAGTTTTCTTTCCAAGCTCGAAGATAGTCGATGTATTGCTTTGGACTCTCTTTTCCACTGCTATGGCTGGCTCATGCTTTATTGGGGAATATCATTGTCATTTTATGCTTCTTTATTTTGTTAAACAAGAGAGATGCTTTGTTGTAATGAGTAAGGGTGTTTTGGTGTTGGAAAACAATCTTTGTACAAGTTGTTTTACCAAGTTGCTGTTTTATCAATAAAGTAAAGTTTTATTTATTTTCCGCTGTTTAAATATTGTCTGTTTAGTGATTTATCTGTTCTATACACTTATGACGCTCCACTGAAGTTAATGCATTCCCTTCGTGAGTGACCTTAACAGAGGTGGGGTGTTACACGTGGTATCAGAGCAGAAGGTTAGAACAGATAAAGGATTTTGAAACCCATTTTCAAAAGCATTTTTATAAAGAAGTATTTTCAAAAACATGTTTTAAATAAGCGTTTTTCAAGAGAAAAGTATTGTTTTTAAAAAATACCAATTCCCCAAAGCCATATGCACTATCTTCTGATTCTCTACTTGAATCTCTTCTTCCTCTCTTTTTGCCATAGTTTTGTAGGCATACGGCACATGTCGGAGGCGAAGTAGTGCCCAACCTCCATCTGTAGCCGTAGTAGTTTCACCTGCGGCTAATCTTATTTCAAGCTTTGTAGGTTGCCGTGCGATGGAGGTAGTTTCGAGAAACTTGACAACAAGCTACACAAGGATAGTAAGGATAAGAATAATGGAGTTTGGTCTAAGGAGCACAAGCCTAAGGATAAGAAGCTTGTTGATATGGCTTAATCCACGCTGAAGGAAAAAGATGAAAAGAAAGAGGCCAAAGTGGAAGAATCACAAAAAAGGATTGGAATATAAGAAGGGTGGAAGAAATAATAGATTCCGCGACAAGAGGAAGTGTCTTTTCTGTGGTATAGTGGGTCATTTAATTGTAGGAAGAAAAAGACAGGTGGTTGTTTTCAGTATGGTGAAGCAGGGCATCTTATCAAGGAGTGCCCGAAGGACAAGGACAAGGGCAAATGACATAATCTTCTAGAGGGCAATTGCATGCTCTCACCACTAGTGTACCTAAGAGAGGTAGGAACATTTCTATTGAAAGTTTAATTTTTCTTTTTGATCATCCTATTAGTACTTTTTTATTTTAGCGCTTCACATTCGTTTATATCTGCTTCCATAGTTGAGTCTCTGCACCTTAGTACTTGTATAGTAGAAGATCCCATTGTTGTCTCAAATCCAATTAGTGGTTCGGCTCATTTATCTTTGGGTTGTAAGGATTTGAGAATAGCTATATTAAGTTTAGATATAATGCTTATGTTTTTGGTTTCATGGGCTATGGGTTGATTCTAGGGATGGATTGGTTATCCAGTAATGGTGCCATTCTCGATTTTGAAAGGAAGGTAGTTAGACTTTTGACTCGCCTCGGTAATACCCTCGAAATCTCATGTAACCCTAAGGGTTCTGTCATGCTTAGTTACCTAGAATCTCTTGACGCATCTGTTGATAATTTGCAATTTGTTCAAGTAGTCCATGAGTATCCCGATGTCTTTGATGAAGTGAAGGGTTTACCCCCAAAACGTGAAATATATTTCCGCATATACTTGGTTGATAGCGCCAACCCAGTTGCATTACCCGTACGATACATGGCTCCAAGGGAAAGGAAAGAGCTCAGCAAGCAAGTTAAAGAGTTGCTTGAGATAGGGTTTATTTAATGAAGTATTTTTGAATGGGGTGCTCCAGTAGTGTTCGCTACTAAGGCCGATGGTCCACTTCACTTGTGCATGGATTTTAGAGAATTAAACAAGATGACCAAGAAAAATAGGCACCCACTTCCAAGAATAGATGATTTGTTTGACCAGCTTGTAGGTGCATCTGTTTTCTCCCAACTAGATCTGGCCACCGGATTTCATCAGCTAAGAGTGGCTGAAGACAACATAGATAAGGCCATGTTCAGGACCCTGGATGGTTTCTTGAATGGCTTATCATGCCTTTCGGCTTGACAAACGCACCCGCTTATTTTTTTGACTTGATGAGTAGGGTGTTTAGGGAGTTCCTTAATAAGTTTGTAGTAGTCTTTGTGGACGATATCTTGATTTTCTCAAAGAACAAGGGAGAACATGCTTTGCATTTAAGAGAAGTCATGGATACACTTCGAGCACATCAACTTAAGGCGAAGTTCTCGAAAATGTCCTTTTTGGAGAGAAGAAGTAAGGTTTCTAGGACATGTGGCGTCCAAAGAAGGGATAGCAGTAGATCTCACAAAAGTAGTTGTGGGGCAAGACTGGAAGGTTCCAAGGAATGCAACAGAAGTAAGAAGCTTTCTTGGACTAGAAGGCTAATATAGGAAGTTCATTAAGGATTTTGCGAAGGTATTAGCCCCACTTACTGGATTAACGAAGAAGAATTTAACCTTTGCTCGGGTTTTGATTATGATGTCGCTTTCCAACGATCGAAGAGGGCTCTTACAACGGCCCTAGTTTTGACTTTTACCTTACAGTAGTAAAAGGTTTACGGTATACATGGATGCATGCGGCACAGGACTAAATGCCATTTTGATGTGAAAAGGAAGGGTAAGGTCATAGCGGATGCCTTAAGAAGAAAAGGGTTGACATCAAGTCCTCTTTATGTGAAAAGGAAAAGTTCAGAATACACATCAAACTTTGATTTTAAAACCTTCGGTTAGGTTAGTAGTTGGTATCGCTAGGAGTAAGACACTACACCAGAAACAACTTTTCACAGCGCTTGAAAAACGCTGTAATAAGCTATAACAGCGTTATTAGAAACGTTGTATAACGACATGCTGTCGTTGATGCATAATTCCTAACAGCAAAATACAAACACTGTCAAAAACTGTTTTACACAACGTTGTTATTTTGCTGTAAATTGGGATTACACAGCGTTAATATTTTGCTGTTTCAAAAGTAACACAACGTTTATAACATGCTGTGATAGCAGAGTTTGGGTGTTTTAGGGGTGTTTTTGAAGTTTTCATCAGCGTTTACTATGCTGTATATAGTTTTTAATATGTTTTCAACAACAGCTTATGAATGTTGTTATTACTTGTTTCATCAGCAATTTTTAAACGTTGTTATTACTTAATTCATCATCCGCTGTTATTGCAATATTTACGTATCATTAATCTAATTGCATTTAATTATATTTCAATTGATTAATATACAAATCAATCTAAAAAAATAGAATAAAAGCATAATAATCAATTATTTTCACAAAATAAATTGAACACAATATCATTGACAGTAAACAATGAAATTTATAAATCATATTTATACAACATTTGACAAAGACACAATATGTACAGAGTTTGCATCAAATATTAATTGCAAAACATGCAAACAAAAGCTTTTCATATGCTAATTAGGTTGAACCTCGTAAAATCAAAAGAATATCTTGAGCATTTTTTGCAACTAAAATCTTCATGTACCTATAACAATGAAATTTAAAAATTAGCGATCAATTAGCATTGATCATTAAACATTTCATACTCAGATGAACACTACCAGCTCAAGCCATACTTTAATCCTGACAAATTTAAACAATTCTAAACCTCAATCACAGCAAATATACCACTTCATTAGCAAACGGATATTCAAAGATGAATTGATTACCTGATCCTCCTTTAGCAAAAGGGTGATCTCGGCTCATTTAGCACACTTACATGTTGCTACTGCGACTTTCCTGAAATATAAATAGTTTTGCATACATGGATTTTTCAACAGTAAAGCAATTATGCTTTTGAATTTACAAATGGAAAATATATAAAGTGTAGTAATGTCAGGGATGTAGAGATAGATACAAATCTTATTGGTTACAGAGAAGACTGACTGGATAATGTATGAACGGAGTTTGACCATTTCCAATAAAAAAACAAAAGAAAAGGCTTGTCCCTTATAAATATAACTCATACGCATGAATAAAGAGATTAAAAGATGATGTTTCAAACCAAAACAACAGCTTAACAAACCAAGACCATCACTTTTAGGCAGTCCATACATAGATTTTGGAATGATAATGTAATGCATGGATCAGATAATTACCAGTGAAGATGAACAAGATTCTGTAAAATTGCCACATTAAAGACATCATGAACAAATCAGTTTCGAGAACAATAACTCTACAGAACTTCAGAGAGAGAAGCACAAAAATACTCATGGTATAAAGCCTACACTGAGAAAATCTAAGGATTAAGGTGCATGGGGGTAGACTGTCCATATAACTGATTAGCATAACATCCTGAACAGTGAACAATCCAAAATTAGCATATAAAGATGGGGATGCTGATATTAGTTGCATTTTTTTATCTAGTTTACAATTCCACAAAATACAAATACAAATAAAAATGTAGCTCCACAATATGTAAGAAGATGATAATATTGATAAATGCAACTTTTTCCATTGTTTGCTTTGTTCGCAATTCCACAAAATACAGATGTAGCTCCAGAATACACGAGAAGCTGATAATATTGACGAATACGACTTTTCCACCTAACTATATGCATACAGAAAGAACAAAAATTATGATGTGGTTCTTATTTCGTTGAATGGGTGCAGATAATTAAATTACTAGTTCCAGAGGAGTACATAACCACTATTAGAATATATGTGGCAAACGTCACCCAGTTTAGTATGCTTCTATTGGCAATTAGTATATTTCAGGAAAAAAATGCAATCACTGACATTTAAGTGAGCATCAATGATTCCAAATATGCATATGCTATTTTTATGTTTCATTTTTCAATCTGATGGCTTCTTATGCCAATTTAAAGAAATTTTACCATGATTAAAAACCCACGTTCAGCAATAAAAATCTTTCATTGTGTATTTGGATATTTCGTGTGATGAGGATGTTTGGTGCTTGATGAAGAAGTTTGCATTGGAAATTATTTCATTTTTTTAAAAGGCAGCAACCAAAAGAATTTTTCCAAAAAAAATTAACAACTTAAGTTTAACATGAATAAAACTAAAGAACAACAGTATAACAGCCACCGCTATGCATCTTATTATAAAGATGAGTACCAAAAAGATACACAGCTACCTCTACACATGCAGACAACTAAGAGTGAAATTCATAGGCAAGTGGACACGTAGGCATTGGGAAAATTAAAAACCATATAGAAAACTTATGTTTTGCCAAAAAAAATGAAACAGTTTTTTTAAACATGCAAGTGGACCCTCTCTCTGTCCATGTTTATTTGCAAGTGCAGTGGAAAACTTCACAGTTCTTCTGGATATGGATTTTCATGAAAGCAATTTATCCCCCGCCCTTTCTAGTAAACTGATTCTAATGCATTTACTTTTACAGTGATGACATTTTAGTATTTGCAAAAGTTTACACTGCTAATGTAGATAGCACTGCAAAGGTATACAAAAACATAAGAAGTCAGTGGGACTGGAAATCAATGAAAAGTTTCAATTTGTTCTTCGGTAAAGGCAAGAAACGAGGAACAAATCAGAAATATACTGAAAGTTCAATCAGGGAATCTTTCAATTACCTTTTTGAAAATTCACTTATGTCATAATAAATTAAATTCAAGAGATTTTGAAGTGTTGTTAGATAAGATAAATAAAAAAATCAAACTGCTGTAAAAATAGAATGCTGAATGTAAATGGTAGTACTGAATTAATAAAATCAGTGATTTGTTCACCTAACATGTTTTGAATTCAATTTTTCTAGTTACACGTATCTATCATTAAAATGATTAACTCAGTTGTTTCAACTTTATGTGTAAAAATAAACATCACAACATGAGTTCGGATAATATGTGTAAAACAAAATTAAAAGGAGGTGGTGTTATTATGAAATTTGAAGATGTTATGTGAGTGAGAAGGATCTAAACATTAAAAACCATACAGAAAGGTTAAAACAATAAAAGCAGAAGCTATCCAAAATCTTAAGTCCTAACCAATAAAATGAACTGGAAAAATTAAGTGTGATTTGGGGAAGCACGGTAGCCTTGAACTGGTCAGAAAGAGAAAAAATAAGAGCAGCTTCAGAAGGAACCCTTAGCTGAAACTTCTCCAGAATTAGGAACGATCTCAAAATTCTTATATTGCTCAAGTCGAGTTTTTCTACACTTAGTTCATTTTTATAAACTGAACCTGTTAATTTCTATAAAATTTATTTAATATTTATAAATCTTAGTTAACTTATTATTATTATTATAAATGTTAGTTTATTATTGTTATTATAAACTTGTTCCTGTATGTTCCAACTCCCTGCAATCGCTTTTGTTTTGATGTACATTTAAAAAAAACAGTTTTCACTCTGTTTCACTGCGTCTTATTCTTTGTTTTTCTGAATTCACTACTCTATCTGCCGTATAATTAGGTCTATACACTTCACCAGCAACCTTCCTCTTCCTATTAATCTTTAGCGCCACTTCAACAGAACCAAACAACTCCCCCTTCCATTATCCAAACTCCAACACTTCCCCCTCCTCCCTAAGTACACTTCGTAACCAGAAAACAACTGCAGCTTAACACTACTCAATGCAACACCCTTAAACAATAATTCAATAACATGAACATCTCCCATACAAACTGGCTTCATCCTCTTTATAACAACCAAACAACTGAAATACCCATATCCAGCTACACAAACAACAGTATCACCTCACTTCAATTTTTTCTTCTGCATAGATACACTGTCAACCATCAACCACTACCAAGTTCACCAACTACAGCCACAATCTCAACCTCTTTCATCACCAAATTGCAATACAACGCAATACCATAACTCCTTTCGTCTCCAATCCAAAATATGAAATGTTATAGCTTATATTTCTTCTTGTTAAACTAAGATGCAATTTATTTTCCCTACTTTTGTTGAGTTTTAAAAGATAAAGGAGGACAGGAAATTCATATATTAGGAGTTTGGTACCCAGGACATGAAAATCATGTATTAGCAGTTTGGTATTCAAGACTAACGATCCAAGGCTATGCATTAGGAATAAAAAGATATTAAAAAATGACGATTGCAGGGGTTCCAAATAATTAGTTGGCAATTTGTGCAACAAATAAATGCTGATCAACTATATCCTTTGCTAATGTAAATTGTTTTCAAATGATGATGGAAAAAGTAGAATTAATCCCAACGAACAAATTGTCAACAAAATGAAATTTTCAAATATGAATATTTTCAATAATCGTTTGAATACGATTAGTAAATGAAAAATATGCTTTGGATCATTTATCAATAACTGAACAACGCTTGGATTTAGCCCCACTTTTGGAACATGAATTTAAGCAAATTTTACAAGCTTATAAGCTCTTTTCTTTTTTAACAGTTAACAATCTCTCGAACTATAAAGGTTTGTGTAAAAATAATGGGAAAGTGCAAGCCAAGAGAAGAACAAAAGACAAAAAAAATGCCTAATAACACGTGGATAGTTGGGCAAACAAATCAAGTCACAAATTATAGACTACTTTTATTATTTAATCATACATCTAGATTTTAGAAGTAGTAAAAGAAGAAAAACTAAACAATAAACAGCATAAAAACTAATTAGCTTAAAGTATTTCAAAGACTGAAAAGACTAAGTTAGCTCAGTTTAGAAACTGAGCATTAGCTAAGTTCAAAAAACCAGGTATATCAAGTTTAGGTCCAAACTTAGCTGAGACGACCCCATATCCCGTACTGACGGAGACAAGGGTTATCTTTGGAATATAACACAGAAACAGATAACAGCAGAACAGAATTAAATAAATACACCAGATAATAAACAATAGAATGTACTGGGTAAGAGTAATCATCAGAGTTACACAGTATACAGGATCATACTTAGTACAATTACAGTTCAGCTATACATAAATGTCTACCGCGGAAAACAAACAAAATATGTACAATAGGAGCTGAACAGCATAAAAAGAGATAAATGATAGAATCCATCTTCAGCTCCAGCTATCCAGAAAGAACCAGCTAAACCCGAATACAAGGCTGCCCGTGTAGAAAAAGGGGCACCCGAGTTTGAGAGTGAAACAAACTACGAGTCAGTCATGGGACTGGTATGAGAAATCTACTCAACACATATCTAATTTGGCTAATCACAGGACCACGCCACTCTCGTGGAACGGGTTTACTCCATTGGATCGCCAGTGCTTTAAAACAAATCTTTCTTTTAAACATCGCTATGATTTTTATAAAAATGAAGCCATTATAAGACTCAATTCCCATCACACAATGCAACGCAAACCGGAGGATAGAGTTTTTACCTTATAACGGCCAAAATATGCTTTATACGAATAAAACAAAGGCATTTGATATTATTGCTAGTGTTTATATGTTTTGAAAACAATTTCAAATCATAACTATCAATCATAGACGGCATGGGTACCATATATCATGTCGCCATATATATATATACAATCAAAAATCGCACAGTCACGTATTTGGAAATTGGATTTCCGTCATGAACCAAGGCAAGAGATAGTCCTTACCGAATTCGAGACACTCTAGCCCGCCCCTCAGGAACAGCCGCAACTGCCCCTTGGATCGTCAGGGCCGGTCCACCGATGTGGATTATTATGCCTGAACACTACATCTCCCTGCCCTTTGGGGCGTAAACGAGCCAACGAATGACTCCATCGGACCCGGATCGTCCGATCAAACCGAGGTGCCTCGCAACTGCAACAACCACATAGGTGAAAAGTATATAAATGTCAGGGCTGGTAGGTCACTGACACCACCCTAGCTAGAAAGAAACGCAGGCCCTCCCTGATGTCCTCTCCCGTTTCTGGTTCATACCGGGGTGTGAGGCTCGCGAATTTACGTTATACACAAAGCTACGCCACACCGGCGGTTCTTTGATCATCAACACAAGGCTTTGCTTTTCAACAGAAGCCCTGATCACTGCATCTTAGCATGCCACACAAGCAATTCATGCCATGCGACTGATGTCCATCGATATACAACCTCTGAGCTCGTGCGTTTTAGAGAAGGGCGTTAAGCAAAAGAATAAATTCTCCGCCGCCAAACAGATGTATATTTAATAGAGATCAAACAACACAGAACAACATCCAATGTCAGACACACAGTCCATTTCCTGGGTCTGAACGAAACCGGAGGCACTAAATACCTCGCAAACCCATCGATCACCACGTACGTCTGGACGATCACCACTCATTATCCATATTTCGGGATGCCTCCCAATCAGGACCTCAGTTACCATCCAAACGAGGTGAAGATCTCCGGTCTTCGACCACCGTCTTCATCTTCGAATTTCAATTGTCGGTCAATTATTCGAAATGAGAATTAACTCGGCCCTTTCAAATAATTCACGTATATTTAGAATTTCAAATCAATTTATTTCAATGGTTAAATCATTCGACAACACCAATTTTGTTCTTTAATGTAATTTTCACACCAAACACATTCAACCATCAAATACCACATAAATCGAGCAAATTCAGTTTATTTCCATTCCATATCGTTTATGATATTTTATAACGATTTATCGCTATTTTTATTTATTTTAAACTAGCCAATTTATTCAAAACGACGCTTCGGGCCATAACGCGGTCGTGGCACTGTTTTTCTTTAGATTTGATTTACAAATATCTGAAAATCTAACCGTTGGATCTTCAAAAAATTTACATCATTAGAAAGGTCTTTTCAAAACGAATCCAACGGTTCCAGTTTCGGGAAAATCCGACGATCGGATCTCCCGGTACAATCGTTTGAAGTTTCGATTTCAAAATACGAACTGCAGCGTCGTTATTCGATTAAATATAATTATATATATATATTAATATAATCGATTCCGGCGCTGTTTTTCTTCAGATTTGAATTAAACATTCCAGACAATCCAACCGTTGAATTTTTACAAAGTTGGTGCCGTTGGAAAGATTATTCCAAGGCGAACCCAACGGTTGCGGTTTCGGGAAAATCCAATGGTCGGATTTCCCGCACTAGTTATTTGAAATCACGGTTTCAAAACACAAACTGCACGGCCACGTTTCGTTTTAATTTTATTTATATTTATATATTTATAGAAATATAGTTCATTCAACAATTTCAATATCGTTTTCACTTCAAATATTTCACTAACGCCTTTAAATTTCGGAAAAATTCGCCATAACCTCCTTTGTACGGGAGGGGCTGGGAAAATTCCCAAATAGCCACACGGGCGTCTCATGTCGAAAAGAAAAAGAAAAAGCCAAGCGGCTAGCCAACAGGCTCATAAAATCATCACCCAAACAAAATAGTAAATGTGTACCTATTTGTCAGGCACAAAATTTTATTCCTCTTCTCTAGCCCCTTTTGCCATAACCTGTTCAGTAAATATGCATGTACATATATACAGTTCTTATCACTTATCATTTTCCATCCAACTTCATATTTGATTCCATTTGGTTTAAAAACACCATTCATTCTAATGTTGCATGCATAGGCGAAAATCATATCATTAGCTAATTAGTGAATATTTCGACTCATGCATATTTATTTGAACGAGATGCTATTTTTAACGCTTCACATTTCAACAATTCATGTGTATAATAAAAATGTGATTTTTATTGTAAAACAATTCATTTCAAAACACAATTATTTTATATAGTTTATATAGGTGATAAAAATAGGATTTTTCTTATAAAATAATTTCTTTTAAAACGAGGTCATTTTACATAGCTCATATAGATGATAAAAAGGTGATTTTTATTATGAAACAATTTATTTCAAAATATGATTACCATTCAACACATGAATTTCTAATCAACGAATGAATATCGATTCAACACATGAAGGTTTTCTATAGTTTCTATATATAGATAAAAATGTGATTTTTATATTTAAAACACGAATACCATTCAACACATGAATTTCTAATCAACGAATGAATATCGATTCAACACAAGAAGGTTTTCTATTCAATGAATAAATATAGTTTCAGCAAATGAAAATAATTCAAACACATGAATATTATTCAAAATTTCGGCAGCATAATGGCAGGGTAGTTAAAACCGGGACCGTCCCTAGTACGACTCCTCGCTCTACCTTAAAACCTCGTGGTTTTTGACAATGGGGATCATGCATCTAGTTCGCACGCAGGCGGCATGTATATATTTATTTCATTTCCACAAACTAATCCTATGTGGTTTCAACCAAATATTTCTCAACCACAAATGAGTATTTTTCAACCACAATCAATCAATATCAGCCACAAACAATCCCAAACAACCATTCGCTATCAATCAATTTTCACACCAATCACAATCAATAAATATCGTCCATGGTTTGTGGACGAGGGGCGTATATATATACATATACATATATATATATATATATTTATATATAGCAATTCACTTCTATTTCAACACATATATATAATTTTTACAACGCATATACAACTTATACATCGAACGTACAACTTATACAACGCTTATACATGAGGTGTACAACGCTTATATAACTCATACATCGACTATATAATTTATACATCGTCGTTTTCCATATTGTTTATAAATTAGAAATCTCCCATTGGGTTCCACTCCACCTAAAATAGCAGAAGGCTCAGAAAAATATGCGGTCTCTTCTAAAATGTAGAAGGCGTCCACACAGTCACGATGTTTCCTGTTTCATCGAATTTCATTAATACAACAAAAAGATATGATATTTCAAAGTTTGCAACACTTAAAAGTGTAAAAACAGTTGAAAATATAGAGCAGCCGTTAGTTTTCAAACCTGGTTCGAAACTAGGTTTTGCAAATTCGCTCAAACCGTGAAGTAATCCAACGATCGGCCTTCACCACCGCGTAGAGCTTGGAGAGGCGCCTCCAGTGGGACCCACCGCTCTGAACTCGAAGCTGGCACGGCGGCGGAAACTGGGTGCGAGCGGGCGGACTTCGGGGGGTCGATTCCTCACAAACACTCGACGATAAAATTCAAGAGGGGTATGGATTTGAAGAGGGTGGCGAGGTCTTCAAAAAGCTCCAAAGGAGGGGGTACTAATTCGGCGTGGATTCGCCAGAAAATGGAAGGGAAGGGGGGAGCGGTTTTCCGCCGTCGATCGCGAGGCTTCAGGAGATTTTTTTTGTTTATCAAGGAATTTTCTGATTGGCCGATGTATATATTTATTCAAAAATTGGGGTTTTCTTAAACGAACTCGAAATCAAACCCAACGACTATCGCCCCTAGCGTTTTACCCCCATTTCGAACACAATGGGATATGTTTCGTAGGCCCATTCGACTGTTTCAGTCAGTTTTCCTTCAAATTAAAATATAAAACATTCAATATTTGATTTGAACGTACATTTCAATTTGCCAGGGCCACAAACTGATTTGAAAAATTCCAGAAAAATAAATCTAGCTATGATTTGACGATACGGTCCCAACAAAACTAGTTTCGTCGAATTATGAGACCGTTTGCAAAAAGGCCCATTTCTGGTCGATCCAATTTAGCTGTAATTGGCCAAAACACGTTTTCTTTTGCCACGCTCACATATTAGCTTCAAAAATTATGAAATTTGAAACCTAGCAATAACTTCACATCCCGGATCCAACAAAAGTGGTTTCGTCGAATTCCGAGGTCGTATGCAAAATGGCCAATTTCACGGGCTATATAGAATCCATAGCGACCCTTCTGAAAATTCATTCGGCCATAACTTTTGCTTTCCGGTATGAAAATTCGATTTTTCAGATTCGTTAGAAAGGTATTCACTAACAGATTTAAATATTTTTGGTTTCACTAAAATCCGTTTTGTTTTGCACCCGGTACAGTCCGACAAAATTTGAATTCCATTTTTGAAACTACAGCGCCATTTCAGGCCTTGTTTATAATTATAATTAATTATATTCGTTTTCAATTGTCGATTCAAACTCACTTTTCATTGCTATTATTTAAATTATTTATTTTAAATATTTAAAATCCATTATTTTAGCCAATTTAAAAATTTTAAATTGGTTCAGATTTTCTGGGTCGTTACATTAGCATGAAATTAAGTCCTTTTTTTGCAATGCGCTCGTTTTAAAAATACATGTAATACAAACAAAATGAATTTGCACCTATAAAAAAATTAAAATTGTTTTTTCCAATTTTAAAATATACAATTGTAATAAAATGCTGGCAAGTGAAGAAAACATGTTTATTTTGGTAATAACTTTCTAACAAAGCCATTACTTGAAGTATGTTTTTACCTAAGTGGAGCAAAAAGAAATCGTCCTGAAAAAAATAAAAGAAGTTCATCTCAATTCAATACCTGGCTCTCCCTTATTTGCACTATCATCTGGAGCTCCAAACTGCTTTACTGATACCTTCCCAGAGAGCTGCAAAATCATAAATATTACAGCTTTGAGCTCTTGAGAAGGTGAAATTGCACTCAAGTAATAAGGGGTGGGTGTTTTTTTAAGTGCTGCTTGAAATATATTACAATTTTAAGAGGGTTAGCTAAGTGTGGCTTTGCCACTGGATACAGATGAAAAAGTCACTAACCAAAGATGGAAGAACACTGAAGTTAAGAAAAAATATATGTAGAGACCTCTACGCATAAGTATTTTGAGATGAGAAATAATTTAAGCCAGGACCAAAGCAATGCTAGCACATTGTTATTATTTCAAAAATTGTAAGATAGTAAAGAAGAAGTAACCATAGTCAGCCACTAAAATTCTATCCAGGTGTAGGCAAGAAAAATATGACAAAACTTATAGGCTAGGGTTTTCTACCAGGTAAAGTGACAGAACCATCGGATAGCTGAGTGAAAAGAAAAATAAATAAAATCAACCACCATACGTGAATTTAATCAAATCCCACCCATGTTTGACATCTTATTTTTGGGCCTTCTAGCAAGACTCAAAAATATATACATATGTTGCAATATTGAATCAACATTCCAAAGGATAAAATAGTAAAAGCAAATAAATTTTTCTGTTGTGGTGAACCAACATGTGAAATCTTATCTAGCCACAAGCTATCATGTATATCAACTTTTCAGTTGCAACATGTTCAAACTTAAGATAGTCTCAATATCATAAGCAAGTTAACCACATTTTATTAATAATAATAATGAAAAATACAAAAACATGTGCCTTCTGATGAAACGACTTAGGCAAGGGTGGTACTGGCCCCTTGTTTTTATTAGGTAAGTGCATGGTTGATTTAGATACAAATGATTTCTGCCGAGAAAGATTTTTCTTTACCTCTTGTGGTTTAACCCCATCTTTGCTAGTTGATCCCAAAACAACTTTATCAGCCGTTTGCAACAGCAGGGATGAAGAAATGGTTGATGGACCGGTTAGTAAAAGATTATCAGGAGTGACTAAAGGTACTACTGATCCAGTAGGATATGAAGTAGAAGAACTGATAGGTATGCTAATATTACTACTAATGGAAGAGGACATGTTAGATCTTTCCACTAAAAGATTATGATTAGAAATTGACGGAGGCGCTAATGGTAAATTAGCACCAACAGATGTAGCAAGAGATGAAGAGATGCACTTGGCACAAAACTTATTGCAGAAAGAGAAGAAGCAAGGGAAACAGTTGGCATAAGACCTGTTGCTGAATCAGTAGTCATCAAGCCACTATTTTGAGATGGTGGTAATATTGTAGAGGTTAAACTCTGAGAAATAGAGACAGGTGGAAATAATGGCGCTGGATTCATGATAGGATACAACATAGATAATCCCCGAAATGAGGACTGTGGCATTTGAGGAAGTATGTTGAAAGGTGGATAGAACCCTTGATAGTACATTAGGGGCATTGAGGGTCCTGACTGATACAAAGGAGGGAGACTGCCTTTGAAATTAGGTCTCTGAAATCCCTACTGAGACGTTTGGGAACTGTGATCTAGTACAACAACGGAAGGAAAGGTAGATAGTACAATTGTAGTGTTGAAGATGATGTAGGGAGAGAATACTATAACTGTATTTGATTCAAATCTTTGTTAAGAAATGAGGTAAACTTTATCACAGGAATGAATATTTGGTACATTGGCTTCAATAATAAAAGATAACAGAATAATAGCAAGATCACTATGAACAGAAGATGTTTGAACAGGTGGAGTTGACTTGACATGTAAATCCTGCACATAGAATAGGATTGTGAACTTAATTTCAGAACTAAAAATACGGCACTGAGCAAGTACATTGGGGTGTAGACGTGTAGTTGAACTTTATACACACACACATCATACATGCATATGCATGCACATGCACATACGCGTGTGTGTGTAATCTCAAATAACCAAACTTGGGTTTGTACTGAGTAAGTATGCATTGGAGCATAAACGTATACTTAGGGGGCAAACCACAGAGTAAGTAGTGGTGGCAACTACGAGTTGAAAAGTTTGAACTTATGAGCTTTGGTCAATTGATTTTACTACTAATCGAGTGGACAAGGTAATGAGGTTTCATATATGAAAGAATCAACATTCCAACTCTTGTCTATTTCCGTACTTCCATGTCTTGGTTTTTGGTATGTAAGAATACCAAAATGTGTTAAAGAAAAACATATGCTGATATACTTAACATTGAGATCATCCATACCTGCTTAACATCCATATCACCTCAAATCACAATTTTTGATATAACTGTTGCAATTTAAAATTTAGCTTGATGGGATTATGAATTCCAAAATAAATCAACGTTTTTGTGAATACGATTTACTTTAGGTAGATAATACCATACAATACTACCCACTGAATATTTTAGATACCAAAAGCAGGCATTAGGTCTGGTAACCCCTTATCATATGCCACATCGGTCTAATCTAATTAGGTAAGAAAGAGGATTGACCCAAAAAGTGTAGATAACTTATATTCGACATCCAAAGTAAGCACTACCGCATAACAAATTGCTTTATAACACCAAAAGCTACCCTTCAAATGAAATTTACACTTACCCTTTTAACAAAAGTAGCAAGGGAAAACTGAAAGGCTTGGTTTACTAAGTAGAAACAAGAATTGCATCACTTGGTATGTGTGTGTGATTAGAATATTCCAAATATTTTAATAAATAGAAGAAAAAAAAATGAAATCGCATAAGACAACGTATAGAGAAATATCAGTTCAGCGTAACGCCCACTTTGATCATGGCATGGTTGAAAACACATTATGAATGATCGGAAAAGATAACTCGGTATCGTTTTGCTGTCTTATAGACCATTCCATGCCATTTTGAACTAAATAGCCAAAATTATGCTAAATTCACTGCAAATATACCTTGATATCACTACCCCAAAAGAGTATATACTCATAGATTTTGTCATTTGCTGGAATTTATGGACCATCCTTTTCTCGTCCCTCGGTGCCAAATGATCGTACTGCAAAAAAACAAAATTTGTTAATGAATTGCAATTAGTGTTATCAAAATGCAAAATATAGCATATCCAATCCATTGGACATATCATCTATCATTACAAACTTTGATGCCATTAGCAATCATGACTTATAAACAGTGATCCGTAGAACAATAGAAGCATGCAATCTTTCGGTATTGTAGGTGAAATGCTAGCACGATCATTGATCTTTTGTACATCCAAAGATGGATGTTTTCTCCCATATCAGTATATTACTCATTCTCTCTAGAAGACAAAATGGGCAAATGACAGTGATCTTTACACAGGCATAACTAGTCTGTTGCACTAATGTATCCCGTTTAGGCGCAATATTATGAAATTAAATTCGGAAACTTACCATCACTAAGCTTTCAAGTATAATTTTCAAGGATTTCAGGTGTAATGATTGAACGTCTAGTAGGAATGTTCTAGACTTGTTATAAGCATTCACGGTTTGTAAGCAGTGAAAATTTTTAATAATAGTAGTGTTAATGTCGTAACATTTAGCAAACAAGGTCATATATGCATCAAATATTTATGACAGTAAAATCAAACATGGTAAATGTAATTATCCAGAATGAATTAAAAAATATATATAGACAACTGATAATAGAAAAGAATAACATTTGCAAATGATAATATATATTGTACATTTGGTAAAACTATTCACCCAGGCATCAAGTACTTAGGAGGATAAACTTATGTATGGTGATCTCTATTCTTTAAGATGACAAAATATTATTATCTAAGATGACAAAATACTAATAAGCAAACATCTACGATCAAGCTAACAAAGCAAAAGATGAAAACTTACAGAAACCCTTTCAGCCTAATCCTTCAATTCAACCATTTTCAGAAATCCCTTCAAAATTTTCTTACAACCAAATTTATTCTCAGTATCTTCAAATTTGTAATCCAGTATAAAAACCCAAGCCCGATGACCTTTTCAAAGTCCAACCCTCTTCATCATCTGCACTCGTACAGAAATGCTTGTATGCTGTATTTCAAAAGCACCCATCATCAAATCTCTAACAATCTGATTCGCGTGGATCGCTTTAGGTTGCATCAATTTGCTACTGACATCGACTAGGGATTTGACTGAAAAAGATGGTAAAATGCCCAATTTTATTTGCCGAATGCTTGGTCAGAATTAAAGTTGAGATAAAGGAACATATAATTTATGAACGAACGAGCTGAGATTAGATTTGAAGAAACTAGAGTGAAAAATGAAATACTGCTGATTTTGGAGAAGAGTACAACAAAAAAAAATTGGGGATGAAACACGAGAGTGTAAAAAAAGGAAGGCGGCTAAAGATTATTTTTACGCGCCTAAATTTTTTCAGACCTAATCCTGAAATGTCAGCGTTTGTCCACGATTATCATTCTCTTAAAATATTGGTAACCGCATTTAAGCATGAAACGCTGAGAATGATAGCTGTCAAAGGTGAATTTTGTTGTAGTGAGACCTACGCTTTTGGATCAAATAGGGACTTCACAATGAAAAGACTCTCAAATAATTGACGCAATGGATAAGTTAAGAAGAGACATTTAATCACCTTAATAACTACACTTGGTAACATGGTTAGCATCTGTTTATTTTCAAGAGATATTTCTTCCACATGGAATACCCTCTAGTGAATTTTGAAGACCCTTTGAGGAAATGTTAGCATGACACATCAGAAGTTGTAGCCCCGAGCATACTAGAAGGAGAAGAGGTGGAACAAGAGGTGACAGTGTAATGAGTTCCAACTCATATTTTGGAAATAGAAATTAACAAGATACGCAATCGTGAAGTTAAGACAGTCAGAGCACAATGGGGTGAAGCTGAAGAAGATGCGATTTAGAAGGCTGAAGACTAGATACGTGCATCATACCCTTTTTGAGGGTATATCCTTGATCTCTCTTTTTCTGTAAAGTTTATTTGCATGTTAGTCTTTATCTTTTAAGTATATCCTCTCGGTCCTATCCTCGATCCTTAGGTAGAAGCCAATGGATGTAAACATGTGTTTGAGACATGTTATGTTTGGTGGATGCAAGTGGATGTAAGTGTTTGCTAATGGTTGCTCGTGGATGCATATACACACACATTAGGCACTAGATCGGCTCCATCACTTCCATATTGCATATGCATGAGTGGATTATATATATATATATATATATATATATATATATATATATATATATATATATATATGGATTGAAACTTGATGTGTTATCATATGGATGTTGCATTTGAATGTATGGTTGTGCACTCATCTAGAAATGATATGTATCAATAGGGTTCTTTTGCATACATAAAGGATGCATGGCACTATCATGAATTACATTAAGGAGGTCAACTAAATCAGTAGACATCCTGATTTTGCATTTAGGTAAGGACATATACACACACTATGCATATGTTCATAAAAAACATTAGAAACCCTTTTAAGGACAATGGATGCCTATGGTTGAATGGTTGAGTAGTTGGATGTTGGATGGTAGGATATACATTCCTCTTAACTTGAAGATTTCGGGGACGAAATCCTTTAAGTAGGGGGGAATGTAACACCCCATAATTTTAAAATGGGACATAAGAGATAATTAAAGAAAAATTAAGTATTAAAAAAAAGATAAGTGAAACGGGTTACACCATTGCGTTTGTCTCGGAATTCTGCTAGAGATAGAGTCTGAGTTTGCGTAAAACGGATAACATATAAAGGAGATATGGACGAACGAAGTTAGGCAGAAAAACCAGAAACAGACCAGAATGCACTGGCGCACTTCACAAGAGCTCCAGTACAAAAATGCACTGGCGCACCTGCCAAGTGCGCCCATACCGAGGGCGGTCTAGCACAGTATTCTGGAGTGTTCTGTGATGACGTGTCTTCTTCTGATTTGCTGGATGACCTGTCTTCGAGCTGTGTGGTTCTGATGATCTCCTAGTTCATCTAAAGGCTCAAATTGATCCAATACTTCTATATATACATCTCTAAACCTAAACCCTAATTCATAACAATTCCTTATGACGCATCTATGCTGCTGAACTCTCAATTCTCTTAGCCGCCGCCTCAAAAACCTCAATCATATTAGAAGTTCTTCATCAACGATCAACTTTGAAGCTTAATCAACATCAAATTAGAGTTTCTGCAACAACAATGATTCAATTATCTTTTCTAATCCTAGCAATGCAAGTTCACGTTATTTTCAGATTTGAATACCTGATTATAATCTTGACATGTAACAAAATGAATCGAAGTCGTCTATGCCTGATTACAAGATAATCTTTTTAGATTTATCTCTATTCTTCTATTGAATCTATGATTTTACATGCCTAAGAAGTTATTATATCGATTCAATCATGCCTATCTTTGTTGAACGTCGGATATATAATCCTTTTAGGTTCATGATGTTATTCATATCCGATTTATTGTCTATGAGGTTATTTCTATCAGTTTATTTCAGATCTATCTTTGTTATACCTCAATTCTAACGGATCTGTAATCCTCTTAGGTCCATAATGTTATATTCGACAGATCTATCATTATAATGCCTGTTTTTATGCCTACTCTCATTTATGTTCCTTCTTTCTTCCCCCTTTATTTTATGAACCTAGATTAACCTAGAATCTAGATTGAATCTTGTTATACGTGCGATTGGAATGCGGGGATATTGGGGAATAATCTATTTGGTAATAGTGGAACATAATTTGTAACTTGTGATTTGGGGCATAATTGTTATTGTTGCAAACTTAGGGTAATTTGGAATATTAAATCTAGATTGGGCGGAAACTGTAAATTGAAATATTAAATCTAGATTGGGCGGAAACTGTGAATTGGAATGTTAAATATAGATTGGGCATAACTATTGGCTGGGATGCCAAGCATAATGAATATTGCGATTTTGGGGCATGACTATTATTCCAAATTTGGGAAGATTGGTTGTAACCTATTTTGAGTAATAACTTGTACTTGAATCTGTTGGGCATAACTTGGGAATTGGAACATGACTAGTTTTGTGAATTTGGGATAATTAGCATATAAAATCTAGACTTGGACATGTATGGTAAATATATAAATTGGCTAAAGACGAACGTGCCTAACCCGAGGTTAGATTGAGCTGCGGTGTAAGACTGCCCGGAACCACCCGGCACATCCAGCGACCGCAACAATATAGATCTAATGCGATAGGTTAGCGCATTAAGCCCAAAACCCGAGGTTAGAATGAGTTTGCGGTAGAAGTCTGCCCGGAACCGACCGGCACATCCAGCAACCGCGAACAACAGTTCTAATGTGAGAGGTTGAGGCATTAATGAATGATGTAATGCTAATGTAACATGACAAGTGGTAGGGTTAGGTAACATAAGAGGGAAACACTTAACCAATGTAACATGACAAGTGGTAGGGTTACGTAACACAAGAGGGCCAAACTTAACCAATGTAACATGAAAATTGGTAGGGTTAAGTAACATAAGAGGGCAACACTTAACCAACGTAACATGACAAGCGGTAGGGTTAAGTAACAGAAGAGAGAAACACTTAACCAATGTAACATGACAAGTGGTAGGGTTAAGTAACACAAGAGGGCAACACTTAACCAATGTAACATGACAAGTGGTAGGGTTAAGTAACACAAGAGGGCAACACTTAACCAATGTAACATGACAAGTGGTAGGGTTAAGTTAACACTTAACCAATGAATGAGTGGGGTTAAGTTAATGGGAAACACTTAACCAATATAACATGATGAACGAATGGGGTTAAGCTAAGGCGAAACACTTAACCAATATAATATGATGAATGAACAGGGTTAAGTTAATAGAAAACACTTAACCAATTACAACATGATTGAATGAGAAGGGTTAAGTTAATAAGAAACATTTAACCAACATGACATGACGTGTGGATGGGTTAAGTTAACTTGAATGGATGGATAACATTTAACCAATTTGGAGGGAATAGGAATAGACCTTAGAAAACCCTAGTAACGGGGACCCATTTCAGCAGTAACCCACATAGCTGTATCACGGTACCCTGAACTAGGCAGGGTGGGGCACTATTACTGGGCTGATTATAAGCGATCAAAATAGCAGCAGGGTGTGCAAAAGTGTAGGTTCCAGCGGAGTATGGGAGTGCACTTACTCCGAACTGGATAAAGCAGGCACTGGGCATCAGTAGTATACACTGTGAATCCGGAATTTGTGTCGGGTTGCTATCATAGGGATTGATACACCTCATGGTGGGACCAGCACAGGGTATCTACACGCAAGAGAGGGCTGATTGACACAGATACAAAGAAAATTAATACAAGTAGGGAGCCGATCAATAGGGTAGTAAGGGTACATCTAACATCTTCATGTCAATTAGGCTAATTGAGTTAAGATCCTCATACTAGATGTACACCTGAAGGCTACCATAATTGCGGGGTTGGGATCACCTTATTATATAACATAGGATACTAGTTGGAACACTAGTAGGGGATACAGATCCTTTTTCACAGGATACTAGTTGGGACACTAGTAGGGAATACGAATCGTTCTATAAAAGACACTAGTTAGGATGCTAGTTGGGTGGTGAAGAGAAAATAGGAAATCAGAGAAAGAACTGAAGCACATTCAGTGTATCTTACCTTGTCATATCTAACGATCATCATTTGTTGTCTTGCTATGCTTATTATCGTGGTTATGGTCTGGTATCCAGTTTATTCATGTCATGATGCTTTTACCCATTTACATGCTGAAAGTCACTGGACTTACCAGTCATTATGTCTGACTCTGTTTTGTTTCGCTTTCTTTTCTTCCGTTCCCTCCCCCCCTGGTCCATAGGGAGGGAATATTACCACTTAGCTCAGTTTTCTTTCCAAGCTCGAAGATAGTCGATGTATTGCTTTGGACTCTCTTTTCCATTGCTATGGCTGGCTCATGCTTTATTGGGGAATATCATTGCCATTTTATGCTTCTTTATTTTGTTAAACATGACAGATGCTTTGTTGTAATGGGTAAGGGTGTTTTGGTGTTGAAAAACAATTTTTATACAAGCTGTTTTACCAAGCTGTTGTTTTATTAATAAAGTAAAGTTTTATTTATTTTCCGCTATTTAAATATTGTCTGTTTTGTGACTTATCTGTTCTATACACTTATGACGCTCCACTGAAGTTAATGCATTCCCTTCGTAAGTGACCTTAACGGAGGTGGGGTGTTACAACTGATATGGATCTGATCATATAAACATGTAGATCTAAACATATGAACATATAAAATATGATCTTACATGTGTGAACATGACTTGCATATAATCTTTCATAACTTGCATAGATCGAGCAAACTTGCATACATAACTTGCATACGTAATTAGGCATATGAATTAACATTGAACATAACTTGCATCAAATCAAGCATAAATCAAAACATAGTTTGCAAAGACATAAACTTTATATGATTTACAAACATTTTCATACAATCCAATTCATAACTCATCACAATTACGTTTAAACAATTATCTTGTGAAAGTAACTTCACTCACTGAAAACGGATCTTGAATTCTGGGACCTGATTTCTGAAGTTGCTAAGCTAATCCATGTAGGCATTGATTCACTCGTTAGAATTCCTTTTCGCAATTCCTAGGCTTTGAATCTTTATCTCTTATCATTTTACCTTTAATCTAGAATTTGATTTGTTATGGTGGCGGCTATGTTAGTTTGTAGATGAACATCATGACGGCTTCATAGTTTAGGGTTGTGAGGTTAGGGTTTAGGTTTATCTATGCATATATAGATGTTTAAGATTAATATAGGCCTTTAGATCAACCTTGGAGTCATCAGAGCCATCCAGTCCAAGAAAATGCGTCATCAGGCCAATCAGAAGTCGCCATGTAGCCCTACGACTCTGAAATTCGTCACTGCTTTTCAGAATTTTTGATTTTCGAATCTGTTTTATTATTTATTTATTTAATTCTGATTTAAACTTAAATCTTCTAGCCTCCATAACCTCTTTATACGGAGTTCGATTCACACAAACTCGGACTCTATCTCAAGCAGAATTCCCAGATGAACGCAATGGAGTAACCCGTTTCCCTTAATTCTTCTTCTAAAAATTAGTTATTCTTTAATTATCTCTTATGTCCCATTTTAAAGTTACGGGGTGTTACATTCCCCCCTACTTAAAGGATTTCATCCCCGAAATCTTCAAGTCAAAAAAAATGTGTATCCTACCATCCAACAACCATCTACTCAACCATTCAATCACAGGCATCCATTGTCCTTAAAGAGGTTTCTAATGCTTTCATGATCATATGCATAGTGTGTGTATATGTCCTTATCTAATGCAAAATCAGGCGGTCTACTGATTCAATTGACCTCCTTAATGCGAATTATGTCAGTGCCATGAGTCCATCATGTATGCAATTATTCCTAATCGTACTTTATAAATTCTATATGAGTGCACAATCATTCATACAAATGCAACATCTATATGATAACACATCCAGTTTCAATCCACATACAAATACATATGTGCATATGCAATATGAAAGTGACTGAGCCGATCTAGTGTCTAATGTGTGTGTAAATGCATCCACGAGCAACCACTAGCAGATACTTGCATCCACTTGCATCCACCAAACATAACATGTCTCAAACACATGTTTACAACCATAGGATTTTCTACCTAAAGATCGAAGACATAATCGAGAGGACATACTATGATATAATAAGTCTAAACAAAGTGATAGAAAAAGGAGAAGTTAAGAATATCCCTAAAAAAAAAAGGGTATAGCGTATGCATCTTGTCTTCTGTCTCCCAAGTCGCGTCTCCTTGATCATCTCTCCATTGGATTTTAACCAACTTGACCTCTCTTTTGCGTAAATTCCGATCCAAGGATGCATGTAGGAGCTCGTCAAATCGTGGCATCTTGCTCCACTTCCACTTCTCTAAGCATGCTCGACTCCTCTATTTCCGCAGTATCATGCAAAAACTTCCTCACATGTGACACGTGAAACATGTCATGAACACCACTAAGCTTTTTTGGCAACTTCACTCTGTTGTCTGTCCAATTATTTCTGTAATGGGGGATTGCCCTACGAACCTTGGTGCTAATTTCCCCACACTTCCCAAAGCGAACTACGTTCCTCCGCGGTGACACTTTAATAAAAACCTTGTCTCCAACATTGAACTCAAGGTCAGTTCGTCTCTTGTCAGCGTTTGACTTTTGTTGGCCCTGTGCCGTCTTCATTCATCTTCAAATCAAGTCTATCTCCTCAGAAGTTTCCCTAACCATATCTGGCCCAAGTAAAATCTTATCCGTAGATTCCCACCAACAAGTTGGTGATCGACACGGTTGTCCATAAAAACCCTAATACTAGCTTAATAATTGTTGTTATAAGCGAACTCCACAAATGGAAAGTGCTCTTCTAATGTCCTCCAAAATCTATGATGCATAACCTCAAAAGATCTTCAAGGATTCTATTCACCCTTTCAGTCCGTCCATCCATCTGTGGACGATGCGCGATGCTCAAACATAACTGCGTACTTACTGCCTTTTGCATATCATCTTTTCCTCTTGCAATCGAAAACTGCTCCAAGCCCTGCCTCGCAAATACTGGTATTTACTGTGAACGGTTTGCTCCCGTCTAGCAAAGTCAAAACTGGGGCTGATACCTTCGCAAAGCCCTTAATGAACTTCCTATAGTAGCCCGGCAACCCTAGAAAACTTCTTACTTCCATTGCTTTTCTAGGAACCTTCCAATCTTGGATTGCCGGCCCACCACCTTTGTTGGATCCATTGCTATCCCTTCCTTAGAGACCACGTGTCCTAAGAACCTCACTTCTTTCCTCCAAAAATGACATTTGGAGAACTTAGCTTTGAGTTGATGTGCTCTGGGGTCTCTAAGACTTCCCTAAGATGTAGGGCATACTCTCCCTCGCTTCTAGAGAAATTCAAAATACTCTCCACTAAGACTACCACAAACTGGTTTAGGAAAACACCCTACTCATCAAGTCTACGAAATATGTGGGTGCATTCGTCAAACCAAAAAAAATATGACAAGCCCTTCGAAGAAACCGTTAGGAGTCCTAAAAGCAGTCTTATCTATGCTATCCTCAGCTACCTTCAACTGGTGAAATCCTGTAGCTAAGTCCAACTATGAGAAAACCGAAGCACCAGCTAACTGATAGAGCAAATCATCTATCCTCGGCAATGGGTGTCTTCTTGAGCTTGTTCGGCTCCCTATAGTCCACGCATAATCTAAGCGAACCATCAGTCTTCGTAGCAAAACCAACTAGAGCACCCCATTCCGAAATGCTTCTTCTTATGAACCCTTTCTCAAGTAGCTTCCCTACTTGTTTACTGAGTCCTTCCTCTCTCTCTCGGAGCCATGTGGCGCACTGGCAATGCAACTGGCTTTTCATTATCTACAAAGTACATTCGGAGGTCTATCTCGTGCCTAGGGGTAGACCCGGAACCTCTCAAAGATGTCACCATACTCACGGACTACACGAACAGATTTCAAATCATCGATGAATGCGTCAAGAGATTCTAATTAGCTAAGCATCACTGAACCCCTAGGGTCACAAGAAATATCAAGGGTCTTTCCGCAACGAGTCTACAGTCTAACTATCCTTTTTTCACAGTCTTGGATGGCACCATGCCCGGCTAGCCAATCCATCCCTAGAATTAAGCCATAGCCCGTGAAACCAGGAACGAAGGTGTTGCATCCAAAACCAACGCCCAAGATCGACACTCTCAAAACCCGACAAACCATAGATAAGTGAGCCGAACCACCGATAGGATTTGAGACTACAATGGGATCCGTAACTAGACTAGTATTTAGGTGCAGTATTTCAACTAACGAAGCAGATACAAACGATTGCGAAGCGCAAGAGTCAAACAAAGTTCGAACAGGATGAATGAAAAAGGAAAATCAAACTTTCAACAGAAATGCTTCTATCTCTCTCCTGTCCTGGTGCCATGAGAGCATGAACCTGTCCTCCGGAAGTAGGTCTTGTTCTCTGCCTATGCCCTTGTCCCTTCCTCGGGTAATCTTAAATCATATGTCCTTCCTCGCCGCAATGGTAACAACCAAGCTTCTTCTTCTTCCTACACTCCTTAATTATATGGCCCGTTATACCAAAATAAAGACACCTTCTTTTGTTACGGGGGTTAATTATTCTTCCACTTTCTCCTTTGCTCTCTTCGTGGATTAAAGCCATATCAACAAATTCCTCATCCATAGGTTGTGTTCCTTAGCCTAAACTTCCTCATCGACCAAGCAGCTAGCTGAACTTTCCTCCAAGATACCAAACGAGTCCTTCACTTCCTTGAGCTAATTTATAGCCTCGACAAACGTCTCAGTCCCATGAAAAGGTTTTCCGCCCATTGCACCGAAGTCCTTCCATATCTTAGGAAAGGCATCTAAACGCGGAAAAAAGACTCAAGAAGGAAAAAGGAAGAGATTCGAAACAAAGAATCGAAAGATAGATATATGGCTTTTGGGGATTATGTTTTTCATAGTAAATCTTTCTCTTGAAAACTCCTTCCTTGAAACATGTTTTTGAAAATAATACTTTTGAAAACGGTTTTCAAAATCTTTTATCTGTTCTGGTAACCCTCAGCTCTGATACCACGTGTAACATCCCACATCCGTTAATGCCACTCACAAAGGGAATGCATTAAGTTTCGTGGAGCATTATAAGTAAACAGAATGGAATATTACAAGACAGAGAAAGTAGTACTTGAAAATTTTGTAATTTTATTGCAGCGGAAACAGAAATAAGTTTGATTACATTTCCTAATACCAAAATCAAGTACATAATATCAGTCTTGTACAAAACCTTCAGAGTACATAATTTTAAAGCCATAATCCCCAATAGAAAAATTCCGTACGCTGAATCAAAGCCAAGCAATACACCTTTCAACTTCAAGATGGAAGAAAGAGATATCTGAACTAAGCTTGAGTATTTCCTCCCTAAGAACCTGGGGGGAGGGGGGAAACAGAAGAAAAGAGGTGAAACAAACTAGGTCAGACATAATTCTTGTGATTCCAGTGACTTTAACAATATAATCATTAAAGTAACAGGATAAAAACATAAACTGGAAAGCAAGAAATGACTGTAGAATAAACAGGCATGACAAAGCAAATAAGATGAACAAGATATAACGTTGATTGCGCTTCTAATCACTATAGGATAATTACTACACTGCACCAATGCTAGTAACACCGTTTCATTACTAGTTAAACCGCACCCTTACTAGTCCCATACTAAGAGTTGATCCCTCTTACTGATCATGATAATGGTAGTTTCCTGTACTCCTAACTGCTATCGTAGGTGCCCCTTTTTGCTCCTACCCCCACGAGTTGTACCCACTACCTTCCTCGTTTGATCGGCTCCCTAACTCGCATGTATTTATTACTTGTGTCATTCGACCTCGCTTGTATGTATTCATTCCTTGTGTCATTCGACCTCGCTTGTATGTATTCATTACTTGAGTCATTCGGCCCTGCTTGTACGTAGGTACCTGTGCTGACCCCATCATGGGGTGTATCAATTCCCATGATGGCAACCTGACACGACTCAAGATGGACAGTGTATACTACTGATGCCCAGTGCCTGCTTTTTCCACTCCAGAGCACGTGCACGCCCATACTCCGTCGGAACCTGCACTGCTGCACCACCCGCCGCTATTTTGACCACTTATAATTAGCCCAGTAATCGTGCCCCACCCTGCCTAGCTCACGGTACCATGATACATCTATGTGGGTTACTGCTGAAATGGGTCCCCATTACTAGGGTTTCGTAATCAACATGTTATAATGGTTAAGTATTCTCAATTTAACTTAACCCTACCCATTTTCTTAATTAACATGTTGTACTGGTTAATTGTTGCCTATACATATGTTACTTAATCTTGTCACTGATTCACGCATGTTTTTTTAATTGTTAAGTTTGTGGGCCTATATATACTAATATTACCCACTTACCCAAGATTTACTTAACCCTTCCCCTTGTCAAGTTCATATGTATTATGGGTTAAGCTTGCCTTAACCCTGTCCACTTTGTTCATGTAATATTGGTTAAGTTGTCTTCTTGTCCATGTTAACTTAACCCACCCACCTAACATGTTGTATTGGTTAAGTGTCACCTGTTCATATGTTACTTAACCTTTCCATTCTTAGCATGTCTATTCCTTAGCTTTAATTTATTCATTAATGCACCAACATCTCACATTAGAACTATTGTTTGCGGTTGTTGGAAGTGTTGGGCGGTTCCGGGCAGACTTCTACTGTAAACTCATTCTAACCTCAGGTTTTTGGGCTTAATGCGCTAATCTCTCACATTTGATCTATGTTGTTGTGGTCGATGGATGTGCCGGGCGGTTACGGGCAGTCTTACACCGCAACTCAATCTAACCTCGAGTTATGCACGTTCATCTTTTAGCCAATTTACATATTTACCATTCGTATCCAAGTTTATATGTAAATTATCCATAAGTGTGGTCAATTTAAGTTATGCCACATTTTCTAGTTATGCCCAAAATTAATTATATGATTACAACCCCTTTTTATGCCAATTACATATTATTCAACCTTTACCTAAACTTTTCCCCAACGTTCCCACGTCGTTCGTAAGTATAGTTCATGTGATACGTTAGGCTCGCACTTAGCCCAACTCATAAAAAAAAGGAAAAAGGGAAGAAACACATGACATCATAAATGGCATATACAATATAGATCTAAGATGGCATAAATCTAGTAAACATATAAAAATAGATCCAATCAACATATTTGAGTGCGAACTAGCATGGATCTAAACTTAAACTTGCATGGATTTAAACATATGAACATATAATTCTAAACATATGGACTGATATGGATCTAATCATATAAACATGTAGATCTAAACATATGAACATATACTTCTAAACATATGGACTGATTTGGATCTAATCATATAAACATGTAGATCTAAACGTATGAACGTATAAAATATGATCTTACATGTATGAACTTGACTTGCATATAATCTTTCATAACTTGCATAGATCGAGCAAACTTGCATACATAACTTGCATACATAATTAGGCATATGAATTAACATTGAACATAACTTGCATCAAATTAAGCATAAATCAAAACATAGTTCACAAAGATATAAACTTTATATGATTTACAAACATTTTCATATAGTCCAATTCATAACTCATCACAATTACGTTTAAACAATTATCTTGTGAAAGTAACTACACTCACTGAAAACGGATCTTGAATTTTGGAACTGATTTCTGAAGTTGCTAAGCTAATCTGTTGATGTAGGTGTTGATTCGCTCATTAGAATTCCTTTTCGCAATTCCTAGTCTTTGAATCTTTATCTCTTGTCTTTTTACCTTTAATCTAGAATTTGATTTGTTATGGTGGCGGCTAGGTTAGTTTGTAGATGAACAACATGACAGCTTCATAGTTTAGGGTTGTGAGGTTAGGGTTTAGGTTTATCTATGTATATATAGATGTTAAGGATTATAATGGGCCTTTAGATCAACCTAGGATTCATCAGAGCCATCCAGTCCAAGAAAATGCATCATTAGGCCAATCAGAAGTCGCCATGTAGCCCTACGACTCAGAAAATTGTCACTGTCCAGCATAGTCAGTAGGGGTCGACCCCTAGGGGGGTCGACACCTATGTCGACACCTCTTGGGGGGGTCGACACCCCTGAGTGGGAAATTTCCAGCTCAGCTGCTTTTCAGAATTTTTGAATTTCGAATCTGTTTTATTAATTATTTATTTAATTCTGATTTAAACTTAAATATTCTAACCTCCATAACTTCTTCATACGGAGTCCGATTCACGCAAACTCGAACTCTATCTCAAGCAGAATTCCGAGACGAACGCAATGGCATAACCCGTTTCCCTTAATTCTTCATCTAAAAATTAGTTATTCTTTGATTATCTCTTATGTCCCGTTTTAAAATTACGAGGTGTTACAATTCCAGATCGATGTATCAAGCAACACAGTTTCGAGCTTCAGAGATTAAATAATACTTCAAGAAATAGATTTGATTTGGGGCAAAATTTTGTAAACCCTAGAAATTTCCAATTCCCCGATGCCATTTATTTTTCTCCAGAGAAAATAGAAGTAATCGGATAAAGGAAGTGAAGGGTGGAACCACCTTCATATGGGTCGGCCAAGTCTAAAAAGGGGAGATTAATTTCTTTTTTAAAGACTAGGGTTTATTTGTGTTTTAAACTTCTTTTTGTTGTATTTTTATTTGTAAAATGATACGAACAGTTTCTAGAGTCTATAAAATTCTAGGGGATTTAGTTAGGGGATAACTGATAGTTTCTAGAGTTTATAAAATCTAGGTGGTTTCCTAGCTTCATTTGTAAAACTAGGAAGTTTACTAGAGTTTGTAAAAATAAGGGTAATCTGATCTAGGGGATTAGATTAGTCAAGGGTTTTGAGCGTAGGGTTAGAATGAGCAAGGGGTTCGCGAGTTTACAGGGTCTGTAAGCGATCTGTTATTAACACCTAGTAGAAACCTTAGGAATGCAGCAGTAGGCAGGATTTTGCCGAAGCTGGGTATATCTTGTGTCATTTACTTTCTGCATTTCTATTTCTACTATATTATGTGGTCTGTGAATATTTTAATATCGCACGAAAATTCAATAAACCCTATTCACCCCCCTCGTGGGTTAATCTAGATCCAACAAGTGGTATCAAAGCTTGGTAATTTCATTAACCTTAGATTTATGGATCCTAGTTGCTAGAGTCAATCCAACGATATTCCAATTATTTTTAGTGGAGTAGATTTTTTAATTTGGAAATAAAAAATCGAATTATATTTAAAATCTATTAATTTTGAATATTGGAATATCATTGAAAATATGGGAGATATGATAGATAAAGAAAAATAAAGTTGTCAATGCTTGTGTTATGCATATACTCTATTCTTATCTCAGTAATAATCAGCATGATCTTATCTTCCACTGTTTGACTGCGTAGGATATCTGGAGAACTCTCGACGCGCGGTATGGAAACTCTGACAACTGCTCAAAATCCTCAATAGTCAACTTAGGTTCAAATTTGTGCTTAACAGGTTGTACAGATGGAAATTCACATGGAGACTCAATAGGAGATCTCTCTTATAAAGATTTAAATGGTTTAACTGAATCTGTTGAGAATCTAAAATCTAATAATAAAATTCTGAAATCTGAACAACTTGAGTTAATTTGCAAAAATAATCTTTTGGAATCCAATTTTAAAAACGTTCAGAAGTTTCCAAAATCTAATTGCAAAATTTGTTTAAATTTGAAAAATATTCTTGTTCATCAAAATCGAAATATTCAAAAACTTGAGAATGAAATTCTGATTTTAAAAGAGAACAAGATAGAGCTTGAAAGCACAAACAATTGTTTGTAAAAAGAATTTGAAATTTTTAAGATGACTGAATATTCAAAATATATTTTTGCTGAAAAACAAAACTTGTTGAAAACTAAGTCTATTCTGAATGAGCTAGAAATTGAGATTGAAAAACTCAAGAATTTTGAATCTGAAAGTCGAAAACTTTTTGAATTTGAAATTGTTGAGTCCCAAACAAAAATTAAATTTCTTAATGATGAAAATTTGGTTTTGAAATCGGATTTTGAAAGGTGCAAGATCACTAAAAGTCATTGTTCAGATTTAATGAAAGAAAACAGTGATCTTAAAACTGAAATTCAACAACTTGGAAAAATTTTGAGCAGATTTTCTGATGGAGAAAATCTTTAAATATGTTGTTGAAAAACCAATTTAATTCTAAAAATAAGCATGGTCTTGGTTTTGGGAAAAATGATGTTTTTGGAAAACGAAATTCAAATGATTTGAAAAATCCTTCAAACTGCTTTGAAAATAATCGATTTGAAAATTTGAACTCTGATAATCTCAAAGGATTTTTGAATCATAAACGTGATGCGAATTTGTTTTATAATAATCCATCTAAACGATCCTGGATCCCAAGAGGAAATAAAATAAACATCATTAAATTCAAACAGATTTGGATTCCAAAGGGTATAAAGGTAAATTCGGATGGATTGTTATACCAACAGGTTTGGGTACCGAAAGTCGTAAACACATTTCAGAGTGGTTTTGCAAATTTTGTTAGACCACTCGATCCCTTAAATTGTTAGGTACCAGAGGAGGATGAGGAACTGCATTGCTAGAGAAAAACTGGATTCAAACCGCTTCATGTCACTGAATCATTCACAGTTCCTTAAGCCACATTTGTTGAGTTAGAGATTCTTTTGCTTACATCATTTTCAGGTATGATATCCAAACTCACAATTTCTTTTGTATATTCTCTGTTTTTTAATATTTTTTTAACTTCTTTTCTTATTCCCCTTCTTATTTTTGACTGGATTTGTCACTGTCATATCATTGTAATTTTTCTTGTACTTACTTAACTTCAAATTGCAGAATTCATGATTTTCTAGAAATTCGCTTCAATTGAATAAAACTCTGATGTTTTAATCATTTCCAGATCTTGAATTAAAATTTGTAAATATCTGCAGTTGTTTAGAAGTTTATTTTCTGTTTAATGAATTCATAATAGTTCTGAAGCATTTATATCATATCTTGAACACTATTAATCTGAATTCTAATTTTTTTGAAGATCTAAAATTTTTAATGGAATTTCACACACCTCTGCTGTTTTGAGTCTCTTGTAATTCATTTTGGAAAGGCTTAAAATATTGTACTAATTACAACCCACTGCTACTTCTCAGTTGTGATAATTTCATTAATTTTTAGATTGGCTTGATTTGTCCTGAATTGAAAATCTTTTTGGCTTGAATCATTGTTTACATATTGGAATTCATCTTATATTCGTGATCATTTTATTTGGAATTTGTCTGTTTGAAATCAACTGAAATTCCTGATATTTTGAATCTCACACACCACTTAAATTTGAAATTATTAATCTTGTGTGACTGATTCATTATATCACAAAACGTGACATTGATTCAAGTGATTTCAAATAATAATTTCTTAAATTTTTGAATCATGAATTATCTTCCGAACTTGATGTAAATAATTTGAAAATTTCTTGTTAACTTGTCATAAATACTAGTGATAAATCTCTTTGAAAATCTGGTCTTAAATCTCACTGTTATTTCATGATTATTTGGTTTGAATATTTGTTTGTTTAAAATCATTTGAAATTAATAATTTATTGAATCTCACACATATTCTGAATCTGAAATTTATAAACTGTGTGATTGATTCATTGAAATCTAAAATCTTCACCTTCCTTCAAATGATTTAAAATAACCTATAATTTATAATCTTAGAACATGGAATATCTTTTGTGACCATTATCTTGACTTGTCTACTTTGAACTGATTTTTGTGCTACTCTGATACTGTTTTTGAAAATGTTTTCAAACAAGTCCTTGTTTTTGACTATTGCTCTGATAGATGCAATTAATTTGCGTGATTTTTAGTCTTTTCTGCTTGGGCTTTGTGATTAAAATTCTATTGTCTGAGGTACCCTTGTTTGTCTGCAGTATCATGTTAAAATCCTCGTTAATAAAGACATCAAGTGGTACTAGTTTAGAAGTGCTGAATTTTTTTCTCACTGTATATATACATATATTTTGTTTAGCCCCCATGTCTTGTATAGATCTTCATTTTCCTCTTGTATTTGATTTTCAATTTTAAAATTATTTATTGATTATTCATTCAGAAATTGAAATCTATAACCAAATAAAACTGTATTTATAATTCATCGAAATTATTATCAGATTTTGAAATTGTGATGAATTGTAACTGCAGTATATTTCACACCAAGAGGATATTTTATTTAGAATTTCATGATGGTTGAATGTTATTATAATATCTTTGAATTGGCAATTATTTCACGACCATCTCCTTTATCCATCATCTTTCTGCCATTCATCATGATTTTATATTAATGTGGAGAGTTTATTTTTTTTAAAATCATCTTGAATAAACAGTGGAAATATCTGTGATAGAAATGGGACTATATTATTATTCAGAATTAGTGATAATTGAATATTTTCAATGATCCTGGTACAGTTGAGCATATTTCATAATATGATTAATTTAGAAATTTATTTCACAAACCATTTCTGTACCTACCACATTCCTATCTTCCATATTGGTTTTATATACTGAGGAGTTTTTTCCTTTTTGGAGCTTAAAATGATAAATGTAATTAATACATAAGTGTTCCTCTAACCTCATTTAAAAATCCATGCTCTGGTCAGGCATGGTTAAGAGATTACTTATATTTAAGCTGCAACTGATCTCATTTAAAAATCCAAGATCTGGCTATGCATGGTCAGTGTGCTCTTAAATCAAAAGAAATGAAAATAATTTGCAATAAATAAATTTTTATATGAAATTCTCCTTGGTGTGTAAAAACTAGCCTATAAATCCATTTTCTAATTTGTGAAATGTGTTAAAATCTTATGAAATATTATGTTTTGTTGATTGATAGCTATTGGGATTTGAGATTATGTGATTGCGTCACTTAAATTGAATATATAACTATAGTCCAAATCCATCATTGTTTTTGTGCTCAATTTTACAAAATTCTTTTGAAAATAATTGGAAATCATATTTTTGTAACTCTCTCCATTTTATATAAAATTCATCGTAAATCTGTCACTCTCTACAATGTGAAATATTCCACATGTTCTCAGAATATTCTGATTTTTGTTTGAGCGATTGAGATTTATGATGACCGTTCTTCCTCTTAAGATGATATTGTATTTGTTAGTCATTTTTCATCTATATCCTTTTGATGATAACAAATGGGGATAATGGATTGAGATTTTGATTTATGAGTGAATATTTTATAAATATTTTAATTTTGAAAATTCATTCAATTTACATTCTTTCACTCATGCACAGTTATGGGGGAGTTTCTGTTGTAGGGGGAGCTTTCAAATAGGGGGAGTTCAGTTCTTCACTCTCAAAAACATTTATTAGATTCAAAATCTTAATATTCGTTTGTCATCATAAAAAGGGGGAGATTGTTGTATATAACGTTGCTGTATACACAATTATATGATTTTTGTTTGATGATAACCACCAAATATATTTTATTACTAATTGTGTTTGTAACTATACTGGTATACTGCACAACTGTAATGACCCGAAAATCCGGTCAAATTTGAGCTGACCAAAAACACAAGTCCAACCCAAATTAAACTGAAAATCAGGAAATTAATAGAAAGAAAACAGAGGGTGAGGAAAGATAAGATAGAAACATAGAATAGAAGAAGAAGAAGAACACAACATCAGAGTAACACGAACCTCACAGCGGAACGAATAACATATAATATATATATAACATAACTTGAAATATACATATGTACTTGAATATGCATCATTATCAAAGTACAACACTTACAACACAGCGGAAATAACTATAGCTATATAATCCTGAAGCCTCCTGCTCCAGCTCTTCAATTATCTGTAAATCCCGACTACTTGACTGCCCGTACAAAATTGAGCACCCAAGAGATTAGGGGAAACAAAACAAAATAAACTCCGGGTCAGTCATGGGACTGGTGTGAGTAAAACAGTTTAAAACAGTTCAAGCAGGTAAATGATATCTCATAAGACCACGCCGTATAATGGAACGGGTATTCCCTTATGAGAATCCAAAATATCTTTATATCAAAAACCTTTTGATATTATCATAATGTCTATCAACCACAATATAATAATCATCTAGCAGAAACGCTTTCATCTCACGTTCTACATATATAGTATACAATCAAAATTGCAAGCACGTATTGGATAATGGATTTCCAACTATGAAAAGGTATGGAACCACCTTTCGCTAGTGTACCTCTAGAAAGGAATACACTGGGTTCAACAAGAACATCTTGCAACCCGGCCACACATGATCGACCACTCATTTCGCTTGAGTGTATCAAATGTATATCACCAACGGTTGGGATCAGCAACCGTTTCCCGAATGGGACAGTATCGACAATAGATTTTTAGAAATAAATGAAACTCTAAATCAGGTGATTATACACCCTACTTCGGAGCGACCGACTTAGCCATGCTGCCTGCCCGATTTTTGTCATTTACCGATTGATGAGGCTAGAAGCTACGCTTTATCATCACACCAGATTCGCTTCTAATGTCACATCGTCAAATCCATCAAATCACTGATTGCGTCTACAACCATACATTATGTGTCAGCTAAAAGAAGTTTCCTTCTCCGCTTCCACTCTTGGTACGGTTGAAGAAATCAATGTACGTGACCTTTCTGGAAATACTCTGTCAGACATTCATCCATACAAGTCATCCAGGGACAGGATGAACCGAAGTTTCCTTCTCCGCTTCCACTAATTCGCATAACTAATTCGATTTGCTTACTTTCGAATACTTATATTCGATAATCTCTTTCTTCAAATAAATCTTGTTCGATTTAACTCCTGTCGAATAACTAGATTCGATCAACTCACTTCGAATATTTCTGATTCGATTATCTCACTTCGAATATCTCTGATTCGATTAACTCTGTTTGATTTACTCTTATCGATTAACTCTTTCGATTAACTCTATTCAACTAACTCGACTCAACTAACCCCTTTCGAATAACATATTCGATTTACTAACTTTCGAATACCATATTCGATTAACTCCCTTCGAATACCATATTCGATTAACTCTATTCGAATAACTAAATTCGATTAACTCCTTTTGAATAAACTATTCATTTATAAAGATTTACTTTTAGTAACGGTTCTTCACTTTACAAATGATTTCCTTTTTAGTAACTTTTTCCTTTTTATAACGGTTTCCTTTTTATAACATCCTATTCAGTTATAAACAAATTTCCTTTTTATAACTCTATTTATTTTCTAAATATTTCCTATCAATTCTATTTGTAAATGATTTACAAATATTTCCTTTTCTATTATTCTATTTGCAAATGGTTTGCAAATATTTCCTTTTCAAATCTATTCTTTGATTTTATAATTTCCCTTTTCTAAATATGTATTGACCCGCATTGTCAGAGGTATTATAAAGAATTTATTTAATTATATAAATAGTGATTTAGGGAATTAAATCGTCGTTTAATTAAATAAAGTGAATATTTAATTAATTTAAATAATATAGTAATATATTTAAATCAGAAATAATCAAAAATATTGAATATCACAATATTCTGTGAACGGGGTCGTCCCTTAGATTTAATTTAGCTTAGAGTTGAATTATATTGACGAATATATTCAATCGACGACAGTTTGAACATATAATTATATTATAATTAAAAACGAGCTCGAAATGGCGCTGCAGTTCGCTATTTGGCGATTTGAACTTCAACTGAATGTACAGGATTCGTTTTAAGCCGGATTTCTGTGAAACAAGAAACGTGTGGAGCTGGTGGAGTATATCTTTCTAGTGGAAGAGAAAAATCGGGATTTCGTCGGGTAGGTTTTGATGTATGTCCAAATCAAATTTCAGAAAAGTCGCTATGGAATTTCCTTTATAATTCGTAACGCTTTATATACGTTATAAAAGGGTTTTTCAATGTAAAACTGAATATCAAGGTAATCGGGAGTCTGAAATATCAAACTGTATATTCTGATATGATATTCTGGAGCTATACGATATCATATGTGAAGATATACGATAATATAAATTTATTTATATTTAATTTAATTTAATTTTATTTAAATATATTTATATATTTAAATGGGTCATTCAGAGCGTTAAAAATAGCCACTTTCGAAAACAAAGTCGGAATTCGACGAAACTAATTTTGTTGGATCCGCAACATCAAATTATTGCTAGATTCCAAGTTCCGTGATTTTTAGAGTTACTGTGTGGCCGTACGAATTTTTAGAGTGAAAAACAGTCAGTATTCTGACGGTTAAAAATAGGCTGTGTGAGCAAACGGAGTCAGAATTCGACGAAACCAGTTTCGTTGGGACCGTAATGTCGAACTGTAGCTGCACGTCCAGTTTGGTGATTTTTGGATATCGTGGGTGATCGCAGGGATTTTTAGAAGACGAATTAACAAGAGAATATTAACTACCTCAAAATATCTAGATATTTTCCAACTCTATAAATACCAAACTAAATTCCTAAGACCTAAAATCACTTCATTTTGGTCAACAGGTTCATTTTTCCACCGTTGTCTATTTTTCCTCTCACAGTAAAATCCAACGAAAAGAAATAAATCAAAATAGTACTGAACAGTTAAAGTAGGAATAACATATGCATGGATTGAGAAATGTTGGCACCAGGCATGTACATGTGCCACTTGCATTTCATTTATTTATACCATGCTATTTTGTTTTTTTTGTTTATATTGACATCTCTTTCTAGACCTAGTCTAGCTTACTTGTTATTTAGATAACACCAGGCCATACGAGACATTTGGTTCAAATGACAAGTTGACGTTTGGTTGATGTCCGACATAGAGGGCGGGAGGAATCAAAACCAAGAACCTCCATTTGTTTACAACCACAACTTATGTATATATATAATATTAAAACAATATGTGTGTACAAGAGAAGCAGCGCCGAATTTTCTTAACCACACACTACAGTGTTACACAAAATATCCAGATATTTACTAAAGGCTATAAATACCCCACCTTAACAATCCCTTATGACCTAATTTTATTTGTTCACCGGTCAAAGTAGGAGCCGCCACCCTCTAATAAAATGGTGATCTTTGAACCACAAATCAAAATCAATTTGTTCGTAAAATCAAATGAGAGCGAGTCCGTAGCTCTGGGATGGTGGAGTTCGACATATGCTTTTGTCGATGTGAGCAGCAGGTCAATCTTCGGGGAGGTACTGTCGAGCTTCGACTGGAAGTGGCAGTCGAGTTGAGCACGAGATCGAACGGTCTTGGAGTTGTCTGTTGTTGATTTCAAGGAGAGGTTGGCCATGGGTTTTGTTTGAGGAGTTTGATACAAAGGAGATTGATGCGAGTAGTTGTTGGGGGCTTTCGTGAGTTTTTGGGTAGGGTTCCCACTGTAGTAGAATGTGCTGAGTGATGACGCACTGGTGGAAAGAAGGGAGAATCTCGGGTTGTCGTTCTTTGTAGGATGCTCATTTCTTGATATCATGAAAAGTTGGGAGGGTAGGAATCAATGAAGAATAGTACGGTTTATAACAGGGATGGTGTGCTAATTCTTGTTGGATTTTTATGAAGTATAAAGGGAGCATGGGTGTAGCATATATTCGGTAGTAGATTGTTCTGACTGGAGGAATCATTCGTGGGTGAAGATGTTTGTTTTTGGTTCGGTGAGTCCTCTGGCTTGTCTCGACGTTGGCTTTCACCAAGCTGGAGCGAGCTGCAGGTTTTGATGTTAGGGATGAAGCTCAAGTGAAGTGGAGTGTGTGGTGATGTTTTGTTTGAGTTTTCATTACCAAAGGAAGGATCGGTGGAGGCTAAAGGTTGGGAAATGGCTACTGTGTGTTTGAGGAGGACACGGTATTTCGATTTTGGGGAAGACAATATGAGGAAGCGGGCTGGTTAATTTAAATGGGCCGAGGAAATGGTGGTGAGGCCCAATGGTGAATTAAATTAATTTAATTCTCTTTTAAATTAATTGTATAACTTGTAATGACGATATCTTAGTCATACGATATCAGATTGACGAACCGTAAGTTGCATTGGGATCGTATGGACAGGAGCAACACAATGGGACTGACTAGGAGTGAATCTGAGCTCGCTACAATTTATTGTAAAATAAATTGTCTGTCTGAATCAAATCAAAGACAGTTAATCGTTTTAACGATAACAGTCCAATGTGAGTAAAACTCACCAACTCTGTACAGTTCTATGTTTGCAACGTATTCTTAGAACTGTTAAATATTGTTTGTTTGATTGTGTGTTGACTGTTTGATTGAACTGCTAGTCAGTTAGTGAATATTATATATATATATAAATATATATAAACAGTTAAATAGTTATATATTGATTTTGTTAATAGAATATTTCATATTTAACTCGAAGTGATGTTGATTATACTGTGTAACATCTGTGATGCAGGGAAACAGGTTGGAGGAATCCAACTGGATTCCTCAACAGTTATTTTACTGTGATTTATATATTGTGATATATAATGTGATATATAATCTGACGTTGATTATGTGTGCTTTGGACGATAGTTATCGTTGTTATATGGTGTGTTAAATACCATAAGAAATACCAGAATGTTGATAAGGGGATTTTCAAAGTGATATTGAAAATAGAATATTTATAAAATGGGATATTTATAAATAAGAGTTATTTACAAAGTGGAATATTTATAAATAAGAAATGTTTATAAATTGGAATATTTATAAATAGGAGATATTCAAAAAGGAAATAATTACAAACCATTTTCTTTTTGAATGGAAAGGCCTGTGTGGTGGGTTTGGGGATTTTCCCGATGCTCCCGTTACAAAGGAGGCTATGGCGAATTTTTCAGAGAATTTAAGGAGTTAGAATATTTCAAGAATAAATTTGAAAAGGAAATATTTGTAAACCATTTACAAATAGAATTGAAAAGCAAACGTTATAAAAAGGAACATTTATAAAGTGAAGAACCATTACGAAAAAGTAAATCTTTATAAATGAATAAACGTTGTTAAAAAGGGAATCTTTTCAATGGATAAACGTTATCAAAAAAGGAGAAATCGAATATGGTATTCGAAGTTAGTTAATCGAATATGGTATTCGAAGTTAGTTAATCGAATATGTTATTCGAAAGGGGTTAGTCGAGTCGAGTTATTCAAATAGAGTTAATCAGTTAGAGTTAATCAGTTAAGGTTAATCCAAATGAGTTGTTATCTCGTACGACTGCTAGCGTAATTCGCAGGGCTGTAAATAGCCTAAGGTGGTCGGATGTTTCCTGAGGGAGTCAGGCGTAACCATTGTGATCGCTGCGATCTAGAGTCAAGCGAATGAAGTTAAATCGAATATTAGTTATTCGATAGGAGTTAAGTTCTTGAGTTAGATTATCGAGATAAGTGAGTCGAGTTAAGTTAATCGATGTTAGTTTCATCGAAAGGAGTATCGATGTTAGTTTCATCGAAGGGAGTTATCGATTATAGTTTAATCGAAAGGAGTATCGATTTTAGTTTAATCGAAAGGAGTTATCGATTAGTTAAATCGAAAGGAGTATCGATGTTAGTTTCATCGAAAGGAGTTATCGATTAGTTAAATCGAATATAGTTTATTCGAATAGAGTTAGAGGAGTTAATCGAATATAGTTTATTCGAATAGAGTTAGAGGAGTAAATCGAATATAGTTTATTCGAATAGAGTTAGAAGAGTTATCGAATATAGTTTATTCGACAGGAGTTAAGTGAATGGGGTTAATCAAATAGAGTTAATCAAATAGAGTAAATCAAATAGAGTTAACCCAATAGGGTCAGTCCAATAGAGTTAATTGAAAAGAGTTAATCGAATATAGTTGTTGAAAAGAAAGGTTAAGTAAGGAAGTTAGTTAAAGAAATTTAAAGTGAACTTTGCCTATTTTAAGGTTAGAAGTGTTGTTCAGTTAAGGTCTGAGAGGTAGTTCTACCCCCACTTGATTGGCTTCGTTTTTAACTAAGGAATGGTTAAGGTTCGGCAGTAAAGGATGGTAAAGTGAATTTAGTAATTAAAGGAAATGGTCGAGTTGGCATAGCGATGTTTTATCTAAACATTAGCTTAATCCAAACGTAGGAGTTTTAGAAATGTTTTCCAAAGAAGTATCAGAATTGTTTTCTAGTATAGAAAACAAGGAATGGAAATGTTTTCCAGTGGTAATAAATATATTTTCTAAACTTAGAAAATAAGAAATACTGAATATAATGGAATAGGAGGTGTAAACTAAACTAAGGAGATAAATGTTAAATGATGTTTGTTCGATATAATTTCCATCCGGAAATAATATCGTTGTTTGCACACTTGTTTTTCTTCGATAGTTAACTCACAGACTATCGAAGTTTTTTACCATTTTAAAGTTGTTAATATGGAGAGACCGGTTGGATTATTATCCGAAGAACCACTCTGTATTGGCATAAGCGTTGCGAATCATATATGCCAAAGATAATTGAAGACGGAGTAAAATGCAAGGGATGTTGTATAAGTCTTAGATAACAGTGACTAAGATGGATATACTTAATAGTGCCTTCGGTTTGTCCAGTCCCAGGACAACTTGTATGGACGAAGGTCTGACAGAGTATATCCAATGGATCGCGTAAGTTGATCTGTTCAAACGTATTCACGTTTGGTGGCGGAGGAATTCGTTTCTCTTAGCTGTATACCCGTGTTATTTTTGGATAAATCAATTTGTGATTTGGCGGGTATGACGATGTGACATTCTAAGTGAATGAGGATGACTTGTGTTGATGAATGTCTGACAGAGTATTTCCAGAGAGGTCACGTACATTGATTTCTTCAACCGTACCAAGAGTGGAAGCGGAGAAGGAAACTTCTTTTAGCTAACACATAATGTATTGTTGTGAAAGTCAATTAGTGATTCTGATGGATCTGACAATGTGGCATTCGAAGTGAATCTGATGTGATGATAAAACGTAACCTCTAGCCTCATCATCCGGTAAATGACAGAAATCAGGCAGGCAGCATGGCTAAGTCGGTCGCACCGAAGTAGGGTGTATAATCACCTATCTAGAGAAAATCTTAAATCTATCAATGCTGTCCCATATATATACGGGAACGGTTGCTGATCCCAACCGTTGGTGATATACATTCGATACACTCAAGCAAAATGAGTGGTCGGTCATGTGTGGCTGAGTTACAAGATGTTCTTGTTGAACTCCAGTGTATCGCTCCTAGAGTACACTGATCGGAAGGTGGTTCCATACCTTGTCATAGTTGGAAATCCATTATCCAATACGTGCTTGCGATTTTGATTGTATACTATATATGTAGAACGTGAGATGAAAGCGTTTCTGCTAGTTGATATCTATTTGTACATAGACATTATTATAATATCAAAAGGTTTTTGATATAAAGATATTTTGGATTCTCATAAGGGAAAAATCCGTTCAGTTCTGCGGCGTGGTCTTATGAGATATCGTTTACTTGTTCATATACCTGTTTAAACTATTTTACTCACACCAGTCCCATGACTGACCCGGAGTTTACTTTGTTGTTTTCCCTAAACTCTTGGGTGCCTAAATTTGTACGGGCAGTCAAGTAGTCGAGATTTACAGATATACTGGAAGAGCTTGGAGCAGGAGGCTTCAGGATCATATAGCTATAGTTATTTCCGCTGTGTTGTAAGTGCTGTACTCTGATAAGTGCTATTGTATACATAACTGTTATATTTCAAAGTTATGTTATCTATTATATGTTATTCGTTCCGCTGTGAGGTTCGTGTTACTCTGATGTTGTGTTCTTCTTCTTCTTCTATTCTAAGTTTCTATCTTATCTATTCTCACCTTCTAATTTCTTTCATTAATTACCAGGATTTTTCGATGTTTTGGTTATCGACATCGTGCTTATGTCGATAACCAAAGTCGCTCAAAATCCGGGTCGTTACAGTTGGTATCAGAGCTTAAGTTAAGAATTACTTGGCTCTATGGCGTGACTTGGTAGAGGTAGGGTTAGTAATACCCTAGATTGAGTTTGAGTGTATATATACGAGTGCGTATTTTTATTTGATATAAAAATGGTTTTATATTGTGGTGATTCATTGGCTGAGTTGTTTATGAGTTTTGGTCGATCAGTTTGATCCACTGTATCGGTAGGAGTAAATAAACACTTGAATACGATGGGCCGACACAGTATGGATATGTGATATATTATCATATATAGGATGTGTTGGTAGTGATTATAATCGAATAAGATTATAAAATGTGAAATGGTTATATATAACCAACCAGAATCATATAAGTAAAGTATATGAAATAAGATGAATTAAATATGAATTTAAATTAGATTTGGAATTAAAATAAGGAAATTTTAAGTTCCTGGGAAATTTTGAAATGTTTTCAAAATGGAAGTATTCAGTAATGGTTTTGAAAATGATATAGTATTGAAATCACTTGGGTCGCTGGAAAATAATTCTGATGATGACTGCGCAGTATCATCGGTGTGATTTTCGAGTTTCTAAGTGGTGGATTACTACCAAAGATTTTGATTTGAATTGTTTTGAGAAAACAAGTTGTTTAAAAATTCAAAGGTTTTGAATAGGTATTGTGATTTCAAATTGATTTGAAATTTACCCAGGAATTTAAGTTCTGGAATTTAAATTTAACTTACGAAGTTAAATAAAATGAGATGGTAAAAATAAATTGAAATTTAACTTGAACTAAGTTAAATAGAATTGAATGGATAAGTCAAGAATTTGAAATTTAGCTGGACTTAGAATTTGAAAATCAAGAATGAAACTAGAGATTGACAATGGGATTCGACTTGAGTATAAGCGAATGATTTGGTTTGACGATATAAAAGTGATTGAGTTTGATTGGGATGACATTGGTATATGTTGGAATGATAACAGATGAAAGGGATATAAGGATATGCCCGACAAAAAGGTACAAGTTTATATTTGATATAAGCATGAGATTTATGAGCTGAATTGGCAAGCCGCTTGGCTGTTTGATTTTCTTTTGGGTTGGCGAAGGCCTAGAGAGGCGAGTTGTGGTTTTACCGATAGGGCTGTACAAAGGAGGTTATGGCGAAATTTTCCGAAAATTTAAAGTGTTAGAAAATTTTCAAAATTTTTGAAAATTTTAGTTAGTCGGAATGAATAAATATTTTAGTCGATATTAATTGGTTCGGTTGAAATCAGAAATAAGGGGTAAACAAATCTTAGGAATTCCAATAGATAGGGTCGTCCTCTAACTTAGCAATTTCGAGGACGAAATTATTTTAAGTGGGGAAGAATGTAATGACTCGCATTGTCAGAGGTATTATAATTAATTAATTTAATTATATAAATAGTGATTTAGGGAATTAAATCGTCGTTTAATTAAATAAAGTGAATATTTAATTAATTTAAATAATATATTAATATATTTAAATCAGGAATAATCAAAAATATTGAATATCACAATATTCTGTGAATGGGGTCATCCCTTAGATTTAATTCAGCTTAGAGTTGAATTATATTGACGAATATATTCAATTGACGACAGTTTGAACGTATAATTATATTATATGAAAAACGAGCTCGAAATGGCGTTGTAGTTCGCTATTTGGCGATTTGAACTTCAAATGAATGTACAGGATTCGTTTTAAGCCGGATTTCTGTGAAACACGAAACGTGTGGAGCTGGTGGAGTATATCTTTCTAGTGGAAGAGAAAAATCGGGATTTCGTCGGGTAGATTTTGATGTATGTCCAAATCAAATTTCAGAAAAGTCGTTGTGGAATTTCCTTTATAATTCGTAACGTTTTATATACGTTATAAAAGGGTTTTTCAATGTAAAACTGAATATCAAGGTAATCGGGAGTCTGAAATATCAAACTGTATATTCTGATATGATATTCTGGAGCTATACGATATCATATGTGAAGATTTACGATAATATAAATTTATTTATATTTAATTTTATTTTATTTAAATATATTTATATATTTAAATGGGTCATTCAGAGCATTAAAAATAGCCACTTTCACAAACAAAGTCGGAATTCGATGAAACTAATTTTGTTAGATCCGCAACATCAAATTATTGCTAGATTCCAAGTTCCGTGATTTTTAGAGATACTGTGTGGCTGTACGAATTTTTAGAGTGAAAAACAGTCAGTATTCTGACGGTTAAAAATAGGCTGTGTGAGCAAACGGAGTCAGAATTCGACGAAACCAGTTTCGTTGGGACCGTAATGTCGAACTGTAGCTGCACGTCCAGTTTGGTAATTTTTGGATATCGTGGGTGATCGCAGGAATTTTTAGAAGACGAATTAATAAGAGAATATTCCGAGAATATTCCCTACCTCAAAATATCTAGATATTTTCCAACTCTATAAATACCAAACTAAATTCCTAGGACCTAAAATCACTTCATTTTGGTCAACGGGTTCATTTTTCCGCCATTGTCTATTTTTCCTCTCACAGTAAAATCCAACGAAAAGAAATAAATCAAAACAGTACTGAACAGTTAAAGTAGGAATAACATATGCATGGCTTGAGAAATGTTGGCACCAGGCATGTACATGTGCCACTTGCATTTCATTTATTTATACCATGCCATTTTGTTTTTTTTGTTAATATTGACACCTCTGTCTAGACCTAGTCTAGCTTACTTGTTATTTAGATAACACCAGGCCATACGAGACATTTGGTTCAAATGATAAGTTGACGTTTGGTTGATGTCCGACATAGAGGGCGGGAGGAATCAAAACCAAGAACCTCCATTTGTTTACAACCACAGCTTATGTATATATATAATATTAAAACAATATGTGTGTACAAGAGAAGCAACGCCGAATTTTCTTAACCACACACTACAGTGTTACACAAAATATCTAGATATTTACTAAAGGCTATAAATACCCCACCTTAACAATCCCTTATGACCTAATTTTATTTGTTCACCGGTCAAAGTAGGAGCCGCCACCCTCAAATAAAATGGTGATCTTTGAACCACAAATCAAAATCAATTTGTTCGTAAAATCAAACGAGAGCGAGTCCGTAGCTCTGGGATGGTGGAGTTCGACATATGCTTTTGTCGATGTGAGCAGCAGGTCAATCTTCGGGGAGGTACTGTCGAGCGTCGACTGGAAGTGGCAGTCGAGTTGAGCACGAGATCGAATGGTCTTGGAGTTGTTTGTTGTTGATTTTAAGGAGAGGTTGGCCGTGGGTTTTGTTTGAGGAGTTTGATACAAAGGAGATTGACGCGAGCAGTTTTTGGGGGCTTTCGTGAGTTTTTGGGTTGGGTTCCCACTGTAGCAGAATGTGCTGAGTGATGACGCACTGGTGGAAAGAAGGAAGAGTCTGGGGTTGCGGTTCTTTGTAGGATGCTCATTTCTTGATATCATGAAAATTTGGGAGGGTAGGAATCAATGAAGAATAGTACGGTTTATAACAGGGATGGTGTGCTAATTCTTGTTGGATTTTTATGAATTATAAAGGGAGCATGGGTGTAGCATATATTCGGTAGTAGAGTGTTCTGACTGGAGGAATCATTCGTGGGTGAAGATGTTTGTTTTTGGTTCGGTGAGTCCTCTGGCTTGTCTCGACGTCGGCTTTCACCAAGCTGGAGCGAGCTGCAGGTTTTGATGTTAGGGATCAAGCTCAAGTGAAGTGGAGTGTGTGGTGATGTTTTGTTTGAGTTTTCATTACCAAAGGAAGGATCGGTGGAGGCTAAAGGTTGGGAAATGGCTACTGTGTGTTTGAGGAGGACACGGTATTTCGATTTTGGGGAAGACAATATGAGGAAGCGGGCTGGTTAATTTAAATGGGCCGAGGAAATGGTGGTGAGGCCCAATGGTGAATTAAATTAATTTAATTCTCTTTTAAATTAATTGTATAACTTGTAATGACGATATCTTAGTCATACGATATCAGATTGACGAACCGTAAGTTGCGTTGGGATCGTATGGACGGGAGCAACACAATGGGACTGACTGGGAGTGAATCCGAGCTCGGTACAATTTATTATAAAATAAATTGTCTGTCTGAATCAAATCAAAGACAGTTAATCGTTTGAACGATAACAGTCCAATGTGAGTAAAACTCACCAACTCTGTACAGTTCTATTTTTACAACGTATTCTTAGAACTGTTAAATATTGTCTGTTTGATTATGTGTTGACTGTTTGATTGAACTACTAGTCAGTTAGTGAATATTTTATATATATATATATATATATATAAATATAAATATATATATATATAAATAAATATATATATATATATAAACAGTTAAATAGTTATATATTGATTTTGTTAATAGAATATTTCATATTTAACTCGAAGTGATGTTGATTATACTGTGTAACATCTGTGATGCAGGGAAACAGGTTGGAGGAATCCAACTGGATTCCTCAACAGTTATTTTACTGTGATTTATATATTGTGATATATAATGTGATATATAATCTGACGTTGATTATGTGTGCTTTGGACGATAGTTATCGTTGTTATATGGTGTGTTAAATACCATAAGAAATACCAGAATGTTGATAAGGGGATTTTCAAAGTGATATTGAAAATAGAATATTTATAAAATGGGATATTTATAAATAAGAGATATTTATAAAGTGGAATATTTATAATTAAGAAATGTTTATAAATTGGAATATTTATAAATAGGAGATATTCAAAAAGGAAATAATTACAAACCATTTTCTTTTTGAATGGAAAGGGCTGTGTGGTGGGTTTGGGGATTTTCCCGATGCTCCCGTTACAAAGGAGGCTATGGCGAATTTTTCAGAGAATTTAAGGAGTTAGAATATTTCAAGAATAAATTTGAAAAGGAAATATTTGTAAACCATTTACAAATAGAATTGAGAAGGAAACGTTATAAAAAGGAACATTTATAAAGTGAAGAACCGTTACGAAAAAGTAAATCTTTATAAATGAATAAACGTTGTTAAAAAGGGAATCTTTTCAATGGATAAACGTTATCAAAAAAGGAGAAATCGAATATGGTATTCGAAGTTAGTTAATCGAATATGGTATTCGAAGTTAGTTAATCGAATATGTTATTCGAAAGGGGTTAGTCGAGTCGAGTTATTCAAATAGAGTTAATCAGTTAGAGTTAATCAGTTAAGGTTAATCCAAATGAGTTGTTATCTCGTACGACTGCTAGCGTAATTCGCAGGGCTGTAAATAGCCTAAGGTGGTCGGATGTTTCCTGAGGGAGTCAGGCGTAACCATTGTGATCGCTGCGATCTAGAGTCAAGCGAATGAAGTTAAATCGAATATTAGTTATTCGATAGGAGTTAAGTTCTTGAGTTAGATTATCGAGATAAGTGAGTCGAGTTAAGTTAATCGATGTTAGTTTCATCGAAAGGAGTATCGATGTTAGTTTCATCGAAGGGAGTTATCGATTATAGTTTAATCGAAAGGAGTATCGATTTTAGTTTAATCGAAAGGAGTTATCGATTAGTTAAATCGAAAGGAGTATCGATGTTAGTTTCATCGAAAGGAGTTATCGATTAGTTAAATCGAATATAGTTTATTCGAATAGAGTTAGAGGAGTTAATCGAATATAGTTTATTCGAATAGAGTTAGAGGAGTAAATCGAATATAGTTTATTCGAATAGAGTTAGAAGAGTTATCGAATATAGTTTATTCGACAGGAGTTAAGTGAATGGGGTTAATCAAATAGAGTTAATCAAATAGAGTAAATCAAATAGAGTTAACCCAATAGGGTCAGTCCAATAGAGTTAATTGAAAAGAGTTAATCGAATATAGTTGTTGAAAAGAAAGGTTAAGTAAGGAAGTTAGTTAAAGAAATTTAAAGTGAACTTTGCCTATTTTAAGGTTAGAAGTGTTGTTCAGTTAAGGTCTGAGAGGTAGTTCTACCCCCACTTGATTGGCTTCGTTTTTAACTAAGGAATGGTTAAGGTTCGGCAGTAAAGGATGGTAAAGTGAATTTAGTAATTAAAGGAAATGGTCGAGTTGGCATAGCGATGTTTTATCTAAACATTAGCTTAATCCAAACGTAGGAGTTTTAGAAATGTTTTCCAAAGAAGTATCAGAATTGTTTTCTAGTATAGAAAACAAGGAATGGAAATGTTTTCCAGTGGTAATAAATATATTTTCTAAACTTAGAAAATAAGAAATACTGAATATAATGGAATAGGAGGTGTAAAATGAACTAAGGAGATAAATGTTAAATGATGTTTGTTCGATATAATTTCCATCCGGAAATAATATCGTTGTTTGCACACTTGTTTTTCTTCGATAGTTAACTCACCGACTATCGAAGTTTTTGACCATTTTAACGTTGTTAATATGGAGAGACCGGTTGGATTATTATCCGAAGAACCACTCTGTATTGGCATAAGCGTTGCGAATCATATATGCCAAAGATAATTGAAGACGGAGTAAAATGCAAGGGCTGTTGTATAAGTCTTAGATAACAGTGACTAAGATGGATATACTGAATAGTGCCTTCGGTTTGTCCAGTCCCAGGACAACTTGTATGGACGAAGGTCTGACAGAGTATATCCAATGGATCGCGTAAGTTGATCTGTTCAAACGTATTCACGTTTGGTGGCGGAGGAATTCGTTTCTCTTAGCTATATACCCGTGTTATTTTTGGATAAATGAATTTGTGATTTGGCGGGTATGACGATGTGACATTCTAAGTGAATGAGGATGACTTGTGTTGAAGAATGTCTGACAGAGTATTTCCAGAGAGGTCACGTACATTGATTTCTTCAACCGTACCAAGAGTGGAAGCGGAGAAGGAAACTACTTTTAGCTAACACATAATGTATTGTTGTGAAAGTCAATTAGTGATTCTGATGGATCTGACAATGTGGCATTCGAAGTGAATCTGATGTGATGATAAAACGTAACCTCTAGCCTCATCATCCGGCAAATGACAGAAATCGGGCAGGCAGCATGGCTAAGTCGGTTGCACCGAAGTAGGGTGTATAATCACCTATCTAGAGAATATTCATTTGTTTCTTAAATCTATCAATGTTGTCCCATATATATACGGGAACGGTTGCTGATCCCAACCGTTGGTGATATACATTCGATACACTCAAGCAAAATGAGTGGTCGGTCATGTGTGGCTGAGTTACAAGATGTTCTTGTTGAACTCCAGTGTATCGTTCCTAGAGTACACTGATCGGAAGGTGGTTCCATACCTTGTCATAGTTGGAAATCCATTATCCAATACGTGCTTGCGATTTTGATTGTATACTATATATGTAGAACGTGAGATGAAAGCGTTTCTGCTAGTTGATATCTATTTGTACATAGACATTATTATAATATCAAAAGGTTTTTGATATAAAGATATTTTGGACTCTCATAAGGGAAAAACCCGTTCTGTTCTGCGGCGTGGTCTTATGAGATATCGTTTACTTGTTCATATACCTATTTAAACTATTTTACTCACACCAGTCCCATGACTGACCCGGAGTTTACTTTGTTGTTTTCCCTAAACTCTTGGGTGCCTAAATTTGTACGGACAGTCAAGGAGTCGGGATTTACAGATATACTGGAAGAGCTTGGAGCAAGAGGCTTCAGGATCATATAGCTATAGTTATTTCCGCTGTGTTATAAGTGCTGTACTCTGATAAGTGCTATTGTATACATAACTGTTATATTTCAAAGTTATGTTATCTATTATATGTTATTCGTTCCGTTGTGAGGTTCGTGTTACTCTGATGTTGTGTTCTTCTTCTTCTTCTATTCTAAGTTTCTATCTTATCTATTCTCACCTTCTAATTTCTTTCATTAATTACCAGGATTTTTCGATGTTTTGGTTATCGACATCGTGCTTATGTCGATAACCAAAGTCGCTCAAAATCCGGGTCGTTACAAAATATCTCCTATTTATAAATATTCCAATTTATAAATATTTCTTATTTATAAATATTCCATTTATAAATATTTTATTTTCAAATATCACTTTGAAAATATTCCCTTATCAACATTTCGGTATGTTATGGTATTCAACATATCAAATCACGATGATCAGTATCGTCCAACCACATATAATCGACAACAGATCATATATCACACAATGTATCACAATATATGAAAAATAGTAAAATAAATGTTAAGGAACCCAGTTGGGTTCCTCCAACCTGTTTTCCTGCATCATAAATGTTAAACAATATAAAATCAACATCACTTTCAGTTCCATATGATATATTCTGTTAAACATAATCAATATAGAAATTCAACTAACTGACTAGCAGTTCAATCAAACAGTCAATCAGCCAATATTTAACAGTTCTAAAAATACAACATGAAATTATAAACTGTTCTGAGTTAGTGAGATTTACTCACTTTGGCAGTTCATCGTTAAAGAACGATAAACTGTTATTTGATTTGAATCAAACAATTTATTACGCCATAAATTCAAACGAGCTCCAATCCACTTCCAGTCAATCCCAGTGCGTAGCCACCGTCCATACGATCCCAACGCAACTTACGGTTCGAAATTCTGACCATATATGATAAAGTTACGACTCTTTAAAAGTTAACGTACTATTTAGATTTAAAAATAAAACTAAATTATTAAATCTATGGGCCTTCACCTTATTTCCTTCTATCCAGCCCAATAACCCTCTCCAAGCCCACCCTCGTGGCCTCTTCTCCTACCCCCGCCTCTTCCTCCAGTGATACTCACGAACGAAAGCTTTTACAGGCCATTATCAAACTTCACAAATCACGTTCTCATCCCATAAACCACCGAACTCAGCACAGATTCCACCAACGAACTCCACACCTAAATCTTCACCTCATCATACCAATTTTGTTGAACTCGGTTGCATCATAGAAGATGCGACTCCCTCCTTCCATGCCAGCACAGCGAAATCACGATCCATTCCATGGCCGATTCTCCCCAAAAGAAATCACAAACCCCACTCCTTTCTATCACAAACTCAGCTACAACCTCCGATTCCACCAACAATCACCACAAAAGCCATGAATTCGAACCCTAGCTCGTAAGTTTGGAACGCTGTAAAAACACAGCGACACAACTAACCATCGAACCCCACTATATTCATATCAAAATGAAGAGGAAATCCCATAGATTTCAAATACACCAACTACAGGATTTATAGAATTTTACTTGGATTCTCTTTGATTTTAGAAGTTGCTATTTTTGATTTTTCTGTGAACAGGAAATGAAAAGGAGTGGCGGCTTAGGAGGATGTTTATATAAGGGATGAGATTTTCTTGTGTGGCTGAGAACAAGGGACGTGTGGCCTTAGTTAGGTTCACACATTTTATTTAGATATTTTATTTTTATTTATTTTTGCTTTCTAAAAATTCGTGCGATCACACACAATACCCAATAATCACGAAACTGGACATGTAGCTTGAGTTCGACATTACGAACCCAACGAAACTGGTTTCTTCGAATTCCGACTTTGTATGCTCACACAACGTATTTTTATCCATCGAAATACTAACTGTTTCTCACTCTAAAAATCCGTACGACCACACAGTGACTCTAAAAATCATGAAACTGGAAATCTAACAACTATTTGACATTGCGGATCCAACAAAATTAGTTTCATCGAATTCTGAGGTCTTTTGCAAAAGTGGCTATTTTTAAAGCTCTAAATAGCCTATTTAAATACATAAATATATTTAAATATAATTAAATTTAATATTTAAAAATAAATATAATCGTATATATTCACATAATTAAATTTAATATTTAAAAATAAATATTATCGTATATATTCACAGTGGAATACCATACAGCTCAGAAAAATCCTATATGGGTTTCTAAATTGATATTTCAATCTAGGTCAACCCGATATTTGATTTATATTGAAATTCCGTTTTTAAATATAAATAATTCCTTTACAAATTATAAAGGAATTCCACTGCGACTTTTTTGAAATTTGATTTAGACGTGAATCAAAATCTACACGACGAAATCCCGATTTTCCTCTTCCACTAGAAAGATATACTCCACCAGCTCCACACGTTTCTTGTTTCACAGAAATCCGGCTTAAAACGAATCCTGTACATTCAGTTGAAGTTCAAATCGCCAATTAACGAACTGCCGCGCCATTTCGAGCTCGGTTTTAATTATATTATAATTCTATGTTCAAACTGTCATTCAAATAATATATTCGTTATTCTAATTCAATTCTAAACTGAATTAAATATCACAGATGATCCGATTCATACCATATCGTCATTTCAGCCAATTCTGATTATTTCATAAGTAAATATATTATTTAATTTATTATTTTCATTAAATATTCACCATTATTTAATTAAACCATCATTTAATTCACTATATCACTATTTACATAATTAAATAAATTAATTATAATACCTCTGCAAATGCGGGTCATTACAATCTTCCCCACCTAAAATAATTTCATCCTCGAAATTGCTAAGGTAGAGAACGACTCTATCGACTGGTTAGAACATATTTGTTCACTTCTTAACTTCAGTTTCAACGGAACCAATTTAATTTCAATTAAAAATTTATTTAATTCTTATCAATGAAAATTTCCAAAAATCCTGAAAATTTTCTAACGCCTTAACTTTTCGAAAAATTTCGCCAACACCTCCTTTGGACTGGTCAATCGGTCAAACTCCAACTCGCCTCTCTGGGCCTTCTCCAACTCAAAAAGAAATCAAACAGCCAAGCGGCTTGCCAATCAAGCTCATAAATCTTATATCCAATAGAAATATAAACTTGTACCTTTTGTCGGCATATCATTATATCCTTTCCACCTGTTATCAATTCAGAAGATACAAGGGTCATCCCAATCAAATTCAAATCTGCTTTTATCCACAACACAACCATTCGCTTATATCCGAGCCAAATATCATTTCAACTCGAGTTTCTTCTCGATTCCCAACTCTTAACTTGATTATCACATTACACTTCAAATTTGAATCTCATAATCCAATTTGTCTTTATATCATTCTAATTCAATCTCAGTTACCACTTTACTGGCTTTACTTTAATTCAAATTCGCTTTCACAAATTTCTATTAAATTTGTTTTTAATTCAAACAGTCTTTCCCTGGGAGTTTTTAAACAGTTTACTCTTTTCAAAAATCAAATTTTCCTTTTTGAACATGTCACTGAGCCCTTAATTAATATTCCATTAGTTAAATCACTTCTCTATTTCTTTATCAATATTTGTTAACCAAATATTTTCAATAACCATATTGGCCTTTTACGTTATTTGGAAAACATTTCCGAATATCGCCTTCCTTTATTTTCTAAACTTTAGAAAATATATGCTATTTATAATTGGAAAATATTGCAATTACTTATCTCTTTTCTGATCTTGTTTATTTCTATACTTAGGAAATATTCTTTATTATATTTCCAAGCTTACACTTATTTGGGTTAAAACGGATGTTGTGTAAAACATCGTTACGACAACCCAAATACTATATTCAACTAACTCTTATTCAACATTGATCTTCGAGCTTGAAATCTTACTATTTATTTGTTAATAATGAAATAAATCAAGTTGGGGTATAACTACCTCTCAGACCTTGACTGAATAACATTTATAACGTCAAAACAGATATGACTACTTACTCGAATAATCAATACCATACAACTACTTATTCACTTTTAAACATGTATATGCTTCCTCTTTCTATTCTTAATAGATTTTATTCTTAGTCTTCCTTTTTGATTTTACTATTCTATTTCTAAGTTCGTTTCCTTATCGACTTCTATATATATATCGATACGTTGATTTCTAACTATCAAATTATCTTAAAAATATTCTAACTCCTTAAATTCCCGGAAAATTCGCCATAACCTCCTTTCTACCAGGAGCATCGAGATATTTCAAATAGCCTCCCATGGCCCTCACCAATCCAAAAGAAAAAGAAAAAGCCAAGCGGTTAGCCGATACGGCGCATAAAATCTCATATATGAATTAAATACATACCTTTTCGTCGAGCATTCTATTTATATACCTTCATACCTTATCCATACCTATCTCATGTATATTTATACCAGCCCAATCTATTTTAACTATACCTGATCGTTTTAACTCAATTCGTTAATTAATTTGTTAATTAACTCTTTAGTCTATTTCACTTTTATATTTGAACATGACATGTTCAAATATATTTTAACTTGCTTATTAACTAATTTGAATCCAAATTTCAAATTTAAGTTCTATATTTGATTTCGAATATCCATTTACAAATCCAATTCACCTTTCAAACTTCAACTTCAAATTCAAAACTCGATTAACTAATTCCTCTTCGACTTGGTTAATTCTATTCAATTTCTATTCAAATTTTATATCACTTCTATTATTCAAATTCTATATATCAAATTCTATTATTCAAATTCTATATATCAAATTCTATATTATAAATCCCATTTTGAAATTCAACACAACTTGTCTTTCCCAAAACAAATTCAAAACAGTATCTCTGGTAGTACTTCGTCACTTACAACTCAAAAATGAATACTGATGATGCAGCTGTCATCATCAGAATCTATTTTCCAGCGATCGAAGTTAGTTCAATACTATAAAACCATTTCTAAACATTTCCACTTTGAAATTCAATTCAAAATATAATTCACACTGCTTGTAAAACAATTTAAAATCTCCTAGGATCTTAAATTTTCCTTATTTTTAATCCAAATCCATTTAAAAACACTTATCCAATTTTCCAGAATTTTTAATTCAATTCTGATTTAAATTTCAGATTCAACTCACCTAATTTCACGTATTTCACTTATATGAATTCTGATTGGTTATTTATATAACCATTTAATTTATAATCTTACTCGATTATAATAACAACCAATATATCCACTATATTATAATTTTGATATATATATCTTCTCTATATTGAGATATACCTTGGGTAAACTTATTTTAATTTTCCCTCTTTTCAAAACATATCGTGTCGACCCATCATATTCGAGTGTTTATAAACTCCTACCGATACAGTGGATCAAACTGATCGACTAGAACTCATAAACAACTCAACCAATGAATCTCCACAATATAAAACAAATTTTTATATTAATAACAAATATGTTCACTCGTATATATACACTCAAACTCAATCTAGGGTATTACTAACCCTATCTCTACCGAGTCACGCCACTGAGCCAAGGTAATTCACTTAACATAAGCTCTGATACCGATTGTAATGACCCGAAAATCTGGTCCAATTTGAGCTGACCAAAAACACAAGTCCAACCCCAAATTAAACTGAAAATCAGGAAATTAATAGAAAGAAAACAGAGGGTGAGGAAAGATAAGATAGAAACTTAAAATAGAAGAAGAAGAACACAACATCAGAGTAACACGAACCTCACAACGGAACGAATAACATATAATATATATATATATATATATATAACATAACTTGAAATATACATCTGTACTTGAATATACATCATTATCAAAGTACAACACTTACAACACAGTGGAAATAACTATATCTATATAAACCTGAAGCCTCCTGCTCCAGCTCTTCAAGTATCTGTAAATCCTGACTACTTGACTGCCCGTACAAAATTGGGCACCCAAGAGTTTAGGGGAAACAAAACAAAATAAACTCCGGGTCAGTCATGGGACTGGTGTGAGTAAAATAGTTTAAAACAGTTCAAGCAGGTAAATGATATCTCATAAGACCACGCCGTATAACGGAACGGGTTTTTCCCTTATGAAAATCCAAAATATCTTTATATCAAAAACCTTTTGATACTATTATTATGTCTATCAACCATAATATAATAATCATCTAGCAGAAACGCTTTCATCTCACGTTCTACATATATATTATACAATCAAAACCGCAAGCACGTATTGGGTAATGGATTTCCAACTATGACAAGGTATGGAACCACCTTTCGCTAGTGTACCTCTAGAAAGGAATACACTGGGTTCAACAAGAACATCTTGCAACCTGGCCACACATGACTGACCACTCATTTCGCTTGAGTGTATCGAATGTATATCACCAACGGTTGGGATCAGCAACTGTTTCCCGAATGGGACAGTATCGACAATAGATTTTTAGAAATAAATGAAACTCTAGATCAGGTGATTATACACCCTACTTCGGAGCGACCGACTTAGCCATGCTGCTTGCCCGATTTCTGTCATTTACCGATTGATGAGGCTAGAAGCTACGCTTTATCATCACACCAGATTCGCTTCGAATGTCACATCGTCAAATCCATTAAATCACCGATTGATGTCTACAACCATACATTACGTGTCAGCTAAAAGAAGTTTCCTTCTCCGCTTCCACTCTTGGTATGGTTGAAGAAATCAATGTACGTGACCTTTTTGGAAATACTCTGTCAGACATTCATCCATACAAGTCATCCAGGGACAGGATGAACCGAAGGCACTATTCAGTATATCCATCTTAGACACTGTTCTATAAGATTTATACAACAACCCTTGCACTTTACTCCGTCTTCAATTTATTCAACGTACTTGATTCGCAACGCTTATGCCAATACAGAGTGGTTCTTTGGATAATAATCCAACTGGTCTCTCCATATTAACAACGTTAAAATGGTCAAAAACTTCGATAGTCGGTGAGTTAACAATCGAAGAAAAACACATGTGCAAACAATGATATTATTTCCAGATGGAAATTCTATCAATCAATCATCAATCTTATATATATCTATATATATATATATATATATATATATTCATATTTCCTTATTTTCTATGTTTAGAAAATATATGTTATTAACATTGGAAAATATTTCCATAACTTATTCCTTATTTCCAATTTCAATATTTGATTACGTTTCTGATTCTATTTGGAAAACATTTCCAAATCTTCTTTACTTGGATTTAAACAGATATTTAAATCAACATCGCGACGACATCTCAAACCACTATACTTATTTACTAAATCACTTAACCACTTTCACTCTCGAACCTTAACCATTTCTAAATTAAAAACGAAGTCAATCAAGTTAGGGTATAAATACCTCTTAGACCTTGACTGAACAACATTTCAAATCTCGAATTAGGGTAAGTTCATCTTTTAACTCCTTAACACTTCCTTACGTAGCTTTCGTTCGAATAAATCTCTACTCGATAACTCCTCCCTTCGAATAACTATATTTGATAATCTCTCTTACGCATAACTAGATTTGATTAACCTTTCTTAAAATAAACTAAATTCGATTTACTCTATTTATTTAACCCTAATCGATTAACTCTTTTTACTTAACTCCTTTTGAATAATTAATTCGATAACTCCTTTCGATTAAACTATAATCGATAACTCCTATGTGTTTGACTCTATTCGAATAACTAATTCGAATAACCCTTATTTATTTAACTCTATTCGAATAACTAATTCGCATAACTAATTCGATTTGCTTACTTTCGAATACTTATATTCGATAATCTCTTTCTTCAGATAAATCTTATTCGATTTAACTCCTGTCGAATAACTATATTCGATCAAACTCACTTCGAATATTTCTGATTCGATTATCTCACTTCGAATATCTCTGATTCGATTAACTCTGTTTGATTTACTCTAATCGATTAACTCTTTCGATTAACTCTATTCAACTAACTCGACTCGACTAACCCCTTTCGAATAACATATTCGATTTACTAACTTTCGAATACCATATTCGATTAACTCCCTTCGAATACCATATTCGATTAACTCTATTCGAATAACTAAATTCGATTAACTCCTTTCGAATAGACTATTCATTTATGAAGATTTACTTTTAGTAACGGTTCTTCACTTTACAAATGATTTCCTTTTTAGTAACTTTTTCCTTTTTATAACGGTTTCCTTTTTATAACATCCTATTCAATTCTAAACAAATTTCCTTTTTATAACTCTATTTATTTTCTAAATATTTCCTATCAATTCTATTTGTAAATGATTTACAAATATTTCCTTTTCTATTATTCTATTTGCAAATGGTTTGCAAATATTTCCTTTTCAAATCTATTCTTTGATTTTATAATTTCCCTTTTCTAAATATCTCCTATTTATAAATATTCCAATTTATAAATATTTCTTATTTATAAATATTCCATTTATAAATATTTTATTTACAAATATCACTTTGAAAATATTCCCTTATCAACATTTCGGTATGTTATGGTATTCAACATATCAAATCACGATGATCAGTATCGTCCAACCACATATAATCGACAAAAGATTATATATCACATCATGTATCACAATATACGAAAAACAGTAAAAAAAAATGTTGAGGAACCCAGTTGGGTTCCTCCAACCTGTTTTCCTGCATCACAGATGGTAAACAATATAAAATCAACATCACTTTCAGTTCCATACGATATATTCTGTTAAACAGAATCAATATAGAAATTCAACTAACTGACTAGCAGTTCAATCAAACAGTCAACACACAGTCAATCAGCCAATATTTAACAGTTCTAAAAATACAACATGAAATTATAAACGGTTCAGAGTTAGTGAGATTTACTCACTTTGGTAGTTCATCGTTAAAGAACAATAAACTGTTATTTGATTTGAATCAAACAATTTATTACGCCATAAATTCAAACGAGCTCCAATCCACATCCAGTTAATCCCAATGCGTAGCCACCGTCCATACGATCCCAACCCAACTTACGGTTCGAAATTCTGACCATACATGATAAAGTTACGACTCTTTAAAGTTAACGTACTATTTAGATTTAAAAATAAAACTAAATTATTAAATCTATGGGCCTTCACCTTATTTCCTACTATCCGGCCCAATAACCCTCTCCAAGCCCACCCTCGTGGCCTCTTCTCCTACACCCGCCTCTTCCTCCAGTGATACTCATGAACGAAAGCTTTTACATGCCATTATCAAACTTCACAAATCACGTTCTCATCCCATAAACCACCGAACTCAGCACGGATTCCACCAACGAACTCCACACCTAAATCTTCACCTCGTCAAACCAATTTTGTTGAACTCGGTTGCATCATAGAAGTTGCGACTCCCTCCTTCCATGCCAGCACAGTGAAATCGCGATCCATTCCCATGGCCGATTCTCCCCAAAAGAAATCACAAACCCCACTCCTTTCTATCACAAACTCAGCTACAACCTCCGATTCCACCAACAATCACCACAAAAGCCATGAATTCGAACCCTAGCTTGTAAGTTTGGAACACTGTAAAAACACAGCGACACAACAAATCACCAAACCCCACTATATTCATATCAAAATGAAGAGCAAATCCCATAGATTTCAAATACACCAACTACAGGATTTATAGAATTTTACTTGGATTCTCTTTGATTTTAGAAGTTGCTATTTTTGATTTTTCTGTGAATAGGATATGAAAAGGAGTGGCGACTTAGGAGGATGTTTGTATAAGGGATGAGATTTTCTTGTGTGGCTTAGAACAAGGGACGTGTGGCCTTAGTTAGGTTCACATATTTTATTTAGATATTTTATTTTTATTTATTTTTGCTTTCTAAAAATTCGTGCGATCACACACAATACCCAATAATCACGAAATTGGACATGTAGCTAGAGTTCGACATTACGAACCCAACAAAACTGGTTTCATCGAATTCCGACTTCGTATGCTCACACAACGTATTTTTATCCATTGAAATACTGACTGTTTCTCACTCTAAAAATCCGTACGACCACACAGTGACTCTAAAAATCACGAAACTGGAAATCTAACAACTATTTAACATTGCGGATCCAACAAAATTAGTTTCGTCGAATTCTGAGGTCGTTTGCAAAAGTGGCTATTTTTAAAGCTCTAAATAGCCTATTTAAATATAATTAAATTTAATACTTAAAAATAAATATTATCGTATATATTCACAGTGGAATACCATACAGCTCAAAAAAATCCTATATGGGTTTCTAAATTGATATTTCAATCTAGGTCAACCCGATATTCGATTTATATTGAAATTCCTTTTTTAAAATATAAATAATTCCTTTACAAATTATAAAGGAATTTGCACAGCGACATTTCTGAAATTTGATATGGACGTGAATCAAAATCTACACGATGAAATCCCAATTTTCCTCTTCCACTAGAAAGATATACTCCACCAGCTCCACACGTTTCTTTTTTAATAGAAATCCGACTTAAAACGAATCATGTACATTCAGTTGAAGTTCAAATCGCCAATTAACGAACTACCGCGCCATTTCGAGCTCGATTTTAGTTATATTATAATTCTATGTTCAAATTGTCGTTCAAATAATTTATTCGTTATTCTAATTCAATTCTAAACTGAATTAAATATCACAGATGATCCAGTTCACACCATATCGTCATATCAGCCAATTCTGATTATTTCAGAATTAAATATATTATTTAATTTATTATTTTCATTAAATATTCACCATTATTTAATTAAACCATTATTTAATTCACTATATCACTATTTATATAATTAAATAAATTGATTATAATACCTCTGCAAATGCGGGTCATTACAACAACAGACGTGAATATAATATTTCTATTTAAATAAAATACAACTGTACAGAAATTTAGATATTCACACAGTATTTTATTTGAATAAAATATTTTATTTCAATATTTAAACAATACATATTTACAACTCCACTATTTGTATATACATCATTGATATACATTTCAATACATTCAATTTCAGTACATAGTTCATCTCTACAACACTCACGCTCAGTTATACATACATTCACTCATATACACATTTTCATACTGTTCTTGTCTTCTGTCTTCTTCCTTCACAGCATCCTTCAGTCAATCCAGTCAACATCTGCTTACCTGTCACATGAAACAAAAACACACAATACACTGCAATAGAAATAAAACTGAAGTGCATACACTTATAAATTTATTTTTTAAAATTTATATTCCTCAGAATTTTAGTGTGTTTCTCATTATTTTTCTGACTTGATCTGATTTATATTTTCAAACAACTGTGTCTAGACAGTTTGTGATATTCACAGTGATACACTGTAAATACCACAAAGCAGTCAGTTTATATACAAAATATTTCAGTGTAGGGACAAGAATATTTTTCTGGATGGCTGCATATATACACGTGTATAAATATACACGTGTGCACTACCTCGCCAATCATAATATAGTGTAGTATCTGAGGAGCAGCCATGTGGACCTACTCAACTTAGTATACCAGAATATGGTCGAGCCATGCTCAAAGCAAATGGATATGGCATTAATTCGAGTAGAACAAAAGTAAATGGGGCTGAGCACAAATGGCAACATCGACACAACAACATGGTGGAAAACTCAAACCAGACTAGTCATGCAAATATATCATTGTTCGAGCAGCTACTACATGGTGAAAAAGTATATCATAGCATGTGTACAGTTTCAAAGAAATGCATAACGTTTTACAAAAAGGATTTCAAGTGTTTCCTGCAAAGCATCAAGTAAGTAGTCGAAGAATGATCTCATTCAAAGCATTCCATAATTCTTCAAAATATTTCCAGTTTTGGACAAAATTTACAGAAACATTTATGGCATGCATGAAAAGTTCCAAAAAAAACATTTTTTGTGAACAACCATGGGACAGGATAGTTCAGCAAGAACAATTTTATTATTGTTTCCGAAAATCAGTTTGTTTTTATAAGGAAAGAAATATTTTGAATTGTTTCCTGAAATACATAAAGGGGAATGCTTTATTAAATAAAACCTATTCATTATTTCCCAGAAAATCAGCATACAATATTTTGCAAGAAACAGGGAATTCGAACACATAATCTTTGGTGCAGATTCAAGGAATTAATTCACATTTTTACCAAGACAACATGAGGGGATTCATGGCAACAAATAATATCCAGAATTCATGCAAGGGAATTAATCAAGGCCAAGAAATTTAGACAAGGCATCAAAGAGGGAAATCATGCAGGGGATTATTCATCAGATTCATTTGAGGGTCAAGAACATATCTAGATTCATTCAAATTACGCAACGAAGTCAAAAGAGGAAACCGCTCAAATCAGACCGAGCCATTATATGGAAATCAGAGAACAAGTTGTAGGAATTTCTTATCCTATTTAACAACTATTTGATCACAGGCAATTCTGATCAAAACACAAAATAATTCAAGAGTTATTCAAAGGCATATAATTCAAAAAACCCACAGTTTCGATCGAGAAAGAGCAAATTCCAAATCGAAGTATCAAGCAACACAGTTTCAAGCTTCAGATATTAATCCATACTTCAAGAAATTGATTCGATTTGGGGCAAAATTCTGTAAACCCTAGCAATTTCCAATTCCCCGATGCCATTTGTTTTTCTCCAGAGAAAATAGAAGTGATCGGATAAATGAAGTGAAGGGTGGAACCACCTTCAAATGGGTCGGCCAAGTCTAAAAATGGGGGATTAATTTCTTTTTTAAAGACTAGGGTTTATTTGTGTTTTAAAATTCTTTTTATTGTACTTTTATTTGTAAAACGATACAAACAGTTTCTAGAGTCTGTAAAATTCTAGGGGATTCAGTTAGGGGATAACTGACAGTTTCTAGAGTATGTAAAATCTAGGTGGTTTCCTAGATTCGTCTTTAAAACTAGTTTGTTTACTAGAGTTTGTAAAACTAGGGGAAATCTGATCTAGGGGATTAGATCAGTATAGGGTTTTGAGTGTAGGGTTAGGACAAGAGCAAGGGGTTCGTGAGTTTACAGGGTCTGTAAGCTGGATTTGTTACTAACACCTAGTTGAAACCTTAGGAATGTAGCAGCAGGCATGATTTTGCCGAAGCTGGGTATATCTTGTGTCATTTACTTTCTACATTTCTATTACTACTATATTCTTTGGTCTGTGAATATTTTAATATATCGCGAAAATTCAATAAACCCTATTCACCCCCCTCTAGGGTTAATCTAGATCCAACACTATTGTTTGTGTTCTGATGTGTCGTGTTCTCAACGCAATTAGCGTTCTCCCGTCTCTGCAGAGGCCGGGTGAATTCAAGGCATCATTATGAACATCATGGTGTTCATTTTCAAGTTTCTATGTAAGATTACGATTTCAAATAAATTATTGGATTAAAACGAAATTTAGTTTCAAATATAGAATTTATGATTTTAAAACCCAGGATTTGGTTATGAAATTCTCAACAAATTTATTAAAATGAAATTGGGATGGTTATATAATTAACCAATTATGATTTGCGTGAGGATAAAATAGACAAATGAGATGAACTAAGATTGAGTTCGAGCAAGAATATTGAATTTTATCCCCGAAATGTTGGAAAATGTTTCCTAAAGTATTTTGAAAATATTATAGAAATATTTGGTAAAGGATTTGAATAAAAGTCGTCTTAAATGGATTCTGAAAGTTATAAAGCACTTAAATCACTTTCGTCGCTGGAAATAATTCTGATAATGGACTGCAACATTATCAGTATTCATTTTCAAGTTTCTAAGTGATGGATTGCTACCATAGTAGATTACTAATGAAAATTTGTTTGAGAAAACAATTTACTTTTAGAATTCAAAAGTTTTGTTATGTATATATGTAAATATACATGATTTCAAACCAATTTGAAAGAAAATAGGGGAATTTGAATTTTGAAATTTAAATTGAACTTATGAAGTTAAATAGATTGAAATAGTAAAAGTGAATCAAATGGATTGGAATTTAATTTAAGCTAAGTTGAATGGAATTGAATTGGAATAGAGATAATCCCGAATGAAATTGAATATACTAAAAAAATAGAAATGTTTTAGATTCGAATTATTAAAATAAGTTTGATCTATGCATAAACAAGTCGAATAAATATTGGATGTAGTTAATGATTGGAATAAAATTTGAACCCAAGTAGAATAAGTAGATTGATTTTTGGAATAGAAATCAGGTTTGAATTATAGAATGGAAGTGAACTAATCCGGAAGTTGATTAGTCGATTTAAACTTAAAGTTGGATTGATTTGAAACCAATTGGAATGGATGAATATATATATTGAGCAGGTATGGAATGCAGAGAAAGAAAAAAATAAATGGTATACCAGACAAAGGTGCATATTTAATTGAGCATGAGATTTTATGAGCCTGCTAGGCAAGCCATTTGGCTTTTTGATTTTCTTTTGAATGGAAAGGGCTTAGAGAGGCGAGTTGTAATTGTACCGATTGAGTCGTACAAAGGAGACGCTGGCGAAATTTTAAAGGGTTAGAAGAATTTTAAGAAAATTTTGGTAATTAGAAATAGACTTGTCGATTGTATAAGAGATTAGAAAACAATATTTGGTTAATAAAATTTAAAGTGAAATAAGGAAGTTGATAAATTGATTTAAAATCAATTTGAATGAATGTTGAAATATGCAGGAGAGCATATAGATTGAAGATGAGAATGTGATGATGGATTAGCCAAAATGGTGGACATATCTATTGAGATGTGTAACAACCTACCATTTTGACCGTTGCAAGTCGATATTTAAACCAACTCGAAACGCTCAAAACGACGAATCGTTATTAACTTCTGAGCTAAATAGAATAAATCACAGATCACAGAAATACTACAGTATATCTCACAGCGGAATTTATATATAAAATATCAGAGTTTTACAAATCATTTTTACAGCAGAAGAAATGATAAAATGTATACATGAATTTTTAAAATAAAATTTACACTTTTGTCGAGCGTTGCGCGCATATGCGTCTTGTGTGCCTCTCCAATTTGCGAGCGGAAGCTTTAATCTGGAACACTTAGGACCGGACCCGAGCGTTCCATGCAAAATACATAAAACACCCGAGTCAGAATTAAACTTATTTCAAGTTAGCAAACTTCGATAAACACGTAAATATAATTGTTTAATACCAATAACTTATTTAAAAAAAATATACGAGCACAATAACCCATGAGAAATGCCAAATAATAGGTTAACAAAGACGACAATAGTGAGCAAGTACGGTAGTAACAGTGTAAGGCATAAATCTGGCGATAACCCAAATGAGAACGCATACAAAAGAGTTTACTGCAGCCATATAAGATAGCAAAATAGTGGGATATTATGATATGTGGTACAAGACTGGAAATGAGGCGTGCAACCACAGTGGAAACAAGTGATCCATCCAATAATAGTGCGAACTACACAAGTGCAGAATGACATTTAACCAAGTTCAAGTGCGAACATATGTTCTTCGCATAACAGGTTGCACGGATATACGCTATTAATTTTCTATTTAATTAGGCTGCACGCAAGATAAGTGGTGAATGGAGCATACGTTCCAGGGTGGCAAACAAACTTATATATTTCCAAATGATGAAGGTAAACCATGCCAACAAGAGTAGTGTCCAAGTCAAACTGATTAGCCTAAAACACGAAAGAAGTTTCCATACTAAAGGGTACATGCAGGGGAAAACATAAGTGCAGTTTTGACGAGGGACAATGGGATATGTCAGTTCAAGTTCAGTAAAGCATTTTAATACTTAAATTCGGATTGCCAACTTATATTAAAGTAAAACACCATACAAGTAGACTGTTATGTTGGAAGGAAAACAAATTTCCAAGTTAAAACTTGGTTCCAGAATGGCATGCAATGCTGGAATCATTAGTGCAAATTTTAGAATGGACAATACCGCAACATATATGTAGCCAGTTGTGCATAAACAAGGGTTACACAAGTATGATTGAATCCAATTATACTGCCACACAACATTTTAATGGAACAAAGCAAACTGTAACCAAAATACCCAAACAGGTCAGGCAACCAAATAACAGACGACAGTAGCAAGTAAACCCCCAAAACAATTATACTAAGCGAGTTCACGGAGTGGCAACTTGAAATAATGTTAAATTGTAAGTAAACTTACCATAAACTGCCGGGGCACGGAGAAGCGAAAAATAAAAGAGCACGGTCTTGCAGCGAGGTTAAGAGGAAGGAGGCCGGACGGGAGTTGCTAGGATTTCGGGTGCGAGCCTAGACGGAGAGGCTAACGATGCTTGCGGTGGCTCCTTGATTCTCAGCGGCAGAGCAGTGGAAGGCAGAAGGTTATGTAAAACAGGGTTCGGTGAATGGCGGCTTAGGATTGAGGAAACAAGGGTCCACTTTGGTTGAGGGTTTCAAGCAGAGAACGGATCTGAGTAGGTGGTCTGAGGCGAGAGGGAGGACACGATGAAGCGGTGGAGGTTGCAATTTATGGGAACGGTGGCCAAGGATGCGACGGCAAAGGGCATGCGGCTTCGGGTTGATTCAAAGTAGGAGGGCGAAATTGAGTGGGCCGAAGGCGACGGTGAGAGGTTTAAAGTGACAGCCATTATTTAGGTTTGGGGTAAAAATAACTTTTGGGACCAAATAATTAAGTCTTCTTTTTTTGAATGGGAAAGTGAAGGAGTAGTTAAAAGTTACAAAGGAGAAGTAATATAAATAGCCGGTGGAAGAAAAGATCGGACAAACAGTTATCGGCGGAAAAAGTGCATCGGACATTTACATTTTCAAACCGCACAACTTTCACCAAAACGTTTGATATTTTTTTCAAAAGCAGGCTAAGGAACCGGTTAAAAAAAAACACAAACGTAGTGCTTTGGAAATGAGAAGATATTGGAAAAATGACGGTTTGGCTTTTGATACTTTCTAAACGCATGCAATCACATGAAGACAAGAAAGAACGTGAATGGACATAATAAGAAGAGGCTTTTCAAATGAAAGTAATGTATGGCTTTTGGAGAAGAGAGTTGCATGCATGGTAAATATGAGAAATAGAAAAACTATCCACGTTGGTTTTGAAGAATAAAGGAAATGCATGGTGCCATGGAGAGAGGAATGATAGCTTCAGGTTGTAAGTTAGAGAAAGTAACGTGCATGCATGCATGTTCATTTAGTGTAAGCCCTTTGTTTTTCAAAACATGGAGGTGTGCACATGCATGGGCTTCAGCAAAATGGAATAAGCAAGAGGATATGGAAGGGTAGGAAACAAATGGGAATGCATTTTGTTTAGGAATTAGTAAGTAACGCATGCATGAATTTCATTACATTACATAGTGTATAGTCTTGAAAATACGTATGACACTTAGTATTATAGTCTTTTCAAGCGTTATACAAACTTTACAGAGTGGGTTTGTAGACCCAAAATGTCAAGAAAAATATAAGGAATCCAAATATGGACACTTCGAACTCAAATGGCTTTGTTTCAAAAATGAACTGCGCAAGCCTTTTCGTAATTTAAGCACGATCCAAGCACCGAAATTGACAAATGAATATATATCAGTAATCAACTCAATGAGACGGTCGCAACGGTATAAAATTTACAGTGTCAAGATGCTCCGTTCAAAAAGGCATTACGGACCCTTTTAAAAGGAAAAACGGGCACGAGAAAACAATTAAACGAAGATCAAAACGTTTGAATTTTACGAAACGAATTTTACCGCTGGATTCATGACAACGAATAGAATATTTTTCATGTTTGTCCGAACTGATTTCGAAGAGATTTTAAAATCGTTAAAATTTTGAACTGATATGCGCAGTTTTGCACTAAAAATTGCGCGATCGACAAACATTCAAAATTTTCAACGAAATTAATTTCTACGCTATGTCTGGTTAGATGCATCTCAAATATATTTTTTTCGGATTTTTTATTTTTATTTTACATTTTTATTTTTATTTGAGATATATCGGTTGCCTCTACCGCAAATAATCATCAAAACTGATCCAAACGAAGTGACTAAAATTTGACGTTTCAATATAAAATTATATCACTTCCAAAATAAAATAACAAAATATTAAAGATAAACATTTCATTATAAAGCAATTTCATGTTTTTAATTTTATCGAAAAAAAAACAGTTATAAAAGTACAAACAAACTGAGCTTTAAACGAATGAAATAAAATAAAAATACACTTAAAATTCTAGGTTGTTACAAGATGAATCATGGAAATTTGAATATGGGCTTGAGAATAGAAGTTCTGTAAGGAACCGAGTTGTGGAAATATGAAGTATAGGATTTCAACCAAGTGGTTTGAGAGAAGTTGGAAGAGTTATAACATCATTACTACTTAGCTATTTTGGGGACGAAACTCCTTAAGGGGGGGGGGGTAGGAATGTAACGTTCACGATTTTTAACAATTGAATAATTTATTTATTTAATTATTTGAATGTTTCTTTGGAAATTTACATGACTTAAATTAAATAATTTTGATTTGATTAATATAAATAGTGGAATAATATATTTAATTATGAAATACTCGGAATGAGCTGAATTTTGCAACATTATGTGAATTGGATAGTTTAAGAAATTTAATTGAGTTTAGATTCGAGTTATAATAACAAATTTATTTACTAAATAAAGTTTAAATGTATTAATTATAATATAATTTAAAACAAGCTCGTAACATTGAGGTAGTTCATAGTTTTACGTTTTGATCTTTAACTGAATATACAAGATTCATTACAAGTCGGATTACTTTGAAACAAGAAACTTAGAATCTATTGAACTATATTTTCTAACGGAAGTGAAAAAACAAGATTTCATTCTATAGATTGTGAGTTATGTCTAAATCAAATTTTTAGAAAGTTGCCATGGAATTGTTTATTGACCATAACAATTTATTTATATAATAAAAGGGTTTTAACATAAATTGAATATCGATTTAACTTGGATTTTGAAATATCGAGTTATAAATCCAAAATTGTTTATTTTGGAGCTATATGATATTCTATTTGGATATACATGATAGTATTAAATTATTATTATTAAATTTAATTGTTTTTTAATTTATTATTATTTTATTGGTTTAATTTAAGCCTTAAAAATATTCATTTAGCAAATAACCTCTAATTTCGATGAAACGAATTTTATAGAATCTATAATGATTAATTATTGCTAAATTTCTAATTTCGCGCCAATCAGAGTTGTTTAGTGAGCATGCACAATTAAATTGTGAACCGATCAGTAATTTGACTTTAAAATAATGTTGTGTGAGCAAACGGACTCGGATTTGGACGAAGAAAGTTTCACTGGGTTTGTAATGTCAAACTATAGTTATGTGTCCATTTCGCCGCAATTTCATATGTGATCATACGAATTTTTAAACGACCAACATAAACAACGATTGGATGAAACTTAATAAAATAATCGATTAAAAATTATTATCCTACTCTATAAATATCCCCTCATTTTCAGACCCTAACCCATTTCATCCCATGGTCAAAGCAATACGCCTCTACTGCCGTATCTTCTTCTTCTAAAAACGTGACATTAGAAAATCATTATAAAATCAAATATAATCCTGTAAATTCCAAAATATATATATTTGGATTCGTATTAGTGTAAGCTTCCTTGTCATATGTCTTTCAATAGGGCTCGAGACAACTTTAGTGGCAACAAATTCACGCAGCGCAAGTTCAAATGCTTATGGTTCGACGATTTCTTGAATTAGAGACATTGATTTGAGTTTTGGAGATTATATTCGTGATCGTGAGAAAGTTTAACATATGTTGGCAAAAATTTAGGAGATTTTGTAATAACCCGGAAATCCGAGCCAATTTAAAATTTTTATTTTGGCAATTTTAGTGAATTTTGAATATTTAAAATGAATTATTTTAAATAATAACGACGAGAAATTTATTTTGAATAGAATTCGAACGTATATATTTATTCGAATCGTCGTTAGAATATAAATATTTATTTTAAATTATAAAAGGAATTGAAAATGGCGCAGTAGTTCGATAATTCGATTTCAAAATTGAAATGAATGTGCAGGATTCAAAATAAACTGGATTTTAGTGAAACCAAAAATTTTTGAATCTAATTTAGAATATCTTTCCAACGAATCCGGGAAATCAAAATTTCATAGCGGGAATCAAAAGTTACGTCCATTTGAAAATTCAGAATAGTCGCTATGGAATTCTGGCCCTTAAAAATGGAAATTTTGCAAACGACCTCGGATTTCGACGAAACCACTTTTGTTGGATCCGTGATGTCAAGCTATTGCTAGATTCCAATTTTCATAATTTTTCGAATCGATATGTGAGCGTGGCAAAGGAAAACGCGTTTGACCAGTTTTAGTTGATTTTAATCGACTGGAAAATGGCCATTTTTCAAATGGTCTCAGAATTCGATGAAATTAGTTTTGCTAGGACCGTATCATCATTACGAAGCTAGAAAATATTTTTCGGGAATTTTTCTAGTTAGTATGTAGCTCCAGTAAATTGAAATGCGCGTTCAAATTCAATATATAGAGTTATATTTTGATTTTGACGAAAACTGATCCAAACAGTCGAATCAGCCTGCGATATATATCCCATTGTGTTCGGAGTGGGGGTAATTAGCTATGGACGTCAGTCGGTGGGTTTGATTTCGAGGTCGAAATAAAAAGTTGCATTTTGAAATTAAATAATTAAATAAAAAAAACCTTCCATCTCCTATACCCTCAGCCCCCCCCCCCCCCCCCGTTCAGATACACTTCAGAAGGAAAAGAAAAAAAAACCAAAAAAAAATCGATCGCGTCGCCCCCCTCTGCCGCCACCGCCGCTTCTTCTTCCACCTCCTCCGCCTTCCTTTCTCCCCCACCTCCCCTTCGTATCGATCTCCGCCTCCCCCTCTTCTGAAAGCGACGCGAGCCCCTCCCTTTCCCCACCAAGACCAGTCGCCTTGCCTCCCCGACCACCCAGATTCGCCGCCACCCTCCGCCGAACACCAGAGGCCGCCGACCCCCCTCAACACAGTACGTTTTTCTTATTTGTTTATTTATTCTTTTTCTTTTTAATAATGTATTTAACATTATTTTATAAAAAAAACATCTGATTTGAATAGGATAGAAAAGCTAGGGTTTTTAGTGTTCGAAGGTTTTATTTTTATACATGTATAGCATATATAAAAATATAATTTTTATACTAGTAGAAGGTTAAAAAAATATAATTTTTATAATATAGAAAAGTTAAAAATATATTTTTTATATAGGTATGATGATAAAAATTTGATCTTTATATATATAGTGAAATAAAAATCTGATTTTTATTCTATATACGCTGAAGTGGAAAAGTGATTTATATAGCGATGATGTAAAAATTCGATTTTTATATATTGAATAGCAAAGTAAAAATTCGATTTTTATATATTGAATAGCAAAGTAAAAATTCGATTTTTATATATTGAATAGCAAAGTAAAAATTCGATTTTTATATATTGAATAGCAAAGTAAAAGTTCGATTTTTATATATTGAATAGCAAAGTAAAAATTCGATTTTTATATATGTAGTGAATACGGATGAAGAAAGTGACGAAAGAAGAAACAGCGGAGATTTTCTACATATGAAGAGTCGAGAAGTTTGGTTTAGCTAGTCGGTGAGAACTTCTCACATTAAATTCCTTTTTCTAGTTATAAATATATATACTAGGATGTAGACGGTGCTTAGCAGCACCCGACACCCGTCATCCACAGACCATGGATGGCTTGTATGTTTGATTGTTTGTGGTAGTGAAAATTGATGGTGCGATGTGAAATGAAATAAAATATCTATATAGTACAAAAAATATTTTATCGTTAAAAATATAATTTTTAACGTGAATATGAATAAATAAATATTTATAAACAAATCGGCCGATTTGTTTATATACACTGATTTGATTGATATTGATTGGGATGATAAATTTTACACATCGCCCAACTGCACAAATAAAATCTGTGTTTGATTGTTTGAAACCCCACACGGCTATTGGGATGATATATGACATACACTAATCCCAATAATTAGTTGTATGTTGATCGATTGATTGACAGACTATTATAAGCGTTAAATATTTATATTTGATGCTTATACAGTGTAGAATGCACTTTGGATGATGGTTGATTATTCATCGTTGTTATTGTATACATGTGTCGTAGAAAATCCATAGAAATAAAATCTATGGTAATTGATTGGGCTTCATTCCAGTTTTGAATAGAAATATTTGAAATAGAAATGTTTGAAATATAAATATTTGAAAAAGAAATATTTGAAATAGAATATTTGAAAATAGAAATATATAAAGCCGTGTTGATTAGATTGACGCCATTTTGACGTGAACGATATTTATATCGATTTTATTCATTTTATAATGAATATCGAAAGTGATCTCAAAATCTGATATTTTGAAAAGAATTAGAATTCGAATTGAAAGTGAATAGAAATGAATTCGAATTGAAAGTGAATAGAAATGAATTCGAATTGAAAGTGAATAGAAATGAATTCGAATTGAAAGTGAATAGAAATGAATTCGAATTGAAATTGAATAGAAATGAATTTGAATTGAAATTGAAAACAAATTGAATTAAAAACCGATTTGAATTGAAATCAATTTAAAATGAATTTAAATCGAATTTATAAGGAAAAATTCAATTTTGATTTGAATTTGAAAAGAAGTTGAAATCGTTTTGAAAACAAATTTAAAACGATTTATATAATACGTTTTAAAAGGAAATCGACGAAGTATATATTATATATATAATATAATGGCCTGAATAGAACGTGTCACGCCGCGGCCATTCGTGAATTTCGACCATTGACTTCGAATGGATATTACGGGAGATCCGACCGTCGGATTCTCCCAAAACCAGAACCGTTGGGTTCGTATCGAAAAGAGCTTTCTAACGAATATTAGAAATTTGAAATCTAACGGTTGGATTTGGAATTATGTCCAAATCAAATTTGGAAAAGGTCGATGTAAGTGCAGTTCGATGGCCGTTGATGGAAATCGACTGTACAGGCCTTGATAAAATTATTAAAAATATCAATGACTTGTGTAAAATCATTAGAAATGATATGTGAATAATTGGGGTGAAAAACTCCATATTTGAAAAGATAAAAATAGATTTTTATCGAAAGGAACTAGTTTTGAACTAGAATTATAATTTATTTATTTTTAAAATAAATAAATTGAATTTAAAAAGGGTTTTAATAGTAACCAGAATTTCCAATAATTGAATTGGAATGGATTTGAATCGAAATTGTCTTTGGAATATTTCGATGTTGGATTTCGTGATTATACAGATGTTGTTATGAAAATTTGAAAGATATATTAATATCGTTAATTCCAATACGATTTTTGTTGGTCGTAGAATTTGATATTGAATATAAGCCAATATATTTTCTATTCAGAGCCTTGTATTTAATATCAAATGTGATTTGGGTTTGTCGTGAATGGTGTCTTCATTAACACTGTTCTTAAGCCCAGTTGAAAAGAAGATTAAATCTTTTTATTTAGATTTAATGAAGTGTACCAATTAAATAATATTTAATTGGAATTGAATTGGTATTGATTTTTGGGTTTATCGTGAACAGTGTTCTAAATAACACTTGTTCTTTAACCCGATAATTAATGGAATGTGATTTTGGGTTTATCGTGAACCGTGTTTTAAATGACACTGATTCTTTAACCCAGTTAAAGATTAAAACTAAGTGGAGTTTTAATGAATCTTTAATTAGATTTGAATGTGAAATGGTAATTGAATTTACCGATAACACCGTGGTGTTAGATATGAAGTATTACCAGTTTTACTTCATGGGATGAATAGGTGGGGATCGGGAAATAAAATAAATGATTACTGCGGTGTGGTTCGCTAATCCCGACTAGTATGAATTGATATTCAAAGAAGATTAAAGAATTTATCTTTGATAAAATTAATGGGAACCTTTCCCAAAGTATAAGAATATTTGAATAAAAGAATATTCTGAATTGGAATGAGGCATATGTTGTGTTTGTGTAACACGTATTTATTATATACGCGAGTTATTCAAAAAGACCGTGTTTATCCCATTCTGAATAACTAATTCGACGTGGTGTCGAAGATGAAGACGGTGGTTGAAGACCGGAGGTCTTCACGTCGTTTAGATAATTATTGATGATCTTGATTGGGTCGTACACCCAAGAGGAGAGAATCAGTTGGTGATCGTCCAGACGTACTTGGAGTTCGATGGATAAGCGAGGTACAAGGTTCCTCCGGTTTCGTTCAGACCCAGAACGGACTTGTAAATGGACTGTGTGTCTGACATTGGATTTTATTCTGTGTGATTGATTTCTATTAAATATATATCTGTTTGGCGGCGGAGAATTTATTCTCTAGCTTAACGCCCTTCTCTGAGACGTACGAGCTCAGAGGTTATATATTGATGGATATCAAACGCATGGAGTGAATTGCCTGTGTGGCATGCCTAAGTGGAAATTGATCAAGGCTTCTGTTGAAAAGCAAAGTCTTATGGTGATGATCAAAGCACAGCCTGTGTGGCATAGCTTTGTGTAGCTTTGATTCGCGAGCCTCACACCCCGGTTGTGAACCAAAAACGGGAGAGAACCTCAGGGAGGGCATGCGTTTCCTTCTAGCTAGAAGTGGCGTCAGTGGTTTTACATGCCCTGACGAGTTTGACTTATGTGGTTGTTGCTATTGCGAGGCGCCTCGGTTAGATCGGACGATCCGGGTCCGATGGAGTCATTCGTTGGCTCACTTATGCCCCATAGGGCGGGGAAACGTAGTGTTCAGGAATTTTAATCCACATCGGTGGACCGGCCCTGACGATCCAAGGGTCACTCGAGCTCTGATCCTGAGACTCGGGCTAGACAGTCTCGAATCGGTGAGGACTATCTTTTGCCTCGGTTCACAGATGGAAATCCAACTTCCAATACGTGACTTTGCGGTTTTATTTGTAGAGCCTAGTATGGCGACATAGTGGGATGAGGCGCTTATGCCGTCTATGATTGATACTTATGATTTGAAATTGTTTTGACACCATACACTTATAGTAATAATAAAACATGAAATTTCACGTACCAAGCATTCTTGGCTATTATAAGGTAAAAACCCTATCCTCCGGCTTGCGTTGCATTTTGTGATGGGACCTGGGTCTTATAATAGCTTCATTGTTCTTTATTTAGCATTGCGCTGTTGTTTTATGCACTTGTATTCTTGGGAAGAAACCCGTTCCGCGTTAGCGGCGTGGTCCCTTGATTTACCTAACTTTCAAAATAAAGATTAATAACTGTTTTAGTTCTCACACCAGTCCCATGACTGACCTGGAGTTTATTGTTTTAACCTAAACTCTGGGTGCCCTTATTTTGACACGGGCAGCTAGTAGTTTTGGTTTTGCAGATTTATATTCACAGGATCCTGGTTTACAGCTGGAATGATATCCGGAAAGCTTTGTATCCGTATATCTCTTCTAGTTGTGTATTGTATTATTTTCCGCTGCAATGTATTTAAATGTAATTTAAATCTCTGATATTTATGTGTAATATTCATTTATACTCTGTATATTCTTGTATTCTGATGGTATTGTTGTAATATACAATGAAATGTTCTTCCGTCTGCGTTCTGTTGTGGCTTGTCCTGGACTCAATCCGGGATTTCCCGTAAGGGGGATTTCGGGTCGTTTTAGATTTCATGTTAAATAAATTCGCGAGATGCACTGAAGCCATGGAAGGATAGCAGAGTTCGGTTTTCAGGAGGAAGCCTTGAGCTTAGAGAAGTGATGATGGCCGGGATGAGCTAAGGAAGAGGAGTTGAACGGTGGTTTCGGTTTGGGGAGCCATGGGTTAGTGGAGGAGAACCACGAGTTGAAAGAAACGCCATGGTGGGTTGAAGCTCAGGGAGTTATGGGTTTTTACTAGGTAGGAGAAAGATTACGCGACCTTAAAATGTGATTAAGAAGACTTAAGTTTTAGTTATTAATTTATTCAATGAATTTTAAAATGTATTCAACTGGTAAAAATCATAACTTTATCGTACATTATCAAAATCTGATGAAATAAGATCCATTGGGATTGTGGCAACCCCAATTTCGATAGACCAATTTTTTTTTTTCAAAAACTCCAATCTATCGAAACTCGGATTGAGTTGCTCTGGTATCCTGCAGAAAAGACAAAGATATAAAATATATTAGAGTTCAGAAAATATCTCACAGCGGAATGGATAAAATATATTGTAATCAAAATATAGCATTACCATATTAATAATACTGCCTATGTGAAGACCCAAACTTCCCAGTAAAGGAAAGCCTGGATTGCTTTGAGAACAACACACATAAGAACACAAACAGAAGAACATTTCATTGCTTCTTACAACAATTTACATCAGAGTACAAGAATATTCCAGAGTATGAATAATTATACAACAAAAAATAATATCAGAGAATTAAAAATTACATAGCAGCGAAAAAATAATACAAAATACAACTGAAAGAAATACACGGACACAGAGCTTTCCGAATATCGCTTCAGCTGTAATCCAGGATCCTGTAAAATAGAAATCTGCAAAACCAAAACTACTGGCTGTCCGTGTGGAAAATATGGGCACCCGGAGTTTAGGAAGGAACAATAAACTCCAAGTCAGTCATGAGACTGGTATGAAAACTCAAAACAGTTATTAATTTGATTTTAAAGTTAGGTAAATCAAGGGACCACGCCGCTAACGCAGAACGGGTTTCCTCCCAAGAATACCAGTGCATAAAATAAACAGTGCAATGCTCTTTAGAAAAATGAAACCATTATAAGACTCAAGTCCCATGCAACGCAAGCCGAAGGATGGAGTTTTACCTTATAATGGGAAAAAATGCTTAATACGCGAATTTCATCTTTTATACAATAAGTACACAGTGTAGAAATCAATTTTGAATATAAATGTATCAATCCTAGGTGGCATAATATATCATGTAAGCGGCATAATATATTATATCACCATATAGGTATACAACTAAAATCGTAAAGCTCGTATTGGAAAATTGGGTTTCTATCATGATGGCGGCAGATTCGAAAGATCTATCGCGAATGTATCTCCACGGCTTACGTCTCGACAAGAGAAAACACCGTAATACATATACTACGCACTTTGGATGAGCATCAATATGTTCTATCCTCATGGGATTCTGTCGGCTGAAATGGCCTATCCCAATCTCCAGGTGTAGAGCGCCCACGCCAAGCACAACTCGGCCGACCAAATCCACACACACATATATATATATATATATAAAGTATATTGGTCAAACCTACTAATCAAACAAATCGTTCACCATCATACCGGGGTGTGAGGCTCGCGAAGTAACGTTGTACACAAAGCTTTGCTAATTAAAGCTGTGCTTTGATCATCATCCACAAGGCTCTGCTTTTCAACAAAAGCCTTGATCCATGCATCTTAGCATGCCACATTGTCAATCCATACCATACCATTGATTTCTGTCAATATATATAACCTCTGAGCACATACGTCTCAAAGAAGAGTGTTAAGCAAGAGAATAAATTCTCCGCCACTAACAGATATATATATATTTAGCGGAGATCAACGAATACAGCATAAAGGAATACATCGTCAAGTATATCATCCATTTACAAGTCCATTCTTGGTCTGAACGAAACTGGAGGCACCTTATTCCTCGTCCCATATGCCCAATATAGAAAAGAGGCCCTCACATATCCGAACAATCAACAAGTACGTCCGGACTGCTACCACCGTAGCCCCTTCAAGGTAGCTACTCCAATCATGAGCATCAGTAGAACTCATCCATTCGATGTGAAGATCGTCGGTCTTACGCCATCTTCAAACTCTTCGACTGTTAGTCGTCGTATCAATTATTCAGAATGGGTTAAACCCGGTCTTTCCGAATAAATGGAGTACTTTATAAATAAGTGCTATAAAAACACATCCTGCACCTCATTCCAATTCAGAATATTCTTTTAATAAAATATTCACATTTTTATCTAGTTAAAGATTCATTAAAACTCTAGTTCAGTTTTAATCTCAAAAATCATTACTTAATGATTATTCAAGCTTAAGAATTTAACCTTAACTTTAACTGGGTTAAAGAACTAATGTCTTTTAGAAACTTTGTTCACAATAAACCCAAATCTTCTTCCATTAACTGGGGAATCTTCACGGAAATCATAACAGTGTATAATCGACATAAAGTCCCATATCAAACTAATAATATAAATGGAATAGCGGCAATGTCTTTTAAATTCCATATATAGTATCGGTCTTCATTCACAGGAGCTCATCTCGATTATTACCAAATCGAATTCCTTTCAATTCCAATTTAATATATTAAGTTGGAAAACTTTATTTTGGAAAATTCCCATTCAATCTTAATAAAAGATTTATAAATTCCAAACTATTCTTCACTGTTAATTGGGTTAAAGAACAAGTGTTATTTAAAACACCGTTCACGATAAACCCAAAAATCCAATTCTTTTATCCAATTCCGATTAAATATTAATTAATTGGTAAAAATTTCCTAAATATTAAATAAAAGATTTATTCTTTTTCCAAATGGGTTTATGAACAGTGTTATTAAAGACACCATCCACGACAAACCCAAAATCCCATTTGATATTGAATATAAGGTTCTGAATAGAAATTATATCGGCTTGTATTCAATATCAAATTCTGAAACCAGCAAATATCGTATTGGGAATACCGATATTCCAAATTCCCATAACAATATCCGTATAATCATGGAATCCAATATCGAAATATCCCAAAGATAATTTCTATTCAAATCCATCCCAATTTATTCTTTAGAAAATTCTGGTTATTTTAAAACCATTTTGAACCCAATTTATTTATTTCTAAAAATAATTAAATTATTATTCTAGTTAATAACTAGTTCATTTTGATAAAAATATATTTCTATCTTTATAAAATTGGAATTTTTATCAAAAATCTTTCAAAGCCATTTACTATTATTTTACATAATTTTTCCATATTTTTAATAATTTTATCATGGTCGTACAGTCGGTTTCCAACAACGGCCACCGAACTGCGTTCATAACGACCTTTTCTGAAATTGATTAGGACATATCTCCAAATCTAACCGTTAGATTTCAAATCTTTTATATTCATTGGAAAGCTCTTTTCGATATGAACCCAACAGTTCTGATTTTAGGAGAATCTGACGGTCGGATCTACGTTACATCCATTTGAAGTTAATGGTCGAAATTCACAAACGGTCACTGCACGGCGCGTTCTATTCAGGCCGTTAAATATATATAATATATATGATATATATTTCGTCGATTTCCTTTAAAACATATTTTATAAATCGCATAAATTTGTTTCAAAACGGTTTTAATTTCATTTTCAATTTCAAATAAAATTTGAATATTCTATATTTTCATCATATTAAAATAATAATATTTTCAAAGTATTAAATTTTGAAATCACTTCTTTTCGATGTTCATTATAAAATGAATAAAATCGATCGATAAACCCATTCGGGTAAAAATGGCGTTTATATACTTCACCCGACTTCATATTTTTATATTTTTGTATCCATTCAAAGACGGACATCAAAATCATAATTTTATTCTTCACTGAATATATTTTAAAATATTCGTTATTTTAAAGTATTCTTTATTTTAATACATTCTTTATTTTGAAATATATTCTTTACATTGAAATGTACTCTTTATTCTAAAAACATATTCTTTACATTAAAATGTATTCATTACATTGAAATGTAATTTTTCATATAAATGGTTCTTTTTCATGTAAATGTTCTTTTTACATATAATGTTCTTTACATATAAATGGTTCTCTCACATAAAAATGTTCTTTTTCATATAATGTTTACCTTACATAATAAATGTTATTTACCATAAAAATATCCTTTTGCATTATAAATGTTATGTTACATTTTCAAGATAACATTTGTAATGTACAAAAATATAATTCAACAAATAATTATTTTATATTTTTATTCATACAATAAAAATGTGAATTTTTATTGTTTAAACATTTTATTTTAAAATATTCTTTATTTTTTAAAAAATATTCTTTATATTCTGAATCGGAATGCGACTAAATCAATTACCATATAATTTCAGTTATATGGATCTCATACATCGCGTGTATGCAACAATAACGATAAATAATCAACAAACAGTCCATTCACAACCAGAGTGAAATTACAACCGTGTAAGCATTAAAATAAATAAATAACGCTCATCACAGGCTGTCAATCCATCGATTGACATATAATTAAACTCAGGGGATATGTGAATAAATTTTCATCCCCAGACCCGTGTGGGGTTTTCAAACAACAACAGTTTATTTAAACAATTTATTGGTTAATAAATTAAACCAATTTTCACTGTTCAAACTTCAAATTATAAATAAATATTTATAATCTAATTTCTACTACCAAATTTATGTTAACATTATTTTTAATCATTTCAACATCGTAAACAACATATAGTACAGCTAATTTAAATCGTCCATGGTTTATGGACGAGGGGAGTGATTTAATCAAGCACAGTGTACAATTTATAGTGATTAAACTGATAAAAATCTAAACTGACAATTCTATACATTTTTCAGTTATGAAAATTAATAAATAACTGTGTAGAATTTTTAGTGAGGAGTTCTCACCTTCGTTTCCACTCCGTCATTCTTTACTACGATTCTGATACTGTTCTTCTTCCATTCAGTTCCATCGTAGTCTGTTTCACGTGGTATATACATTAAAAATCATATTTTTATAACGCAACATATATTTAAAAATCCCATTTTTAACAATGTTATTTTATTTCAAAATAATGCAAATTTTCTTTTCTTAACAATGCAAATTTTGATCTCTAAAACAATGTATATTTTGATTTTACAAAACTATGTTATATTTTTGATTTACAAAACAAAATTGTGTTTTTGTTTCAAAACCAAATGTTAATTTTTATATCGAAACAATGTTAATTTTATATTTTATAAACAATGTTTTCTTTTATTTACAAAAACGATGTTCTTTTTGATTTACAAAACAGTGCTAATTTTATGACTAAAACAATGCAAATTTTATGATTAAAAATAATGCAAATTATATGATTAAAAACAATGCAAATTTGCTGATTAAAAACAATGTTATTCCTATGATTAAAAAAAAATGTTTATTTTATTTATCAAAACAATGATATGTTTATTTTGAATTCAATGATATGTTTATTTTCAGTTCAATGATATGTTTATTTTTCAAAACAAGACAATGTTCGTTTTCATTTCAAAACCATGTTCGTTTCAATTTCAAAACCATGTGCTAGTTTTCTTTTTACCAAAACCTATGCTAGTTTTACTTTGAAAAACAATGCTATTTTTACTTTGAAAACAATACGATTTTTTTTTTACTTTGTAAACAATACGATTTTTTTTAAAACAAGGATCTTTTTATTTAAAGAAAACAAATGTGATTTTGTTTACAAACAAATGTGATTTTGTTTAACAAACAAATATGATTTTGTTTAACAAAGCAAATATGATTTTGTTTAACTAAGCAATGATGGTTTATTTGTAAGACAATGTAATTTTCATTTATAAAACCGTGTTATGTTTACTTTTAAAAAAAAACAAGGTTATGTTTACTTTTTAAAAAAAACAAGGTTATGTTTTCTTCTTTAAAAAAAACAATGTATATTTTTCTTTTCACAAATCATGTGCTAGTTCTTTTTTTTTTACAGTTCAAATCTTTTTTTGAATACAGTTCAAATCTTTGTTTTTTGAAAACAATTCAAATCTTTGTTTAAATTTTTTGCTAATTATATATTTAAAACTTCAATTAAGGCTTAATTATCAAATTAATACCCTTAATCATGTTCACTGAACGCTTCCTGTAATGACCCGGATCCTTATGGGTTAATTTTGAATATTTAATATTTAATTTAAATATAGTGTTGATAATATAAATGGATTTTTATATTAAATTATCGATTTAATAATCAATTTCGATTTAATATTGAAAATATTAAATTGTCAGAATAAGAAAATGGATTTAGTTGAATTCAAATTTTAATTTGAATTGAAAACAGTTCAAATAATTAATATGAAATTTTAACGGTAATAATATTTGAATATTATCGCAGAATTTAAATAGTTTGAAATTTAATTTATTATCGCAGAATTTAAGTAGTTTGAAATTTAATTTATTATCGCAGAATTTAAATAGTTTGAACTTTAATTTATATCAATTTAAATTATATCTTCACCAGACAATCGAATTGGACTTCGTGACCTGTCCCAGTATGTCCGGAATAGTGGTATTACCCTAGGATTGACAGTTGTTAGGTTTAGAAAGGAGTTCGGAGTCAAGGGTTATTTAATTTGTAAGGGTACAGTTTTTAATTTAAAATAAATTCAAATAAAATAGTGGTGGATGGAAACAAAATAAGCCGTGGCTTTTTCTTCTCCTTCCAAATGGGAATTCGTGTCTCCTTTCCTCACCACAGATTTTAACAGAGCGTGGCCTCCCTTGGTTCATCCATTAACACACCAACAAACTGTGAATCCTTATATAAACCACCGTCCCTTCCCTTTAATCTTTTTTCCAGTAGTTCAAGCTTCAAATGGTAAGTGAAGCCGATACCTTTCTCCCTTTTTCACGAAATTGAAATGGAAAACAGTTTAAAACGAAACCAAGTTTCGCTATTCAGTCCACAAATAAAAGAAAAAGGAAACTCCTCTTCATAAAGTCGGAATCCCTTTTCACGATATCCAAATCATTTTCGAAACCGTATTCTCCATTCGAACGCAAGGCTTTGGAAAAGGAATCGAGCGAATTGGTGTATCGCGACCTGGAGTTCGATTGTTTTGGGGAAAATTCTAGGGTTTCAGTTAATCTTCGATTCGGTGAGGTTGGCGTTCGAAGACCTGGACGCGATTTGGGATTTGGGAACAGTGAGATGTTGGGTGCGATGGGCTAACAGACGCTGCAGGTTCCAAGTGAGGTCAGAGCAAGTTCCAGTAGCGACGTGAAGTTTATTCTGAGTTTAAGTATGGTGGAGTTTGAATGTTCTAAGAATAATGGGGGTGTCGAGTGAGGCAGTGGAGGATGTGAAGCCTGGAGAGTTGCGTGGTGGAGCAAGGCGTTTCACTGTAAGGTTGCGATGGTTTTCTGACCATGGTAATTCAATTGGAGCTGGTGGTGTTCATAGCGGTTTCAAAAGGGAGTTCGATGTCGGATTTTCATTCTTAAGCAGTCTGAAAGTGAACGCACAGTGGTACTAGGGCATGAAATTCATGGCGAGGCCGAGTTCGAAGCTACTTTGAAATTCAAGCATCGATTTACAAATTGGGGTTTGGTGCAGTGTTCGAATTCTCTAGGCAATTGGGAAAGCACATATTTTACACAAACAAGGTATTTTAATTTTTAATTGAATTAGTTAATAACATTTAAATTTACATCGATCTTATAACACAATGTAAAATTCATACGATAACAGAGTTGGATAAAATCATTGGCATTGGATTCGTATGGATATAAACAACGCTGGGAAATTTATTCGAAGTAATTTGGAGCTTAATGGGATTTTATCTAATTTTAAACATTTGTTTAAAATTAGATAAAACGACGATATTCAGCAATTAAGAATCTGGTGAGTAAATCTCACTCACCTTTTATTTAGAATTATTTCTATATAGTTAAAAATAATTGTTATGCTTGTTTGAATGCTGTCTGATTGTTTTGAAATATATATATATATAGTTATTTAGGCTTAACTATTATATATATTGGGTTGATGATTGGTTGGATTCTCGTAGTATCATTAGCGGATGCCCGCAGTTTCATAGCGGATGATTACCCTATACGCCCCACGCTATGATTAGTGGATGACCTTCATACCGCGATATCCTGCCTCGAAGCATGATGGGTATTACTATGTTGACTAACGTCTGTGGATGCAGGAAAACAGGTTGGAGGAATCCAACTGGATTCCTCAAAAATATATATTATCTGTTTGTTGGTTTGATTTCATATATATATTCATATATGATGTGTTAAAAATCAAATGATTGAAAATTGGTTGATTTGATTGTTTAAAATATCACTTAGGCATGAATATTGATTTATAAAAAAATATCGAAAAGGGTATTTGAGATTTGAAAAGGGAATTCTATTTTTATAAATAGAATTTGAATTTTTAATGAACTAGGGAAAATATTAACTTGTTTGAATATATAAAACAAGTATGGAATTTATAAACTTTGTTTATAAATGAAAATGTGGGATTTGAATTGAATTTATAAACTTTGTTTATAAATGAAAAGATGGGATTTGAATGGAATTTATAAACTTGGTTTATAAATGAAAAGATGGGTTTTGAATCAAATTTATAAACTTTGTTTATAAAGGAAAATATGAGATTTGAATTGAATTTATAAACTTTGTTTATAAATATATAATGGGGGATTTTAAGTAAAGTTATAAACGTTGTTTATAAAGAAATGCAGAGATATTCAAATAGATTTGAATATAGAATTTGAAAAGAGAATTCAAATAGATTTGAATATAGAATTTGAAAAGAGAATTCAAATAGACTTTGAATATAGAATTTAAAGAGTTAAAATGAGAATTTGAATTAAGAGAAATTCAAATAGAATTGAAAATAGAAGTGAAATAGCCTAAACAGTTAATTAACAAATTAATTAAAGAATTAAGTTAAAACGATCGGGTATAGTTGGACAGGTATAGACATACAGGAGACAGGTATGGATAAGGATAATGCAAGAGTTATAAACAGAATGCCCGACAAAAAGGTACGTAGTTAATTCATATATTAGATTTTATGCGCCGTATCGGCTAGCCGCTTGGCTTTTCTTTTTCTTTTTGATTGGAAAAGGCTTGTGTGGCAGTTTGGGGATTTTCCCGATGCTTCCGGTACAAAGGAGGTTATGGCGAATTTTTCCTGGAATTTAAGGAGTTAGAATATTTTTAAGAAGTTTGATAACTAGAAATATATATATCAATATATATAGAAGTCGATAAGGAAGCGAACTTAAAAATAGAATAGTATAATCAAAAAGGAAGACTATAAATAAAATCTCGAAAGAATAAAAAGAGAAAGTATATATGTGTTTAAAAGTGAAGAAGTAGTTGTATGGTATTGATTTTTCGAGTAAGTAGTCATATCTGTTTTGACGTTATAAATGTTATTCAGTCAAGGTCTGAGAGGTAGTTATACCCCAACTTGATTGATTTCATTATTAACAAATAAACAGTAAGATTTCAGGCTCGAAGATCAATGTTGAATAAGAGTTAGTTGAATATAGTATTTGGGTTGTCGTAATGATGTTTTACACAACATCCGTTTTAACCCAAATAAATGTAAGCTTGGAAATAGAATAATAAATATTTCTAAAGTTAGAAAATAAAGGAAGGCGATATTCGGAAATGTTTTCCAAATAACGTAAAAGGCCAATATGGTTATTGAAAATATTTGGTTAACAAATATTGATAAAGAAATAGAGAAGTGATTTAATTACTGAAATATTAATTAAAGGCTCACTGATTGTTGGATGTTTGGATGAACACTTGTTTTATTCGATAGTTAAATCATCGACTATCGAAACACTTGTTTTTATTCGATAGTTAAATCACAAACTATCGGAGTTTTGACCATCGTTGTCAATATGGAGAGACCGGTTGGATTATTATCCGAAGAACCACTCCGTATTGGCAATAGCGTGCGAATCAGATTATACAAAGATAATCGAAGACGGAGTAGAGTGCAAGGACTTTTTCTATTAATAGAAATTGTGCCTTCGGTTCATCCTGTTCCTGGGTGACTTGTATGGATGAATGTCTGATAGAGTATTTCCAGAATGGTCACGTACATTGATTTCTTCAACCGTACCAAGAGTGGAAGCGGAGAAGGAAACTTCTTTTAGCTAACACGTAATGTACTGTTGAGGACGTCAATCGGTGATTTGATGGATTTGACGATGTGACATTCGAAGTGAATCTGGTGTGATGATAAAGCATAGCTTCTGGTCTCATCATCCGGTAAATGAAAGAAATCGGGCAGGCAACATGGCTATGTAGGTCGCACCTATTAGGGTGTATAATCACCTAATCTAGAGTTTCATTTATTTCTAAAAATCTATTGTCGATGCTGTCCCATTCGGGAAACGGTTGTTGATCCCAACCGTTGGTGATATACATTCGATACACTCAAGCCAAATGAGTGGTCGGTCATGTGTGGCTGAGTTGTAAGATGTTCTTGTTGAACTCGGTGTATTCTCCTCTAGAGATATACCAGCGGAAGGTGGTTCCATACCTTGTCATAGTTAGAAATCCATTACCCAATACGTGCTTGCGGTTTATGATTGTAATTATATATGGAATGTGAGATGTAAACGTTCCACTAGATTGTTATTTACTTGATTTAGACACTATTATAATATCAAAAGAGTTTTGATATAAAGTTAAATCAAGTGGTTGGATTCTCATAAGGGAAAAACCCGTTCCGTGTTATACGGCGTGGTCTTATGAGATATCATTTAGTTTTCTGAAACTGTTTACTCATACCAGTCCCATGACTGACCCCGGAGTTTATTTATTTAGTTCTACCAAAACTCTTGGGTGCCTAAATTTGTACGGGCAGTCAAGTAGTTCAGGATTTTTCAGACATATCTAAAGGAGCTTGGAGCAGGAGGCTTCAGTGCCATCTAGTTATAGTGTTGTTCCGTTGTGTTGTAAGTGTTGTACTCTGATAAGTGTATGTTATATAGTTGAAATTTTGTATTTCAAAAGTTATGATATATTATATTTTGTTCCGCTGCGATGTGAGATTCTGTGTTGCTATTTCTGTTCTTCTTCTACCTCTTTCTTCTAAAAAAAAATGTTTCGTATTTTCGTGATATTTGGGTTGGACGTATGATGTATATAGTCAACTCTGATGTTATGGAAATCTGGGTCATTACACTTCCTTTTCTTCTTCTTCTTCTATGTTCTTCCATTTGTATTACCGAAGCAGGCAACTCGACCTCGACATCAAAGAAATCCGGCGCCGCCCCTCTAAAGTCGATCGAATCTTCATCCAGTGCCACCACACGATGTGCCTCCGCGTCCTCTGCTGCCTCGACCACGGCAAAACTCGCACCCTTCGTCTGGTCAGAAATTGACCTCGAACGTCGAGCGTTCATGCTCGATTTCCTCCCTTCACGGGACAAAATATAATCACACCCATATCGACCGAAAGATGGTGAAAAGTTCTACGATTTTGGTTTAAGGGTTAGGAGGTAATTCAAATCGGAATTAGAGAATTTAAGGGAAGAAGATTGGAGTGTTAGGGCCATCGATTTTTGTTAGAAAGTGGCAGCGTATTTTTTTTCTGTAGTGGGAATTAGGTTAGAGTAATATACGGTGGTTTATTTAAATAGTATTTCCATTTTATTTATTTATTTAATTCAATTTCAGTTTAACTCTTGTATCATTCCGAACTCTAAATCGAACCCAACAAGTGTCGCCCCTAGCTAAATACCCCTATTCCGGACACAAAATGTTTCGTAACCCAGTTCGGTTGTTACGATCAGTTTTTATCAAAATTAAAATATAAAACAATATATATTTAATTTAAACGTACATTTTAATTTACCGGGTCCACCTACTGACACTAAAAATTGTAGAAAAATTATTTCTAGCTATGTTTTGACAATACAGTCCTAAAAAAACTAATTTCGTCAAATTTGGAGACCGTTTGAAAAATGGCCATTTTCAGGTCGATCCAAATTGACTGAAATAGTCAAAACACGTTTTCTTTTGCCACACTGACATATTGATTCCAAAAATTATGAAAATTGGAATCTAGCAATAATTTGACATTCCGGATCCAACAAAAGTGGTTTTGTCCAAAATGGAGGTCGTTTGAAAAATGGCTATTTTTAATATTAACATATATATACATATATATAAATTCTACAGCAACTATTCTGAATTTTAAATACTGTTGATTCCCGCTATGGATCGTTGGAAAGATATTTTTAAAAAGATTTAAATATTTCTTGTTTCACTAAAATCCGATTTATTTTGAATCCTGTACAGTCAATTGAAATTTGAAATCGAATTTTCGAACTACCGCACCAATTTAAACTCCTTTATAATTAAATTAAAAAAATTCGTTCTAACTTCGATTTAAATAAATTTTTGGTCGTTATTATTAAAAATAAATTATTTTAAATATCCATAATCCATTAAAATTTCCAAAATAAGAATTTTAAATTGGTTTAGAAATTGCAGGTTATTACAATCTCCCCCACTTAAAATCTTTTCATCCTCGAAAAGGAACGAAGCAGAAAGTTGTTTAACTAGCCAACTCAACTTTCAGTTCAATTCAATATTAAATTTGATTTAACTAAATTTATCATTCTTTCTCATATTGGTTAAATTAATTATCATTCCATTATTTTAATTAGTTAAACTAATTATCAAACATCACAACCAATAATCAATTCGGTGATTATCTTTTAAAACATATATAACTTTTATATATAGTCAAAAAATCATATTTCAATGCAAATCACAACAATATGCCCTATCTAGTTTTGTTTCTCACACCAGTCAATGGAAATATATAGATATCCCACTTTCGAATACTCGAAAATAAATGTTGATGATGTCATGCTCATCATCAGAATCCTGTTCGGGCAACTACAACGGGATTCTATATCTATCTAGTATATTTGAGACTTCGTACATACGCTAGCTAGGCGTATATGCAAAACTTTGTATACTTGATTGTCCAAAATTCAATATAAAATAAATAATCAAATACGTATAATAAGATTTAAATTTTCAAAACAAAATTTGTTTTCATTATTATTTTAAAAATAACACTCTTCGGACTCATTCTGGGATACTACTGATCCCATCTCTAACGAGTCATTCTTATTGGATATTGCTAATCCAATCTATGATGAATTCTTTTGTTCGGTTCTAATGTGTCTTGTTCTCGTGCTTTGTAAACCAAAGCTCTGATACCAAATGTGATGACCCAAACTTCTCAGTAAAGTAAATCCTGGATTACTTTGAGAACAACACACATCAAAACACAAACAGAAGAACATTTCATTGCTTATTACAACAATTTACTTCAGAGTACAAGAATATTCCAGAGTATGAATAATTATACAACAGAAAATAATATCAGAGAATTAAAAATTACATAGCAGCGGAAAAATAATACAAAATACAACTGAAAGAAATACACGGACATGGAGCTTTTTGAATATCGCTTCAGCTGTAATCCAGGATCCTGTTAAATTGGAAGGAACAATAAACTCCAGGACAATCATGGGACTGGTATGAGAACTCAAAACAGTTATTGATTTGATTTTATAGTTAGGTAAATCAAGGGACCACGCCGCTAACGTGGAACGGGTTTCCTCCCAAGAATACCAGTGCATAAAATAAACAGCGCAATGCTCTTTAGAAAAATGAAACCATTATAAGACTCAAGTCCCATGCAACGCAAGCCGAAGGATAGAGTTTTACCTTATAATGGTCAAAAATGCTTAATACGCGAAATTCATCTTTTATACAACAAGTGCACAGAGTAGAAATCAATTTCGAATATAAATGTATTGATCCTAGGTAGCATAATATATCATGTAAGCGGCATAATATATTATGTCACCATATAGGTATACAACTAAAACCGTAAAGCTCGTATTGGAAAATTGGGTTTCCACCATGATGGCTGCAGAATCAAAAGATCTATCGCGAATGTATCTCCACGGCTTACGTCTCGGCAAGAGAAAACACCATAATACATATACTACGCACTTTGGATGAGCATCAATATGTTCTATCCTCATGGGATTCGGCCAGCTGAAATGACCTATCCCAATCTCTAGGTGTGGAGCGACCACACCCAGCACAACTCAGCGACCAAATCCATATATATATATATATATATATATATATATATATATATAAAGTATATTGGTCAAACCTACTAATCAAACAAATCGTTCACCATCATACCGGGGTGTGAGGCTCGCGAAGTAACGTTGTACATAAAGCTTTGCTAATTAAAGTTGTGCTTTTATCATCATCCACAAGGCTCTGCTTTTCAACAAAAGCCTTGATCCATGCATCTTAGCATGCCACATTGTCAATCCATACCATACCATTGATTTCTGTCAATATATATAACCTTTGAGTACATACGTCTCAGAGAAGAGTGTTAAGCAAGAGAATAAATTCTCCGCCACTAATAGATATATATATTCAGCGGAGATCAACGAATATAGCATAAAGGAATACAACGTCAGACATACCATCCATTTACAAGCCTATTCTGGGTCTGAACGAAACCGAAGGCACCTTATTCCTCGTCCCGTATGTCCAATATGGAAGAAAGGCCCTCGCATATCCGAACAATCAACAAGTACGTCCGGATTGCCACCACTGTAGCCCCTTCAAGGTAGTTACTCCAATCAAGGGCATCAGTAGAACTCATCCATTCGATGTGAAGATCGTCGGTCTTGCGTCGTCTTCAATCTCTTCGACTGTCAGTCGTCGTATCAATTATTCAGAATGGGTTAAACCCGGTCTTTCCGAATAACTGGCGTACTTTATAAACAAGTGCTATAAAAACACATTCTATGCCTCATTCCAATTCAGAATATTCTTTTAATAAAATATTCACATTTTTATCTAATTAAAGATTCACTGAAACTCTAGTTCAGTTTTTATTTTAAAAATCATTACTTAATGATTATTCAAGCTTAAGAATTTAACCTTATCTTTAACTGGATTAAAGAACTAATGTCTTTTAAAAACTTTGCTCACAACAAACCCAAATCTTCTTCCATTAACTGGGGAATCTTCACAGAAATCATAACAGTGTATAATCGACATAAATTCCCATATCAAACTAATAATATAAATGGAATAGCGACAATGCCTTTTAAATTCCATATATAGTATCGGTCTTCATTCACAGGAGCTCATCTCGATTATTACCAAATGGAATTCCATTCAATTTCAATTTAATATATTAAGTTGGAAAACTTTATTTTGGAAAATTCCCATTCAATCTTAATAAAAGATTTATAAATTCCAAATTATTCTTCACTGTTAATTGGGTTAAAGAACTAGTGTTATTTAAAACACCGTTCATGATAAACCCAAAAATCCAATTCTTTTATCCAATTCCAATTAAATATTAATTAATTGGTAAAAAATTCCTAAATCTTTAATAAAAGATTTATTGTTTTCCAAATTGGGTTTAAGAACAGTGTCATTAAAGACTCCATCCACGACAAACCCAAAATCCCATTTAATATTAAATATAAGGTTTTGAATAGAAATTATATCGGCTTGTATTCAATATCAAATTCTGAAACCAGCAAATATCATATTGGGAATAACGATATGCATATATCTTCCAAATTTCCATAACAATATCCGTATAATCACGGAATCCAATATCGAAATATCCCAAAGATAATTTCCATTCAAATCCATCCCAATTTATTCTTTATAAAATTCTGGTTATTTTAAAACCATTTTCAACCCAATTTATTTATTTCTAAAAATAATTAAATTATTATTCTAGCTAATAACTAGTACATTTCGATAAAAATATATTTTTATCTTTATAAAATTGGAATTTTTCATCAAAAATCTTTCCAAACCATTTATTATGATTTTACATAATTTTTCCATATTTTTAATAATTTTATTATCGCCCGTACAGTCGGTTTCCAACAACGGCCACCGAACTTCATCCAAAGCAACCTTTTCTGAAATTGATTTGGACATATCTCCAAATCTAACAGTTAGATTTCAAATCTTTTATATTCATTGGAAAGCACTTTTCGGTATGAACCAAACGATTCCGTTTTTAGGAGAATCCGACGGTCAAATCTCCCGTTACGTCCATTTGAAGTTAATGGTCGAAATTCGCGGACGGTCGCTGCGTGGCATGTTCTATTCAGGCCATTAAATATATAATATATATTTCGTCGATTTCCTTTAAAACGTATTTTATAAATCGCATAAATTCGTTTCAAAATGTTTTAATTTCATTTTCAATTTCAAATAAAATTTGAATATTCTATATCTTCATCATATTAAAATGATAATATTTTCAAAGTGTTAAATTTTGAAATCACTTCTTTTCGATGTTCATTATAAAATGAATAAAATTAATCGATAAACCTGTTCGGGTAAAAATGGCGTTTCTATACTTCACCCGGCTTCATATTTTTATATTTTTGTATCCATTCAAAGACGAACATCAAAATCATAATTTTATTCTTCACTGAATATTATTTTATAATATTCGTTATTTTAAAATATTCTTTATTTTAATACATTCTTTATTTTTAAATATATTCTTTACATTGAAATGTACTCTTTATTCTAAAAACTATTCTTTACATTAAAATGTATTCATTACATTGAAATGTACTTTTTCATATAAATGGTTCTCTTTCATGTAAATGTTCTTTTTACATATAATGTTCTTTACATATAAAAGGTTCTCTCACATAAAAATGTTCTTTTTCATATAATGTTTACTTTACATAATAAATGTTATTTACCTTAAAAATATCGTTTTACATTATAAATGTTATGTTACATTTTCAAGATAACATTTCTAATGTACCAAAATATAATTCAACAAATAACTATTTTATATTTTTATTCATACAATAAAAATGTGAATTTTTATTGTTTAAACATTTTATTTTAAAATATATTTTTTTAAACATGTTCTTTATATTCTGAATTGGAATGCGACTAAATCAATTACCATATAATTTCAGTTATATGGATTTCATACATCGTGTGTATGGAACAATAATGATAAATAATCAACAAACAGTCCATTCACAACCAGAGTGAAATTTACAACTGTGTGAGCGTTAAAATAAATAAAAAACGTTCATCACAGGCTGTCAATCCATCGATTGTAATATAATTAAACTCAGAGGAGATGTGAATAAATTATCATCCCCAGACCCATGTGGGGTTTTCAAACAACAACAGTTTATTTAAACAAGTTATTGGTTAATAAATTTAACCAATTTCCACTGTTCAAACTTCAAATTATAAATAAATATTTATAATCTAATTTCTACTACCAAATTTATGTTAACATTATTTTTAATCATTTCAACATCGAAAACAACATACAATACAACCAATTTAAATCGTCCATGGTTTGTGGACGAGGGGAGTGATTTAATCAAGCACAGTGTACAATTTATAGTGATTAAACTGATAAAAATCTAAGCTGACAATTCTATATATTTTTCAGTTATGAAAATAAATAAATAACTATGTAGAATTTTTAGTGAGGAGTTCTCACCTTCATTTCCACTCCGTCATTCTGTACTGATGATTCTGATATTGTTCTTCTTCCATTCAATTCCATCGTAGTCTGTTTCACGGGGTATATACATTAAAAATCATATTTTTATAACACAACATATATTTTAAAATCCCATTTTAACATTGTTATATTATTTCTAAACAATGCAAATTTTCTTTTCTAAACAATGCAAATTTTGATCTCTAAAACAATGTATATTTTGATTTTACAAAACTATGTTGTATTTTTTATTTACAAAACAAAATTGTGTTTTTGTTTCAAAACCAAATGTTAATTTTTATATCAAAACAATGTTCATTTTAAATTTTGTAAACAATGTTTTCTTTTATTTACAAAAACGATGTTCTTTTTTATTTACAAAACAGTGCTAGTTATATGACTAAAACAATGCAAATTTTATGATTAAAAATAATGCAAATTATATGATTAAAAATAATGCAAATTTGATCATTAAAAACAATGTTATTCATATGATTATAAACAATGTTAGTTTATTTACCAAAACAATGATATGTTTATTTTCAATTCAATGATATGTTTATTTTCAGTTTAATGATATGTTTATTTTTCAAAACAAGACAATGTTCGTTTTCATTTCAAAACCATGTTCGTTTCAATTTCAAAACCATGTGCTAGTTTTCTTTTTACCAATAACTATGCTAGTTTTACTTTGAAAAATAATGCTATTTTTACTTTGAAAACAATACGATTTTTTTTTTACTTTGAAAACAATACGATTTTTTTTTTAAAACAAGGATCTTTTTATTTAAAGAAAACAAATGTGATTTTGTTTACAAACAAATGTGATTTTGTTTAACAAACAAATATGATTTTGTTTAACAAAGCAAATATGATTTTGTTTAACAAAGAAAATATGATTTTGTTTAACAAAGCAATGATGATTTATTTGTAAGACAACGTAATTTTCATTTATAAAACCATGTTATGTTTACTTTTTAAAAAAAAAACAAGGTTATGTTTTCTTCTTTAAAAAAAACAATGTATATTTTTCTTTTCACAAATCATGTGCTAATTCTTTTTTTTTTTACAGTTCAAATCTTTGTTTTGAATACAGTTCAAATCTTTGTTTTTTGAAAATAATTCAAATCTTTGTTTAAAAACTTTGCTAATTATATATTTAAAACTTCAATTAAGACTTAATTACCAAATTAATACCCTTAATCATGTTCACTGAACGCTCTCCTTTTATCTTCTTCTGCATTCTCCCATTTGTATTACTGAAGCAGGAAACTCGACCTCGACATCAAAGCAATCCGGCGTCGCCCCTCTAAAATCAATCGGATCTTCATCCAATGCCACCACACGATGCGCCTCCGCGTCCTCTTCCACCGCCCCGACCATGGCAAAACTTGCACCCTTCGTCCAGTCAGAAATTGACCTCGAACTTCAAGCGTTCATGCTCGGTTTCCTCCCTTCACAGCATACAAAATATAATCACACCCATACCGATTGAAAGATGGTGAAAAGTACTACGATTTTGGTTTAAGGGTTAGGAGGTAACTCGAATCGGAATCGGAGAATTTAAGGGAAGAAGATTGGAGTGTTAGGGCCATCGATTTTTGTTAGAAAGTGGCAGCGTATTTTTTTTTCTGTAGTGGCAATTAGGTTAGAGTAGTATACGGTGGTGTATGTATATAGTATTTCCATTTTATTTATTTATTTAATTCAATTAAATTTCAATTTAACTCTTTATCGTTCCGAACTCTAAATCGAACCCAACAAGTATTGCCCCCAACTAAGTACCCTCATTCCGGACACAATGGGATATGTTTCATAACCCAGTTCGATTGTTAAATAGTTTTTATCAAAATTAAAATATAAAACAATATATATTTAATTTAACGTACATTTTAATTTACCGAGGCCACATACTGACTCTAAAAATTACAGAAAAATTATTTCTAGCTATGTTTCGACAATACAGTCTACTAATTTTGTCGAATTTGGAGACCGTTTGAAAATGGCCATTTTCAGGTCGATCCAATTTGACTAAAATAGTCAAAACACGTTTTCTTTTGCCACGCTCACATATTGATTCCAAAAATTAAGAAAATTGGAATATAGCAATAATTTGACATTCCGGATCCAACAAAAGTGGTTTCGTCAAAAACGGAGGTCGTTTGAAAAATGGCTATTTTTAATATTAAAATAAATGTATAAATTCTACAGCGACTATTCTGAATTTTAAATTGGGCATAACTTTTGACTCTCGCTATGAAATTTCAATTTTTCGGATTCGTCGGAAAGATGCTTTTAAACAGATTTAAATATTTCTTGTTTCACTGAAATCTGATTTATTTTGAATCTTGTATAGTCAATTGAAATTTGAAATCGAATTTTCAAACTGTCGTGCCAATTTGTACTCCTTTATAATTAAATTAAAAGTTTTCATTCTAACTTCGATTTAAATAAATTTTTGGTCGTTATTATTTAAAATAAATTATTTTAAATATCCAAAATCCATTAAAATTGCCAAAATAATATTTTTAAATTGGTTCAGAAATTGCGGGTTGTTACAGCCTAACCAATATCCAAGGCTATCATGTCCCTTCCACATACCTAACTGCGAGTATGTTATGAGGAGGGGGTCAGAACACAAGTTCTGGTGACTGGATTTAAAGTATACACTTTGGATAATCCTACATATACCGTTCAATCATATTTTCTTATTTAATAGGTTACTTGGGTTAACAGCACTCAAGGCTTACACACATGTCGTACCCATTTACTTCCCAATGGATTAACCTAATATATATGTAGCTACCCTTAATATCGAGGCACACCCCATGGTACCCCACTTGCATGGTCTCCACCGTAATGCCACCGAAATGCTCGTAGTCCCTCATCCTATGCCGGGGTGACGTATGGATCTCTATATAACAATGTTACGATCAGCATATATCTGCCATCATTACGTTACACAAGCGTATGGATTGCCACCCTTGATCGAATCAGATCTCATACCGGAGTAATTCCCTCAAGTCTACGATACACCACCCAAAGCAGATATGCATGTATCAAGACTGTCCCTTGTACGTACTGTTAATTGTAGCTCGATGCCTCAATTGCACGTCCTCTAATGTGCATCGAGTTCCGTAGTAGGGCGATACAAGAAAACATGGAACTCGGTCGGGAGCTTTTCCATATATGTACAGGCCCGTCTTTAAAGAGCCTCTATATACAAATATCCCTAGTGTCTGTTTTCATGGTGGCTATGGCCCTACCTCGGTCCCTCCCTCAACTAGTAAAGACTACAAGAGGTAAGCGACTGCCCTTACACAAACAATCTAAACATCCATGTGGCGTCTCCCCTCAAACCCTTACCCCGATAGTGAAGGGTAAAATGGTATATTGGGTTTAGCTCTAGTCTTTTCGCATCCCACTGGCTGTGATGACAGGTATCCGACGATCTACTATCCTTGTTGGTCGTGACCCTCCGCCTCCCCGTGAGGCAACCGCCGAATCACCCTGGTGTCACCGCGTCATAGCATTCTGACTGCATAGCTACATCTGTAGTCAAGGCCCACCCACCTAGTAGTTACGCACAGACCCAACCTCTGTGAGCACAACCTAAGACATCTGTCACCGCACAGAGGACTACTAGGAGCACCTTACGTACCTCAGGATTTCACATGCTTCCCTTTCCAGTCCTTTGGAGCCGTCAGAACAATCAGATGGATGTGCGCTCCCCTCGTGCCTTATAACACCTCGATGATCTACCCCGTTGGGTTATTCACCCTTAACCATACGGACCAGTCTAAGCGCCTTATGTTGTTAGACCCTATGTCTAAACATTCTTTTACGCGCTTACCACGCCTCATCAGATTTGTAATTAACTTGGTTATTCCCATTAATATTGAATTCTTATTCAAATTACCATGTTTCTCTTGCTTGTTAATTTCAGTCATACAACTTAATCTATTTAAGTTTATTACAAGCCCATAACATGTTATTCTCTAGATTGTGGCCCAAGGTCTGTAATCCACAATCTCTTTTATATTCTTGTTTGATTTCATCATTACAATAACATGTTTTACTTAATATGTAATTAAGTATATCCAAATCACATGTTTTCTAATTAACATGTCACTTACCATTTATGATTAAATATAACTTATTTCATTTCATATGTTTTCATCATCCTTAATCATAATTCCATTTTACATTGTCAATACAACTTATCGTTGTTTACTTATTAACTTAATTCTATTAACCAAGGCCCATTAATAAGTTTCTCTACCCGTTTATTATAACCTATGTTATAATTTCCTCTTGTCCCTAGGACAAGCCTAAACATTCTTATTAACGGGTTTCAGACTTCCAAGCTTACAGATTACTTAATTTATAATTAAGTATAACTTCTTCTATTCCATATATTTTCCCCGTTTTCTTAACCGGTTTCAGGTTTTCCCCTTTTCTGATTTCTTAATTATAATTAAGTGTCCCTTATCTCATTTCACTAGTTATCCAATTTATTCATTAGTTTATTATGCATGTCTAAATTCTATCACTTCTACAAGATGTCTTTTTTTTTTTTGAAAATTGGTTCACTTTATTGCTAAAAACCAATAATAACCTCCTTTATAAGCCTCGTTAAAACCTTGCAATCCCCCTAGTGGGTACCTTACAAGGAAAAAGAGTACTTATAAATTTGGTAAATACATCCTCTATGATAAGAAAATCAGAGAAAATACAACAAGGAAATAGAAAAAAACATCAAAATCTTCAAAAGAAAAAAAAACTTTAAACCCTAAAGACCTTCTTCGCCGGCCCAAAAGCCCAGCCCATCTCCGAACTAAAGTAGTCAAACTACTTCAAACTATCCAGAGTCAAAGAGTTCGATCCCCCAACGAGCTAACACCTGTTCATTTCTGAAAGTACGAGAAGATTTAGATCCATTTCCTCTTACCAGATCCACTATCTCCTTCTCAATTTTCAACAAAATAATGGATGTTATCTTTCTTCGATCCTGAAAGATTCTAAGATTTCGCTCCCTCCAGATGAAATACACCACTGTTGTGAAAGCTCCATACGCCAGATCTCTAAGTTGATCATTGACTGGGAATTGGGAAATTAGGGATTTTGCTTCGTCCTGAATATTAGCATGAAGATGAAAAGGCAAATCAAGCTTCCGTTTTACTGATAACCAGACAAAAGAAGAATAATCACAGTTGAAGAACAAATGATTAATCGTCTCAGGATGATTATTACATAGAGGACATAGATCATTTTCCACTTCACTGAAACGAAGCAAGCGATCTTTGGTGTTCAATCTTCCTAACACAGCCAGGTACGAGATAAAAGACATTCTTTTACTGTTTTTCTTATGCCATATTACTGAAAAAATTGGATCTGAAATCCCCCTTACACGAGTATATTCCCACACTTTATGAAAAGAGAAAATTCCTCCTTCACACCATTCATAAAAGTCCTGTTCTTGATTAGAATTAACTGATATTGGACTGATTTCTGCAATTAATTCCCTTGTCGCAGGATGAACTTCAGGATGAAATTCTTCATTTCTAATTATAGAGCTAACTTTTTGATCAGAGTCTCCAATTATTTGAAGCCTATCAAAGCCCAAAAGATCCACCATACATTTACAATTGATCCAGGGGTCATACCACAGATAAGAATTTTCTCCTTTACATATTACTCTATTAAACAATTGCTTTGAGTTAGATCTGAGTTTTAGCATAGCTTTCCATGTGCTAGAAGAATTAGGATCGGCTGCCATTGACCAAAAATGAGCTTTTCTACAATATTTATTGTGAATCCATCTACTCCATAAAGAAGTGTTAGATAGGAAATTCCACAATAATTTTATACATGCAACCTTTTTCAAGTTTGAGAAGTTTTTTAAACCAATTCCCCCTTCATTCTTTGGTTTACATAGAACAGACCAAGCAACCTTATGAGCAGTTCCTCCCCAGAAAAAATCAGCACAAAGAGACTGCAATTTATCCAATGTGTATTCTGGTATTTGATAAATAAACAGCCAGTATAGGATAATTGGAGTAATCACTGAGTTAATTAATTCTGCTCGACCTGCAAAACTTAACAATCTTGTCTCCCAACCTTGAATTTTGCTTTGAACTCTTTGAATTAAGGAATTGCACTCAGAATAATGCAAGTAATTAGAAGAAAGTGGAACCCCTAAATATTTTACAGGCAATAGGCCTTGTTCAAAACCCAATATATTTAGTATTTCATTTCTATTCAGAGTAGAAATACTAAAATATATTTTAGTTTTAGCTACATTAACATTCAGGCCTGCATATTTATTTAGGTTTTGAAATATACCTTTCAAAGTAGTTGCATTAAGAATTGAAGATTTGCCAAACACCATTAGATCATCTGCATATAGGAGATGAGAAATCACTGGTTGAATTGTACTGGTTGGTTGGAAAGACCATTGAACTGTTGCCTCATCCATCATGAATGTAAAGTATTGCATACAGATAGCAAACAAATATGGAGATAAGGGGTCCCCCTGCCTGATTCCTCTTGTAGTTGTGATAAAACCCTTAGGTATTCCTTGTATCATAATAGAGAATGTTGCTGTTGACATGCACTCATATATCAATTTTATAAAATGATTAGGAAAATGCATTTTCCCCATCAAAAAACAGATCAGCTCCCTATTGACTTTGTCATATGCTTTTTGCAAATCAACTTTAACACTCATTTTTGGCATTCCAACTTTTTTAAAATCTCTCAATAGCTCATGAGCTAAAAGAATATTATCCCCAATATATCTGCCTTTTATAAAAGCACTCTGATTTTCAGACACCAGAAATGGGAGAAAAGGTTTAAGTCTATTACACAAAAAATTTGAAATTTTTTTGTAATAGACATTACAACAGGAAATTGGTCTGTAATGAGAAATTTCAGATGGTTTATCATTTTTTGGTACAAGTGTTATAAAAGTATGATTTAAAGCCTTGGGCAATTTTCCAGACTTGAATATATCTGAAACAGCTTCCAATAATTCAGATTTAATACTTTCCCAATGAACTTTAAAAAATTTAACACTCATACCATCAGGTCCAGGGCTGGATTCATCATGGATTGAGAAGACTGCTTCTTTAACTTCATCTAAGTCAACTTTTCTCAGTAAACTACTTTGGCCTTTATCATTTATGAAAGATATAGGTATGAAATGAGGAAAATCACTTGATTTAGGACCATTAAACAAAGAAGTATAATAATTGATGGCTGCTGATTCAATTTCACTAGCTTTAAACAACAGAGAACCATTAGAATCAATTAATGCTCTAATATGATTAAAATATCTTCTATTAGACATACGAGAATAGAAGAATTTTGAGTTTGTATCTCCTTGTTGCAACCAAGAAATCTTTGCTTGTTGTTTAAAGCTTCTGAAATATATATTTTGTAAATCCTGATATTCCTTCTTTGCTTGTAGATAATCATCATATACTTGCATATCCTCTGGATGAAGATCAACTTCAGTTTCAAGCATTGTCAACTTCTGTTCAGCTTGTTTCAGGTTTGAATTATTCTTTTCTCTAACTCTATTCCAGTTTTTCAACTCAGTTTTACAACTATTTAGCTTCTGTTGAAACTGGTAACTATGAAAACCCCATGCATTACAATTCATACCCTTTTGCACAGCTTCATTATATCCTGCATAACTATACCAATCATTTCTATATCTAAATGGATAACCCTTCACCTCTTGAGTAGGAATAAGATCTATAACAATAGGATTGTGATCACTGGATCTTTGATGAAGAGATAAAGCTTTCATGTTTAAAAATTGATTAAGACAGACATTATTCACCAGTATTTTATCTATATGAGTTGCTACTCCTCTTCTACGCCATGTATAATTAAATCCCAATGGTTTTACTTCAGATAGATCAGTTTGAAACAGGAATTTCTGAAATTCTCTCAATTGATAATAAGGAATAGGCAAACCCCTTTTTTATCATTTGGAGATAGAGCATTATTAAAATCCCCCATTAGAATCCAAGATTGAGAATATGAAATTGGGTCTCTAACCAAAGTATCCCAAATATTAACTCTGTCTGAAAATGAATTACTACCATAAACAACTGTAAAAACCATTTCAAACCCTCCTTTATTTTTTGCTTGTACTGTCAAATGTTGAGTAGACATAGAAAGAGTGAGAAGTTCCCAAACATTAGAATCCCAAATACACAAAATTCTTCCAGTGGCCATAGAAGAATTATTTGTCAAATACTTCCAATCTTTAGGCATTAGAGACACAAAAATCCTCAAGTTAGCTGCAGACAATTTATTTTCTACTAAACCAACCAGGGTTGATTTAGTATTTTTTAGGAGTGTGAATACATCTTTCATTCTAAAAGATGAATTCATACCCCTAACATTCCAGGTTAATATTGTCATTCAACTGAAGAAGTACTCCTTGTACTTCTTTTAGGAGGAGTAGGTACTTTTGGTTTAGGGCCTTGCAGATAATTCTCATTCTTTTCAATTAGCACAGAAGCATCAACTTGTTTTCCTTTATCCTGATTAATAACCTTATCAGATTCCTCAACTTGATCAGCAATATTGTTTAACATGTCTGGAATTATGTTTTCAGGGAGCTTTTCATTCAAGAAGTCAATATCATCATTGTTTTCAGAGGAAGGGTGAATTGCATTGTTAGTTTCAGATGATTGTGGGTCTACACCTTGCTTTCCTTGCACTTCAGAAATTTCTTCATGTAATTCATCAGCATCAGGAGGTTTCCAAGAAGTATCAGGGACTTCAATATGATAATCCTCATTATGCCCAAATAATTTGCACTGATTACACTTCTGAGGTAAAAATTCATACTCAACTGGTATTGAAATTTTTTTTCCATTATGAAGTTGTGTTGGAATTTCAGTTTTCAGATCTGTGTCAATGTCAATTAATAAAAGAACTCTAGCATATTTTGAGTACTTTTTATCTGCTGTATTAGAATCAATCAGAAGAGGTTTTGAAATGTAGCTTGACAACATTTGAATTGCATTTTTTGTCCAAATCTCAAATGGTAAATCAACTAAACGAATCCAGATCTGAACCATATTATACTGTTTTCCAGTAAAATCAAATCCAGGATACCAGATCTCAACATATAAGAGCTTTCCAAAGTAGGAATATGTTGAACACTCTTTAATACGATCAAAATCCTCTTTGGATTCAAATTGAACAATAAAATTGTAACTAGAAGATACATGAGTGTTGAAATTACCTATGGGCTTCCATACCTTTGAAATGTAATCCTTCAGTTTAGCTGTTGATAATCTGAAATAAACTGGAATTAATGCCAATGTATTGATCCAAGACGCCTCTGATTCATTATATATGTTTTCAGGAATGAAGATGCAATCAGATCTAGGAGGAACATAATCGAGTTGTCTGTTTTTCAGATCTGAAACCAGATTTGGATTAAGTGAAGAAGCCATCGCAGAGTTAGATTGGAAATTTTTGTTGCTCAAATTGATGGATTAATGTTTGTAATTGTATGTAGATGATGATTCGCTTTGTTTTTGTCCGCCATTATTGATGAAAAGTGATGAAAAGTTTTTTTATATATATTCTACAAGATGTCTTTAATTACCTAACTTTATTATTTCTACTGGTTATGTACACCACTAGGTGTTTTTAATTACATAAACTTATCAGGCTAAGTTTGCAGGCCTATATGTAAATGTTACCCACCTCCTCGGATTTGCTTAGCCCACCCACTGTCCTACCAATTTTACTTAACCCCAGCTTTGGTTCATATTCATACAATCCCTATGGATTAAATTAGGTTAAGTAGTCCAATTCATTACCACGTCCATTTATAGTTTATAATGGGCTAGACCTCCCATATTAGGCCTACAACTTATAGATGCTGGATATGCCGGTCGGGTCCGGGCATACTTTGTAACACCCCTCTCAAAAAGCTAACACAAATATCTTTTAGCACAGTGGTTAGTGTGTGGTGTTACTTTACGAGAGGTCGGGGGTTCGATACTCGTGGTTGCCACATTTGGTATCAGAGCCTATACCCAGCCGGAATTGTGTGTGTAATGATGCGGATGTCAGTCGGTGTGGCACTGATGCGGGTTACATGCACAACGCCTGGGTGGTGAGTGATATGAGCCAACGAGGACGTTGGGATCTTTAAGGGGGGTAGTCTGTAACACCCTTCTCGAAAAGCTAACACAAAGATCTTTTAGCACAGTGGTTAGTGTGTGGTGTTGCTTTACGGGAGGTCGGGGGTTCGATACTTGCGATTGTCACAGACTTCTTCCACAAGTTGGGCCTTACCTCGTGTCATAGCTCGTCTCATATTTGGGCACTTAGGCCTCTCACATTAGATTCAACATTAGTGGTTGTTGGATATGTCGGTCGGGTCCGGGCAGATTTCCACCACTAATGCAACCAAACCTCGTGTCATAAGTGCAATTACAATTTCTAATTGTAATCCTAGGCATTCATTATTAATCAACTAATTATACCTATGTCTTTATAGGTGCTCATTTCCATTTACCTAATTATATTCATGATGGATCATATGTCTAAATTCATATTATTCAAATTATGCCAATTCATATTTTACGTATGATCCCATTTGCGCCCAAATCATGTTTCTATACTTATGATCCAAATTAAGATCTTTAAACATAATTTGGTCGATGCCCCCGAACCCATATTTATTTATTCATTCAATTCTATGTTAACATGAATCTATATAATCATATACTTACTCCAATTATTCCCTATATATAATCGGGAAAAATTTACATGTAAACTTTTTAGCACTCCAACTAATCTAATATATGAATTTTTCCCATATGTTCAAGTTAACATTATAACATATAAACATTCCAACATTTCAACTGATTCAATATATGAATTATTCATATTAACAATTTGACATTATGTCATGCTAATCATTCCTACATGTCATTTACACCATTTTAATCATTATTAGCATATGTTCAGGCACCTTAACATGTCATATTCCAATTTGTCATAATGGGGAATGCTAAAGGGTAATATACCATTATCTAAAATAATATGGTTTAAATCCACTCAACTCGTAATCTTTCCAAATCCTGGATCTGGTCCAGATCTATTCTTCCATGATTTTCCCCCTAATTGAATTCAAAACCTAATAATCATGGATTTACTATTTTTACTAAAAGGGAAAAGGGAAAAGAAAGAGGAGGAAAAATTGAATGGATCAGATCTGGAACATTACCTTGCTTTCATGATTCAATAATCTTTTTTTATTAATGTTGATTCTCTCTTCCAGATCTAGATTCGTAATTTTCCTGGGCTAATATTTTAATTTTCAGAATAGATTTGAGAAGAGAGAGAGAGATAAAGTAAGGCAGAGCTCCAGCATAGCTTTAGAATTATGAGTTTTAGGGTTAGCTATAGGGCCTTATTTAAAGGTGCTCAAGACCTTATCGTACACGCAACGTTGAGTCAGCATTGAACCCAATTAAGAAAATAGTCCAGGTTCACAGACGAATCTAGCAGTATCTTATCATACACACAGTGCTGAGTCAACATTTGGTCCCGCAAGCTGTTTTGGCGCAGAGATTTGATTTTTGAATGTTTGAATATATTTAACTTTTACATTCACATGTAATCTTCTTATGCGTATACAATTCTTATAACGACCATTTTACGCGTATATATATACGCACAATTTTTGTTTTGTTTTCAAAATTGAAACGGTGTTGCACTGTTATTTGATTCTTGCTGTATTTCTTTGACTGCAGCCTTATCTTGAATTTTATCTGTTGTATACATATATTTCTACATATATATATATTCTCATATATATATACACACACACACACATATATTTTCTTTATTTCCTTATATGTATATTATTATCCTTTCAATTTTTGAATTTGTATACGTATATATATTTGTATGCTTAGTGGGCCCTATCTAAAACAAAGATAAAAATTATGTCCCTTTCGGGGTTCACCTCCGACCTCTATGTTGCAAATCCAATGCCTTAACCAACTGAGCTATAATGACTTTTGTTAATAAGTTTAGAAATAATGGTAGTCATTGTTCTCCTTCTTTTACCTTATTCTCATGTTTTGCTACAATACTTCATTTAAATGTATCTCTTTCACCTTAACTCAGTTTTTTGCAATCCATAGGTGCAAATTGACCAGAAAATCGCCATGAACGCAGTGACATTAATCCCGTGGCCAAATTCTTAAAGCTCTTCAAATTTTCCTTTTTTTAAAATATGCATTTTAATCGCATTGCATTTCTTCTTATTGCATGTAATTTATATCTTTTCTTCATTTCAATGTATGAACTTTTTTTTTGAGGCAAAAGGTAGTGAAACTCAACAGAGTTTCACGCCATATATAAATATACCATAGACATACATAGTATCAATTACAGCCCCAAAACATGCTTGCATCCAGCAATACTTATACAACAAAATACTACCAAACGCCCATCCAGCAAGACTTATACAACTAACCCAACCAAAGAACAACCACACTACACAAAACAACCAAAATACAATAGCAAACCCAACCATGCACAAGAACTATTGCAACCATCTGCTGTGCTCTCTATTGCCAAAGCAATCTTCAGGCAAATCAGCAAATTTCCAACACTCCACTCCTGCCCAAATATGAAAAAACTTTAGCACTTGAAAAGGAATAGAGTTAGATGATTTAGCAATGTTGTTAAAACATCTATTATTCCTCTCTCGCCACATAACCCAGCAAAAAGAAAAATTTATGTAGGCTAAAACATTAGAGTTGCAAGTATCCTAGAATGCATATTGATCACGAATAGCATCTCTCCATCGCAAATCAATGTCTAACTTCATCAACGCCTTACTCCAAACATAAAAAGCCACTTCACAATCACAAAAAAGATGTACATAATCCTCCACCAACTCTTCACAAAACAAACATTTCTCTTCAACATTTAAGTTCTTTCTTTTAAGCATACTTCTCGTGTTGAGTTTGCCATGCATTATCATCCACATATGTAACCTCACTTTCGCTAGAATTTTCTGATGCTTCCACATATTTTCAAAACCACACAATTTCCTCCTTGAAAAATTTAACAGCTTATAAAAACTATTAACTGAGAACTTTGATTTGCCACTCCATTCAACTACATCAACTTCATCATTCAAATTAACAAGCTCCAGTAACTTGAATAAAACAAACAGCCGCCTTAACGCTCTCCCTTCAATAATGCGATTAAAGCACAGTTTCCATTTAAAACCATCTAGCTCCTTATCATAGACATCAGCAACACAAGCTAGCTTATCATTCGAAATTTCAAACAAGCAATCAGATTCTGAGGCCAAAGCGATTGGCAGTATCCATCTATCCAACCAAAACGAACAACATCTCCCATTATTGATCTTGATATTAACATTAAATCTGAACACTTGAGAAGAGCTAAGAACACCCTTCCAAAAAGAAGAAGGACGAGTAACTTCTTCATGTAAAGAAAAAACTCCATTATAGTAAGTATTGGATACCCACTCACACCACAGAGCATTCTTTTGAGACAACATACTCCATAACCATTTGCATAATAAAGCACAATTCATTTCCTTCAAGTTTACCACTCCTAAACGCCCTTGAATTCTTGATTTACACACTTGATCCCAAGCAACTAAACATGCAGCAACACTTGAACCATTCTTTCCTGACCAAAGAAAGCTTCTTCTAATACTGTCAATTTTATTTAAAACCCATTGAGGAAATTTGTAGAAAGATAACCAATATAAAGGATTCACTGATAAAACTGAATTCACCAATATCAGCCGGCCTGCTTTTAATAATGAGTTAACCTTCCATTTCGACAATCTTGAATCCACTTTACTAATTAAAAAATACCAAATCATCCTTCAAGAGTTTACCTGGTCTAATGCATAACCCCAGGTAATTAATAGGAAATGAACCAGCCTTACAGTTTAACGTATTAGCAATATTATTAATCAACTCATCATGAACTCCCACAGCTATAACAGAGCTTTTATGGAAATTAATTCGAAGCCCATACAAGATTTCAAAAGCATAAAGAATGAATTTTAAAGTGGAAATGTACTTACTCTCCGAACTACTAAAGATTATAGTATCGTCTGCATAATGCAAAGAAGAGATGCCACCTGAAACGAAATCATTGCCAAAGCCCTTTAACAAATCATTCTCACAGCTTAATCTCAGAATTTGAGAAAACACATTAGTTGCCAGATCAAAAAGCAACGGAGACAATGGATCGCCTTGTCTTAACCCTCTTTTAGAACAAATCGTCTTACCTGCAATTCCATTAACAAAAATATTGGATTTGTTAGCTAAAAAGATGCTTTTAATACAAGAAATCCATTTAGACCCAAATCCTGTAGCCGTCAAAAGATCAACAATAAAACTCCAATCAACTGTGTCAAAAGCTTTTGCGAAATCAAGCTTCAATATGACATAAGGAATTGAATTATGAGAACAATAAGAAACCACTTCTTGCACCAAAGCAGCTCCCTCCAGGATGTATCTTCCTTTAATGAAAGCAGTTTGGGATCTGTCAATTAACTCATCCATCACCAATTTAAGTCGATTAGCCAACACCTTCGTAATCAACTTATAAGTGCAATTAAGCAAACTAATAGGTCTTAAATCAGAAGGAGAAGTACAACCTTCCTTCTTTGGAATAAGCACCACATTCGCATAGCTAATTTTTTTCTAAATCAATAGTGTCATCCTCCAAATCTCTGAAAAGCTTTAAAATATCTGCTTTCAACCAACTCCAATATTTCTTGAAGAAAAAATTGGGAAACCCATCAGGACCTGGAGCTTTCTCATTCGGCATGTGTTCCAAAGCATTAAGAATTTCCTCCTCAGAAAAATTATTATCAAGAGTAGATAAATCTGTATTATTTGGATACAAAAGATTCCATTGAGCATCAATTCTCTTCTCATTGCAGGCACCAAAAATCTCTTTATAATATTCAGTGAAAATCTTGTTTAACTCCTCCTGACTACTAACTTCAACACCATTCTGCTCAATGCTACAAATCATATTAGATCTTCTTCTTCCATTAGCAATTCGATGAAAGTAACCAGTATTTTTATCACCCTCCTTCACCCACTGATTCCTTATATTTCAACAGACCACTCTCCCAAGAATTCAAAGAACGTTCCTCTACCATAATATTTAAATTCAGAATTTCGTTCTCTAACTCTTCCTTTTTCTTTTTGATAGATCCAAAAACTTCTTTATTCCACTTCTTTAAAGAACTCTCAACAGATTCAGCTTTTTACTAACAGAACCAGCAGCATTCTCTGAACTAGGCAATTCAGACCATTTTGACATTAAAAGATTGTCAAAGCCTTCTTCCAGACACCACATTTTCTCAAATCTGAACATAGATCTTCTCTTTTCACCATCCTCAGAATCAAGAATTATTGGACAGTGATTAGAAATTAGCGAAACATGACCTCTTTGAGAAGACAGAGGATGAAGATCTTCAAAAACATGATTAATAAAAAACCTGTCAAGCTTCACAAGAGTTGGATCATCTCTACCACTGCTCCATGTAAATTTTCTATTAGAAAGAGGCAAATCAATCAAGTTGCAATTGCGCACAAAGTCACCAAACTCTTCCATATCTTCCCCATAATTCTCCATTCTTCTGTTTCTCTCAAAATGAAAACGAGTAACATTAAAGTCACCACCAACCAGCCAAGGACCTTGAACAACAGCTTCAAAAGACATACATTCACTCCATAAAAGCTTTCTCTCGTCTCTAGTATGTGGACCATATACATTTGAGAAGAAATAAGTCACCCCCGAACTCTTCAAACAGAGAGCTACATGCAAACAATGAACTCCTTTGCATTCAAGCTTGAGCTCCCATCTGTTACTATTCCAACCCACAAGCAAGCCACCGGCACTTCCATTTGCCTTCAAAAAACTCCAACCATCCAAGTTAACGCCTCCCACAGACACAAAACGAAAATTATCACAGCATGCAATTTTAGATTCTTGCAAAAAAAAAACAATATCAGGGTTAAGAGAAGCAAGTAAATTCTTAACGCTAAGGCATTTTTTGGGTTTGCCTAAACCACGAACATTCCAAGTAACTATAATAATTTAATCGAATTAACTCTCTCCAAATCTTTTTTTCTAAGGTCTGCAATATCATTCTCAATATCTTTAAAAGCAAAACCAGACTTAACAGCAAGTTCATACAATTGATCATTAGATAAAGTATTTAGAACAACAGGTAAGAAAACACTACCTTCCGCTGGATGATCAATGTTGATGTTTCTCCTTGCACTTCGCCTAATCAAAGTGATCCCAGATGAACTAGCAACTTCCTTCCCTTTCCTGGACCTTATTTGAGAATCAACAACTTCAGACTGTCCAACATTGTCACTAGGCTCAGAAACCTCCACCTCCATAGTCTTCTCCACATGTTCCATGTCAACAACAGAGACACCAGAGTCTTGAAAAACAGTCTCCTCAATATGAACATTAATACTACCATCACCGTACTCCTGTCCATTTTCTGAATGATTCTCCTCATTGTCATTTAAATCAGAAAGTATAGAGAAAGGATTTGAGGAAGACACACCCACATTACCAGAAGCCTCTGATTTCTTCAGATTGTGCTTCGGCTTCCATACTTTCAACAAACCATCCCTATCCTTACGAAATACCCAGTTATAGAAATCAGAAGGTACAGAAGCACCATTAACATCCCCCAAGAATCTTTCAACTTCAATTTCATGATATGAGCTCCTCGTGAACAACCTAATTAAAGAAGGAATAGCAACTGGGGACAGAACTGCCACTTCTACACGAAGATAGGTAAAATCTGCAGTGTCCCAAGCATCTTCTTGCAAATTAATAACTCTCCCAATTTTAGACAAAATAATCTTCATCGTTCTGAGATTCCTAAAAATCAGAGGAAGGTTTTTCAGAGTGATCCACAATGTAACCTCCGCTTTCGGTCGAGAAGACCCAAAATTCAAGCTCCAAGGCCTAACATGCAGAGTCCCCCGTTCATTCAAGATAGTGTAAAAATCGCCATCAAAGAAATTCTTGGGAAACTTAGCAAGAAAGACATTCCCATACTTCTTCACCTTCCACTGCCAAGCATGCAAGCACTTAAACTCCTTCTTCAGCGCCTGCTCAATATGTAAAATCAAAAAATCCCCCAAGACAATCGAAATAGTAGCCCAAGAACCAAATCTTTGAATATCTTCATCAAAAACGAAAGGAAAAAGATTGATTTCGTTACCAGTCGCCATATTTCTAAAGTTTCTCTTCTCCGTATTTCCAAAGCTGTTTGAATTTGAACTAAGAACACACTGGAACCCCTTATGTCCTGTGTTCTTGCATTTGAAACACACGATCGGATTACGACAATCCTTAATCCAATGGCCAGAATTGCCACAACGAAAACATTTTTTGTGCGATTTAACATCACTAAGAATTTCAGAATATGAAGAGGCTTTGCGTGCAGTATATGATGAAGTTTTTAACTCGATTTTCGAATTCAGATTTAATAATACTTCTTTGAAAGAGGGCACGTGAAATTTAGATGATGTATTTTGTGAACCACACGCTAAATTCTGATCCGGTTGTATAAAAGAGGAAGCAGCTTTCATCCAATTCTTGATGCCATTAAAGAACGTTTGAGAGGAGGAAGCGGACGCCATTTTTTTCCCTTGTATTTACAATTTGAAACTAAGTGCGAATTACTATCATATTTCGATGTATGAACTTATTACATGCAATTATATTATCATATTTTATTTTATTGTCATAAAATGCGGGGAGTTACAGGGATCATATGAACGAAGGCTACACAATGAAACTAGTTCGGAGTGATTTGGAGCTCACTGAAATTTGTGGTGAATTAAAACGCCAGATTGAACTATCAGAAATTCATCGTTATTCAATGATTAACTGCCAATGTGAGCAAAATCACTAACTCTGTCCAGTTTTATAATATTATAAACATATTTAAGAATTGTTAAATGATGATCGAATGATGTGTGATGGTTGTAATAACCCGGAAATTCTGAACCAGTTTAAAATTTTTATTTTGGCAATTTTAGCGAATTTTGAATATTTAAAATGAATTATTTTAAATAAAATCGACGAGAAATTTATTTTGAATAAAATAGAACGTATATATTATATACGTCGTTGTTAGAATATAAATAATTATTTATAATTATTAATAGGAATCTAAAATGGTGCGGTAGTTCGATAATTCGATTTCAAACTTCAATTGAATGTATCGGGTGCAAAACAATCCGGATTTTAGTGAAACCAAAAACATTAGGATCTAATAGATGATATCTTTCCAACGAATCCGAAAAATCAAAATTTCATAGCGGGAATCAAAAGATATGTCCAGTTGAAAATTCCGAATAGTCGCTATGGAATTCAGGCCCTTAAAAATGGGAATTTTGCAAACGACCTCGGATTTCGACGAAACCACTTTTGTTGGATCCGCAGCGTCAAGTTATTGCTAGATTCCAAATTTTATAATTTTCTGAATCAATATGTGAGCGTGGCAAGGGAAAACGCGTTTGACCGGTTTCAGTTGATTTTAATCGACTAGAAAATGGCCATTTTTCCAACGGTCTCAGAATTCGACGAAACTAGTTTTGATAGGACCGTATCGTCAATACAAAGCTAGAAAATATTTTTCTAGAATTTTTAAAGTTCGTATGTGACCCCGATAATTTGAAATGTGCGTTTAAATTGAATATATAAAGAACTATACTTTAAATTCAACGGAAACTGATTGTAACAGCCGAATCAGCTTACGATACATATCCCATTGTGCTCGGAATGGGGGTGAAACGCTATGGACGACAGGCGGTGGGCCTCGTTTTGAGGTCGTATAAAAAAGTCCGTTTTTCTAAAATAAATTAATATATATAATTCATTTTTTTTTTTTGCATATACCCCCCCCCCTTATTTTCTCGTTTTCATTAATTCGAGAAAGGAAAAAAAAACAATGAGGGCGGAGCCCTAAATCGCTCGCCACCGCCGTGCTGGCCAGCCGCCGCCGGCCTCCAGGCGACCCCCTCCTCCATCGCCTTCCCTCCACACCTCCTCCACCGACCTCGAGACCAACCCACCTCCCCCTTTTCGAGCGCGTCCAGACCCCGTTGCCCTGCCCGCCACCACCGCAGCCGCCAGAGGATGGCGCACCCCTCTCCCTCCCCTCCTCCAAGCAACGTCGACCCCCTTCCCTCATGACCCCCACTCGGTTTTAACTGTAAGTTTTTATACGTTATTTTTAATTCGTTTTTTTTATATATAATTATTGTTAATTATTATGTAACTGATTTTATAAATCAAATAAAACAAAAAAAAATCGATTTTCTTTTAGCATAGGAAAGAAAAATTCAGATATATTTATATAATAGCTATTTAAAAATAGGATTTTTATATTTTTAAAGTATTAAAAATATGATTTTTATATTTTTAAAGTATTAAAAATATAATCTTTACTATATAGAAGATGTAAAAATATAGTCTTTACTATATAGACGATGGAAAAAAATCTGATTTTTGTTTATGTAGAGGATTAAAAATATAATTTTTGCATAATAAGAATATTAAAAATATCATCTTTAATAGGTAGCAAAATAAAAATGTGATTTTTATAGTGATGAAATAGAAAAGACGATATTTTGAGATGAGTGGTGAAGTAAAAATATGATTTTTACTTCGAGGAAAATATAGATTTTTGCAACAAGGAAGTTATAATTTTTATTATCCATAACGAGTTATAAAGATTTGATTTTGAAAGTAAAAAGAAGAAAGGCGAAATCTTTATTTTTAGAAAGGCGAAATCTTTATTTTTATAAAGGCGAAATCTTTATTTTTAGAAAGGCGAAATCTTTATTTTTAGAAAGGCGAAATCTTTATTTTAAAAAAAAAGGCGAGATTATTTATTTTTGAAAAGGCAAAATCTTTATATGAAGAATGGCGTGATAAAAATATAATCTTTACTATATGACATCGTAGTAAAAATTCGATTTTTATATATTGGATAGCAAGGTAAAAATTCCATTTTTATATATTGAATAGCGAAGTGAAAATTCGACTTTTAATTGTATGAAGCGATTATGAAAATATGATTTTTGAATTGAAAGTGAACAAATAAAAATGTGATTTTTATTTTAAAGACATCAAAATATAAAAATGTGTGATTTTTACATATGTAGTGGCTACGGGCAACGAAGATGACAAAAAGGCGAGAACAACGAAGGTTTCTGCAAAAGAAGAGCCGTGAAGTTAGGATAGCTTTCGGTGAGAACTTCTCACTCTTCAATTTCTTTTCTAGTTATATATATATATATATATATATACTAGGATGCAGACGGTGCTTAGTAGCACCCGACACAATCGTCCACAGACCATGGACTTGTTTGTTTGATTACATAAATTAGTTAGATTATTTGATTGGATTGAATTGTTTGGTGAAATGAAATTGATTTGATTGATGTGTGAATGGCGTGGGCCTTCACTAGACCGGGGATAAGGCTAGGCCTTGTCCCGTTTCTAGTATCGTGCCGTTATGCCGCCGAAATTTTCTAAAATAAGTTAGAAAAATAGAAATATCATTTTATTGAATAAATGAATTGAATAGAAATTCATATGTTAAAATAAAATGTTTTATCGTTAAAAATATAATTTTTAACGTGAATATGAATATAGTAAATGTGAATAAATAAATATTCATTTACAAACTGGACGGTTTGTTTATGTACACCTATTTGAAGGACATTGATTGGGTCGATAAATTTTACACATCGCCCAACTACACGAATAAAATATGCGTTTGATTGTTTGAAACCCCACATGGGTGTTGGGATGAAATATGAAGTCCACACATCCTGATTGATTAAATATGTCGATCGATAGATTGACAGGCTGTATAAGCGTTAGATATCTATATTTGATGCTTATACAGTGTAGTGCACTTTGGTTGATGGTTGATTATTTTTCAATGCTATTATATACATGTGTTGTATGAAAATCCATATAATTAAATTTATATGGTGATTGATTGGGCCTCATTCCCATTTAGAAAATAAAGATCAATATAATATAAAGGTTCATGTGTTGACTGTACTCATCCGTTGAGATTAGTCATGTGTTGAACGAAATATTTTAATAATAAAATTTACATCTTTATCAATATAATATAAAGGTTCATGTGTTGACTGTACTCATCCGTTGAGATTAGTCATGTGTTGAACGAAATATTTTAATAATAAAATTTACATCTTTATCAATATAATATAAAGGTTCATGTGTTGACTGTACTCATCCGTTGAGATTAGTCATGTGTTGAACGAAATATTTTAATAATAAAATTTACATCTTTATCAATATAATATAAAGGTTCATGTGTTGACTGTACTCATCCGTTGAGATTAGTCATGTGTTGAACGAAATATTTTAGTAATAAAATTTACATCTTTATCAATATAAAATAAAGGTTCATGTGTTGACAGTACTCATCCGTTGAGATTAGTCATGTGTTGAACGAAATATTTTAATAATAAAATTTACATCTTTATCATATATAGAATTAGAAATCAACTGGAAAATAGATGAGATGAGTGGTCTCCTGGATATTGATCTGATGTTGGTTTCGGCCTTCGGGGTTAATATTCAGGGAATTGTTCTCTTACTAATTTACAGTTGGAGTCTAATTTTATATCAAACGATAGATACCTTAATTTTTATAAAATAATTTAACGAAATAGTCACACGTGGACAGTACTCATTCGTTGAGATTAGTCGTGTGTTGACAAAATTAAATATTCATTTGTTGAAAATAGAAATATTTGAAATAGAAATATTTGAAACAGAACATTTGAAATAGAAATATATGAAGCCGTGTTGATTAGATTGACGCCATTTTGATGTAAACGATACTTATATCGATTTTATTCATTTTAAAATGAATATCGAAAAGTGACTTCGAAATCGAATATTTTGAAATGAATTGAATATATAACGATTTCGAAATGAATTGAATATATAACGATTTCGAAATGAATTGAGTATATAACGATTTCGAAATGAATTGAATATATAACGATTTCGAAATGAATTGAATATATAACGATTTCGAAATGGATTGAATAGAAAACTAATTTGAATTGAATCGAATAGAAAACTAATTTGAATTGAATCGATTAGAAAACCAATTTGAATTGAACCGAATAGAAAACGACTTTGAAATTGAACTGAATTGAAAACGAATTCAAATTGAATCAAAAGCAAATTGAAATGAATTCAAATTGAATTGAAATTTGAATTGAATAGAAAAGAATTTTAAAACGAATCTATAAGGGAAAATTCAATTTAGATTCGAATTGAATTGGAAGTTGAAATGAATTTAAAAACTATTTATAAAATTCATTTTAAATAGAAATCGATGAAATATATATAATATATATAATATATATAATATAATGGCCTGAATAGAACGCGCCGCGCCGCTGCAGTTCATAAATTTCGACCATTTATTTCAAACGGATATTACGGGAGATCCGACCGTCGGATTCTCCTAAAACCGGAACCGTTGGGTTCGTATCGAAAAGAGCTTTCTAACGAATATTAGAAATTCAAAATCTAACGGTTGGATTTGGAGATACGTCCAAATCAAATTTGAAAAAGGTCGCTGTAAGTGCAGTTCGATGGCCATTGTTGGAAATCGATTGTACGGGCCTTAATAAAATTATTAAAAATAGTAATAATTTGTATAGAATCATAAGAAATGATTTGGGAAAAATTGGGGTGAAAAACTCCATATTTGAAAAGATAAAAATGGATTTTTATCGAAATGAACTAGTTTTGAACTAAATTTAAAACCCAATTGTTTTTAAATAAATAAATTAGATTTAAAAAGGGGTTTTAAATAATCGGGATTTCTAATATATTTGATTGGATTTGAAATGGGTTTATCGTGAACGGTGTTTTAAATAACACTAGTTCTTTAACCCTATAATAAATAGAATGTGATTTGGGTTTGTCGTGAACTGTGTTTTAAATAACACCTAGTTCTTTAACCCAGTAAAAGGAATTTTAACGAATCTGTAATCAGATTGAAATGTGAATATATAATCTAAATTATCAAATTTAGAAATGAGCGAGAACGGAGTATTACCAGTTTTGCTCCAAAGCGATAGTTAAATCTTTAATTAGATTTGAACGTGAAATGGTAATTAATTTTACTGATAACACCGTGGTGTTAGATATGGAGTATTTCCAGTTTTGCTTCATGGGATGAATAAGTTGGGATTGGGAAATAAAATAAAATAAATAATTACTTCGGTGTGGTTCGCTAATCTCGACTAGTTTAGAAAAACCATAATTTGGTTTGAAACGACATCCAAAGGAAGATTACAGGATAAATTTTAGAGAATTTATCTTGGATAAATTTAATGGGAACCTTTCCCTAAGAATGTGGAATTTAGAAACTAGCTGTAGGTTGGCTAAGAAGAATGGTTTCCTGGGTATTGATCTGATGTTGGTTTCGGCCTTCGGCGTTAATGTTTGGGAAATTGTTCTCTTGCTAATTTGCGGTTAGTGACTAATGAATTGGAATGAGGTGTATGTTGTGTTTGTGTAACATTTGTTTTCAATATACGCGGGTTGTTCGGAAAGACCGGGTTTACACCCATTCTGAGTAACCGATTCGACGATATTTCGAAGATGAAGACGGTGGTCGAAGACTGGAAGTCTTCACATCGTTTGGGAAATTACTGACGATCCTGATTGGGCTGTACACCCAAGAGGATGGAAATAGTTGGTGGTCGTCCAGACGTACCTGGAGATGGATGGATATGCGAGGAAAGTGCCTCCGGTTTCGTTCAGACCCAGAACGGACTTGTAAATGGATTGTGTGTCTGACATTGGATTTTATTCTGTGTTGATTGATTTCTATTAAATATACATCTGTTTGGCGGCGGAGAATTTATTCTTTTGCTTAACGCCCTTCTCTGAGACGTACGAGCTCAGAGGTTGTATATCGATGGACATCAGTCGCATGGCATGAATTGCCTGTGTGGCACACTAAGATGCAACGATCAAGGCTTTTGTTGAAAAGCATAGTCTTGTGGTTGATGATCAAAGCACGGCCTACATGGCAGCTTTGTGTATAACGTGAATTCGCGAGCCTCACACCTCGGTATGAGTTAAAAACGGGATACGGACTGTAGGGAGAGCACGACGTTTCTTTCTAGCTTTGGTGGTGTCAGTGACTTACCAGCCCTGACATTTATATATTTTTCACCTTTGTGGTTGTTGGATGAGGCGCCTCGATTTTAGGTCTGTAAGGACCGGGAAACGTGTGATCAGGAATAACTAATCCTCTAACGTAAGTGAGGACCGGCCCTGAAGATCCAGGGGTTGCCCAGAGTGCGTAGCCCTGGGACATTTGCTAGAGTGTCTCGAACGCGGAGAGGAGCTTGCCCCTTGCCTCGACTCATGACGGAAATCCAATTTCCAATACGTGTATTGCGGGTTTAATTGTAGAACTAGTACGGAGACATGATATATGGTACCCATGCCGCCTATGATTTATATTTATGATTGAAATTGTTTTGACACTATACACTTATTATAGTATCAAATGATTTGTTTTAAACGTACCAAGCATGTTTGGCTATTATAAGAGAAAACCCTATCCTCCAGCTTGCGTTGCATTGTGTGATGGGACCTGGGTCTTATAATAGCTTCATTTTTCGAAAAAGCATTGCGTTGTTTATTGATATGCACTGGTATTCTTGGGAGGAAACCCGTTCCGTGTTATACGGCGTGGTCCCTTGAATTACTCTCTTTTAAAGTAAAGTTTTAAATAACTGTTTTAGTTCTCACACCAGTCACATGACTGACCTGGAGTTTATTGTTTTAACCTAAACTCTAGGTGCCCCTATTTTCCGTACGGGCAGCTAGTAGTTTTGGTTTTGCAGATTTATATTCACATGATCCTGGTTTACAGCTGGAATGATATCCGGAAAGCTCTGTATCCGTATATCACCTTCAGTTGTGCTTTGTATTATTTTTCCGCTGCTATGTAATTTATTGTAATCTCTGATATTTATCGAATGTAATTTATTCATTTATACTCTGTATATTCTTGTATCTGATGGAATTGTTGTAATAGCAATGAAATGTTCTTCCGTCTGCGTTCTATTTTGTCCTGTTCTCAAACGATCAGGGGTTTCGAACGGTCTAAATCGGTTTAACAACTGATTCGGATCGAGCGAAATTCCCGGCCGTCACATTTGGTATCAGAGCTTTGGTTTATAGAGCTCGATAACAAGACACATTAGAACCATACGAAAGAATTCATCAGATATTGGATTAGTAATATCCAATTAGAATGACTCGTTAGAGATGGGATCAGAAGTATCCTAGAACGAGTGTGAAGAGTATATTTTTCAAATGAAAACAATTTTGTTTTGAAAATTTAAATCAATTCTACGTATTTGATTATTTTTTTATTTTGAATATGGACAGTCGAGTCTATAAAGATTTTGCATATACGCGTCATGAACGTATATTCGAAGTTTTAATATATTGGATAGATATAGAATCACGCTCTAGTGGCCCGACGATGATTCTGATGATTGACTAGTCGTCATTAGTATTCATGTTCGAGTAACGAAGGTGTGATATCGATATATTTCCATTAGACTGGTGTGAGAACCAAAACTTATATATATAGTTAGAACACATTGTTGTGAATTGGCATCAAAAACATGATTTTTTGTATATGTATCAAAATTATGAATTTGAAAACTCTAATCCACTAATTGATTGATGTTTGTGTTGTTTGTTTATTTGTTTGCTAATTTTTGAACCATTTATGCCTAATTGAACCAAATATTGAACTGTATTGAAAATTGGTCGCATTTGCTTGCATATACATATACTTACATTGAACAGGTCATAGCAAGGAGGCTAGAGCAGAGAATAAAATTTGTTTGCCCGACAAATAGGTACATGTTTATTACATAATTTACTGTTTTGTTTGGGTGATGATGATTTTATGAGCCTATTGGCTAGCCGCTTGGCTTTTTCTTTTTCTTTTTGAGATTAGAAGGACCGGGGAAGCTATTTGAAATTCCCCGATGCTCCCGGTGCAGGGGAGGTTAAGGCGAAATTTTTCGAAAATTTAGGGTGTTAGCCAAATTTTTGAAAATTTGAAAATTCTCAGAAACTGAAAAGTTGGAGAATGGAAGCCAGATCGAATGTAGAGCTGAATAATCAAACCACTTTCGGCTTTGTTCCTTTTCGGGGACGAAAAGTTTTAAGTGGGGGAGATTGTAATAACCCAGAAATTCTGAACCAGTTTAAAATTTTTATTTTGGCAATTTTAGCGAATTTTGAATATTTAAAATGAATTATTTTAAATAAAATCGACGAGAAATTTATTTTGAATATAATAGAACGTATATATTATATACGTCGTTGTTAGAATATAAATAATTATTTATAATTATTAATAGGAATTAAAAATGGCGCGGTAGTTCGATAATTCGATTTCAAACTTCAATTGAATGTACCGGGTGCAAAACAATCGGATTTTAGTGAAACCAAAAACATTAGGATCTAATAGATGATATCTTTCCAACGAATCCGAAAAATCAAAATTTCATAGCGGGAATCAAAAGATATGTCCAGTTGAAAATTCCGAATAGTCGCTATGGAATTCAGGCCCTTAAAAATGGGAATTTTGCAAACGACCTCGGATTTCGACGAAACCACTTTTGTTGGATCCGCAGCGTCAAGTTATTGCTAGATTCCAAATTTCATAATTTTCTGAATCAATATGTGAGCGTGGCAAGGGAAAACGCGTTTGACCAGTTTCAGTTGATTTTAATCGACTGGAAAATGGCCATTTTTCCAACGGTCTCAGAATTCGACGAAACTAGTTTTGATAGGACCGTATCGTCAATACGAAGCTAGAAAATATTTTTCTAGAATTTTTAAAGTTCGTATGTGACCCGATAATTTGAAATGTGCGTTTAAATTGAATATATAAAGAACTATACTTTAAATTCAACGGAAACTGATTGTAACAGCCGAATCAGCTTACGATACATATCCCATTGTGCTCGGAATGGGGGTGAAACGCTATGGACGATAGGCGGTGGGCCTCGTTTTGAGGTCGTATAAAAAAGTCCGTTTTTCTAAAATAAATTAATATATATAATTCATTTTTTTTTGCATATACCCCCCCTTATTTTCTCGTTTTCATTAATTCGGGAAAGGAAAAAAAAAACGATGAGGGCAGAGCCCTAAATCGCTCGCCACCGCCGTGCTGGCCAGCCGCCGCCGGCCTCCAGGCGACCCCCTCCTCCATCGCCTTCCCTCCACACCTCCTCCACCGACCTCGAGACCAACCCACCTCCCCCTTTTCGAGCGCGTCCAGACCCCGTTGCCCTGCCCGCCACCACCGCAGCCGCCCGAGGATGGCGCACCCCTCTCCCTCCCCTCCTCCAAGCAACGTCGACCCCCTTCCCTCATGACCCCCACTCGGTTTTAACTGTAAGTTTTTATACGTTATTTTTAATTCGTTTTTTATATATAATTATTGTTAATTATTATGTAACTGATTTTATAAATCAAATAAAACAAAAAAAAATCGATTTTCTTTTAGCATAGGAAAGAAAAATTCAGATATATTTATATAATAGCTATTTAAAAATATGTTTTTTATATTTTTAAAGTATTAAAACTATGATTTTTATATTATTAAAGTATTAAAAATATAATCTTTACTATATAGAAGATGTAAAAATATAGTCTTTACTATATAGACGATGGAAAAAAATCTGATTTTTGTTTATGTAGAGGATTAAAAATATAATTTTTGCATAATAAGAATATTAAAAATATCATCTTTAATAGGTAGCAAAATAAAAATGTGATTTTTATAGTGATGAAATAGAAAAGACGATATTTTGAGATGAGTGGTGAAGTAAAAATATGATTTTTACTTTGAGGAAAATATAGATTTTTGCAACAAGGAAGTTATAATTTTTATTATCCATAACGAGTTATAAAGATTTGATTTTGAAAGTAAAAAGAAGAAAGGCGAAATCTTTATTTTTAGAAAGGCGAAATCTTTATTTTTAGAAAGGCGAAATCTTTATTTTTATAAAGGCGAAATCTTTATTTTTAGAAAGGCGAAATCTTTATTTTTAGAAAGGCGAAATCTTTATTTTAAAAAAAAAGGCGAGATTATTTATTTTTGAAAAGGTAAAATCTTTATATGAAGAATGGCGTGATAAAAATATAATCTTTACTATATGACATCGTAGTAAAAATTCGATTTTTATATATTGGATAGCAAGGTAAAAATTCCATTTTTATATATTGAATAGCGAAGTGAAAATTCGATTTTTAAATGTATGAAGCGATTATGAAAATATGATTTTTGAATTGAAAGTGAACAAATAAAAATGTGATTTTTATTTTAAAGACATCAAAATATAAAAATGTGTGATTTTTACATATGTAGTGGCTACGGGCAACGAAGATGACAAAAAGGCGAGAACAACGAAGGTTTCTGCAAAAGAAGAGCCGTGAAGTTAGGATAGCTTTCGGTGAGAACTTCTCACTCTTCAATTTCTTTTCTAGTTATATATATATATATATATATATATACTAGGATGCAGACGGTGCTTAGTAGCACCCGACACAATCGTCCACAGACCATGGACTTGTTTGTTTGATTACATAAATTAGTTAGATTATTTGATTGGATTGAATTGTTTGGTGAAATGAAATTGATTTTATTGATGTGTGAATGGCGTGGGCCTTCACTAGACCGGGGATAAGGCTAGGCCTTGTCCCGTTTCTAGTATCGTGCCGTTATGCCGCCGAAATTTTCTAAAATAAGTTAGAAAAATAGAAATATCATTTTATTGAATAAATGAATTGAATAGAAATTCATATGTGAAAATAAAATGTTTTATCGTTAAAAATATAATTTTTAACGTGAATATGAATATAGTAAATGTGAATAAATAAATATTCATTTACAAACCAGACGGTTTGTTTATGTACACCTATTTGAAGGACATTGATTGGGTCGATAAATTTTACACATCGCCCAACTGCACGAATAAAATATGCGTTTGATTGTTTGAAACCCCACACGGGTGTTGGGATGAAATATGAAGTCCACTCATCCTAATTGATTAAATATGTCGATCGATAGATTGACAGGTTGTATAAGCGTTAGATATCTATATTTGATGCTTATACAGTGTAGTGCACTTTGGTTGATGGTTGATTATTTTTCAATGCTATTATATACATGTGTTGTATGAAAATCCATATAATTAAATTTATATGGTGATTGATTGGGCCTCATTCCCATTTAGAAAATAAAGATCAATATAATATAAAGGTTCATGTGTTGACTGTACTCATCCGTTGAGATTAGTCATGTGTTGAACGAAATATTTTAATAATAAAATTTACATCTTTATCAATATAATATAAAGGTTCATGTGTTGACTGTACTCATCCGTTGAGATTAGTCATGTGTTGAACGAAATATTTTAATAATAAAATTTACATCTTTATCAATATAATATAAAGGTTCATGTGTTGACTGTACTCATCCGTTGGGATTAGTCATGTGTTGAACGAAATATTTTAATAATAAAATTTACATCTTTATCAATATAATATAAAGGTTCATGTGTTGACTGTACTCATCCGTTGAGATTAGTCATGTGTTGAACGAAATATTTTAATAATAAAATTTACATCTTTATCAATATAATATAAAGGTTCATGTGTTGACTGTACTCATCCGTTGAGATTAGTCATGTGTTGAACGAAATATTTTAGTAATAAAATTTACATCTTTATCAATATAAAATAAAGGTTCATGTGTTGACAGTACTCATCCGTTGAGATTAGTCATGTGTTGAACGAAATATTTTAATAATAAAATTTACATCTTTATCATATATAGAATTAGAAATCAACTGGAAAATAGATGAGATGAGTGGTCTCCTGGATATTGATCTGATGTTGGTTTCGGCCTTCGGGGTTAATATTCAGGGAATTGTTCTCTTACTAATTTACAGTTGGAGTCTAATTTTATATCAAACGATAGATACCTTAATTTTTATAAAATAATTTAACGAAATAGTCACACGTGGACAGTACTCATTCGTTGAGATTAGTCGTGTGTTGACAAAATTAAATATTCATTTGTTGAAAATAGAAATATTTGAAATAGAAATATTTGAAACAGAACATTTGAAATAGAAATATATGAAGCCGTGTTGATTAGATTGACGCAATTTTGATGTAAACGATACTTATATCGATTTTATTCATTTTAAAATGAATATCGAAAAGTGACTTCGAAATCGAATATTTTGAAATGAATTGAATATATAACGATTTCGAAATGAATATATAACGATTTCGAAATGAATTGAATATATAACGATTTCGAAATGAATTGAATATATAACGATTTCGAAATGAATTGAATATATAACGATTTCGAAATGGATTGAATAGAAAACTAATTTGAATTGAATCGAATAGAAAACTAATTTGAATTGAATCGATTAGAAAACCAATTTGAATTGAACCGAATAGAAAACGACTTTGAAATTGAACTGAATTGAAAACGAATTCAAATTGAATCAAAAGCAAATTGAAATGAATTCAAATTGAATTGAAATTTGAATTGAATAGAAAAGAATTTTAAAACGAATCTATAAGGGAAAATTCAATTTAGATTCGAATTGAATTGGAAGTTGAAATGAATTTAAAAACTATTTATAAAATTCGTTTTAAATAGAAATCGATGAAATATATATTATATATATAATATATATAATATAATGGCCTGAATAGAACGCGCCGCGCCGCAGCAGTTCATAAATTTCGACCATTTATTTCAAACGGACATTACGGGAGATCCGACCGTCGGATTCTCCTAAAACCGGAACCGTTGGGTTCGTATCGAAAAGAGCTTTCTAACGAATATTAGAAATTCAAAATCTAACGGTTGGATTTGGAGATACGTCCAAATCAAATTTGAAAAAGGTCGCTGTAAGTGCAGTTCGATGGCCATTGTTGGAAATCGATTGTACGGGCCTTAATAAAATTATTAAAAATAGTAATAATTTGTATAAAATCATGAGAAATGATTTGGGAAAAATTGGGGTGAAAAACTCCATATTTGAAAAGATAAAAATGGATTTTTATCGAAATGAACTAGTTTTGAACTAAATTTAAAACCCAATTGTTTTTAAATAAATAAATTAGATTTAAAAAGGGGTTTTAAATAATCGGGATTTCTAATATATTTGATTGGATTTGAAATGGGTTTATCGTGAACGGTGTTTTAAATAACACTAGTTCTTTAACCCTATAATAAATAGAATGTGATTTGGGTTTGTCGTGAACTGTGTTTTAAATAACACCTAGTTCTTTAACCCAGTAAAAGGAATTTTAACGAATCTGTAATCAGATTGAAATGTGAATATATAATCTAAATTATCAAATTTAGAAATGAGCGAGAACGGAGTATTACCAGTTTTGCTCCAAAGCGATAGTTAAATCTTTAATTAGATTTGAACGTGAAATGGTAATTAATTTTACCGATAACACCGTGGTGTTAGATATGGAGTATTTCCAGTTTTGCTTCATGGGATGAATAAGTTGGGATTGGGAAATAAAATAAAATAAATAATTACTTCGGTGTGGTTCGCTAATCTCGACTAGTTTAGAAAAACCATAATTTGGTTTGAAACGACATCCAAAGGAAGATTACAGGATAAATTTTAGAGAATTTATCTTGGATAAATTTAATGGGAACCTTTCCCTAAGAATGTGGAATTTAGAAACTAGCTGTAGGTTGGCTAAGAAGAATGGTTTCCTGGGTATTGATCTGATGTTGGTTTCGGCCTTCGGGGTTAATGTTTGGGAAATTGTTCTCTTGCTAATTTGCAGTTAGTGACTAATGAATTGGAATGAGGCGTATGTTGTGTTTGTGTAACATTTGTTTTCAATATACGCGGGTTGTTCGGAAAGACCGGGTTTACACCCATTCTGAATAACCGATTCGACGATATGTCGAAGATGAAGACGGTGGTCGAAGACCGGAAGTCTTCACATCATTTGGGCAATTACTGACAATCCTGATTGGGCTGTACACCCAAGAGGATGGAAATAGTTGGTGGTCGTCCAGACATACCTGGAGATGGATGGATATGCGAGGAAAGTGCCTCCGGTTTCGTTCAGACCCAGAACGGACTTGTAAATGGATTGTGTGTCTGACATTGGATTTTATTCTGTGTTGATTGATTTCTATTAAATATACATCTGTTTGGCGGCGGAGAATTTATTCTTTTGCTTAACGCCCTTCTCTGAGACGTACAAGCTCAGAGGTTGTATATCGATGGACATCAGTCGCATGGCATGAATTGCCTGTGTGGCACACTAAGATGCAATGATCAAGGCTTTTGTTGAAAAGCAGAGTCTTGTGGTTGATGATCAAAGCACGGCCTACGTGGCAGCTTTGTGTATAACGTGAATTCGCGAGCCTCACACCTCGGTATGAGTTAAAAACGGGATACGGACTGCAGGGAGAGCACGACGTTTCTTTCTAGCTTTGGTGGTGTCAGTGACTTACCAGCCATGACATTTATATATTTTTCACCTTTGTGGTTTTTGGATGAGGCGCCTCGATTTTAGGTCTGTAAGGACCGGGAAACGTGTGTTCAGGAATAACTAATCCTCTAACGTAAGTGAGGACCGGCCCTGAAGATCCAGGGGTTGCCCAGAGTGCGTAGCCCTGGGACATTTGCTAAAGTGTCTCGAACGCGGAGAGGAGCTTGTCCCTTGCCTCAACTCATGACGGAAATCCAATTTCCAATACGTGTATTGCGGTTTTAATTGTAGAACTAGTACGGCGACATGATATATGGTACCCATGCCGCCTATGATTTATATTTATGATTGAAATTGTTTTGACACTATACACTTATTATAGTATCAAATGATTTGTTTTAAACGTACCAAGCATGTTTGGCTATTATAAGAGAAAACCCTATCCTCCGGCTTGCGTTGCATTATGTGATGGGACCTGGGTCTTATAAAAGCTTCATTTTTCGAAAAAGCATTGCGTTGTTTATTGATATGCACTGGTATTCTTGGGAGGAAACCCGTTCCGTGTTATACGGCGTGGTCCCTTGAATTACTCTCTTTTAAAGTAAAGTTTTAAATAACTGTTTTAGTTCTCACACCAGTCACATGACTGACCTGGAGTTTATTGTTTTAACCTAAACTCTGGGTGCCCCTATTTTCCGCACGGGCAGCTAGTAGTTTTGGTTTTGCATATTTGTATTCACAGGATCCTGGTTTACAGCTGGAATGATATCCGGAAAGCTCTGTATCCGTATATCACCTTCAGTTGTGCTTTGTATTATTTTTCCGCTGCTATGTAATTTATTGTAATCTCTGATATTTATCGAATGTAATTTATTCATTTATACTCTGTATATTCTTGTATCTGATGGAATTGTTGTAATAGCAATGAAATGTTCTTCCGTCTGCGTTCTATTTTGTCCTGTTCTCAAACGATCAGGGGTTTCGAACGGTCTAAATCGGTTTAACGACTGATTCGGATCGAGCGAAATTCCTGGCCGTCACAATGGTTGTTTGGATGAATTGCTAATAAAGTGGTTGAAATTATATGGTTTTTTTTTCATAAAGCCGACGGGGTTGAGTGGTCCCCTTCCACTTCATTGATATATTAAAATAAGATTACATAGTAACAAAGAGAGAACACTACAAAAGAAAACGAAGAAACGAGGTATATCAAAGCATACTAGGAGCTACAAAAAATATAAAATAAAGAAGGAGAAATAAAACTAGCCAAAAATTCCTGGATCATAAGTGAATTTTATGTATTTGTGGCCCTCCTGGATATCTTGCCAAACAAGCTGTTTCCATTGGCCAAAATTAATGTTGCGTTCTGGATCAAAAACACGCTTGCATCTTTCCTTCCATATGTCGCTGACAATTTTTTTCAAGACATAGTTAAAGATTCTTGCTCTGTAATTTTTTCCTCTAGCTTTCCTCCGGATATCATCCCAATTGAAACATGCACCGCCAGTTAACATGTTGCCATTGACTTGCGCTTGAGCATCAGACCACAATCTGTTAGTAACCGCACAATGAAGAATAGATGCTGTGGCGTCTCATTCTCAGTGTCGCAAAGAAAAGATATAGTTATATATATATATAAATTGTTCGTTAAATATTGATTCTATTTATATTGATATCTCATATTGAAATGAAATTGGCGTTATTTATGTTAATTAACATCTGTGAATGCAGTGAAACATGTTAAGAATGTTTTAATTCGAGAGTTGCGTAAGCAATGTTTTAATTGAAGTTACGAACTTTGTCTATTTCAATGTTAAGAATGTTGTTCTGCTAAGGTCTGGGAGGTAAATATACTCCAACTTGGTTGACTTCTGTGACATCCCACATTCCTTAACGTCACCCATATGATAATGCAGTAAGTTTGGTGAAGCGCAATAATAATGCAGGGACTAATTTCACAAGACAGAATATAAAATGCAGCGGAAAAACATTTATTATTTTTAAAAGCAACATCACATCGTTACATTTTCAAATACCAAAAACCATAGTCATAACTATTTGTCTCATGAAAACGTAAACCATTAGAGTGCAAAACCATAAAATCATATCCATCCTCATAACCCATAGCAATGACAGAGCAAAAATCAAAACAATACATTGAGTCAGAAGAAATCCAAGACAAGCTGAAAGAAAGAATCACGGTCACTACTGGAATCCACTACCCTGAGAACCTGAGGTGGAGGGGAAAGGAAGAGAGTTGAGAAGGAAAAACAAAATAAGTTACACATAAAGTCTGGCGAGTTTCAGTGATTTTCAGCATAAGCATAAGATCAGAAGTACCAAGACAAATAAATGGTACTTTATATGAAAATACAGTAAAATATACAAGTACGAAGCAAACAAGATAACAAGATAAGTTATTGATCAAGTAAGCTTCTCATTCATATCCCTAGAACAAGTTTCTGCACCAACTATCAAAATATCAGGATTATGTGTTACCCTAATTACTACCCAGCAATCAACTTCTTTACTACAAGAAATTTGCCCATTCATAGCATTCAAAAAATGTTGTGGTAGCCTTTAACAGCGTTTTGATGAACGCTGTCTACCGACAAGTTTTTATAGGTCATGAAAATATCACAATACATACCAAAACACTATAGAAAATTGACTTACTACAGCGTTTCAAATGGTATTGTTCTTATGTTTGTACAAGGTTTTATACTGTTTCAGAAATGTTGACATCTTCCCATTTCTACAGTATTTTTCCACGTATCACACCATTTCTGGAAGTTTACATGTTCTTTATTCTACAGTGTTTTTGTGCATCTATCACAGCATTTACATATTGTAGTATGAAAATATTCATGCACATACATATCACCAACATGTAAATATATATCAACCAACTAATATCAATAACATATTTGAATCAAATACAAAAGCCATCGTATAAACATATACCTGTTAATCATTTACATAAATTATGTGACATAGTATTCATACACAAAGACATCATCAATAAACCAAGTTTACATAATTTCAGTAAACAAAAATAACACCATAAACTAAATTTACACAATATCCGTCGAACAAAGTCATGGACTCACGATATCTATAGATACAACAAAATATCCATAAAACAAGTTTGTGACGAATACCAACAAAAGGAACAACTAAAAGTTATCGCTTTCTCCATAATCAGCTGTCACTGAAGTACAATTGCAATCCTTCTATAATCTTCTATCATTTTATATGCCATTGTTACAAAACTGTTATTATACCTGTGCATTAAATTTGAAACACGATCAAGGTACATACATTGTTGAAGAATAGCTACAATGCTCAAATTAAGTGACATACGATGTTGTTAATTTCAACGCTTTCCATTATTTCCAAGACCAAATATTACCAATGATTCAATCGTATTCTAGGTTTCTTGAAACTGGATGGGGTCAAGTAATCTGTTATGGCATGACTAAGACGTCTAGTTCCCAAACCATACGTCTGGAATTTCTCTTGGATCTGCACATGCTTGAAATCAACGTCTGGGCTCTAACCAGACGTCTGCATGGTTTCCTAAATGTCTGGAATACTTCTCCAAACATTTAGTTTGCACTTCGGGTTGCAAACCTGACTGAGATCGGACATTTGGAAGAGTATCTAGACGTCCGACTCCCTCCTCAGCCTCAAACTTCATAACAAAACTCCGCCATATATGGAAGACCATATACAGTTGAGACTGCTACTTTCTTTAAGCCAGAGAAACTCAAGGCTCAAAGTACATGTCTGAAACTTATTTGCAAAAGTGGAAGTAAATATAACAATAAATAGGTACCTCTCAATCCCGAGGACAAGTAAACCACAATTTCTGATATGTTGCATACAAGTTTTCGGTGACCTATATGAGAAAAAAGTAAACAATAAATAAAAAACAATGCACACATTTACTTATGTATATTAATCTATAATTCATGTTGCAATGCACCAACATGGTGCGTTTTCACATAGCAATGGTGAAAATGCACCACACAGTGGTGTCATTGCACCATTGCAGCAGTTGCACCATAGAGTGGTGCTGACACACTTGGTGCAGCAGCAACACCAATATGTGGTGCATCTCCACCGCTGCTGTGTGCAAATGCACCATATTGATGCACTGCACCACTAATACACCATGCACATGTATTTTCTTCGTAGACTGCAAAGTGATGGCGCCATAAATTAACAAGTAATACACTAACACTATCATGACTTGCAGTCATTTTAGCACACATGATTTACATGCAATCAACATTGGAAATCATAGGGTAAAAGCCCTTATGACTCTGGCCCGTTGAGCCTGCTATTGTAGACATAGCTGAAGAAGACAATATGAAAATTGTAAGGGTATTTGCTAGCAATGACTTGGACAATAAAATAAATGCAAGCCTTACACACAAATAAACAACAGAGCTATATATTTTTAACATTTCATCTACAAAACGTGGATGTTACCCTGAAGCAATCTGTATTACAATGTGTTAATCAGCTAATGTCTTGTGTTCTTCATTTCAGTTTTTCTTTTATGTAAAATGATAATTTGGATACATATCCGTAACGACCTGGCATTTTGCCCGTCTTAAGTCGGTAATTAAACCAACTCAAAACGATCAAAACGATGGAATGTTATTGGCTTACACGGTTTAAACAGAATCAATACAGAATCACATAGTACAAAAATTGCAGCGGAATAAAATTTCTGTATAAATATCAGAGTTATATGCAATATTTGCACAGCGTTAAAATATATAATGTATACATGAATTTTCGTCTGAATAAAAACTTACGTTTTTGTCGAGCTTAGCGCGCGCGAGTCTCTTCACGTCTCCACGTCATCTCCAGTTTACGAGCTGGTATCTTTAAACCTGGAACACTTAGGACCTGACCCGAGTGTGCCATGCAAAATACACAAAACACCCAAGTCAGGATTAAACTTATTTCAAGTCAATAAACTTTGATAAACAATAAATATAATTAGTTAATCCTGACAAATAAACAATTCGAGTATAATACCCATGACTGCACCGAACAACATACCAAATGTATCATAGAACATGCATGAAGCAACAAGAGGCTATGTGACATCGAAGCATGGTACATTGCATGGTTTAGCAACTTTAGCAATGTACACAATGGGCAACGGGTTTTGAACCGTGCAAGACTAAGGGGTACGCATTAAATGTTAACCAATGATAGGGTACGGACCTGAATATCTCATGCATGATTGGAAATGGGAAATTTCACGCATGAAGAAGGGACACAACTAAAGCAAAGGAAATTTTAGCAACTGGGTAAACATATATTGGTTTAACGACGACCAAAAAGGTCCATACGCACACACAGAGGAAGATATTCCCAAAAGGGAAAACAAAAAGAAGGATGCTTCTTGGAATACAATGCGCATTCAATTTAGAGTCTTCATAAGGCAAGTACATGCAGAATTATTCACAAAAGGAATGTACCATGCAAATACATGCAGAACTACAAAAGGGAAATTGGCACTTAAGTATATGCTATGGTGTATAATACTCGATTCCGATTATAGTATGTTCAGGGCCATGCATAAACATGTCGACATGCTCAATGGTGAGTGATGCATAACTTAGGAGAGTTTATACCGAAGGAAAGGAAACAAGGAAATATGTGGGATCTTTATACTAATGCAAACATGAGAAACTTCCGCCATATGGTACTAGTAAAAAAGGTACAGGCAAAAGGCTAACCATCCTTTATTCTTAACATAGTCCAAGAAAAGAAAGTATATAAGATACAAGTTTTTGTAGAGTGAGCAGTCAAACTAAACCCTGCATGAATATAAATATGTGTCCAAAAGTGAAACTGAATATGCAAACAAGGGAGCTCAGGTTAACAACAAATGGACCAGATATGGTGTGCCACTCAAATGGGATCGGCAGCTCATCATGATTTAATAGTGTTGAATACTCAAATTGAACTCTAAGACAAGCCGGTTATAAATGGCCCAAAACGAAATTTTCTACTTAAGTTTACCGTATACATCATGCATAAAGCGTCCATGGGAATGAGGAGCTGCGGCCTGATATGAGTGGGGATAAAAGGCTTTGTTACATATGCATGTATTTCAGAATAAAGAATGCATATGGATATTTATGTAGACATTATACTTGTAAGGTGTTATAGCTTGTGCTATATCAGTTGTTAAGATGCACCACATATGAAACTGTATAGTAAGCAGGTAGATAAGGCAAGCTCAAAATGAGCATAAGTACAACAGTTTGGGTTATGTGACAGCCAGAAAAAGGGGTGCAGGGAACCCATAAATGTACATGTTACTAGTTGTAACACCCCGTGTATTCTATAACAGTGAAATTCACAAATTATAGTATAATTAATTACAAATCAAATAATTAAGGGAAACGGGCTGTGCCATTGTGTTCGTCTCGGAAAAATACGTGAAATAGAGTCCGAGTTTTCGAAAATCGGAGTCCGTATGACCAAGTTATGGCCCGTCAAAGTTTTCAGAAAATTTCAAATTCAGAAAACAGCTCGAAGATTCGAATTTCAAACGCGCAGGGAGGCAGGGCGGGAAAGTTCCCGCCCAGGACAAGTCGACAGGGGTGTCGACTTGCCAGTCGACACCCCCCCCCGTGTCGACTGCCCAGTCGACACGGGTGTCGACTTGCAGGTCGGCCTGGCTGGCCTGGTCTGTGCTGGGTCCGAATTTCTGAGGCTTGCTTTGTCACGAGGGCTAGGTGTCAGCTCCTGATTGGTCTCTCTTTCGAATGAATGGATACGATTAACCCAAGCTACATCGAAGGTCCTAATCAATTCATAAACTCTATAAAAATGACCCTAGACTCTACCTAATCTATTCATTCAAAAATAAGAATGAGGCCATCATGCTGCTGAGGAACGACTAGGAGTAGCCACCAATTTGAGAGACAATTAGGAGACAAACTCTAAAGCATAAAGCAACTACAAGTTAAACTTAAACAAATCAAATCAACGCCTACATCAAAGGAATAGCATCTCCAAATCCAGAATTCAGATTCCTGAATTGAAGAATTCGTCACACGATTGTAAGTAGAGTACTATTCCGATGAGAATAAATAACTGTGTTTGATTTGTGTAAAATGAGAATTACACTTGATTTGTGGTGATAGTAATTCATATTTGTGCGTTGCTATGATTCTAATCGATTTGGAATGTTGTGATATAACGATTGGATATTCGCAAGTATGTAATTCATGAAAAAAACTACATGTTTGCGGTAGTTTATTTGAGATTCATGCAAGTATACGATTGGATATTCGCAAGTATGTAGTTCATGTTGAAGCTACATGTTTGTGGTTGTTTAATTGAGATTCATGCAAGTATGTGGTTTTGCTACTATGCCAACATAATATATATTTTTGTACAAAATCACTTTGTGTGTAATTGGATCAAATTTGGGGTATTATGATTCATATGAAATTATGTTGGAATTGGCATCATGATCTATGTATAAAACCATACTTTTGTATTAGAAACAAAAGTAAGCCTCTTTGTGAACTTATGTTGATTTTATGAATATGACTAGGCTATGTTTGGTATTATGCCTAATTGAAAAACATGTTAGGCCTATATTGTTAACAAGAATTATATGATAATATATGTGACATATAGCTAAGTTAGATTTACATTCCAATTGCAAGTTTGCATGAATAAAGTAAAAACCATGATTTCATGTTTAGGAATATTTATGCCATGATTACATGAATAGATCAAAAACCATGATTTCATGTTTAGGAATATTTATGCCATGATTACATGAATAGATCAAAAACCATGATTTCATGTTTGGGTATATTTGTGCCATGACTATGTGAATAGATTAAAAATCATGATTAAGTTGGAATAATTCTAGTTGAACTATACTTTTGTATTAGTAACAAAAGTAAGCACCTTTGTAAACATATAGTAATTTTATAAACATGATTTGCTTATGTTTGACATTATGCCTAAGTAAAAATATAGGTTTATGTTGTAGTTAAGACTATGTGTCAATAATGATATCTAATTTAGTTAGATTCTTAACTTAACTACAAGTTTGCATGGTTTGATTCATTTCACTTATGCTTTATGACCAAAGTATATGTTACCACAATGCAAGTACATCAGTTTCTATTTTGTAGTTCCAACGTTATGTTGCAAGTTCATGCGTTCACATTCCCCTTTTTGTGTATATAATCACGTTTTAAGCCTCTTTTTTTTCACGTGGCTAAGTTGGGCTTAAAAGGCTAAGCCCAACATATACTATAATAAACGAACGTATTAAACGGGGGAAATAGCGTTGGGCCAAATTAATTAATAAATGAAAATATAAAAGTAGATGGGCCAAAATTCAAGAATGGGTTGGGCCCATGATTGGTGTAAACCTTTACACCATTAGCTTAAATTGATTTTGAATAATGGGCCGCAAATATTTACATATAAGAAAATAAAGAAAAGAGACAAAATATGTAAATGTTGAAAATACGATGTGTTTAACCCGAGGTTGGATTGAGTTGTGATGTAAACCTGCCCGGAACCTCCCGGTTGTCCAGTAGTCACAACAATACCTATCCAATGTGGGTGGTTAAACATGGAGCCCAATAAGGACCCGAGGTTAGACTGAGTTGTGGCGTAAGACTGCCCGGACCCAACCGGCAACAGGCAGCCACAACAATACCTGTCTAATGTGAGAAGTCAAGGCTTTAATAAGACAATGAAGGCTGAGTCAGGATTGATAGGATTAAGTAAATTATATTAATACTTAATCAAAATGGAACATGCTAAACTAAACAGACTGATTGGGGGTTAGGTTTATAAAACACTTAACCAACTTAGCATGTTGGCTAGAAATAGAAAAACCTAGTAGCGGGAGACCCTTTTCAGCAGTAACCCTATAAGGTATCCTGATACCCTGAAACTAGGCAGGGTGGGGCACGATTACTGGGCTGACTGTAAGAGGTCAAATCGACGGCGGTGGTGCAACAATGTAGGTTCTAACGGGGTGCGGGCGTGCACACACTCCGGCGCAGAAAAATAAGGCACTGGGCACCAGTAGCATACCTGTGCATTCTAGGATTGTGTCGGGCCGCCACCATGGGACTTGATACACCCCATGGTGGGACCAGCATAGGTAACTACAACATCGGGGGCCATAAGACACATGTAACTATGCGAGTAGGAGCCGATCACCATAAAATGGATCACTTCACCCTGATTATGGGGTGCCTGTTGGGAACTCATTTATATGGGTACAGAGATTAATATGGGGTACGATAGTATATTCGACCCTAGACAACTTAACTAAGTTTATGGTGCTTTCCCATTTCTAATTTATACTTATCATACCCAGTTCTTTATTCATAGACTGAATAGTCCTAGACTTACTCAGGCTTTATGTCTGACTCTACTTTTCTTTCGTCTTCTTTCCTTCCGTTTCCCCCCCAGGTCCACAGGGAGGGAATAACGCAGCTTGACCAGCCTTCATATCCAGCTTGAAGAGAAAGAATGTATTGCTTGGATCTTTTCGTTTTGGACTATGGCTTTGGACAACAATTATGGGACTTTTGCAGTTTATTTATGTTTTCTTTATGCTACTTTAAATAATGTAATCAAGACAGTTATGAAGATGTTATGTTTTTTGGAAGTATTGTAAAACAAATTATGGCATGGATTGTGTAACACATATGATAATGAAATAAAAGTTGTTGTTTTCCGCTGTTCAAAAATATGTGTTCTTATATCTGTCTTGTATATCTGTGACTTATACTTATAAACCTCCACCAAAATTAGGGCATTACCTTTGAGAGTGACCCTAACGGAAGTGGGGTGTTTCACTTGGTATCACAACATAGGTTTACCAGATAAGATAAAAAGTTTTGAAAAATTATTTTCAAAAAGGAAATTTAAAGAAGCATTTTTTTTAAAGAGATAAAATATTTTTTTATTTTAAAAGGCAAAGTCCCCCCAAAGCCATAGGTACTATCTCTTATCCTTCGTTTTGAATCTATCCTTTTTGTTTCAGCATGTCCGAAGAACTTAACTTGCCAGAGGGTGTACCAATACCTGGTTGGTTTAGACGGTTCTTAGAAGCAAGGGCCACTCAGCCAGGTCCTACCGTTCCTCCTCCCCCAGCTGCAGGAAATCATCCAGCTGCAGCAGCACCTCTTCCTCCACCTCCTCCACGGGGAAACACGTTTGCTAAGATATGTAAAGATTTTAAAACTATGGGAGGAAAGGATTTTCATGGAACTGAGTCCTTCGTGGCAGCTAGAAATTGGCTGAAAGAAACCGAGGACTTATTCATCATCTTTGAGGTAGAAGATAGACAGAAAGTACAACTGGCAGTATGGCTACTAAAGGGTGAGGCTTCCTACTGGTGGGAAGTCACTAATGCAGAAAGACCAGTGGAGACATGGGAGGACTTTAGGGCAAGGTTTGAGGCTAAATTTCTCTCAGATGCGGAAAGGAGTTTGCAGTTGGAAAAATTCTTATTTCTTAAGCAAGGGAACAAGACAGTCAAAGAGTATGTTAATCAGTTCGATGAGCTGGCTAGGTTTGGGCTGGACCTAGTCAACACCCCGCACAAGAAGGCTCTCCGTTTCGTCAAAGGGTTGAATGAGCCATTACACAGTTTGGCCATGACCCATATACCCATGGGAGCTACATATGAAAGGTTGCTACAAATGGCATTGCTAAACGAAGAGGATAAGGGCAAGAAGGAGACTAAGGCAGAAAGCTCTCAAGGGAAGAAAGAGGGTTTGCAGCCTAAGAAGACAGACTTTAAGAAAGGCGGGAAAGGCAACAAAGAGAAGAGGAAGTGTAATTTCTATGGCAAAGTGGGGCACTTAGTGAAAGATTGCCGGAAAAAGAAGGCCAAGGAGAATGGTGGGTGCTTTTCTTGCGGTGAGACAGGCCACAGGGCTAAGGACTGCCCAAAGAAACGAGGACAGGGGCAGAGGGCTGGATCCACCTCAGGGGCACAAGTTCATGTGCTAGAAGCGCCACCTCTGCAACAACGAGGTATAAATACTTCTGTAGAAAGTGTAGTTTATCTTTATGATCACCCCGTTCGCACTTTATTTGATTCTGGCGCATCACACTCCTTTATCTCGTCTGCTTTAGTAGAATCTCTGCACCTAAAAACTAGTATGGTAGAGGACCCCTTAATTGTTTCAAACCCAATTGGGGGCCCAGCTCATTTGTCTATGATCTGTTTGGGATTGAAAATTTCTATTCTAAGCGTAGAATTTCAATGTAGTGCCTTTGTTTTGGGCTTTTCGGGATATGGTTTGATTTTGGGCATGGATTGGCTATCCAGTAATGGGGCCATCCTTGATTGTGAGAAAAGGGTTGTTAGGCTCCTAACCCAGCTCGGTAATACTTTAGAAATTTCTTGTAATCCCTCATATGTGGTTATGCTTAGTTACCTTGAATCGCTAGATGCCTCTGTTGAAAATTTGCAATCAGTTAGAGTAGTCCGGGAATATCCGGATGTCTTCGAAGAGGTGAAGGGCTTGCCTCCGAAGCGGGAGATAGACTTCCGCATATACCTTGTAGATAATGCAAAGCCCGTTGCGTTGTCCGTTAGACACATGGCTCCACGAGAAAGGAAAGAGCTCAGTAAACAGATTAAAGAGCTTCTAGAAAAGGGATTCATTAGGAGGAGCATTTCAGAATGGGGCGCTCCAGTGGTGTTCGCTACAAAGGCGGATGGTTCACTCCGTCTATGTGTTGACTATAGGGAGCTCAAGAAGCTAACGAAAAAGAATAGGCACCCTCTCCCTAGAATTGACGATTTGTTTGATCAGCTTGTAGGAGCGTCTGTTTTCTCCCAACTCGATTTAGCGACCGGTTTTCATCAGCTAAGGGTGGCTGAAGATAGTATCTATAAAACGGCATTCAGAACCCCAGACGGCTTCTTTGAATGGCTTGTCATGCCTTTTGGCTTGACAAATGCACCTGCTTACTTCGTGGACCTGATGAGTAGGGTATTCAGAGATTTCCTTAATAAGTTCGTAGTGGTCTTCGTAGACGATATCCTTATCTTCTCAAAGAGTGAAGAGGAACATGCTCAGCACTTAAGGGCAATCATGGAAACTCTGCGAGTCCATCAGCTAAAAGCCAAATTCTCCAAATGCCACTTTTGGAGAGAAGAAGTGAGGTTCCTTGGGCACATAGTATCCAAACAAGGGTTAGCAGTGGACCCTGCTAAGGTAGTGGCGGTACAGGATTGGAAGACACCAAGGAATGCAACTGAGGTCCGAAGTTTTCTAGGACTAGCAGGTTTCTATCGAAAGTTCATAAGGGATTTTGCGAAAATCTCAGCTCCGTTCACGAAATTGACCAAGAAGAATCTAGTGTTCAATTGGGACTTGGATTGCGAGTTTGCTTTCCAGCGACTGAAAAGGGCTCTTACAACAGCCCCAGTTTTGACGTTGCCAGATGGAAGCAAGATGTTCACCGTTTATACAGATGCATGTGGGACAGGGCTAGGCGCCGTCTTAATGCAAGAAGGAAGGGTAGTAGCTTATGGCGGGAGGCAGTTGAAAGTGCACGAAAAGAACTACCCGACCCACGATCTTGAGTTAGCTGCCATCTTCTTTACACTCAAGTCTTGGCGACACTATCTCCTAGGTGAGAAGTTCGAACTTTACACTGACCATAAATCGTTGAAATATCTTTTCTCGCAGAAAGATCTTAACTTGAGGCAACAGAGATGGATGGAGTTTCTTGCCTCGTATGATTTCGAGATCTCCTACACTCCGGGCAAAGGCAACGTAGTAGCAGACGCGTTAAGCCGAAAGAAACTGACCTTAAGCCCGCTGTTTGTTGAAAGACAAAGCCTAGAGTTTATAGCCAGCTTCGACTTTAGGCCCTCCTCCGATTTTGTACCAGGCTTGCTAGCATCTCTCGAAGTACGTCCGACTTTAGTGGACTCAATAGGGACAGCACAACGTGAAGACCCTCAGCTTATGGAAACGATTGATAGGCTAATTAGGGGTGAGACTTCAATTCATCTCAACAGATACTCCATCGACGATAAGGGTTGGCTAAGGCGAGACGGAAGACTATGCGTCCCACAGACAAGGGATTTAGTAAAGAGGGTTCTCGAGGAAGCACATCACTCCAAGATGACGATACACCCAGGAGGAGACAAAATGTACAAGGACATAAAAAGAACTTTCTTCTGGAACGGCATGAAAAAGGACGTGGCAGAATTCGTTTCTAAGTGTATGGTGTGCCAACAGGTTAAGGCGGAACAGAAAAAGCCTGGCGGACTGCTACATCCTCTAGAGGTCCCGCAGTGGAAATGGGATAGCATCTCAATGGACTTCATCGATGGGCTGCCTAGGTCTAGGAGAGGCAACACTAGCATTTGGGTAATAGTGGATAGGCTTACTAAAAGCGCCCACTTCTTACCTGTCAAAAGTAAAAGAACTGCCTCATCTCTAGCATCTCTTTACCTCAAGGAAATTGTCCGACTCCACGGAATACCATCCAGCATTGTTAGTGACCGAGACCCTATCTTCACAAGTGAGTTTTGGAGGAGTCTGCAAGAAGCAGTAGGAACACAGTTATGCATGAGCACAGCCTATCATCCCTAAACTGACGGGCAAACAGAAAGAGTGAACAGAGTTTTGGAGGACCTTCTAAGACTGTGCGTCCTTGACTTCGGAGGGACATGGGAAGACCATCTTCCTTTGGTGGAATTTGCCTACAACAACAGCTATCAAGCAACCATCGGAATGGCGCCCTTCGAAGCTTTATATGGAAGACCTTGCCGATCGCCCACTTGTTGGTGGGAGTCTACTGATAAACTCATACTTGGACCAGATATGATCCGAGAAACTACAGAGAAAGTAGACTTAATACGAAGAAGGATGAAGACGGCCCAAGACAGACAAAAGTCCTACGCCGACAAGAGAAGGACCAACCTTGAATTTGAGGTTGGAGACAGAGTTTTTCTTAAGGTATCTCCGCTAAGGAACGTTGTTCGTTTTGGAACCACAGGAAAGCTAGCACCAAGGTTCGTAGGGCCATTCCCTATCATCGAGAAAATTGGGAAAATGGCCTATAGATTAGAGCTACCCGAAAAGCTGGCCGGAGTTCACAACGTTTTTCATGTTTCACATCTTCGAAAATGTCTACATGAGTCTGCTGAAGTGGTAGAGCTAAATATCCTAGAAGAAGCTGAAATGGAGCGCGAAGCAACCGTGAGGAAAGTTCCAACCCGCATATTAGGAACGGAAGTGAAGAAGCTACGCAACCGCGAAGTCAAGTTCGTCAAAGTTCAGTGGAGCGACGCCGAGGGAGACGCGACTTGGGAAACTGAAGCTAGAATACGCACTGCCTACCCTTTTCTTTTCAAGGGTACATCCTTGATCTTTCTTTTTCCTTAAGTTGCGCTTTTATCTATCTTTTTAGGTATATTTCCTCGACCTTATCTTTTAGGTAGAAACCCTTTGGATGAAAACATGTAATTGAAACATGTTATGGATGATGGTTGCAAGTGGTTGCAAGTGGTTGCAAGTGATTGCTAGTAGTTGCTCGTGGTTGCATATACACACACAATCTAGGTTTTAGATCGGCTCAGTCACTTCATATTGCATATGCATATATGTTTGCATTCGTATATGGTTGAACTTTAATGTGTTGTCATATGGATGTTGCATTTGTATGAATGATTGTGCACTCATGTAGAATCATGAATAGGAAAATTTGCATACATAATGGATTCATGGCACTTACATAATTCGCATTAAGGAGGTCAACTGAATCAGTAGACCGCCTGATTTTGCATTAGATAAGTACATGTACACACACACTTCGCATATGATCATGAAGCATTAGAAGTCTTTTAAGGACAATGGATACTCGTGTTTGATGGATGAGTAGATGGATGTTTGGACGTTAGGATGTACATTCTTCCTGAACTTGAAGATTTCGGGGACGAAATCCTTTTAAGTGGGGGAGAATGTAACACCCCGTGTATTCTATAACAGTGAAATTCACAAATTAAAGTATAATTAATTACAAATCAAAGAATTAAGGGAAACGGGCTGTGCCATTGTGTTCGTCTCGGAAAAATACGTGAAATAGAGTCCGAGTTTTCCAAAATCGGAGTCCGTATGACCAAGTTATGGCCCGTCAAAGTTTTCAGAAAATTTCAAATTCAGAAAACAGCTCGAAGATTCGAATTTCAAACACGCAGGGAGGCAGGGCGGGAAAGTTCCCGCCCAGGACAAGTCGACAGGGGTGTCGACTTGCCAGTCGATACCACCCCCCCCCCCCCCCCCCGTGTCGACTGCCCAGTCGACACGGGTGTCGACTTGCAGGTCGGCCTGGCTGGCCTGGTCTGTGCTGGGTCCGAATTTCTGAGGCTTGCTTTGTCACGAGGGCTAGGTGTCAGCTCCTGATTGGTCTCTCTTTCGAATGAATGGCTACGATTAACCCAAGCTACATCGACGGTCCTAATCAATTCATAAACTCTATAAAAATGACCCTAGACTCTACCTAATCTATTCATTCAAAAATAAGAATGAGCCATCATGCTGCTGAGGAACGGCTAGGAGTAGCCACCAATTTGAGAGACAATTAGGAGACAAACTCTAAAGCATAAAGCAACTACAAGTTAAACTTAAACAAATCAAATCAACGCCTACATCAAAGGAATAGCATCTCCAAATCCAGAATTCAGATTCCTGAATTGAAGAATTCGTCACACGATTTTAAGTAGAGTACTATTCCGATGAGAATAAATAACTGTGTTTGATTTGTGTAAAATGAGAATTACACTTGATTTGTGGTGATAGTAATTCATATTTGTGCGTTGCTATGATTCTAATCGATTTGGAATGTTGTGATATAACGATTGGATATTCGCAAGTATGTAATTCATGAAAAAAACTACATGTTTACGGTAGTTTATTTGAGATTCATGCAAGTATACGATTGGATATTCGCAAGTATGTAATTCATGTTGAAGCTACATGTTTGTGGTTGTTTAATTGAGATTCATGCAAGTATGTGGTTTTGCTACTATGCCAACATAATGTATATTTTTGTACAAAATCACTTTGTGTGTAATTGGATCAAATTTGGGGTATTATGATTCATATGAAATTATGTTGGAATTGGCATCATGATCTATGTATAAAACCATACTTTTGTATTAGAAACAAAAGTAAGCCTCTTTGTGAACTTATGTTGATTTTATGAATATGACTAGGCTATGTTTGGTATTATGCCTAATTGAAAAACATGTTAGGCCTATATTGTTAACAAGAATTATATGATAATATATGTGACACGTAGCTAAGTTAGATTTACATTCCAATTGCAAGTTTGCATGAATAAAGTAAAAACCATGATTTCATGTTTAGGAATATTTATGCCATGATTACATGAATAGATCAAAAACCATGATTTCATGTTTAGGAATATTTATGCCATGATTACATGAATAGATCAAAAACCATGATTTCAAGTTTGGGTATATTTGTGCCATGACTATGTGAATAGATTAAAAATCATGATTAAGTTGGAATAATTCTAGTTGAACTATACTTTTGTATTAGTAACAAAAGTAAGCACCTTTGTAAACATATAGTAATTTTATAAACATGATTTGCTTATGTTTGACATTATGCCTAAGTAAAAATTTAGGTTTATGTTGTAGTTAAGACTATGTGTCAATAATGATATCTAATTTAGTTAGATTCTTAACTTAACTACAAGTTTACATGGTTTGATTCATGTCACTTATGCTTTATGACCAAAGTATATGTTACCACAATGCAAGTACATCAGTTTCTATTTTGTAGTTCCAACGTTATGTTGCAAGTTCATGCGTTCACATTCCCCTTTTTGTGTATATAATCACGTTTTAAGCTTCTCTTTTTTCACGTGGCTAAGTTGGGCTTAAAAGGCTAAGCCCAACATATACTATAATAAACGAACGTATTAAACGGGGGAAATAGCGTTGGGCCAAATTAATTAATAAATGAAAATATAAAAGTAGATGGGCCCAAATTCAAGAATTGGTTGGGCCCATGATTGGTGTAAACCTTTACACCATTAGCTTAAATTGATTTTGAATAATGGGCCGCAAATATTTACATATAAGAAAATAAAGAAAAGAGACAAAATATGTAAATGTAGAAAATACGATGTGTTTAACCCGAGGTTGGATTGAGTTGTGATGTAAACCTGCCCGGAACCGCCCGGCTGTCCAGTAGTCACAACAATACTTATCCAATGTGGGTGGTTAAACATGGAGCCCAATAAGGACCCGAGGTTAGACTGAGTTGTGGCGTAAGACTGCCCGGACCCAACCGGCTACAGGCAGCCACAACAATACCTGTCTAATGTGAGAGGTCAAGGCTTTAATAAGACAATTAAGGCTGAGTCAGGATTGATAGGATTAAGTAAATTATATTAATACTTAATCAAAATGGAACATGCTAAACTAAACAGACTGATTGGGGGTTAGGTTTATAAAACACTTAAACCAACTTAGCATGTTGGCTAGAAATAGAAAAACCTAGTAGCGGGGGACCCTTTTCAGCAGTAACCCTATAAGGTATCATGATACCCTGAAACTAGGCAGGGTGGGGCACGATTACTGGGCTAACTGTAAGAGGTCAAATCGACGGCGGTGGTGCAGCAGTGTAGGTTCTAACGGGGTGCGGGCGTGCACACACTCCGGCGCAGAAAAATAAGGCACTGGGCACCAGTAGCATACCTGTGCATTCTAGGATTGTGTCGGGCCGCCACCATGGGACTTGATACACCCCATGGTGGGACCAGCATAGGTAACTACAACATCGGGGGCCGTAAGACACATGTAACTATGCGAGTAGGAGCCGATCACCATAAAATGGATCACTTCACCCTGATTATGGGGTGCCTGTTCGGAACTAGTTTATATGGGTACAGAGATTAATATGGGGTACGATAGTATATTCGACCCTAGACAACTTAACTAAGTTTATGGTGCTTTCCCATTTCTAGTTTATACTTATCATACCCAGTTCTTTATTCATAGACTGAATAGTCTTAGACTTACTCAGGCTTTATGTCTGACTCTACTTTTCTTTCGTCTTCTTTCCTTCCGTTCCCCCCCCCAGGTCCACAGGGAGGGAATACCGCAGCTTGACCAGCCTTCATATCCAGCTTGAAGAGAAAGAATGTATTGCTTGGATCTTTTCGTTTTGGACTATGGCTTTGGACAGCAATTATGGGACTTTTGCAGTTTATTTATGTTTTCTTTATGCTTCTTTAAATAATGTAATCAAGACAGTTATGAAGATGTTATGTTTCTTGGAAGTATTGTAAAACAAATTATGGCATGGATTGTGTAACACATATGTTAATGAAATAAAAGTTGTTGTTTTCCGCTGTTCAAAAATATGTGTTCTTATATCTGTCTTGTATATCTGTGACTTATACTTATAAACCTCCACCAAAATTAGGGCATTCCCTTTGAGAGTGACCCTAACGGAGGTGGGGTGTTTCACTAGTGTACATATATATGACCAATTAATAGGACAGTTTTGGCAATGTTTCTAAACAAATGGAATGATGTCATGATGCAAAAGCCGCTGGGCATGCATGCGACAATCAGGACAAAACATGTATGGATTACACAAGGGTGTGCATATGATAAGAAATAGATGGCCAAGCCTAATACAACACCATATGACAGCTAACTTGCATGCAGGGTTGGTTTGAATGGGGTGCGGCATAAATATAATCAATTTGCTTCAACTACATGGCACTAGTCTAGGCACCATAATATAGAATGGTCATTAAACAGCAATGTATGGAGTGTGAGTGTCACATGCAAATGACAAGAAGGAAGACTCCATTTTCTTGATAGTATGAATCATTTTAAACAAAACAAACAACATGTGAAACCAATGGAACCAGCAAACATCAATTTATAACTAAATGTCTCATGCATAAAACATGTCGACAGGTTCAACTAATTATATCCGAAGTTAAGACTTGAAAATCAGTTTAATCGTAAGTGAAACTTACAATCGCTTGGTTGATTGGCTTCAGCACCACATCACGATAGTGAAGTACGGGCTGAGCTTGGTCGAGATAACCAGAGTAGGCTGTGGCGTCATTTCTGGTGACGAATCAAATGGATGGAAGACATGCGGTGTAACACCCCGAATTTTCTATTAACATTAAATTAACAAATTAAAATATACTTAATTCAAAATGAAAGAATTATGGAAAATGGGTTACGTCATTGTGTTTGTCTCGGAATTCTGCTTGAGATATAGTCCGAGTTTGTGTAAATCGGACTCCATATGAAGGAGTTATGACCTCCGGAAGTTTCAGAATTCAATTTAAATTTCAAACAGCTCAGAATTCAGTTTAAATTTCAAAAACAGACCCAAACTGGGATGAGCGGGAAAATTCCCGCCCAGGAATCAGGTCGACCTGGGGGTCGACCTCGGTACCCAGGTCGACCAAGGGGTCGACCTGCCCAGTCGACCTGGTCAGGTCCTGACTGGCCTGGTTGGGTTTTGGTCGAATTTCTGGGCTCTGCTGTGTCACTAGGGCTGATTTGTCACTTTTTGATTGGCTCCTCTTGGTGTGTATGGTCTAGATTCACTCTATGACCATCTGACGGCTCAAATCAATCTGAAATTCTATAAATACAACCCTACACTCAACCTCAATTCACACAAATAAAATAGAACTAGAGCCGTCATGCTGCTGGGAGGAAACTAGGAGTAGCCGTCAGTTGGAGAAAGCTTAGGGACGATCAAAATCTAATTCAATTAAGAATCAAAACAACGTTTATCTACCCAAAGGAAAGCATTGCAAATTCAGAAATCAAAAACCAGAACTCAAGTACGTCGTTCGTTGTAAGTTTAGTTATGTTTTGGGATACGAATCAAAATCAATGTCATGCCTTGGAAATAAATTGAAAATAGAATGATGTTTATTATGTTATACGTGGAATTGAGTGATACTGATCTATGTCTGTGGTTCTATTTTGTTATCATGTTGAATTGGGAATTCATGGATAAGTCTCACTACAACAAAATGACCCTATTACAACGGTGGAACGCCGTTGTAATATACATTTTACAACGGTGGACTAACCGTCGTGTATTAAGAAGTTGTAATAGACCCAAATCTTTTACAACTTTTTTGCACTGTTGCAACACCGTTGTAATATGTATATTTTACAACTTTATCCCACTGTTGTAATAAACTTTATTACAACAGTTATGCACCGTTGTAATAATATCTACTACAACTGTTATGCACCGTTGTAATTGACAGTTGCATTTAAAAAAAAATAGACATCCTTTGCAACTGAAATGAACCATACAGTAAATGTAGCAATACTCCATAAGCAAAACAAATATTATAGTTATTTGCAAGCTAATTTATTAAAATACTCAAATTTTCAATATTACAAACAATAAGTTTTACAAAAGATTTCACGGACTATTACATACTTGACCCTTACAAAGCAACCTTAGTATAAGAAGGTTTAACCTCTTTTTTCTTCATGTTAGTGAGAAATACCTTCAGTCTCCACAAAAGTACTGGAGACGGCAATACCGCAGCGTTATTTATTGGTAAAGTCACACCTTTCATCTTGCCGTCCTGTACAGAATGCAATAATCCCTCCCGTTAGATAATTATCACAAATAAAGCAACAATGATGTTTGAACTCAAATGCCTTTAGGATACAGATCTTACTGGTATTTCTGATAAATCATCATCAAAGAAACCACGATAACCAAACGGAATTCCAACTATGTTTTTAACCCCATATTTGTCAAGAGTAAATACAATCTGCGACATTAGAAAACAAAGAAACAAATTATATATATATATCTGCTAACACAACAAATACGATAATATACTGAAATTATATGTTGACTGCTTTGAGATTGCATTTATTTTGTGTGTTTGCCAAGCATGAGGATGGAACCAATATCAGGTAGTAGATAAACTAATATAATAGCTTAGGCATGTATGATGTAACCACACACAAAAAGCAAACTTATAGAAATATCAATACCTGCACATACAAGATATTATATTATATAAACAAAATGTCAAAATAACAAGATTAGCAATCTTACAGCAAAGTTGCTAAACTAAATAGACTATAATTAAGTAAAAAAGTGAACAGAACCTGACAATAATTAAACAGACTATGATTAAGCTTATAGGGTCAAAACATGCAAATTAGGCAAAGCAAACCAAGCAATCTGGGAGAACAAGGAATACACAGACCCATTCACTTGCAAATTCACCAATTCATATTGCACACATATATAATATCACACCCAAGCTAACTTTAACAGGATAAATTAATATAAGCTTCATGAAAAGTGGATGGCAACACACTATGGTCATGTACACCAAGTGACAGAAATACTAAAAATATGGATATGTAAATATCCATACTTCCATGTGCCACCTCACCCTTGTATACTATACATTTACGTATATAACAACTCATGAAAGCAAAGCATTAGCTACTGTTGTAGTCACTATTATTGTATTCAAGGAGAATTTTTTTAGGTAATTTAATTTTAATTACATAGCTAATAACACAATAAATAAGCAATCAATGAGCTGTATATTTTTAATTTTTATTTTTATTTAGATCTTTTAAAGTTGTAGTTTAAAGTAATTATAGTAATTTATTTTAAAAGTTCAGTTTCTATTCATGTAAATGTATACCAAGAAAGAAAGTTATTAATTATATCAGTTTCAAGAACTTTAAATTTTTATTATGCTCTAATTGTCTAGTGCACTGTCAATCCGTTTAATTAGGAACCTCCGTGGAATTGATTATTAAAAAGTTATTTATTTCCATTAGTTATATTTTAACAGTCCAATTATATTTCAATCAATCATCATGCTTGATTTATTTCACTTTTTAGGAGCTGATCTAAGATGGGATTTTGAATTTTTTTTCTAAAAATGACAGAATTTGAAGCCCATTTCTTTTCGGCTTCTGTTTCTTTATTTATGATTATTTTGTTATTTGTTTAATTTTTTTCTTTTGTCTATTATTTAATGCTTTCCTTTTTTATCTTTCTCTAATTTGCAGGTTGTACAGTAATTTTAAAAGCAGTGCAGAAAGGCTGCACTACAGTTTGTTTTTTAACCTCTTAATTTACATTTCAGCTTCATCTTAAAAGGAGAAATTTTAAACCATTGTTTATGTCAAACAATTCTAATATATAGTAGATAATGAATCTTGCATGTATTGCTACTTTAAAGGGGAAATAAAAATAAATTACAGCAACAGTTAATCCACTTGTGTGTGAAAAGTCAATACCTTGTTGCTAATCATTTTACAGTGAGTGGCTTGGTGTGGTAAATTTTTGTTTGACTATGGTTGAATGGTTTGTAATGTGGAGTGTTGTTCTGGCAAAATGTATGTGTGCACGGTGTTTGGTGGATTCGAGGGGTCACGATTTTATTGGTTGTTTTGTGTTATTGGATTCTACTGCAATTTGGTCGATTAAGGGTGAGTGGAAGATTTTAAAACTGTGACAGTTCAAGTGAAGGCACTAGGCTGAAGGTTCAGGTGGATCGTAATTTTCAGTTGTTGACATAGTCAAGTTAATTTAATTTTAGCATTATCATCAATTAATCGTCGCAAAGACCACCAACTTCATGAGACTGAATACAATAATGTAAGTCAGGGTGACAATAAAACACGGCAAAAGGGAATAAATGCACAAGTGCACTCGGTGGCCAAATTGAGCGACGGACACCAAATCACAGTCAACCAAAAAACAAAACCAACGCTAGTTCCTATTGAAATTAAATTTCTTGAATTAAGCTAATCGTAAGTCATAACTTACCTTGAGTCGCGAAGTGAGATCATGCGGGAGGTAATGGCAAAGAACATCGTACTAGGCTGATTTCCCTCATGTTGGAGAGAGGAGCATGACCCAGCAAAAGGGGAAACAGATGACAGGTGGTCGCGGCATTGCGCGGACTAGAGGTGGTTCAACGGTGTGGCGCGATGGTGAACTCGACGGAGTCGGAGCGACGGTCGGGGTGCGATTTGGGGATTTTGAGTTTTGGAGGGGATGGCGGCTTTGGTTAGCGTGAGGAAGAGCACAGTAGGGTTCGGAGTGGATTTGGGCAAAAACGGCAGGAAGGTTCAGACAGTGGTTGGGAGGTGATGGCCGATAGGGGAAGCGAAGGACGGGAGGAGGTTGCGACGTCGCCAACAACGATGGTGAGAGATGGGAATTCGAATGGCCTTCGGCTAAGACATTTGAGATCTAGGGGAAAACCGATTTTGGGGAGGATGAAAATGAATTTGGGAATTGGAAAACTATGGGCTGATAAACAAGGTAAGAAGGGGCTACGGTATATAGCCAAGGGTACACGCGGAATTAAACAAGGATACGTGTTGAAAAGTGTTTACATCAGTGGACAAGTGTTAAAAAAAATTCCAATTTAAAAAGTGGCAACAACTAGTTTAACAAATATTCTTGCAAAGTACAAACAAAAACGTATTTAATTTTTTTTTCAAAACAATACTTAAATTAAAAACAAATTTAATCAACATAAATTAAAATAAATATAAAATAAAAACCAAAATTCAAACTAAATAAAATAAAATAAATTTCCATGTTAAACAAAATTCGAATTTTTAAAACAAATATTATAAATTGGTTTATAACATATCAGATAAAATAGAATCAAATTTTACAAAATTTAAAATAACTATATTAAAATACTAATAACGATAAATTTAAATAAAACCATTCAGATTCAAAGATTAAAATTTTAAATTCACGCTTATAAAATCAAATCAAAACCAAATTAAATAACTAGATTTCAAATTTATAAACAAATTTCAATTTCTATAATACAAAACCTAAATTAATTCATATTTTTTTAAAACGTCGAAAATTTGGTTTGTTACAATTAGCATTAATTATTATATTTTAATTATTAACTATTTAATAGTAATTATGTAATATTAACTATATTTTTTAATTATTCTTCTTAATTGCTAAGTATTAAATATTACGGATTGATTATTAATTATTACTTCCTAATTGATTATTAATAGCAATTATTAGTTATTAATTATAAATAATCAATATAAATGTATTAAATATTAATTATTAGTTGTTAATTATATTAAAATATAGTCATATATTACAACAGTCAAAAAATAAAAGTTGTGATAGGCTTTTATTACAACTGGCAAAATAACACAGTTGTTAAAAATAAGTTTATTACAACTTTTCTGGAAAAAAGTTGTAAAAAAACATTTATTACAACGGTGCTTTTACCACCGTTGTAAAATTAAAGTTGTAATATGGTGTTGTTGTTGTAGTGTCTATTCATATGTATATGAACTTGGAGTATAACCTGTTATGACAAGTTGTGCAGTTTATCATGTTATGCATGTTTTAGGTTGTAAAATCCTATCACATATGCGACCAAATGTTAGTTCTACATGTTTATCTGTATATGTTAAACCTATGCCATAATTCAAGTTCACACTTATTCATATGTTTGTGATTGATTTGCAACTTCACATATATGTAAGATGATTTAGTCTGTGTTGTAAATTCACATATATGTAAGTTGATTTAGTCTATGTTGCAAATTCACATATATGTCTATGATGCAAATTCACATGTATGTATGTGGCTTAGTCTACGTTGCAAGTTCACACCCATGACATTCATGATGACTATTTTGCAAGTTCACCCCTATTGTGTTCATATTGACTATGCCAAAAATGCCAAGTTTACACATATGTCATGTTTATGTTAATGGATTTCTTTATGCAAATTTTGTGTACACTAAATTAGGCTAAGTTTTAAGCCTAATATTATATGTCTTAAATCATGCGAGCGAAAAATTAGGCTAAGATTGTTAGCCTAATATTTAGACGGGGTAATGTTGGGAAAAATTGGTAATTATAGGAAACTTGACATAAATGGGTGAAAAATCGCACAGATAATTTATCGCTTGAAACGGTATAAATTATATACCTAAAAATAATGAATTTGGAAAGTGGGCCATAACATTTAATTGTTAACAGATTTACATCTATGAATAAAAGAAAAAATATGTAAATTTAGAAAATACGAGTATGCTTAACCCGAGGTTGGATTGAGTTGTGATGTAAACCTGCCCGGACCCTCCCGGCTGTCCAGTAATCACAACAATACCTATCCAATGTGGGGGGTTAAGGCATTAAGCCCAATAAGGACCCGAGGTTAGACTGAGTTGCGGTGTAAACCTGCCCGGAACCGACCGGCTGTCCAGTAACCGCAATAATACCTGTCTAATGTGAGTGGTCAGTGCTTTAATGAATAAATTAAAGCTAGAATGAGGATGGTAGTGTTAAATTAACTAAAACACTTAAACAATTCAACATGTTAACTAAAATGTGAATGGGGTTAGGTTAATACAGAGACTTAACCACTTAACATGTTTGACTAGAAAACCCTAGTAACGGGGACCCATTTCAGCAGTAACCCAATTAGGTATCATGGTACCCTGAAACTAGGCAGGGTGGGGAAGTATTACTGGGCTGATTGTAAGCGGTCAAAAGCGACGGCGGTTGGTGTTGCAGTGTGGGTTCTAATGGAGTGCGGGCATGCACACACTTCGGAGCAGACAAACAGGGCATTGAGCACCAGTAGTATAACCTATGCGTTCTAGAATTGTGTCGGGCCGCCACCATGGGACCTGATACACCCCATGGTGGGACCAGCAAGGAATCTACAATCAAGAGGGGCCGAATGACACATATGTTTATGCGAGTAGGAGCCGATCGTTAGAAAGGGGATCACTTCACCCTGATCATGGGGTGCCAATTGAGACAGTGTAAGTAGGTGCAGAGAAGTAATAATGAGTGCGTTTAGTATAGTTAGTATTTCCTGCCGTATCTTATCTTATATTCGGGTATTGTCCTGTTCTCAGTTTATACAAGTCACGATCTTTTTATTGTTCTCATGCTGGAATTATAACTAGACTTAATAGACTTATGTCTGACCCATTTTCCTTTTGCTTTTTTTTTTCTTCCGTTCCCCCCTGGTCCACAGGGAGGAAACACCTCAGCTTAGTCAGATTTTCATCCAGCTTGGAGAGAGAGAATGTATTGTTTGGATCTCTTTCGTTTTGGGTTATGGCTTTGGACATTTTATGGGGATTTATGCAGTTTAAATTTTGTTTCATGCTTCTTTAAGTTTAAAATCAAGACAATATTATGGTTGTAATAATTGGAAGTTTGTTTGAGGCAACAATGGAAATGTTTTGTATGAACACGTATTTATGAAATGAAAGTCTGTTTGTTTTCCGCTGCTTATATATATATATATGTGTGTGTGTGTGTGTGTGTGTGTGTGTGTGTGTGTGTGTGTGTGTGTTTATATCTATCTTGTGTTTTATCTGTCTTGTGTTTTATCTGTGACTTTTACTTATAAACCCCCACCAAAGTTAAGGCATTCCCTTTGTGAGTGACCTTAATAGAGGTGGGGTGTTTCACTTGGAATCAAAGCACAGGTTTACCAGATTAGATAAAGGTTTTTGAAACTATTGTCAAAAAGAAGTTTAAAGAAGCATTTTTTTCAAGAAAAAGAGTTGTTTTTAAAAAAGGCATAATTCCCCAAAGCCATACGCACTATATCTCTATCCTTGTGTCTTGAATCTTTCCTTTTTGTTTCAGCATGTCGGGAGATCTTAACCTTCCAGAGGGAGTACCGATACCTAGCTGGTTCCGAAGGTGCCTAGAGGCTAGAGCCAATGGTGCAGGCCCAATAGACATTCCTCCTCCCACAGTGGCAGCGGTTCCTCCTCCTCCTCCTCCTCGTGGAAATACTTTCGCTAAGACCTATAGAGACTTCAAGGCTATGGGTGGAAAGGACTTTTATGGAACTGAATCCTTTGTAGCAGTACGGAACTGGCTGTAGGAGACCGAAGATTTGTTCGTCATCTTCAAAGTTGACGATAGGCAAAAGATACAGCTAGTAGTGTGGTTGCTTAAAGACGAAGCTTCTTATTGGTGGGAAGTTACCCATGCTAAGAGGCCAGTGGAAACTTAGGAAGATTTCAGGATGAGGTTTGAGATGAAATTCCTCTCCCAAGCTGAAAGAAGCCTGCAGATGGAGAAGTTCCTAACTCTTAAACAAGGAAGTATGACGATCAAGGAGTACGTCAATTAGTTTAATCAGCTGGCCAGATTTGGGCTGGATTTAGTAAACACCCAACACAAGAAGGCCCTTTGCTTCGTCAAAGGTCTGAATGAGCCTCTACACAGCCTTGCTATGACCCATATACCCATGGGGGTGACTTATGAAAGCTTGGTGGACATGGCGCTGCTACACGAGGAAGATAAAGGCAAGAAAGAGGCAAAGGTGGAAGTGCCTAAAGAAAAGAAAGAGGGTTTGCAGGCTAAGAAAACAGACTTCAAGAAGGGCGGGAAGAACAACAAATCCCGTGAAAATAGAAGGTTTAATTTCCGTGGCATTGTTGGGCATATAGCGAAAGACTGCAGAAAGAAGAAGGCGAAGATGAATGGTGGTTGTTTCCATTGCGGTGAGACTGGACACCTGGCTAAGGACTGCCCAATGAAGCGGGGGCAGGGACAGAAGACTGGATCCACTTCAGGGGGACAGGTTCACGCGCTGGTGGCACCTCCGCAGGAACAAGGTAGAAATATTTCTGTAGAAAGTTTAGTTTATCTCTATGATCATCCAGTTCGCACTCTCTTTGATTCTGGTGCATCACACTCCTTTATTTCATCTGCTTTAGTAGAATCTCTGCACCTAGACACTAGTATGGTAGAAGATCCCTTGGTTGTTTCAAATCCAATTGGGGGCTCAGCTTATTTGTCAATGGTTTGTTTGGATTTGAAATCTCTATTCTAAGTGTTGAGTTTAGATGTAGTGCCTTTGTTTTGGGTTTCTCGGGATATGGATTGATCTTAGTCATGGATTGGTTATCCAGTAATGGTGCCATTCTTGATTGTGAGAAAAGAGTGGTTAGACTCTTGACTCGGCTCGGTAACACTCTAGGAATTTCTTGTAATCCCTTGAATGTTGTTATGCTTAGTTATCTAGAGTCGCTTGATGCTTCTGTTGAGAATTTGTTGTCGGTTAGAGTGGTCCGTGAATACCCGGATGTCTTTGAAGAGGTGAAGGGCTTACCTCTGAGGCGGGAAATAGACTTTTGCATATATCTTGTTGATAATGCAAAGCCCATAGCTTTACCTGTTAGACACATGGCTCCAAAGGAGAGAAAGGAGCTCAGTAAGCAAGTTAAGGAGCTTATCGAAAGGGGGTTTATAAGGCAGAGTATCTCGGAATGGGGTGCTCCAGTGGTGTTCGCCACCAAAGTAGATGGCTCACTACGTCTTTGTTTGGACTATAGGGAGCTAAACAAGCTGACTAAGAAGAATAGACACCCGCTTCCCAGAATAGACGATTTTTTTGATCAGCTTGTAGGTGCGTCGGTTTTCTCCCAACTTGATCTGGCTACTGGGTTCCATCAGTTAAGGGTTGCTGAAGATAGCATTGATAAGACGTCGTTTAGAACCCCAGACGGTTTCTTCGAGTGGCTTGTCATGCCTTTCGGCCTAACAACGCACCCGCATGTTATGTAGACCTAATGAGAAGGGTGTTCAGAGAATTCCTCAACAAGTTTGTGGTTGTCTTCATTGACGATATTTTGATCTTCTCAAAGAATGAGGAAGAACATGCTTAGCATCTGAAGGAGATCATGGATACTCTCCGGGCACATCAGCTAAAAGCAAAATTTTCCAAGTGCCACTTCTGGAGAGAAGAAGTAAGGTTTCTTGGACATATAGTGTCCAAAGAGGGGTTAGCTGTGGACCCCGCGAAAGTAGTGGCGGTGCAAGATTGGAAGGCACCAAGAAATGCAACCGAAGTCCGAAGCTTTCTCGGGCTAGCAGGTTTTTACTGAAAGTTCATTAGAGATTTCGCGAAAATCTCATCCCCACTCACAAGGCTAACAAAGAAGAATCTAGCATTTGTTTGGGATTTGGATTGTGATATTGCTTTCCAACGCTTGAAAAGTGCTCTCACAACAGCCCCAGTTCTTACATTGCCAGATGGAAGCAAAATGTTCACAGTATACACAAATGCATGCGGAACGGGACTATGCGCTGTTCTGATGCAAGAAGGGAAGGTAGTAGCTTATGGTGGAAGACAATTGAAAGTTCATGAAAAGAACGCAATCTTGAGTTAGCCGCCATCGTCTTTGCGCTTAAGTCTTGGTGCCATTATCTCCTAGGTGAGAAGTTCGAATTATATAGTGACCATAAATCATTGAAGTATCTTTTCTCGCAGAAAGACCTTAACTTGAGGCAGCAAAGGTGGATGGAGTTTCTTGCCTCGTATGATTTTGCGATTTCCTATACTCCTGGCAAAGCAACGTAGTAGCAGACGCCTTAAGAAGAAAGAAGCTAACCTTAAGCCCTCTCTTTGTGGAAAGGCAAAGCTTGGAGTTCATAGCAAGTTTTAACTTCAGACCCTCCATCGACTTTGTACCCAGCCTGCTAGCAACATTAGAAGTGCGACCAACTTTATTAGACTCAATCGGGGCCGCATAACGCGAAGACCCTCAGCTTGTTGATGTGATTGATAAGCTAATTAGGGGTGAAACTTCCAGTCACCTCAATAGGTACTCCATCGATGGTAAAGGTTGGCTGAGGCGAGATGGAAGATTATGCGCCCCACAAGCAAGGGATTTGATAAAGAAGGTTCTCGAGGAAGCACACCATTCCAAGATGACAATACACCCAGGTGGAGACAAGATGTACAAAGACGTAAAGAGAGTTTTCTTTTGGAACGGCATGAAGAAGGACGTGGCAGATTTCGTTTCTAAGTGCATGATATGCCAACAGGTCAAGGCGGAACAAAAGAACTTTGGAGGACAGCTTCATCCTCTAGAAGTCCCACAATGGAAGTGGGATAGCATATCAATGGACTTCATTGATGGGTTGCCTAGGTCAAGAAGGGGCAATACTGGCATTTGGGTAATAGTGGACAGGCTCACAAAAAGCGCCCACTTTATACCTGTCAAGAGTAGAAGGACTGCCTCATCTCTAGCATCTCTTTATCTCAAGGAAATAGTTCGACTCCATGGAATACCCTCCAGCATAGTGATTGACTGAGATCCTATCTTTACGAGCGAGTTTTGGCGGAGTCTACAAGAAGCTATAGGCACACAGTTATGCTTGAGCATGGCCTATCACCCCCAAACTGATGGTCAGACGGAGAGGGTGAACAGAGTATTAGAGGATCTTTTGAGACTGTGCGTTCTTGACTTTGGAGGGACATGGGAGGATCATCTCCCTTTAGTGGAATTCGCCTACAACAACAGCTACCAAGCCACCATCGGCATAGCGCCCTTCGAAGCTTTGTATGGAAGACCGTGCCGATCACCAACTTGTTGGTGGGAGTCTAAAGACAAGCTTATACTTGGGTCATACATGATTAGAGAGACTCCAGAAAAAGTGGACTTGATACGAAGGAGAATGAAGACTACCCAAGATAGACAGAAATCCTACGCAGACAAAAGAAGGACCGACCTTGAGTTTGAGGTTGGGGACAGGGTTTTCCTTAAGGTATCTCCTTTAAGGAACGTCGTTCGCTTTGGATCCACAGGAAAGCTAGCACCAAGATTCGTAGGACCGTTCCCTATCATCGAGAAGATTGGGAAAATGGATTATAGAGTAGAGTTGCCCGAAAGGTTGGCTGGAATTCACAATGTCTTTCACGTTTCTCATCTCCGGAAATGTTTACATGAGTCTGCGGAAGTGGTGGAGCCAAGCATTCTAGAAGAAGTTGAAATAGAACGACAAACAACGGTGAGGAGAGTCCCAACTCGAATCATAGGAACTGAAATCAAAAAGCTACGCAACCGCGAAGTCAAGCTCGTTAAAGTTCAATGGAGCGATGCCGAGGAAGATGAGACTTGGGAAACTGAGGACAGAATGCGCGCTGCCTAACCTTTTCTTTTTGAGGGTATATCTTTGACCTCTCTTTTTCCATAAGTTTATGCTTGTATCTACCTTTTAGTGTATCTTCTCGGTCCTTTTTCTCCTAACTCCTTAGGTAGAAACTAATGGATGTAAACATGTATTTGAAATATGTTATGATTGATGGTTGCAAGTGGTTGTTAGTGGTTGCTCGTGGATGCATATACACATAACCTAGGTATCAGATCAGCTAAGTCACTTCCATATTACATATGCATATATGTATTGATATTTGTATGCGGTTGAAACTTGATATGTTGTCATATGGATGTCGCATTTGTACGAATGGTTGCGCGCTCATGTAGAATTATGAGTAAGGAAAAAAAATTCATACATAATGGATTCATGACACTTACATGATTTGCATTAAGGAGGTCAACTGAATCAGTAGACCACCTGATTTTGCATTGGATAAGGACATGTACACACACTATGCATATGATCATGAAGCATTAGAAGTCTTTTAAGGACAATGGATGCATGTGTTTTTTGGTTGAGTAGATGGACGATTGGATGTTGGGATATACGTTCTTCCAGACTTGAAGATTTCGGGGATGAAATCCTTTAAGGAGGGGAGAATGTAACACCCCGAATTTTCTGTTAACATTAAATTAACAAATTAAAATAAACTTAATTCAAAATGAAAGAATTAAGGGAAACGGGTTCTCGTCTCGGAATTCTGCTTGAGATAGAGTCCGAGTTTGTGTAAATCGGACTCCGTATAAAGGAGTTATGACCTCTGAAAGTTTCAGAATTCAATTTAAATTTCAAACAGCTTAGAATTCAGTTTAAATTTCAAAAACAGACGCAAACTGGGCTGGGCGGGAAAATTCCTGCCCAGGAACTAGGTCGACCTGGGGGTCGACCTGGGTACCCAGGTCGACCAGAGGGTCGACCAGGGGGTCGACCTGCCCAGTCGATCTGGTCAGGTCCTGGATGGCCTGGTCGGGTTCTGGTCGAATTTCTGGGCTCTGGTGTGTCACTAAGGCTGATTTGTCACTTTCTGATTGGTTCCTCTTGGTGTGCATGGTCTGGATTCACTCTATGACCATCTGATGGCTCAAATCAATCTAAAATTCTATAAATACAACCCTACACTCAACCTCAATTCACACAAATAAAATTGAACTAGAGCCGTCATGCTGCTGGGAGGAAACTAGGAGTAGCAGTCAGTTGGAGAAAGCTTAGGGACGATCAAAATCTAATTCAATTAAGAATCAAAACAACGTTTATCTACCCAAAGGAAAGCATTGCAAGTTCAGAACTCAGAAACCAGAACTCAAGTTCGTCGTTCGTTGTAGGTTTAGTTATGTTTTGGGATGCGAATCAAAATCAATGTCATGCCTTGGAAATAAATTGAAAATAGAACGATGTTTATTATGTTATATGTGGAATTGAATGATATTGATCTATGTCTGTGGTTCTATTTTGTTATCATGTTGAATTGGGAATTCATGGATAAGTCTATTCATATGTATATGAACTTGGAGTATAACCTGTTATGACAAGTTGTGCAGTTTATCATGTTATGCAAGTTTTAGGTTGTAAAAACCTGTCACATATGCGACCAATTGTTAGTTCTACATGTTTATGTGTATATGTTAAACCTGTGCCATAATTCGAGTTCACACTTATTCATATGTTTGTGATTGATTTGCAAGTTCACATATATGTTAGATGATTTAGTCTGTGTTGTAAATTCACATATATGTAAGTTGATTTAGTCTATGTTGCAAATTCACATATATGTCTATGATGCAAATTCACATATATGTATGTGGCTTAGTCTACGTTGCAAGTTCACACCCATGACATTCATGATGACTATTTTGCAAGTTCACCCCTATTGTGTTCATATTGACTATGCCAAAAATGCCAAGTTTACACATATGTCATGTTTATGTTAATGGATTTCTTTATGCAAATTTTGTGTACGCTAAATTAGGCTAAGTTTTTAGCCTAATATTATATGTCAAAAATCATGCGAGCGAAAAATTAGGCTAATATTGTTAGCCTAATATTTAGATGGGGTAACGTTGGGAAAAATTGGTAATTATAGGAAACTTGACATAAATGGGTGAAAAATCGCACAGATAATTTATGGCTTGAAACGGTATAAATTATATACCTAAAAATAATGAATTTGGAAACTGGGCCATAACATTTAATTGTTAACAAATTTACATCTAAGAATAAAAGAACAAATATGTAAATTTAGAAAAAACGAGTATGCTTAACCCGAGGTTGGATTGAGTTGTGATGTAAACCTGCCTGTACCTGCTCGGTTGTCCAGTAATCACAACAATACCTATCAAATGTGGGAGGTTAAGGCATTAAGCCCAATAAGGACCCGAGGTTAGACTGAATTGCGGTGTAAACCTGCCCAGAACCGACCGGATGTCCAGTAACCGCAACAATACCTATCTAATGTGAGTGGTCGGTGCTTTAATGAATAAATTAAATCTAGAATGAGGATGGTAGGGTTAAGTTAACTAAAACACTTAACCAATTCAATATGTTAACTAAACTGATGAATGGGGTTAGGTTAATATAGACACTTAACTACTTAATATGTTTGACTAGAAAACCCTAGTAACGGGGACCCATTTCAGCAGTAACCCAATTAGGTATCATGGTACCCTGAAACTAGGCAGGGTGGGCACAATTACTGGGCTGATTGTAAGCGGTCAAAAGCGACGACGGTTGGTGTAGCACTGTGGGTTCTAACGTAGTGCGGGCGTGCACACACTTTGGAGCAGACAAACAGGGCACTGAGCACCAGTAGTATAACCTATGCATTCTAGAATTGTGTCGGGTCGCCACCATGGGACCTGATACACCCCATGGTGGGACCAACATAGGAATCTACAATCAAGTGGGGCCGTATGACACATATGTTCATGCGAGTAGGAGCCGATCTTTAGAAAGGGGATCACTTCACCCTGATCATGGGGTGCCAATTGAGACAGTGTAAGTAGGTGCAGAGAAGTAATAGTGAGTGCGTTTAGTATAGTTAGTATTTCCTGCTGTATCTTATCTTATGTTCTGGTATTGTCCTGTTCTCAGTTTATACAAGTCATGATCTTTTTATTGTTCTCATGCTAGAATTATAGCATGACTTACCAGACTTATGTCTGACCCATTTTCCTTTCGCTTTCTTTTCTTCCATCCCCCCCCCCAGGTCCACAGGGAGGAAACACCTCAGCTTAGTCAGATTTTTCATCCAGCTTGAAGACAGAGAATGTATTGCTTGGATCTCTTTCGTTTTGGGCTATGGCTTTGGACATTTTATGGGGATTTATGCAGTTTAAATTTTGCTTCATGCTTCTTTAAGTTTAAAATCAAGACAGTATTATGGTTGTAATAATTGGAAGTTTGTTTGAGGCAACAATGGAAATGTTTTGTATGAACACGTATTTATGAAATGAAAGTCTGTTTGTTTTCCGCTGCTTATATATATATATATATATATATATATATATATATATATATGTGTGTGTGTGTGTGTGTGTCTGTGTGTGTGTGTGTGTGTTTATATCTGTCTTGTGTTTTATCTGTGACTTTTACTTATAAACCCCCACAGAAGTTAAGGCATTCCCTTTGTGAGTGACCTTAATAGAGGTGGGGTGTTTAATGTGGTGAATTGCAATTGAGGCGAATGTCAAGCAGTTGTGAGCGAAGCACAGTCTCCGTGGTTGCTGCATCACTTGGCGGTGGCGAACGACTTGACTGAACAGCAGTGACTACAGTTAAGGACTGGGCAGAGCACTTCCTAGTGATCGTCAAAGGCAGCAAAAAAGGGTGAAGTCAAACGAGGGAAAAAGTGCATATCTTGGTTGGAGTTAGAGGTGGACGGTTAGGCGAGTTCTCGGGTTCTCGGGTATGAATGGAGCATAGTTGGACCAGTGGCGCGAAGGCCGAGGGAGTAGAGAGGGTGGCTACTGGAGAGAAGCGTTGGAAACCAGAATAGTTGACCGACGGCCTGATGGAGGTAGCCGATGTTGGTGAAGGAGCTGCACAGGGAGCGAATTCAGGTGGAGGATGTTGCGATGGTGAGCGACGATGGATTTGGACTGATTTCACATTTGCGGTAATGGATTTCGAAGGGGAATTGAAATACTTGCTGTTGGAATTAAAGGGGAGGAGAGATTATCTGACTGTTAAAATAGAGAAAGGCGTTGTTTATTTGTGGTGAACGATCAGAAGAGGGTACACGTTTTATAATAGAAAGATGGGAGACCAGTATCCAGCAAAAATTTCAACGTATAATTCATTCGCAGAGAAATATTGATAGGTGGAAGAAAATTTCAGCACAAAATCTCTGAGTGTTGTAGCCAAATCTTGGGTAAGATTTTAAAATAGATTTTGCTTAGATGTTGTTTGATTCTAAACCGTGGGTTGAACGGAGAAACTATTGAACGAAGCACACAACAACGTTATCCACGGTTGAATGAAGAAAGGAGTTCGAATGCTAAGTAGAGAGGCACGGTTGAACGAACAAACAAGACAACATTGTTTACGTCATCCAAACACATTATAAATTTTACAACCACTAGCCGTGGGTTTAACTAAATTCATACTCAATGTTTATTTTTTTTTCTTTTTTTTTTCAAACAAAATCAATAGCATCTTAAATTAAAATTCAACTTTATACTTAACGCTTCATACACAATAAAATTTACCAAGTCAATTAGTTGTTTCAATTCAAATATATATATTTTTGGCATTAAGTTTAAACAATTATACTGGTACATCAAAATTGAATTTATTCTCAATGATAAATTATCATGAACGAACGGATATGCGAACTTAGTTCTTGGTTTATCATGTCAACCGGTCTAATTGTAAATGAAATATCCATATGCAATTCACATTAATAAATGACGTTCGTCTGTCCAATGGTTAAAATTTCCAAAGTGCTATCCACTTAAAACGATCGATGGATTATTGACAGTTTAATACGGGTCGGTCTTGTAGCACATGAGAAATGGTCGGTCTACATTTGCTAGGGTCAGTCCAATTCATGATAGCAGGCTGGTCGGTTTCCAGCATGGTCGGTCTCCATCTCCCTCGTGGCTTGCTCAAACCTAAAAGCCTGACAAAACCTCTGGTCGCTCCAAATATGAAATACCCCTGGTCGCTCGAAAGGCAAAAGACCTCTGGTCGCTCCAAATGCAGAAGACCCCCGGTCGTTCCAGACATAGAAAACATCCAGTCGCTCCAGAAATTGAAAACATCCGGTCGTTCTGCTTTGGAACAAACCCTTGCATCGCTCCAACCTATTATAGCCGGTCGATCTGATCTCCATAATGGCCCGGTCGCTCCAACCAGCTCTAAAAGCTTCCTGGTCGGCCTGCTTTGCAAAGACCCCTAGTCGGTCCACTTTATTACTTCAGTACTCTGGTTATTCTTCCCTTCAGCGAAGACCCCTGGTCGGTCCGCGTCATTTCTTCAGCCTTCTGGTCGTTCTTTAAGCTGCTGGTTGTCTTTTCCTTCAGCGAAGGACCTTGGTCGATCGAAATCCAAAACGACCTGACAGCTGGAGACAACTGGCAGTGGCATTCTCGTAAATACCCTAAAATACCGACCAAAACCCTGAATTCAAGATTTCAGCCACTCCTTTGCCTATAAATAGCATCCTACCTCCATCATTTGAGGGGGGACTTTTCTGGAAACACGTGGAGGTGCTGCCAAATTGCTTTTTGGACTTCTTCAAGCATTCCAACATCTATTCTTCATAATCCAACAAAGATCAATGGAGCATCGAATCATGGCTTCCACAAAAGATATATGATAGAGCTTAAGGTCGAAGATCCATGGCAAAAGCTTGGTAATAAGGAGATTTCCTCACTGTCCAAGATATTTCTCTACCATTTTCAGCAATTCAAATGGAAGGATGTGTGTGAGCGAAAGTTTGGTTGAATGTATGAGTGATCTTACCTTGTAAACAACTTGTTGATAATAAAATTCTCTCTTAAGAGTGGACGTAGACCTCCTCAAAGATCGAACCACTATAAACTCTTGTCTTCTTTCTATATTTTGATGTTTTCATGTATTAGATATGGCCTCACATAATAAAAAAGGTATTCTTACGTTTTTCCTTTGAAAAGGTGACATGCTTCCTAAGCATCTCACCTCCGATTAGGTAACGCGTTAAGCAATACTTTGGTTGTTTTGCCAAATTTTGGTGTAAACAATTAGGCGCCCACCGTGGGGCCGATCTACTTTCTGACATCAAGTATATTGTGAAGATCTTGGAGCTTTTAAGCCTAGTGGAGCTTTTAAGCCTAGTCTCAAAATAGGCCACTCGAGTCTACGAGTTGGGCCTTCTGATGAACTATCCTCAAAGTTCAAGCTGCTTTCTGAAATAATGGCGCCAAAAGCAAATAAGGAAGTAAGGGCTAGAGCATCTAATGAGGGAAATCGAGAGGAAACCCCCGCCGTTAACCGGATTGAAGTAGGCGAAACATCGAATGGAGGCGTGAATGTCACAAGAGGCGAGCTTGATCAAGCCGTCGCGGGTCTGACACAACAACAGGAAATAGCTAACAAAGCCATAATGGCAAGGATAGATTCACTCTTTGCTCTTCAAACCGCTACAGCAAAGGTAGCCACAAGGACTGCTCATGCAGAGGCTACCGGATCTTCTTCCTCTAGTCCGAACCGAGAAAAATCTATCCAACAAATTTCTGATCCTAATAAAGGAAAGCATGAGAATTCAAAGCATGTTGATCGGGACCATAACGCAGGGATTACTTCTCATCAAGCGGCCAATTCTGCCAAAGGGGCACTTTCTAATGATGAAAGACAAGGACCCCGGAGTCACAACCGTGATGGCTTGCATAGGCAAACTGCCGGTCAAGACAAAAGCGTCCGCCCCGCAGATAGCCACCATGAGAGGGAACGCCTCCTGAAAATGGTCCAACGGCTTATGAAAGAAAGCAAATCTCAAAATGATAATGAGGCTGAATGGGAGTTCGCGCCATCAAAAACCCCTCTCACTGAGAGAATCAAAAAGGCAACCTTCCCACGGAAATTCAAGCCACCTACAGTCCAAGCCTACAATGGGACAGGCGACCCCAATGTGTTTTTGTTTCGATACGACCAACACATGGATGGGGCCTAAGCAACCGACGAGCTTAAGTGTTTGTACTTTCCAGTGTACTTGGAAGGAGTAGCATCATTATGGTTCACTAAATTGCCTCCCAGATCTATTGATAATTTTTTCACACTAGCAAGATGTTTTCAAGACCAATTCCGCCTCCAGACAATGAAGGTTAGAGATATTATGTCCCTCAACGAGTTGGAACAAGCCCCGGGTGAAACGGTTAGATCTTTTCTATGTCGTTTTAATGCGGCCGCTGCTGAAGTAGGGACCCACGAGCCAAGGCTAATTCTAATGGCCTTGAAGGGGGGCATAAATAAACATTCTGAATTTGGAAGGTGGTTAAAGAGAAAGAAGCCCAACACATTAGAGAAATTCTATGACAAAGCCAAGGAATACATGAGTCTTGAAGATGATCCCATTTACTCTGTTGGCAAGACCAAAACTAATGTGGTTCTGGAGAAAAAAGAAGCTTCTACAAAAACCGATCAGATAAATTCAGGTGGGGGGCAAAAAAGAGGAAACAGTAATGATGCCAAGAACGATAAGGGTTTTAAAAAGCGATGCTTCTTCAAGCCTACGGACCTTACTCTGTTGAATGATACGCTTGAGCACATATACATGGCAACTAAAGCTACGGAGGATTATCCGAGCCCGAAACCAATAAAGGTGTCCGAAGAAGCTGCAAATTCAAGGAGGTTTTTCCGATTTCATAATCGACCAGGTCATGACACAAATGAGTGTCGGCACTTGAGGAATCTAATTGAAGAGCTGATAAGAAAGAACCGTCTTCAGGAGTACGTGAAACGTTCATCGGATACTGAGCCTACTCAAGGGCAGCAGATTCATCCAAGTCAAGACGGAAGAACACCTGCAAATGGTTCTCAACCTGTTATCAACACAATCAGTGGTGGACCTCATCCTGCAGGAGATACCTGGGAGGATATTGTCAGGTATACAAATGAACTAGGCAGTGCTTCAAAAGAAATTGGATTTGAAGTTTGCAGTAACTCACTTCGTTGGAAAATACCAAAAACATCATGGGAAGATGTGGTATCGGGATTCCAGTGGAATATTGACTCCAACCATTGACCCAATGGTGATCACTATTGGCTTGGGTCCAGCAATAGAGAAGAAGGTACTGATTGATAATGGGGCATCTGTAAATGTCCTGTTTTACAATACTTTCCCTAAAATGGGGTTGTCCATGGATAATGTGCAAGCAAGTAAAAATAAAATACATGGTTTCACTGGTGTACCAACTCAGCCTATTAGTGTAATCGATCTCCTCGTAGAGCTTGGTGAGGGGAAGAAGCAAGTTTCCATGATGCAGTCTTTTGTGATAATAGACTCGCTGTCAGGGTATAATGCATTTTTGGGAAGACCAGCACTAGCTGCTTTCAAGATAGCTCTTGCTCCATGGTGTTTGACGATGAAGTTCCCAACTGCAAACGGAGTGGGAGTAATCAAAGGAGATCCTCAAGAGTCGAGAGACTGCTATATGGCAGAGTTGATTGAAGCTCGCAAGTATGACATCAACAAGGATGTAGAGACTCCTCTCTGCATCCATGAAGCCCCCTTATAGCAATTAATGACCTCCCCCTGTGCTGGAGAATACAACGACATGCAAGAAGATATGGATCCGCGAAAAACCAGTGCAGGGGAGGAAAGGGCAGCACCGGCTAAAGCTACCATTTCTATACAGGTCCATGATAACGATCCAGATAAGGTGGTAAAGATAGGCTCTCAGTTGGATCCTTTGCTGCGAAAAGAATTGATTGTTTTTCTAAAGATGAATTTGGATGTCTTTTCTTGGAACCATTCAGATATGTGTGGAATATCTCCGGAATTGATTATGCATAAGCTGAACATTGATCCTAGCATACATCCTGTGAAACAGAAAAGATGGATGCAAGGACCTGAGAGGTCTAAGGCTTTGGAGGATGAAGTGGATAGGCTATTAAAGAACAGCTTCATTCGCGAGTCCACCTATCCTAAATGGGTGTCCAACCCAGTTCTTGTAAAAAAGTCAAACCGCAAATGGCGGGTGTGTGTTGATTATTCTGATCTAAACAAAGTGTGCCCAAAAGACCGTTTCCCCCTACCTCGTATTGATCAACTTGTCGATGCAACGGAGGGGCATGAACTGTTGTCTTTCATGGACGCATATTCAGGCTACAATCAGATCATGATGCATGAGCCAGACCAGGATAGTACTAGTTTCATAACTGATCGCGGTTTGTATTGTTATAGGGTAATGCCATTTGGTTTGAAAAATGCAGGTGCCACGTATCAACGTCTGGTGAATTCGATGTTCAAAGGGAAAATTGGAAAAACCATGGAGGTCTATGTTGATGACATGTGGGTAAAACCCAAGGAAGAAAAAGTCATATGGAAGACCTTGACGAAATGTTTCAAATCCTAAGGCGATACCGCATGAAGCTAAATCCACTCAAATGTTCATTTGGTGTAGCTTCAGGAAAGTTTCTTGGCTTCATGGTCAACGCCCGGGGCATTGAAGCAAACCCAACACAAGTGGTTGCCTTGCGAGAAATGCGAGCTCCGTGGACTAAAAAGGAACTCCAAAGTTTGAATGGCAAGGTGGCAGCTTTAAGCCGCTTCATTTCAAAGGTGACGGACAGGTGCATTCCCCTCTTTGATGCATTGAAAAAGGAAAGGAAGAATTTCCAGTGGACTCCTGAATGCCAGCAAGCATTTGAGGATCTTATCAAGCACATGGAATCACCTCCGATGCTGTCAAAACCAAAAGATGGAGAAAGCATGTTCCTATATCTTGCAGTATCATCCCATGCTCTAAGCGCAGCACTCATCAGGGAAGAAAATAAAATTCAGTGGCCGGTATACTACATCAGCAAAAGGTTTACCGGGGCAGAGATGAATTATCCGAAGATCGAAAAGCTTGCATATGCTTTGCTTATTGCATCACAGAAGCTCAGGCCTTATTTCCAATCTCACTCTATCAAGGTCCTTACAGATCAACCTTTGAAATAAGTGTTGTTCCGTCCAGAAACCTCAGGGAGATTACTAAAATGGAATATTGAGCTCAGTCAGTACGATGTCACTTATCACCCCAGGAAAGCAATAAATGGGCAAGCCCTAGCTGATTTTATTGCCGAGTTCACTGATAGAGGAGAGGAAATGGAAGAAACCAATGAGTTGGTCGCCAGATGGAAGCTTTTCGTTGATGGTGCTAGGAATGAATACTGTGCTGGGGCAGGAATCGTGTTTGAAACTCCAGAAGGACGACTGATATGCTGTGATGTACGATTCGAATTCCCACTCACAAACAACGAGGCCGAGTATGAAGCTTTGCTCGGAGGATTGAGAGTTGCGAAAGAGTTAAGCTTGAGGAGTTTGTTGATCTTCAGCGATTCACAATTGATTGTTTCTCAAATCAAAGGTGAATTTGAGACCAAGAGTGGAAATCTTCCAACGTACCTACGCAAAGTCAAAGAGTTTCTTGACAATCTAGAGTACTATTCTATCTCTCATATCCCTAGAGGAGAAAATTGGAAAGCCGATTCTTTATCAAAGCTGGCTAGTACCGGAGATCCTCAAATCTTCGGCCTAGTTCCAGTTGAAGTTTTATCTAGTTCCAGTGTTGAAGAATTTGATATAGATTGGGTTATGGAGACAGCTAACGAGCCATACTCGTGGATGACCCCCATCAAGAATTATATACTCCATGGGACACTTCCTGAAAACCCGAAGGATCGCAAGAAGTTGCTCCGAAAGTCCCGTTTGTATCTCGTTCAGGATGGTCACTTATACAGGAGAGGATATTCAACACCTTTGCTACGATGTGTAACAAAGGAGGAATCCAAAGCAATCCTGGCAGAATTACATGGAGGAGATTGTGGCGGACATGTAGGTGGACAAACTCTAGCCAAAAAAGTTCTTCGATATGGCTACTTCTGGCCAGAGGTAAATCTCGACTCTATGATCTTTGCTAAAAAATGTGACCAATGCCAGAAATTTGGAAAGATTCCGAGAGCTCCATCGACTGAGTTGACACAAATGTTGAGTCCTTGGCCATTCGCTGTCTGGGGCATAGATTTGATTGGAGTATTACCTACTGCAAAATCCGGTTTCAAGTACGCCATAGTTGCTGTGGACTATTTCATTAAATGGGCGGAAGCTGAGCCACTGGCAACCATCACATCAAGAAAAGTGATCAATTTTGTTTTGAAAAACATCATATGCAGATTTAGAATTCCGCAAAAGATCATCACAGACAGTGGCACGCAATTTGAAAGCGATGAGTTCAAAGACTTTTGCGACAAATATCACATTCAGTAAAGCTTCGCAGCAGTTGCCCACCCGCAGGCCAACGGGCAAGTTGAAGCAATCAACAAAATCCTGAAAGCCATCATTAAGAAGCGTCTCGAGAAAGCTAAGGGTAACTGGATTGAAGAACTGCCGCTTGCACTATGGGCTTACCGTACGACTCATAAAACTGCGACGGGGCATACTCCATTCTCTCTGGCATTTGGATCGGAAGCAATGATACCTGTGGAGTTAGAGGTTCCTACTCACCGCAGAATTCACTTTAACCAGAAAGAGAATGAAAAGTTGCAGCTGGAACCCCTCGATTTACTCGAAGAAAAAAGGACTGAATCGGAGCTTAGGATAGTCGCCCATCAAAGGAGAATTGCCCGACACTTCAATCAAAAGGTCAGGCATAGAACATTCGAAGTGGGAGACTTAGTGTTAAAGAAGATCATGACCGCAACAGGAGTTTTTGTCCCCAAGTGGGAAGGTCCATTTGACATCGATCAAAAGCTCCTCGACGGCACCTTTAAGCTCAGGACTATAAACGGAATAGAAGTCCCAAGGGCCTGGAACAGTGATCACCTCGGGCGTTATTTCAAATAACTCTTTTGGCTCATATTCTTTTGTGTTTTTCTATGAATATAACGGATACTTTGTATGAAATTACATCAATATGAGTAAAACAACTCTTTTGACTCCTGTCTAAATTATACATCGCATACCTTTGATTATATACTCAAAGATGTTCAGTTATGATTTCTGATTATAGGACATAAGTAAAAGAAAAAATTCGCTTGTTCATTCCCCAATGAAAGCCTGGTGTTAGTTCATAGCATAGTCCAAAAGGACAAATTAAGCACATGGATCCATAAAGCACTCCCGTCGAAATACGGTAAGTGAGGAATGTCTCCATAAGATAAAAAAGAAGAACAAAACACCAAGGCCAATCAGCGGGAGAAACCAATGGAGTAAAATCAAAGAAGACTCGCTAAAATTCCACCAAAGGAGTATCATTCGAGAGGATCGACCTAGGGTTATGGATTTATAACTGAGGCATCTCGATCAACTCAAAGGTCCAACAAAATCAATACCCACTCCGTGGAACTAGGCAGACACAGTCTTGAACCCAAAACCTCTCCGGGAGTGCTCAGTTAAATAACTTAAAGTCAGCAAAAAACTTACCACGTTATTGCCAAACTGAGTCTTTAACCCAAGACCTCTCCGGGGGCACCCGATCGACTGCAGAGGGTTGAAACAATCCATTGGTACGGGGGCATATCATATCAGAAAGCCGAAAGTAACTATTTGATTCTTCATGTGGCAAAGGATCATTACAACCATATATAATTGAAAAATCCATAAACAAGCAAAACGTGTAAAATGTGATGTGCAAGCGTGGTGTACAAACCAGAATATGCAGAAAAAAGTAACGACAAAGTTCAAAGTACAAGAACATAGAGCATTGATATGTCACATTCAAACACAGAAAGTCAACCTACATCGCAGTCATAAAGGTCACAGTGTACCAACATAAGAAAAGCATATAAGTTAAACGCGAGGACCGAGACTCGCTTAATACAACCGGTCTAGACATAAAATCCACCAAGCCAAAAGTCATCAAGAGAAACAAGCTATGCCTTCAGGTTTTTCCTGGGGCGTCCTACCTTCCTCTTCACCGGGACAGACCCAGATGTAGAAGCATCACCAACAGATCTCCTTTTGGATTGTCCCACCAGTTCAATGTCCCCTTTTGGAAGAGCAGCAACAAGAGCATCTCGGTTCCTCAGAGCGCGGATTAGCTTAACCTTATCAGCCTCTAGAGCGGCAATGCGATCAAGACTCTCTCGGTAAAGTCTTTGAAGATCTTCAGCCAAACCATGCCAACCATGGATTTTCCTCGCAGTATGGTCTTTGAGCAAGTCCATTTGCTTCTCGAATTGGCGCAGAGTATCTTCCATGCGCCCAATCAGTCTGGTTTTAGCCACCAAGATATCGCAGGATGTTATCTGCCGATCACCATGCGATACCTCATAGTCGCAGGAAATCCCATACAAATCCCAATCAGGGAGCTGTTTAGCCAGCTTCGAATTGCAAGCCCTCAATGCATAAGGAGGCCTGTTTATAATCGATTGAATCTCTGAATAGGTGGGGGCAACAAGCACGGGAGAAGTCACTGAGGGCTGGCCAGTATTCCCTTCGTCCAGATCGAAGCGTTTCTTTATCTTGTTGGGTGTTGGATCCATCCTGCGTAAAAGGAAGAAGATGTTCATACATTTTTGCTAATTATGATGAATGAGCATAGAAAAACAGCTGACCGGGGGTAATCATGAAGCAGTCCGATCGACACCCCATTCCTAAACTATGCACAATTCTAAAACACATACAATTTAGAAATATAATCTATGGACATTGAGAAAGCTGTTAGTCCAATGGGTTCCTAAGTCGAGCATATCACCAAACAAGTATATTTGAAGAACAAGTTACAATGATATTATTTGAGTTCGAGTTGGGTCGGCCATGGCAAGCTAAGGGACAGGTCGGTTCAAAGCCAAGCGGAAAAGACCTGGTCGCTCAAAACTAGTCAGACCCTGGTCGCTCAAAACTGGTAAAGCATCCGGTCGCTCAAAACTAGTCAGGTTCTGGTCGTACTAAAATGAGTAAAAGCTCCGGTCGCCCAAAGATAACCCCTATTTGGTCAGTAAAAACACCCTTGGGCTAGTCGTTCTATGATTAATTTGCAAGCAATCACAACCTGGTCGGTCAAGATTCAAATCCGTCTCGGTCCTATCAGGTAAAGCTGATTCAATCTCGAGCTAGCTTGTTCTTAGGTGCACTACAGGCTGGTCGTATATTAGAAATTGGATATGATATGAATTCATGATATCACGAAATGATGGACTAAGCAGAAAATTATACATGCGCGAGCCATTCAAACATTTACGCAAATACGTTGTGATCGTCATCACAATAAAGAAGAACTGCAAGGGTTTTTATTTCAAAATCATCATCCGCAAATTCAAATTGAACAAATTAGTTTCTATATTATGGTCAAGCATTCCAATACACAAAGGACTTCAAATTCAAGGATTCTACAATCAAGTTGCAATCATACATCAAAACTGGTCCGAATACAGTTCAACCCCAAAGAATCCAGCCAAATTCAAAAGACGACGTTGATCATTCTCGAATTAACAAAGAAATAAAGACATATACCTGCGATTAAATCAACTAATTGAAGAAGTTTGGGTCGAACTTCCAGGCTTCGGTGAGGTGTAGATTTGAGCAACCGAGAGTCGAGTACTTGTCAGAATTTTGAAGTAAGAAGAAATCGGAGAAATGAACTGAAGTTAGAAAATTTTTCTTCAAGAAGGCACCGCCATTAAAATAAGAAAATTTTCAGAGTTGGAAAAGTGGGGAATACCAAGGGACCAAAGAGAAAATATATAGCCATGACGACCAGCCCAGCCCGTCTCGTCATTGACCGGCCCAAATCGACTTGAAGAAAAAACGACCCCATGCGAAACAGGTTTAAAACCGACCCTTAGATAAAACCGGCCAATACAATCCATCGACATATCGTATAATATTTCAAAGTCCATAATTTTTCATATAGAAATTATGAAACTCCGAGGGGCAAAATGTTATCCACTTAAAACGATCGATGGATTATTGACAGTTTAATACGGGTCGGTCTTGTAGCACATGAGAAATGGTCGGTCTACATTTGCTAGGGTCAGTCCAATTCATGATAGCAGGCTGGTCGGTTTCCAGCATGGTCGATCTCCATCTCCCTCATGGCTTGCTCAAACCAAAAAGCCTGACAAAACCTCTGGTCTATCCAAATATGAAAGACCCTTAGTCGCTCCAAAGGCAGAAGACCTCTGGTCGCTCCAAATGCAGAAGACCCCTGGTCATTCCAAACACAGAAAACATCTGGTCGCTCCATAAATGGAAAATATCCGGTCGTTCTGCTTTGGAACAAACCCTTGGATCGCTCCAACCTATTATAGCCGGTCGATCCGATCTCCATGATGGCCCGGTCGCTCCAACCAGCTCTAAAAGCTTCCTGGTCGGCCTGCTTTGCAAAGACCGCTGGTCGGTCCACTTTATTACTTCAGTACTCTGGTTATTCTTCCCTTCAGCGAAGACCCCTGGTCGGTCCGCCTCATTTCTTTAGCCTTCTGGTCGTTCTTTAAGCTGTTGGTTGTCTTTTCCTTCAGCGAAGGACCTTGGTCGATCAAAATCCAAAACGACCTAACAGCTGGAGACAACTGGCAGTGGCATTCTCGTAAATACCCTAAAATACCGACCAGAACCCTGAATTCAAGATTTCAGCCACTTCTTCGCCTATAAATAGCATCCTACCTCCATCATTTGAGGGGGGAATTTTCTGGAAACACGTGGAGGTGTTGCCAAATTGCTTTTTGGACTTCTTCAAGCATTCCAACATCTATTCTTCATAATGCAACAAAGATCAATGGAGCATGGAATCATGGCTTCCACAAATGATATATGATAGAGCTTAAGGTCGAAGATCCATGGCAAAAGCTTGGTAATAAGGAGATTTCCTCATTGTCCAAGATATTTCTCTACCATTTTCAGCAATTCAAATGGAAGGATGTGTGTGAGAGAAAGTTTGGTTGAATGTATGAGTGATCTTACCTTGTAAACAAATTGTTAATAATAAAATTCTCTCTTAAGAGTGGACGTAGACCTCCTCAAAGGTCGAACCACTATAAACTCTTGTCTTCTTTCTATATTTTGATGTTTTCATGTATTAGATATGGCCTCACATAATAAAAAAGGTATTCTTACGTCTTGCCTTTGAAAAGGTGACATGCTTCCTAAGCATCTCGCCTCCGATTAGGTAACGCATTAAGCAATACTTTGGTTGTTTTGCCAAATTTTGGTATAAACACAAAGTTAAACTCAAATACCCAAATAATGTTCATAACATTTACATTAACCTATATTCATACTAAATTTACAAAAGGGAGTTTTATTTTCTAAGTAGATTCAAATGAATGTAAATCCGTTATAGTTATTTTCTTCACCATTCATGCAAAAGGTTTATGCTTAAATATCGTTCAAAATAAATAAAAGTCCAATTTTTAAACAGAAGTCCAAATATAATTATTTGAATTAACGTGTAACGTCCCAGAAATTTTTGATCTTTGGTCATCGACATAAAACTCATGTCAATTATCCAAACATCGAAAATACCGGTAGTTTATGAAAGAAATTAGAGGGTGAGAATAGATAAGATAGAAACTTAGAATAGAAGAAGAAGAAGAACATACAACATCAGAGTAAACACGAATCTCAAAACGGAACGAATAAGTATATTTCATAACATAACTTTGAAATAAAACAATATCTGTATACAATACCTTTATTAGAGTATAACACTTACAACATAGCGGAAATAACAATAGCTATATAATCCTGAAGCCTCCTGCTCCAGCTCTTTAAGTATATGTAAATCCCGACTACTTGACAGCCCGTACAGAATTGGGCACCCAAGATTTTAGGGAAAACAAAACAAAATAAACTCTCGGTCAGTCATGTGACTGGTGAGAGTAAACTCAAATCATTTAATTTACTTTCAAAATTCTTTTGAAACAAAGGAAAATCAAAAGACAGATCCACACATAAACAAGGATGGATTTTACCTTATGATAACCAAAATATTTCTAAAACGATACTTGTCTGATATTATAATAATGTCTAGATCAAGTAAATAGAAATCTAGCAGAAACGCTTGCATCTAACGTTTTACATATATAATATACAATCAAAACCACGGGCTCTTATTTGGGGAATGGATTCCAACTATAACAATGTATGGATCCACCTTCCGATCAGTGTACTCTAGAAGCGATACATTGGAGTTTAACAAGAACATCTTGTAACCGGCCACACATGACCGACCATTCATTTCTCTTGAATGTATCAAATATATTGCCACCCCTCGGTTAGTATTCCAACATAACCGTTCCAGGGAGATACAGAATTGAAAGAAGTACAAAATATGAATATTCTATAAATAGTGACAATATACCCTAATTTGTGTGCGGCCCACTTAGCCATGTTGCCTGCCCGATTTCTGTCATTTCCCAGTTGATGAGGCTTGAGGTTATAACGTATCTCTATACAGATCACGTCTTCATTTACTTTGAATGCCACATCATTATACCTATCAAATCACAAATTGATTTCCCCAAAAATACCATGGGTATAAGCTAAGAGAAACGAATTCCTCCGCCACTAACGTATATATGTTTGAAACGATAAACTTACGCAATCTACCAAATATACTCTGTCAGACATTCGTTCATTCAAGTTGTCCTAGGACTGGACAAACCGAAGGCACTATTCATTATATCCATCTTAGGCAATCTCTACTTAAGATTTATACTATAGCCCTTGCACTTTACTCCGTCTTCAATATATTCAGCATACTTGGTTTGCAATGCTTATGCCAATACGAAGTGGTTTTTCGGATAATAATCCAACCGGTCTCTCCATATTAACAACATAAAAATGGTCAAAAACTTTGATAGTCGGTGATTCAACTATCAAATAAAAACACGTGTGCAAACAACAATCTTATTTCCAATTGGAATTTCTATTGACCAATCATCACCATTATATATATATATATATATATATATTCATATTTCCTTATTTTCTATATTCAGAAAATATATGTTATGAACATCGGAAAACATTCCCATTGCTTATTTACTTATCACTATTCTGCCACATCTATCAGTCTCTGGCGGTAAACTAGTATGAGAACATCCCTAAGTATCAATCCCGAAGGTCGAAACCAACATCAGATAGTGTAACGTCTCGCATTTTTGTCGGTTGGTATTTGAATATTTAAATCAGTTTAAATATTGAATTCAGAATATAAATGGATTTATATATTAATTAAAACGAAGTTGAACGTGTATAAATATATATTAATTATAATCGAGCTCAGAACGACCCTGCAGTTCGTAAATTAACGTTCGGAACTTCAACTGAGTGTACCAGACTCTTTATGAATCGGATTTATTCGAAATAAGAAACGCTGGAATCTGTTGAACTGTATCTTTCTAATAGAAGTGAAAAATCAGGATTTCGTTGTATATACTACAAGATATGTCCAAATCAAATATTCGAAAAGTCGCTGTGAAATCATATATCGACCGTAACAGTTATTTGAATATAACTTGATATCGGGTGCAAATCGGGACAAGATTCTTTTGAGGCACAGCGATAATTTAATTTTTAGAATTTTTCTGTAATCTTTAATTAATTAAATATGCAACTTTTTATTTGGGGTATTGTGCACCCTGTATCGAGATATTTCGGGGTTTCAAAATATGAATCAATCTACCGGTATTATTATATTTTTGGGACTGTGACACCTCGTTGAGCACGACTGTACTCTTACTTCTGTCCGTGCACGAGCAAAATGTATAACTATAACAAAACATTTGAAAACACCTGTAACCATATCGTGTCATCGTTCTAACAAGTTCATAGCTTCGCTTTGCATTAATAGAGCATGGTGTTGTCAGCCTCACATTTAATATTGGTATGGTCTTCTTGACAAACCAAGTAAGCTTGCAGACTAAGGAAACATACCTCCATTAAATGAAATATAGGAAACCATACTTCTTTGTTTTTGACTTACAGTCATGCTTCTTTTCAAAGCAAGGTACCCACGTTCTATAGCTGAAACTTCACGCTAAGTAAAATATTTACCCTATTTCGTACTCCTATACTGTTTTCACGCCATACTTAGTTTGACAAACATGAGCCATACCCTACCCTACAGCTAACGCACGCAGACAAATATCAACCATACCCTCACATTTAAACCCTCCCTATACCTACCTGTGTCCTAATGCTTAAGAGTTAAGGTTTCCAAACAATATAAATACATGAGTAGGGCACCGACCACTTTCATTCTCATTCCCTCAGAAAAGAAAACACTAACGGTTGGATACTGATTCCATCAATTTGAATATCCCCTAGTATAGAGTTAGTGTAAATTGTGTTGACTAACATCTGTGGATGCGGAAACCGATTGGAGGAATCCGACCAGATTCCTTGATAATTATATGTACTGTTTGTTTTGTATGAACCTGAATTATATTTAAAACCCCATGTGAATATTGATGTTGAACGGAAATTCAACATTTGTTTAGATGAAATAAATAAACGATATCGATTTAGAAAGTGTTAACAGTCGACCGTAAAACCATCGTTTTGTTAAGAAACTGATTTACCGTCAGGCAAATCAATGAAGTTAATTATAGAAATTATATTTTTATAATTAAAGTGAAGTTTTAAATTATAATAGAAGTTCTATTATAAACCAGTATTTTAGAGTTCGTTTTTATAAAATAGATAAAAACGATTGTTGATATTTAAAATAAGTTTAATAAGCAGAAAGTATCCGATGATTAAGTATTGGGATAATTATATTTAAGATAAACAATTTTAGAAATATTATTAGATTAATTATATTAATCTAATGAGAAGTAATTAAGATCAGTTAACGAAATTACTGATGAAATGAAGTTGATTTAATCAACTGTTATTTGGGAACATGATTATTAGATTAATTGGTCTTTAATTAATCTAATGAAAACAGGTTAGAAATAAGTTTAGCGAAATGAATGAGAGTTAATTACCATTTAAGAAGTTATAGATAAGAACTGGGAAATGGAGAAAGCAAAGAGTTAATGTTTAAATTAAATATGCATAAACCACAGAGATTCCAAAGTAAGAATATGGTGTTGTAAAACCATATTCCAAAATACAAGGGAATACGATTTAATAAATATATTAAGTAATAAGGAATTTGAATACAGACTTGTATCAGTTCTAAGGTAAGAACGTTGTCGATCAAGGTCTGAGAGGTAGATAAAATACCCCAACTTGAACGGCTTCGCTATTACCGAGGAACGATATCAGTTTGTAACGGAAAGAGATGTCAAGATTTTTGTAACGGAAAGAGATGTTAAGATTTTTGTAACAGAAAGAGATGTCAAGATTTTTGTGACGGAAATAGATGTCAAGATTAGTATAAAAGGAATATGGCAACGTATGCAAGTCTTAGAATTATAGCGATAAAATAACGCTGTTGATAAGATAAGTGTGACTGTTATGTCAAGATTAGTTATAACAAAGAATATTACAGCGTATGACAAGTTGAACTATAGCAATAAAATAACGCTGTTGATAAGGTAAATGTGACTGTAATTAGTTATAAGGAGAATATTACAGCGTATGACAAGTTTAGAACTATAGCGACAAATTAACTGCTGTTGATTTGACTTAATCATGACTTTTATATATAGCAGCACTTCCTAGGAAATGTAACAGTTTGGTTTGAAATCCAATTATTCTAGAGTAATAAGTAACGACGTTTGTTCAAAGAAATATAAGAAAGAGTTTAGAAAAAGAATTGGGGAATCGTATTAGAAACTGATGACAGCATCTCGATGTTCGAAATGTGATTAGAATTAAACCATTAGGATTTGTAACTAGAATTCGACGATGTCGAATGTATTAAAAGTAAACTATTTTTAGGGATTATAATCTGATATAATAATTAACATTTAGTTGTAAACAAATAAATGTTAAAGAGGATAGGAGTCAGTACTTAGTTTAAACTTGATATCGATTTGATAAGAAGTTGACTTAGAAACAGAGTTTACAAAGTGGAATAGGAATATATAAAGTATGAAAGAGATTTCGATAAACGGGATCATGGTATTGATTTATTTGATAAAGATGTTCAGATTTCTATAATAGAAATGATATTCACATTTCAAAGTGAATAATGTTTTAAAAGTGAACGTTGGGCCGATTAAAAGGTTAAAATGAAATTGGAAGTATTTTCCAATGCAAATAGGGTAGATTGTCCAAGGTTAGAAAATAAAGAATGTGAAATTAATGAAAATAGTTCGAACGTTAATAACGTATGTTTTCTGGAACATGAAAGAATAAGAGTTTATAATAACTGGAAATGTTTTCCAAGAAGTATGGAAAGGCTAAAACGGGATTTGAGAAATATCTGGTAAGACATGAGAATTCGGATAATAAAGTCGAATGTTAAAATTAAAAATACCCGTGGTTGTGTGATGTTAATTATACATTAGAATGAATGTTGTTTTTACTTCGATAGTTAAATAACCGACTATCGAAGTGTTTTGACCATCGTGTCAATACGGGGAGACCAGTTGGATATGTTATCCGGAAACCACTCCGTATAGGCATAAGCGCTGCGAATTAGATATGCTGAAGATAATTGAAGACGGAGTTAAATGCAAGGATCGTCCAGTTCCAGAATGATGTTTTTGTTTGTCCAGTCCCAGGACAACTTGTATGGACGAGTGTCTGATAGAGTATTTCCAACGGTCACGCCGTTGATTTGTACGGATATACCAAGTTGGTGGGGAGAAGGTAACTTCTCTCTATTCTACACCCAGTGTGCAGTTGTGTAATCAATGTGTGATTACGGATTTGACGATGTGACATTCAAAGTGAATGGTGATCAGATGTTCTGAAGATAGACGTAGCCTCTAGCCTGACAACCAGGAAGTAACAAAAGTTGGGCTAGGCAGCATGGCTAGTTGGGTCATCCCCAAGCAGGGTGTATTGTCACCGATCTAGAGAAAATTCATATTTATACTTCTTTTCGATTCTGTATCTTCGGATGACGGTTGGATGGCCTGCAACCGTGGTGGCAATATATTCGCGACACTCAAGCTAAATGAGTGAGCGGTCATGTGTGGCCGGGTTGCAAGACGTTCTTGTTGAACCCTGAGTGTATCCCCTCTAGAGTACACTATTCAGAAGGTGCTCCCATACCTTGTCTGTTGGAATCCATTCTCCAATAAGCGCCCTGCGGTTTATGATTTTATACTGTATATATGTGGAACGTGAGATGCAAGCGTTCTGCTACTTGTATAATTATCTGTTTAGACATTATCATAATATCACCGGTTTGATATCAAAGAAATTTTCGGTTATAGTAAGGTTTTTCAAAGTTAAACAGTATGATTGAAATTTACTCACACCAGTCCCATGACTGACCCAGAGTTTATTTTGTTTGTTTTCCCTAAACTCTTGGGTGCCCAAATTTGTACGGGCAGTCAAGTGTTTCAGGCTTTTACAGATTCACTTGGAGGAGCTGGAAACAGAAGGCTTCACCATTTGTATTTAGAGATTTTATTCCGCTGTGATGCGATGTATTATACTCTTATATGATATGCAAGTACAAATTCAAATTTGTAATTCAAAGTGTTATATAATACATTTTATTCCGCTGTGAGTTTCGTGTTTACTCTGATTCTGTTCAGTGTTCTTCTTCTTCATCTATTCTATAAGTTCTATCTTTTCTATCTCACCCTCTAAATTCTTCTATTAATGTCCAGGTATTTTCGATGCTCGAGAAAATTGATATTGTATTTATGTTGATTTTCTGGGTCGAAAATCCCGGCCGTTACAGATGGTATCAGAGCTAAAGGTTAAGTGATTAACTTGGCTCTGTGGCGTAACTCAATAGAGATGGAGTTAGTAATACTCTAGATTGAGTTGAGTGTATATGTATGAGTGCGTATTTGTAAATTAATATAAAACTGTTTTATATTGTGTTGACTGGTCAGTCGAGTGGTTTATGAATTCTGGTCGAAACAGTAATGCAAACTACGTCGATAGGAGTTTCTAAACTCTTGAACAGAGTAATTCGACACAGTATGTTTTAAAAAGAGGATAAATGAAATAATTTTACCCAAAATATATTTTGATATAAAAGAAGTATATATCTTGAGATTATTATAGTATTGATCGTTATTATGATCAAATAAGATTTGTAATTGATTTGGTTATATAAATAACCAATCGAATTATTATATATGCAAAAATCAGATAAACTAAATCTGAATTTAAAAACCAGAATTGAAATATAACTCTAGAAACTTGGAAAAGAGTTGAAATTTGAATTGAACATAAGGGAATTTTAAAATCCTGGGAGATTTGAAAATTTGTTTTCCAAATGATGTGAAAGATATTTTGAAGTGATTTTCAAAATGGAAGTGTTTCAAAATGAATTTTGAAAAGTAATATAGTATTGAACTCACTTCGAACACTGGAAAATAATTCTGATGATGCTGGCCACATCATCAGTGTCATTTTCGAGTTCCAAGTGACGGATTACTACCAAGGATTTTGTTGTGAATGGTTTTAAGAAAATAAGTTGTTCGGAAACTCAAATGTTTTGAATTGCTATTATTAGATAGATTTCAAACTGATTTGAAATAAATCCCAGGAATTTGAATTCTGAAATAAAAATTTAACTTATGGAGTTAAAATGGTAAAAATGGAATTTAGACAAAGATAACAAAACTGGACTGAATTTGGAAAGATCCAGAATGAAAATTATAAAAGAAAAATATTGGAGATTCGAGTTATTAAAAATGAATTGATTCTTGGAGAATAAGAATCGAATTTTGAATTAGAGATGGAGATAACTGATTTGAGAAATAAATCAGTAAATGGAATGTTGTAATAAAACTTAACAAGGTTAAGAACTGAGAGTGGAATCGGAGTTGAAATAGAAATTTGGCTTAGTAAAAGCGAAAGACTGGTTTGTGAACGGATTGATGGGAGATCAACCAAGGATGCTTGGATATGCTGGTTTGATAGCAGATGGCAGAGATAGAGTTGAATGCCCAACAGAGAAGGTACACGTTTACATACGAGTATGAAATTTTTTATGAGTCAGTTTGGGTAAGCCGTTTGGCTGTTTGATTTTCTATTGAATTGGAAAAAAAAATATCCCAGAGAGGCAAGTTGTTGTAGTACCGAGTGAGCCGTGCAGAGGAGATGCTGGCGAGATTCTCTGAAAATTTAAGCTGTTAGGAAATTTTCAGAAATTTTGAAAATATTCGAAATAATAAGGAATTAATATTTTAATTGGAAATAATCAGTTCAGTGGACACTGGAATTATGAAGTAAACCAAAAAGATTTTAACCATGCTATAACATAGATTGTAGCATTTTCCCTATCTTAGCAATTTCGAGGACGAAATTATTTTAAGGGGGAAGGTCTGTAACGTCTCGCATTTTTGTCGGTTGGTATTTGAATATTTAAATCAGTTTAAATATTGAATTCAGAATATAAATGGATTTATACATTAATTAAAACGAAGTTGAACGTGTATAAATATATATTAATTATAATCGAGCTCAGAACGACCCTGCAGTTCGTAAATTAACGTTCGGAACTTCAACTGAGTGTACCAGACTCTTTTTGAATCGGATTTATTCGAAACAAGAAACGCTGGAATCTGTTGAACTGTATCTTTCTAATAGAAGTGAAAAATCAGGATTTCGTCGTATATACTACAAGATATGTCCAAATCAAATATTCGAAAAGTCGCTGTGAAATCATATATCGACCGTAACAGTTATTTGAATATAACTTGATATCGGGTGCAAATCGGGACAAGATTCTTTTGAGGCACAGCGATAATTTAATTTTTAGAATTTTTCTGTAATCTTTAATTAATTAAATATGCAACTTTTTATTTGGGGTATTGTGCACCCTGTATCGAGATATTTCGGGGTTTCAAAATATGAATCAATCTACCGGTATTATTATATTTTTGGGACCGTGACACCTCGTTGAGCACGACTGTACTCTTACTTCTGTCCGTGCATGAGCAAAATTTATAACTATAACAAAACATTTGAAAACACCTGTAACCATATCGTGTCATCATTCTAACAAGTTCATAGCTTCGCTTTGCATTAATAGAGCATGGTGTTGTCAGCCTCGCATTTAATATTGGTATGGTCGTCTTGACAAACCAAGTAAGCTTGCAGACTAAGGAAACATACCTCCATTAAATGAAATATAGGAAACCATACTTCTTTGTTTTTGACTTACAGTCATGCTTCTTTTCAAAGCAAGGTACCCACGTTCTATAGCTGAAACTTCACGCTAAGTAAAATATTTACCCTATTTCGTACTCCTATACTGTTTTCACGCCATACTTAGTTTGACAAACATGAGCCATACCCTACCCTACAGCTAACGCACGCAGACAAATATCAACCATACCCTCACATTTAAACCCTCCCTATACCTACCTGTGTCCTAATGCTTAAGAGTTAAGGTTTCCAAACAATATAAATACATGAGTAGGGCACCGACCACTTTCATTCTCATTCCCTCAGAAAAGCAAACACTAACGGCAGAAGAAAGAAAAATGAAAAGTGAGTAAACAACAGGCTGAACGCGGTGATCAGCATAGGGGAGTAGTTGCGAAGTGGTGTTTCCATTAGTGGTTGGGAAGAACGGGTCTGTAGCAGCGATGGCAAATACTGGGAGGCACGCATGATGTTATGGGCAAGGAGACGTAAAGAGTGTAAGAGGAGTGGGATCATGTGCGGTTGCCAGTGGGATATGTGAGAAGCAGCGCGAGCTGCATGAACCAGGAAGGAAGGAGTGTCTGTCCAAGTAAGGTCTGGACGTTTGTGCTTTCAGTTAGCACGTGAAGTAAGGGATGGAAACGGCATTGTCATGAGGGAGGAAAGCCACACGTGGGATGAAGTTGGAGACATGCATGGGTTCATGTGTGAGCAATTTGTATGTGTGGATGCGGATTGTAAAGTGGAAGGAAGAAGAGTGTGCTGGAGCGTGGCCTTTAAAGAAGAGGCAGAGAACGTTTTGCATTCAAATATTGTACCGAAGTGAAGACTGGTAAAGTGTTGGATGAAAGGGCTTCATGTAGTAGCGGTGCGTGTAGAACCAAACAAGGATGCTTGCGTGTATATATATATATAAGAGGAGTGGGTTTTGGAAAAAGAAAAGGGAAGAGAACGTGAATCCGAAGGGGTTAAGCCATGTAACAGAATGTAATGTAGAAGGAGTTGAGAGAAGGGATGGCTCGGACCTAACTAAGATGAAAGGGTGGTGGGCCGAGAATTAGAGGTGAAGCCCACTGAATATATTTATTTATTTGGAATTGTGTTCCAAGAGGCAGACAAGGCCAAGACAGGTTTTTAGAAAAATAACGTCTATATTTGGAGCGGAACAAGTGTTGGTAGTGTAGTCGTGTTGAGTAAATGAAGTTTTAAGTAGAGTGAATAAAGCATGGTGGGGATAAGAAGTTGGCAGCAAGGAAGAACAAAGGCGCTACAGGCTCTTGAAGGTCACGTTTGGATTCATATGGTATATTTGTGAAGAAAGGGTACGGTTAATCTGAAAAGGAGGGAAGCACAGTCGCGGTATGTGGGATTTTAAGGATGGTGATAACGTCGAAAACACTGTGCAAACGGTTTGGATGGATTAATTTGAATGGGACGGATCGGACAAACCAAGGTGCGTTGGGATCGCATCGACGAGTAGTACATCAAAGAACAGATTTGGAGCGTGTTACAGTTGAGGCAATTATAACATCTAATCCGGTGCACCGACGCAAATCGTTATTTAACGGTTAACGCGCCAAGGTGAGTAAAATCACTAACTCTGATCTATTTTTATAATTATATTTTAATGTTGTTTGAATGCTGTGTTATGGTCGATTAGGTAGATTCAAATTAATTTGGTCGAATATTATATACCGTCACATATGTACACACCATCGGTTGGATACTGATTCCATCAATTTGAATATCCCCTAGTATAGAGTTAGTGTAAATTGTGTTGACTGACATCTGTGGATGCGGAAACCGATTGGAGGAATCCGACCGGATTCCTTGATAATTATATGTACTGTTTGTTTTGTATGAACCTGAATTATATTTAAAACCCCATGTGAATATTGATGTTGAACGGAAATTCAACATTTGTTTAGATGAAATAAATAAACGATATCGATTTAGAAAGTGTTAACAGTCGACCGTAAAACCATCGTTTTGTTAAGAAACTGATTTACCGTCAGGCAAATCAATGAAGTTAATTATAGAAATTATATTTTTATAATTAAAGTGAAGTTTTAAATTATAATAGAAGTTCTATTATAAACCAGTATTTTAGAGTTCGTTTTTATAAAATAGATAAAAACGATTGTTGATATTTAAAATAAGTTTAATAAGCAGAAAGTATCCGATGATTAAGTATTGGGATAATTATATTTAAGATAAACAATTTTAGAAATATTATTAGATTAATTATATTAATCTAATGAGAAGTAATTAAGATCAGTTAACGAAATTACTGATGAAATGAAGTTGATTTAATCAACTGTTATTTGGGAACATGATTATTAGATTAATTGGTCTTTAATTAATCTAATGAAAACTGGTTAGAAATAAGTTTATCGAAATGAATGAGAGTTAATTACCATTTCAGAAGTTATAGATAAGAACTGGGAAATGGAGAAAGCAAAGAGTTAATGTTTAAATTAAATATGCATAAACCACAGAGATTCCAAAGTAAGAATATGGTGTTGTAAAACCATATTCCAAAATACAAGGGAATACGATTTAATAAATATATTAAGTAATAAGGAATTTGAATACAGACTTGTATCAGTTCTAAGGTAAGAACGTTGTCGATCAAGGTCTGAGAGGTAGATAAAATACCCCAACTTGAACGGCTTCGCTATTACCGAGGAACGATATCAGTTTGTAACGGAAAGAGATGTCAAGATTTTTGTAACGGAAAGAGATGTTAAGATTTTTGTAACAGAAAGAGATGTCAATATTTTTGTGACGGAAATAGATGTCAAGATTAGTATAAAAGGAATATGGCAACGTATGCAAGTCTTAGAATTATAGCGATAAAATAACGTTGTTGATAAGATAAGTGTGACTGTTATGTCAAGATTAGTTATAACAAAGAATATTACAGCGTATGACAAGTTGAACTATAGCAATAAAATAACGTTGTTGATAAGGTAAGTGTGACTGTAATTAGTTATAAGGAGAATATTACAGCGTATGACAAGTTTAGAACTATAGCGACAAATTAACTGCTGTTGATTTGACTTAAGCATGACTTTTATATATAGCAGCACTTCCTAGGAAATGTAACAGTTTGGTTTGAAATCCAATTATTCTAGAGTAATAAGTAACGACGTTTGTTCAAAGAAATATAAGAAAGAGTTTAGAAAAAGAATTGGGGAATCATATTAGAAACTGATGACAGCATCTCGATGTTCGAAATGTGATTAGAATTAAACCATTAGGATTTGTAACTAGAATTCGACGATGTCGAATGTATTAAAAGTAAACTATTTTTAGGGATTATAATCTGATATAATAATTAACATTTAGTTGTAAACAAATAAATGTTAAAGAGGATAGGAGTCAGTACTTAGTTTAAACTTGATATCGATTTGATAAGAAGTTGACTTAGAAACAGAGTTTACAAAGTGGAATAGGAATATATAAAGTATGAAAGAGATTTCGATAAACGGGATCATGGTATTGATTTATTTGATAAAGATGTTCAGATTTCTATAATAGAAATGATATTCACATTTCAAAGTGAATAATGTTTTAAAAGTGAACGTTGGGCCGATTAAAAGGTTAAAATGAAATTGGAAGTATTTTCCAATGCAAATAGGGTAGATTGTCCAAGGGTAGAAAATAAAGAATGTGAAATTAATGAAAATAGTTCGAACGTTAATAACGTATGTTTTCTGGAACATGAAAGAATAAGAGTTTATAATAACTGGAAATGTTTTCCAAGAAGTATGGAAAGGCTAAAACGGGATTTGAGAAATATCTGGTAAGACATGAGAATTCGAATAATAAAGTCGAATGTTAAAATTAAAAATACCCGTGGTTGTGTGATGTTAATTATACATTAGAATGAATGTTGTTTTTTACTTCGATAGTTAAATAACCGACTATCGAAGTGTTTTGACCATCGTGTCAATACGGGGAGACCGGTTGGATATGTTATCCGGAAACCACTCCGTATAGGCATAAGCGCTGCGAATTAGATATGCTGAAGATAATTGAAGACGGAGTTAAATGCAAGGATCGTCCAGTTCCAGAATGATGTTTTTGTTTGTCCAGTCCCAGGACAACTTGTATGGACGAGTGTCTGACAGAGTATTTCCAACGGTCACGCCGTTGATTTGTACGGATATACCAAGTTGGTGGGGAGAAGGTAACTTCTCTCTATTCTACACCCAGTGTGCATTTGTGTAATCAATGTGTGATTACGGATTTGACGATGTGACATTCAAAGTGAATGGTGATCAGATGTTCTGAAGATAGACGTAGCCTCTAGCCTCACAACCAGGAAGTAACAAAAGTTGGGCTAGGCAGCATGGCTAGTTGGGTCATCCCCAAGAAGGGTGTATTGTCACCGATCTAGAGAAAATTCATATTTATACTTCTTTTCGATTCTGTATCTTCGGATGACGGTTGGATGGCCTGCAACCGTGGTGGCAATATATTCGCGACACTCAAGCTAAATGAGTGAGCGGTCATGTGTGGCCGGTTTGAAAGACGTTCTTGTTGAACCCTGAGTGTATCCCCTCTAGAGTACACTATTCAGAAGGTGCTCCCATACCTTGTCTGTTGGAATCCATTCTCCAATAAGCGCCCTGCGGTTTATGATTTTATACTGTATATATGTGGAACGTGAGATGCAAGCATTCTGCTACTTGTATAATTATTTGTTTAGACATTATCATAATATCACCGGTTTGATATCAAAGAAATTTTCGGTTATAGTAAGGTTTTTCAAAGTTAAACAGTATGATTGAAATTTACTCACACCAGTCCCATGACTGACCCAGAGTTTATTTTGTTTGTTTTCCCTAAACTCTTGGGTGCCCAAATTTGTACGGGCAGTCAAGTGTTTCAGGCTTTTACAGATTCACTTGGAGGAGATGGAAACAGAAGGCTTCACCATTTGTATTTAGAGATTTTATTCCGCTGTGATACGATGTATTATACTCTTATATGATATGTAAGTACAAATTCAAATTTGTAATTCAAAGTGTTATATAATACTTTTTATTCCGCTGTGAGTTTCGTGTTTACTCTGATTCTGTTCAGTGTTCTTCTTCTTCATCTATTCTATAAGTTCTATCTTTTCTATCTCACCCTCTAAATTCTTCTATTAATGTCCAGGTATTTTCGATGCTCGAGAAAATTGATATTGTATTTATGTTGATTTTCTGGGTCGAAAATCCCGGCCGTTACAGATAGACACTTAGAAAACCATTCAACTTAACTAATCTCCAGTCAGTTTCTAATTTAGCTTAACTCCATTTCTTAACCCCTTATAAGTAAAACATTCCATTTTCTATGTTTAGAAAATTCTCTGATTCTATATTTGGAAAACATTTCCAAAACTCATTTATATGGATTTCAAAACTAACGTTGTATAAAACATCGTTACGACCGCTCCATCCATAAATCGCTTATTATTTAACTGTATTTCTAACTAACTCTCGCCCTCGAACCTCAACTATTTCTTAGTTAAATAAGGAAGTCAATCAAGTCGGGGTATAATTACCTCTCAGACCTTAACTGAACAACGTTCTTAACCTTGCAATAGACAAAGCTCATCGCTCCAATTTCTACAATCATTTGCATACGCAAATTCTCGGATTCAGATTATGAATCAAATTCTTTTATGAGAAACATTTATTATAACGCTAACGTTATAAACCCTACTTTTGAAATATCTAACTTAGAAATCTAACTTAAATTCTTATCTTGAATAAATAAGCCAGCAACTAATTTATTTATAAATAAACAAATCTTGATTAAAAACTGGAAGGTAAATAATACTTTCCCGAACTCGATATAATCGAATTCGACGTATAACTCCCTTTCAAGAAATCTTTATTTGATTAACTCTCCTTCGAATAACTAATGTTCGATTAACTTTCTTCGAATATATTATACTCGATTATCTCATTTCAAATAGATTATATTCGATTATCTCTTTTCGAATAGATTATATTTGATTATCTCTTTTCGAATAACTTATTTGGATTAACTCGATTTGATTAACTCATCTTGATTAACTTACTTGATTAACTCAAATTGACTAACTTAACTTAATTAACTCGACTTATTTAACTCAACTTGACTAACTCCTATCAAATAACTAATATTCGATTAACTTATATTCGAATAACTATGTCTGTTTTAACTTTATTTTGAATAGCTAATATTCGATTTAACTCCATTCGCTTGACTCTAGATCGCAGCGATCACAATGATTAAGCCTGATTGCCTCAGGAAACATCCGACCTCCGTAGGCTATCTGCAACCCTACGAATTACGCTAGCAGTCGTACGAAATGGCAACTCATCCTGAATAACTATGTTTGATTAACTCTATCTCAAATAACTATATTCAATCAACACTAATTGAATAACTAATATTCAATTAAATCCTAATTCGATTAACTATGTTCAATTAACTCTATTGGTTGACTCTTTATTCGAATAACTAATATTCGATTAACTCTAATTGAATAACTAATATTCAATTAACTCTACTGATTAACTCTAACTTGTTAACTCTAACTAATTATCTCTAATCAATTACTTTAATTCAATTAACTCTAATCGATTACTCTAACTGATTAACTCTTAATCGACTTACTCTTCATCCATATTCAGTTTCAAATATCGATGTTGAAATTGATTCTTACTTCTCTATATAAGTCATGACTTATATATTCTATTTATCCAATGATAAACATTTTATTTAAGCATATTCATATTCTGTTATACCCATGTGCGAAGCACGGGTCTAAACCTTTCAAATGTAAAATTCTCTTTTTATACTATTCTATTAATTTCTAATAATATTTCCTTTTTATAATATCATATTTATTTTCCAACTATCTCCTTTTCTATTCTATTTGTTTCACAAATATTTCCTTTTCTATTTGTTTTACAAATATTTCCTTTTCTATTTTATTTGTTTCACAAATATTTCCTTTTCTATTCTATTTATTTTCTAAATAAATCCTTTTATAATATCCTTTGATGTTACAAATATTCTCTTTACAAAATCCTTTGATTTTATAAACATTTCAATTTCAATATACATTTTGAAAATTCCTTTTATCATTCTGGTATTTCTTATTGTATTTAACATACCATATAACAATGATAAATATAATCCAAACACACATAATCTACAACAGATTATATATCACATCATATATCACAATATATGAATAACATTAAAATAGATGTTGAGGAATCTAGTTGGATCACTCCAACCTGTTTCCCTGCATCACAGATGTTAAACAATATAATTAACATCAATTTCATTTCAATATGAATTATTCTGTTAAACAGAATCAATATTGGAGTAGCAATATATATATATATATATATATATATATCGTTATCTATAATTTTAACCAATACATAAGCAATTCAACCAAACAGTTAACACATAGAAATCAACAGATAATTATCAGTTCTAAGAATACGTTATAAAAATATAACTGTTTAGAGTTAGTATGTTTTACTCACATTGGACGATCATCGTTAATAAGGATAACCATCGCTTGATCCAGACGGACAATTTATTTTGCTACAAATTATAACGAGCTTCAATTCACTCCCAACCAGTTCCATTGTGTTGTTCCCGTCCATACGATCCCAACGGATCTGACCGTTTGAAATTATGATAATGTATGTGATAGTAATCGCATTTACAAATTTATACGTAATTTACTTTAATTAAAATAAACTCGGGCCTTACCCAAACCACTTCCGGCCCATTGTTGAACTCTTCTTCCTCCAGTAATAAAAAACCTAGAACCCGCTTCCCTTTCTATAATCGAACCCGACCCTTTGACCTCTCCTTTGACCACCTACCGTCGTCGCTCCGTTCATCAACTGACCCCATCTCCACCACCAACCACCTTCTCATCGCTAACCCTATCTGGTCATCACCACCAAACCGAGTTCGATGGCCACAAATAAAATTCGACATACTGCCCTACTTCTCCCCCTTCAGGTGACGCGATTCACCATACTTGACCAGAGCAAGCCACGCTGATGCCATTAGTTGCGCCTCGCTTCCCTGAAGTCCTCGCCCATCTCCGTTCGTCCCAGTTCCGCCCACGACGGCCTTGAAGTTGAACCCTATACCGAAATCGAGCTCGACGAAAACCCATCACACCAAAATCTGTGCACACCATCGTGAAGACCTACCTTGTACAAAGCTAATGGAACCTATGTTGAGAGATTTCGCTGATGTAACACCCCACCTCCGCTAGGGTCACTCGCAAAGGAATGCACTAGCTTTGGAGGGGCATTATTGGTAAACATGCATAATGATATAGCAAGGCAGGACATGACATACATAATGTAAATAAACAGAGTAAGTAGATAAAACATCGGAAGATTTATAAACCATTTCAAAACACAAGTCTGGTACATCAAAATGTCACTTTCCCAAAATTACAAGTCTAGATAAATACATCATCTAATAAACCGAAAACACATAAGTACTATCCCCAAACAAGAGTGATAAACCATAGCGGGCTCAAGTCCAAAGCATACATGAGCTATCCAAGGAAGCGGCTTAAATCCAAGCTAGGCTCTAGTATTTCCTCCCTGAGAACCTGGGGGGGGGGGGAAACGGAAGAAAAGAGGCGAAACAAAACGGGTCAGTCAAAAAGACTGAGTAAGCCCTGCTACGATCAGTCTATAAACTAATAAAGTTAACATCATGATGGAAACTGAGATGATCATAGATAACAACATACTTGGCACGATAAATCAACTACAAGACAGATAGAGGTGTCATCGCATAAAACAAGGTTAAGTTTTTGCACCACGGTGTACTAGCAAACCAACATAACAGGTATTGATCCCCTTAGCCCAAACTTTGGCCCAATAACATGAAGTGACCTTAATATAAGGTCCAGCCCAACGGTCTAGTCGATCGGCTCCCTATAAACCTAACACGTCCAGTGTTGGTGTCCATATGGCCCACATATGGTTGTAGTTAGTCTGTGCTGGGTCCACCTTTTGGGTGTATCAAGCCCTCGGGTGTTAACCCCGGACACTTAAGCAATAATGCACAGCCCTAATCTACTGGTACCCGTGCCTCTAGTTTGTCCAAAATCGGACTACGTGCACGTCCGTAGCCCGCCGGACCCGCACCGCTGTACCACTCAGTCATCGCCTTTTGGTCGCTTACATCCGTCCAGTAATCGTGCCCCGCCCTAGCCTAGCTTCTAGGGTTGTGAATGATACCAAACTGGGATTACTGTTGGAACAGACCACGTTGCCAGGGTTTTCTAAGAGGGTTAAGTGTGGTTTAACCCCTCACTAATCATGGATTAAATTAGTTAAGTGTAATCAACGGTTCACCACTTAACCCCATCTAATCCCTCGTATCCCCAAATGGATTAAATTGGTTAAGTGTAACTTAACCCTATTTTTCATCCCCCGAATTTCCAAATTGGTTAAGTATTAGTGGACCCTGACTTAACCCTAATCATGAGGCATTAATTAATTTAATGCACCTTAACCTCTCACATTAGACCTTGTTGTGGTTACTAGTTAGGCCGGGCGGGTCCGGGTAGTTTTACACCACAACTTGGTCTAACCTCGGGTCTTGGCACCTCATGACCAACTTCTCACATTGGGTCCTATTGTTTGTAGCCACTAGTTAAGCCGGTCGGTTCCGGGTAGAATTACGCTACAAACTCAACCCAACCTCGAGTTGGCCACACTTATGTTTTCTAAGTGTCATGTCCACTTTAATCCAAAACATAATTACAAGTCAACAATTACTTGGGTAGACCTAACTTAATAGGTAAATTCCCAAGGGGTAGACCTAACTTAATAGGTGAATTCCCAATCTTATATTTTCATGTATTTCAAGTTTACCCCAAAACCCCCAACGTCATTCTATCGCTTACATATTCGTAGTAACGCATAAAGGATAGGAAGAGGGAACTTGGCACAACATACATGATAAACTTGCACAATGATCATGCATAACATGTTAGACTTGCACAACTTAGCCTAGTGAACTTGCATATTACCATAATCATGCATAACTTGTCAAAACATGCACAACTTGTCAAAACATGCGCAACTTGTCAAAACATGCACAACTAAACTTGCATAAACATGCACAACTTGTCAAAACATGCACAACTTGTCAAAACATGCACAACTTGTCATTTTAAACCTGCATAAACATGCACAACTTGCCAAAACATGCACAACTTGTCAAAACATGCACAACTTGTCATTTTAAACTTTCATAAACATGCATATCTTAGTAAACATATAAATCATGGCTTAACAAACTTGCATAAACATGCATAACTCATTTAACTTGCAAATCAAGGCTTATCAAACTTGCATATACATGCATAACCCATTTAACTTGTAAATCATGGCTTAGCAAACATGCATAAACATGCATAACTCATTTAACTTGCAAATCAAGGCTTAGCAAACTCGCATAAACATGCATACTCAAATAAACTTGCAAATCATGTCATAGTAAGTCCGCATATGCATGCATAACTTGTGAAACATGTAAAACATGGCATAGTAAATCCGCATATGCATGCATAACTTGTGAAACATGTAAAACATGGTGTAGTGAGTTCGCATAAGCAAGCATAATCAAATAGACTCACATAAATCTCAATTTTCACCACATATTAACTTTAGAGTTTACAAAGTGAAGGTAAGAGGACTTACAATGCTTATGCGGACTCAAATAGCTATAGCAAATGTAAAGAACCCCTTATGCAACTAATTAAAGCCCCCAAATGCAAGCAAACTTGAGTAAGACTCCTCCTTTATGATGCCAATTGAGAAACAAGCCTTTAATGCAAGCTAAGGAGGATCATACAAGCCTAAATATGCTTGTATGCATGGAAAATCACTTAGGAATTAAATTAGGAGTTGTATGAAGAGGGTGGAGGCCATGAGAGTTTTGATTTTGGCATAGTTTAGTTACTAGGATGAATAATGAATGATTTAGGGTAGGTTAGGGTCTTATTTATAGATTAGGTTAGTGTTTTTAGGCCATAGGATTAACCCTAGATTCAATTAGGGCCATCAGATCCCGGAACTCTCTAGAAACAAGCCACAAGACCCAACCCTAATCAGAAATGGTGCACCAGGCTAATCAGCCGGGCACACCCTGTCGACAGGGCTGTCGACAGGGCAGTCGACATGCCAAGACCCCTGTCGACAGGCCTGTCGACATGGGGTCCATGGCGGGATTTTTCCCGCCTTGGCCCAGCTGGCCCAAACCCTTGTTTTAAATTTAAATTTAAATCTGTTTTTACTTAGGATTTTTCTGAAAACTTCAATGGGCCTTAACTGGGTCATACGTACTCCGATTTTCGAAAACTCGGACTCTATTTCGCGTATTTTTCCGAGACGAACGAAATGGCATAGCCCGTTTCCCTTGATTCAGATTTTAGAATTAAATTCTGCCTCGATTTACATTATTACAGGTTATTGAAAATACGGGTTGTTACATTCTCCCCTCCTTAAAGGATTTCGTCCCCGAAATCTTCAAGTTAGGAAGAACGTATCCTACCATCCAATCATCCATCTACTCAAAGCATCATCCATGAGCAATCATTGTCCTTACAAGATTCTAAATGCTGGATGAACATATGCAAAAGTGTGTGTGTATGTACTTACCTAATGCAAAAATCAGGCGGTTACTGATACAGTAAACCTCCTTAATGCATATGTATGTAAATCAGGCGGTTACTGATACAGTAAACCTCCTTAATGCATATGTATGTTAGTGAAATGAATCCATATGTATGCAAATTCCTAACATAATGTATAATATCTACATGCGTGCTCAATCATACACCCATATGCAACATCCATGTGATAGCATACGAATTTCATCCAAGAATAAGCATAAACACTCATGCACATGCAATATGAGGAGTGTGTGAGCCGATCTAGTGCCTAATCGTGTATAATGCATCCACGAGCGACCACTTGCAACCACTTGCAACCACTTGCAACCATCAAGCATAACATGTTTCAAACACATGTTTCAACCAAAGGGTTTCTACCTAAGGTTCTCATGACAAGATAGACACGACAAACTAGATAACTAGATAAACTCCTTCTTGGATTTACAAGAAATCCATTCAAACTTTGACATACAGTACTAACCGATGAGTCATAACCCCCTTATGGAGTTTACAACAGAAATAAGATCGAGAATGGGACCGAGAGGATATATACAAAAGATAACTTGCAAGCAAGCTTCACAGGAAAACAAAGACCAAAGATGCACTCTTAAAAAGAGATATGATGCGCGTATCTAGCCTTCACTCTTCTTAGTCACGTTTCCTTGAGCTTAACTCTACTGTGCTTTGACTATCTTTCACTTCATGATTCCTTGGCTTCCTAACTCCTATTTCCCAAATTCGAGTTGGAACTCATTTCATTATTACCTCTCGTCTTTCTTTCCCACTTATTCTTTCTTCTGTATTCTTGGCTTAAACATAATATAACCTCATGATCTCATGCCAGCTCTCCAAAATTCACTAGTGAATCCTGGATCTCGTCTACCTACTATAAAGTATTCCATACCAATCCACGTTGCCAATTGCCCTATAAACGTGATTTTCTATGACTCATTGCTTAATCGAAATGAACCATCTGCCTATGAGTGACAGGCCATACCTAGATTCAGTTGCCTACCCATGGCTTCCTGTAGGCTATTTCACAACTGGCCAACTTCTTGAGGGTAAACCGCTGTTAACCATGATGTAGTCCTCTCGCTCTGAAATGAGCACTCTTCGTGAGTCTACCTATTATGGTCCACCTACCCGTATTCCCTTTCTTTGATCTAGGTAGTCTATCCACATAACCTATCGAGATGTTTTCATACTTCCCTTGCGAAACCTCTAATGGAGGTAACGGCCCGCTGGGCTCCTATGTCTTGGCCTTAACCTGGTGGCACAACATGCATCCTGGGACCAACTCGGCCACCTCCTCGAGTGATGCGTATCTTTAAGAACCTACTTTACCAAGTCTCCCACTCGAGGAACACATAATCTCTCATCGTGCCTTAGTCATCCCTTGTCATCTATAATATATCTAGTGAGGTGACTTAACATCTCGCCTCGAACTGATTGGTCCTTGTTCTTGACCAACTGCGGGTCTTCTTTCTGCGAAACCCCCTTCTTGGTCCAGAAGAGTAAGTCTAAGCTCCGGGAATGCTAGCTAACTAGCCAAACGGAGGAGGCTTCTTACTTCAATTGCCCTCCTCAGAGTTTTCCGGTTTTAACCCGCAACCACTTTAGCAGAATCCACCGCTAAGCCTTACTTAGGAACTATGCGCCCAAGAAATCCAACTTCTTTCCTCCAAAGTGACATTTGGAGAACTTGACCTTCGACTGGTGACTCTAAGCGTATCCATCTCCTTCTTGAGATGTATAGCATGCTCTTCCTCGCTCTTTTGAGGAGGTCAAAATATCGTTTATGACGACCATGACAAACTTGTTCAAGGACTCCCTAAACACCCTACCCATCAAGTTCACGTAATATGCCGGTGTATTAGTCAAACCAAATAGCATGACTAGCCATTCTAAAACCCATCCAGAGTCCTAAACGCAGTCTTGTCAATTCCATCCTCAGCCATCCTAAGCTGATGGAATCCGGTAGCTAGATCAAAAGAAAACGGATGCTCCTACAAGCTGATCAAACAAATCATTGATCCTCGGTAACGGTTATCTATTCTTCTCACGAAGATCAACACATAAGCGAAGCAAACCGTCCACATCAGTAACGAATGCTACTGGAGCACCCTACTCGAAAATGCCTCGTCTCAGGAAGTTCTTTTCAAGCAACTCCTTGACTTGCCTTCTTAATTCTCACCTCGTGAGGTCATGTGCCTGACCGGCCACGAAACTGGCTTGGTATTACCAACCAGATAATGCGGAAATCTATCCCACGTCTAGGGATAACCCCTTTTTCCCAAGATATCAGGATATTCTCGGACCACCCTCCCAGATTACAAACTGTCGATAGACGAGTTGAGGGATTCAAGATAACATAACATGACGGGACCCCTAGGGTTGCTAGAAATTTCTAAGGGTACGGCTGAGGCGAGTCACGAGCCTCACAACCCTATATACAAAAACCCAGAATGGCTCCAAAATAGGACAACCATTCCATGCCCAAAGCCAACCCATATCCCCCGGAAACCGAGAATATAAACATCCCACGAGAATTCTATACTCAAGATAGAAATTTTCAAATCCACTCAGACCACAGACAAGCGGGCAGAACCCCCAATTGGATTTGAAACACATACGGGATCATCAACTACACTAGTACTTAGGTGCAAAAACTTCCAACTAGATCAGATGAAATAAACTATGTGTTGTGCCAGAATCGAACAAAGTTCGAACAGGAAAAATCAGAAAAATGTAAACCAGATTTTCAACAGAAACACTACCTCTATCATAAGCTGGAAGATCGGTGTTGAGGGGATGAACTTGCCCTCCAGATAGTCCTGCACACCGAGTCTGACCTTGCCCTTGTTTCCTCGGGCAATCCCTAGTGAAGTGTCCCATTTCTCCACAGTTAAAGCAAGTGCCCTTCCTTTTCCTGCAATCCTTGCTGAAATGTCCAAGCTCGCCACAATGAAAGCATTCGCCCCGCATCTTCTTCTTCTTCCTACATTCCCTGGCTATATGTCCAACTTTACCACAGAAGTTGCATTTCATATTCTTGCCTCGTTTTCCGGAATTTACTCTCTTGCCTTGAGATTCATTCGCCTTGACCTCTTTCTTGTCATTGCTATCTTCTTCTTGAAGTAGGGCCATATTCACCAAACTCTCGAAAGTCGCCCCCAAGGGTATATGAGACAGGGCCAAATCACGTAATGGCTCGTTTAATCCTAGAGCAAAGTGTAGGGCCTTCTTCTGAGCTGTATTAACCAAGTCTAAATCGTCCTGAGCCAGTTGATTAAACTTATCTATGTATTCCCTAATAGTCATGTCCCCTTGCTTCAGTAGTAAGAACCTCAGTCCAAACCTTCCTCTAAAGTCATCCCAAGTCTCGATTGGCCTGGTCGCGGTGGTGACTACCCACCAACGTGCGGCTTCTTCCTTTAGCAACCATACTGCCAGTAAAACCTTCCTGCGGTCACCTATATCAAAGGTGGCTAAAAGATTTTCAGTCTCTTTCAACCAATTCCTTGCCTCTACAAAAGTCTCGGCTCCAAGGAAATTCTTGCAACCCATCGCCTTAAAATCTCGGCAAATCTCAGCGAAGTCAATTTGAGGATGCTGAGGGGAAGGAGGAAGAGGAACATCAACTACGGGAGGAGGAGGAACAGCGGCCTCGACTGGGGAGACAACATTAGGGACACTCGGGACCGGTGCCGTGACTTCCAAGTATCGACGAAACCAATCGGGTATCGTTACTCCTTCGGGCAAGATGAGATTATCAGACATGCTGGAAACGAAAAGAAAAGAGTTCAAACGAGGAGTCAAAGGATAGTGCTAATGGCTTTTTGGGGAATAGCCTTTTTAAAAATAACTAGACTTTTCTTTGGAAAATACTTAATACTTGGTTTTGAAAATACTTTTCAAAGAGTTTTAAAACCTTTTTATCCCTTCTCGTAAACCATAGGCTCTGATACCAAATGTAACACCCCACCTCCGCTAGGGTCACTCGCAAAGGAATGCACTAGCTTTGGAGGGGCATTATTGGTAAACATGCATAATGATATAGCAAGGCAGGACATGACATACATAATGTAAATAAACAGAGTAAGTAGATAAAACATCGGAAGATTTATAAACCATTTCAAAACACAAGTCTGGTACATCAAAATGTCACTTTCCCAAAATTACAAGTCTAGATAAATACATCATCTAATAAACCGAAAACACATAAGTACTATCCCCAAACAAGAGTGATAAACCATAGCGGGCTCAAGTCCAAAGCATACATGAGCTATCCAAGGAAGCGGCTTAAATCCAAGCTAGGCTCTAGTATTTCCTCCCTGAGAACCTTGGGGGGGGGGGGAAACGGAAGAAAAGAGGCGAAACAAAACGGGTCAGTCAAAAAGACTGAGTAAGCCCTGCTACGATCAGTCTATAAACTAATAAAGTTAACATCATGATGGAAACTGAGATGATCATAGATAACAACATACTTGGCACGATAAATCAACTACAAGACAGATAGAGGTGTCATCGCATAAAACAAGGTTAAGTTTTTGCACCACGGTGTACTAGCAAACCAACATAACAGGTATTGATCCCCTTAGCCCAAACTTTGGCCCAATAACATGAAGTGACCTTAATATAAGGTCCAGCCCAACGGTCTAGTCGATCGGCTCCCTATAAACCTAACACGTCCAGTGTTGGTGTCCATATGGCCCACATATGGTTGTAGTTAGTCTGTGCTGGGTCCACCTTTTGGGTGTATCAAGCCCTCGGGTGTTAACCCCGGACACTTAAGCAATAATGCACAGCCCTAATCTACTGGTACCCGTGCCTCTAGTTTGTCCAAAATCGGACTACGTGCACGTCCGTAGCCCGCCGGACCCGCACCGCTGTACCACTCAGTCATCGCCTTTTGGTCGCTTACATCCGTCCAGTAATCGTGCCCCGCCCTAGCCTAGCTTCTAGGGTTGTGAATGATACCAAACTGGGATTACTGTTGGAACAGACCACGTTGCCAGGGTTTTCTAAGAGGGTTAAGTGTGGTTTAACCCCTCACTAATCATGGATTAAATTAGTTAAGTGTAATCAACGGTTCACCACTTAACCCCATCTAATCCCTCGTATCCCCAAATGGATTAAATTGGTTAAGTGTAACTTAACCCCATTTTTCATCCCCCGAATTTCCAAATTGGTTAAGTATTAGTGGACCCTGACTTAACCCTAATCATGAGGCATTAATTAATTTAATGCACCTTAACCTCTCACATTAGACCTTGTTGTGGTTACTAGTTAGGCCGGGCGGGTCCGGGTAGTTTTACACCACAACTTGGTCTAACCTCGGGTCTTGGCACCTCATGACCAACTTCTCACATTGGGTCCTATTGTTTGTAGCCACTAGTTAAGCCGGTCGGTTCCGGGTAGAATTACGCTACAAACTCAACCCAACCTCGAGTTGGCCACACTTATGTTTTCTAAGTGTCATGTCCACTTTAATCCAAAACATAATTACAAGTCAACAATTACTTGGGTAGACCTAACTTAATAGGTAAATTCCCAAGGGGTAGACCTAACTTAATAGGTGAATTCCCAATCTTATATTTTCATGTATTTCAAGTTTACCCCAAAACCCCCAACGTCATTCTATCGCTTACATATTCGTAGTAACGCATAAAGGATAGGAAGAGGGAACTTGGCACAACATACATGATAAACTTGCACAATGATCATGCATAACATGTTAGACTTGCACAACTTAGCCTAGTGAACTTGCATATTACCATAATCATGCATAACTTGTCAAAATATGCACAACTTGTCAAAACATGCGCAACTTGTCAAAACATGCACAACTAAACTTGCATAAACATGCACAACTTGTCAAAACATGCACAACTTGTCAAAACATGCACAACTTGTCATTTTAAACTTGCATAAACATGCACAACTTGCCAAAACATGCACAACTTGTCAAAACATGCACAACTTGTCATTTTAAACTTTCATAAACATGCATATCTTAGTAAACATATAAATCATGGCTTAACAAACTTGCATAAACATGCATAACTCATTTAACTTGCAAATCAAGGCTTATCAAACTTGCATATACATGCATAACCCATTTAACTTGTAAATCATGGCTTAGCAAACATGCATAAACATGCATAACTCATTTAACTTGCAAATCAAGGCTTAGCAAACTCGCATAAACATGCATACTCAAATAAACTTGCAAATCATGTCATAGTAAGTCCGCATATGCATGCATAACTTGTGAAACATGTAAAACATGGCATAGTAAATCCGCATATGCATGCATAACTTGTGAAACATGTAAAACATGGTGTAGTGAGTTCGCATATGCAAGCATAATCAAATAGACTCACATAAATCTCAATTTTCACCACATATTAACTTTAGAGTTTACAAAGTGAAGGTAAGAGGACTTACAATGCTTATGCGGACTCAAATAGCTATAGCAAATGTAAAGAACCCCTTATGCAACTAATTAAAGCCCCCAAATGCAAGCAAACTTGAGTAAGACTCCTCCTTTATGATGCCAATTGAGAAACAAGCCTTTAATGCAAGCTAAGGAGGATCATACAAGCCTAAATATGCTTGTATGCATGGAAAATCACTTAGGAATTAAATTAGGAGTTGTATGAAGAGGGTGGAGGCCATGAGAGTTTTGATTTTGGCATAGTTTAGTTACTAGGATGAATAATGAATGATTTAGGGTAGGTTAGGGTCTTATTTATAGATTAGGTTAGTGTTTTTAGGCCATAGGATTAACCCTAGATTCAATTAGGGCCATCAGATCCCGGAACTCTCTAGAAACAAGCCACAAGACCCAACCCTAATCAGAAATGGTGCACCAGGCTAATCAGCCGGGCACACCCTGTCGACAGGGCTGTCGACAGGGCAGTCGACATGCCAAGACCCCTGTCGACAGGCCTGTCGACATGGGGTCCATGGCGGGATTTTTCCCGCCTTGGCCCAGCTGGCCCAAACCCTTGTTTTAAATTTAAATTTAAATCTGTTTTTACTTAGGATTTTTCTGAAAACTTCAATGGGCCTTAACTGGGTCATACGGACTCCGATTTTCGAAAACTCGGACTCTATTTCGCGTATTTTTCCGAGACGAACGAAATGGCATAGCCCGTTTCCCTTGATTCAGATTTTAGAATTAAATTCTGCCTCGATTTACATTATTACAGGTTATTGAAAATACGGGTTGTTACAGCTGAGTATTGTTCTCGATTAAATTTGCTGAATTTTTAGAATGGAGGCGCCTCTTTTTTTCTCCTACAGGTGATGAAGAATTTTAATTAGTAATTAGGTTAGAAAGGAAAAGCTATTATATAGGGGATTTTCGTTGATTTTGTGAAGAAGGAAGGGTCACGTTTTGAAGAAGAGGAGATGCGGCTGAGAAGAGATGAAGCGTGGACAGATTTTTGACCAAGGAGAAAGGGTTAAGGTTTCATATTTTAATTGTTTTAAGTTATAAAAGTTCATATACCCTGCTACATGCAATTATATCCATGTATGAGTGCTGCCGACTGAAATAAATATACCGTTGTGACGAGCAAGGTGACACGGTTCAAAAAATATAAAAATATCGGTAGGTTAACTCATATTGTGAAACCCCAAAATATTGATATAGGGTGCAAAATACTCCAAATAAAAAGTTGCATATTTAATTAATTAAAAATTACAGAAAATTCTAAAAATTATAATTATCACTACGTCTCAAAAGATCTTGTCCAAATTCGAAACCGATATTTAAATATATTTAAATAACCATTATGGCCATAATCGAATATGCCGCTGCTTTTCTGAATATTTGATTTGGACATAACTTATAATCTACACAATGAAATTTCGAATTTTCTCTTTCATTAGAAAAATATACTTCGTCAGCTCCTAACGTTTCCTGTTTCACAGAAATCCGTCTTGAAACAGATTCTGCATATCCAGTTGAAGTTCAAATCGCCAAATAGCGAACTGCCGTGCCATTTCGAGCTCGATTATAATTATATTATAATTCTACGTTCAAACTGTCGTTATTTAAATATATTCGTTATCGTAATTCAATTCTAAACTGAATTATATATTTTGAATAATCTAATTCACGCCATATTGTGAATTCTACTATTTCTGACTATTTCAGAATTAAATATATTATTTTATTATTTATATTAATTAAATATTCAATACTATTTAATTATATAACCATTTAAATCTCCAAAACATTATTTAAATAATTAAATAAATTAATTATTATACCGTAAAAATACGGGACATTACATTCTTCCCCCCTTAAAATAATTTCGTCCTCGAAATTGCTAAGGTAGAAAACAAACCCTTTTGACTGCGTTAAAAATTTATTTGTTTACTTCTGACTTCAGTTTTATCTAAACAAATAAACTTCAATTAAAATATTAATTAATTCTTATTAACGAAAAATTTCAAAAATCTTGAAAATTTTCTAACACCTTAACTTTTCGAAAAATTTCGCCAGCATCTCCTTTGTATTGGTCTATCGGTACGACTACAACTCGCCTCTCTGGGCCTTCTCCATCCCAAAAAAAAATCAAACAGCCAAGCGGCTTGCCAAATCGGGTTATCAAAATCTCATGCCCAATATAAATATAAACTGGTACCTTTTTGTCGGGCATATCATTACATCTTTTCCATCTGTTATCAATCCAGCCTATACAAATGTTATCCCAATCAAACTCAAATCACCTTTATCTCCAACACAACCATTCGCTTATCCAAGCCAAATTCAATTACATATCGAAGTTCCATTCTCGATTTTCAAATTTTTAACTTATCAATCCAATACCATTTCGGATTCCTATGTCACAAATCCAATTTATTTCCACAAATTTTTATTTAAATTTGTTTTTAATTCAAACCGTCTCTTCTTGGGAGTTTTAAACAGCTTTTCTTTTCTCAAAAGTCAAACTTTCCTTTTTAGGATTTAAAACAAATTGTTTTGCCAAAACAATTTGAAATTAATATCTTTGGTAGTAATTCGTCACATAGAACTCAGAATGAACACTAACGATGTCGCGATTCATCATCAGGGTTATTTCCCAGACATCGAAGTGAGTTCAATACTATATCACTTTCAAAATCACTTTTAAACTATTCCATTTTGAAATACATTTCAAAATACTATTCACAATGCTGGTAAAAAAATTTAAAATCTCCCAGGATTTTAAAATTCTCATATATTCAATTCAAATCCATTTACCAACACCTTTCCAATTTCCATGGTTTTAAATTCAATTCTGATTTAAATTCAGATTTAATTCGTCTGATTCCATATACTACACTTATATGAATTCTAATTGGTTATTTACATAACCATTTCACATTTTATAATCTTATTCGATTATAATCACAACCAACACATCCTATATACGATAATAATTTCAATATAAGTCCTTTATATCAAAATATATTTGGATATAATTATTTCATTTACCCTCCTTTCAAACCATACCATGTCGGTTCATCGTATTCGAGTGTTCAGAAACTCCTACCGATACAGTGGATCAAACTGATCGACCAGAATCCGTAAACAACTCAACCCGTAAATCTACACAATAAAAAACCGTTCTTATATCAAATAACAAATACGCTCACTCATATATATGCACTCATCTCACTCTAGGGTATTACTAACCCCATCTCTATTGAGTCATGCCACAGAGCCAAGGTAATTACTTAACCTTAAGCTCTGATACCAACTGTAACGTCCCGGAAATTTTCGATCTTTGGTCGTCGACATAAAACCCACGTCGATTATCCAAACATCGAAAATACCGGTAGTTAATGAAAGAAATTAGAGGGTGAGAATAGATAAAATAAAAAATTAGAATAGAAGAAGAAGAAGAACATACAACATCAGAGTAAACATGAATCTCACATCGGAACGAATAAATATATTTCATAACATAACTCTGAAATAAAACAGTATCTGTATACAATACCATTATTAGAGTATAACACTTACAACATAGCGGAAATAACAATAGCTATAAAATCCTAAAGCCTCCTGCTCCAGCTCTTCAAGTATCTGTAAATCCCGATTACTTGACTGCCCGTACAAAATTGGGCACCCAAGAGTTTAGGGAAAACAAAACAAAATAAACTCTGGGTCAGTCATGTGACTGGTGGGAGTAAACTCAAATCATTTGATTCACTTTCAAAATTCTTTTGAAATAAAGGAAAATCATAAGACCGATCCACACATAAACACGGATGACTTTTACCTTATGATAAACCAAAATACTTCCAAAACGATACTTGTCTGATATTATTATAATGTCTAGATCAAGTAAATAGAAATCTAGCAGAAACGCTTGCATCTAACGTTCTACATATATAATATACAATCAAAACCGCGGGCTCTTATTTGGGGAATGGATTCCAACTATGACAAGGTATGGATCCACGTTCCGATCAGTGTACTCTAGAAGCGATACACTGGAGTTCAACAAGAACATCTTGTAACTCGGCCACACATGACCGACCATTCATTTCTCTTGAATGTATCGAATATATTGCCACCCCTCGGTTAGTATTCCAACATAACCGTTCCCGGGAGATACAGAATTGAAAGAAGTACAAATATGAATATTCTCTAGATGGTGACAATATACCCTAATTTGGGTGCGGCCCACTTAGCCATGCTGCCTGCCCGATTTCTGTCATTTCCCAGTTGATGAGGCTTGAGGTTATAGCGTATCTCTAGACAGATCACGTCTTCATTTACTTTGAATGCCACATCATCATACATGTCAAATCACAAATTGATTTCCCCAAAAATACCACGGGTAAAAGTTAAGAGAAATGAATTCCTCTGCCACAAACGTAAATACGTTTGAAACAATCAACTTACGCGATCTACCAGATATACTCTATCAGACATTCATTCATTCAAGTTGTCCTGGGACTGGACAAACCGAAGGCACTATTCAGTACATCCATCTTAGGCAATCTCTACCTAAGATTTATACAATAGCCCTTGCACTTTACTCCGTCTTCAATATATTCAGCATAATTGGTTTGCAACGCTTATGCCAATACAGAGTGGTTCTTCGGATAATAATCCAACCAGTCTCTCCAAATTAACAACACAAAAATGGTCAGAAACTTTGATAGTCGGTGATTTAACTATCAAATGAAAACACGTGTGCAAACAACATTCTTATTTCCAATTGGAATTTCTATTGATCAATCATCACCATCATATATATATATATTTCCTTATTTTCTATATTCAGAAAATATATGTTATGAACATTGGAAAACATTCAAATTGCTTATTTACTTGTCACTATTCTACCACATCTATCAGTCTCTGACTATAAACTTGTATGAGAACAATTCCCTAAGTATCAATCCCGAAGGTCGAAACCAACATCACATAGACACTTAGAAAACCATTCAACTTAAATAATCTTCAGTCAGTTTCTAATTTAGCTTAACTCCATTTCTTAACTCCTTAAAAACAAAACATTCCATTTTCTATGTTTAGAAAATATCTCTGATTCTACATTTGGAAAACGTTTCCAAAACTCATTTATATGGATTTCAAAACTAACGTTGTATAAAACATTGTTACGACCGCTCCATCCATAAATCTCTTATTATTTAACTGTATTTCTAACTAGCTCTCGCCTTCGAACCTCAACTATTTATTAGTTAAATAAGGAAGTCAATCAAGTCGGGGTATAATTACCTCTCAGACCTTAAATGAACAACGTTCTTAACCTTGTAATAGACAAAGCTCACCGCTCCAATTTCTACAATCATTTTCTTACGCAAATTCTCGGATCCAGATTATAAATCTACTTTTTTATGAGAAACATTTATTATAACACTAATGTTATAAACCCTACTTTTGAAATATCTAACTTAGAAATCTAACTTAAATTCTTATCTTGAATAAATAAGCCAACAACTAATTTATTTATAAATAAACAAATATTGATTAAAAACTGGAAGGTAAATAATACTTTCCCGAAATCGATATAATCGAATTCGACGTATAACTCCCTTTCGAGAAACCTTTATTTGATTAACTCTCCTTCAAATAACTAATATTCGATTAACTCTCTTCGAATAGATTATACTCGATTATCTCCTTTCGAATAGATTATATTCGATTATCTCTTTTCGAATAGATTATATTCGATTATCTCTTTTCGAATAACTTATTTGGATTAACTCGGTTTGATTAACTCATCTTGATTAACTTACTTGATTAACTCAACTTGACTAACTTAACTTAATTAACTCGACTTATTTAACTCAACTTGACTAACTCCTATCAAATAACTAATATTCGATTAACTTATATTCGAATAACTATGTATGTTTTAACTTTATTTCGAATAGCTAATATTCGATTTAACTCCATTTGCTTGACTCTAGATCGCAGCGATCACAATAATTACGCCTGATTGCCTCAGGATACATCCGAACTCCGTAGGCTATCTGCAACCCTACGAATTACGCTAGCAGTCGTACGAAATGGCAACTCATTCTGAATAACTATGTTTGACTAACTCTATCTCAAATAACTATATTCGATCAACTCTAATTGAATAACTAATATTCAATTAAATCCTAATTCGATTAACTATGTTCAATTAACTCTATTGGTTGACTCTTTGTTCGAATAACTAATATTCGATTAACTCTAATTGAATAACTAATATTCAATTAACTCTACTGGTTAACTCTAACTAGTTAACTCTAACTAATTATCTCTAATCAATTACTCTAATTCGATTAACTCTAATCGATTACTCTAACTGATTAACTCTTAATCGACTAACTCTTCGTCCATATTCAGTTTCAAATATCGATGTTGAAATTGATTCTTACTTCTCTATATAAGTCCTGACTTATATGTTCTATTTATCCAATGATAAACATTTTATTTAATTTATAAAATATTATTTATAAATTTATCTTCTCCACTTATCTGTTAAAATAGATTTCTATTTAAAATCTACTGCATATTCATATTCTGTTATACCCGTGTGCGAAGCACGGGTCTAAACCTTTCAAATGTAAAATTCTCTTTTTATACTATTCTATTAATTTCCAATAGTATTTCCTTTTTATAATATCATATTTATTTTCCAACTATCTCTTTTCTATTATACTTGTTTCACAAATATTTCCTTTTCTATTTGTTTTACAAATATTTCCCTTTCTATTTTATTTTTTTCACAAATATTTCCTTTTCTATTCTATTTATTTTCTAAATAAATCCTTTTATAATATCCTTTGATGTTATAAATATTCTCTCTACAAAATCCTTTGATTTTATAAACATTTCATTTTCAGTGTACATTTTGAAAATTCCCTTTTATCATTCTGGTATTTCTTATGGTATTTAACATACCATATAACAATGATAAATATCATCCAAACACACATAATCTACAACAGATTATATATCACATCATATATCACGATATATGAATAACAGTAAAATAAATGTTGAGGAATCCAGTTGGATCCCTCCAACCGTTTCCCTGCATCACAGATGTTAAACAATATAATTAACATCGATTTCATTTCAATATGAATTATTCTGTTAAACAGAATCAATATTGGATTAACGATTTATATATATATATATATATATATATATATATATATATATATATATATCGTTATCTATAATTTCAACCAATACATAAGCAATTTAACCATACAGTTAACACACAGAAATTAATAGACAATTATCATTTCTAAGAATACGTTATAAAAATATAATTGTTCAGAGTTGGTGAGTTTTACTCACATTGGACGATCATCGTTAATAACGATAACCATCGCTTGATTCAAACGGACAATTTATTTCGCTTAAATTGTAACGAGCTTCAATTCACTCCCAACCAGTTCCATTGTGTTGTTCCCGTCCATACGATCCCAACGGATCTGACCGTTCGAAATTATGATAATGTATGTGATAGTTATCGCATTTACAAATTTATACGTAATTTACTTTAACTAAAATTAACTCGGGCCTTACCCAAACCACTTCCGGCCCATTGCTGAACTCTTCTTCCTCCAGTAATAAAAAACCTGGAACCCACTCCTCTTTCTATAATCGAATTCGACCCTTTGACCTCTCCTTTGACAACCTCATGCCGTCGCTCCAGTCATCGACTGACCTCGTCTCCACCACCAACCACCTTCTCATCGCTAACCCTATCTGGTCATCACCACCAAACCGAGTTCGATGGCCCCAAATAAAATCTGACATACTGCCCTACTTCGCCCCCTTCAGGTGACGCAATTCACCACACTTGACCGGAGCAAGCCATACCGATGCCATCAGTTGCGCCTAGCTTCCCTGAAGGCCTCACCCATCTCCGTTCATCCCAGTTCCGCCCACGACGGCCTTGAGGCTAAACCCTAACTTCACTGTACCAAAACCGAGCTTGACGAAATCCCATCGCACCAAAATCTGTGCACACCATTGTGAAGTCCTCCCTTGTACGAAGCTAATGGAACCTATGTTGAGCGATTTCGTTGAGTATTGTTCTCGATTAAATTTGCTGAAGTTTTAGAATGGAGGCACCTCTTTGTTTCTTCTACAGGCGATGAAGAATTTTAATTGGTAATTAGGTTAGAAAGGAAAAGCTATTATATAGGGGATTTTCGTTCATTTTGTGAAGAAGGACGGGCCATGTTTTGAAGAAGAGGAGATGCGGCTGAGAAGAGATAAAGCATGGACTGATTTTTGACCAAGGAGAAAGGGTTAAGGTTTCATATTTTAATTGTTTTAAGTTATAGAAGTTCATATACCCTGCTACGTACAATTATATCCATGTACGAGTGCTGCCGACTGAAATAAATATACCGTTGTGACGAGCAAGGTGACACGATTCCAAAAATATAAAAATATCGGTAGGTTAACTCATATTATGAAGCCCCAAAATATTGATATAGGGTGCAAAATACTCCAAATAAAAAGTTGCATATTTAATTAATTAAAAATTACAGAAAAATTCTAAAAATTAAATTATCACTACGTCTCAAAAGAATCTTGTCCAAATTCGAAACCGATATTTAAATATATTTAAATAACCGTTATGGCCATAAACGAATATGCCGCTGCTTTTCTGAATAATTGATTTGGACATAACTTAAATCTACACTATGAAGTTTCAATTTTCTTTTTCATTAGAAAAATATAGTTCATCAGCTCCTAACGTTTCTTGTTTCACAGAAATCCGGCTTGAAACGGATTCTGTATATCCTATTGAAGTTCAAATCTCCAAATAGCGAACTACCGCACCATTTCGAGCTCGATTATAATTATATTATAATTCTATGTTCAAACTGTCGTTATTTAAATATATTTGTTATCGTAATTCTATTCTAAACTGAATTATATATTTTGAATAATCTAATTCACACCATATTGTGAATTCTATTATTTCTGACTATTTCAGAATTAAACATATTATTCTGTTATTTATATTAATTAAATATTCAATACTATTTAATTAAATAACCATTTAAATCTCCAAATCATTATTTAAATAATTAAATAAATTAATTATTATACCGTAAAAATACGGGACATTACATAACGTTAAATCTTAATTTAACTTATATTTTAATCTTCAAAATTCTTGGGTCGTTACAATATCAATACATCCGTGTTAACAAGATTATTTCAAACAAAAAGAAAATAGGATTTTTACTGAAAACTCAATCCTACACCTATGAAATTAAAATGCATAGGAGGAATTAAAGGTGCATGTCAATAATCAATCATAACATGTGGGCACTGGGCATATGTTAACAATCTCGTAAAAATATTAACATCTACACGTGTATATTTCTTAATTCTTAAACTGACATGCGAACTGCAATTCAAACTTGTTTTACAAAGGATAATTAGTAGTCCCAATTTTACAAACAAAATACTTTGCGTGAATAGCATTGTTAATCGATTTCTTTAATGAGATTTGTCAATCCTATTTATTATACTGATTATGATAATAAATTATAAACACCAATGTTCAAATAGTCACTGAACACGCGCGCACGCACACAAATGAGTGTGTGATATAAAATTTGACGCTAAAGATGATAAGTATAGTAAAGAAATCATTTAAAGTTAAGTTTGATATTCCCATTACCATGTGTGTGTCAGAATCATGATTCCATTTTAATTTGTGCAACAAAGAAATAACAAAATATTTTTTCAAAGAAAAAGTACCCTTGAAGTGGAATGCTAAAGAAAGCCCCATTGATCGTAATGGTTCCATAAAGATCGTTAAGATCATTATTTGAAACGTCACTGAATTAATAAAGCATAAAGGAATAACTCTCAGTCTTTACAAGACTTTTATATAGTATATTTTATACATAGGGATCGCACATATTCAATGAAAATAATCCTTACAATATTTTAAGATATGATAGAGCAGCAATTCCCTTGGAATCAATCCAGTAATTCTATTATTTCTCAACCATCCGATCATGTAATGAAAACCATAGCAATGTAATTAGTAAGAAAAGCGATAATTATAATATCTTGTTATCTCTATCGAAAAGAAAAAAAAAATCTTACAAGTATCTATGTGAGTTTAGTTTGGCCAATGACTTAGGAATTCCTCCTTCTAGCTTATTCATATACAAGTCCATTCCAATAACATGAGATTCTTCAAATTACCCAATCCTTTTGGGATTTTCCCTTCAAGATTATTTTCAAATAGTTCTCTACAATAAATGCAAAACTGTATTATAGTTACCTAAACTTGTGAATGAAAGAGATAAATGAGTAATCCATATAGAAGAAATTATGTACAAATATTGAAGATGCTTAAGGGTACCAAGCTCTGGTACAAAAGTTCCAGAGATGTTAGTGTTCCCTAAATCCCTGAAACATAAATCAAACTACCATAATTCTGAAGCAAAACACAAAATAGGAAATGCATTGATATAAATTGGTAATTCCAGTTAATAATTAAGACATATCAAATGTATATTTACATAATTCGATTTCTTTTAGTCGATAAGGCACTCTTGATATAAGACTAAACTTAAAACTTGTATGGATTTAATTACACATCTGACCAAATGCAGAACTATTTGATGACAAAATTATAAGTAAGAAGAATACCAGATATGCTAGAGTACTACTCGAAATTAATATAAATACTATCCTTGTTTGTAAGTAAGCAAATAACTTTTCCTATACCTTCTTTGTATACTAGCATTATTTTAGACCCACTATTCATTCATCAAGCACCATTAAAATGATTGAGCAGAAGCAAGGCATGGAAAACAATTCATCAAGCAACCGAAAGGAAAAAGAGGCACAAAACATGCAACAAACACTTATAGTTATAAATGTTGCTACTACCTTAGGCAAAGATCCAATGCTGAAGTTGACCAAGTAAGGACAACGATGGACTCGACTTGACCAGGAGCCTGAGTCTGGCCTATCTGCGCGTTTCAGGTATGCTGAAGAAGCTATTTCCGGCGATGAAGTTGACCAAGCAAGGGCAGTAGGCATACAGAGCCTGTAATACTTAAATTAGAAACTATGTTGGAGTTGAATTTAAGTATTAGCAAGGGCATGAAACATCCGAAGTGCTCCAGATACCTAAAATATACAATACAAAGCATCCTGAATGAAAACGTACATTAAATTAAAGAAGAATGTGGCATGATGGAAATATTATGCTGATGCTGAGAGACTATATTGTTTAACGACCTATAAATTAGACATTTGCAAGTGGTATACGAATGGAGATTGTGACAACATACATGACAACTCTTGTACGTGGATATGTACTAAAAATAACATAGTATAGCTTGTAAGTTATATTTACAATGCTTATGAAATAGTTGAGCATTTTAAATTATACAACTTTGTAGCTCAATGTGATAAGATAAAAAGAAAAGAGAAACTATTACTGTATGATTAAAAATTACAATAGTGAAAGAAAATGACATAAATTGACGCAAATAATAAGATCGAATAAGATGAGAACTGTTGTTTATAATACTGACGCAAATAACATTTTCATCTCATTATAATATTGTATTTTTAAAAAGAATAACACAGTATAAATTACATCAGTTGGGGATGGAAAATTACAAATGACAGAAATATCACAAGGAATGCATTATTACTCAACTTGCAAGTGGATTCAACATCATGTGTTTTAGACAACGAATATAGTACTATAAAGCTACAAAGGTTGAACAAAACCTAAAATAAGCATCAACACCAATTTCAAAGCTTAAACTAATTGTTAATTATAGGAAACTGCAGACTGCTCTCTGTAGCACTATTTTAGGGCAATGAAGAGATAGATAGAAAATGTTAACAAATAAAATCTACCTTAATGATCGAGTTGCTCGTTAGAAGTTCTTCGGCGAAGAATTAAAATTCAGATGTGGCATAATTGTGAAGGCCAAAAGTCATCAAACTACCACACGTCAGACTAAGCTGCCCTTGAGCCTATTACAATGCAAAGAGAAGGAATAATGCCACGTAAAAAGTTAATCAATAATCCAAAATAATAGAAATATTTCAGGCATCTTGGGTTCTACAGACAAATTTGTTCCTTGCTTGGCTGGGTTACCACTACAGTCAGCAACAACAAGTCTTGGGAAAAGGATATAATTTGCATTTTAAATACTGAAGAAGAATTTAGATGACAATAAAATGAGGCACAAGCTTTTGACACAGAATGTAAAACATAAAATTGCCTATAGAAGGCATGACATTTTGTAGTATATTCTGAAAAGGGTATATAAGCATTTCTTTCTGTGTGTATTATATTCTGATAATGGTGAATATACCGAATACCCATTAAAAACTTGGGTATTCACTGTCACTGTAATATGTGAATATGAATTTCTATTGTATAGCACAAGTTCATGTTTTTACACAAGCATAAAACAAAATTAAGTTAATTCACTAGCTTATATCTCCACCAAAAACCTATGTAGTTCCAAATGCTGTCAGTCTTCGAGATGCTAATATGAAATCATACATACTGTATATTTTTTGTTCAAGCTTACAAAATGAGTGAAACAATTTTATATTTAACACCTAAAGAATCATATCAATTCCAAAAAGAAAAGGATATCTATTAAGAACCACTCATCAACTCTATAATTCAATAAATACATTGATTCATTGGCATTACACTATACCATTTAGATTATTTAGTGATACCACAAAAAACATTTGAACCAAAATCCATATAGCATTTATCCAATCAAATATATTGGACATGAAATATCTAACATGAATTTGTCATTTTATCCTGAAAGATAATTATATGAAAATATTACAAAATCACAAATTTTGAACAAATCTGGAAAGTATAGTTAAACCTATCCATCAAATCTCTATAAATCTTTTTACTAGAAGTCAAAACACAAGAGTTTTTGATCTTGTTCAAGTAATTTTGTCCAAAATCAATTGATCTCTTCACATACTTTCAATTTAGATACCTATAAGTTAACATTAAACAATTATTTATGGTATTCTAGTACCATCATTTAACATTCGTATAACTGCACTGTTATGTAAAAAATTGATTACAAAATTCCCATCCATGCTCTCTAACTAGTTTAAAGTCCTTATCTAATAATCCAAACACTGCAACTTCGACATAAATGAAGGCAGATAATGGAAAAGCAAAGCAGTGTATGAAAGATAAGATAACCATTATTTACAAGGAATATTTCTCCAAATAAATTTTAATAATATCAGGGTATGGAAGGTTTAGTCTGTATAATGACATTTTCATCCCTAAATTCATCTAAGTGAAAAAAATGGAAAAGAAAAGATAAAAACATACTAACACTATTTATTCAATTCCTACTTTTTCTACGTATCAAAAGACTTGTTTAAACTCAGCAAACAATTTACACAACACTTAAAGTATATTTTCTATACTCCACGATAAATTACTTTGGATGGATATTCATCTCCTATAATAGTTGCACCTCAAGAATGAAAAACTCATGAAAACGCCTATTTGGGATGAAATATATGATAAGAAGCTCTCTTCTTAATATATGCATAAAAAACTCACGATAATACACAAGTCTAAGTACTTGAGGTAAGAAAATTGGGATCAACGACTGAAATTAACATAAAACCCAACTAATTAATTTAATTCGAACAAGTTAAACTAGGGTTATTCAGTAAAAAGGGAGTACTTGAGGCATTAATGGCAAATTAGGGAAGTGAAGATTAATAGAATTGAAGAACATGCAAAATCTAAGAAAAAATAAAATGTGGAAAAAGGAAATAAAAGAGAACGCTGGGAGGGAAATTTCAGAAAAGTGGGAAAATGAAATTTCTGAATGAGGATGATACGAGAGGTGGAAAATAAATTGGCGTTGACAAGAACCCGAGGTAGTTTTCACCAGAAGATTAGACATTTTGGGGTTTTAGGAGAAGAAGGAACAGATTATGCGAAGCTAGGAAATGGAAGAAGATAATGGTAAAAGAGCACGGCCTCAAAGTTCAATTGAAAGTCCGTAATTATTTTTAGGCTGCATTAATTATACAGCATTTTGTTATGTTGTTTTAAGATCTTTCTACTTACGAAAAGGTTCAACAACAACAGTCAGTGTAAAAAGCTGTCTTTCATTATTGTTGAAAGTCACTTTTCTTGTAGTGCATACAGTTAGAAATAACGTAAGCTAGCCACGACAGTAGGGATATTAGTCCTTATTCCATTAGATTTTAAGACACAACCTTGTTCGTTGGTGTTACAACGTCTTAGTTTCCCCCTTCTGATCTATGCAAGCTCATGACTCCACCGGAACGTGCCCGTACTCGCCCCCAAGACCTTGTACCTTTTAAAATCTTGATCAATAAAGCGTGCCCGGACCCTTACCTAGTTCGAGGTCCTCTATGACACCAACAACGATACTAACTGGTACGGGTTCCAAACAACAACAAGATTAAAATAATACACCCCCAAGCTTGGTCCCCAAGTAACTAGGATTTTAAGAGTCTCAAACCAGATATAAACAACAAGACATGGTACCTCTTAGTTTATTAATTAATTAGTTTAACTTAGAAAGTTTAAGTCTTAATAAGCATGGTTGTAAATGACATTTCCTATAAATGTTATTCTGTGCACAACCCCTACCCCAAAATAGACAAGCACCTTCTAAGATGTATATAGATTTACAGTAACAAGTTTTACCAAAATTTACATCTGATCTTCATATATTAAATTAAGTCCACCCTATTCAGATTAACATGTCTACATTTTCTTCCCTTTTTGTAATTACCCCAAACTTACAGTCAAAGTTTCTCAAGTCATAATATGTCCAATTCTCTTTTTTATTATCATTACAAGTTATTCTAATTTATCCTAAATATACGTAATTCAAACGAAAATGGCCTAGGCTCTCAATGGCTTAGGATCAGCGTAAAATAAAAAGAAAAGGAGAAAAAAAATACAAACTCAAACCGAATAAATAGGCATAGAAAAGACTATAAATAAATAAAAGGCAGAAAGGGGGCAAGGAAGAAAGATGTATATATGAACATATAATAACTATAAACTGAATAGATATTTGACATTAATCAAAAGAACAATACGTAAGAATAAACCTATAAACACTGCTTATCTCAAATCCAAATTATTTACTGTCATAATACTTTTTAAATGTCAGATCTAAAAATAACTAGAACTCATAGTGATTTAAATTAGATCCAGAAAACGTCTTTTTAAAATAGTTATTGTAGAAAAACTAGAATTATCCCTTTAATCTACGTTTTGGCAGCACCTCGGCATCTTCTTAATTTTATTTAGAAATAACTTGGAGTAAGAAGAAGATGAAGAATGTTTATATGCAGGAAAATGGTGAGGCTGCTAGCCTACTTATAAATATGCTAAGATAATTCTAAACCATATGATATTAGTTTATCAAATCAAACCGTACACCTCAAGCTAAGTCAGCATATGTATGTTGTGTATAAAACAACCTAGGTTTAGGCGCAGGAATCCCCTCTGTATGCAAGTGGGTCGACATGCGGGTCGACCCGCCTTAAACTTGGGTCAACTATGGCGTTGACCCAGTTAAGGTGCTGGGTCGCCCACTTACCGTTGCTTTTCGGAGTTGATTTATTTATCTAATTTTAATTAAATATATTTTAAAATTCCTAAGCTCATAACGTCTTCGTACTTAATCCAATTTATGAAAACCAAAAGTCTATCTGAACCAGAATTTCGTAAAGAACGCAACGGTAAAGTTCGTTTTACTCAGTTCTAATATTTTGTTAATTAATATTCATTTTATCATCTTCATTATGGTGTATTCAATTATGGGGTGTTACATTCTCCAACCATAAAGGATTTCATTCCCGAAATCTTCAAGTTAAGAAGAATGTTATTATTTAACAATTACCTATGCCCATTTACTCATTCATCTACCACTAGCATCCATTGTTAAATTTTCTAATACTTTGTATGAACATACGTAAAGGTGTTGTGTGTATATGTCCCTATACAAATACGAAATCAGGCGGTCAACTAATTTAGTTGACCTCCTTAATCCAATATGTATGCAAAAGATTCCTAATAGTGTGTATATAAGTTCTATATGTGTGAACAATCATTCACCAAAATGTAACATCCATGTGATGATTCAACCATTTTCATCTATTGAAAAGTGAAATGTGCACCATCCATATGTAGTATGTAGTGTTAGAGCCGATCTAGTGCCTATTGTGCGTGTATATGCGTCCACTGGCAACCACTAGCAAACACTTCCATTCATTTGCAACCATCAAACATAACATGTCTCAAACGCATGATTCCAACCGTAGGCTTCTACCTAAGGATCAAGATTCAGATGATAGGAAAAAAAATCGAATTCAAAAGATTAGAAAGGAATTAAGAATGATGTCTCCCAAAGAGAAAAGGGTAAGAAGTGTGAAACTTGTCTTCATGTTTCCATGTCACATCATCTGATCTTCTCCCCATTGCACTTCAATAACTTGATCTCCTTGTTGTGTAGTCTCTTAAATTCCGATCCAAGAATATGGGTAGGAATTTTCCTAACTAATTCCTCCTCGACTTCAACATCCTCAAGCGTATTGGCTCGATTATCTATACTGAATCATATAGACATTTCCTCAAATAGGAAACATGGAACAAGTCGTGAACTCTTGCCAGCCTCTCTAATAGTCTAACTCTGTAGGCCATCTGGCCTATCCTCTCAACTATGGGGAATGGCCCTACAGACCTTGGCGCCATTTTCCTGTTGAGTGAACTTCCCTATTGAGTCAAAGTGAACAACGTTTCTTAGAGGCGATACCTTGATAATGACCATATCTCCTACCTCAAACTCCAAGTCAGTCCTCCTCCTATCGACATATGACTTCTGGCTATTCTAAGTCGCCTTCATCCGTCTGTGAGTAAGGTCTATCTTCTCAGAAGTTTCTCTCACTGTCTTAGACCCAAGTAGAAGTCTGTCCATCGATTTGAGGGTGGTAAGATGTGCTTAGTCTTAACTTTGTACTTAGTGCCTCTTGCAAGCTCTTCCAAAACTCACTCGTGAAGATGGGGTCACAATCACTAACTATACTATAAGGTACCCCATGAAGTCAGATGATCTCTTTAAAGTATATCGGTGCTAGCTAAGCTGTTGTCCTCTTGCTCTTGACTGGGACAAAGTGAGCGCTCTTAGTAAGTCTGTCAATTATAACCCATATACTCGTGTTTCCCTTCCTCGATCTGGGCAGTCCATTAATAAAGTCCATAGAGATGCTCCCCCGCTTCCGCTATGGGATATCTAAAGCTGAAGCAATCCTCCAAATTTCCTCTGTAATGTTCAGCCTTTACTCGTTGGAAAATCAAATATGGGCCACAAACTCTGCTACGTCCTTCTACATACCAGTCCAATGGGAAACTCTCTTCATATGTCGGCACATCTTGTCACTGCCAGGATGGATAGTCATTCGAGAGTGATGAGCCTCCTCAAGAACTTTCATTAACAAGTCTCCAACTCTGAGAACACAAAGCCTTCCATCTCGATGTAGCCACCCCTTCTCGTCCACAGAATATCTAGCTATGTGACTAGAGTTCTCTCCTCCACTAAGTCTTTCCAAGATGTACACTAACTGTTGGTCCTCTCACTGTGTGGATCCAATGTGCTCCATAAGAGTATGCTGCACCTCCAATAGTGCCAACAAACCAGGCATATGATCCGTAGTTTAACAACCTGCCCGACATGGGGCTAAATTTCGACCTAAAAAGGTCCATAAAAACTTAGAGCCTTTCTAAATGAGTCATTGGTTCTTGTAAGGATTACATTTGCACAGATAATATAAATATATACTTCGAATGGAATTCTCACACAGCGGAAAGAGAAAATATAATACTCAAATAAGATGTACCACTTATTTAAAAATCATAGAAATACAATGTTCAAAGTTACATCTGTTCGATGGATAGATCAAATAATTCATTCTCACAAGTTTCCAAAAGAAGTAAAGCAGTATCTACTAATAATAGCATAACAACTTTGTCTTCTTCTTCTGCTCCAATCATGACTTCGTCCATGGCTGTTACCCCATCTACTGGCCTGTTGGATATGTTAAGGAGAGAGATCATAACATAAAGTTCTGTGCGACTGAAATATGGTGTTACTTAATGTCCCTACCCTATATTTTTAGCAGGTTACATATGTCAAGGTATGTCTGCGCAGCACACAAGATTCACACAAACACAAAGTACTTAACCAGTGAGGTAAATATCCAAGTCAGTCGCTCATTACTGCTTTTAGGGTAAAGACCCAACAAGGTGGGCATTCTCAGTCATGTATAGCCGTATTAAAGGTGTGTTCTTGTGATCTCTTATGACTCTGAGGCGGACCATAGACCCACATGACCCTGTCCTAATACGTCAACATTCTTAAAGTCTATACTCTCAATTGTAATATGAGTAGTACTGCAAACGTTACTACTTAACGAATATTACGGTAGGACACCTATGCGGCTTAAGGCTTCCCTTAGACAGTTGGTGAGCATGCAATGACCACTTATCTTTTGTATACCAAATTTTTCCCTAGTTGAGCCCTTACAAGCTTCTAGAGGAAGTGGACATCCCCGTTGAACTACCCTACTCCGTTACTATTTATGCCTATCCACTTTCAGAGAAAGGGGACCCAAAGACTTACTTCGAATCTAATAAGGGAGGGTCCCATGACTTTGGTTCCTCTCCAAGGAATAAATCTTTGGAGGGATCCTAATCCTAACCACTTGAGACCCAAATTAGATAAGAAGAGAGTCAGCCACTTAAGACCTTTTCAAGGTGTAGTAAACCGGCCTATTCACACATGATATACTTATATATATAGTTATAAATGTACACACTAGACATCTCACATTAAACCATATACTTGTAGATGCTAGATATGCAGGTCGGTTCCGGGTAGACTTCTACTACAAATTGGTTTAACCTCGGGTCTAGTGCACTAAGTTTGAATGGCTCATGGCACCCAGACCTCACATGTTAGTTGGGCCTACTTCTGGTTGCTGGATTTGCCGGTCAGTTCTGTAACAACCCGGAAAATTAGAACGAATTTAAAATTTTTATTTTGGCAATTTTAATGAATTCGGAACATATAAAATGATTTATTTTAAATAATAATGATTAGAAATTTATTTTGAATAGAATTAGAACATATATATTTATTTAAATCGAAGTTAGAATATAACTATTTATTTTAATTATAAAAGGAATTGAAAATGGCGCGGTAGTTTGAAAATTCGATTTCAAATTTCAAATGAATGTACAGGATTCAAAATAAAATGAATTTTAGTAAAACCATAAATATTTGAATCTGTCTTTCCAATGAATGTGAAAAATCCAGATTTCATAGCGGGAATAAAAAGTTATGTCCAGTTGAAAATTCAGAATAGTCGCTATGGAAATATAGCCTGTAAAAATAGCGATTTTACAAACGACCTCCATTTTTGATGAGACCACTTTTGTTGGATCCGAAATATCAAATTATTGCTAGATTCCAATTTTTAAAATTTTTGGAATCAATATGTGAGCATGGTGAATTTAAACGTGTTTGGTCAATTTAGTTTGAATTTAATCGACTGGAAAGTGACCGTTTTCCAAACGGTCTCCAAATTCGACGAAATTAGGTTTGTTAGGATCGTATGGTCAAAACATAGCCAGATTTATTTTTCTAGAATTTTTAGAGTCAGTATGTGGCCCCGGTAAATTAAAATGTACATTGAAATCAATTTTGAACGTTATATTAATTTATATTTTAATTTAAATAGAAACTGATCGAAACAGTCAAATCAGCTTGCGGGACATATCCCATTGTGTTCGGAATGGGGGTAACTAGCTAGGTGCGACAGTTATTGGGTTCGATTTGGAGTCCAAACGAATAAGTCACTTTATGGAAATTTAATTAATTAATTAATTTTATATTATATATTATATATTTCCTGTAACGACCCGTATTTTTGGCAGTCAAATATTTATTTATTTTAAATATTATATTTGGAATATGAATAGATTTTAATATTTAATTCGTTATTAAAACGAAGGTTGAACGTTATATACTTATATATAATATAAATCGAGCTTGAAAATGGCGTGCAGTTCATAAAATGGAGTTTTGAACTTCAATTGAATATACATGATCCGATATAAGTCGGATTTATGTGAAACAGGAAACGTTAGAACCGTATTGATGATAATTTTCATATGAAAGAGAAAAATCCAAATTTCGTGTTACGGTTTGTTAATTTTGGCCAAATCAACTTTTAAAATAGTCGCTGTGAAAAATCGTTATTTAAATATCGACCTTTAAAATGGCCATTTTGCAAACGGACTTCGTTTTCGACGAAATCAGTTTCATTGGAACCGTAACGTTAAATTATTGCACGGTGTCAAATGGCGTGGCAAACCGATGTCGTATGTGGCCACGCTAGCCGTAAACGCCCAGTTAATTTCTATAGCGTGTAATTAATATAATAAAGAAATATTTGAGTGTAATTTGAGCAGACGATCGAATTAAGCCGCGAAACCAATTCCGTTGAGTTCGTATCGTCGATTAGAGTCAGGATAAGTATATAGTTTGTTATTTTTAGAGACCGGCAAATTTGGTGTCCGAAATGGCATTGCGGACGCGTAAAAATGGCCTACCGGGGAAACAGTCTCAGAATGCGACGAAACTGGTGTCATTGGGTTCGTATTAAAGAATTATTATAGGATTGCAAGGTTTCAAGTTGATTTGATGTATCTGGTGGTCGTGGAAAATTTAAACGCGTGTTGATTTCCGGTTTTATAAAGGATTTTTTTTCAAACGGCCTCGGATTTCGACGAAACATGTCCCATTGGATTCGGAATACTTTTTTATACCAAGATTAGCCTTTTTATCAGAAGATAGAAAGCGTTTGTAGTGGTTTTAATCAAGTACTTCATGTATAAGTTTCACAAAACAATAAAATAATATATTTCTTTTACCCATTTGTTATCACTGTGGCGTTCCACTTCAGTTGCACCCAACCTATGCCATAGCCTTGGTACTGTGCAGACCTATGCACATGCTAACGTACATGATTTTCAACTTCAACGCTTGTATTTTCAATTCAGCGTACCTATTCTACTACCTACCCTGTTCTGTGCTTCAGATTTTCACAAGCAGCTCGCCTACCAAGTATACACAGCCTACACCCAGACCTAAGAACAGAGGCGCACATGCTTTGGCCTTTGCATTACTGAATCACGCAGCACAGCTATTCGAAGTGAAAGAGCAACATTTATAAAATTCTCTGTCTGTACAAATGAGAACATGCTGCATATTTCTTCTTTTCAAAGTCTTCTCAACGAAATGAAATATCAATGCAAAGCCGACCTATCCTATTCTAAATGGCGTTGTACCATTTCCTAGCCTGTACCTGAAAATGAAATTTCATCCTACCTATCCTCATCTATACATATAGCATTCTAGTTTCTCCATCCAGCTAAGAACACAGGCCTATCGATCCTACCTCAGCTGCTTGAAGGGACATTGAACTTATCCCTTGGCTTTCCATCTATATATACCCTGTAACTTCATCTCTTTTTCCCATTCGTTTCTTTAGCAGGAGTAAATGCCGAACCCTCTCTCTCCATTCTAAACAAACCAAACCCATTGTATATACACAATGATAAGGGCGAAGGTCCCCTGTAATATCATTTGTAATTCATATAAGATCAGCTTGTGAAAGCTGGCATGGTTTGAGATGCCAACACTATCATTCAACACATTTATTTAGCGAGAACGAGGCATGTGTACTGGAATGGGACGTGGAGTTCGGGGAGACGGTGATGTGCGGTCAGCAACTGAGATGAACGGGGGAGTCCTATTTCAGCTCATTTTCGAAAGTAGCGAAGTGGTTTTGGGTTTTTCCGACGGATCTGGTGGTTGGGGGGAGATGCGGTCTGAAGCTGGTGGAAGGGGGTTGAACGCGGGTCAGTTCTGGGGTGGTTCTGCGCCACATCATCGCCGGTGGTGGCTGTTATTCACCGACAAACGGTTTCCGTTCAGTTTGGGTTTTCAGGCGGGTCAGGGGGTTTTGGGTCTCGCCGCTCAAGGAGGAGGTGCTGGAAGGAGAGGCGGTTCAGGTGAGGGGTCGGGGTTGGTCTCAGGGTGCCGGACGGCGGCGCGGGGGTGGATTCAGGCGAGGTTGTTTTGGGTTGAAAGAGGAAGAAAGTAAAACGGGTTTGAGGAGGTTCAACAGGTGAAAACGCGTTTTTGTGTTCTGAAGATGATGACGTGGACGTTAAGGTAATTAGTTAGTTAAGAATTTAATTAATATAATAATTAGTTGATTATAAAATCGTATAATTCATTAAACTTGTATCGACCATAACTTTTACATACATTAACGGATTTCAGCGAAACTGGATCCGTTGGGATCGCAGGGACGAGCTCTAGACGATGGCACTGACTAGGCTCTGATCCGACGCAGTTGAAAATTGAGCTAATTTTGAACGTCCGTTCAAGATTAAAAGGAACAAACGCGTTAACCGTCGATAGAATAATCTGGTGAGTTAATTCTCACACCTTCTGGAATTCTGTGATGTGGTAAATTCATATTAAAAGTATAATTTACCTTTAAAAATAAATTGGTTGAATGGTTGCCATTGGTTGTTCTTGGTTGATTGGTTGCGGTTATTTATAATCCATCGTTTTAAATTTATAAATGGTTGAAATTTATTTCATATATTATTATGAAATGTATAACGAGCTGTGATGCAGGGCAGAACAGGTTGGAGGGATCCGACCGGATTCCTCAAAATATTATATCTGTTGTTTGTTTGTTTATATTATTGATATTTGAATTGATTAAACATCATATGGTTGAAAAACCTGTTTGAGTGTGATGGTTGAACAAATAATCAACCGTGTTGTGTTTAAAATCAACCGACAGTGTTGATTTGGTAATTGGTAGTGAATGGCCATAAACGTGTTGTTTTAACGTCGTTCGACCGTTCGGTGAAACGACGCAGTTTTAAAGATTTATAACTGAACTGAAGCTTTCAGATTTTTCATGCGAGTAATTAAATTAGAAATTTATAAATAAGTATTTTAAATCGAGTTTATAAACGGATCAAAAATACAAGTTCCAACATGAGATCGTAAATGAGGCTTTTTGAGAAGATGTAAATAAGATTTTCTTAATTAAAGTAAATTCAACTAAATGGAGCTTTAGTGAAAAAGTTAAATGGATTTGAAATTGACCGAAAGGAGTTAATGGGTTTTAAAACAAAATATAAGCTAAGTTGTGAAGAAATGGAAAAGGGAATGGCAAAAATAATTTGGAAGAAATCAAAGCAAGGTTTAAAAAGGGGATTTTAAACCAAAACGATAACTTTAAAAGGTTAAAGAATTTAATTAGATAAAGCACTGTAATGGAAATAAGGTTTTCAAACGTGAAGAAAAATCCATACTCATGTTTGGTGTTAAATATTGGTAAATGGCTTCTTGAAAAATAAAATTTCAAGTTATAAGGTTCTCATTTAAAAGGGAGGGTGTAAGTAGTCGATGAGATCCGATACCAAGGTTTATATTAAGAATGCCAATAGATTAAGGCAAGTTATTTGACAAGAGATTTGATTCTAAATCAAGATGTTATAAGCGAAATAATGGTTCAGGTTAAAAGTTGTGTTTTAGTGAATATTTACTTAACTAAAAGAATTAAGTAAAGGGATTTGTAAACGAAGATTTCAAATGAAAGAGACGGTTTATAAAACCAGATTTGAAACAAGATAGTAAACGAGATTTTTAGTATCAGTGATTAAGTGAAAAACCGGTATTTATTCGGAAATAAGGACGTTGTCGATCAAGGTCTGAGAGGTAAATAGAATACCCCAACTTGAGCGGCTTCGTTATTATCGAAGAATGGTATTGGTTTGAAACGAGTGAAAGGTGTGGTGATTGACGTGATGTCCCATACTTGGAGTATTGAAAATGAAGGCGAGATTTTGGAAATATGAATATAAATAAGAATATTGATTTCAAATTATATTGAATATTTGTTTATTCAATTAGAGTTGATCGAATATAGTATTTGAAATAGAGTTAATCAAACATGGTTATTCAGGCAGAGTTGCCATTGCGTACGACTGCTAGCGTAATTCGCAGGGCCGCAGATAGCCTACGGCGGTCGGATGTTTCCTGAGGGAATCAGGCGTAACCATTGTGATCGCTGCGACCTAGAGTCAAGCGAATGAAGTTAAGTCTAGTATTAATTAATCGGTAGGAGTAATCAAGTCAAGATAGTCAAGTTAGAGTTAAGTCTTATATTAAAGTTGATTTACGATTTTGTTAAATATATTTTTAAGAGGCCAACTCATGTCACGTACTAAATCAGTGAAATCATTTCATTGACACCTTGTTATTTGATAGTTAAAACACCGACTATCAAACCAGACCAATACGATTGTTGGCATGGAAAGACCGGGATCGAATTTATATTCGAAAACCATTCCGTCCAACAAATACGTAAAGGCGTCATTTGAAGACGAAGCAAGTGAAGACCGTGGATCTTCATAAGCGGAAGGACTACTGGTCCAATCTCTCTGGCTTGCAACCAGAGTTATTTGGTTTGTGATTCTGTCGTGGTTGAAATCCACGGGTTGCAAGGACTACTCGCTACTGATCCTTGGGGTGAATCCTATATATGATGCAGTAGGAGAGTGCCTTCGGTTCATCCTGTTCCTGGATGACTTGTATGGACGAGTGTCTGACAGAGTATTTCCAAAAGGGGCACGTACGTTGATTTCTTCAAACGTATTTCTGTTGATAGCGGGGAAGGCCGTACACCTTCTCTTAGCTGACCGCAGAGTATTTTTGTGGACGTCAATTAGTGATGTCCGGCGGATCTGACGATGTGGCATTCAAAGTGAATGGTGGCCAGATGTTCGAAAAGATGAATTCTAGCCTCAAGCCTCATCAACCGGGAAATGACAAAAATCGGGCAGGCAGCATGGCTATGTGGGTCGCTCCCATTAGGGTGTATAATCACCTATCTAGAGAAATTCCTTTTGCTTCTTTAATCTATATTCGATGCTGTCCCTTTACGGGAGACGGTGGTTTGTGCCCAACCGTCGGTGGTATACATTCGATACACTCAAGCGAAATGAGTGGTCGGTCATGTGAGGGCCGGGTTGCAAGACGTTCTTGTTGAACCCAGTGTATTCGCCTCTAGAGATACACGTGCGGAAGGTGGTCCCATACCTTGTCAAGTTGGAAACCAATATCCAATAAGCACCCGCGGTTTTGATTGTATACTATATATGGGAAGCGTGAGATGCAAGCGTTCCTCTAGATTGATATTTATTTGTATTAGACATTATGATAATATCAGATCAAGTTATGATTTTCAAAAAAATGGTTTGGGTTATAGTAAGGTAAAAACCGTCCGTGTTTATGTGTGGGCTGGTCTTACTATTATCCTTTTGTTTCATAAAGGATTTTCAAAGTTAAACAAGTGTGTGTTATGTGAATTTATCACTGATAGTATTCCAGACTGACCCGGTGTATTTTGTTTTAAATCAAATGTGCTCGGGTCAGACCGAGTATGTTCCAGGTTAGGTTTCGCTTGGAGTTTCAGGTGCTAGAAGCAGGTGGCTTCACCGCTAGTATATAAAGCTATTATTCCGCTGTGATTGATATATGTTGTACTCTGATGATTGGTATGTATATACAGTTTTTGTATAAAGGATTTGTGATATTATATTTTATTCGTTCCGCTGTGTGATTCTGACGTGTTCTTCTTCTTTCTTCTATTCTAATACTTCTTTCTTTCTATTCTCACGCTCTAAATTCTTTCTCATGACAATCTGGGGGTTCGATACTTGGGTTTTTGGCAAGCGATACGGGTTTATGTATTGTTGTCGAGAATTCGAGCGTCGACTTTTTCCCCGGGTCGTTACATTTCCCCCTTTCCCTTACTCTCCCCAGTTGACTTTAGTTTAAAAAGAAAATAAAAACTACGATCGACTTCTTCAATCGAGTCCTCCACCCCGTCGCCCCCATCATCGGAGCCGTCGTGCCTTTCTACGCCACTACCGCCGTGGGTCAATCGACCCTGCCGTCGCCCCCCTTCAGTCCTCCTTCTGCCTCCGTCGCTCCATTCCCTCTCTCCCCTTCTGAAGTTGCGGACCCTCAAACCCTAACCCGAATTGACCGCCGTCAGCCACCAAATTGCACCCCTGACCACCTCTGACTACATGCCACCTTCCTCCGCTACTCCCTCCAGCCGCGGGTCCCCTGCAAATAAAGAAAGGTAAATTAACATTGAATTTTACTTTTAATTCAGTTATTTTATATATATAATACTGAAATAGTAAGATAAAGTTATGATTTTTATTGATTTTAAAGTTAAGATTTTTTTAATTTTAAAGATGAGATTTGATTATTGTATGTAAAACTGAATTATAAAAATATGATTTTTATAATGTGAAGATCGATATAAAAATACGATTTTTATTATCTAGAAAGAAAAATGAAAATATGGTTTTTATTTAAGAAGTGGCGACATAAAAATTAGATTTTTATAATGAAGTATCGAAAATAAAAAGTGATTTTTATTTATATATAAAGAGTATAAAAATGTGATTTTTATTTATATATGAAGAGTATAAAAATGTGATTTTTATTTATATATGAAGAGTATAAAAATGTGATTTTTATTTAAATATGAAGAATACAAAAATGTGATTTTTATTTATATATGAAGAAATTAAAAATGTGATTTTTATTTATAAATGAAGAGTATAAAAATGTGATGTTTATTTATATACAAAGAGTATAAAAATGTGATTTTTATTTATAAGAGTATAAAAATGTGATTTTTATTTATATATGAACAGTATAAAAATGTGATTTTTATATATGAAGTAGTGTAGTAAAAATATGATTTTTATTATTGAAATAATGATATAAAATTATAATTGTTATAGTTTAAACATCAGTATAAAAATATAAATTTTGTTATATGGATAGCAGAAGAAAAATGAATTTTTTATAGCATTAAAATAAAAATGTGATTTTTAATATAAAAATCGTGTAAAACAGATTGCGATGGAACCGACTGGAATCAAATCCAAATCTGAACCGTTTAGAAATAAAGAATGGAGGAGTGGATCCCAAAGGTGAGAACTTCTCACTTTAATTTATTTTCTAGTTAAAAATATATACTAGGATGCAGACGGTGCTTAGTAGCACCCGACACCTTTGTTTGAAATCATGTTTGTTTGGTTGGTTAGATTATTTCATTGAATTTGGTTTGGGAAATGAATTGAATTGATAGAATTTGGTATGTTCATGGCACGAGCCATTAGTAGGCAAGGGATAAGGCTAGACCTTGTTCCAGTTCTATTATCGCGCCGTTATGCTACCGAAATTTTCTAAAAATGTTAGAATAATAAAAATATCATTTTATTGTATAAATGAACTGTATAAAATATTCATGATTTGAAATAAATATTTTATAGTTAAAAATATAATTTTTAACGTGTATATGAATAAAATAAATATTCATTTACAAATCGGACGATTTGTTTATGAACACACATTTGACTGATATTGATTGGGACGATATATTTTACACATCGCCCAACTGCAAAAATAATAATCAGTGTTTGTTGTTTGAAAACCCCACACGGGTATTGGGATGATATTGGACATACACTAATTCCAATATTTAGTTGTATGTCAATCGATTGGTTGACAGACTGTTGTAAGCGTAAATTATTCATATTTAACGCTTATGCAGTTGTGTAATGCACTCTGGATGATGGTTGACTATGAGTGATTATGGTTGTGTACATCTGTGTATGAAATCCATATAAATAAAATTATATGGTAATTGAGTGTGTCTGATTCCAATTCGGAAAGAACGAATATTTTAAATTGAAGAATATTTTAAAATGATGAGTAATGAATATTTTAAAATAATATACAGTAATGGACAAAATATGATTTTGATGTCCGATTTGGGATGGACACGAAAGTATTTAAATATATAAAGCTGTGTTGATTAGATTAACGCCATTTTGACGTGAACAATATTTATATCGATTTTATTCATTTTTATAATGAATATTGAAAAGGAAGTGATTTCAAAATCTAATGTTTTGAAAATATTATCATTTATACACTAATGATATGGAATATTCAATTTTGATTCGAAATTGAATATGAAGTTGAAATCATTTTGAAAACGAATTTAAAACGATTTATAAAATACGTTTTAAATGTAAATCGATGAAATATATATATATATATTATATATTTAATGGCCTGAAAAGAGCGCGCAGCGCCGCCCGCGGCGCCGCCGCGGCAGCTCGCGAATTTCGACCATTGACTTCGAATTGACATTATGGGAGATCCGACCATCGGATTCTCCTAAAACCAGAACCATTGGGTTCATATCGAAAATATCTTTCCAAAGAATACAAGAGATTTGGAATTTAACGGTTGTATTTTGGAATTATGTCCAAATCAAATTTGGAAAAGGTTGTTGTAAGTGCAGTTTGATGACCGTTTATGGAAATCGACTGTACGGGCCTTGATAAAATTATTAAAAATATTATTAATTTGTGTAAAATCATAATAAATGATTTGGAAAGAATTGGGATGAAAAATTCCATATTTGAAAAGATAAACATATATTTTTATCGAAATGAACTAGTTATGAACTAGAATTATTATCCAATATTTTTAAATAAATAAATGGGATATGAAATGTTTTTAAAAATAACCAGCATTTCCAATATATGAATTGGAATGGATTTGAATCGAAATTATCTTCGTAATATTTCATATTGGATTCCGTGATTATACGGATAACTTTGAGGAATTTAGAAGATATATATCATTATTCCCAATATGATATTTATTAATTTCAGAATTTGATATGGAATATATGCGGATATAATTTCTATTTAGAGCCTTGTATTTAATATTGAATTGGATTTTGGGTTTGTCGTGAACTGTGTTTTAAATGACACTGTTCTTAAACCCAGTTGAGAAAATATTAAATTTTTAAATAAGATTTAGAAGAGTTTACCAATTAATTAATATTTAATTGGAATTGAGTAGAATTGGATTTTGGGTTTGTCATGAATGGTGTCTTTATTAACACCGTTCATAAACCCAGTGTGAAAAGAATAAATCTTTTAATTAAGATTTAAAGAAGAATTACCAATTAATTAACATTTAATTGGAATCGTAAACGGAATGTGATTTGGGTTTATTGTGAACTGTGTTTTTAACGACATTCGTTCTTTAACCTGATTTACAGTGAAATGGGATTTGGAATTTATAAATCTTTTTATTAAGATTTAATGAGAATTTTCTAAAGTAAAGTTTTCCAATTTAATATATTAAATTAGAATTAAATGGAATTCGATTTGGTAATAATCGAAGTGAGTTTCTATGGAGGAGGACTGTCAATATATATATATATTGAATTTAAGAGGCTTTGTCGTTACTCCATTTATATTATATATGTTGATCTGATTTACAGTGAAGATTCCATAATTAATGGAATGTGATTTGGGTTTATGGTGAATTGTTATCTTTAAATGACATTAGTTCTTTAACCCAGTTGAAGGCAGGATTACATGTCTGACATTGTATTTCGAACTGTATGGTTGATCTCTGCTAAATATATATATATATATATATGTTTGGTGGCGGAGAATTTATTCTCTTGTTTATCACCCTTCTCTAAGACGTACGAGCTTAGAGGTTATATATCAGCAGGAATCAATAGTACGGTGTAGATTGTCTATGCGACATGTTAGTGTTTCCAAAGTTAAATGATCATTAATATTGATTTTTGGGAAGATTAAAACTAAGTGGAGTTTTAATAAATCTTTGATAGATTGAAATGTGAATGAGATAATTTAAATTATCAAATTTGGGTAATGATCGAGAATGGAGTATCACCAATTTCACTCCAAGCGATAGTTAAATCTTTAATTACATTTGAACGGGAAAGGGTAATTAATTTTATCGATAACACCGTGGTGTTAGATATGGTGTATTACCAGTTTTGCTCCATGGGATGAATAGGTTGGGATTGGGAAATTTGACAAATGATTAATTCGGTAGGGTGTGTTAATCCGACTAGTTTGGAAAACCTTAATATGGTTTGAATTGATATCCAAAGGTAGATTAAAGAATAAATTTAAAGAATTTATCTTTGATAAAATTAATGGGAACATTTCCCAAAGGATATGAATATTTAAATAAAAGAATATTCTGGATTGGAATGAGGCGTATGTTGTGTTTTTATAACACTTGTTTATTACATACGCGAGTTATTCGGAAAGGCCGGGTTTATACCCATTCTGAATAACTGATTCGATGATAAGTCGACGATGAAGACGGTGGTTGAAGACTGGAGGTCTTCACAACTTTTGGATGATTACTGATGTCTTGATTGGGCGGTACACCCAAGACAAGGTAATAAGTGCTGATCATCCAGACGTACTTGGAGATCGACCGGATATGCGAGGACCTCTCTCCTGTATTGGACATACGGGACGAGGTATAATGTAACGTCCCGCCAATTTGACCGCTTCAAATTGGTATTTAACCCAACTTAAAATGTCCAAATCAACAGATCGTTATTTAGCTTACAAAGTTTAAAATAGAATCAACACAGAAAACATAGAATAATTAAATGACATAGTATTGAATAGCTAAATAAAAATTTATTTATAATTAGAATTTTTGAATGCAAAACTTTTCTACATACAGCGGAATGAAAATACAGTTGAATATAAAGAAAATTGACTGTTTTAAAACTTCAGAGTGCGTCGTCTATGGAACCCCAACTTTGCCAATCTTTGACTCCTAAGTTGTTATCTTTAAAATCTATAACACTCGGGTCTGACCCGAGCGTTTCATGCAAAAACATAAAACACTCGAGTTAGGATTAAATCATAATTCGAGTAAATTGATTTCAATAGAAACTAAAGTAAGCAGTTAATCCTATAATTAACTAAATTTCAAGTACATCAAACCCATGCGAAACTACCGGAATATACATAGCAACTTGGGAACGGAACCAATCAATATAGCATATGCATATATATTTTAATTACCAACTAATTACTGTCAAAACATAGTTGGCAACGATACTAAATTTTCACTGTTACTAATTTTAACAGAGTACTAAATGCTCGTTGTTCACTAAGTATACAGAATAACTAATTGCTCGTTGTTCACACTACAATGGATCAAACCAACTTCCATGTATTAATTAGTAGTTTGGGTGAGGCACAGGTAACAAGTTACATAGTAACTCATGATACAGTATGTGTATGTATTAAATTCCCTACATGCCTGGGTAGTCCACATATGGCAGCATGGGATATATTTGCAAACAAGGATAAAGTGCCTACAGCAAAAGATTTTACAGCCAGTTTCAATATTGAAATAAACAAGGTAAGATAGATCTTTCAATCATGTATGATACATGATGGTGTCTATTATATATATATATATATATATATATATATATATATATATATATATATATGCACTATTCTTAACATGAAAGGGATGTCAAAAAAAAAAGACACTACCCTATTCTTAAAGAAAATGCTCACGTGCAGGCCAATTTAAGGCATGCAAACAAGGAAAGCTCAAGGCTAAAGCTAAAGTAAATCAATAAGCAGTTACCAGGCACGAAAATTTCAAATCACTAGATGGACTTAGCATGATAAAACTAGTACATATGTACTAAATGCTTCTTTCCGCCTGCTGTTACAAATATTGGTAGTTTATCATCTTTGTCTCCATATACTGCTTTATTCTCAGTTACATGCTGCTTTTGTCATAAGAGATGGATCTGAAGCCATTCATATTACACGAACACTCGATTGAACGAAATGCTGCTTTGACAGTGTTTGATAAAACACGGAAATGATTATGTTACTGTATTCTAACACTGCAAATTGACTCTTTGCAATCCCATACATGCAAATCTTAATGTATTTTATATCCATTATATACTAACACATATGAATCCAAACTCCATGTATTTTATAGATTACATGTACTTTATATACTCTGTATATAGAATTCCTTATTGTTTTAATGGGTTGTTCATTCAAATCAGATGTACAATTTAGTTGAAGCATGATACTTGAAATATAGCTTCTAAATTTTTACTTATTTTGTTATGTATGCATCATGAGTAACTGCATGATATATAAAGAAATAATCATATATGTATGTGTTCACGTGTATATTTTTATATACAATGGTAGAGCATAACTAGATTTTATACAATGGTTACGGTAGGGGAGAGGCACTAGGCTCATTAAGTATAAATCAGAAACTGGTTCAAACTAGTTTCAACTTTTCAACCTTACCATCAAAAGTTTATACAACATGCAAAGACCCAAAAGTCTTCCCTTTTTATTATCATTTATATTATTTTATGAGATGACAATGCAAGGGTAACATGATTTCATATTTAATTCATGAATACAGCATCACTCTATGCCTGTATTTCAATACTACTAGTTATTGTTAACAAATCTCAAGTGCCAAATACTGAGACTTCGACATCAAATCCTGAGGTCAAAAATTTTATAACTCTTATGTAACAAATCCCAGTTCAAGTGAATTTCATAACAACACAATCAAAGCATCAAGTGACCAGAAATGGATAGGCAGCAACCAGATGCAGTAAGTATAACACATATGCAGGCTGAAACGATAAACTGCAACACCAATATCATGAACAACTGTCAAGTGACCCCCAACCAATCAATAGAGTGACAGTCCTATACTAAGGCCATTAACTATCATGTTTTCTATTTTATTGAAACTAAATTACTCGAAAACAGATATTAATCGTGAGTGAGAATACTCACTTGCCGAGTCACGAGGAAGAACAACGAAGGTGGAAAGCTTTGACAGTGAACGGTGATAGATGGACAACGTGGTGCTCACCGTGGTCTGAATCTTCGACGTTGGTGGCTTCCACCGCAGTGGCGTTGGTCCTTGCGGGTTCTAGTGGATGCTCAAGTGGTCCAGTGGTGGACTGAGGCACTTCGAGGGTTGCAAGGGCCAAACAGAGGGAGTGGCGACAACCTCTGGTGGTACTCAGGCGAATGGAGGTGGAAAGAGTGGATTTTGTTTTGGGAAAAGAGGGCTTTCGGCCATTAACGTGATTTTGGACTAGGGGATTTCGGCCGATTAAAATTGAAAAAGGGGAAAAATGATTTTGCTGAAAGGAATGGAAGACGGAGTGATGTTTTTATAGAAGAAAAGTAGTCGGGGATAAGAACGAAGTTAAATCATAGGTTATAGGAGAGTGGCGTGGTTCAGATGGTAGGCATATGTAAATCTTACTGAGGAAGGCTCACTCTTGATTTAATTAAATGTAACATTCAACCATGAACACCACAGACCACTCCATATTCGTACTGTTAACACGATTTCCAAATGCAACGAAATTTGATGTACCTCCATATTTTAACGTTCTGAATTAAATAAAATTATCCTGGTTGTAATTCGACTTTGTTTGTGTATGACAATATTTTATTTTTAAATTAATTATCAGTTTACTGATTTTATCTCGTTTGTCCATCAACAACTCCATTTCGTTCTAAATTTGAAACGTTAAATTCCACAAATATACACATATCCAAACCAATTTCTTCATATATTTTAACAAATAAAACTCAATTTATTCAACGTTGATAACATTTATTTTCAAATTCAACCACCTACATTTTCCAATCGGATTTCAAATCCAATTCGAATATTCAACCAAACTGAAATCCAAATATTCAACAATAATATTTGATTATCATCCTGAATTAAATATCGAATTCAATTCATACAATAAATTTGATTTTAATTTCTAAATCCAACACCAATATAAAGTTGATCATTAATATTTAAATCTTTTAAATTAATTCCATATCAAACTGTCCAAATTTCTGGGACGTTACATATAAGGTGCCTCCAGTTTCTTTTAGACCCAGAACGAACTTGTAAATGGATGTGTGTCAGACATTGTATTTTATTATATGTTGATTGATCTCTATTAAATGTATATCTGTTTAGCAGCGTAGAATTTATTCTCTTGCTTAACACCCTTCTCTGAGACATACGAGCTCAGAGGTTATATATCGATAGACATCAGTCGCATGGCGTGAATAGCCTATGTGGCGTGCTGAGATGCAAACGATCAAGGCTTCTGTTGAAAAGCAGAGTCTTGTGGTTGATGATCAAAGCAAGACTTTAATATAGCATAGCTTTATGTATAGCCCTAATTCGTGAGCCTCACACCTCGGTATGATTTAAAAACGGGATAAGGGACCCAAGGAGGACATGACGTTTCTTTTATAGCTATGGGTGGTGTCAGGGTTTTACAAGCCCCAACATTTTTATATTTTTACCTGTGTGGTTGATGGAATGCGAGGTGCCTCGGGTATATCAGTATTTATGGAGCCGATGGATATTGAGTCAACTGGCTCATAGACGCCCGATAAGGCGGGGAAACGTGTGTTCAGGAATAATTAATCCTCAAACGTAAGGGAGGACCGGCCTTGGAGGATCTAGGGGTTGCCTAGAGTGTGTAGTCCCGAGGCATTTGCTAGAGTGTCTCGAAGAAGAAAGGAATACATCCCTTGCCTAGACTCATGACGGAAATCCAATTTCCAATACGTAACATTTCGGTTTTGATTGTAGAGCCTAGTATTGGCGACATGATAGGTGGTACCCATGCCGCCTATGATTGATACATTTATATTTGAAGTTGTTTAAACACTATGCACTTATAATAGTATCAAAATGATTTTTTTAAACGTACCAAGCTTGTTTGGCTATTATAAGGGAAAACCCTATCCTACGGCTTGTGTTGCATTGTGTGATGGGACCTGGGTCTTATAATAGCTTCATTTTTCCAACAAGCATTGCGGTGTTTGTTTAATGCATTGGCATTCTTGGGAGGAAACCTGTTCTGTGTTTTACAGCGTGGTCCCTTGATTTACTTTATTTTCAAAGTAAAGTTTTAGAAAACTGTTTTAGTTCTCACACCAGTCACATGACTGACTTGGAGTTTATTGTTTTAACCTAAACTCTGGGAGCCCCTATTTTTCACACAAGCAGCTAGTAGTTTTGGTTTTGCAGATTTACATTCACAGGATCCTGGTTTACAGTTGGAATGATATTCGGAAAGCTCTGTATCCGTGTATTCCTTTTAGTTGTGTTTGTATTGTTTTCCGCTGCATTGTAATTTGTATATCTCTGATATTTATCAAATATATTTTATTTGTTCATACTCTGTATATTCTTGTACTCAGATGTAAATTGTTGTAATAAGCAATGAAATGTTCTTCTGTTTGTGTTCTGATTTGTCGTGTTCTCAACTCAATCCGGGCTTTTCGGTAAGGGCGAGTTCGGGTCGTGTCAAGTTCCGAGTAGACTTATACTACAAGTGGCACCTAACCCCATGTCTATGTGTCATTATTTTTATATATAAAACCATTCTATATGCACACACAAGCAATTGATATATATTTACATATATGGGGACAATTCAAATCTGAATTCTATCCTAATCGCATTTATTTTGCTAATAAAACGTCAATTACGTTGATATAAGTAAAATATATAACACCTAAATAACGTATATATTCATATGAACGAGAAAAAGTTCTAATAGGATGGTAATTATCAATTTGTCTAAATTAAGGTATACAAGTTAGTTTTTCCATACATTACCGTTAAAACTTAGGAATGATGGCATATAAAAATATAACAAATAACAGTGAACGGAAAATATACATACATACAAATTTTAACCTGCATCCTAGGTTTGTTGGCATGATTTCAATACCGGATTAAAAATAAAATATTACATACACTTGTATATGTATGTTTATAATTTCCACTTTATCTAATTCACTCGCTTTTGGTGTTATGCACATAAAAACGTTTATATTTGACATATTTCAACTATGAATACGTTTGGATTCAAAATAAAATCCAAACCTAATCAAATCATGAAATACCCAAATTTAAACTCTTTTCGGTTACAATCAAATGTTTAATAAAGGCAAATTACAAAAAATAGAAACAATAGTAGCAACACCCCTTCTCATCTTTAACCCAATATTAAAATAAAAAATCCGAAAAACCCAAATAATCATGACAATTCATACGCATATATAACGTAGAGGATTTGGGGGGTTTTGGTATTAATGTTATCGATTTCCGAATTCTCCTAGGCATATCTATCAGCATGATAATCTAATATAAATATGCCTAAGTAAACGATATTCCACTCACAAATCTAGGAAGAATAGATAGGATTTTGTAGTAGATCTAGATCTGTGCTTAATCTTTGCGGCAAACATGCTCAAATAATCCTCCTTATATATATATATATATATATATATATATATATATATATACTCACACACAAAAGAAATATGTTTAGAATCTTATATATATACACCAAATTTCCAGAGTTCATTCTAAAAAATCTATATAAATATAATATAAAGGAGGTAAGAATAAAGTTGGAGAAATAGAAGAAATCCTTAACCTTTATTTTCAGGAATTTAGTAATTATAGAGAGGCAGCATGGAGGCAGGGATAAAAGAATGACTAAGGTTCAAATGTGTGATATGAGGGGCAATATATAGTTTCTTGTGTGAGCATAGATTGTTGGATTACTTTGATTTAATTCAGGACTTTTATTTTTATATATATATCCCTTTTAGAAAACCCTAATCACATAGATTCATTGGGTTGTTCAACCGTAGGCGGTTGATCTGGGCAGTCGAGGGCGGTTGATCTGGGCAGTCGACCAATGGTTAACACCTCTCCTAGGGAGGCGGTCAACCTCCTGGGGGCTGAAACGCCCAATAAACGTTTGCGAGAGGTGTTAATTTAATTAATACATTGCTTAAATTTCTTTATCTTATTCATTATATAAAATATCCTTTATCCCTATGATATTATCCTTATTTCAAATTTCAAATTCTCCCTCTTTATTTTGAATTTATTTTGGACACACACACACACACATATATATATATATATATATTATCCATTTAATTATATATATATATATATTGTGCGTTTTACTGTCCAAATTCATTTGTTTGTAAATTCTTCATACATTGACCCTTTTTAGCATATTATATATGAAAACGATTCATAATTTTGCCACAAATCCAAATAAAAGAATTTCGTAGCCAAATTCCTGAAGTGGCAAAATCTCATTTTCCATCCTTACTATTTAATTGCTTATTTTTAATTATTTATTATTAGTATTTATGTATTTTGCGGGGTGTTGCACGTAGATGGCCTAAAATCGAATGTCGAGATAAACTTCAAGCTCTGCCTCTCTACAAATAGAGTACTCAAGGTCATCCTCTGCCTACCCAACGCATCTGCAATCACATTCCCCTTGACTGGGGTATAAGTTATCTCAAAGTCATAGGACACAAGGTACTTTATCCATCGCTGCTGCCTTAAATTTAGATCCTTCTATGAGAACAAATATTTGAGCGACTTGTGATCCGTGTATAGATCAAATCTCTCTCCAAGTAGATAGTGTCGCCATGATTTAAGTGCGAACACTACTGTAGCCAACTCCAAGTTGTAGGTAGGGTTGTTGTTCTCATGAACTCTCAATTGCCTAATTCCATAGTAGAATACCCTTCCTTCTTGCATTAACATGGCATCTAACCCCATTGCACAAGCATCCGTGTAGATTGTAAACACCTTGCAACCATCAGGAAGAGTCAGAACTGAGGATGATGCCAGAGTCCTCTTTAACCACTAGAAATCATCCTCACAATCTATGCTCCAAGAAAAATCCAAGTTCTTCTTAGTCAGAAGGGTGAGCGAAGCTGATGTCCGTGCAAAGTCCTTAATGAACTTTCTGTAATAACCTGCCAACCCCAAGAAACTCCTTACCTCTATCGCATTATTAGGGGATTTCCAGTCTTGTTCCGCGACAACTTTAGCGGGTTCCATTGCTATTCCATCCCTGGAGACAACATGCCCTAAGAACCTTACTTCTTTTCTTCAGAAATGACATTTAGAAATTTTAGCCTTAAGTAGATGCGATCCGAGGATGCGTAGAACCTCTCCTAAGTGTACGACATGTTCTTCCTCGTTTCTTGAGAAAACCAGAATGGCATCCACAAAGATTACTATAAACTTATTCAGAAACTCTCTAAACACCCTACTCATCAAGTCCACAAAATACAAAGGTGCATTGGTCAGCCCAAAATCCATAACCAACCACTTAAGAAACCGTCCACAGTCCTGAAAGCAGTCTTATCGATACTATCATCTGCTACCCTTAGCAGATGAAATCCCATGGCTAGATCAGACTGTGAGAAAAATGAGGCGCTTATTAGCTGGTTAAACAAGTAATCAATCCTCAGAAGTGGGTGTTTATTCTTCTTGGTGAGCTTATTCAACTCCTTATAGTCCATGCATAGACGGGGAGCGCTGTCTGCCTTAGTTGCAAAGATAACTAGAGCTTCCCACTCAGATATGTTCCATCTAGTGAATCCCTTCTCGAGAGTTCTCATATGGCACGTCAAAAGCCTAACAACTCTCCTCTCACAATCTAGAATGACATCATACATGGCAAGCCAATCCATTCCTAAAATTAACCCATAACCCATAAAGCTAAGAACATATGCTTTGCATTCAAACTCGACGCCCATTACTGAAATTCTCAATCCCCTACAAATCATAGATAAATGAGTCGTACGTTCTATGGATATGAATGAATGAGAAACACCAGAATCAAAGAGAGTCCTAATAGGAGAATCAAACAGAGAAATAAAATTTTCAACGGTGACTTCGTACCTCGATCCGGTACACCGGCCTATAGAGCATGAACTTTTCCTCTAGACGATCCTGCCTTCTAAGCTTGCTTGTTGGGGCATTGCCTTGTAAAATGTCCAGCTTGATCACAACAACTGAAACAAGCATTCTTCATCTTCTTACAATCTTTCACAAAGTGCCCTAAATTTCCATAGCCATGGAAATTAACCTTTTCTTGATCTAGGCCTTGTCAGGTTTTTCTCCCTTCTTTACCATCCCCTTCTAGGGCAACCATTTGTTTTTCTCAGCCTTAGGTTTTTCCTCCTAAGTCTTATTCTTTCTTCTCCTCTTCACCGTCCTCATACATTTAAACCATGTCAACTAGCCTATAACGACCCAGATTTTTAACATTTAAATTATTTCAAATGCTGTATTAGGATTATAAATGGAAATTTATAAGGAATTTATTTATTTAAAACGAGGTTTGAACGTATAATTTATTTTTAAATTATAAACGAGCTTGAAATGTCGCAGTAGTTCGTAATATTACGTTTTGGACTTTAAATGAATGTACAGGATCCAATATAAGTCAGATTTCTTTGAAACAAAAACTTTCAGATTTATTTGATTATATTTTTCTAATGGAAATGAAAAATCAAGATTTCGTCTTATAGATTGTATGTTATGTCCAAATTAAATTTTCAAATAGTTGCTATGGGATTCGTTATTAGAAATACAATGATTTGTTTTACAAAATAAAAGGGATTTTTAATATATTGAATATCGATTTGGTTTGAAACTCAACTAGAAGTATTTTATGTTGATACTATATAAAATTCTACCCGAGTACGTCCGATTGCAACATTTTATTATTGTTATATTAAGGTATTTTAATATTGATTTATTTTAATTTAAAATGGACCCTTAAAAGGGATACTATTCAAATGACCTCCCTTTTCGACGAAACCAGTTCCATCATGTCTGGAATATTTAATTATTGTGAGATTTCACATTTCAAACCAATTGGAATTGTTATGTGAGTGTACGAAAATAAACATGAATAAATTAATGATTTTAATATTTAAAAATATTCTATTTTCCAAATGGACTTGATCTCGACGGAACAAGTTTCATTCGATATGAAATGTCAAACTATACTAGGAGATCCATTTTCATCACAAACTAAGATCATATATGACCGAACGAATATAAAACACTTTATGGTAAATAACGTAAGAATATTCCGAGTATGTTCCTTACGCTTTATTATAAAAAATCATATGACCCTTAACCCTTTCATTTCTTCCTCTTTGGTCAAAACAATTCGAGTCTCCACCTTTTGAGAAAAACCGCAATTCCTAAAACTCATAGAAAATCAAACAAAAATCAAATACATCATGATATTTCCTAATTTCTGATTCAATAGCTTTGTTTTTGCGAGGGCTTCGCATTAATATCAAAATCGTAAAGCTCGATGGGTTCTTAGAGTTCGTCATACTCAGTATCGAACTAGGGTCTTCGATTTTGGCGATTATATGCTTTGATTCACGATTTCGTTGGTGTATTTGAGAGTATTGTTTGAAGTTTCATCAAATAGCATTTTTGTTGTGGATTTAAGCGATAAAACCATTTGATCCTTCACTGTTTCTGGACGCGAGGTGCTGATGGGAGATAGTTTCGAGTTATGGATATATGGGATAGGAAGAAAGAAGGGTTGAAGGGGAAAATAGTGGTATTTATAGTTTGATTTTCGGTAGAGGGATAAGGCAGGTTGAGGAGATTGGTGGTAACGATGGTCAACTATCGGTCAGTGGGGAAAGGCTCCAAGTGTTTGGAATATGGTATGTTGGTTTTAATTTCTAAACTGGAACGAATAGGTTAAACAACAGTAGGGTAATGCCAGGTCCACGGTTGTAATGACCCGGGTTTTCAGTCAAATAATTTTTAAATATTTAAATTGATTTTAAATATTGAATTGAGAATATAAATCAATTTTTATATTGAGTTATCGATTTAATATCGAAATACGATTTAATTTAGAATAAATTGAATTATCATAATACAGAAATAATTGAATTCGAAATTCAATACTGAATCGAGACGATTCAGAGATGATCAATAAAATTCTATTAGAATAAAACGATAATAATAATAATTTAGTGTCAAGTAATTAATTGTGTTGAATTTAATTTATGTCGATTTAAATTAATATCTTCTCCATATGACCGAACTGGACTTCGATACTTGTCCCAGTGTGTTCAGTATAGTGTGAGAACCCTAGGAATACCTGTTGTTGGGTTCGAAAAGGAGTTCAGAATCATAGGGTAGTTTAAATTAAATTGTACTGGTTTAAATAAAAAGAACGAATAAGGCAATTCATTCAAGTGAAAAAGGGGCCGCTACTTGTCTCGTTCACAACCAGAGAATCAAAGCTTCAAATGAAAGGCCGACCCCTCCTCCATGATACCCTTCTTTTCTGTATAAACAATCAATGCCCTTCTTTTCCCTTTCCTGTAACGACCTGCATTTTTCAACAATATAATTAATTTATTTAATTATTTAAATAATGATTTGGTTATTTAAAATGACAGAATTAAATAATATTGATATTTAATTGAAATAAATAATATAATAATATATTTAATTCTGAAATTATCAAAAATAGTGGAATTTCACAGTATTGTGAATTTAGATTAATTTAAAGTATATATATATCAGTTTAGAGTTGAATTATGTTGGTAAATATATTATCTAATCGACAGTTGAACGTATAAATTTTAATTTAATTATAATCGAGCTTGAAATAGCGCGGCAGTTCGCTATTTGGCGATTCGAACTTCAACTGGTTATACAGGATTCATTTTAACTCGGATTTCTGTGAAATAAGAAACGTACGGAGCTAGTGGAGTACGTCTTTCTAGGGAAAGAGAAAAATTGAGATTTCGTCGTGTAGATTGTGGGTTATGTCCAAATCAAATTTTCAAATAGTCGCTATAGAATCGTTCATCGACCTTAATAGTTTATTTGAAATAACTGCATACTGAATTCGAATTTAGACAAGGTTCCTTTGAGACATAGTGATAAATGAATTTTTAGAATTTTACTATACTTTTTAATTAATTTAATAAGCAACTTTTTATTTAGAGTACTTTGCACCCTATATCAACATTTTGGGATTTCACAGAATAAGTTAACGGACCTATATTATTATATTTTTGGGACCCTGACACATTGATCGACAAGACGGTATGTTTAATTCTGTCTATAGCGGTCTGTAAGTGATAGGATTTTTTTTATTGGGTACCACTGTATTCCTTAGCAAAGAATTTAAGGATTGGTTTTGTATATATGATATATCCTTTCACGTACAAGTACTCTTAGCCTTTTAATTGATGAAAACTTACCTTGTACACACCCCAAAAAAAAAAAAAATATCTCTACGTTTTCAAAGGGTTGCACCTGAACGTATTTATTCATGCAAGTGAGGAAGGTAGTTTCTGGGTAAGGATAAATTCACTTTTCTTCACAGCTAAGGCTAAGCCGATGTGTCTTTGGTACTCCCTACCTCATTAAAAGCGGACATGACAACGAAGTGAAAACTCATTCGCAGCGCTACCCTATGCTACTGAGTACGTGCAAGTCCAACTGTGCACATGCTACAACAATACAATAAACATTAAATGGGTCACGTTCCTTGTCCAAGTTTCTTCATATGGAAGCGAAGTAGAACAGCCTTCCCCATATAACACTGCAGTTGGCTGACGCAAAAGATATCAACGCCATCCTTTCCATCATTGAATGGAAAACTAAATCTACGTCTAAGAAAATGGAGATTTTTTTTTTCAAAAGGCCTACCCTATGCTAAATAACACGCAGACCAAAATATATGTACATTTCCTTGGCTGCCAAGGAAGAGTATATTTCCTTTTCAAACGCAGAACTGCACCTACAGCATGCTTACGAAGCAGTGAATTGTTTCCAATCAACTCAGACCTCAACCTACAATTTTCACATGGCTATACACAATTAAAATACACACTAGTGCGTACGAAACTTGGTCACCACGAAATTTTCTGCCTATTTAAATACATACCGTGTCTTCATTTTTCTACCTTCAGGAGCTGTGAACCCAAAGGAAAAATGTGGCCTCTAAATAAATCAAAACAAATTCTTCCACAGTAAAAATCTCAAACAACATACTCTGGAATTCTCGTGAGCCTCTCATTACCCTCATCTAAGTGTTTCTTAGCTCGAGCAAACCCGAAGCTCGTTCGTACATGAGCAGCAGCACTAACGGTTCAGGGCGTTCTGGGATGATCTGGAACGCAACTTGAGGAGAGATCCGGAAGGGGTAGGTATCGCAAACTGTTGGGATGGCTATGGACGTGGTGAGGCGGTGAGCATGGGGCTGCGCAATGTGGTGGGTCAAGGATTGGAGCAGCGAGTTTACTGTGAAGGAGGAAGGTGTGAGCTCGTGGGATTTGAGATGGAAGTTCGTCGCTGAGAACGGCAGGATGACGAGCTGGAAGGTGGTGGTCTGAGGTGAAAGTGGCTGTAGCGAAGTCATGAGGATGGAGATTTGCTCGAGGCGGTGTCTGGACAGTCGGAGGGGTTAGCCAGCGGTCAGGGGTTGTGGGAAGCATGGAGTTTCTTGGTACAGGAGGAGCTTGCGGAAGTAATGAAGGGAAAAAAAAGAGGGAAAAAAAGAAGAAGAAGAAAAAAAGAAAAAAAGAAAAGAAAAGGGAGAGTAAAAAGAAGAAGAGAGTGAAGCGGTGGGTTCAGGGTACAGGAGGGACGAAGGTTATGTTGAGGGAGCGGCCGGGTTGGATTTGTTATGGGCCAAAGTCAGTAAGAAAAGGGTACTTAGAATCATGTGAACACAGGCTACACGACAGGATCACTCTGAAGAGATTTAAAGCTCGTTTCAATTTTGGACAAATTTAAAATGACTGAACAGATCTACCGACATTAATCGTTATTTAACGATCACCGATCAAGGTGAGTAACTCTCACTAGCTTTGTTTAACCTATATTTTTATAACGTATTTTTAGAATGGATAAATATTGGTTGTTTGTTGTGTGTTGGCTGTCTGGTTGAACTGCTGGTTAATTGGTTGAAAATATAGATAACGATATATATAGAAATCGTTAATCGAATACTGATTCTGTTCATCAGAATATTTTACATTCGTGTTATTTATGTTGACTGACATCTGTGGATGCAGGGAAACAGGTCGGAGGGACCCAACTGGGTTCCTCAACATTTATTTACCGTTTTTCATATATTTTGATATATGATGTGTTATATCATCCGTTATTGATTCTGTGTGTTTGGATGACGACCGATCATTTTGATTGGATATTTTTACACCGTAAGTGATACGAGAAAGTGAAAAGGGAGATTTTCAAAATATATTTGAAATTAGATTATTTATATAAAAACAACGGATTTTATATATAAAGGGGAAAAGGGTTTATAAAGGAAAAATCATATTTGTAAAATCAAAATAAAGGAAAAATATTGGTAAACCAATGTAGAGGAAAAATATATTTGTAAATCAATATAAAGGAAATTATTAGAAGATATAAGGAATAGGGAAATATTGCAAATCATTTGCAAATAAAAATATATAGAAAGGGAAATATTTGTAAATCATTTACAAATAAAATAGAAAGAGGGATATTTGTAAAACAATTACAAATAGAAATAATAAGAGAATATTTGTAAACATTTTCAAATGAAATAGGAAAAGAGATATTTATCTAGAAAATAAACTAAGTTATGAAAAGAAATTATTTATTTAGAAATTTAATAGAATAATGAAGTACTTGGAAATGGATAAAAGTGTAATAAAGAAGAATTTTACACTAGGAAGAATTTAGGCCCGTGCTTCGCACACGGGTAAACAGAATATGAATTCAAAGTGAGAATTTAAGAGAGATCTGTTTTAACAGATAAAGTGAGAAGGTTAATTTATAAATAAAGTTTATAAATTAATTAGGTTATTTATCTTTGGATAAATAGAGTATATAAGTCAAGACTTATATAGAGAAGTAAAAATCGATTTCCACATCGATGTTTGAAACTGAATAAGGACGAAGGAGAATTTATCGGATAAGAGTTATTTGAAGTAAAGTTATCGAATATCAGTTTATTCGATAGGAAGTTTATTGAATATTATTTATTCAATTAGATTTGCTCGAATTTAGTTATTCGAGATAGAGTTAAACAGAAGTAGTCATTTAAGATAAGTCATCAGTAAGCACGACTGCTAGCGAAATTCGCAGGGCTGCAGATAGCCTAAGGCGGACGGATGTTTCCTGAGGGAATCAGGCATAACCATTGTGATCGCTGCGATCTAGAGTCGAGCGAATTGTGTTAAATCAAATATCAATAAATTAATAAAAGTAATTAAGTCGAGTTTGTCAAGTTGAGTTAAATAAGTCGAGTTAATTAAGTGAGTTAGTCAAGTCGAGCTGATCAAGTAAGTTGGTCAGATTGAGTTAAATCAAGAGAAGTTAATCAAAACCAAGTTATCCGAATAAGAATTAATCCAGTAAGAGTTAATAGAATAAGGGTTGTAGATTAGAGTTAGCCGAATAATAGTTAATAAATTAGTTGTTCGTTTATTTATTCGAGTTAGAAAGTGAAAGCCATATTAAAGTTATAATATTTCGGATGCAGGGAAGTATAACACCATTGTTATAATCAAGTGATTTCTGATAAAGAAGTGGATTCACAAATCGAATCCGAGAGCAACGTAAGGGAGTGTGTTAAAAGATTGGAAAGTTGAACTTTGTCTATTTCGAAGTTAAAAATGTCGTTCAGTTAAGGTCTGAGAGGTAATTATACCCCAACTTGATTGACTTCAGTTTTAACTAAGAAGTGGATAAGGTCCGAGAGTGAAAGTGGTTAAGTGAATTTAGTTAAAAAGTGTAATAGTTTGTGTTGGCATAGTGATGTTTATTCAAACATCTGTTAAATCAAATGAAAGAGATTTGGAAATGTTTTCCAAATGAGAAGCAGAATTGTTTTCTGAATATAGAAACAAGAGATGGAAATGTTTTCCAAGGATAATGATACATATTTTCTAAATATAGTGAATAAGAAACATTAAACAACAGGAATAGGGAAATGAACGAATGAATGAAATGATGATTGACCAATAGAAATTCCATCTGGAAATAATATCGTTGTTTGCACACCGACATGTTTTCATTTGATAGTTAACTCACCGACTATCAAAGTTTTGGACCATTTTACGTTGTTAATATGGAGAGACCGGTTGGATTATTATCCAGAGAACCACTCTGTATTGGCATAAGCGTTGCGAATCAAGTATGCTGGATATATTGAAGACGGAGTTATGCAAGGGCTATCCTGTTTACAGAATAGTGCCTTCGGTTTGTCCAGTCCCAGGACAAACGTGAATGGACGAATGTCTGACAGAGTATATCTAACGGATCACGGAAGTTGATCTTTTCAAACGTACTTACGTTCGGTGGCGGAGGAAATCGTTTCTCTTAGCTTTATACCCGTGGTATTTTTGAGGAAATCAATTTGTGATTTGACGGGTATGACGATGTGGCATTCAAAGTGAATGGTGGTCAAGTGTTTCAAAGATACGTTTTGACCTCAAGCCTCATCAACCGGGAAATGACAGAAATCGGGCAGGCAGCATGGCTATGTGGGTCGCACCCGTTAGGGTGTATATCACCTATCTAGAGAAATCCATTTCATTCTATTGTCTATTTCGATGTTGTCCCTTTTCGGGAAGACGGTGGGTAGCTCCCAACCGTTGGTGATATACATTCGATACACTCAAGCGAAATGAGTGGTCGGTCATGTGAGGGCCGGGTTGCAAGATGTTCTTGTTGAACCCAGTGTATTTGCCTCTAGAGATACACTATCGGCAGGTGGTCCCATACCTTGTCAAGGTCGGAATCCAAATTCCAATAAGCGCGTGGGGTTTTTTTGTTTGTATACTATATATGTGGAGCGTGAGATGCAAGCGTTCTGCTAGATTTTAAATTACTTGTGATTAGACATTATCATAATATCAGAAAAGTATTGATTTCAAAACTGTTTTGGGTTATCGTAAGGTAAAAACCATCCGTGTTTATGTGTGGATTGGTCTTACGATTACCTTTTCTTTTGAAAAGGATTTTGAAAAATTAAACCGATGATTTGAGTTTACTCACACCAGTCCCATGACTGACCCAGAGTTTATTTTGTTTTTGTTTTCCCTACACTCTTGGGTGCCCAAATTTGTACGGGCAGTCAAGTAGTTCAGGTCTTTACAGATATACTTGGAGGAGCTTGAAGCAGGAGGCTTCAGGATTATGTATAGTTATTGTTATTTCCGCTGTGAGGTTCGTGTTTACTCTGATTATGTTCTTCTTCTTCTTCTATTCAAATTTTCTATCTTATCTATTCTCACCCTCTAACTTCTTTCTATCAATGATCTGGAATGTTCGATGCCTGAATAATTAACATGGGTTTATGTTGATTTTCTGGGTCGAAAATCCCAGTTCGTTACAGTGGTATCAGAGCTGAAGGTTAAGTATTACCTTGGCTCTGTGGCGTGACTCAGTAGAGATGGGGTTAACAATACCCTAGATTGAGTTTGAGTGTATATATACGAGTGAACGTATTTGTTATTTGATATAAAATGATTTTTATACCATGGAGATTTATTGGTTGAGTGTTTATAAATTCTGGTCGATCAGTTTGACCCGCTGTATCGATAGGGGTTTCTAAACGCTTGAATACGATGGACCGACACAGTATGTTTTGAAAAAGGGTAGATGAAATAATTTTACCCAAAGTATATTTCGATATAAAGAAAATATTTATATTCGAACTATTATAGTAGGTTGGATGTGTTGGTTGATTATAAGTGAAATGGTTATATAAATAACCAATTTGAGTTTGCATAATATAAAGCAGATTAATTAAATCTGAATTAAATCAGAATTGGAATTAAAATTCTGGAAAATGGAAAAAAATGTTTGTAAGTGAATTTGAATTAAGTATAAGGAAATTTTAAGATCCTGGGAGATTTTAATTTGTTTTCAAGTATCGTGAATGATATTTTGAAAAGATTTCAAAATGGAATTGTTTAAAAATGGTTTTTAGAATGATATAGTATTGAACTCACTTTTATCACTGGGAAATAACTCTGATGATGTTGGCCACATCATCAGTGTTCATTTTCGAGTTCTAAGTGACGGATTACTACCAAAGATTTTGTGTTGAATTGTTTTGAGGAAAACAAGTTGTTTGAAACCCGTAAAGGGATATTTGGTTTAGAAAAGCAAAGTTGTTTAAATTCCCAGGAAGATTGCTTTGAATTAAAACAGATTTGTGAAAGCAAACAGGAGTTGAATTAAAGCCAATTAATTGGAAATTTAATTGGAATATAAATATATCAAGAAAATCGGTTTTTGAATTATGGGGTAAGAATCTGAAGGGTTATTGGGTTGATGAGTTAGGAGTTTGGAACCGAGAATGGAACTTTGGTTTGAAATGGGCTTTGGCTTGGATAAGCGAATGGCTGTGTTGAGATTTGACTGATTGAAGTTGATTAGAAATTGATTGGTAAAAATGGATATATGATCAGCAGGTATTGCGTAGAAGCAAGTGCAAGGAAATAAGAGTATGCCCGATAAAAAGGTACAGGTTTAAATTCCATATGAGGTTTTATGCGCCGAATCGGCAAGCCGCTTGGCTGTTTTGTTTTCTTTTGAGTTGGAGAAGGCCTAAAGAGGCGAGTTGGGGTTTGAACGATTGACCGGTACAAGGGAGGTGCTGGCGAAATTTTTCGAAAATTTCATGTGTTAGAAAATTTTCAGAATTTTAGAAAATTTTCGTTAATCGAAATTAATTAATATTTTAAATTGGAATTAAATTGATTCAGTTGAAACTGAAGTTAAAAGTGAACGAATAATTTTTAACCCAGTTAATAGGGCCCGTCTTTACCTTAGCAATTTCGAGGACGAAATTATTTTAAGGGGGGAAGAATGTAACGACCTGCATTTTTCAGCAATATAATTAATTTATTTAATTATTTAAATAATGATTTGGTTATTTAAAATGACAGAATTAAATAATATTGATATTTAATTGAAATAAATAATATAATAATATATTTAATTCTGAAATTATCAAAAATAGTGGAATTTCACAGTATTGTGAATTTAGATTAATTTAAAGTATATATATATCAGTTTAGAGTTGAATTATATTGGTAAATATATTATCTAATCGACAGTTGAACGTATAAATTTTAATTTAATTATAATCGAGCTTGAAATAGCGCGGCAGTTCGCTATTTGGCGATTCGAACTTCAACTGGTTATACAGGATTCATTTTAAGTCGGATTTCTGTGAAATAAGAAACGTACGGAGCTAGTGGAGTACGTCTTTCTAGGGAAAGAGAAAAATCGAGATTTCGTCGTGTAGATTGTGGGTTATGTCCAAATCAAATTTTCAAATAGTCGCTATAGAATCGTTCATCGACCTTAATAGTTTATTTGAAATAACTGCATACTGAATTCGAATTTAGACAAGGTTCCTTTGAGACATAGTGATAAATGAATTTTTAGAATTTTACTATACTTTTTAATTAATTTAATAAGCAACTTTTTATTTAGAGTACTTTGCACCCTATATCAACATTTTGGGATTTCACAGAATAAGTTAACGGACCTATATTATTATATTTTTGGGACCCTGACACATTGATCGACAAGACGGTATGTTTAATTCTGTCTATAGCGGTCTGTAAGTGATAGGATTTTTTTTATTGGGTACCACTGTATTCCTTAGCAAAGAATTTAAGGATTGGTTTTGTATATATGATATATCCTTTCACGTACAAGTACTCTTAGCCTTTAAATTGATGAAAACTTACCTTGTACACACCCCAAAAAAAAAAAAAAATATCTCTACGTTTTCAAAGGGTTGCACCTGAACGTATTTATTCATGCAAGTGAGGAAGGTAGTTTCTGGGTAAGGATAAATTCACTTTTCTTCACAGCTAAGGCTAAGCCGATGTGTCTTTGGTACTCCCTACCTCATTAAAAGCGGACATGACAACGAAGTGAAAACTCATTCGCAGCGCTACCCTATGCTACTGAGTACGTGCAAGTCCAACTGTGCACATGCTACAACAATACAATAAACATTAAATGGGTCACGTTCCTTGTCCAAGTTTCTTCATATGGAAGCGAAGTAGAACAGCCTTCCCCATATAACACTGCAGTTGGCTGACGCAAAAGATATCAACGCCATCCTTTCCATCATTGAATGGAAAACTAAAGCTACGTCTAAGAAAATGGAGATTTTTTTTTCAAAAGGCCTACCCTATGCTAAATAACACGCAGACCAAAATATATGTACATTTCCTTGGCTACCAAGGAAGAGTATATTTCCTTTTCAAACGCAGAACTGCACCTACAGCATGCTTACGAAGCAGTGAATTGTTTCCAATCAACTCAGACCTCAACCTACAATTTTCACATGGCTATACACAATTAAAATACACACTAGTGCGTACGAAACTTGGTCACCACGAAATTTTCTGCCTATTTAAATACATACCGTGTCTTCATTTTTCTACCTTCAGGAGCTGTGAACCCAAAGGAAAAATGTGGCCTCTAAATAAATCAAAACAAATTCTTCCACAGTAAAAATCTCAAACAACATACTCTGGAATTCTCGTGAGCCTCTCATTACCCTCATCTAAGTGTTTCTTAGCTCGAGCAAACCCGAAGCTCGTTCGTACATGAGCAGCAGCACTAACGGTTCAGGGCGTTCTGGGATGATCTGGAACGCAACTTGAGGAGAGATCCGGAAGGGTTAGGTATCGCACACTGTTGGGATGGCTATGGACGTGGTGAGGCGGTGAGCATGGGGCTGTGCAATGTGGTGGGTCAAGGATTGGAGCAGCGAGTTTACTGTGAAGGAGGAAGGTGTGAGCTCGTGGGATTTGAGATGGAAGTTCGTCGCTGAGAACGACAGGATGACGAGCTGGAAGGTGGTGGTCTAAGGTGAAAGTGGCCGTAGCGAAGTCATGAGGATGGAGATTTGCTCGAGGCGGTGTCTGGACAGTCGGAGGGGTTAGCCAGCGGTCAGGGGTTGTGGGAAGCATGGAGTTTCTTGGTACAGGAGGAGCTTGCGGAAGTAATGAAGGGAAAAAAAAAGAGGGAAAAAAAGAAGAAGAAGAAAAAAAGAAAAGAAAAGGGAGAGTAAAAAGAAGAAGAGAGTGAAGCGGTGGGTTCAGGGTACAGGAGGGACGAAGGTTATGTTGAGGGAGCGGCCAGGTTGGATTTGTTATGGGCCAAAGTCAGTAAGAAAAGGGTACTTAGAATCATGTGAACACAGGCTACACGACAGGACCACTCTGAAGAGATTTAAAGCTCGCTTCAATTTTGGACAAATTTAAAATGACTGAACAGATCTACCGACATTAATCGTTATTTAACGATCACCGATCAAGGTGAGTAACTCTCACTAGCTTTGTTTAACCTATATTTTTATAACGTATTTTTAGAATGGATAAATATTGGTTGTTTGTTGTGTGTTGGCTGTCTGGTTGAACTGCTGGTTAATTGGTTGAAAATATAGATAACGATATATATAGAAATCGTTAATCGAATACTGATTCTGTTCATCAGAATATTTTACATTCGTGTTATTTATGTTGACTGACATTTGTGGATGCAGGGAAACAGGTCGGAGGGACCCAACTGGGTTCCTCAACATTTATTTACCGTTTTTCATATATTTTGATATATGATGTGTTATATCATCCGTTATTGATTCTGTGTGTTTGGATGACGACCGATCATTTTGATTGGATATTTTTACACCGTAAGTGATACGAGAAAGTGAAAAGGGAGATTTTCAAAATATATTTGAAATTAGATTATTTATATAAAAACAACGGATTTTATATATAAAGGGGAAAAGGGTTTATAAAGGAAAAATCATATTTGTAAAATCAAAATAAAGGAAAAATATTGGTAAACCAATGTAGAGGAAAAATATATTTGTAAATCAATATAAAGGAAATTATTGGAAGAAATAAGGAATAGGGAAATATTGCAAATCATTTGCAAATAAAAATATATAGAAAGGGAAATATTTGTAAATCATTTACAAATAAAATAGAAAGAGGGATATTTGTAAAACAATTACAAATAGAAATAATAAGAGAATATTTGTAAACATTTTCAAATGAAATAGGAAAAGAGATATTTATCTAGAAAATAAACTAAGTTATGAAAAGAAATTATTTATTTAGAAATTTAATAGAATAATGAAGTACTTGGAAATGGATAAAAGTGTAATAAAGAAGAATTTTACACTAGGAAGAATTTAGGCCCGTGCTTCGCACACGGGTAAACAGAATATGAATTCAAAGTGAGAATTTAAGAGAGATCTGTTTTAACAGATAAAGTGAGAAGGTTAATTTATAAATAAAGTTTATAAATTAATTAGGTTATTTATCTTTGGATAAATAGAGTATATAAGTCAAGACTTATATAGAGAAGTAAAAATCGATTTCCACATCGATGTTTGAAACTGAATAAGGACGAAGGAGAATTTATCGGATAAGAGTTATTTGAAGTAAAGTTATCGAATATCAGTTTATTCGATAGGAAGTTTATTGAATATTATTTATTCAATTAGATTTGCTCGAATTTAGTTATTCGAGATAGAGTTAAACAGAAGTAGTCATTTAAGATAAGTCATCAGTAAGCACGACTGCTAGCGAAATTCGCAGGGCTGCAGATAGCCTAAGGCGGACGGATGTTTCCTGAGGGAATCAGGCATAACCATTGTGATCGCTGCGATCTAGAGTCGAGCGAATTGTGTTAAATCAAATATCAATAAATTAATAAAAGTAATTAAGTCGAGTTTGTCAAGTTGAGTTAAATAAGTCGAGTTAATTAAGTGAGTTAGTCAAGTCGAGCTGATCAAGTAAGTTGGTCAGATTGAGTTAAATCAAGAGAAGTTAATCAAAACCAAGTTATCCGAATAAGAATTAATCCAGTAAGAGTTAATAGAATAAGGGTTGTAGATTAGAGTTAGCCGAATAATAGTTAATAAATTAGTTGTTCGTTTATTTATTCGAGTTAGAAAGTGAAAGCCATATTAAAGTTATAATATTTCGGATGCAGGGAAGTATAACACCATTGTTATAATCAAGTGATTTCTGATAAAGAAGTGGATTCACAAATCGAATCCGAGAGCAACGTAAGGGAGTGTGTTAAAAGATTGGAAAGTTGAACTTTGTCTATTTCGAAGTTAAAAATGTCGTTCAGTTAAGGTCTGAGAGGTAATTATACCCCAACTTGATTGACTTCAGTTTTAACTAAGAAGTGGATAAGGTCCGAGAGTGAAAGTGGTTAAGTGAATTTAGTTAAAAAGTGTAATAGTTTGTGTTGGCATAGTGATGTTTATTCAAACATCTGTTAAATCAAATGAAAGAGATTTGGAAATGTTTTCCAAATGAGAAGCAGAATTGTTTTCTGAATATAGAAACAAGAGATGGAAATGTTTTCCAAGGATAATGATACATATTTTCTAAATATAGTGAATAAGAAACATTAAACAACAGGAATAGGGAAATGAACGAATGAATGAAATGATGATTGACCAATAGAAATTCCATCTGGAAATAATATCGTTGTTTGCACACCGACATGTTTTCATTTGATAGTTAACTCACCGACTATCAAAGTTTTGGACCATTTTACGTTGTTAATATGGAGAGACCGGTTGGATTATTATCCAGAGAACCACTCTGTATTGGCATAAGCGCTGCGAATCAAGTATGCTGGATATATTGAAGACGGAGTTATGCAAGGGCTATCCTGTTTACAGAATAGTGCCTTCGGTTTGTCCAGTCCCAGGACAAACGTGAATGGACGAATGTCTGACAGAGTATATCTAACGGATCGCGGAAGTTGATCTTTTCAAACGTACTTACGTTCGGTGGTGGAGGAATTCGTTTCTCTTAGCTTTATACCCGTGGTATTTTTGAGGAAATCAATTTGTGATTTGACAGGTATGACGATGTGGCATTCAAAGTGAATGGTGGTCAAGTGTTTCAAAGATACGTTTTGACCTCAAGCCTCATCAACCGGGAAATGACAGAAATCGGGCAGGCAGCATGGCTATGTGGGTCGCACCCGTTAGGGTGTATATCACCTATCTAGAGAAATCCATTTCATTCTATTGTCTATTTCGATGTTGTCCCTTTTCGGGAAGACGGTGGGTAGCTCCCAACCGTTGGTGATATACATTCGATACACTCAAGCGAAATGAGTGGTCGGTCATGTGAGGGCCGGGTTGCAAGATGTTCTTGTTGAACCCAGTGTATTTGCCTCTAGAGATACACTATCGGCAGGTGGTCCCATACCTTGTCAAGGTCGGAATCCAAATTCCAATAAGCGCCTGGGTTTTTTTTTGTTTGTATACCATATATGTGGAGCGTGAGATGCAAGCGTTCTGCTAGATTTTAAATTACTTGTGATTAGACATTATCATAATATCAGAAAAGTATTGATTTCAAAACTGTTTTGGGTTATCGTAAGGTAAAAACCATCCGTGTTTATGTGTGGATTGGTCTTACGATTACCTTTTCTTTTGAAAAGGATTTTGAAAAATTAAACCGATGATTTGAGTTTACTCACACCAGTCCCATGACTGACCCAGAGTTTATTTTGTTTTTGTTTTCCCTAAACTCTTGGGTGCCCAAATTTGTACGGGCAGTCAAGTAGTTCAGGTCTTTACAGATATACTTGGAGGAGCTTGAAGCAGGAGGCTTCAGGATTATGTATAGCTATTGTTATTTCCGCTGTGAGGTCCGTGTTTACTCTGATTATGTTCTTCTTCTTCTTCTATTAAATTTTCTATCTTATCTATTCTCACCCTCTAACTTCTTTCTATTAATGATCTGGAATGTTCGATGCCTGAATAATTAACATGGGTTTATGTTGATTTTCTGGGTCGAAAATCCCAGTTCGTTACATTTCCCATTTCTTTCGATCCTCAGAAAAGCCTAACCCGCTTCCCTCTTCGAATTTCTTTCAAAAATCAAATAAAATCCCGAAATGTGTAAATCGAGCATTTCCGAACTTGTATGTGTATAAACCTCCACTGGATATACTCAGTTTTGGCCTAGTGATGTGTGGGAGTTGGTGGTACTCGTCAGTGGCGTTCGAAGGTCGATGTTGACCGAGACTAGAGTCAAATCGATGTGGAGGAGGACCGCGCTTCACTTCTATATCATCAATTTGTGGTGCGATGCATTTCTTCAGTTCGAATGAGCGACTTGGGTATCGCGATTCGTAAATGTGAAGTCGAGATCTGAATTCGGAGAACGATAAGAAGTGGCTCGAACTTGGATCTGTGATGGTAGGCATTCGGGTGGAGTTCGTGATTTTGGAGGAGGGCGACATTGGTTTTAGTGGTCGGTAGGATGAAGGAAGCGGGTTTGAATTGCTGATGCCGTAGCAGAAATCGAGATGTGGAGATATTGTCATTTTCTGGTGATTACTAAGTGGTTTGGGGCAGTGGTGGTTGACTCATATGAAGGAGGCTAGTGGACTGAAATGGTTGTCAATGAGGGATGATGAGGAAAAAACAAGGAAAGGATGTTGGATTTAAGAACAACGATAAAATGGGTGGACTGCGAGAAAGAATGGTTACTGAGAGGGATGGGCAGTTGATGGTGGTCGAGTATAGTTGGTTCAATGCAGTAAGGTATACCTGGTTTAAAAATTTCAAAACACATAGAATAAGTTAATTATTTATTTTAGTTTAATTAATAAGTGTTTAATCTTTTAATCGTTAAATTAAAAATAAATATCATAGGTGAAAACTAAATCTCATTCGAGTTGAGTCGTAGACGCTGCAGAATGGAATCGAAATGGGATTTTCTGCAAATAAAATCACGGTGAGTAAATCTCACTCACCGCTTTATTTAGAATTATTTTTATTCGTTAAAAATAATTGTTATTTCTTGTTTGAATGCTTTCTGGTTGATTTAAATATATCAGTTATTTAGGGTTGACTATTATATATATATTGGGTTGATGATTGGATTGTTCCCGCAGTCTCATTAGCGGATGCCGGCAACTTCATAGCAGATGATTTCCCTATGCGCCCCACAAATATATATTAGTGGATGACCTTCATACCGGCCTCGAAGCAGGGTGGGTATTAATTATGTTGACTAATATATTTGGATGCGGGAAAATAGGTTGGAGGGATCCAACTGGATCCCTCAAAAATATATTATCTGTTTGTTTATTTGTTTGCATATATACTGTCATATATGATGTGTTAGAAAACCTGAAATAAATAATTGGTTGTTTGGTGTTTAAATATCACTAGGCCTAAGTGTTAATTTATAAGAATGTCCTGAAAGGGATATTCGAGATTTAAAAGGGAAATTCTATTTTTCTAAGATAGAATTGTAATTTTTAAATAGATGTGAAATATGAACTTGTTTTGAAAAATAAAACAATTACTGAAATTTATAAACGATGTTTATAAATAAAATAATTCAGGAAACTGAAGTATTGAAATTTATAAAATAGTGTTTATAAATTAAATAATATAGGAAATGGAAGTGAATTTATAAATGGTATCTATAAATGAAATGGGAAAAATTATCACTAAGATAATTTGGGAAATGTAAATTCGAGAGTGTATTTGTAAGGGGAAATTTATTTTTTCCAAAGGAGAATTTCAATTTCAAAGGGATTTGAAATTAAGACTTGTTTAAAAATATATAAACAAGTATATAAACAGTGTTTGTAAATAAAGGAAAATTATTTAATTAAGTTTAAGATTTGAGTTCAACTTTGAATAAGTAAATTAAACTTGTGAATTCATATTCAAATCGAATATGAAACCTGAGTTTGAAAAGAGGAATTGGATTAGTTTATAAGTAAGTTAAAATATATTTGAACATGTTATATTCAAATAAAAAGGTGAAATAGGCAAAACAGTTAATTAGCAAATCATTTAACGAATTAAGTTAAAACGATTGGATTAAGTTGAAATGAATTAGAAATGTATGAATATACATGAGATAGATTTGGAATAAAGTATTAGAAGAGATATAAATATAATGGTTGACAAAATGGTACATATTTAAATTGAATATGAGATTTTTTGCACCGTATCGGTTAGCCGCTTGGCTTTTTGATTTTTCTTTTTGAATGGAGAGGCCTGTGTGGCGGTTTGGGGATTTTCCCGATACTCCCAGTACAAAGGAGGTTATGGTGGGATTGTCCGAAATTTAAGGAGTTAGAATATTTTTAAGAAGATTTGATAAACTAGGAATCAATATATCGATATATATAGAATTCGATAAAGAAACAAACTTAAAATAGAATATTATAAACGAAAAGGAATTTTATAAATAAAATCCTGGGAGGTATAAGTTTTAAAGTGAACGATGATTTAAAAGCAAATGATTTGCAGATTTAAAATGATCGTGTTGATAAGAAGTTAATCAAATGGAGTTAAAGAAATAGAGTTAAATAGAATTAGAAACTGACTGGAAATTAGTTGAGTTGAACGACTTTTTGAGTATCGATGTGATGTTGGTTTCGGCCTTCGGGGTTTATACTTAGGAAGTTGTTCTCTTACTAGTTTACAGTTAGAGTCTGATAGATGTGGAAGAATAGTGATATGTAAATATGCAATGGGAATGTTTTCCAGAGTTAATAACATATATATTCTTAATATAGAAAATAAGGGAATATGAATACATATATATATATATATATGTTCGATGATTTTGTCGATAATTCCATTTGGAAATAAGATCGTTGTGTGTACACGGACATTTTTCATTTGATAGTTAAATCACTGACTATCAAAGCTTTAACCATTTTAACGTTGTTAATATGGAGAGACCGGTTGGATTATTATCCGAAGAACCACTTCGTATTGGCATAAGCATTGCGAACCAAGTATGCTGAATATATTGAAGACGGAGTAAAGTGCAAGGGCTGTTGTATAAGTCCTAGTAAGATTACCTAGGATGGATGTACTGAATAGTGCCTTCGGTTTCGTTCAGTCCCAGAACGAACGTATATGGACGAGTGTCTGACAGAGTATTTCCAATGATCGAATGGGTTGGTCGGTATAAATATATATGGTTGCAACAGATTTATTCCCTTAGCATAATATCCAGAATATTTGTGCTGATCAATTAGTGATTAATGGATCTGATAATGTGGCATTCAAAGTGATCGTGTTATCAATGAATGGAAATTAATCATATCCTCTGGCCTCAATAACCGGGAAATGACAAAAATCGGGCAGGCAGCATGGCTATGTGGTTTGCTCCCATTAGGGTGTATCATCACCTATCTAGAGATTCATTTAATTCCTTATTCTATTCGATGATGCCCCATTCGGGGAACGATTGCTGATCCCAACCGTTGGTGATATACATTCGATACACTCAAGCAAAATAAGTGGTCGGTCATGTGTGGCTGAGTTGCAAGATGTTCTTGTTGAACTCGGTGTATTCTCCTCTAGAGATATACCGGCGGTAGGTGGTTCCATACCTTGTCATAGTCAGAACCCAATATCCAATGAGTGCTTGCGGTTTTGATTGTATATAATATATGTGGAACGTGAGATGCAAGCGTTCCACTAGATTTCTATTTATGTGATTTAGACACTATTATAATATCAAAAGAGTTTTTGATATAAAGATCATTTTGGATTCTCATAAAGGAAAAACCCGTTCCTTGTTATACGGTGTGGTCTTATGAGTTATCGTTTATTTTCTCGAGCTGTTTTAAAATTGTTTACTCATACCAGTCCCATGACTGACCCGAAGTTTATTTTGTTTTACCTAAACTCTTGAGTGCCTAAATTTGTACGGGTAGTCAAGTAGTTCAGGTGTTTATAGATATTTGGAGGAGCTTGGAGCAGGAGGCTTCAACATTATTTATCTAGTGTTATTTCCGCTGTATTGTAAGTGTTGTACTCTGATGATAATTTTATGTATATACAGTCAAATTTTGTATTTCAAAAGCTGTTATATTTTATTCTGCTGCGATGTGAGATTCTGTGTTATGTTTCTGTTCTTCTTCTTCTGTTCTAATTTTTCATTCTTTCTATTTCTCATCCTCTAACTTCTTTCTATTAATGATTCGTATTTCTGTGTAATTTGGGTTGGACGTATGTAATATTTAGTCAACTCAGATGGTGCAGATTTGCGGGACGTTACAGTTGGTATCATAGCTTAGGTTGAGCGAATACCTACGCTTTGTTGGGTTGTGCTCATTAAAGATAGGGTCAGTAGTACCTTAGAATGAGTTGAGTGTATATATATAAATATGAGAGAGCGTATTTGTTAATTAATATAAAAAAATTTGTTTTATATTGTGTTGGCTAGTATGTTGAGCGGTTTATGAATTCTGATCGAATCGTGGGACGCCGTGACGTTGATAAGAGTTTATAAATACTTGAAATGAGGGTTGGACATAGTATTGTTTTAAAGTGGGTAAATGAAATAATTTTACTCAAAACTATATTTTTATATAGAAAGAAATAATTTTCTGGAATTATTATATTATGGATGTATTGGTCATTATTATAATCTGATGAGATTATAAAATTTGAAATGGTTACATATAACCAAATAGAACTTATATATGAATGAAATATATACAAATAAGATGAATTAAAATAAAATTCAAACCAGAATTTGGAATTTTAAATCCTGGGAAGTTTGAAAATATTTTCTGAAGTATATTAGAACAATATAGCTTTGTTTTAAAAAGATTTTGAATGGATTTTGAAAGTGATAAAGCACTGAACTCACTTCAGTGGCTGGAAAATAATTCTGATGATGGTCCAACATCGTCAGTGTTCATTTTCAAGTTCTAAGTGATGGATTGCTACCTTAGAAAATTTTTTGATGGAAAATTTGTTTGAAAGAAAACAAATTAGTTTGAAAATTCAAATGTTTTGAATTTGAGATGGAAATAAATATATGTATATATATATATATTTATATATGATTTCACAGAGATTTGAATTGAAAACCCGGGGATTTGAATTCTAAAATTTTAAAATTTTAACTTAAGCAAGTTAAATAGATCGAAATGAATAAATTGATTATAATCAATTTGAATAAGATTAAAAGTATATGAATGTAATATGAATTGGATGTGACTATATGAGTTGAGAATCATTCAGATTAAATGAATATGAGCATATATAATAGGCAGTGTTAATGAAAACCAAATATTTTGGTAGAATAAAATTTGTTGAAATATGAAGAGGTGAGTTTCAACATGAATGAGTTTTGAAAATAAATGGGTTTAAGGCATTTTTCCTACCTTAGTAATTTCAGGGACGAAATTCTTTTAAGAGGGAAAGAATGTAATGACCCGGGTTTTTGGTCAACTAATTTTTAAATATTTAAATTGATTTTAAATATTGAATTGAGAATATAAATCAATTTTTATATTGAGTTATCGATTTAATATCGAAATACATTTTAATTTAGAATAAATCGAATTATCGTAATACAGAAATAATTGAATTCGAAATTCAATACTGAATCGAGATGATTCAGAGATGATCAATAAAATTCTATTAGAATAAAACGATAATAATAATAATAATTTAGTGTCAAGTAATTAATTGTGTTGAATTTAATTTTTATCAATTTAAATTAATATCTTCTCCATATGACCGAACTGGACTTCGATACTTGTCCCAGTGTGTTCAGAATAGTGTGAGAACCCTAGGAGTACCTGTTGTTGGGTTCGAAAAGGAGTTCAGAATCATAGGGTAGTTTAAATTAAATTGTACCGATTTAAGTAAAAAAAATCGAATAAGGCAATTCATTCAAGTGAAAAAGGGGTTGCTACTTGTCTCGTTCACAACCAGAGAATCAAAGCTTAAATGAAAGGCTGACCCCTCCTCCATAATACCCTTCTTTTCTTTATAAACAACCAGTACCCTTCTTTTCCCTTTCCCATTTATTTCGATCCTCAAAAAAGCCAAACTCTCTTCCCTCTTCGAATTTCTTTCAAAAATCAAATAAAATCACGAAATGTGTAAATCAAGCATTTCCAAACTTGTATGGGCATTAACCTCCACTGGATATACTCAGTTTTGGGCTCGCGATTGGTGGGAGTTGGTGGGACTCGTCAGTGGCGTTTGAAGGTCTATGTTGACCGAGACTAGAGTCAAATTGATGTGGAGGAGGACCGGCGCTTCACTTCTGTATCATCAATTTGTGGTGCGATGCATTTCTTCAGTTCGAATGAGCGACTTTGGGTATCGCGATTCGTAAATGTGAAGTCGAGATCTGAATTCGGAGAAGGATAAGAAGTGGCTCGAACTTGGATCTGTGATGGTAGGCATTCGGGTGGAGTTCGTGATTTTGGAGGAGGGCGACATTAGTTTTAGTGGTCGACAGGATGAAGGAAGCGGCTTTGAATCGCTGATGCCGTAGCAGAAATCGAGATGTGAAGATAATGTCATTTTCTGGTGATTACTAAGTGGTTTGGGGGCAGTGGTGCTTGACTCATGTGAAGGAGGCTAGTGGACTGAAATGGCTATCAATGAGGGATGATGAGGAAAAAACAAGGAAAGGATGTTGGATTTAAGAACAACGATAAAATGGGTGGACTGTGAGCAAGAATGGCTATTGAAAGGGATGGGCAATTGATGGCGGTCGAGTCTAGTTGGTTCAAAGCAGTAAGGTATACCTGGTTTACAAATTTCAAAGCACATAGAATAATTTAATTATTTATTTTATTTTAATTAATAAGCGTTTAATCGTTAAATTAAAAATAAATATCGTAGGTGAAAAGTAAATCTCATTCGAGTTGAGTCGTAGACGCTGCAGAATAGAATTGAAATGGGATTTTCTACAAATAAAATCACGGTGAGTAAATCTCACTCACCGCTTTATTTAGAATTATTTTTATTCATTAAAAATAAATGTTGTTGCTTGTTTGAATGCTTTCTGGTTTATTTAAATATATTAGTTATTTAGGGTTGACTATTATATATATATATATATATATATATATATATATATATATTGGGTTGATGGTTGGATTGTTCCCGCAGTCTCATTAGCAGATGCCCGCAATTTCATAGCGGGTGATTTCCCTATGCGCCCCACAAATATATATATTAGTGGATGACCTTCTGTGACGATCCCAAAACCCCATGTTGCGGTGTTAAGGATAATAATTGGAATATAACACATTAATCATCATTAGCAGATCACAGATAATAGCATAAACAGAAAATAGAATAATTTACACACATATGACAGTGGAATCATATACATATCATCACATCAGAGAAGCACAGTACAGGATACAACTTAGTGCATAATGATACATAGTCAGTCACCATCGCCAGAGGCGGAATCATACATAAGAAGTACACAAAATAAATATCAGTCTACATCGCCAATGGCGGAATCATAATATAGATACAATAATGGCGGAGAAAATCCAAGTCAGCACGGTGTAGTCAAGCCTCGCCATGAGCCAAAAGTGCGTCAGAGACCTGTAACTAGGCTGCCCGTGTGAAAATGAGGGCACCCGAGTTTGCAAGGTGAAACAAACTACGAGTCAGTCATGGGACTGGTATGAGAAATCTACATAACTTATTAACAACAATAATAAGGCAAATCAAAGGACCACGCCACTTTCGCGGAACGGGTTTATTCCAATGAGTGCTAGTGCATGAAATAAAGTAAATGATTAAATCATCGCAATGCTTTTTATAAAATGAAGCCATTATAAGACTCAGGTCCCATCACACAATGCAACGCAAGCCAGAGGATAGAGTTTTTACCTTATAATGGCCAAAAATGCTTCATATAAGTAAAGCAAAAGTGTTGGATATTATTACTAGTGCATATATGTTTCAATAGTGATTTCAATCATAAATATCAATCCTAGGCGACATAGTTACCATCTACTATGTCGCCATACTAGTAATACAATCACGTCCGCATATTTCGTATTGGAAATTGGATTCCTTCATGAGTCGAGGCAAGGGGCAAGCTCCTCTCCGATTCGAGACACTCTAGCAAATGCCTCGGGACCGCACACAGCAATCCCTGGATCCTCCAAGGCCGGTCCTCTCTTACTTTTGAGGATTGGCAATTCCTGAACACACGTTTCCTGGTCCTTACAGACCTATAATCGAGGCGCCTCGTATTCCAACAACCACACAGGTGAAAAGTAGATATAAATGTCAGGGCTGGGAGGTCACCGACACCACCATAGCTAGAAAGAAACGTCGTGCACTCCTTGGGTCCTTCTCCCGTTTTTGACTTATACCGGGATGTGAGGCTCGCGAATTCACGTTATGCACAAAGCTACGTCACACCGACCATGCTTTGATCATTAACCACAAGACTTTGCTTTGCAACAGAAGCCTTGATCATATGCCACTCAGGCATGCCACACAGGCAATCCACTCCATGCGACTGATTTCTATCAATACATAACCTCTGAGCTCGTACGTCTTAGAGAAGAGCGTTAAGCAAGAGAATAAATTCTCCGCCGCCAAACAGATATATATTTAACAGAGATCAATCGACACAGAACAAAATCCAATGTCAGACACATAGTCCATTTACAAGTCCGTTCTGGGTCTGTACGAAACCGGAGGCACCAATTCCTCGCATATCCGTACAATCAACAGTATGTTTGGATGGCTACTACTTCAGTTCCTTCATGGTAGCTACTCCAATTACGAGCATCAGTAGCGCCCATCCATCCAATGTGAAGATCGTCGGTCTTCAACCGTCTTCGATTCTTCGACTTCTCAACGTCGATCGATTATTTGAAATGAGATAAACTCGGCCTTTTCAAATAACCCACGTATATTTATATTTTCAAATCAATTATTCACATGGTTGGACTATTCAACATTCACCTTTCAGTTCTTTAGTTATAATTCTCATGTTAAATACATTCAACGATCACATATCAAGCAAACACAACGAAATTGGTTTATTTCCACTCTATATCGTCTATAGTATTTTATAACGATATATCACCATTTTTTTATTATTAATTTAAAACGGCCATATTTAATTAAACGACGTTTCAGGTCGTGTCGATGCACTGGCGCTGCTTTTCACTAATTTAGTTTTACACATATCTGAAAATATAACCGTTGGATCTTCACAAATTTTATATCATTAGGAAGGTCATTTCAAAACGAATCCAACGGTTTCAGTTTTGGGAAAATCCGACGGTCGGATCTTCCACACTAGCCATTTGAAGTTACGATTTCAATTTACGAACTGCAGCGTCGTTATTCGATTTAATTTAATTATATATATATATAATCGTTTCTGGCGCTGTTTTTCTTCAGATTTGAATTAATCGTTCCAGACAATCCAACCGTCGGATCTTCACAAAGTTGGTGCCGTTGGAAAGATATTTCCAAGGCGAACCCAACGGTTGCGGTTTCGGGAAAATCCAATGGTCGGATTTCCCGCACTAGTCGTTTGAAATCACGGTTCCAAAACGCGAACTACACGGCCACGTTTCATTTTAATTTTATTTATATTTATATATTTATATAAATATAGTTCATTCAAAAAATTCCTATATCGTTTTCACTTCAATTATTTCTCTAACGCCTTTAATTTTTGGAAAATTTCGCCATAACCTCCATTGTACCGGAGGGGCTGGGAAAATTCCCAAATAGCCACACGGGCGTCTCATGTCAAAAAGAAAAAGAAAAAGCCAAGCGGCTAGCCAACAGGCTCATAAAATCATCACCCAAACAAAACAGTAAATGTGTACCTATTTGTCGGGCACAAAATTTTATTCCTCTTCTCTAGCCCCTTTGCTATAACCTGTTCAATAAATATGCATATACATATATACAATTTTTACCACTTATCATTTTCCATTCAACTTCATATTTGACTTACTTTGGTTAAAAACACCATTCATTCTAATGTTGCATGCATAGGCTAAAATCATATCATTAGCTAATTAATGTATATTTCAACTCATGCATATTTTATTTGAACAAGTGGCTATTTTTAACACTTCACATTTCAAAGATGATAATTTTGGCGAACTAAAATATATTTCAACACATGACTATTTTATTTAGTTCCTATGCATGTTAAAAATAATATTTCACTCACAAATATTTATTTCAACGTCCGCATATCTTTAGCATATCACATATATGATAAAAATGATATTTTTATCATTTAAAATATTTATTCGACAAATGGATGTTTTCAATACTTCATAGTTTCAATAAAAATGTAATTTTTTATTGTTCGATCTTTTTATTCAACACATGAACTTTTCCACTACACACACTTCTCAACACATGAGCATTTCCACACATGGATATTTTATTTATGTTGTTCATATTAGAAAGATGGAATTTTTATTGTTGAAACTATTTATATATAAGGCGAATATTTTTCATACTTCATATATATTATAAAAAGGTGATTTTTATTGTTTATACACTTCATTCATTCACAAATGAATTTAATTTTCACACATCACTTTTCAACACATGAACATTTCGACACATGGATATTTTTCAACACATGACTTTAACTTCAACGCATGAAGATAATTTCAACATATGAAAATAATTCTAACACATAAAGATTATTCAAAATTTCGGCAGCATAACGACAGGGTAGTTAAAACCGGCATCGTCCCTAGTACGGCTCCTCGCTCTACCTTAAAACCTCGCGGTTTTTGACAATGGGGATTCATGCATCTAATTCGCACGCAGGCGGCATGTTCTATTTTTATTTCCACAAATATTTCCAATTTATTTCAATCACCAATGGGTATTTTTCAACCACAACCAATCAATATCAACCACAAACAATTATTCAACCATTCGTATTTTTCATCCAATATTTCACACCTATTCACAACAATAAATATTGTCCATGGTTTGTGGACGAGGGGAGTATATATATATATATATATATTATTGCTATATTTCACTTGCATTTCAACACATATATCAATTATTCTATGCATGTATAATTCATACTTCGCTTATATAGCTTACACCACGCATGTACATGAGGTATACAACACGTGTGTAATTTATATTTCGCTAATATAATTTATACACGACATTTCCATTCAACTTCATTTAATTTAGATTTCTCACATTGGTTTGCGGAGTGCTAAAAATCGTAGGTGACACAGAAAAATCCGCGGCTTCTTCTATGTGGTAGAGAGCTTCCTTGCGGTCCCGATGTTTCCTGTTTCATCGAATTTCGTCAACACACCAAAAAGATATGATTTTTCAAAGTGCAGACATCAAAAAGGACTCACCTTTCACGATGATTCGAAACTAGGTTTGAGGTTTTCGCGAAATCCGCTGACCTAGACGACGATCAGGGAGTTGGACATGGAAGAGCATCGAGTGGGGGTCCTGTCAGTGGCGGTTTGGTGGAGCTCGGTGGCAGATCGGAGCGGCGGCGGCGATGGGAAGTGGTGGACTTTGGGCGCTCGATTCAGGAGGAGGAGGCGATGGTGGCGGTCGTGGGTGGGTTGGATCTGACGAGGGGAGGGAGGCGCGTCGACGACAGGTGGTGGAGGCGGCGATAGAGGGCTGAGGCGGCGGCAATCGGTGGGAGAAGAATCGAACAGGTTTCGCCGTTCGTTCGTGGCTTACGGGGGTTTTCAGTTTTTTTTAAATAATGAATGGAATTTTCTGATTCGCCGGAATATATATATTTCAGAAAATTAGAGTTTTCACCAACGAACTCCTTTTCAAGCCCAACGACTGTCGCCCCTAGCTAAATACCCCCATCTCGGACACAATGGGATATGTTTCGTTGGCCAATTCGACTATTACAGTCAGTTATTTTTCAAATTAAAGTATAAAACATTTAATTTTAACTTTGAACGCACATTTCAATTTGCCAGGGCCACAAACTGATTCAAAAAATTCCAGAAAAATAAATCTAGCTATGTTTTGACGCTACGGTCCCAACAAAACTAGTTTCGTCGAATTCTGAGATTGTTTGAAAAATGGCCATTTTCTGGTCGATACAATTTAACAGAAATTGACCAAACACATTTTCTTTTGCCACACTCACATACTAGCTTCAAAAATTATGAAATTTGAGACCTAGCAATAGTTTGACATCCCGGACCCAACAAAAGTGGTTTCGTCGAATTCCGAGGTCGTTTGCAAAATATCAATTTTCCAGGGCTATATATTCTATATAGCGACCTTTCTGAAAATTCATTCAGCCATAACTTTTGATTCCCGTTATGAAACTTCGATTTTTCAGATTCGTTAGAAAGGTATTGACCAACAGATTTAAATATTTTTAGTTTCGCTAAAATCCGTTATATTCTCCACCCTGCACAGTCAGTCAAAGTTTGAATTCAAATTTTCAAACTGACTCACTATTTCTAATTCACTATTTTATTGAAATATTCTATTTCAATTGTTCAAATTACTTTGAAATGTCCAATTTAAAAATTTTAAATTGGCTCGTATTTTCTGGGTTATTACAATCTCCCCACTTAAAACTTTTCGTCCTCGAAAAGGAAACAACAGTAAAGTAGGAAACAAAATGTAAATGCAAAGTATTGTAAAGGTACCTTGCACCGGAGTTAGTCAGAGATATCCACTCTGCATTTGGGGTAAGCTTGTTTGCTTTCCTCAGTCTCCCAAGTACAGTCTCTAGGATCACTGCTCCACTGCACTTTAACTAAATGAACCTTTTTGCTTCTTAGTTCTCTAGTTTCTTTGCCAACAATCTTTAATGGCTCTCTTCTGAGTGCTAATTCTGGAGTTATGTCTATATCCTGTTGCGCTGCTTCTTCTACAACAAGATCTGGATCATGCACGTGTCTTCTAAGTTGAGATATGTGAAATACATCATGCACTCCAGGCAACCAATCTGGTAATTGAACCCTATAAGCAAGAGTTCCAATTTGTTCGAGTATAGGAAAGGGACCAATAAATATCGGTGCCAACTTCCCAGTTTTGCCAAATCTGATTACTCCTCTCATCGTAGAAACCTTCAAATAAACATGATCACCAACAGCAAATGTCAAATCTCTCCTTCTAGAATCTGCATAACTTTTCTGTCGGCTTTGCGCGGTTCTCAAACGCTTTTTGATGAAGTCGACTTTATCAGATGCTTCTCTAATCATATCGGGTCCTAACGCAAGTCTATTGCCAGGTTCTACCCAACATGCTGGAGATCTGCAGGGTCTGCCATACAATGCTTCAAATGGCGACATTCCCAAACTTACTTGATAGCTATTGTTATATGAGAATTCTGCCAAATGCAAGTGATCTTCCCATGACCCACCAAAATCAATTATACAAGCCCGCAATAAATCTTCTAGAATTCTATTCACCCGCTCAGTTTGGCCATCTGTTTGAGGGTGATAAGCGGTGCTCATATTCAGTTTCGTTCCCAATTCTGTCTGGAAAGCCTCCCAGAATTTGCTAGCAAATATCGGGTCTCTATCACTAACTATGCTGATGGGAATTCCATGCAGCTTAACGATTTCTTTGAAATATATCTGTGCTAGACTTTGAGCGGTTCTATTGGATCTGACAGGTATAAAATGGGCAGTCTTCGTGAAGCGATCTACGATTACCCAACTGCTGTCGTTACCTTTCCTGGTTCGCGGCAAACCATCTATGAAATCCATGGAAATCTGTTCCCATTTCTAGCCTGGGACTTCCAACGGTTGCAACAATCCAGCTAGCTTCTGTTGGTCGCTCTTGACCAATTGACAAGTAGGGCATCTGCTAACATACAAAGAAATATCCCTTTTCATTGCCCTCCACCAGAAAGTGCTTTTGATATCTTGGTACATTTTACTCACACCAGGATGGATGCAAAATTTGGATTTATGGCATTCGTCTATCACTTCTCTTCGAAGGCCTGGAATATTTGGAATGCAAATCCTATTATTTAACCTGAGAACCCCCTTATTGTCAATACGGAAACTTGTGGTTTCCCTTCCTTGACCCTCTGACTGATTCTCTGAATGAATTCATCTTCTTTTTGAAGGGCTGAAATTTTATCAATCAATCCAGGTGTAATTATAAGATTGGCCATGATTGCGGTTTTCCTACTAAGCGCATCCGCTACAACGTTAGCCTTCCCCGGCGTATACAGGATATCAAGATCATAAGCTGCAAGAAATTCTAGCCAATGCTGCTGCCTCAAATTCAGATCTTTCTGGGTGTATAAATACTTCAATGATTGATGATCTGTGTACAGTATAAATTTCTCGCCCAATAAATAATGCCTCCAGATTTTCAAGGCAAAAACGATGGCTAGCAACTCAAGATCATGAGTCACATAATTCTTCTCATGCAGTTTCAATTAGCGGCTTGCATAAGCGACTACTTGGCCTCTTTGCATTAACACTGCACCAAGACCTCTAATAGAAGCATCTGTCCAAACCGTTAAATCCTGATTGCCATCAATAATGGTTAACACTGGAGCAGTGGTCAGTTTCGATTTCAATTCCTGGAAAGCTTCTTCACAGTCGGAAGTCCACTTGAATTTCTCGTGCTTCTTCGTGAGCTTCGTTAACGGACCGGATATCTTCGAAAAATCCTTAACGAACTTTCGATAATAACTAGCCAACCCCATAGTGGGTTGTTTCCAGTCTTGAATCGCTGTTATTTTGCTTGGGTCAACAGAAATCCCTTTCTCGGACACGACATAGCCAAGAAACATGACTTCTTCTTGCCAGAAGACACATTTAGAGAATTTGGCTTTGAAGACGTTCTTCCTTAGAATCTCCAATACTTGTTCTAAGTGTTTTTCATGCTCGGATTATGATTTGGAGTAGATTAAAATATCATCGATGAATACGAGGACAAATTTATTCAGAACTCCCCTGAACACTCTATTCATTAGATCGACAAAGTATGCTGGAGCGTTGCACAGGCCAAACGGCATTACTAACCATTCATAAAATATGTCTGGACCTCTGAAAGCTGTCAAAGGAACACACTCTTCTGCTATTCTCAATTGGTGAAAACCTGTAGCTAGGTCCATTCGGGAAAATACTTTCGCCCCATTCAATTGGTCTAGCAAATCATCGATGCGGGGTAATGGATACTTGTTTTTGAGCGTCTGTTTGTTGAGGTCTCGGTAATCAACGCATAATCGAAGAGTACCGTCTGACTTTGGGACAAACACAATAGCTGCACCCCAATTAGAAAAACTAGGTCTGATTAGACCCTTCCACAACAGTTGACGAGTTTGATCGCTTAATTCTTCTTTTTCCTTCGGAGTCATTCTACGAATAGGATGTACCACCGGTCTGGCATTGGGAATTAGATCGATTCGGAATTCTATTTCTCTTTGCGGAGGTAAGTTTTCAACTTCTTCAAACACATCCGCATACTTTCTAACAATCGAAATCTTTTCCAGGGAAGTGGGAATAAGTTCTAATGCCGACCAAAACTCTTCTCTATTTGGATTCGAACCATGACAGGATATATATATGTCCAAGCTTCGTTCGAATTTTAACGATTCTTTCCGCACACTTCACTTCGGCTTCATATTTCGTTAACCAATCAAGCCCGAGAATGATATCGAATTCGGGAAAATCCATAACGACCAGATCAAAAGGAAACTTGTAGAAAGAATAAGAGGCTAGCACTTTACAATATGAATTGAGGATAATAGAACCCCCTATCGGATTATGTACTTCAACCGAATCTTTAAGCTTCATTGGTTTTAACTTTAATTTGTGCACTATGTTACTAGCAATAAAACTACGTGATGCACCTGTGTCAAACAATACAGAGACAGGAATATTTTTAATTGTAAGGGTACCTCCCAAAACATCAGGTTTACCTGCTCCGTCGGAAGCAGCTGGCGGGCTCGACCCGTCATACACGTGAGCTACTGTGGCCTTCTTCATTAAAGGACAGTCTTTGACTAGATGATCCGTCTTGCGGCATTTAAAGCAGGAGCGAGGGTTCTGAGAACCCTGGCTTGAACCTTGTGAATTTGTCTTCTGCCTCTTCGGGGTTGTGCACACATTAGAGTAGTGCCCCACTTTTCCACAGTTATAGCAACTTCCTCTCGGCGGCTTGCCTGTCTGAGGTTTTGAAGATGCTGCTTGGCTTGACTCAGCTTGATTCGCAGCAGGCTTGCGTTTGTTCCCGGCTTGGCTTCTAGCGCAATCCTGCTCCAGATGCCTATGGTCAAGGTCTTCGTAATTGCATGTCATTTCCACCAGTTCGTTAAATTCCAGCTTGACATGGGCCATGGCTCTATCATGATACTGTCGCCTTAGCCCAAGGATAAACCTCTTATTTTTGGACTTTGCAGTGGCGACGAGCTCCGGAGCATAGGGTGACAACAGTGTAAATTTATTTAGATAATCCTGCACGGAAAGATCCCCCTGCTGGAGGTTGGCAAAGTCATCGTGCATTCGTTCCAGTGCTTGTTCCGGGACATAATTCTCCTTGAAGAGTTCGTTGAATCCATCCCATGTTCTTCCAGCTTCTCTATTCCCGGCGGTGAGAGATTCCCACCATAGTTCAGCTTGTTCCTGCATAAGCAAGGCACCCATGATTGCTTTATCTTGGTCTCCAAGCCTTAGGCCTTCAAGAATTTTCTCGCATGTTTTGAGCCATGCAAGGGCCTCTACTACTGTGCCAGTTCCCGAGAAGGTCTTGCCTCCTAAGTTTTTATATCTCTTAGCTACACGGTCTAGCTCGAAGTATTGAGCGGCCGGAGGTTGTATCAAAGGTCCTTCTTCAACTGGGGCTTCTCTCTGTCCTCGGCCTCGGCCGACACGGCCTCCTCTAGCGGCGGCTGCTCTGGTAGCCATTTGTCAAATTCTGTATAAGCAAGGAAAGAGTCAGCTAACAGAAATGATAGTTTATTGCATAGTTAAGAAGAAAATTTACGGAAAGATAACGATGGACTGATCAATTTGTTTTTGCTATTCTGCTCGGCTCATTCTAGGACTTTACTAGTCCTATCTCTAATGAGCAACTCGCCTTAGAATACCACTGATTCTATTTTGACAAAGTGTTTAATGTGTTAGACTCCAGAACTAAGGTTAACCAAAGCTCTGATACCAGCTGTGACGATCCCAAAACCCCGTGTTGCGGTGTTAAGGATAATCATTGGAATATAACACATTAATCATCATTAGCAGATCACAGATAATAGCATAAACAGAAAATAGAATAATTTACACACATATGACAGCGGAATCATTTAGATATCATCACATCAAAGAAGCACAGTACAGGATACAACTTAGTGCATAATGATACATAATCAGTCACCATCGCCAGAGGCGGAATCATACATAAAGAGTACACAAAATAAATACCAGTCTACATCGCCAATGGCGGAATCATAATATAGATACAATAATGGCGGAGAAAATCCAAGTCAGCACGGTGTAGTCAAGCCTCGCCATGAGCCAAAAGTGCGTCAGAGACCTGTAACTAGGCTGCCCGTGTGAAAATGAGGGCACCCGAGTTTGCAAGGTGAAACAAACTACGAGTCAGTCATGGGACTGGTATGAGAAATCTACATAACTTATTAACAACAATAATAAGGCAAATCAAAGGACCACGCCACTTTCGCGGAACGGGTTTATTCCAATGAGTGCTAGTGCATGAAATAAAGTAAATGATTAAATCATCGCAATGCTTTTTATAAAATGAAGCCATTATAAGACTCAGGTCCCATCACACAATGCAACACAAGCCGGAGGATAGAGTTTTTACCTTATAATGGCCAAAAATGCTTCATACGAGTAAAACAAAAGTGTTGGATATTATTACTAGTGCATATATGTTTCAATAGTGATTTCAATCATAAATATCAATCCTAGGCGGCATAGCTACCATCTACTATGTCGCCATACTAGTAATACAATCACGTCCGCATATTTCGTATTGGAAATTGGATTCCTTCATGAGTCGAGGTAAGGGGCAAGCTCCTCTCCGATTCGAGACACTCTAGCAAATGCCTCGGGACCGCACACAGCAATCCCTGGATCCTCCAAGGCCGGTCCTCTCTTACTTTTGAGGATTGGCAATTCCTGAACACACGTTTCCCGGTCCTTACAGACCTATAATCGAGGCGCCTCGTATTGCAACAACCACATAGGTGAAAAGTAGATATAAATGTCAGGGCTGGGAGGTCACTGACACCACCATAGCCAGAAAGAAACGTCGTGCACTCCTTGGGTCCTTCTCCCGTTGTTGACTCATACCGGGGTGTGAGGCTCGCGAATTCACGTTATGCACAAAGCTACGTCACACCGACCATGCTTTGATCATTAACCACAAGACTTTGCTTTGCAACAGAAGCCTTGATCATATGCCACTCAGGTGTGCCACACAGGCAATCCACTCCATGCGACTGATTTCTATCAATACATAACCTCTGAGCTCGTACGTCTCAGAGAAGAGCGTTAAGCAAGAGAATAAATTCTCCGCCCCCAAACAGATATATATTTAATAGAGATCAATCGACACAGAACAAAATCTAATGTCAGACACACAGTCCATTTACAAGTCCGTTCTGGGTCTGAACGAAACCGGAGGCACCAATTCCTCGCATATCCGTACAATCAACAGTACGTTTGGACGGCTACTACTTCAGTTCCTTCATGGTAGCTACTCCAATCATGATCATCAGTAGCGCCCATCCATCCAATGTGAAGATCGTCGGTCTTCAACCGTCTTCGAGTCTTCGACTTCTCAACGTCGATCGATTATTTGAAATGAGATAAACTCGGCCTTTTCAAATAACCCACGTATATTTAGATTTTCAAATCAATTATTCACATGGTTGGACTATTCAACATTCACATTTCAGTTCTTTAGTGATAATTCTCATGTTAAATACATTCAACCATCACATATCAAGCAAACACAACGAAATTGGTTTATTTCCACTCTATATCGTCTATAGTATTTTATAACGATATATCGCCATTTTTTTTTATTAATTTAAAACGGCCATATTTAATTAAACGACGTTTCAGGTCGTGTCGATGCACTGGCGTTGCTTTTCACTAATTTTGTTTTACACATATCTGAAAATCTAACCGTTGGATCTTCACAAATTTTGTATCATTAGGAAGGTCATTTCAAAACGAATCCAACAGTTTCAGTTTTGGGAAAATCCGACGGTCGGATCTTCCACACTAGCCATTTGAAGTTACAATTTCAATTTACGAACTGCATCGTCGTTATTCGATTTAATTTAATTATATTTATATATATATATATATATAATCGTTTCTGGAGCTGTTTTTCTTCAGATTTGAATTAAACATTCCAGACAATCCAACCGTCGGATCTTCACAAAGTTGGTGCCGTTGGAAAGATATTTCCATGGCGAACCCAACGGTTGCGGTTTCGGGAAAATCCAATGGTCGGATTTCCCGCACTAGTCGTTTGAAATCACGGTTTCAAAACGCGAACTGCACGACCACGTTTCATTTTAATTTTATTTATAATTATATATTTATATAAATATAGTTCATTCAAAAAATTCCTATATCGTTTTCACTTCAATTATTTCTCTAATGCCTTTAATTTTTGGAAAATTTCGCCATAACCTCCTTTGTACGGGAGGGGCTGGGAAAATTCCCAAATAGCCACACGGGCGTCTCATGTCAAAAAGAAAAAGAAAAAGCCAAGCGGCTAGCCAACAGGCTCATAAAATCATCACCCAAACAAAACAGTAAATGTGTACCTATTTGTGGGGCACAAAATCTTATTCCTCTTCTCTAGCCCCTTTGCTATAACCTATTCAATAAATATGCATATACATATATACAATTTTTACCACTTATCATTTTCCATTCAACTTCATATTTGGTTTACTTTGGTTTAAAAACACCATTCATTCTAATGTTGCATGCATAGGCTAAAATCATATCATTAGCTAATTAATGTATATTTCAACTCATGCATATTTTATTTGAACAAGTGGCTTTTTTTAACACTTCACATTTCAAAGATGATAATTTTGGCGAACTAAAATATATTTCAACACATGACTATTTTATTTAGTTCCTATGCATGTTAAAAATAATATTTCATTCACAAATATTTATTTCAACGTCCGCATATCTTTAGCATATCACATATATGATAAAAATGATATTTTTATCATTTAAAATATTTTCGACAAATGGATGTTTTCAATACTTCATAGTTTCAATAAAAATGTAATTTTTTATTGTTCAATCTTTTTATTCAACACATGAACTTTTCCACTACACACACTTCTCAACACATGAGCATTTCCACACATGGATATTTTATTTATGTTTTTCATATTAGAAAGATGGAATTTTTATTGTTGAAACTATTTATATATAAGGCAAATATTTTTCATACTTCATATATATTATAAAAAGGTGATTTTTATTATTTATACACTTCAGTCATTCACAAATGAATTTAATTTTCACACATCACTTTTCAACACATGAACATTTCGACACATGGATATTTTTCAACACATGACTTTAACTTCAACGCATGAAGATAATTTCAACATATGAAAATAATTCTAACACATAAAGATTATTCAAAATTTCGGCAGCATAACGGCAGGGTAGTTAAAACCGGCACCATCCCTAGTACGGCTCCTCGCTCTACCTTAAAACCTCGCGGTTATTGACAATAGGGATTCATGCATCTAATTCGCACGCAGGCGGCATGCACTATTTTTATTTCCACAAATATTTCCAATTCATTTCAATCACCAATGGGTATTTTTCAACCACAACCAATCAATATCAACCACAAACAATTATTCAACCATTCGTATTTTTCATCCAATATTTCACACCAATTCACAACAATAAATATCATCCATGGTTTGTGGACGAGGGAGTATATATATATATATATATTATTGCTATATTTCACTTGAATTTCAACGCATATATCAATTATTCTATGCATGTATAATTCATACTTCGCTTATATAGCTTACACCACGCATGTACATGAGGTATACAACACGTGTGTAATTTATATTTCGTTAATATAATTTATACACGACATTTCCATTCAACTTCATTTAATTTAGATTTCTCACATTGGTTTGCGGAGTGCTAAAAATCGTAGGTGACACAGAAAAATCCGCGGCTTCTTCTATGTGGTAGAGAGCTTCCTTGCGGTCCCGATGTTTCCTGTTTCATCGAATTTCGTCAACACACCAAAAAGATATGATTTTTCAAAGTGCAGACATCAAAAAGGACTCACCTTTCACGATGGTTCGAAACTAGTTTTGAGGTTTTCGCGAAATCCGCTGACCTAGACGACGATCAGGGAGTTGGATGTGGAAGAGCTTCGAGTGAGGGTCCTGTCGATGGTGGTTTGGTGGAGCTCGGCGGCAGATCGGAGCGGCGATGGGAAGTGGTGGACTTTGGGCGCTCGATTCAGGCGGAGGAGGCGATGGTGGCGGTCGTGGGTGGGTCGGATCTGACGAGGGGATGGAGGCGCGTCGACGACAGGTGGTGGCGGCGGCGATAGAGGGCTGAGGCGGCGGCAATCAGTCGGAGAAGAATCGAACGGGTTTCGCCGTTCGTTCGTGGGTTACGGAGGTTTTTAGTTTTTTATTTATTTTTTAAATTATGAATGGAATTTTCTGATTCGCCGGAATATATATATTTCAGAAAATTAGGGTTTTCACCAACGAACTCCTTTTCAAGTCCAACGACTGTCGCCCCTAGCTAAATACCCCCATCCCGGACACAATGGGATATGTTTCATTGGCCAATTCGACTGTTACACTCAGTTATTTTTCAAATTAAAGTATAAAGCATTTAATTTTTACTTTGAACGCACATTTCAATTTGCCAGGGCCACAAACTGATTCGAAAAATTCCAGAAAATAAATCTAGCTATGTTTTGACGCTACGGTCCCAACAAAACTAGTTTCGTCGAATTCTGAGATCGTTTGAAAAATGGCCATTTTCTGGTCGATCCAATTTAACAGAAATTGACCAAACACATTTTCTTTTGCCGCGCTCACATACTAGCTTCAAAAATTATGAAATTTGAAACCTAGCAATAGTTTGACATCCCAGACCCAACAAAAGTGGTTTCTTCGAATTCCGAGGTCGTTTGCAAAATATCAATTTTCCAGGGCTATATATTCTATATAGCGACCTTTCTGAAAATTCATTCGGCCATAACTTTTGATTCCCGTTATGAAACTTTGATTTTTCAGATTCGTTAGAAAGGTATTGACCAACAGATTTAAATATTTTTAGTTTCGCTAAAATCCGTTATATTCTCCACCCTGCACAGTCAGTCAAAGTTTGAATTCAAATTTTCAAACTGACTCACTTTTCTAATTCACTATTTTATTGAAATATTCTATTTCAATTGTTCAAATTCCTTTGAAATGTCCAATTTAAAATTTTTAAATTGGCTCGTATTTTCCGGGTTATTACACCTTCATACCGCGATGTCCTGGCTCGAAGCAGGATGGGTATTATTTATGTTGACTGATATATTTGGATGCAGGAAAACATGTTGGAGGGATCCAACTGGATCCCTAAAAAATATATTGTCTGTTTGTTTATTTGTTTGCATATATACTGTCATATATGATGTATTAGAAAACCTGAAATAAATAATTGGTTGTTTGGTGTTTAAATATCACTGGGCCTAAGTGTTAATTTATAAAAATCTTGAAAGGGATATTCGAGATTTAAAAGGGAAATTCTATTTTTCTAAAATAGAATTGGATTTTTTAAGTAGATGTGAAATATAAACTTGTTTTGAAAAATAAAACAAGTACTGAAATTTATAAATGATGTTTATAAATAAAATAATACAAGAAACTGAAGTATTGAAATTTATAAAATAGTGTTTATAAATTGAATAATACAAGAAATGGAAATGAATTTATAAATGGTATCTATAAATGAAATGGGAAAAATTATCACTTAGATAATTTGGGAAATGTAATTCGAGTGTGCATTTGTAAAGGGAAATTTATTTTTTCCAAAGGAGAATTTCAATTTCAAAGGGATTTGAAATTAAGACTTGTTTAAAAATATATAAACAAGTATATAAACGGTGTTTGTAAATAAAGGAAAATTAGTTAATTAATTTTAAGATTTCAGTTCAACTTTGAATAAGTAAATTAAACTTGTGAATTCATATTCAATTCGAATATGAAACCTGAGTTTGAAAAGAGGAATAGGATTAGTTTATAAGTAAGTTAAATATATTCGAACATATTATATTCAAATAAAAAGTTAAATTAGGCAAAACAGTTAATTAGCAAATCAATTAACGATTTAAGTTAAAAAGATTGGATTAAGTTGAAATGAATTAGAAATATATGAATATACATGAGATAGGTTTGGAATAAAGTATTAGAAGAGATATAAATATAATGCTCAACAAAAAGGTACGTATTTTAATTGAATTTGAGATTTTATGCGCCGTATCGGCAAGCCGCTTGGCTTTTTGATTTTTCTTTATGAATGGAGAGGCCTTTGTGGCGGTTTGGGGATTTTCCCGATGCTCCCAGTACAAAGGAGGTTATGGCGAACTTTTCCGGGAATTTAAGGAGTTAGAATATTTTTAAGAAGATTTGATAAACTAGGAATCGATATATCGATATATATAGAATTCGATAAAGAAACGAATTTAAAATAGAATATTATAAACGAAAAGGAATTTTATAAATAAAATCCTGGGAGGAATAAGTTTTAAAGTGAACGATGATTTAAAAGCAAATGATTTGCAGATTTAAAATGATCTTGTTGATAAGAAGTTAATCAAATGGAGTTAAAGAAATAGATTTAAGCAGAATTAGAAACTGATTGGAAATTAGTTGAGTTGAACGACTTTTTAAGTATCGATCTGATGTTGGTTTCGGCCTTCGGGGTTTATACTTAGGAAGTTGTTCTCTTACTAGTTTACAGTTAGAGTCTAATAGATGTGGAAGAATAGTGATATGTAAACATGTAATGGGAATGTTTTCCAGAGTTAATAACATATATTTTCTTAATATAGAAAATAAGTAAATATTAATATATATATATATATATATGTTCGATGATTTGATCGATATTTTAATTTGGAAATAAGATCGTTGTGTGTACGCGGACATTTTTCATTTGATAGTTAAATCAACGACTATAACGGCCCAGATTTTTGGGTCACTTTAATTTGAATATTTATTTTGGTTTAAATATTTTAATTGGAATATTTATTGATTTTAATATTTAAAATTGAGTTCAAACGTTATATTTTATAATATAATTAAAACGAGCTCGAAAACGACGCGGTAGTTCGAAATTTTCGATTTTAATTTCAATTGAAGATATAGGATCCGATATAAGTCGGAATTTCGTGAAACAAGAAACGTTGGAACCGCGTTGATTATAATTTTCATATGAAAGAAAAAATTCAGATTTCATGTTATATTTTGTTAGTTATGGCCAAATCAAATTTTAAAATAGTCGCTATGGAAATCGTTAATAAACGATAGCGTTATTTAATAATTTAATAACGTTTTCTATATAAATTTTCGATATCGGTTGATTCAAACCTTTTTATGCGGAGTTATAATTTGATATGGGGTAAATCTGAAGTGTTATACTATTCTATTCTGGCATATCCGACGATAATGATTTAATTATTTTTGAATTAAATGGGTTCGGAATTTTAATTGATAATTTATCGATATTATTTTATAAGCTATCTATCAAAATATTTCTCCCACTTGTACATGCCTAATCTACCTCAAAAATATCAAAATGCCCATCCAGTTGGAAAAAAAGAGAATAATACAATGGTCAAATATTTCATATTGATGCTATCAGGTGCACGTTATTTTAAGAACCAAAAGTCAACAACGATGCAGCACAACACATCATCAGCAACAGTTGAAACCTTGATTCAAATAAGAAATTTAACATCAATTAGCAGTGTTAAAGAAAATGCAATTTTTTTAAATGAGGTGATACGTTCTAAGAAAAGGAGCATGGAGAAATAATGATTTAAGTAATAATGGTTGTATACATGCTAATAATAGACATTTGATCAATTTTAATATGTATCAAAAAGATGGATATCATGATAAACTGATGTGGTATGACCACTTATCATTCTCATCAAAGTAATTATCATAGAAAACTACACTAATGAACAAATAACATGCAACTGACATGAGTGCATTTGCATATTATTTTGAACACAAAATCAATAGCATATAGTGGAAGAACAAAATATATGTCAAACAGAAATATGTAGCAGGTATATGATCACATACCAATTACCTAATTAAACTTGAACTGAGAAAATACGACAATCATGAAGACATGAAACATTGATAAAGAAATAAAAGTAAGACATGGAACATTGATAAAGAAATAATATCAAAAGGCCAATCAATGAGAAATGACAACATACGCTGGGACTACTCAAACAGTGTGCCTAACCTACCCCTGTTAGTAGAAACAGCCGCAGATCCTAGTGTAGAACATGGGACAGACTTCACCATTTATTGTAGAACATGACAGCACGGTAGAAGACAATAGCTTGCCTAGCCTATTTCCTAGTAGCACGCAGACTGTGTTGAGGAGACAATACAAGCCTGGAAGCTCTCAATCCATCAACCAGGACATTTTTTTTTTTGCTCAAATCTTCTCACGTCAATTAACCAAGTCACATGCTATGAAAGAACATATCAGCTGTAAACCTGTACAAATGGAGACAATCCCTCCAACAAATCATGTCCACTCATGACCATCAATTGACACAAGCTACCTTCCTCAGTTCATCGCGCATAAACTTTTCACCATCAAATGCTTTTCAAATTTACTTATATACATGCTATTCTACTATCCTACCCCTACGCTGTATATTCATGAATGACCCCGATCTTACCTTACCCCTCCTATATATAGCCGACCACTGTTCTCCTTCAGGAATCAAAACGAAAGAACAAACCACTTTATAAATATAAATCAAATTTTATACTCCAAAAATTGGAGTGATGTAGAGGCCAAACCCTAGCCTAAAAGGCGGTGGAGCTTAGGGGTTTTTTCTGGGGCGAGAGGGGGCGGGGAGGAGTAGCACTTCTGGCGATCGCAAGAGGCTCGGAGGCGGTCTTCTCGACGGGTTCGGTTCATCTCAGGGTGGACGGAGGAAGAGTGGCGCCGGGGTTTTCTGTTGGCGGCTGCATGGATATTTTCTTTTGAGACGAGAAAAAAATGAAGATCTGGTGGAAAAATAGGATATGGATCCGATTATTTCAAGTGAGGGTAGAGGGGTCAACGTGGACCGGGTTGGACGAGGTGCGGATGGGCTTTAAGGATGGTGGGCTGGCGAGACAAAGGAGGAGCTGATTTCAATAAATGGAAACGAAGGGCCTGCCAAGGTTATTTACAAATTTTTTGGGCAAATTTTTATGGAATTTAAAACTTAATTAAATTAACTTTTTATTTGTTAAAAATGTTAAAATCATAACAGAATTTAAAATGATCGGTCAATGTTCTGGAATTTGCAGTCGTGATTTGGAACAAGCAGGAACCGATGAAACACTGAATGAAAGAGTCGAGCGGTAATAATTTAAAAAAAAAGTAATTTATTCGTAATCTAAATTAACTTAAATTAATTAGTTATTTAAAAATAAAATTTTAAATAGTAACAACGTATTTATCAGGATTGTCTGATTACAGATGAACTGGAACCGTATTGAGGAAAACGGCGTTACAAGATTTGAATCGGATGAGTTGGAAATTATCTGAAACAAGCTGTGGTTACAATGCAGATCAGGTGAGTTAACCTCACTCAGTTTCCCACTTATAAATAATTATAAGTCGGGTTTATCGTTTGTCTATTATGGCTGCTAGTTATTGGTTGATTGATGGTTGTTTGATGTGTGTTAAATATTTTATCAATTATTTAAATTAAACGGTTGTTTAATTTAAATAAAATAACGTGGTTATTTTTTAACGATGATTTCCAAAAAAGGTAACTTACCTTGTTGGTTACGTTTATTATAATATAAACGTATTTAAATTAAATTGGGTGCTTGGATTATTATTGGTTGACCGTTATCAGTTAGATCGATTATTTATCTGATATGAAACTGTGGAACCCATATGATTGTCTTATAGAATTGATTGTTGATTGTGAAACCCAAATTCAACATTTGATTGGTTATTAACCAATAGGTGACATTGGTCGAGAATTTATAGCAGATGGCCAAGTTACGAACTGTTTTAGAAAGTTCGATTTACCGTCAAGTGAGGCGGTAAAAGAATGAAGTTATGAAATTCAGTTTATAACTGAACGTAGATTTTAAATATATTTTTAAATAAATTTTTAAAAAGGAAATGATTTAAAGGATTTAAAAAGGGATTTCTAAAATTGAATTTAGTAAAAGGTTTAGTATTAGGATTTGAAATAAAAATCCAACGAATAAAGGGATTAAAATTGAAAAGCTAATGTGTCAATAATAACCATGTGGTTAAAAGAAAGATTTCAAAAGGCAAGAGGGTTTTATAAAAACCATACTTTTGTACAATAGTAGGGTGATATCATATCGAATACGGGTTTTTAAATTACGATTTATATTTACCTTAAGATAAGAACGTTGTTGATCAAGGTCTGAGAGATAACTAAAATACCCCAACTTGAACGACTTCGGGATTATTAAAGGATGGTATAAATCGTGATAGTGAAGTTGTAAAGCAGATTAATTTTGAGAAAAAATAATGAATCGTTATTTGAAGAATTTTGATATATGATGAGTTTCAAAATAAAAGGAAATAAAGAGGGGAGTGAGTATAGGAAATGATATTTCTGTGGTAACCAAATAAAAGGAGATTTTGTAACAATTGTTTACGATAGTAAGTGAATTAATCTTGTCAGTATAAATGATAAGTAATGTGGTGGAAATGTTTTGAAAGATAGTAACGAGAAATTGGGCAGGACTTTAAGATATTTCTTTTAAGTATCTTAAATAAAATGATTTGAGAATATTTATCATAACTTATATATTATCTTTGGTATTACTACGGATATATTATGGCCAAGTGATGCTGTGAAATAAACCAATGAATTTATTTTGTTTTATGATTGTTTATTTTGATAGTTAAATAACGGACTATCAAAATCATGCCAATGCGTTTTTGGTACGGAAATACCGGGATCGAATTTATATTCGTATACCATTCCGACCAGCAAATACGTGAAGACGTCGATTGAAGACGGAGCAAGTGAAGACCGTGGATCTTCATAAGTGGAAGGATTACTTAGCGAAAATTCTTTGTGTTGCAACGCAGAGATATTATGACGTGATTCGGTCATGGTTGAGATTTTGCGGTTTGCAAGGACTACTCGCTACTGATCCTTGGGGTGATTCCTATATAAGGATGCGGTAGGAGGGTGCCTTCGGTTCATCCTGTTTCTGGATGACTTGTATGGACGAGTGTTTGACAAAGTATTTCTAAAAACGTATCCTAGTTGGTTAGCTCCCAGCTAGAGTATTTTTTGTGGACGTCAATTAGTGATTTCTGATGGATCTGACGATGTGGCATTCAAAGTGAAAAGTGGGTAGATGTTAAAAAGGGAAATTCAAACCTCAAGCCTCATCAACAGGGAGATGACAAAAATGGGGCAGGCAGCATGGCTATGTGGGTCGCTCCCATTAGGGTGTATTATCACCTACCTAGAGAAATTCCTTTTGCTTCTTTAATCTATCGATGTTGTCCCTTGTCGGGAAACGGTGGGTAGCTCCCAACCGTTGGTGATATACATTCGATACACTCAAGCGAAATGAGTGGTTGGTCATGTGTGGGCCGGGTTGCAAGACGTTCTTGTTGAACCCAGTGTATTCGTCTCTAGAGATACACGATCGGTAGGTGGTCCCATACCTTGTCATAGTCGGAATCCATTCTCCAATAAGCGCCCGCGGTTTTTGTTTGTATATTATATATGTGGAGCGTGAGATGCAAGCGTTCCACTAGATTCTATTTACTTGTCTTTAGACATTAGTATAATATCAGATAAGGTATTGATTTCGAAACTGTTTTGGGTTATTGTAAGGTAAAAACCGTCCGTGATTATGTGTGGATTAGGGCTTACGATTATCCTTTTATTTTAGAAAGGAATTTGAACTTTAAAATCAAGTTGTGTGATACTTTAAAACTTAAGGGGTTTTCTCACTCTGGTCCACCAGACTGACCCGGTGTTTGTAATGCTCGGGTTAGCCCGGGTCTGCAGGTTCAGGTTACAGAATACTATGAAGTCCAAAGACGTGATGGAGAAGTTCAGACGTATGATATTATATAGTATTTCCGCTGTGTGATGTATACGAGGACAGATTATTATAATTGTCCAAATGTGTGATGTACTCTGGTGATTGTAAGTATATTTTCATGCTCTCAGTAAAGATTTATTTCTATATTATATTTTGTTCCACTGCGATGTGAGACTCTGTGTCGTGTTGGATCTTCTTCTTCTTCTATACTAATTTTTCTTTCTTTCTTATCTCACCCTCTAAATTCTTTCTAATAACTATCTGGTGGTTTTCGATGCTAGAGTTTTGGCAGGTAATACAGGGTTTATGTAATATTGTCAGAATTCGGGCGTCGAATTCCTACCGGGTCGTTACAGTGGTATCAGAGCTATTGGTTTAGTAATAAACTTGGCTCCGTGGCGTGACTCGGTAGAGATGGGGTTAGTAATACCCTAGATCGAGTTGAGTGTATATATATGAGAGCGTGTTTGTAGATTTTATATAAAAATGTTTTGTATTGTGTTGTTGATCGGTTCAAGTGTTGAAAAGCTTTGAACTGGGAATGGACACAATATTATTTTGTAAATTGGGCAAATGGTATAATTTACCCAAATCATATTTTGTATATAAAAGGAATTATTTTAATAAGTGAGATATTGTGGTTTGATGGATTTACTTGAGTGGAATTCAAACGGAGATTTGAATTTAAATGGTTAATATAACCAAAAATTTCACCTATAAAGCGGTGAATGAGAATTTTAGTATGAAATTGAATTCTGGATTTAATTTAAGACAAGTTAAAACAAAATAAATTAGAATATTGGTGTTTGAATTTAAAATCAGAATTTGAATTATAAAGAGAAATGTTTGAAAAATCAATTTGAAAATTTCGACATCAAATAGGTTTTTGATTTGAAATAATCGAATTTGAGTAGATATAATGGGTTGTGGCACTTTTCGTACTTTAGCAATTTCGAGGACGAAATTATATTACGGTGGAAAGAATGTAACGACCCAGATTTTTGGGTCACTTTAATTTGAATATTTATTTTGGTTTAAATATTATAATTGGAATATTTATTGATTTGAATATTTAAAATTGAGTTCAAACGTTATATTTTATAATATAATTAAAACGAGCTCGAAAACGATGCGGTAGTTCGAAATTTTTGATTTGAATTTCAATTGAAGATATAGGATCCGATATAAGTCGGAATTTCATGAAACAAGAAACGTTGGAACCGAATTGATTCTAATTTTCATATGAAAGAGAAAAATTCAGATTTCGTGTTATAGTTTGTTAGTTATGGCCAAATCAAAATTTAAAATAGTCGCTATGGAAATCGTTAATAAACGATAGCGTTATTTAATAATTTAATAACGTTTTCTATATAAATTTTCGATACCGGTTGATTCAAACCTTTTTATGCGGAGTTATAATTTGATATAGGGTAAATTTGAAGTGTTATACTATTCTATTCAGGCATATCTGACGATAATGATTTAATTATTTTTGAATTAAATGGGTTCGGAATTTTAATTGATAATTTATCGATATTATTTTATAAGCTATCTATCAAAATATTTCTCCCACTTGTACATGCCTAATCTACCTCAAAAATATCAAAATGCCCATCCCAGTTGGAAAAAAGAGAATAATACAATGGTCAAATATTTCATATTGATGCTATCAGGTGCACGTTATTTTAAGAACCAAAAGTCAACAACAATGCAGCACAGCACATCATCAGCAACAGTTGAAACCTTGATTCAAATAAGAAATTTAACATCAATTAGCAGCGTTAAAGAAAATGCAATTTTTTTAAATGAGATGATACGTTCCAAGAAAAGGAGCATGGAGAAATAATGATTTAAGTAATAATGGTTGTATACATGCTAATAATGGACATTTGATCAATTTTAATATGTATCAAAAAGATGGATATCATGATAGACTGATGTGGCATGACCACTTATCATTCTCATCAAAGTAATTATCATAGAAAACTACACTAATGAACAAATAACATGCAACTGACATGAGTGCATTTGCATATTATTTTGAACACAAAATCAATAGCATATAGTGGAAGAACAAAATATATGTCAAACAGAAATATGTAGCAGGTATATGATCACATACTAGTTACCTAATTAAACTTGAACTGAGAAAATACGACAATCATGAAGACATGAAACATTGATAAAGAAATAATCAATTGACATGGAACATTGATAAAGAAATAATATCAAAAGGCCCATCAATGAGAAATGACAACATACGCTGGGACTACTCAAACAGTGTGCCTAATCTACCCCTGTTAGTAGAAATAGCCGCAGATCCTAGTGTAGAACATGGGACAGACTTCACCATTTATTGTAGAACATGACAGCATGGTAGAAGACAATAACTTGCCTAGCCTATTTCCTAGTAGCACGCAGACTGTGTTGAGGAGACAATACAAGCCTGGAAGCTCTCAATCCATCAACCAGGACATTTTTTTTTTTGCTCAAATCTTCTCGCGTCAATTAACCAAAGCACATGCTATGAAAGAACAAATCAGTTGTAAACCTGTACAAATGGAGACAGTCCCTCCAACAAGTCATGTCCACTCATGACCATCAATTGACACAAGCTACCTTGCTCAGTTCATCGCACAGAGACTTTTCACCATCAAATGCTTTTCAAATTTACTCATACACATGTTATTCTACTATCCTACCCCTACGCTGTATATTCATGAATGACCCCGATCTTACCTTACCCCTCCTATATATAGCCGACCACTGTTCTCCTTCAGGAATCAAAACGAAAGAACAAACCACTTTATAAATATAAATCAAATTTTATACTCCAAAAATTGGAGTGATGTAGAGGCCAAACCCTAGCCTGAAAGGCGGTGGAGCTTAGGGGTTTTTTCTGGGGCGAGAGGGGGCGGGGAGGAGTAGCACTTCTGGCGATCGCAGGAGGCTCGGAGGCGGTCTTCTCGACGGTTTCGGTTCATCTCAGGGTGGACGGAGGAAGAGTGGCGCCGGGGTTTTCTGTTGGCGGCTGCGTGGATATTTTCTTTTGAGACGAGAAAAAAATGAAGATCTGGTGGAAAAATAGGATACGGATCCGATTATTTCAAGTGAGGGTAGAGGGGTCAACGTGGACCGGGTTGGACGAGGTGCGGATGGGCTTTAAGGATGGTCGGCTGGCGAGACAAAGGAGGAGCCGATTTCAATAAATGGAAACTAAGGGCCTGCCAAGGTTATTTACAATTTTTTTGGGCAAATTTAAAACTTAATTAAATTAACTTTTTATTTGTTAAAATTTTTAGAATCATGACAGAATTTAAAACGATCGATCAATGTTCTGGAATTTGCAGTCGTGATTTGGAACAAGCAGGAACCGATGAAACACTGAATGAAAGAGTCGAGCGGTAATAATTTAAAACAAAGTAATTTATTTGTAATTTAATATAACTTAAATTAATTAGTTATTTAAAAATAAAATTTTAAATAGTAACAACGTATTTATCAGGATTGTCTGATTACAGATGAACTGGAACCGTATTGAGGAAAACGACGTTACAAGAATTGAATCGGACGAGTTGGAAATTATCTGAAACAAGTTCTGGTTACAATGCAGATCAGGTGAGTTAACCTCACTTAGTTTCCCACTTATAAATAATTATAAGTCGGGTTTATCGTTTGTCTGTTATGGCTGCTAGTTATTGGTCGATTGATTGTTGTTTTATGTGTGTTAAATATTTTATCAATTATTTAAATTAAACGGTTGTTTAATTTAAATAAAATAACGTGGTTATTTTTAACGATGATTTCCAAACAAGGTAACTTACCTTGTTGGTTACGTTTATTATAATATAAACGTATTTAAATTAAATTGGGTGTTTGGATTATTATTGGTTGACTGTTATCAGTTAGATCGATTATTTATCTGATATGAAACTGTGGAACCCATATGATTGGCTTATAGAATTGATTGTTGATTGTGAAACCCAAATTCAACATTTGATTGGTTATTAACCAATAGGTGACATTGGTTGAGAATTTATAGCAGATGGCCAAGTTATGAACTGTTTTAGAAAGTTCGATTTACCGTCAAGTGAGGCGGTAAAAGAATGAAGTTATGAAATTCAGTTTATAACTGAACGTAGATTTTAAATATATTTTTAAATTAAGTTTTAAAAAGGAAATGATTTAAAGGATTTAAAAAGGGATTTCTAAAATTGAATTTAGTAAAAGGTTTAGTATTAGGATTTGAAATAAAAATCCAACGAATAAAGGGATTAAAATTGAAAAGCTAATGTGTCAATAATAACCATGTGGTTAAAAGAAAGATTTCAAAAGGCAAGAGGGTTTTATGAAAACCATACTTTTGTACAATAGTAGGGTGATATCATATCGAATATGGGTTTTTAAATTACGATTTATATTTACCTTAATATAAGAACGTTGTTGATCAAGGTTTGAGAGGTAACTAAAATACCCCAACTTGAACGACTTCGGGATTATTGAAGGATGGTATGAATCGTGATAGTGAAGTTGTAAAGCAGATTAATTTTGAGAAATAATAATGAATCGTTATTTGAAGAATTTCGATATATGGTGAGTTTCAAAATAAAAGGAAATAAAGAGGGGTATGAGAATAGGAAATGATATTTCTGTGGTAACAAAATAAAAGGAGATTTTGTAACAATTGTTTACGATAGTAAGTGAATTAATATCGTCAGTATAAATGATAAGTAATGTGGTGGAAATGTTTTGAAAGATAGTAACGAGAAATTGGGCAGGACTTTAAGATATTTCTTTTAAGTATCTTAAATAAAATGATTTGAGAATATTTATCATAACTTATATATTATCTTTGGTATTACTACGGATATATTATGGCCAAGTGATGCTGTGAAATAAACCAATGAATTTATTTTGTTTTATGATTTTTTATTTTGATAGTTAAATAACCGACTATCAAAATCATGCCAATGCGTTGTTGGTATGGAAAGACCGGGATCGAATTTATATTCGAATACCATTCCGACCAGCAAATACGTGAAGACGTCGATTGAAGATGGAGCAAGTGAAGACCGTGGATCTTCATAAGCGGAAGGATTACTTAACGAATATTCTCTGTGTTGCAACGCAGAGATATTATGACGTGATTCGGTCGTGGTTGAGATTTTGCGGTTTGCAAGGACTACTCGCTACTGATCCTTGGGGTGATTCCTATATAAGGATGCGGTAGGACGGTGCTTTCGGTTCATCCTGTTCCTGTATGACTTATATGGACGAGTGTCTGACAAATTATTTCCAAAGGACCACGTACGTTGATTTCTTCAAACGTATCCTAGTTGGTTAGCTCCCAGCTAGAGTATTTTTTGTGGACGTCAATTAGTGATATCTGATGGATCTGACGATGTGGCATTCAAAGTGAAAAGTGGCCAGATGTTAAAAAGGGAAATTCAAACCTCAAGCCTCATCAATCGGGAGATGATAAAAATCGGGCAGGCGGCATGGCTATGTGGGTCGGTCCCATTAGGGTGTATAATCACCTATCTAGAGAAATTCCTTTTGCTTCTTTAATCTATCGATGCTGTCCCTTGTCTGGAAATGGTGGGTAGCTCCCAACCATTGGTGATATACATTTGATACACTCAAGCGAAATGAGTGTTCGGTCATGTGTGGGCCGGGTTGCAAGACATTCTTGTTGAACCCAGTGTATTCGTCTCTAAAGATACACGATCGGTAGGTGGTCCCATACCTTGTCATAGTCGGAATCCATTCTCCAATAAGCGCCCGCGGTTTTTGTTTGTATATTATATATGTGGAGCGTGAGATGCAAGCGTTCCACTAGATTCTATTTACTTGTCTTTAGACATTAGTATAATATCAGACAAGGTATTGATTTCAAAACTGTTTTGGGTTATTGTAAGGTAAAAACCGTCCGTGATTATGTGTGGATTAGGGCTTACGATTATCCTTTTATTTTAGAAAGGAATTTGAACTTTAAAATCAAGTTGTGTGATACTTTAAAACTTAAGGGGTTTTCTCACTCTGGTCCACCAGACTGACCCGGTGTTTGTAATGCTCGGGTTAGCCCGGTTCTTCAGGATCAGGTTACAAAATACTATGAAGTCCAAAGACGTGATGGAGAAGTTCAGACATATGATATTATCTAGTATTTCCGCTGTGTGATGTATATGAGGACAGTTTATTATAACTGTCCAGATGTGTGATGTACTCTGATGATTGTAAGTATATTTTCAAGCTCTCAGTAAAGATTTATTTCTATATTATATTTTGTTCCGCTGCAATGTGAGACTCTGTGTCGTGTTGGATCTTCTTCTTCTTCTATTCTAATATTTCTTTCTTTCTTATCTCACCCTCTAAATTCTTTCTAATAACTATCTAGTGGTTTTCGATGCTAGAGTTTTGGCAGGTAATAGGGTTTATGTATTATTGTCAGAATTCGGGCATCGAATTCCTACCGGGTCGTTACAACGACTATCAAAGCTTTTACCATTTTAACATTGTTAATATGGAGAGACCGGTTGGATTATTATCCGAAGAACCACTTCGTATTGGCATAAGCATTGCGAACGAAGTATGCTGAATATATTGAAGACGGAGTAAAGTGCAAGGACTGTTGTATAAGTCCTAGGTAGAGATTACCTAGGATGGATGTACTGAATAGTGCCTTCGGTTTCGTTCAGTCCCAGAACGAACGTTATGGACGAGTGTCTGACAGGGTATTTCCAATGATCGAATGGGTTGGTCTGTATAAATATATATGGTTGCGACGGATTTATTCCCTTAGCATAATATGTAGAATATTTGTGCAGATCAATTAGTGATTAACGGATCTTATAATGTGGCATTCAAAGTGATCGTGTTATCAATGAATGGAAAGTAATCTTAGCCTCTGGCCTCAACAACCGGGAAATGACAAAAATCGGGCAGGCAGCATGGCTATGTGGTTAGCTCCCATTAGGGTGTATCATCACCTATCTAGAGATTCATTTAATTCCTTATTCTATTTGATGCTGTCCCATTCGGGAAACGGTTGCTGATCCCAACCGTTGGTGATATACATTCGATAGACTCAAGCGAAATGAGAGGTTGGTCATGTGTGGCTAAGTTGCAAGATGTTCTTGTTGAACTCGGTGTATTCTCCTCTAGAGATGTACCGGCGGTAGGTTGTTCCATACCTTTTCATAGTCAGAACCCAATATCCAATAAGTGCTTGCAGTTTTGATTGTAAATCATATATATGGAACGTGAGATGCAAGCATTCCACTAGATTTCTATTTATGTGATTTAGACACTATTATAATATCAAAAGAGTTTTTGATGTAAAGATCATTTTGGATTCTCATAAGGGAAAAACCCGTTCCATGTTATACGAAGTGGTCTTATGAATTATCATTTATTTTCTCGAGCTGTTTTAAAATTGTTTACTCATACCAGTCCCATGACTGACCCGGAGTTTATTTTGTTTTACCTAAACTCTTGGGTTCCTAAATTTGTACAGGCAGTCAAGTAGTTCAGGTGTTTACAGATATTTGGAGGAGCTTGGAGCAGGAGGCTTCAACGTTAGTTATCTAGTGTTATTTCCATTGTATTGTAAGTGTTGTACTCTGATGATAATGTTATGTATATACAGTCAAATTTTGTATTTCAAAATATTTTATTCTGCTGCGATGTGAGATTATGTGTTATGTTTCTGTTCTTCTTCTTTTATTCTAATTTTTCTTTCTTTCTGTTTCTCATCCTCTAACTTCTTTCTATTAATGATTCGTATTTTTGTGCAATTTGGGTTGGACGTATGTGGTATTTAGTCAACTCAGATAGTGCGGATTTGCGGGACGTTACAATGGTGAAGCTCGTTGGTGGTAGTACATGGGTGTCATCAGTTAGGAGGAGGAAGGGAGGAACTGTGAGGGGCGTGTATTGGAAATCTATCGAGAGTGAGGAAATTGAGTTTGCAGTTTGAATAGTAGAGTTAGCAAGTTATCTGCGCATCAATGTATAATAAAATCATTGATTTAGGTGACCAAAAATCTTTGATTAATGATGATGCCTAGAGAATTTGATCATAGAAATGATCTGATAGCAAAGTATGTGGATTACGTGATTTGTAATCACAAACTCACTTAGTTATTGGTGACTTTCCAAAATAATGGATGACAAAAACTAGAATGTCATTATTTAATCCCTGATTGAGCAACCGAATTTTTCAGGTAAAGATAAATTAATGAAGTAAATATATATATATCTATGTATATATATAACAAATTAAGAAGTTAATGGTAATTAAATATATTATATTATTTAAATCTTGTAAAATGTATAATTTGTTCGTTCGTTACCAGAATTGGACGAAACTGGGTCCGCTAGAATTGTAGCAACGAAATCTACGTAGTAAGACTAGTATGGCTGAGAACAGAGCTATTAGAATTCCGTGATAAAATCAAATGCCTATTTGTTTTAAAAAAAAAAAAAATTAGAACCGTCGACTACGGAACAAGGCGAGTAAACTCACTACCTCTGACTCGTTTATATTTTAATATAAACGAGTTTTAAATTTATGTATAGTAGTTTTATATCCTGTGATGGTTGTTTGGTTGAATGGTTGATAAATTGGTTGAAAAGGTTGACTAGTTATATATATATATATATATATATATATATATATATATATATTATCGTTGGTTAAATATTGATTCTGTTAACGTTGAAATCTCATATTAAAATGAAATTGATATTATTTTCATTGATTAACATCTATGGATGTAGGGAAACAAGTTGGAGGGATCCGACTAGATTCCTCAACATTTATATTAATGTTTGTCATTTATTGTGATTTATGTTGTGATCTATATACTATGATTGATTATGTTGTATTTAAATTACCACGGCTCTAGAATTTTGTTATTTAGATACCATAAAATATTCTCGAATGTAGAAAATGAATTTGAGATTTAGAAAGGAAATATATTTCTCCAAACATTGAAATGTAATTTCGAATGGAATTGCAAAGAAGAAACTTGTTTTATTAAAACAAGAAGTTGATTTTAAATTAGTTATAAATTAAGTTAATTATTTATCATTAGATAAATTAAAATATGAAATCAATTTCAAATTTATATAAAAAAAAGCAAAAAATATTTTTAAAAAACGATATTTGCAATTAGGTTTGAACTTAACAAGTTATAAAGGGAGTTATGAACGAGATTAGAAATGGGTGAAATAAAATGGGAATTTACCTAAATAATTCTACCAATGGAAATCAATAAAAGGAATTTGGATTTGATATATTATATTATTTAATATGAAATCAAGTGAATTTGATTATATGAGGAATATTATTCATGACTGAAGTGAATAATGGTTTAAAGTGAAAATATTTATAAAGAAAATTTGAATTGGAAATATAAATTCAAGTGGAATTTCAAATTAGAAATAGAAATCCGTTTTCGAAGGAAAACGATGGATTTTATTCTAGTATTTATGTAAATAAAACTCTAGGTTTTGTAATATTTTAATATTATTCTGAGTTAGAATTACTATATGAGAAGGGAATTATAGAAATCAAATAAAGTTGATTTCAGAAGTATGGAATGTAAATTTGTGAAAATGTTTAAAAAGGAAATGTGAATTGTTGATTTATAGAAAGGTGTTAGTTCGTTTTATAAACGGAATTTGTAAAAATGTTGTGGTTCACATAGTAACTAGATTTAAATTTGAAATGATATTTCCAAATAAAAATCAAGTTGATTTGATAAAACGAATATATATTCCTATTTAAGGAATTATATTCATATTTGAAAGTGAATAAGGATTGGAAGCAAATGTTCTGCAAATGTGAAAAATCATAAAGAAATTTGAGTAAATTCGAATGGTAAGTTGATTTCAAAGTTTGGAATATTAATTGAATATAGAATATTCGAAAGAGAGTTATTTATCGAAATTCGATTCTATCGAATTGAGGAAAATACTTTTTAATTCCCATTATTAAATAAGATTCTATTATTTATTTGTCTATAAATTAAGTTATTTATTTATTTAAAACTAATAAATAAAAGTATATTTTCAAATTATATATTTCGAAAATAGGGATTATAACGCTATCGTTATAATCAATGTTTCCGTAAAGGTATGGAATCTTAAATTAAATCCATGAATTGCTTAAGCAGTGTTGTTAAGATTTAAGTTGTGAGCTTTGACTATTTCAAAGTTGAGAATGTTGTTCAGTTAAGGCCTGAGAGATAATTATACCCCAACTTGATTGACTTCGTGATTGACGGAGGAATAGTTAAGGTTTGGTAGTGAAGATTGGCTAGAAATACGGTTAGTCAATGAATGATACATGATTTGAGTTATAATAATGGTGTTTTTAATAGTAGGTTTAATTTAAAGGATTTTGAAACGTTTCTTAAATGAAACGAGAGATATTTTCTAAGCATAGGAAATGAATGAATTGGTTAATAAGGATTTAAGAAATGGAATATGGAAATGTTTTTTTCCGATATTAATAATGTATATTTTCTGAATATAAAAAATATGGATTCGTTAATATACGGAAATGTTTTCTGAACTGTGATAAGAGATATTTTCTGGAATATGGAAAATAAAAAGATCTATAATATTTGGAAATGTTTCCCAGAATATGAGAGGCCAAACGAGTTTTGGAAAGTATCTGGAAAGATATGGAAAGTTGGGAAATTAATAATTTAATAAGAAATTAATTTAAAAAGGGTCTGGTGTTGTTTGATGCTTGATCGGTAGAATTTCCATTTGGAAATAGGAACGTTAATTGTATGGATGTTCCTTTGACAGTTAAATCACCGACTATCAAAGATTTGGTTTATTTTATACCTCCGCTGTCGATATGGAGAGACTGGGATTAGGTCTAATAGCTGAAAACCACTCCGTATTGGCACAAGCGTTACGAATTGACTTATGCTGAAGATAATTGAAGACGGAGTAAAATGCAAGGGCTGTTCTGTTAATTCTAGGTAGAAATTTCCCAAGATGGATTAGTAGAATGGTGCCTTCGGTTTGTCCAGTCCCAAGACAACGTATATGGACAAATATCTAACAACGTGACATTCATAGAAAATAGTGGCAAGATGTTCTAAAAGGAAATCATGACCTCAAGCCACATCAGCCGGGAAATGACAGAAATCGGGCAGGAAGCATGGCCAAGTGGGTCATTCCCATTAAGGGTATTATCACCTGATCTAGAGAAATTTCAGTTGCTTCTCATTCTATTCGCTGCTGTATGCTTTCGGTAATAGTTGCTGATCACAACCGTTGATGATAATATGTTCGGTACACTCAAGTTAAATGAGTGGCCAGCCATGTATAGCTGGGTTGCAAGATGTTGTTGTTGAACCCCAGTGTATCCTCTCAAGAGTACACTGATCTGACGGTGGTTCCATACCTTGTCATAGTCGGAATTTAAACTCCAATAAGAGCCCTGTGGTTTTTGATTTTATATTATATATGGAGCGTAAGATGCAAGCGTTCCGCCAATTTCTATTTATTTGATGTAGACATTATTATAATATCATCGGATTTGATATCAAAAATATTTCTGGTTATCGTAAGGTAAAAAATCACACGTGTTTATGTGTGGATCGGTCTTACGATTATCATTTCTTTCGAAAGGATTTTAAAAGTTAAACCAATGGGTGGATTTTACTCACACAAGTCCCATGACTGACCCGGAGTTTATTTTGTTTTGTTTTACCTAAATTCTCGGGTTCCCAAATTTTTACAGGCAGTCAAGTAGTTGGTATTTTACAGATTCACCTGGTAGAGCTCAAAGAAAGAGGCTTCAACAATTAGCTATAGACTACCATATCTTCCGTTGTGTATTATGCTTGTATCTGGAAACAGGTGTTATAACTGTTCCAGAAATAGTTGTTGCGCTCTGATGATGGTATGTATATACAATCACTAATTTGTATTTCAAAGTTATGTTATTAATATATTTTATTCGTTCCGCTGTGAGATTTGTATTCTTCGTTTTCTTCTATTCTAACATTTATTTCTTTCTATTTCTCATCCTCTAACTTCTTTCTATTAGTGATTTGTATTTCTATGCAATTTGGGTTAGATGTGTGGTGTAATTAGTCAACTCAAAGGGTACGGAAATTCGAGACATTACATTTGGTGTCAGAGTTGAAGGTTGAGTTGTAACCTTGTCTCGGTGGTGTTACTCGATAGAGATATGGTTAGTAATACCCTAGATTGAGTATGAGTGTATATATTTGAGGGCATATTTGTGGATTTGATATAAAAATTGTTTTATATTGTGTTGATTGGTTTATGAATTCTAGTGAATACCGAATGTACAACTACATTGATAGGTGTCTCTAAACTCTCGAATAGAGCAATTTGATACAGTATTATTTTACAATGGGTAAATAAAATAATTTTGCGCAAGATTATTTTGGATATAAAAGGAATAATTTCTAAAATATTATAGTTATGGATGTGTTGATTGTTATTACGATCAAATGAAGTTATAATATTAAAATTGTTATATAAAACCAAATCGAATCTGTATAAGAACAGAATATACAAATAAGTTGAATTACAGTTGGATTCACACCAGAATTTGGAATTTAAATCCCGAATGTTTAGTAAATATTTTCTGAAGGATTATAAAGTAATATAGTCTTACTTGAAGTTCTTTTGAATAAGAATGGTTTAAATGGATATTGAAAGTGATTAAGCACTAAAATCGCTTTAGTGGCACGAAAATAATTATGATAATGGATCACTTCATTATCGATATTCATTTCCAAGTTTTTGTGACGGATTGCTACCATACTAGATTTATTAATGGAAATTTGTTTAAAGAAAGACAAAGTTGTTTTAGACATTAAATGTTTTGAATTTGCAGGTGATTATAAATATATGTGCATAATTATATGATTCCAAACCGATTTGGAGATAAAAGCCGGGGATTCGAATTCTGAATTTTTATTTACCTTATGTAAGTTAAATGAATTGGAATGGTATAAGTAAATCAAATAAATTAAAAATTTATCTTAAGATTAAATGAATTGGAAAGACTCCAAGTAAAATAAAAATTTGTGTAGCTTGCAAATTGAAAGTGAATAAATTGATTCAAAATCGATTTAGATGAATGTGAATGTTTGTATGTGGATTATAGACTGGATGTAAAAATATGGATTGAGAAACATAGAAACCCAGCGAAATGATGTGAATTAAAATATCAGTTATTGGTACTCACATGTTGAGTTGAGTAAGTACACGTACCTAGAGCCATTGGCTTGGGTTTGGTTGCGTATGTTACCTATGAATTAAGTGAGATCACTAAATAACAATTATATAAGGTACGCCTACGTGAAAATAAAAAAATTGGGTTTTGAATTTTGTTTTCCGACCATGTCGGTCAATGTGTATATATATTTGTTGTTCCTGTAATTTCATAGAAGTCCCTCCGTACAAAGGGGACTCTATCGAAACTTTTTAAAAAAATTCAAAATTTTCGTTAGTAGGAATAAATTAATAATTTAATGGAAATTAATTGGTTCAATCAAAACTGAATGTAAGAAGTAAATCAAAAGATTTTTACTTAGTTAACAGGGTTTATAAATTTTTTTCCTACATTGGCAATTTCGGGGACGAAATTCTTTTAAGGGGGAGGAATGTAACTGTAACAACCCGGAAAATTCGAACCAATTAAAAAAAAAATTGGAAATTTTAGTGAATTTTGAATATTTAAAATAAATTATTTTAAATAATAACGACCAAAAGTCTATTTGAAATGGCGCGGCAGTTTGAAAATTTGAATTCGAACTTTGACTGACTGTGCCAGGTGCAAAATAAAACGGATTTAAGTGAAACCAAAAATATTTAAATCTATTTATGAATATCTTTCAAACGAATCTGAAAAATCGAAGTTTCATAACGGGAACCAAAAGTTATGGCCAAATGAATTTTCAGAAAGGTCGCTATGGAGTTTATATAGCCCTTGAAAATAGCCATTTTGCAAATGACCTCCATTTTCAACAAAACCACTTTTGTTGGATCCGGGATGTCAAATTATTGCTAGGTTTCAAATTCCATAATTTTTGAAATTAATATGTGAGCGCGGCAAAGGAAAATGTGTTTGGTTGATTTAAGTCAAATTGGATCGCCCAGAAAATGGCCATTTTTAAAACGGTCTCAGAATTTGACGAAACTAGTTTTGTTGGGACCGTATCGTCAAAACATAGCTAGATTTATTTTTCTGGAATTTTTGGGATAAGTAGGTGGCCCCGACAAATTGAAATGTACGTTTAAATCAAATATTGAATGTTTTATATTTTAATTTGAAGAGAAACTGACTGAAACATTCGAATGGGCTTACAAAACATATTCCATTGTATTCGGAATGGGGGTATTTAGCTAGGGATGATAGTCGTTGGGTTTGGATTGGAGTTCGTATGTCATAGGAGACATTTTCGGATTTAAATAAATTAAAAATTAAATTATAAAACCATCGGCCAATCACAAAGCGCCATCTCCACTCTTCTTCCCTGATACCTCTCAAAACGACGACAATAAAAGCTCCCCGCTTCTCTCCTCCTTATCTCCTCCCACACTCCATGAAACCCATCGACGTAGTTAAGGATTTTGGAGATCTTGATCCTCTCTCCACATCCATACCCATCTCGCCTGAAACCGTATTGTATTCGCTTGGAATCGACGCTGCAAAGTTCACCTACATCGCACCTCCTAGCGCCGCCTATTGACGATCGCACCCCACCTCACCACCAGCGCCAAAAAGCCTGCTCCAAGCTCGACAACGTGGCACAGGCCGATCGGACCCTAGCTACACAGATTTCAAGAAAAGTGGCGACCTAGTTTTGGACATTTTAGAAAGGTAACAACTGTTTTTTTTTCTAAAGTATTATAGCACTTTAAAGCGCTACGGATTTTGATTTCACAATAAAAATCATATCCTTTTGCTATGTTATCGAAATCCAGTGAAACAAGAGACATCGAGACCGTGTGGACGTCCTCTACATTTTAGAAGAGACCGGATATTTTTCTGAGCCGTCTACAAGTTTTGGAGGAATGGAACCCAATGTGATATTTCTGAATTATAAACGATATGGAATAATGATGTATAAATTATACGGTCGATGTATGAGTTATATAAGCGTTATACACCTCATGTATAAGCGTTGTATAAGTTGTATGTGCGATGTATAAGTTATATATGCGTTGTAAAAATCATATATCCGTTGAATGGAAATGAAATGATATTGAAATGAAATCGAAATATATTTATACACGTATATATATATACACACATACTTCCCTCGTCCACAGACCATGGACGATATATATATATATATATATATATATATATATATATATATATATATATATATCGGTTGTGATTGTTTGGATTTGGTTGATGTGAAATTTGGTGAATATCATGGATGGTTGATTGGAAATGATTGATTGTGGTTGAAATTCCAATAGGATTAGTATATAGGAAAATTCGTCTGCGTACGAACTAGATATTGAAATCCCCATTGTCAAAAGCTGCGAGGCTTTAAGGTAGAGCGAGGAGCCGTACTAGGGACGGTGCCGGTTTTAACTACCCTGCCGTTATGTTGCTGAAATTTTCTGAAATATTCCTGTGTTTGATTTATATTTATGTATTAAATATATTCATGTGGTAGAAAAATATTCATCTTTGAAATAAAAATGATTTGAATGATAAAAACAACATTTTTATCGAATGTATGAAATAGAAATTTCTTGAACGACAAAAATAACATTTTTATAGAATGTATGAAATAAAATAGTTTAAGTGATAAAAATAACATTTTTATTATATGTACGAAGTATATAAAATAATCGTATTTTGAAGTAAATTGTTTTGACAAAAAAATCGCATTTTTATAATATATATAAATCGCTAAAAATCTTCAATTCTGAAATAAATTGCCTTAACAATAAAAATCACATTTTTATCATCTATATGAAGTATATAAAATAATCGTGTTTGAAATAAATTGTTTTGACAATAAAAATCACATTTTTATTATATCTATGAATTGTTAAAAATAGGCATGTGTAACACCCCGAATTTTTCGGGAAATACGTTAAGTAACAAATCAGAGAATAATTAAATCATAACAAAATAACTAAGGGAAACGGGTTACGCCATTGTGTTCGTCTTGAAATTCTGCTTGGAATAGAGTCCAAGTTTGCGTAAATCGGACTCCGTATGAAGAAGATATGGCCTTCGGAAGTTTCAATAAAAACCAGCCCGAAATTCAAAAATTTAGATTTCGAAATTCAAAACAGACACCCGAGATGGGTGGCAAAATTCTCGCCCAAGACCCAGGTCGACACTAGGGTCGACCTCCCCCCCCCCCCCTTTCCAGATTTGGAGACAGATCCATTTTTCTGCACCTAGACGCCTTTCTGACCGGATTCGTGAGCTCTAACCTATTTAAACACCCCCAAACCTAGCTTTCTCTCCACATAATTTCATTCTGTCTATACTCTACCTCTATTCTAATTAAAAATAAGAATGGCATTGCTACTCTACTGAAATCTAAGCTAGAACTAGTGCATCTTCTTCCAATCTAAATAGAATTAAAAGAACGACTAATCTACATCAAAGGAAAGCTATTCAACTTCAGATATTAGAACGTGCCTATTAGTTTATTTATGTGGATTCATGTTCATTCATACGATTTTCCTATGTTATATTCTTGTGATGAAACTATTGCCTATGACTATGACTATGACTATGAGACCTTTGCCTAAGACTATGACCATGAAACTATTACCTATGAAATTATTTCCTATGACTATGATTCATGACTATGAGACTGATGCCCACGATTATGATTCATAACTATGAGACTATTGCCTATGACATTGATTAAGAAATTATTGTGATTAGTCGCCCATGACTATTGTTGTTAATTGCCTATAACTATTGTAGTTAGTTGCTTTTGCCTATTCCCATTTTACAATTAACCAATCATGTTGTACCTTGAACTGGCATTATGTTGGACAAAATCACCTATGCATATTCCCTCGATTATGTTGGATCTCATATTTAGTGTGTAACTTGGCAAGTTTATTTCTAGTCACTATTATGTACATCGAACCTGCTGGAGCCATTATTTTTGCATGCCTATTCTTTTATATCAATTCTTGTGCTTATCCCCTATTCCTTTTGTTAGTGCCATTTCATGAGTACGTAGAAAACTTGTGAAATCATGTTATACGTACGATTATGATGCGGGGATTGGGCGTAGCTTAATTAAGTTAATTTGGCATAATAAATATGTTGCCATAATCTAAATTGGCTATAATAGTGAATGATTTACATGCATATTAGACTTGGGCATAAATTGATAAATTTTAATTGGCCGCAAAGTATGTAATTGGCATGTAAACCAAGTTTTGGACGTAAACGGTAAACTAGAATATTAAATCTAGTTTTGACATGAACTGTAAATTGGAATATTAGTCTAGATTGGGCATGAACTGAAAAAGGGGAATATTAAATCTAAATTGGTATAAACTGCAAGTTGGGCTAATTAATAGGTAAATCAAGTTTTGGGTATAGAATATAAGTATGTTAATTGGCATGACAAATGAATATGATCTAGGCTAAATTGTTTAACGGAAAATTTACATAAATGGTAAATATGTAAATTAGAGAAGAGGAAAATGCCTAACCCAAGGTTTGATTGAGTTGTGGTGTAAAACTGCCCGGAACCGCCCGGCACATCCAGCAACCACAACAATACCTATCTAATGTGAGAGGTTAGTGCATCAAGCCCAGAAAAACCCGAGGTTAGACTGAGTTGTGGTGTCAAACTGCCCGGAGCCGACCGGCATATCCATTAACCACAACAATACCTGACTAATGTGAGTGGTTGGTGCTTTAATTAATTAATTAAAGCTCATGAACAATCAAGCTAGAAATGGTGAGGTTAAGTAATTAAGGAAACACTTAACCAACTTAACATGTTAACAAGACAAAAAGGGTGGGTTAAGTAATTGAGAAATCACTTAGCCAATTAAACATGTTAACTGGACAAGATTGATAGGGGTTAAGTTAATTTGGACACTTAACCAACTTAACATGTTAACAAGGCAAGATTTGTGGGGGTTAAGTAACTAAGGAAACACTTAACCATTATAACATGTAAACTAGACAAGTGGGTAAGGTTAAGTAAATGTTTAACCGTTATAACATGCTAACTAGACTAGATGGTGGGGTTAAGTAAACTTAGAACACTTAGCCGTTATAGCATGATAAATAAACAGGGTTAAGTTAATGAGAGACACTTAACCAGTATAACCTGACAAACAAGTAAGGTTAAGGAACACTTAACCAATTTGACATGATGCAGGGGTGGGTTAAGTCAACATGAACCGCTATATAACACTTAACCAATTTGACATGATATATGGGTAGGTTAAGTCAACGTAAACTGCTGGATAACACTTAACCAATCCAACATGACGAGGAAGTGAACTAAGTAGTAAACCTTAGTTAGGAGGACTAAGTTGTAAACCTTAGTTAAGAAAACGAATGATTCAAGAAACTAAGTAGTAAAAATTTAGTTAAGAGAACTAAGTAGTAAACCTTAGTCAAGAAAACCAAGTAGAATACGATGAGGAGCGAACGCCCATCTGATTATGAAGAAGGCTCCAATGAACCGGGTTATGAAGCACGCGGCTTCGAGGGGATGTGAGCGTACTCTTGGTATCCCTCTATGAGGCTGCAGATGATCCTCCTGGGCTCACAAAGGTTAAGGTCTATGTTAGAAGGGCCAAGGGTATGCCTTGGTTGAAATAATAAGGCAACCTAAAGACTAGGATGGACCAGCGTGATTCGGCGAGACTAGTTTTTGCCCTGTGATAGCAACTCGTCATCTACCTACCATCTTGATTCAGTCGAGATACATGAAGCGGAAAGGCGGAGAACTCCAACAGACCATATACTTGCTATCTAGTTATGGGTGAGGTTGGCCCATAGGTTTGTGGGGGCATAGAGGAGCCTGCGTACAGTTCTCATTCTTTATTTTCTTGGGTGCCTTTCATTTGTTAGTTGAGGGAGGGGTCTTGTGGGACCATAGCCACTGTAAAAGCAGACCTTAGCATATGCAATCGGAAGATATCTGAAAGCTACCGACCGAGTTCCGTGTTTCTTGATTAGCCCTGCCATGGGACTTGGGTCGCACATATAGAGGACATGTGCATCTAGACATCGATAGCGATTCACAACACATACGTGGGGAAAGTCTAGGAACATATACCGCTCTGGGTAGTGTGTCCTAGACTAGAGGGCATCGTTCGATAGGTAGCATAATCCCTAGTTGGACCTAGGTCGCATAAACCCTGAATCCGAGAAGCATTCAATAGGTAGCATAAACCCCAATGGCCCTGGGTAGCGTAAACCCTGGTTGAATCTAGGAAGCATTCGATAAGTAAACCCTAGTTGGATCTAGGTAACACTCGATGGATAAGGGACTGCATACACAATAAAAAGTGGGGGTCATCTTATCATTAACACATGATGATAGTTGAAACAGTCCTTAGTGGGTGCAGAGAAATAGAAGTGGATGCGATAGCCAATTCCGTTAATCTTACCTTGTCTTGTTTTAGGATTATCTTATCACTATGGTATGGTTCTAAGTTCAGTTTGTTCATGTCATAGTCTTTTCTTGTTTGCATGCTGAAGTATAACTGGACTTAGCAGACTTATGTCTAACCTAGTTTGTTTTCGCCTCTTTTCTTCCGTCCCCTCCCCCCGTTAGCCAAGGGGGGAATATCTCAGCTCATTTTGGACCGTTACTCTTCCCGAGCTTGAAGATTCTTTGAAGCATTGCTTTGAACTCCATTTTCTACTGCTAATGGTTGGCTCATGCTTTATCGGGGAATATCATTGTCAGTTTATGCTTCTTTATTTTAAACAAGACAGATGCTTTGTTGTAATAAGTATTGGTGTTGTAAAACAATCTTTGTGCAACCTGTGTTTTAATCAATAAAGGTTATTTATTTTCCGCTGCTTTATTTGTCTGTCTTATAATTTTTCTGCAACTTGTACCAAAAATGCTCCACCGAAGTTAAGGCATTCCCTTTGCGAGTGACCTTAACGGAGGTGGGGTGTTACACTTGGTATCAAAGCTGAAGGTTACCATATCAGATAAAAGGATTTGAAAAATTATTTTCAACGGTTTTAAAAGAAGCATTTTCTAAAGAAAAGTTTTGTTCTAAAGGCATATTCCCTAAAGCCATATGCACTATCTTTTGATCCTCTGTTTGAATCCTTATTTCCTTCTTTCCTGTGTCTCTGGGGCTCCTGGCTTTCTGGGAGGTAACCTCATAGCGACATGGTTCAGTAGGCTTGATGAGACTATGACACTTGTCAAAGGGCAAATAAGCGCCTAACTTCCATTCGTAGCCATAATTTTCTTTCGAGCTTTGTAGGATTCTCCGTGCGATGGAGGAAGCTTTCGAGAGACATGTCAACAAGTTACACAAGGATGAAGAACCCATGGATATGGACTTGGAGGGGAGGAAAGAATAGTAAAACCTAAAACAGGAGGAAGTATATTTATTCTGGTATAACGGGTCGCATAATTAAGGGCAAGGGAAAGAAAAAAGGACAGGATTTTACGGAAGACAAGCACATATTCTCACCGCTAGCATACCTGAGAGAGAGGTAGTAAAGTTTCTGTTGACAAAGACTAGTTTTTCTTTTTGATCATCCTGTTCGTACACTATTTGATTCTGGTGCGTCGCACTCATTTGTATCTGCTGCTTTAGTTGAGTCTCTGCACCCTAGATATTAGAGGATCCCATTATAGTCTCAAATCCAATTGCTGGTTCGGCTCATTTATCTTTGACTTGTGAGGATTTGAGAATAGCTATATTAATGCTTATGTTTTTGGTTTCATCGGCTATTGGTTGATTCTAGGCATAGATTGGTTAGCTAGTAATTGTGAAACGAGGGTAGTTAGACTTTCGACTTGCCTCGGGAATACCCTTGAGATTTCAGGCGATACTAAGGGATCAGTTTGTCGTAGCTACCTAGAATCACTTTATTTATCTATCTAAGATTTTCGATCCGTTGGAGTAGTCCATGAGTACGCAAGATGTTTTGATTAGGGTAGGGGTTTTCCCCCTAAAACTCGAGACAGACTTCCGCATATATCTAGATGACACTGCAAAGCCAGTTATGCGATCAACGATAATTTTGGAGCAAGATTGGCGAGGATAGCCAGAGTCGGTAAAGTGCTCAATTTTTTGGTTGTTTGGAGGAGGTATCCCTTGGATGCTTATCTGATATTGGTTTAGGACTTTGGGGCTTGTACTTGAGGGATGTCGAGTTCGACTAGGATGGTTTACGTGATAAATAAATGGTTGGGGCTGGCACCCTAAGTAAGACTAACCTTAAGAGAGGTAAAAAGCACATAGCAACCATTAGCTTTAGACCCTCAGATTTATAACATGATGGATAAGCTAAGTAGATGAGAGACCTCTAATCATCTTAGGATATACACTTGGTATCATGGTTAACATCTGTTTATCTTGGAAGGGTAGTTCGACTACATTGGATACCCTCTAGCACAGTAAGTGACCAAGGTTCTATCTTTACTAGTGAGCTGTGGAAATGGAGGTCAAGAAGCTTCGCAACCGTGAAGTTAAGATACAGTGGAGAGAGGCTCACGAAGATGCAACTTAAAAGACTAAAGACTAGATACGTGCATCATACCCTTTTTGAGGGTATATCCTTGATCTCTCTTTTTTGTAGAGTTTATTTGCCTGACTAGTCTCTATCTTTTAAGTATAACCTCTCGGTCCTATATTTAATTCTTAAGTAGAAGCCAATGGATGTAAACATGTGTTTGAAACATGTTATGTTTGATGGTTGCAAGTAGTTACTAGTGGTTGCTCGTGAGTGCATATACACACACATTAGGCACTAGATTGGCTCAGTCACTTCCTTATTACATATACGTATATGTATTTGTGAAAATTGATATGTTATCATATGGACGATGTTTGTATGAATGATTGTGCACTCATGTAGAAGTTATAAAATACGATTAGGAGTAGTTGCATACATGATGGACTCATGGCACTGACATGATTTGCATTAAGGAGGTCAACTGAATCAGTTGACCGCATTATTTTGCATTAGATAAGGATATACACACACACTATGCATATGATCATGAAAAGCATTAGAAACCTTCTAAGGACAATGGATGCCTATGATTGGATGGTTGAGTAGATAGATGTTGGATGGTAGGATAAACATTCTTCCTAATTAGAGATTCCGGGGATGAAATCCTTTAAAGGAGGGGAGAATGTAACACCCCGTATTTTTCGGGAAATATGTTAAGTAACAAATCAGAGAATAATTAAATTGTAACAAAATAATTAAGGGAAAGGGTTACGCCATTGCGTTCGTCTCGAAATTCTTCTTGGAAGAGAGTCCAAGTTTGCGTAAATCGGACTCCATATGAAGAAGATATGGCCTTCAGAAGTTTCAATAAAAACCAGCCCGAAATTCAAAAATTCAGATTTCGAAATTCAAAACAGACACCCGGGCTGGGCGGGAAAATTCTTGCCCAGGACCCAGGTCTACACTAGGGTCGACCTGGGGATCGACCTGGGTAAATAGGTCGAAACTAGGGTCGACCTCCCACTCCACCCCCCCCCCCTTTTCCCAGATCTGGAGACAGATCCATTTTCTGCACCTGGACGCCTTTCTGACCGGATTCGTGAGCTCTAACCTATTTAAACACCCCCAAACCTAGCTTTCTCTCCGCACAATTTCATTTTGTCTATACTCTGCTGAAATCTAAGCTAGAACTAGGGCATCTTCTTCCAATCTGAGTAGAATTAAAAGAACGACTAATATACATCAAAGGAAAGCTATTTAGCTTCAGAAAACAGATTTTAGAAAAACAAGACTTGCCTATATTTTGTAAGTACAGTTATATTTCCGATTTAAACATTAATTGGAAGTCATGGCTTGTAAAAAACTGATATTAGAACAGTGCCTATTAGTTTATCTATGCGGATTCATGTTTATTCATGCGATTTTCCTATGTTATATTCTTGTGATGAAACTATTGCCTATGACTATGACTATGACTACGACTATGAGACCTTTGCCTAAGACTATGACCATGTAACTGTTGCCTATGAAATTATTGCCCATGACTATGATTCATTACTATGAGACTACTGCCCACGACTATGATTCATGACTATTAGACTATTTCTTGTGACATTGATTAAGAAATTATTGTGATTAGTCACCCATGACTATTGTGGTTAATTTCCTATAACTATTTTAGTTAGTTGCTTATGCCTATTTCCATTGTTACAATTAACCAATCATGTTGTACCTTGAACTGGCATTATGTTGGATCAAATCACCTATGCCTATTCCATTGATTATGTTGTATCTCATATTTAGTGTGTAACTTGGCTAGTTTATTTCTATTCACTATTATGTACATCGAACCTGTTGGAGCCATTATTTTTGCATGCCTATTCTTTTATATCCCCTATTACTTTTGTTAGTTCCATTTCATGAGTACTTAGAAAACTTGTGAAATCATGTTATACGAACGATTATGATGCGGGGATTGGGTGTAGCTTAATTAAGTTAATTTGGCATAATAAATATGTTGGCATAATCTAAATTGGCTATAATAGTGAATGATTTACATGCGTATTAGACTTGGGCATAAATTGATAAATTTTAATTGGACGCAAAGTATGTAATTGGCATGTAAACCAAGTTTTGGACATAAACGGTAAACTAGAATATTAAATATAGTTTTGACATGAACTGTAAATTGGAATATTAATCTAGATTGGGCACGAACTGAAAAAGGGGAATATTAAATCTAAATTGGTATAAACAACAAGTTGGGCTAATTGATAGGTAAATCAAGTTTTGGGTATAGAATATAAGTATGCTAATTGGCATGATAAATGAATATGATCTAGGCTAGATTGATTTACGGAAAAATTTACATAAATGGTAAATATGTAAATTAGAGAAGAGGAAAATGCCTAACCCGAGGTTAGATTGAGTTGTGGTGTAAAACTGCCCGGAACCACCCGGCACATCCAGTAACCACAACAATACCTGTCTAATGTGAGAAGTTAGTGCATCAAGCCCAGAAAAACCCGAGGTTAGACTGAGTTATGGTGTCAAACTGCCCGGAACCGACCGGCATATCTAGTAACCACAACAATACCTGACAAATGTGAGTGGTTGGTGCTTTAATTAATTAATTAAAGCTCATGAACAATCAAGCTAGAAATGGTGAGGTTAAGTAATTAAGGAAACACTTAACCAACTTAACATGTTAACAAGACAAGAAGGGTGGGGTTAAGTAATTGAGAAAACACTTAGCCAATTCAACATGTTAACTAGACAAGATTGATGGGGGTTAAGTTAATTTGGACACTTAACCAACTTAACATGTTAACAAGGCAAGATTTGTGGGGGTTAAGTAACTAAGGAAACACTTAACCATTATAACATGTAAACTAGACAAGTGGGTAAGGTTAAGTAAATGTTTAACCGTTATAACATGCTAACTAGACTAGATGGTGGGGTTAAGTAAACTTAGAACACTTAGCCGTTATAAAATGATAAATAAACAGGGTTAAGTTAATGAGAGACACTTAAGTAGTATAACCTGACAAACGAGTAAGGTTAAGGAACACTTAACCAATTTGACATGATGTAGGGGTAGGTTAAGTCAACATGAACCGCTAGATAACACTTAACCAATTTGACATGATATATGGGTAGGTTAAGTCAACGTAAACTGCTGGATAACACTTAACCAATCCAACATGACGAGGAAGAGAACTAAGTAGTGAACCTTAGTTAGGAGGACTAAGTTGTAAACCTTAGTTAAGAAAATGAACGATTCAGGAAAGTAAGTAGTAAACCTTAGTTAAGAGAACTAAGTGGTAAACCTTAGTCAAGAAAACCAAGTAGAATACGAGGAGGAGCGAACGTCCATCTGATCATGAAGAAGGCTCCAATGAACCGGGTTACGAAGCACGCGGCTTCGAGGGGACGTGAGGGTACTCTAGGTATCCCTCTTTGAGGCTCCAGATGATCCTCCTGGGCTCACAGAGGTTAAGGTCTGCGTTAGAAGAGCCAAGGGTATGCCTTGGTTGCAATAATAAGGCAACCTAAAGACTAGGATGGACCAGTGTGATTCGGCGAGACCAGTTTTTGCCATGTGATAGCAACTCGTCGTCTACCTACCATCTTGAGTCAATCGAGATACGTGAAGCGGAAAGGCGGAGAACTCCAACAGATCATATACTTGCTATCTAGTTATGTGTGAGGTTGGCCCATAGGTTTGTAGGGGCATAGAGGGGCCTGCGTACAGTTCCCATTCTTGATTTTCTTGGGTGCCTTTCATTTGTTAGTTGAGGGAGGGGTCTAGTGGGACCATAGCCACTGTAAAAGCAGACCTTAGCATCTGCAATCGGCAGATATCTGAAAGCTCCTGACCGAGTTCCGTGTTTCTTGATTAGCTCTGCCACGGGACTCGGGTCGCACATATAGAGGACATGTGCATCTAGACATCGATAGCGATTCACGACACATACGTGGGGAAAGTCTAAGAACATATACTGCTCTGGGTAGTTTGTCCTAGAGTAGGGGGGCATCGTTCGATATGTAGCATAATCCCTAGTTGGACCTAGGTCGCGTAAACCCTGAATCCGAGAAGCGTTCAATAGGTAGCCTAAACCCCAGTGGCCCTGGGTAGCGTAGACCCTGGTTGAATCTAGGAAGCATTCGATAAGTAAACCCTAGTTGGATCTAGGTAACAGTCGATGGATAAGGGACTGGATACACAATAAAAAGGGGGATCATCTTATCATGAACACACGATGATAGTTGAAACAGTCCTTAGTGGGTGCAGAGAAATAGAAGTGGATGCGATAGCCAATTCCGTTAATCTTACCTTGTCTTGTTTTAGGATTATCTTATCACTATGGTATGTTTCTAAGTTCAGTTTGTTCATGTCATAGTCCTTTTCTTGTTTGCATGCTGAAGTATAACTGGACTTACCAGACTTATGTCTGACCTAGTTTGTTTTCGCCTCTTTTCTTCCGTCCCCCACCCCCGGTAGCCAGGGAGGGAATAGCTTAGCTCGTTTTGGACCGTTACTCTTCCCGAGCTTGAAGATTCTTTGACGCATTGCTTTGAACTCCATTTTCTACTACTAATGGCTGGCTCATGCTTTATTGGGGAATATCATTGTCAGTTTATGCTTCATTATTTTAAACAAGACAAATGCTTTGTTGTAATAAGTATTGGTGCTGTAAAACAATCTTTGTACAAGCTGTGTTTTAATCAATAAAGGTTATTTATTTTCCGCTACTTTATTTGTCTGTCTTGTAATTTTTCTGCAACTTGTACCAAAAATGCTCCACCGAAGTTAAGGCATTCCCTTTGCGAGTGACCTTAACAGAGGTGGGGTGTTACACCATGTGTTGAAATAAATATTTATTGGATAAAAATATCATTTTTATCACCTATTTGAGTTGAAATGGTTTTTGAAATCGAAGAATGGATTATATATATATATATATAATTAAAATAAATAGAATAACGAAGCTGCAGTTTGTATTTTGAAACCGTGATTTCAAATGATTATAACAGGAGATCTGACCATCGGATTTTCCCGAAACCGAAACCGTTGGGTTCACTTTGGAAATATCTCTCCAACGACACCAATTTTGCAAAGATCCAACAGTTGGAATGTATGGAATATTGAATTCAAAGTTGAATGAAAACAGCGCCAGAATGGATTATATATATATATAATTAAAATAAATCGAATAACGACGTTGTAGTTCGTATTTTGAAATCGTAACTTCAAACGATTGTACTGGGAGATCCGACCGTCGGATTTTCCCAAAACTGGAACCGTTGGGTCCATTTGAAAAGATATTTCCAATGATATAAAATTTGTAAAAATCCAATGGTTAGATTTTCAGATATGTGTAAATCAAATTTAGAGAAAAATAGCGCCATGGCCGCGTTATTGCTTGAAGCGTCGTTTATATAAATTGGCTATTTTTAAATGAATAAAAATAGCGATAAATTGTAATAAAACATTATAAACGATATGGAATGGAAATAAATTGAATTTACTCGGTTTATTGGATATTTGATGGTTGAATGTGTTTGACATGAAAATTACAATAAAGAACCGAATTATTGATTGTCGAATAATTTAACCATTGAAATGAATTGATTTGAAATTCTAAATATACGTGAATTATTTGAAAAGGCCGAGTTCATTCTCATTTCAAATAATTGATCGACGATTAGAAGTCGAAGATATGAAGACGGTGCAAGACCGATGATCTTCGCATCGAATGGATAGCCACTGATGCCTTTGATGGGAGTTGCTGCCTTGACGGGGTCACAGTGGTGGTTATCCGGACGTACGTGTTGATCGTTCGGATGTGCGAGGTATAAGGTGCCTCCGGTTTCGTTCAGACCCAGAACGAACTTGTAAATGGAAGTATGTCTAACGTTGTATATTGACAACGTGGCATGCAGAGATGCTGTGATAAAAGCTTTTGTTGAAAAGAAGAGCTTTGTGGTTGATGATCAAAGCACGGCCTTAAATAGCTAGCTTTGTATTTAGCGTTGATTCGCGAGCCTCACACCGCGGTATGTACCAAAAATGGTAGAGGACATCAGGGAGGACCTGCGTTTCTTTCTAGCTAGGAGTGGTGTTTTGGGTTTTACACACCCGAGAATTTTACTTATGTGGATGATGGATAGCGAGGCACCTCGGTTATATCGGTCGCTCCTGGGCCGATGGTTTGGTCGGTATATGACCAGTTTACACCCCATAGGGTAGGGAAACACAGTATTCAGGCATTTTAATCCACTCTGTGTGGACCGGCCCTGACGATCCAAGGCTTGACTGAGCACTTGCCTGAGGCTCGGGCTAGAGAGTCTCGAAGCAGTAAGGACGATCCCTTGCCTTGGTTCATGACGGAAATCCAATTTCCAAATACGATATCGTGTTGTTTTGATTGTATACCTATATATGGCGACATAGTGGTATGGGGCATTTATGCCGTCTATGATTGATACTTATGATTGAAATTGTTTATGAAACATATAAACACTAGTAATAATCAAATACTTTTTATTTATACGTATCAAGCATCTTTTGGCCATTATAAGGTAAAAACTCTATCCTCCGGTTTGCGTTGCATTGTGTAATGGGAACTGAGTCTTATAATGGCTTCATTTTTATAAAAAGCATTGCGATGTTTAAATGATTTATTTGTTTTAGAGCACTGGCAATCCAATGGGGTAAACCCGTTCCGCGTTAGCGGCGTTGTCCTTTGATTAGCCTTATTGTAAAATAAGCTAAGTTGATTTCCCATACCAGTCCCATGACTGACTCGTAGTTTGTTTCACTTGCAAACTCGGGTGCCCTATTTTCTACATGGGCAACCTTGTATTCAGGTTTTAGCAGGCTCTTTCTGGATAGCTGGAGCTGAAGCTGGATTCTATCACTTCTTTCTTTTTATGTTGTTCTGCTCCTGTTGTACATATTATGTTTTGATTCCGCTGTAGACATTTATGTAAAGCTGAACTGTATTTTTGTACTAAGTATGATCCTGTATACTGTGTAACTCTGATGATTATGTTTATCCAGTGTATTCTATTGTCCATTATCTGGTGTATTTATTTATTTATTTATGTTCTGCTGTTATTTGTTGATGTGTTATATTGCAAAGATTACCGTTGCCACCATGGGATGGGGTTTGGAGTCGTCAAGCTTAGTTCTGGAATATAACATATTAACGAACTCGTCAGAAATAGAACCAGTAGTGTTCTAGGACGAATCACTCATCTCAGATAGGATCAGTAATATCCTAGAATGAGTGAGGCAGAATGAAATACACCCCGATAGACACATTTACATTAAAGTATATGTCTCTATGTTTTAAAAATACATTTTCTGTTGGCCTAACACTTTGTCTGCTATTTGCAGACATGAAAAATGAGTGGCAAAAGCAGAAGAAATAATCGTATGGTTCAACAACCAAATGAGCCAGTTGTGCTTCCTCAGCCAGGATCAAATATTGAAGCTCTATTAAAGAAATATCAAAATCTGGGTGGAGTACCGTTCTCGGGCTATGAATCTATTATTCAAACTCAAGCTTGGATGCGTTCTGCTGAAAGAATATTTGAAGGTTTCAAGCTGAGAGATGATCAGAAATGATTTCTAGCATCTTGGGTACTCAAAGACGAAGCTTTAATCTGGTGGGAAACCATTATTAAGGGTAATCTAGAAGGTAATATTACCTAAAATAGATTCAAAGAAATTTTCAATAAAAGATTTATTCCTCCAGAAGAAACTGAGCAGTTAAGTGATGAATTCTACTATCTGATTCAAGGGGATATGAATATTCTGGAATATCATAAGAAATTTAATGAACTTTCTCGTTTTTCCCCGCATCTAATTCAAAATCCAAAGATGAAGAATCTAAGGTTTATTAACGGGCTTCAAAGAAAGTACCAAAGTAATGTAACTACACATGTGCAACAATCTTTTTCTGAAATGATATACATGGCTTATCAGTATGAAGATCTACATAAGAAGGGTCTTTTGGGCGATGAAGAGGAAGCCAGTTCTAGCAACAAAAGTAAATTTGAAACTGATAGCCCGGAGGGAAGTACACAGCCTAAGGCAAGTACTAAGTTCGAGGTTAGAAAGAAGCCTAGGGTCAATAGGAAAAAGGTTAAATCTGAGAAAGAACCAGTAATGACTACCATATGCAATAACTGCAACCATCAAGGCCATTTGTTGATAAGTTGCAGATCTTTGAAGAAACAAATAAAGAGTAGGTCTAAACCCGATAAGAAGCAGAAGAAAACTCATGGTACCAGGGAATGCTATAAGTTTCACTGGACAGGTCATCTTGCTAGAAATTGCCTGCTATTGGGGAAATCTGAAAAAGTACAAGTGAATGAAGTAGCAGAAAATTCTGAACCCTCAGCTAGCCAGGGGAGGCCAGATGTTTTATAAGGCACGCTTACCGTAAAAAACATTCCATTTAAAGTACTGTTTGATACAGGCGCGTCAAGATGCTTTATTGCAAAGAATGCGGTTAAGAAACTGGATTTGAATTTGAAAAAGCTCAAGACACCCATGACTGTCCATAATCCGGTTGGGGGTTCCCTCGACATTAGTTGGATTTGTGGGGTGCCGGTTTCCTTTTCCTGTTATCGGTTCCCTACTATCGCTATCGTCATGAATTTCTCATAATTTGATCTTATCCTGGGATTGGATTGTTTAACCAAATATGAAGCTGAAGTTAAATGCACCGATAGAGTCATAAGGGCGAAGATTAAATCAGGAAATTATATAACCATTCCATGTGAAGGTCCGAATACAGACAAAAAAGACTTCTGGGCAGCTTTGGATGTTTCTCCTGCTCAATTATAACCTGTTCCCGTCGTTCCGGAGAATATTCCAATCAACATAGAAAATACCCCTGTCGTGAAGAGCTATGCGGATGTATTCGAAGAAGTTGTTAGCTTACCTCTGCGTAGAGAAATTGATTTCAAAATCTTTTTAGTTCTGAATGCAAGGCCAGTAATTCACACTATTTGAAGGATGACCTTGAAATAAAAAGGAGAGTTAGATAGTCAAACTTGACAGCTTGTATGGAAGGGTCTGATCAGGCCTAGTTTCTCTGATTGGGGAGCAACCGTGGTATTTGTCCCGAAGTCAGACGGTACTCTCAGACTATGTGTGGATTATCGTGACTTGAATAAGCAGACATTGAAAAATAAATATCCATTGTCGTGGATTGATGATCTGTTAAATCGATTGAATGACGCACAAGTGTTTTCACGAATGGACCTAGCTACAGGTTTCCATCAGCTTCGTATTACCGAAGAGTGTGTCCCTTTGATAGAGTTCAGAGGTCCAGATTTATTATACGAGTGGTTAGTAATGCCGTTCAGCTTATGTAACGCTCCAGCTTATTTTGTCGATCTAATGAACCGGGTATTCAGAGAAGTATTGAATAAATTTGTTCTGGTTTTCATTGATGATATTTTGATCTTCTCTAAGTCAGAAAGCGAGCATGAAAAACATTTGGAACAAGTGTTAGAAATTCTCAGAAATAATGTTTTAAAGGCCAAATTTTCCAAATGTATATTCTGGTAAGAAGAAGTCAAATTCCTTGGCCACGTAGTATCAAAAGAAGGAATTTCTGTGGATCCCAGTAAGATCACAGCTATTCAAATTTGGAAGCAGCCAACTACGCCCACAGAAGTCCGAAGTTTTCTCAGATTGGCTAGTTCTTATCGGCAGTTCGTTAAAGATTTTTCGAAGATATCTAGTTCCTTAACAAAGCTTACTAAGAAACATTCAAGGTTCAATTGGACTCCGGAATGTGAGGCAGCTTTCCAAAAGCTGAAGTTAAGGTTGACAACTGCTCCAGTGTTAACAATTATTGAGGGCAATCAAGACTTGAAAGTCTGGACTGATGCTTCCAAAGAAGGTCTTGGTGCAGTATTATTGAAAAGAGGCCAAGTAGTCGCTTATGCTAGCCGTCAATTGAAGCCACATGAAAAGAATTATGCAACTCACATCTTGAATTGTTAGCCATCATGTTTGCTATGAAAATCTGGAGGCATTATCGATTGGGTGAGAAATTTGAATTATATACTGACCATCAATCACTGAAGTATTTATTCACCCAGAAAGATCTGAATATGAGGCAGCAGCGCTGGCTAGAATTTCTCAGAGCATATGATCTTGATATTTTATATACTCCGGGGAAAGCAAATGTTGTAGCTGATGCGCTCAGTAGAAAGAATGTGATCATCGCCAGTCTTATCATTACACCATCGTTGATTGATAAAATATCTATTCTTCAGAAAGACGATAGTTTTGTTAAAGAGATGATCAAAAGGATTCAAAGGGGCGAAGTCTATAGTTTCCAAGTGGATAGCGCAGGAGTTTTGAGGTTGAAAGGAAGAATTTGTATTCCCGACAACCTTGAGCTCAAAAAAGAAGTAATGGACGAGTGTCACAAGTCCAAGCTGCGTATCCACCCAGGGGTTAGTAAAATGTATAATGACCTCAAGCGAACTTTCTGGTGGAAGGCGATGAAAAGAGATATCTCTATATATGTTAGCCGGTGTTCCACCTGCCAGCAAGTCAAAAGCAATCAACAGAAACTCGCTGGATTGTTGCAACCGTTGGAAATTCCAGGTTGGAAGTGGGAACAGATTTCTATGGATTTCATAGATGGTTTACCGAGAACCAGGAAGGGAAATGACAGTATTTGGATGATTGTAGATCGTCTCACAAAGATCGCCCATTTCATACCTGTCAGATCGAACAGAACCGCTCAGAGTCTGGTGCAGATTTATTTTAAATAAATTGTTAAACTCCATGGAGTCCCCATGAGCATCGTTAGTGATCGTGACCCGATTTTTGCTAGTAACTTCTAGGAGGCATTTCAAGCAGAATTGGGAACGAAACTGAACTTGAGCACCGGTTATCATCCTCAAACAAATGGTGAAACTGAGAGGGTGAATCGTATTATTGAAGATTTATTGAGGGCTTGTGTTATTGATTTTGGCGGATCATGGGAAGACCATTTGCATTTGGTTGAGTTCTCATACAACAACAGCTACCAAGCGAACCTGACAATGTCACCATTCGAAGCACTATATGGTAGACCGTGCCGATCTCCTGCTTGTTGGGTAGAACCTGGTAATAGACTCGTATTGGGACCTGATATGATTCGCGAAGCTGGGGACAAAGTCGAATTCATTAAGAAACGATTATTAGCCGCTGAAAGCCGACAGAAGAGATATGCAGATAAGAGAAAAAGAGATTTATCATTCGCTGTTGGTGACTATGTGTATTTGAAGGTATCTCCAATGAGAGGAGTAGTCCGGTTCGGTAAAACAGGGAAATTGGCGCCCAAATTTATTGGTCCGTTTCCTGTTCTAGAACGGATTGGAACTCTCGCTTATAGGGTTCAATTACCAGACTGGTTACCTGGAGTACATGATGTGTTTCACGTATCTCAACTTCGAAAGCATGTGCATGATCCACACTTGATCGTGGAAGAAGTCACGCAATGGGATTTGGAAATTACTCCAGAATTGGCTGTGAGAAGAGAGCCGCTAAAGATTATTGGCAAAGAAACCAAAGAGCTGAGGAACAAGAAGGTTCACTTAGTCAAAGTGCAATGGAGTAGAGATCCGTGAGACTGTACTTAGGAAACCGAGGAGCGCATTAAGAAGGCCTATCCCAAGTGCAAGGTGGATATCTCTGATTAACTCTGGTGCAAGGTACATCTACCATATTTTGCATTTCCATTTTGTTCTCTACTTTGTTGTTGTTTCCTTTTGCATGGATGTGAAATTTTTAATCATATAGTATGAATAATTTCAAAAGAGTATATGAATTAATTACTATATTTTTGCAAGGTTAAAAATAAATTGATTGTTGTTTGTGTTGTGTGATTAAGAATTTGATTAATCAGAATATTAGAAATAATTGAATTAATCAATAAGAGAATGAAGTTAAATTTATGCAATTAAATCAAGTATTGAGCTGATTTAAAAATAGATAGAAATATATGCATGTGCATTATATATGTTTGAACAGGTAAATGGATTTGCTGTTGAGTAAAGAATTTATTTGCGTGCCCGACAAATAGGTAAACCTTAATGAGTTGGATGTGCAATTTTATTATTATATCAACTCCTGTGAATGCCATTGGATGCGGAGTGCTGGTTGTTCTGTGTGTAATAATAAACGTCACCATAGGATAGTAACAATTAATTTTGAACTACACTACATGGCATACTTCTGGAAGATAGCATACTTCATCATATACCACATAAGCATTTGGAGCTTGTGTGACGAGGTTGAAGATTTACCATACGAGCGAGAGGCTTGTATGGCGATGACTATATATTACAGGTTGAACATAAAACTGACATGGACTACATAAAATGTAACGGTAAATTGCCAGATTAATAAAAAAAACCAAATGGGTCTGGAGATGACAATAAACACGTCTCTCTGGTCATTAAGGCACAAAAACCATTTATAGGGTGACGAGAATTTATTCTTTGGAGGTATGATCTATACACACTTCTCTGTGGACACCGGAGTATATCACTATAAATATGTGCATTCTTATTAGGATTTATTGGGTACCTAATATGTCCCAATAAATTTTCAAACCCCTCCCCGTACAAAGGAGGTTATGGTGAAATTTTTCGAAAATTTAGGGTGTTAGCCAAATTTTTGAAGAATTGGAAAATTCTTAGAAACTGAAAAGTTGAAAAATGAATGCTAGAATGAAAGTTGAGTTGATTAATTAAACAACTTTCAGCTTCGTTCCTTTTCGGGGACGAAAAGATTTTTAGTGGGGGAGATTGTAACAACCCGGAAAATCAGAACTAATTTAAAAAAATTTAATTTGACAATTTTAGTGAATTTTGAATATTTAAAATAAATTATTTTAAATAATAATGACCAAAAGTCTATTTGAATCGATGTTGTAAAATAAATATATTTATTTTAATTATCAAGAAAGCCTGAAATGGCGCGGCAGTTTGGAAATTTGAATTCGAACTTTGATTGACTGTGCCGGGTGCAAAATAAAACGGATTTTAGTGAAACCAAAAATATTTAAATCTGTTTATGAATATCTTTCTAATGAATCTGAAAAATCGAAGTTTCATGGCAGGAATCAAAAGTTATGGCCAAATGAATTTTCAGAAAGGTCGCTATGGAGTTTACATAGCCCTTGAAAATAGCCATTTTGCAAACGACCTTCGTTTTCGACGAAATCACTTTTGTTGGATCCGGGATGTCAAATTATTGCTAGGTTTCAAATTCCATAATTTTTGAAGTTAATATATGAGCGTGGCAAGGGAAAATGTGTTTCGTTGATTTCAGTGAAATTGGATCGCCCAGAAAATGACCATTTTTCAAACGGTCTCAGAATTAGACGAAACTAGTTTTGTTGGGACTGTATCGTCAAAACATAGCTAGATTTATTTTTCTGGAATTTTTGGGATCAGTAGGTGGCCCCGGCAAATTAAAATGCACGTTCAAATCAAATATTGAATATTTTATATTTTAATTTGAAGAGAAACTGACTGAAACAGTCCAGTGGGCTTACGAAACATATTCCATTATGTTCGAAATGGGGGTATTTAGCTAGGGACAATAGTCGTTGTGTTTGGACTGGAGTTCTTATGTGATAAGGGATATTTTCGGATTTAAATAAATTAAAAATTAAATTATAAAACCATCGGCCAATCACAAAGCGCCATCTCCACTCTTCTTCCCTGATACCTCTCAAAACGACGGTGATAAAAGCTCCCCGCTTCTCTCCTCCTTATCTCCTCCCACACTCCACGAAACCCATCGACGTAGTTAACGATTTTGGAGATCTTGATCCCCTCTCCACATCCATACCCATCTCACCCGAAACCGTGTTATATTCGCTTGGAATCGGCACTGCAAAGTTCACCCGCATCGCACCTCCTAGCGCCGCCCACGGACGATTGCACCCCACCTCTCCACCAGCGCTGGAAAGCCTGCTCCAAGCTCGACAACATGGCATAGGCCGATTGTAACGACCCGCATTCTACGCATCAAAGGATCGTAGAATATTTATTTCATTCACATACGAAGTCGTATGGTCATGTAACTTTGGGAGACGACTATTGGGGTCATTTCCCATGTTCATGATTTTTGCCGATTTTTAAATGACCGTTTTTCCCCTAGCTGGTCTTGTTTTGGCCATAACTTTTTATTGGAAAGATGTTTTGACCTGAAACCACTTCCATTGTCCCCGGATGATGGTTTACCTTTCTGTTGAGTGGTCACATTAGCCAAACGGACTCACCGTTTGGGAGATATGGCTGAAACAAGTTTCAGAGGGTGAAAAACTGCTTAACCGGGCCAAATGAGGTGATTAGTAAATGGGCCCATAACCCATTTCGGGATTAGGGTAATGGGGAGGCTGAAATGAGTTAGGTTTTCATTTTATTTCAATTTTCTAGCCGCCACTTACCTCCTAAGAACCCTAATAATGGCCTCGAACCTTTAAAACATCACCAAATCACATTCTAATCAAGGATTAAGCTTAGCAACACCAAATCAAAGAAGATCTTCGCAAAATCAGTATTAGAGCTGCTGTTAGACATCAGTATTCGCCCAAATCAGCGAGGTTTCGGTTGTGAAAATTTTATTTGTGGCAATGGTGAGTGATTTGCATAGTTTTGCACTAATTACGGTTAATTAAGGGTAATTAGTGAAGATTAACGAAATTAGACATGATAAAATTTTGGAAAAATATTTATAAATTTCGAAATAATGTTTTAGACCTCTGTTACAAATTTGGTTTGATTTGGTGAAGTTTTTCTAATCATATCATTAGTTTTGCTTAAACATGCTTAAGGGAAATTATGGGATTTTGGGTATGTTTGACCCATTTTACATGCTATAATTGTTGTTTTGCTATTTGTGGATGATTATACATGTTGCTATGACGGTATGGTATGCTTTGTGATTTCTTAGAAGTGTTAGATTGGTCGAAAACATCGTCGTATGGCGTAAAACAGCCGTTGGAAAAGTTGCAGAAAAATGAGCAGGGTTTCAGATAGGAGGCTCGGATCGGATGGTGGACTGGGCAGAGAAACCGAACCTGATCGGAACTTCGCACTAAAGGAGACTTGGCGAGAAGGAAGGCCATTTGCTTAGAGTTGGAGTTGGACAGGGGATCGGATCGGAGAGACCAAAAGGGGATCAGATCGGGCGTATGGAGAAGGATGGGATCGGATCGAGATACCTAGAAGGGAGCAACCACCGAACCGAACAGAGGATAGGTACTATACTTCCGAACCGAACCAAGCAAGTGTGAGTGGGCCAAACCGAGGAGGGATGGAGCACTGATCAAGGCATGGACTAGGACCACCGAACCGAACCGGATTGGGAGCACCGAACCGAACCAGATGCATACTTTTACTTCATCGTGACGACTTCTTCTGAAGACCAACTCCAATTCGACCAAAACCCGAGATGCAAAGGAAGTCCAAATAGGAAGTAGAGCTCAAGATCCAGTTGGGAACCAACGAGTTAACTTCATGAGTTGGGCTTTGCTGCGGGACGTGTGCTAAGGGGTTGTCGATGTCTATAACTTTGGATCACTATGTGTAGGGAGTACGTGAACGGATTCACGACCACAGTGGCCTAGGTATGACTAAAGAGATATAGACCAATGAAGTGGGGTCATTTGTAAAGATTTGGTCATGACTCCATGTGGTGAGCTTTGTAGTAGCAGTAGTTGTATAGGTCGAACTCCGTCACTACTTCGATGAGTCCAGTGATCAAAGTGGTGGATATCATATGCTTTACGCACTGAGTGAGAGATGTGAGGATGGTTGCTATGTTTGATTTGTTTGCCATCATTATGACATGCACACCCCACCCCCCATTATCTTTACACCATCTGTTCAGTGGCACCTTAGAGTATTGTATGGTATGTAGTGCTAACTCTTTGGTTGTAGGTCCAGGTTCAGGTATGGTTTAGTATATCTGTTATTGTACTGTTTAGCTGCTTATCGCTCATAACAGACCTTTTGTCTGACCCAGAGTTTTATGTCTCTTCTTATTACTCTGGGTGCTCTCACGAGCAGACAAGAGACAGGTTAGGTGGTGTGCACGAGTAGCTGTACCAGAGATGAGCAGGAGGCTTCCACGTATGATATATATAGACATTCTCCATGTGTTGCTGCGGTCGCTACTTTGGGCATTAGTGGTGTACCTTTCTTTCTTTTGTTTAGAGACAGTAATTTGGAAAGTTGTAATAAACTGTATTTGGATTTCCGCTGCTCTGACGATGATGTTGGTGTTGGTTTTAGTTATCAGCTTATGCACTGTCTCATCTGTTTATGTCAAGTGTATTATTATTATATTTTGTTCCATGTGCTGTGAGACATTCTACAGGTTTTTGATTAGTTTATTCTCTTCTTTTCTTTCCTTTCCTTGGCGACCGTTCCGTGCTAGCCGGGCATGTGTACAGCGCACTCTCGGAGGAAATGCCAGTTGGTGAGGGGCGGACCATCAGACTTGGTATCGGAGCACTAGGTTGCGTTGTTAACCTAGGGAAAGACACCAGGGAGAGATAATACATATATGAGAGAGCGTATTTGTGGTTATTTTTGTTTTCAAAAGCTATATATATACTATTAGTATAACTAAGGATGAAGTCGCACTGCATTGACACCACAAAGAGGATGGTTAATCGTTTTCTCTTTACAGATTGAACGATGAGCCGATACGCAAGAGGTGCCGGTAGAAGAGCCAATAATGGGAATGCTACTGACATGAGGATGATGTTTACTGGCCTCATGAGAGAGATGCTTAGAGATGTTCAGAGGGCAGCTCCCAATGCTGGTAATGGTGGTGGTCCAATAGTGCAGGCGCCTAGAGCCGATTTCGCCAAGCTGAATAAGGATTATACAAGTCTTGGTGCGAAGCCGTTCCACGGAACAGAGTCGGCTACGGATGTTCAGGATTGGTTGGACAGCTGCGAGCGTATCTTTGAAGATTTGGGTATCGAGGATGCGATGAAAAGAAGGCTGGCATCCCGTCAGCTGCAAGGATGGGCAATGAATTGGTGGAATGCTGTAAAGGCAGCTACTCCTGAGGATCAGATTACTTGGGATCAGTTTAAGACTCGCTTTAGCGATAAGTTCATTCCAGCTGCTCAGAAGTCAGTGTTTTTTAAGAAATTCTTGGAGCTCAAGCAGAATGGCAGAGCTGTCTCAGAGTATATTGCAGAATTCGATACTTTATCGAATTATGGACTATCTCTTATTGATACCGCCGAGAAGAAGAATGAGAAGTTCATAACTGGCTTGGATGCATACTTGGGGGAAAGGCTTATTAACCACATCGATGAGACGTTTGAGCCGATTGTTGGAAAAGCATTGAGGTCCGAGAGCCTTTACCCTTAGTCGCAGACAGAGGTTGCATCTACAGCGGAGCCAAAAACCACAAGCAAGTGGTGGAGGCAAGAGTGGTCCTCAGAATAAGAGGAAGCAGAACCAGAATAAGGATAGCCAGAAAAAGAATAAGAAAGATGTTGAGTGCTTCAGCTGTGGTAAGAAGGGCCATTATGCTAGTAATTGTCGGGCCAAGCCAGCGGATAGGAAGTGCTTCAACTGTGGCCAAGTGGCACATCACAAGGACAAGTGTCCGCAATCCCCTAAAGAAAAGCAGGTGGTGAAAGCATATGCCCTTAATGCTATTCCTTCTTCGTCGAATGCCCCAACTGCAGCAGAGAAAGGAAAGAATGTTGTTGTTCAAGGTATGCTTTCTGTTTATGATGTTCCTGTTAGAGTTTTGTTTGATACCGGGGCTTCCAGTTCTTTCATATCTAGTGACCTGGTAGATAGGTTGGGATTGGAGCCCGAGATTGTCGATAGGCCTTTAGTAGTGACGAACCCGATTGGTGGTTCAACTAACCTTAGCATGATTTGTCATAATGTGGTCTTATCGAGTCATGGATGCATGTTTGGTTGTGATTGCTTTGTTTTGGGCTTTACTGGGTTTGGCATTATTTTGGGAGTCGATTGGCTCCAAAGATACAGGGTGGTGGTAGACTGTGAGGCTTTTTGGTGACAGCTAGAGCAGATGATGGGCGGAGGGTAGTGTTTGGTGGTCTACCCGGTGATGGGGTAATGGCTAGTTTTCTAGATTCCCTCGACATTCCGCATAGTGAGTGGTTAGGTTTGCCCGTGGTTGGCCAGTATCCGGACGTCTCGAGGAAGTGACCGGGCTTCCACCACACCGAGACGTTGAGTTCCATATTGATTTAGTAAAAGATGCCAGACCTATAGTGAAGCCACTTCGTCGTATGGCACCAAGGGAGCAGCGAGAGCTCGGGGTGCAAGTCAGCGATCTTTTGAAGAAGGGATTTATCAGAAGGAGTGTTTCTGAATAAGGAGAACCAGTTGTGTTTGCTACCAAGGCGGATGGTTCCCTTCGTTTGTGTGTAGACTACCGTGAGTTGAATAAAGTGACGAGGAAGAATAAGTATCTTCTACCGCGGAAAGATGATTTGTTTGATCAGTTGAGTGGCGTGAGAGTATTTTCTCAGTTGGATCTCGCGACAGGTTTTCATCAGCTTAGAGTGGAAGGTGAGAGTATAGCTAAAACGGCATTTGGGACGCCGTCTGCATTTTATGAGTGGTTGGTCATGCCATTCAGGCTGACCAATGCCCCAGCATACTTTGTGGATCTTATGAATAGGGTACTCAGAGATCAGTTGAATATGTTTGTCCTTATGTTCGTGGATGGTATTTTGGTCTATTCGAGGACAGAGGAACAACACAAGGAACATTTGAGGATAGTGATGGAGGTGTTGAGAAAACACCAGTTGAAAGCAAAATTCTCTAAGTGTCACTTCTGGTGGAGGGAAGTGAGATTCTTGGGCCATGTTATTTCAGAGAATGGTATTGTCGTGGACCCTGCGAAGGTGGCTACGGTACAAGATTGGTCTACGCCCAAGAATGCAACGGACATAAGAAGTTTCTTGGGATTAGCTGGATATTATCGTAAGTTTATCCAAGACATCTCCAAGATAGCAGCACCGTTGACTCAGTTGACCAAGAAGAATCAAGCCTTCGTGTTGGACGAAAGGTGCGAGAATGCATTCAAGAGCCTAAAGGAAAAGTTGTCACGTGCACCAGTGTTAGTCATTCCTAAGGGGAATGAAGAAATGACGGTATATACGGATGCATATGGTACCAGACTAGGTGTTGTATTGATGCAAGGAGGTAGGGTTGTAGCTTATGCAAGTCGGCAACTAAAACCGCATGAGAAAAGATACCCTACCCATGATTTGGAATTGGCAGTGATCGTGTTTGCACTGAAGATGTGGAGACATTATCTCTTGGGAGAAAGATTCGAGTTGTTTACCGATCATAAATCATTAAAGTATCTCTTCTCTCAGAAAGATCTAAATCTCCGGCAGCAAAGATGGTTAGAATTATTGGCTTCCTATGATTTCGACATCGCATATACACCAGGAAAGGGCAATGCGGTGGCTGATGCATTAAGTAGAAGACATGCCAGTTTAGGGGCTATGTTTCTAGAATGGAAGCAACTGGAGTACATCGTTGGGTATGATTTCAGACCAAAATGCGAATTGGATCCATAAATGTTAGCAAGTTTGAAGATCAGACCCACTTTGACTGAGCGGATTGGTTCCAGTCAGAGGAACGATCCTAACCTATTGGAAATCATCTCAAAGTTAAAGATGGGAATCGACGGAGATAGGAACAAGTATGGGCTTGATCGAGATGGACAGCTTAGAAAGAATGGAAGACTAGTTGTACCCAATGTCAATGGATTGAGAGATGAAGTGCTTAGAGAATGTCATCACTCAAAACTGACTATACACACCAGTGGTAACAAGATGTACCGAGGCATGAAACAGACCTACTACTGGGAAGGGATGAAAAGAGACATTGGGAAGTTTATACCCAAATGCATGAACTGCCCGCTAATTAAAGCTGAGCAAAAGAAGCCTAGTGCTTTGCTACAACCATTAGAAATTCCAAAATGGAAATGGGAACAAGTGTCAATGGATTTCATTGATGGGTTACCAAGGACTAGATCGGGCCATGATAGCATTTGGGTGATTGTGGACCGATTGACTAAGAGTGCAAGGTTTATACCCGTCAAGTCAAATAGGACGGCAGCTAAGTTAGCGGAACTGTATATAAAGTGGCTAGTGAGATTTCATGGAATACCCAAAGGCATTGTGAGTGACCGAGATCCGTTGTTCACTAATGGATTTTGGAAGAGCTTACAAGAGGCGTTAGGATCAGAACTACATCTCAGTACCGCGTATCATCCTCAAACCGACGGACAGACAGAGAGGGTGAATCGAGTGTTAGAAGATCTCTTGAGAGCTTGTATATTGGATTTTGGTGGATCATGGGATGACCATTTGCATCTAGTAGAGTTTGCATATAATAATAGTTATCAATCCAGTATTGGTATGGCTCCGTTTGAAGCTTTGTACGGAAGACCATGCAACTCACCGTCATGTTGGGTAGAAACTGGTGAGAAGTTTGTGCTTGGACCCGATGAGATAAGAGAAACTTCAGACAAGATTAAGGTTATCCAACAGCGAATGAAGGCTGCCTAAGATAGGCAGAAGAGTTATGCTGATAAAAGGAGAAGAGAATTAAAGTTCTCCATTGGCGACTTGGTGTTTGTCAAGATTTCTCCGTTGAAGAGCATGATACGATTTAGCAGGAGAGGCAAGTTAGCACCAAGATTTGTTGGTCCATTCCCAGTTCTTGAGCAAATTAGGAATTTGGCATACAAATTTGAATTACCAGAGAAGATGGTAGGAGTTCACAACGTATTTCATGTTTCCCAGTTAAGAAAGTTCGTACACGACCCAAATGTGACTATTTCACCTGATCAGTTGGATGATATCGAAGTTGATCCCGAGGCGGTTGGGAACCGCAAGCCAATGCGTATTGTTAGAACGATACGAAGCAACTTCGAAGGAAAGCGGTGAAGTTAGTCAAAGTTCAATGGGGCGAGAATGAGAATGACTGTACTTGGGAGATAGAGGAGAGCATTAGGAAGACGTATCCAGAACTCTTCGCTTGGTAAGATTTTAACTTTGATTTAGTCTTTCCGCATGCTAGGATAGGCTTGTTTTGTTTGTTTTGCATGATTGATTGTTTTATATGGTTGGTAGGCATGCGGGATCCTTTATATGTTTTGGGTTAAGGAATTTCGGGGACGAAATTTCTTAAGGGGGGAGAGTGTAATGACCCGCATTCTACGCATCGAAGGATCGTAGAATATTTATTTCTTTCACATATGAAGTCGTATGGTCATGTAACTTTAGGAGACGACTACTGGGGTCATTTCCCATGTTCATGATTTTTATCGATTTTTAAATGACCGTTTTGCCCCTAGCTGATCCTGTTTTGGCCATAACTTTTTTATTGGAAAGGTTTTTTGACTTGAAACCACTTCCATTGGCCCCGGATGATGGTTTACCTTTCTGCAGAGTGGTCACATTAGCCAAACGGACTCACCGTTTGGGAGATATGGCTGAAACAAATTTCAGAAGGTGAAAAACTGCTTAAGCGGGCCAAATGAGGTGATTAGTAAATGGGCCCATAACCCATTTCGGAATTAGGGTTATGAGGAGGCTGAACTGAGTTAGGTTTTCATTTCATTTCAGTTTTCTAGCCGCCACTTACCTCCTAAGAACCCTAATAATGGCCTCGAACCTTTAAAACATCCCCATGTTAGACATCAGTATTCGCCCAAATCAGTGAGGTTTCAGTTCTGAAAATTTTATTTGTGGCAACGGTGAGTGATTTGCATAGTTTTGCACTAATTACGGTTAATTAAGGGTAATTAGTGAAGATTAACGAAATTAGACATGATAAAATTTTGGAAAAATATTTATAAATTTCAAAATAATGTTTTAGACATCTGTTAGAAATTTGGTTTGATTTGGTGAAGTTTTGCTAATCATATCTTTAGTTTTGCTTAAACATGCTTAAGGGAAATTATGGGATTTTGGGTATGTTTGACCCATTTTACATGCTATAATTGTTGTTTTGCTATTTGTGGACGATTATACATGTTGCTACGACGGTATGGTATGCTTTGTGATTGCCTAGAAGTGTTAGATTGGTCGAAAATGCCATCGTATGGCGTAAAACAGCCGCTGGAAAAGTTGCAGGAAAATGTGCAGGGTTTCGGATAGGAGGCTCGGATCGGATGGTGGACTGGGCAGAGAAACCGAACCGGATCGGAACTTCCCACTAAAGGAGACTTGGCGAGAAGGAAGGCCATTTTCTTAGAGTTGGAGTTGGACAGGGGATCGGATCGGAGAGACCAAAAGGGGATCGGATCGGACGAATGGAGAAGGATGGGATCGGAACGGGATACCTAGAAGGGAGCAACCACCGAACCGAATAGCGGATAGGCACTATACTTCCGAACCGAACCAAGCAAGTGTGAGTGGGCCGAACCGAGGAGGGATGGAGCATTGATCAAGGCATGGACTAGGACCACCGAACTGAACCGGGTTGGGAGCACCGAACCGAACCAAATGCATACTTTTACTTCATCGTGACGACTTCTTCTGAAGACCAACTCCAATTCGACCAAAACCCGAGATGCAAAGGAAGTCCAAATAGGAAGTAGAGTTCAGGATCCAGTTGGGAACCAACGAGTTAACTTCATGAGTTGGGCTTTGCTGCGGGACGTGTGCTAAGGGGTTGTTGATGTCTATAATTTTGGATCACTATGTGTAGGGAGTACGTGAACGGATTCAGGGCCACAGTGGCCTATGTACGACTAAAGAGCTATAGACCAATGAAGTGGGGTCATCTGTAAAGATTTGGTCATGACTCCATGTAGTGAGCTTGGTAGTAGCAATAGTTTTACAGGTCGAACTCCGTCACTAATTCGATGGGCTAGTGATCAAAGTGGTGGATATCATATGCTTTACGCACTGAGTGAGAGATGTGAGGATGGTTGTTATGTTTGATTTGTTTGCCATCATTATGACATGCACACCCCCACCCCCCGTTATCTTTACACCATCTGTTCAATGGCACCTTAGAGTATTGTACGGTATGTAGTGCTAACTCTTTGGTTGCAGGTTCAGGTATGGTTTAGTATACCTATTATTGTACTGTTTAGCTGCTTATCGCTCATACCAGACTTTTTGTCTGACCCAGAGTCTTATGTGTCTTCTTATTACTCTGGGTGCTCTCACGAGCAGACTAGAGACAGGTTAGGTGGTGTGCACGAGTATTGTACCAGAGATGAGCAGGAGGCTTCCACATATGATATATATATATAGACATTCTCCCTGTGTTGCTGCGGTCGCTACTTTGGGCATTAGTGGTGTACCTTTATTTCTTTTGTTTAGAGACAGTAATTTGGAAAGTTGTAATAAGCTATATTTGGATTTTCGCTGCTCTTACGATGATGTTGATGTTGGTTTTAGTTATCAGCTTATGCACTATCTCACCTGTTTTATGTCAAGTATATTATTATTATATTTTGTTCCATGCGCTGTGAGACATTCTACAGGTTTTCGATTAGTTCATTCTCTTCTTTCCTTTCCTTGGCGACCGTTCCGTGCTAGCCGGGCATGTGTACAACGCACTCTCGGAGGAAATGTCGGTTGGTGCGGGGCGGACCGTCACACCGATCGGCCCCTAGCTACACGGATTTCGAGAAAAGTGGCGAGCTAGTTTTGGACATTTTAGAAAGGTAACGACTGTTTATTTTTCTGAAGGATTATAGCACTTTAAAGCTCTACGGATTTTGATTTCACAATAAAAATCACATCTTTTTGCTATGTTGTCGAAATCCATTGAAACAAGAGACACCGGGACCGTGTGGAAGTCCTCTACATTTTAGAAGAGACCAGATATTTTTCCGAGCCTTCTACAATTTTTGGAGGAGTGGAACCCAATGTGAGATTTCTGAATTATAAACGATATGGAATAACGATGTATAAATTATACGGTCGATGTATGAGTTATATAAGCGTTGTACACCTCATGTATAAGCGTTGTATAAGTTGTATGTGCGATGTATAAGTTATATATGCATTGAATGGAAATGAAATGATATTGAAATGAAATCGAAATATATTTATACACGTATATATATATACACTCCCCTCGTCCACAGACCATGGACGATATATATATTGGTTGTGATTGTTTGGATTTGGTTGATGTGAAATTTGGTGAATATCATGAATGGTTGATTGGAAATGATTGATTGTGGTTGAAATCCCAATAGGATTAGTATATGGGAAAATTCGTCTGCGTACGAACTAGATATTGAAATCCCCATTGTCAAAAGCTGCGAGGCTTTAAGGTAGAGCGAGGAGCCGTACTAGGGACGGTGCCGGTTTTAACTACCCTGCCGTTATGCTGTCGAAATTTTCTGAAATATTCCTGTGTTTGATTTATATTTATGTATTGAAATATATTCATGTGTTAGAAAAATATTCATCTTTGAAGTAAAAATGGTTTGAATGATAAAACTAAATTTTTTATCGAATGTATGAAACAGAAATTTCTTGAACGACAAAAATAACATTTTTATAGAATGTATGAAATAAAATAGTTTGAGCGATAAAAATAACATTTTTATTATATGTACGAAGTATATAAAATAATCGTATTTTGAAATAAATTGTTTTGACAATAAAAATCGTATTTTTATAATATATAAATCGCTAAAAATCGTCATTTCTGAAATAAATTGCCTTAACAATAAAAATCACATTTTTATCATCTATATGAAGCATATAAAATAATCGTGTCTGAAATAAATTGTTTTGACAATAAAAATCACATTTTTATTATATCTATGAATTGTTTAAAATAGACATGTGTTGAAATAAATATCTATTGGATTAAAATATCATTTTTATCACCTATATGAGTTGAAATGGTTTTTGAAATCGAAGAATGGATTATATATATATATATATAATTAAAATAAATCGAATAACGAAGCTGTAATTCGTATTTTGAAACCGTGATTTCAAATGATTGTACCGGGAGATCCGACCATCGGATTTTCCCGAAACCGTTGGGTTCGCTTTGGAAATATCTTTCCAACGACACCAATTTTGTAAAGATTCAACGGTTGGATTGTCTGGAATGTTGAATTCAAAGTTGAATGAAAATAGCGCCAAAATGGATTACATATATATAATTAAAATAAATCGAATAACGACGCTGAAGTTCGTATTTTGAAATTGTAACTTCAAACGATTGTACCGAGAGATCCGACGGTCGGATTTTCCGAAAACTGGAACTGTTGGGTCCGCTTTGAAAAGATCTTTCTAATGGTATAAAATTTGTAAAGATCCAATGGTTAGATATTCAGATATGCATAAATCAAATTTAGAAAAAAATAGCGCCATGGCCGCGTTATGGCCTGAAGCGTCGTTTATATAAATTGGCTATTTTTAAAATGAAATAAAATAGCGATGCATCGTGATAAAACATTATAAACTATATGGAATGGAAATAAACTGAATTTACTTGGTTTATTGGATATTTGATGGTTGAATGTGTTTGACGTGAAAATTACATTAAAGAACAGAATTATTGATTGTCTAATAATTTAACCATTGAAATGAATTGATTTGAAATTCTAAATATATGTGAATTATTTGAAAAGGCCGAGTTAATTCTCATTTCAAATAATTGATCGACGATTAGAAGTCGAAGATATGAAGACGGTGCAAGACTAATGATCTTCGCATCGAATGGATGGCCACTGATGCCTTTGATGGGAGTTGCTGCCTTGACGGGGTCACAGTGGTGGTTGTCCGGATGTACTTGTTGATCGTTCGGATGTGTGAGGTATAAGGTGCCTCCGGTTTTGTTCAGACCCAGAACGGACTTGTAAATGGAAGTATGTCTGACGTTGTATATTGACAACGTGGCATGCAGAGATGCTGTGATCAAAGCTTTTGTTGAAAAGCAGAGCTTTGTGGTTGATGATCAAAGCACGACCTTAATTAGCTAGCTTTCTGTTTAGCTTTGATTCGCGAGCTCACACCCCGGTATGGACCAAAAATGGGAGAGGACATCAGGGAGGACCTGCGTTTCTTTCTAGCTAGGAGTGGTGTTTTGGGTTTTACACGCCCGGGCATTTTACTTATGTGGATGATGGATAGCGAGGCGCCTCGGTTATATCGGTCGCTCTTGGGCCGATGGTTTGGTCGGTATATAACTAGTTTACACCCCATAGGGTGGGGAAACGCAGTGTTCAGGCATTTTAATCCACTCTGTGTGGACCGGCCCTGACGATCCAAGGCTTGACTGAGCACTTGCCTGAGGCTCGGGCTAGAGAGTCTCGAAGTGGTAAGGACGATCCCTTGCCTCGGTTCATGACAGAAATCCAAATTCCAAATACGACATCGTGCGGTTTTGATTGTATACCTATATATGGCGACATAGTGGTATGGGGCATTTATGTCGTCTATGATTGATACTTATGATTGAAATTGTTTATGAAACATATAAACACTAGTAATAATATCAAATACTTTTGATTTATACGTATCAAGCATTTTTTGGCCATTATAAGGTAAAAACTCTATCCTCCGGTTTGCGTTGCATTGTGTGATGAGAACTGAGTCTTATAATGGCTTCATTTTTATAAAAATCATTGCGATGTTCAAATGATTTATTTGTTTTAGAGCACTGGAAATCCAATGGAGTAAACCCATTCCGCGTTAGCGGTGTGGTCCTGTGATTAGCCTTATTGTAAAATAAGCTAAGTTTTTTCATACCAGTCCCATGACTGACTCGTAGTTTGTTTCACTTGCGAACTCGGGTGCCCTATTTTCTACACGGGCAGCCTTGTATTCAGGTTTTAGTAGGCTCTTTCTGGATAGCTGGAGCTGAAGCTGGATTCTATCACTTCTTTCTTTTTATGTTGTTCAGCTCCTGTTGTACATATTATGTTTTGATTCCGCTGTAGACATTTATGTAAAGCTGAACTGTATTTTTGTACTAAGTATGATCCTGTATACTGTGTAACTCTGATGATTATGTTTATCCAGTGTATTCAATTGTACATTATCTGGTGTATTTATTTATTTATGTTCTGCTGTTATCTATTGATGTGTTATATTCCAAATATTACCCTTGCCACTGTGGAACGGGGTTTGGAGTCGTCACAGTAACGACCCGGATTTTTAGCCGTATAATTTTGAACATTTAAATTATTTAAAATGTTATATTAGGATTATAAATGAAAATTTATAATGAATTTATTTATTTAAAACGAGTTTCGAACTTATAATTTATTTTTAAATTATAATTGAGCTCGAAATGTCGCAGTAGTACGTAATATTACGTTTTGAACTTCAAATGAATGTACAGGGTCCAATATAAGTCAGATTTCTTTGAAACAAAAACATTCAGATCTATTTGATTATATTTTTCTAATGGAAGTGAAAAATCGAGATTCTGTCTTATAGATTATATGTTATGTCCAAACCAAATTTTCAAACAGTCGCTATGGGATTCGTTATTAGAAATATAATGATTTATTTTATAAAATAAAAGGGATTTTAATATATTGAATATCGATTTGCTTTGAAACTCAACCAGAAGTATTTTATGTTGGTACTGTATAAAATTCTGCTCGAGTTCGTCTGATTGCAATATTTTATTATTGTTATATTGAGGTATTTTAAAATTGGTTTATTTTAATTTAAATTGGACCCTTAAAAAGGGATATTATTCAAACGACCTCTGTTTTCGACAAAACCAGTTCCATCGTGTTTGGAATATTTAATTATTGTGAGATTTCACGTTTCAAACCAATTGGAGTTGTTATTTGAGTGTATGAAAATAAACGTAAATAAATTAACAATTTTAATATTTAAAAATACGGTATTTTTCCAAACGGACTCGAATCTCGACAAACCAAGTTTCATTCAATCTGAAATGTCAAATTATACTAGGAGATCCATTTTCATTACAAACTAAGATCGTACGTGACCGAACGAATATAAAACACATTATGGTAAATAGCATAAGAATATCCCGAGTACAATCCTTACGCCTAATTATAAAACATCATATTACCCTTAACCCTTTCATTTCTTTCTCTCTGGTCAAAACAATTCGAGTCTCTATCTTTTGAGAAAAACAGCAATTCCTAAAACTCATAGGAAATTAAACAAAAATCAAATACATCATGATATTTCCTAATTTTTGATTCAATATCTTTGTTTTTGCGAGGGCTTCGCATTAATATCAAAATCGTGAAGCTCGATGGGTTCCTGGAGTTTTTCATACTCAACATCAAACTAGGATTCTTCGATTTTGGGGATTATATGCTTTGATTCATGATTTCGTCAGTGTATTTGAGATTATTGTTGGAAGTAGCATCGGATGGCTTTTTATCGTGGATTCCAGTGATAAAACCGTTCGATCCTTCACTGTTGATGGCTGCGAGGTGTTGTTAGGAGATAGTGTCGAGTTACGTATATATGGGATAGGAAGAAAGAATGGTTGAAGGGGAAAACAGTGGTATTTTTATTTTTATTTTCGATAGAGGGATAAGGCATATTGAGGGAGATTGGTGGTAACGATGGTCAACCGTCGGTCAGTGGGGGAAGGCTTCAGGTGTTTGGAATATGTTATATTGGTTTTAACTTATGAACTGGAAAGAAGTTGTTAAAAAATAGTGGGGTAATGTCAGGTCCATGGTGAAGCACGTTGGTGGTGAGTACATAGGTGCCGTTGGTTAGGAGGAGAAAGGGAGGAACTCTGAGAGGTGTGTGTTGGAAATCTGCCGAGAGGGAGGAAATTGAGTTTGCGGTTTGAATAGTAGAGTTAGCATGTTATCTAGGCATCAATGTATAATTAAATCATTGATTTAGGAAACCAGAAATTTTTAATTGATGATGATGCCTGGAGAATTTGATCATAGAAATGATCAGAGAGCAAAGTATGTGGATTACGTGATTTGTAATCACAAGCTCACTTAGCTAATCGCGAATTTCCAAAATAACGGATGACAAAAAAATGGAATGTCATGATTTAATCCTTGATTTAGCAGCCAAAATTTTCAGGTTAAGGTAAATTAATGAAATAAATATATATCTATGTATATTTATAACAAATTAAGAAGTTAATGGTAATTAGATTTTATTATATTCTTTAAATCTTGTAAAATGTATAATTTGTTCGTTCGTTATCAGAATTGGACGAAACTGGGTCTGTTGGAATCGTAGCAACAAAATCTACGTAGTAAGACTAGTATGGCTGGGAATAGAGCTACTAGAATTTCTTGATAAAATAAAATGCCTTTTTGATTTTAAAACAAAACAAAATCAGAACGGTCGACTGTGAAACAAGGTGAGTAAATTCACTAACTTTAACTCATTTATATTTTTATGTAAACGAGTTTTAAGTTTATATATAGTAATTTTATACTGTGTGATGGTTGTTTGGATGAATGGTTGATAAATTGGTTGAGTAGATTGACTAGTTATATATATATATATATTATCGTTGGTTAAATATAGATTCTGTTTACGATGATATCTCGTATTAAAATGAAACTGATGATGGTATTTACATTGATTAACATCTGTTGATGCAGGGAAACAGGTTGGAGGGTTCCAACTAGATTCCTCTACACTTATATTAATGTTTGTCATTTATTGTGATATATGTTGTGACCTATATACTGTGACTGATTATATTGTACTTAAATTACCATGGCCCAAGAATTTTGGTATTAAGATACCATAAAATATTCTCGAATGTAGAAAATGAATTTGAGATTTAGAAAGGAAATATATTTTTCCAAACATTGAAATGTAATTTCGAATGGACTTGCAAAGTAGGAACTTATTTTATTAAAACAAGAAGTTGATTTTAATTGAGTTATAAATTAAGTAAATTATTTGTCATTAGATAAATTAAAATATGAAATCAAGTTTGAACTTATAAAAAAAAGCACAAAGTGTTTCTAATTAGAAATAGGAATCAAGTGAATTTAATTATATAAGGAATATTATTCACGATTGTAACGCCTTACCCCGAGACCCACATTAGCAGACGAAATTACCATGCAATTCTCTTTGTTAATGTGGGTCTCAGGGTGGGGCGTTACAACGATTAAAATAAATAATGGTTTAAAGTGAAAATATTTAAAAAGAAAATTTGAATTGTAAATATAAATTCAAGTGGAATTTCAAATTAGAAATAGAAATGGAAATTAGATTTCGAAGGAAAATGATGGATTTTATTCCAGTATTTATGTAAATAAAACTCTAGGTTTTGTAATATTTTAATATTATTCTAAGTTAGAATTACTATATGAGACGGGATTTATAGAAATTAAATCAAGTTTATTTCAAAAGTAAGGGATGACAATTTGTAAATACGTTTAAAAAGGAAATGTGAATTGTTGATAAATAGAAAGGTGTTAATGCCATTTCATAAACGAAATTTGTAAAAATGATGTGGGTTTACATAATAACTAGATTAGAATTTGAAATGATATTTCCAAATAAAAATCATGCTAATTTGATAAAACGAACATATATTCCTGTTTATGGGATGATATTCATATTTGAAAGTGAATAAGGATTGGAAGCAAATGTTTTGCAAATGTGAAAAATCATAAGGAAATTTGAGTAAACTCGAATGGTAAGTTGATCCAAAGTTCGGAATATAAATTGAAAATAGAATATTCGAAAGAGAGTTATTTATCGAAGTTCGATTCTATCGAATTGAGGAAAGTAATTTTTACTTCCCATAATTAAACAAGATTTAATTATTTGTTTGTCTACTAATTAAGTTATTTATTTATTTAAAACTAATAAATAAAAGTATATTTTTAGATTATATATTTCGGAAATAAGGATTATAATGCTACCATTATAATTAAAGTTTCCGTAAAGAGATGGATTCTTAAATTAAATCCAAGAATTTTGTAACGACCTGCATTCTACGTATCGAAGGATCGTAGAATATTTATTTCTTTCTTTCTCATACGAAGTCGTATGGTCATGTAACTTTGGGAAACGACTATTGAGGTCATTCCCCATGTTCATGATTTTTGCCGATTTTTAAATGACCGTTTCTCCCCTAGATTATCTTGTTTCGGCCATAACTTTTGATTGGTAAGGAGTTTTAACCTGAAATCACTTCCACTAGATCTAGATGATGGTTCGCCTTTCCGTAGAGTGGTCACAATAGCCAAACGGACTCACCATTTGGGAAATATGGCTGAAACAAGGTTTAGAAGGTGAAAAACAGCTTAACCGGGCCTAATTAGGGTGATTAGCAAGAGAGCCCATAACCCATTTCGGGATTAGGTTTATGGGGAGGCTGAGAAAAGTAGGAAAACAGTTTTTATTTCATTTTTCAACCGCCTAAAACATTTCTCTAATCCTTGCAATGGCCTCCACCTTCTAATTTCATCACAAATCGCTATCTAATCAAGTTTTAGCCTAATCTACATCAAATAAAGGAAAATTAGCATCAAATTGGGAATAGAACTATTGGAAGACACAGAGATTCTATCTATATCAGAGATACTTTCAGATCCATAAGTAATTTGTGGCTAAGGTGAGTGATTTGCATCGTTTTTCACTAATTACGGTTAATTAGGGGTAATTAGTGATAATTTGCGAAATTATAACTTAGAAAAATCTGTAAAAAAATTTAAAATTCTAAAATATTATTTTGGGGCTCTGATAGGAATTTGGGCTAATTTGGATAAGTTTTGCTAATTGTGTGCTTAAAAATGATTAAGGGGGATTAAGGGGAAAATATGGGTTTTTGGGTTTGTCTGATCCATTCTAACTTATCAAATTGTTGTTTTGGTGTTCGTGGTTAGTTTCACATGTTGCTATGACTGTTTGGAATGTTTTATGATTGCTTAGAACAGTTAGAATGGTTGAAAACGCCGTCGTATGGAGAAAAATAGTTGTTGGAAAGGTTGCAGGAATATTGTGCAGGGAACCGGACCAAATCGGATCGCCCGACCCGATAGTGACACCCCTCTCAGAACTGACCCGCTCGCCAGAGGAACTCCACGAGTCGCCGCTCTAGCCTAGAGGACTGAACCGACCCGTTAGATGTCCATGAATCGATGTATCAACTACGAAAAATAACACCACGAGGGGACCAAACTAGAGCACCCGACCCGGATGACCTTTCACGAGTCTAACCGAATGAAGTACCACGATCCGACTAGGAGCTCACGAACTACTCGCACCTGTAGCTCTCGACCCGACTCGGTGGGAGACTGATTGGTGGACCACGAAACGACCCGACCTGGGAGGATCCCATGACCCGACCCGTATGGGCAGTCCGACCCGAACCAGAAGGGAGACTGCGAACCGAACCAAGGAGCTTGGATGCGAGGCATGAGCTACGAACCAAATGAAGACCAATCCGGAGGAGACCAAAACCCAAGATGCAAAGGTAGTCCAAAGGGGAAGTTGTAACTCAGGATCCAATTGGGAACCAACGAGTTAACTTCATGGTTGGGCTTTGTTGCGGGACATGTGCAAAGGGGTTATCGACGTCTACAGTTTTGATTCACCACCAAGACGAATGTTAGGCTACGTATCAATGCAGTGGGGTAGTTATTACTCCATGGGGCAGAGTGATCGTAGCATGGCTATGAGCCAATGTAGTGGAGTCGTCATGACTTCATGGGGGCAGAGTGGACATAGCAAGGATTAGTGGCTATGGATCAGTGCAGTGGAGTCCCCATGACTCCATGGGGCAGAGTGATCATAGCAAGGATTTGGGTGATCAAAGCAGTGGATATGTTATGCTTTACGCACTGCGTGAGAGATGTGAGGATGGTTGCTATGCTTAATTATTTGCCATCATTATGACATGCATACCCACATCCCCGTATCTTTACACCATATGTTAGCGTCACCTTAGAGTATTGTACGTCTTGTTGTGCTAACTCTTTGGTTGCAGGTCCAGGTTCAAATATGGTTTACTATACCTGTTATTGTTCTGTTTTGTTGCTTATCGCTCATACCAGACTTTTGTTTGACCTAGAGTTTTATGCCTCTTCTTATTATTCTGGGTGCTCTTATACGGGCAGACTAGAGACAGGTTAGCTGGTTAGGCACGAGTAGTTAATCCGGAGACGAGTAGAAAGCTCCCACGTATGATATATATATATATATGTGTGTGTGTGTGTGTATATATATATATGTATGTATTCTCCCTGTGTCGCTGCTAGCCACTACTTTGGGCATTAGTAGTGTACCTTCCTTATTTTGCTTTATAGACAGTTTTAAAAGTTGTAATAATGATAATGTGGAACATAAGCTGTATTTTAGATTTTCCACTGCTATGATGGTTTAGTTTTCAGCTTATGCATTTTCTCACCTATTTTATGTCAAAGTTATGTTATTATTATATTTTATTCCATGCGCTGGGAGACATTCTACAGGTTCCTTGTTAGTTCAAACCCCTTTCCTTTCCTCTCTTTGGTGACCGTCCCGTGCTAGTCAGGCTTTAGCATAGCGCACTTTCATTGGAAATGTCGACTGGTGCGGGGCAGGCCGTCACATTTGGTACCAAAGCTCTAGGTTGCGTAGTTAACCTAGGGAAAGACAACAGGGAGAGATAGTACATATATGAGAGCGCATATTTGTTATATTTTGGTTTTCAAAAGTTATATATATACTATTAGTATATTTAAGGATGAAGTCGCACTGCACTGGCACCACTGAAGAGATGGTTAATCGTTTTTCTCCTTACAGATTGAACGATGAGCCGATATACTAGGGGTACTGGTAGAGGAGCTAATAATGGGAATGCTCCTGATATGAGGACGATGTTCAGTGACTTCATGAGAGAGATGCTTACAAATGTCTAAGGAGCAGTTCCCAATGCTGCAAATGGTGGTGGTGCAGCGGTGCAGGCGCCTAGGGCCGATTTCGCCAAGCTTTGCAACGATTACACTAGTCTTGGTGGGAAGCCGTTCCACGAAACGGACTCGGCTACGAAGTTCAGGATTGGTTGGATTGATGTGAGCGTATCTTCGAAGACTTGGGTATCGAGGATGCGACGAAGAGAAAGCTAGCATCCCGTCAACTGCAAGGACAGGCAATGAATTGGTGGAATGCTATTAAGGTAGCTACCCCTGAGGATCAAGTTACTTGGGATCAGTTCAAGACCCGCTTTAGCTATAAGTTCATCCCAGCTGCTCAAAAGTCAGAATTATTTAGGAAATTTCTGGAGCTTAAGTAGAATGGTAGGGCAGTCTCGGAGTATATTGTTGAGTTCGATACTTTATCTAAGTATGGATTATCTCTTATCGACACTGCCGAGAAGAAGAATGAGTAGTTCATAACAGGCTTAGATCAGTACTTGGGGAAAGGCTTATAAACCATATCGATGAGACGTTTGAATCGATTATGGGGAAAGCTTTGAGATCAGAGAGTTTTACCCTAAGTCGAAGATTGACGTTGCATCTGGAGAGGAGACAAAACTGCAAGCAAGCGGTGGAGGCAAGAATGGTTCTCAGAATAAGAGAAAGCAGAATCAGACCAAGGATAGCCAGAAGAAAAAGAATAAGAAAGATGTTGAGTGCTTTAGCTGTGGCCATTATGCTAAAGAATGTCGAGCGAAGCCAGCGGACAGGAAGTGCTTCAACTGCGGCCAAGTGGGACATCAAATGGATAAATGTCTGTAACCCCCTAAAGAGAAGAAGATTGTGATAGCATGTGATCTTAATGTTGTTCCTTCTTTGTCAAATTCCCCAACCGCGGCGGAGAAAGGAAAGAATGTCATCATTCAAGGTATGCTTTCTGTTTATGATGTTCCTGTTCGAGTATTGTTTGATACCGGAGTTTCCTGTTCCTTCATATGTAGTGACCTGGTAGATAGGTTGGGATTGTAACCCGTGATAGTCGATAGACCTTTAGCGGTGACGAACCCGATAGGTGGTTCGACTAGCCTTAGCATGATTTGTCGTAATGTGATCTTATCGAGTCATGATTGTATGTTTGCTTGTAATTGCTTTGATTTGGGCTTTACTGGGGTTGGCATTATTTTGGGAGTCGATTGGCTCCAAAGGTACGGGGTGGTGGTAGACTGTGAGGGCTTTTTGGTGACAGTTGGAGCGGATGATGGGCGGAGGCTAATGTTTGGTGGTCTACCTAGTGATGGGGTAATGGCTAGTTTTCTAAATTCCCTCGACATCCCGCATGATGAGTTGTCAGACGTGCCCGTGGCTGGCCAGTATCCGGACGTCTTTGAGGAAGTGACCGGACTTCCACGACACCAAGAGATTGAGTTCCGCATTGATTTAGTGAAAGACGCCAGACCTATAGTGATGCCACTTCGTCGTATGACACCAAGGGAGCAGCGAGAGCTTGGGGTGCAAGTGAGCGATCTGTTGAAGAAGGGATTTATCAAAAGAAGTGTTTCTGAGTGGGGAGCACCAGTTGTGTTTGCTACCAAGACAGATGGTTCCTTTCGATTTTGTGTGGATTACCGCGAGTTGAACAAGGTGACGAGGAAAAATAAGTACTCTCTACCACGGATAGATGATTTGTTCGATCAGTTGAGTGGCACGAGAGAGTTCTCCTAGATGGATCTCGCGATAGGTTTTCATCAGCTTAGGGTGGAAGCTGAGAGTATAGCTAAAACAGCCTTTCGTATGCCGTCTGGATTTTATGAGTGGTTGGTCATGCCATTCGGGTTGACCAATGCACTAGCATATTTTGTGGATCTTATGAATAGAGTATTCCGAGATCAATTGAATAAGTTTGTTCTTGTGTTCGTAGATGATATATTGGTTTATTCGAGGACAGAGGAAGAACACAAGGAACATCTGACGATAGTGATGGAGGTGTTGAGAAAACACCAATTGAAAGTAAAGTTCTCTAAGTGTCACTTCTGGAGGAGGGAAGTGATATTCTTAGGCTGTGTTGTTTCAGAGAAGGGTATTGCCGTGGACCCTGCGAAGGTGGCTACAGTACAAGATTGGTCTACACCCAAGAATGCAATAGACATGAGAAGTTTCTTGGGATTAGCTGGATATTATCGTAAGTTTATCCAAGACTTATCCAAGATAGCGGCACCGTTAACTTAATTGACCAAGAAGAATCAAGCTTTTGTTTGGGACGAAAAGTGCGAGGTTGCATTTAAGAGCCTAAAGGAAAGGTTGACGTGCGCGCCAGTGTTAGTCATTCCTAAAGGGAATTAAGAGATGACGGTATACACAGATGCATGTGGTACCGGTCTAGGTGCTGTATTGATGCAAGGAGGTAGGGTTGTAGCTTATGCAAGTCGGCAACTGAAACCGCATGAGAAAAGATACCCTACCCACAATTTGGAATTAGCAGCGATCGTGTTCGCATTGAAGATGTGGAGACATTACCTCTTGGGAGAAAGATTCGTGTTGTTTACCGATCATAAATCGTTATAGTATCTCTTCTCTCAGAAGGATCTAAATCTCCGACATCAAAGATGGTTAGAATTATTGGCTTCCTATGATTTCGATATCGCATATACACCAGGAAAGGGCAATGTGGTAGCTGATGCATTGAGTAGAAGACATTCCAGTTTAGGGGCTTTGTTTCTTGAGTGAAAGCAACTGGAATATATCATAGGGTACGATTTCAGACCAAAGTGCGAATTGGATCCAGAAATGTTAGCAAGTTTGACGATCAGACCCACTTTGATTGAACGGATTGGTTCCAGTCAGAAGGACGACCCTAACTTATTGGAAATTATCTCCAAGTTAGAGATAGGTATCGACGAGGAGATGAATAAGTATGGGCTTAATCGAGACGGATGGCTTAGAAAGAATGGAAAGTTAGTTGTACCCAACGTGAATGGATTGAGAGATGAAGTGCTAAGAGAATGTCATCACTCAAAATTGACTATACATCCTGGTGGTAACAAAATGTATCGAGACATGCAGTAGACCTACTACTAGGAAGGAATGAAAAGAGACGTTGGGAAGTTTATATCTAAGTGCATGAACTACCAGCTAGTTAAAGCTGAGAAAAAGAAGCCTAGTGGTTTATTGCAGCAATTAGAAATTCTAGAATGGAAATGGGAACAAGTCTCAATGGATTTCATTGACGGGTTACCAAGGACTAGATCGGGCCATGATAGCATTTGGGTGATTGTGGACCGATTGACCAAGAGTGCGAGGTTTTTACCCATCATGTCGAATAGAACGATAGCTAAATTAGCAGAACTATATATGAAGTGGGTAGTGAGATTTCATGGAGTACCTAAAAGCATTGTGAGTGACCGAGACCCGTTCTTTACTAGTGGATTTTGGAGGAGCTTACAAGAAGCGTTTGGATCAGAATTACATCTCAGTACTGTGTATCATCCTCAAACCGATGGTCAGACAGAGAGGGTGAATCGTATATTAGAAGATCTCTTGAGAGCTTGTATATTGGATTTCGGTGGATCATGGGATGACCATTTGCATCTGGTTGAGTTTGCATATAATAATAGTTATCAGTCCAGTATTGGTATAGCTCCATTTGAAGCTTTGTATGGAAGACCGCACAACTCACCATCATGTTAGTTAGAAACTGGTGACAAGTTTGTGCTTGAGCCAGATGTGATAAGAGAAACCTCAGACAAGATCAAGATCATTCAACAGCGAATGAAGGCCACCCAAGATAGGCAGAAGAGTTATGCTGATAGAAGGAGAAGGGAATTGAAATTCTTCGTTGTTGACTTAGTATTTGTCAAGATCTGTCCATTAAAGAATGTTATTCGATTTGGTAGGAGAGGAAAGTCGGCGCCAAGATTTGTTGGCCCATTCCCAGTTCTTGAGCAAGTTGGGAATTTGGCATATAAAGTTGAATTACCAGACAAGATGGCGGGAGTTCACAACGTATTTCATGTTTCCCAGTTAAGAAAATTCGTGCACAACCCCGATATGACTATTTCACCTGATCAGTTGGATGATATCAAAGTAGAACCCGAGGCAGTTGGGAACTGCAAGCTGATTCGTATTATCGAGCACGATACGATGCAACTTCGAAGGAAAGCGGTGAATCTAGTCAAAGTTCATTGGGGTGAGTATGAGAATGACTGTACTTGGGAGACAGAGGAGAGCATTAGGAAGACGTATCCAGAATTCTTTGCCTGGTAAGATTTTAATTGCGAATTAGTTTTCCGCATGCTAGGATAGACTTGTTTGTTTATTTTTGTATGTTTGGTTGTTGTGAATGGTTGATAGGCATGCGGGATCCTTTGCTTATTCTTAGTTAAGGAATTTCAGGGGCGAAATTTCTTAAGGGTGGGAGATTGTAGCGACCCGCATTCTACGCATCGAAGGATCGTAGAATATTTATTTCTTTCTCATATGAAATTGTATGGTCATGTAACTTTGTGAAACGAATATTGGGGTTATTCCCCATGTTCATGATGCCGATTTTTAAATGACCGTTTGCCCCTAGCTGATCTTGTTTCGGCCATAACTTTTGATTGGTAAAGAGTATTGACCTGATACCACTTCCATTAGATTTGGATGATGGTTTACCTTTCCATAGAGTGGTACATTAGCCAAACGGACTCACCGTTTGGGAGATATGGGTGAAACAAGGTTTAGAAGGTGAAAAATAGCTTAACTAGGCCTAATTAGGGTGATTAGCAAGCGAGCCAATAACCCATTTCGGGATTAGGGTTATGGGGAGGCTGAGAACAGTAGGAAAATGATTTTTATTTCATTTTTCAGCCGCCTAAAACATTTCTCTAACCCTAGCCATGGCCTCCACCTTCTAATTTCACCCCAAATCGCTCTCTAATCTAGTTTTCGCCTAATCTACATCAAATCAAGGCAAATTAGCATCAAATTGGGAATAGAGCTGCTGGAACACACAGATGTTCGACCTATATCAGAGATACTTTCAGATCTATAAGTAATTTGTGGCTAAGGTGAGTGATTTGCATCGTTTTTAACTAATTACGGCTAATTAGGGGTGATTAGTGATAATTAGCGAAATTATGACTCAGAAAAATCTGGAAAAGTTTGTAAAATTCTAAAATATTATTTTAGTACTCTGATAGAAATTTGGATAAGTTTGGCTAATTGTATGCTTAAACATGATTAAGGGGGATTAAGGGGAAAATATGGGTTTTTGGGTTTGTCTGATCCATTCTAACATATTAAATTGTTGTTTTGGTGTTTTTGGTTGGTTCCACATGTTGGTATGACTGTTTGGAATGTTTTATGATTGCTTAGAACAGTTAGAATGGTCGAAAACGCTTTCGTGTGGCGAAAAATAGTTGTTGGAATGGTTGTAGGAAATTGTGCAGGGAACCGGATCGGAACGCCCGACCCGATCGTGACACCCCTCTCAGAACCGACCCGCTCACCAGAGGAACTCCACGAGTCGCTGCTCTAGCCAAGGGGACTTACTTGACCCGTTAGGTGTCCACGAACTAATGTATCAACTACGAACTGGAACACCACGACGGGACCAAACTGGAGCACCCGACCCGAATGACCTTTCAGGAGTCCGCCCCGAATGAAGTACCACGATCCGACCAGGAGCTCATGAACTACTCGCATCTGTAGCTCTCGACCCGACCCGGTGGGAGACTGATTGGTGGACCACGAAACGACCCGACCTGGGAGGATCTCGCGACCCGACCCGTATGGGCTGTCCGACCTGAACCAGAAGGGAGACTGCGAACCGAACCAAGGAGCTTGGACACGAGGCATGAGTTACGAACCAAATGAAAACCGATCCGGAGGAGACCAAAACCCGAGATGCAAAGGTAGTCCAAAGGGGAAGTTGTAACTCAGGATCCAGTTGGGAACCAACGAGTTAACTTCATGGTTGGGCTTTGCAGCGGGACGTGTGCAAAGGGGTTATCGACGTCTACAGCTTTGATTCACCACCAAGACGGATGTTAGGCTACGTATCAGTGCAGTGGGGTAGTTATTACTCCATGGGGCAGAGTGATCATAGCATGGCTATGAGCCAGTGCAGTGGAGTCGTCATGACTTCATGTGGGCAGAGTGGACATAGCAAGGATTAGTGGCTATGGATCATTGCAGTGGAGTCGCCATGACTCCATGGGGCAGAGTGATCGTAGCAAGGATTTGGGTGATCAAAGCAGTGGATATCGTATGCTTTACGCACTGAGTGAGAGATGTGAGGATGGTTGCTGTGCTTGATTATTTGCCATCATTATGACATGCACACCCCCACCCCCGTATCTTTACACCATATGTTAGCGTCACGTTAGAGTATTGTACATCTTGTTGTGCTTACTCTTTGGTTGCAGGTCCAGGTTCAGGTATGGTTTAGTATACCTGTTATGTCTGACCTAGAGTTTTATGTCTCTTCTTATTACTCTAGGTGCTCTTAAACGGGCAGACTAGAGACAGGTTAGCTGGTTAAGCACGAGTAGCTGATCCAGAGACGAGCAAGAGGCTCCCACGTATGATATATATATGTATTCTCCTTGTGTTGCTGCTGGTCACTACTTTCGGCATTAGTAGTGTACCTTGTCTGACCTAGAGTTTTATGTCTCTTCTTATTACTCTAGGTGCTCTTAAACGGGCAGACTAGAGACAGGTTAGCTGGTTAAGCACGAGTAGCTGATCCAGAGACGAGCAAGAGGCTCCCACGTATGATATATATATGTATTCTCCTTGTGTTGCTGCTGGTCACTACTTTCGGCATTAGTAGTGTACCTTCCTTATTTTTCTTTAGAGACAGTTTTAAAAGTTGTAATAATGATGATGTGGAACATAAGCTGTATTTTAGATTTTCCGCTGCTGTGATGGTTTAGTTTTCAGCTTATGCACTGTCTCACCTGTTTTATGTCAAAGTTATGTTATTATTATATTTTGTTCCATGCGCTGTGAGACATTCTACAGGTTCCTTGTTAGTTCAAGCCCCTTTCGTTTCCTTTCTTTGGCGACCGTCCCATGCTAGTCAGGCATTAGCACAATGCACTTTCAATGGAAATGTCGACTGGTGCGGGGCGGGCCGTCACACATTGCTTAAACAGTGTTGTTAAGATTTAAATTGTGAGCTTTGACTATTTCAAAGTTGAGAATGTTGTTCAGTTAAGGCCTGAGAGATAATTATACCCCAACTTGGTTGACTTCGTGATTGACGGAGGAATAGTTAAGGTTTGGTAGTGAAGATTGGTTAGTAATACGGTTAGTTAATGAATGATTAATGATTTGAGTTATAATAACGGTGTTTTTATAACATCGGTTTAACTTAAAGGATTTTGAAACATTTCTCAAATAAAACGAGAGATATTTTCTTAGCATAGGAATGAAATGAATTGGTTAATAAGGAATTAAGAAATGGAATATGGAAACGTTTTTTTTTCGATATTAATAATGTATATTTTTTGAATATAGAAAACATGTATTCGTGGATATATGGAAATGTTTTCCAAACTGTGATAAGAGATATTGTAACAACCCGGAATTTTGGAACCAATTTAAAATTTTTATTTTAGAAATTTTAATGGATTTTGAATATTTAAGATTATTTATTTTAAATAATAACAACGAAAAATTTATATAAATGGAAGCTAGAATGTATATATTTCAATTATAAAAGGAATTTGAAATAGCACGACAGTTTGAAAATTTGAATTTGAACTTTGACTGAATGTACAAGATTCAAAATAAATCGGATTTTGGTGAAACCAAAAATATTAGAATCTATTTAAAAATATCTTTCCAACGAATCCGAAAAATTTAAATTTCATAGCGGGAATAAAAAGATATGCCCGGTTTAAATTCAGAATAGTCGTTATAGAATTTAATATAATATATTGCCCGTATAAATAGCCATTTTGCAAGGGACCTCCGTTTTCGACGAAACCACAGTGGTTGGATCCGGAATGTCAATTTATTGTTAGATTCCAATTTTCAAATATTTTGGAATTTATATGTGAGTGTGGCAAAAGAAAATGTGTTTTGTCAATTTTAGTCAATTTAGATCGACCAAAAAATGGCCATTTTTCAAATGGTCTCCAAATTCGACGAAATTAATTTTGTTAGGACCGTATCGTCAAAACATAGCTAGAAATAATTTTTCTGTAATTTTTAGAGTTAGTCCGTGGCCCCGGTAAATTAAAATGTACGATCAAATTAAATAATTAAATGTTTTATATTTTAAATTAAAGAAAAGTGGGCTTAAACGATCAAACGGGCTGACGGGACCTAGTCCATTGTGTCCGGAATGGGGGCATTTGGGTGGGAACAACTTTCGTTGGGCTGAAATTGGAGCTGGTAGGAATTAACGGGCCTTTCTGAAAAACTAGACAATTAAATATTAAAATATTATAAATATGGATAACTAAAACCCATATTAGTTGAAACAAATCATACAGTTTTGTCAATCCATATTAGTTGAAACAAATCATACTTTTGGTCAAAACATATTAGTTGAAACAAAGATTTACATTTTGTGAAAATATGATGGCTGAAAACAAAAATTACATTTTTTTTAATAGATTAGAGTTAAAACAAAAATAACTTCTTTGTTAAATAAACTTGTGTTACAACAAAAATATTACTTTTGCTTATTTTGTTAAAGTTAGAATAGTTAACAATATGAAATATCACTTTTACCAATTTTGTTAAAATTAGAATTGTTAACAATATTGAAATATTACTTTTAATCATTTTGTTGAAAATAGAATTGTCAACAAAAATGAAAATATCATTTTAATCATTTTGTTGAAAGCAGAATTGTCAACAAGAATGAATGAATCACTCTTTATGCATTATGTTGAAATAGAATTTATATGCAAATATAAGAATCATTTTTATTTGCAAAACTTACATTAGAATTTATATGCAAATATAAGAATCATTTTCATGGTCAAAACATACATTATAATTTATATGCAAATATAAGAATCGTTTTTATTTGCAAAACATACATTAGAATTTGTATGTAAATTAGAGTGACATTTTTTTGTTCAATTATACAATAGAATTTGTATGCAAATCAAAGTGACATTTGTATTGTCAAATTATACATTAAAATTTGTGTGCAGAGTAAAGTGGCATTTCATATGTTATGATCTGAAACTATAAAACAATTTCTTTTTATTTGTTAAAATTAAAAATATAAATTGCATACAACCAAAGGAAAATGAAAATTATCTTCTTGTTTTCATCAACAACAATGCCATGTAAATAAATTACACTTTATTAGATAGCAGATACATGTTGGGAAATTATGCGAGTAAAATACATTTTTATTTGGCATTAGGAATGTAATAACATATTTTGTTCATTTTCATCAACATGTTAGTGAAATTATAATTGGTTAAATTCATTAACCAATGTACTGTTGATTGGCTAAAAACCCCACACGGGCATTGGGATGATATTTGACATACACTAGTCCCAATATTTAGTTGTATGTCAATCGATGGATTGACGGGCTGCGATGAGCATTATTTATTCATTTTAATGCTCGCACAGTTGTAAATTTCACTTTGGATGTGAATGGGTTGTGTAATGATTATTTATCATTATTGCCGTATACACGCGATGTATGAAATCCATATAACCAAAATTATACGGTAACTGATTGATTTGCATTCCGATTCAGAATATCCTTTAAATAAAGAATACTTTGAAATAAAGAACATTGTAATATAAAGAATATTTTTACATAAAGAATCTTTTTATATAAAGAATATTTTTAAATAACGAATATTTTAAAATAATATTCAACGAAGAATAAAATGATGATTTCTATGTCCGTTTTTGGATGGACAAAAGATAAAAATATATTTTTTCAAAATGAACTAGTTATTAAGTAGAATAAATCTTTTAAATTAAGATTTAGTGAACTCTTCCAATTAATTAGTATTTAATTGGAATTAAATAAAAGAATTAGATTTTGGGTTTTTGTGGATGGTGTCTTAAATAACAGTGTTCTTAAACCCCTTATGAAAAGAATAAATCTTTTAATTTATATTATTAGAGATTCCAATTATATTTAGTGATTGGAATAAAATAATATGTGAATTGGGCTTATTGTGAACTGTGTGACATTTGTTCTTTAGCCCAATTAACAGTAAAAATATGATTTAGAATTTATAAATCTTTTTATTAAGATTTAAAAAGAAATTTTCCAAAGTCAAATTTTTTCCAATTTAATATATTAATTTGGAATGAAGTGGAAATTCGATTTGATAATAATCGAGATAGGCTTCTGTAGAAGAAGACTGTTACTATATATGGAATTTAAAAGGCTTTGTCGTTATTCCATTTATATTATTAGTCTGATACGGAAATTTATATTGATTATATATTGATTTTATTTCTGTGGAAATTCCATATTTAATGGATGATGATTTTGGGTTTATTGTGAACTGTGTTTTAAATGACATTGGTTCTTTAACCCAGTTAAAGACAAGATTAATTTCTTAAAATTAAATAATCATAAAGTAATGATTTTTGATATTAAAATCAAATTGGAGTTTTATTGAATCTTTAAATGAAGATTAAAGACTAAATTTAAAAGAATTTATCTTTGATAAAATTGATGGGAATCTTTCCCTTATAATATGAATATCTTATTAAAAGAATATTCTGAATTGGAATGGGGTGTATGATGTGTATTTATAACACCTGATTTTTTATTATAAAATACGCGAGTTATTCAGAAAGACCGTGTTTAACCCATTCTGAATAATTACTACAACGATTTAAAGTCGAAGACATTGAAGACGGTGATTGAAGACCGACGAACTTCACATCGAATGGACGGCTAATGATGCCCGACACTGGGTCGCTCCTAGGGAAGGGTTAAAGTGGTAGTTTTCTGGATGAACTTGTTGATTGTCCGGATAAGCGAGCGCCTCTCTTCTGTATTGGACATACGGGACGAGGAATAAGGTGTCTATGGTTTCATTCAGACCTAGAACAGATTTGTAAATGGATGTGTGTCTGACATTGGATTTCATTCCATGTAAATTAAATTGATTTCTATTTAATATATATCTATGGTGGCGGAGAATTTATTCTCTTGCTTAACACCCTTCTCTGGGACGCACGAGCTCAGAGGTTATATATTGGTAGTTATCGATCGCATGGCGTGGATTGTCAATGTGGCATGCCAAGATGCAAATGATCAAGGATTTTGTTGAAAAGCAGAGCCTTGTGGTTGATGATCAAAACATAGCTTATTTTCGGAATAGCTTCGTGTATAGCGTTACCTCACGAGCCTCACACCCCGGTAAGAGTCAGAAACGGGACAAGGAAACACAGGGAGTGCACACGTTTCTTTCTAGCTAGAAGTGGTATCAGGGTTTTGCAAGCCCTGACATTTTACTTATGTGGTTGATGGAATGAGGTGCCTCAGATTTATTGGTCGATAGTGACAATTTTATAGGTTCAATAGGACCGGAAGCACGTGTTCAGGCATAACTAATCGTAGTGACCCGTAATTTCCCCGGTAAGGAAAGCCCGGATTATCTTGAGAACACGACATAATAAAACGCAGACAGAAGAACATTTCATTGCTTATTACAACAATTCCATCAGAATACAAGAATATACAGAGTATGAATAAATATTACACTGAAAAATATCAGAGATTACAATAAATTACATAGCAGCGGAAAAACAATACAAAACACAACTGAAAGTAATACACGGATACAGAGCTTTCCGAGCATCGTTGCAGCTGTAAATCAGGATCTTGTAAATATAAATCTGCACAACCAAAACTACTAGCTGCCCGTGTCGAAAATAAGGGCACCCAGAGTTTAGGTTAAAACAATAAGCTCCAGGTCAGTCATGTGACTGGTGTGAGAACTAAAACAGTTATTTAAAACTTTACTTTAAAAGAGTGTAATTCAAGGGACCACGCCGCATAACACGGAGCCGGTTTCCTCCCAAGAACACTAGTGCATATAACAAAACAGCGCAATGCTTTTTGGAAAAATGAAGCTATTATAAGACCCAGGTCCCATCACACAATGCAACGCAAGCCGGAGGATAGGGTTTTCCCTTATAATAGCCAAACATGCTTGGTACGTTTAAAACAAATCATTTGATACTATAATAAGTGTATAGTGTCAAAACAATTCAAATCATAAATATCAATCATAGGCGGCATGGGTGCCATATATCATGTCGCCATACTAGGCTCTACAAATAAAATCGCAATATCACGTATTGGAAATTGGATTTCCGTCATGAGTCGAGGCAAGGGGCAAGCTCCTCTCCGATTCGAGATACTCTAGCAAATGCCTCAGGACCACACACAGCGATCCCTTGGATCCTCCAAGGCCGGTCCTCTCTTACTTTTACGTTTCCCGGTCCTATAGGACCTATATCCGAGGCGCCTTGCATTCTAACAACCACACAGGTGAAAAGTATATAAATGTCAGCCAGTTTAAGCACTGACACCACCACTAGCTAGAAAGAAACGTCGTGCACATCTTGGGTCCTTACCCCGTTTTTGACTCATTCAGAGGTGTCAGGCTCGCGAATTCACGTTATACACAAAGCTACGCCACACAGGCCATGCTTTGATCATCAACCACAAGACTTTGCTTTTCAACAGAAGCCTTGATCAATTGCCACTTACGCGTGCCACACTGGAAATTCACTCCATGCGACTAATTTCCATCGATATACAACCTCTGAGCTCGTACGTCTCAGAGAAGGGCGTTAAGCAAGAGAATAAATTCTCCACCGCCAAACAGATGTATATTTAATAGAGATCAATGAACACAGAATAAAATCCAATGTCAGACACACAGTCCATTTACAAGTTCGTTCTGGGTCTGAACGAAACCGGAGGCACTTTCCTCGCATATCCATCGATCTCCAAGTACGTTTGGACGATCACCGACTGATTCCCTCATCTTGGGTGTACAGGCCAATCAAGATCATCAGTAATCACCCAAACAATGTGAAAACTTCCGGTCTTCAAACAGCGTCTTCATCTTCGACTTATCGCCGAATCGGTTATTCAAAATGGGTATAAACCCGGCCTTTCTGAATAACCCACGTATATAATAAACAAATGTTACACAAACACACAAACGCCTCATTCCAATTCAGAATATTCTTTTATTCCCAAAATCACATTCTTAGTGAAAGGTTCCCATTAATTTTATCAAAGATAAATTCTTCTAAATTTATTCTTTAATTCTCCTTTGGATATCATTTCAATCCATGTCATGGTTTTCCAAACTAGTCGGGATTAGCGAACCACACCGAAGTAATTATTTATTTTATTTCCCCATCCCAACCTATTTATCCCATGGAGCAAAACTGGTGATACTCCATATCTAACACCACGGTGTTATCGGTAAAATTAACTACCATTTCACGTTCAAATCTAATTAAAGATTTAACCATCGCTTTGGAGCAAAACTGGTGGTACTCCAATCTCAATCACCCTTCAGATTTGATAATTTAAATAATCAATTCACTTTCAATCTAATTAAAGATTCATTAAAACTCCACTTAGTTTTAATATTTTCTAAAATTGATATCCTGTCTTTAACTGGGTTAAAGAACCAATGTCATCTAAAGCACGGTTCACAATAAACCCAAAATCACATTCTATTGTTAATCGAGTTAAAGAACAGGTGTTATTCAAAACACCGCTCACGATAAACCCAAGAACCAATTTAAATTCAATTCCAATTAAATATCATTTAATTGGTACACTTCATTAAATTTAAATAGAAAGATTCAATCTTTTCTCAACTCTTCTTAAGAACGGTGTTAATGAAGACACCATCCACGACAAACCCAAATCACGTTTGATATTAAATACAAGGCTCTGCATAGAAAATATACCAGCTTATATTCAATATCAAATTCTGAAACCAACAAATATCGTATTGGAAATAACGATATAAAATATATCTTTCAAATTCCATAACAATATCTGTATAATCACGAAATCCAACATCAAAATATTCTGAAGATAATTTCGATTCAAATCTAGTCCAATTCACGTATTGGGAATTTTGATTATTTTTAAAACCACTTTCAAATTCAATTTATTTATTTCAAAAATAAATTGATTTTAATTCTAGTTCAAAACTAGTTCACTTTGATAAAAATATATTTTTATCCTTTCAAATATGGACTTTTTCACCCCAGTTCTTCCCAATTCAGATACTATGATTTTACACAAATTATTGATATTTTTAATAATTTTATCAAGGCCCGTACAGTCGATTTCCATCAACGGCCATCGAACTGCACTTACAGCGACCTTTTCCAAATTTGATTTGGACATATTTCCAAATCCAACCGTTAGATTTCTAATTTCTAATATTCATTGGAAAGCTCTTTTCGATACGAACCCAATGGTTCCGGTTTCAGGAGAATCCAACGGCCGGATCTCCCATATTGTCCATTCGAAGCCAATGATCCGAACTGCCGCAGCGCGGCGCGTTCTATTCAGGCCATTTTATATATAATATATATATTATATATATTTCATCGATTTACTTTTAAAACGAATTTTATAAATCGTTTTGAATTCGTTTTCGAAACGATTTCCACCTCCCTTTCAATTTCAAATCAAAATTGAAATTTACTTTATAGATTCGTTTTAAATTCATTTCAAATTGATTTTAATTCAAATCGATTTTTAATTCAATTTCAATTCAATTTGAATTTGAAATTAATTCAATTTCAATTCGAATTCATTTCTACTCGATTTCAATTCGAATTCATTTCTATTCGATTTCAATTCGAATTCATTTCTATTCGATTTCAATTCGAATTCATTTCAATTCAATTTCAATTCGAATTCATTTCAATTCAATTTCAATTCGAATTCATTTCTATATATTCGATTTTGAAATCACTTTTCGATATTCATTAAAAAATTAATAAAATCGATATAAATATCGTTCACGTCAAAATGGCGCATCTCTAATCAACACGGCTTTATATATTTCAATAAATTCGTTATTCTATCCAACAAATGAATATTTATTCCATTCAACACATGAATCTATATTTCTTCTTACTTACAATAAAAAGGTAAATTTTATTGTATAAATTTTTTATTCAACACATGAATACACTTTCAACACATGAATTCACAACACCTGAACATCGTCAACACATGACTATTTATTCTATTCAACATATGAATTTTCTTTTATAATGTTCATTATTTCCCAATTGGAATGAGGCCCAATCAATCACCATATAATGTTAATTATATGGATTCCATACAACACATGTATATAAATAGCAACGATAATAATCAACCATCATCCAAAGTGCACTACACAACTTCATAAGCATTAAATATAAATAATTAACGCTTACACAGTCTGTCGACCAATCGATCGACATACTATTAAATAATTGGGATTAGTGTACACCAAATATCATCCCAACACCCGTGTGGGGTTTCAAATCAACAAACACGGATTTTTATTGGTGCAGTTGGGCGATGTGTAAAATTTATCGTCCCAATCAATATCCTTCAAATAGGTGTACATAAACAAACCGTTCGGTTTGTAAATGAATATTTATTTATTCACATTCACGTTAAAAATTATATTTTTAACTATAATTAATTTATTCCAACCATCAACATTTTATTATCGATTTCACATCAACGTCACAAACAAATTTCACAATACATCAAACAAGCATACAAGCCGTCCATGGTCTGTGGACGACGGGTGTCGGGTGCTGCTAAGCACCGTCTGCATCCTAGTATATATTTTTAATTAGAAAAGAAGATTTAAAGTGAGAAGTTCTCACCGACTAGCTAATCCAAACGCCACGACTCTTCATTTGTAGAAATCTTCGTTGTTCTCGTCTTTTGTCACTTTCGTTGTCCGTAGCCACTACATATATAAAAATCACATTTTTATATCGTTGCTATGTATATAAAAATCACATTTTTATAACTACGCTACATGGATAAAAATTCTATTTTTACACAGCTACTATATAGATAAAAATTCTATTTTTACAACGATGTTCTTATAATAAAGATTATATTTTTATCACGCTATTCCCTATATAAAGATTTCGCCCTTTCAAATATAAAGATTTCGCCTTTTCAAATATAAAGATTTCGCCTTTTCAAATATATTTTTAACTTTTCTATATTATAAAAATTATATTTTTATAATCTTTATTGTATTAAAATCATATTTTTATACTGATCATGCAATAAAAATTCAGTCTTTTCGTTAATAAAATCTGAACTTTTCCCTTTGCTTTCATGAGAGTAAAAATCTCATCTTTATTATTTTGTAATTCTTTTCTACTCATACAAATTCTCGTATATAAAAAAAAGATCAGATCTTTAACTTACTGATCTATTCGTATATATAAGTTACATTTTAAAATGATGATTTTTAATTTAAATAACAAAGAAACATATAGAAGTTATAAATTAAAAATCACCTTACTGCTTCCCTTTGCACCTTAGAAACTCCTATCCCTCATCCTCACCTCGTCGGTGGTCCCTCAGATGATCGGAGAAGGTGGCAGCGTTAAACCGGGGAGAAGAAATCATAAAAATCGGTTTTGGCCAAGGAGGGGACTGACGGTGATGCTGAGGTGGCGGGGTGGTGCGTAGGGGGGTCAGGGAGGCACGTCGGGGTGCTAGGTGGCGGGCGGAGTGCTGTCAGGTGGTAGGGGCGGCTAGGGTTTCGCTGTTTGGGGGAGGGGGGTCTTCAGGGCGCCGACGCTTCAATTGGAGGAGTAGAGAGGAGAGGAAGAAGGAGGAGGGAGAAGATGGCCGGCGGTGGCTGGGGCGCGGGGAGCGGCAGGGCGATGGGGGGGCGTTGCACGATTTTTTTTCTTCTGAACTGAAACGAGGGAGAAGGGAGGATAAGGGGGTTTTTATAAAATCATATATATTTTATTATTTTAGAATTTCAAAAAGCAACTTTTATTTTCGACCTCCAAACGAGACCCACCGCCTGTCGTCCCTAGCTAAATACCCCCATTCCGAACACAATGGGATATGTTTTGTAAGCCAGTTTGGCCGTTTCGACCAATTTTCGTCAAAATCAAAATATAACTCTATATATTGAATTTGAACGCGCATTTCAATTTACCGGGGCCACATACTAACTCGAAAAATTCCAAAAAAATATTTTCTAGCTTTATATTGACGATACGGTCCTAACAAACCTAATTTCGTCAAATTCTGAGGCCATTTGAAAAATGGTCATTTTCCAGTCGATTAAAATCAACTGAAACTGGTCAAACACATTTTCCTTTGCCACGCTCACATATTGATTCGAAAAATTACGAAATTTGAAACCTAGCAATAACTTGACATCGCGGATCCAACAAAAGTGGTTTCGTCGAAATCCGAGGTCGTTTGCAAAATGGCTATTTTTAAGGGCCGAAATTCCATAGCGACTATTCTGAAAATTCATTTGGACATAACTTTTGATTCCCGCTATGAAATTTCAATTTTTTTGATTCGTTGGAAAGATATTCTCAATTAGATACAAATATTTTTGGTTTCACTAAAATCCGGTTTGTTTTGCACCCGGTATGTTCAATTAAAATTTGAAATCGAACTACCGCGCCATTTTCAATTCCTTTTATAATTATATATAATTATTTATATTCTAACGATGACAATATATACGTTCGAATCTGTTCAGAATAAATTTCTTGTCGCTATTATTTATAATAATTCATTTTAAATATGGAAAATTCATCGAAATTGCCAAAATAAAATTTTTTAACTGGCTCAGATTTTCCGGGTTGTTACACTAATCCACTAAAGTATTTGTGGACCGGCCCTGCAGGATCCAAGGGTTGCCCGTAGGTGTGATCCTGAGACGTTGCTAGAGTGTCTCGAATCGGTAAGGAGATCGTCCCTAGCCTTGACTCATGATGGAAATCCAACTCCCAATACGACACCATGCGGTTTTGATTGAAGAACTAGTATGGAGACATAGTATATGGTAGCTATGTCGTCTATGATTGAAATGTTTTTGAAACATATATACACTAATAATAATATCAAATCCATTTTACCGTATCAAACATGTTTGATCATTATAAGGTAAAACTCTATCCTCCGGTTTGCGTTGCATTGTGTGATGGGACTTGAGTCTTATAATGATTTCATTTTCTAAAAAGCATTGCGTCGTTTTGAATAAAAATGTATTTAATTTATGCACTGGCAATCCCATGGAGTAAACCCATGCCGCGTTAGCGGCGTGGTCCTATGATTAGCCATATTGTTAGATAAGTTAGGAAATATTTCTCATACTAGTCCCATGACTGACCCGTAGTTTGTTTCACTTTGCAAACTCGGGTGCCCTCTTTTCCACACGGGCAGTCGTGTAGCTTATTTTGCAGATTTATTGAGCAAGATTCTGGATTGAAGCTTAAAGCTGAGTCTAGAGCATTGATAGTCTTCCGTTGTATTAGTTTATTGGTTCCGCTGCGCTGTATTAAATTCAGTATAAGTTATCTTCCGAGGTTATATTATTATATCGATGTACTCTGATATTCTGTACTCTGATGTAACATTATTATAATGTTTATAAAAGTCTTCTGTTATTTGTTCTGATGTGTTATATGCCCAAAGGTAGCGTATTTGGGTTTTGAACGGTCTTGGTCGATTTAGCGATCGATTAGGTCCGGGCAAAATTCGAGTCGTTACAGTAGTTATCAGAGCTTTGGTTAGCTCATATCTTTGGGGTACAACTCATTAGAACTGAAGAAAAGGCTCATCAGCAGTAGGATTAGTAATATCCTGTAAAAAAATACTCATTAGAGATAGGATCAGTAGCATCCTAGAATGGGGAAACTCGTTAGAGATGGGGTTAATAATGCCCTAGAATGAGTTGAGAGTGACAAGTTCATAATTAACGTAATTGTGATTATATATATAATCCAATCTTAGAGAATATGATTTTTAAATATATAAAAGTTATATATATTTGAAAAGTTAATTAACTAATAAAATTATTGAAATCAATAAAAAAAATTGATTTGGTAAATTAAGCAACTTTCAGCTTCGTTCCTTTTAGAGGACGAAAAAATTATAAGTGGGGGAGATTGTAACAACCCGGAATTTTGGAACCAATTTAAAAATTTTATTTTAGAAATTTCACTGGATTTTGAATAGTTAAAATGATTTATTTTAAATAATAACAACGAAAAATTTATTTAAATGGAAGGTAGAACATATATATTTATTTTAATTATAACAGGAATTAGAAATAGCACGATAGTTTGAAAATTTGAATTTGAACTTTAACTAAATGTACAGGATTCAAAATAAATCGGATTTTGTAAAACCAAATATATTAGAATCTATTTAAAAATACCTTTCCAAACCGATTCGTTCCCGTTGCCCCGGGCTACTTTATGGTCTTGAGCGGGCCCACTGAAAATGCCCACTGAGCAGGGTATGGAAATCAGGTGGTAGATAGGTTTATTGGACTAGATGAGCAGCCAACTCCGATTGAATTCGAAAAATTGAAATTTCATAGTGGGTGTAACCCCCCACCTCCGCTAGGGTCACTCACAAAGGGAATGCACTAGCTTTGGTTGAGTATTATCAAGGTAAACATGCACAGAAATATTACAAGACTAAACATATAAAACAGCGGAAGAAAACATGATTTTATTACTTTATAAAAGTAGTAAGGTCTAAAACCTTTTACATCAAAGTGCCATTAAATTACTTACATCGAAACCTGTCTTGCAATAGTAAAGAAGCATAAAACCATAGTCATAAATTATTCCCCAAGTAAAACAGTAAAATAGCCATAGCCACGAAAAGCCCAAGCCATAGATGATGATCTTGAAGCAGAAAATCCGCACTAAGTAGCAACATTTCCTCCCTGTAAACCTGGGGAGGGGGGGGGGGACGGAAGAAAAAGAGGCGAAACAAAACGGGGTCAGTCATAAAGACTGGTAAGTCCTAGCTATTTTCAGCCTAAAAACAGGTAAAGGTAACATGACATGTATAAACTGAAAGTAAACATAGACATGATGACAAGATAAACATATCAAACTAAGATAACAAGATAAACTCAAGTAACAAGATAACCAAAGTAACGGGATAACCAAGGTAAAAAGATAACAAGATAAACTCGGAATAGCATCGCATGTCTAACGTCTCCGCACCAACCGTACTAGCATCCTAACTCGTATCATCCCTTCCATGTATATGTATAGTCCCTTGCCGTATATCGTACGGGTTCCATCACATTATTCTGTACTACTACAACGTAGTGGTCACCATCCTTGAAATCGCTCGGACTGCCATCCTTGTTCTGGCCAGATTCTCCTATCATGAATTATCGCGTGTTCATCTAGGATTTACGCCACCTAGGACCACTAGGGATTATGCTACCTATTGGACGTTTTCTAGATTCGATCAGGGTTTATGCCACCTAGGACCACTAGGGATTATGCTACCTATCGAACAACGCCCTTTTTCCACGTAACGATCTAATCGATCTGCTCCCTACAAGTCCTAACTTGTCGTGTGTCAGTGTCATACGGCCCAATCACGAATGTAGCTACTCTGTGCTAGGTCCACCCTAGGGTGTATCAAGCCCTAGGGTGTCAACCACTGACACCATTCCAAGCACGCACAATGTACAACTACTGGTGCCCACGCCTACTTTTTCAACTCCGGACTACGTGCACGACCATAGTCCGCCTGAACCTACAATGGCGCACCAAACTCAGCCGTCGTTTTGGTCGCTTACAATCGGCCCAGTAATCGTGTCCCACCCTAGCCTAGTCCCTAGGGTATCATGATACATCCAAGAGGGTTACTGCTAAAAAGGACCGCGTAACTAGGGTTTCCGTCCAGCAGGTTAAGTGTTGTCATCTAAATTCAAGACTTAACCTCTATCAGTCTAGCATGTCAAGTTGGTTAAGTGTGGTCATTCAAGTTCGTGACTTAACGCGTCTACAAGTCATGTCAATTGGCTAAGTGTTGTCATTCAAGTTCATGACTTAGCCCTACAAATCACATGTCAAGTTGGTTAAGCGTATTCCAGCGGTTCATGACTTAACCCTATCCAAATCATCGTGTCAAATTGGTTAAGTATATTTAAGCTTAACCCCATCAAATTACCGTGTTAGATTGGTTAAGTATATTCAAGTGACTCATGACTTAATCTTCATCAAGTTATCATGTTAGATTGGTTAAGTATATCGAAGCGATTCATGACTTAACCCCATCAAGTTATCATGTTAGATTGGTTAAGTATATTCAGGCGATTCATGACTTAACCCCATCAAATTATCATGTTAGATTGGTTAAGTATATTTAAGCGATTCATGACTTAACCCCATCAAATTATCATGTTAGATTGGTTAAGTATATTCAAGCGATTCATGACTTAACCCCATCAAATTATCATGTTAGATTGGTTAAGTATATTCAAGCGATTCATGACTTAACCCCATCCACTAGTCAAATTATAACGGTTAAGTGTTACCCTTTTTTTTAGTTTACTTAACCTTACCATGCATCGCATTATACTAGTCGGGTGTTATCGACCGATTCAGGTTAGACTAACCCATCCTCTAATCGTGTTATATGGTTAAGTGTCCTCAAGAAGTCAAGTCCAGTTTTACTTAACCCACCCGTCCATGTCATATTGGTTAAGTGTCATTAGTCTAATCCAGTTACTTAACCCACCCGTCCATGTCATATTGGTAAAGTGTCATTAGTCTAATCAAGTTACTTAACCCACCCGTCCAAATCATATTGGTTAAGTGTCATTAGTCTAATCAAGTTACTTAACCCACCCGTCCATGTCATATTGGTTAAGTGTCATTAGTATAATCAAGTTACTTAACCCACCCGTCCATGTCATATTTATTTATTATTTACTAATGCATCAACCTCTAACATTGGACTTATTTGCGGTCACTGGATATGCCGGGCGGTTTCGGGCAGAATTACACCGCAAACCCATTCCAACCTCAGGTTCAATGCATTACCACAATCTAATCTTTTCCTACGACCTCTCACATTAGACTATTATTGTTGTGGTCACTGGATATGCCGGGCGGTTCCGGGCAGAATTACACCACAACTCAAGTCTAACCTCATGTCGAAGGCATCCATTAGATTGTTAATTACATATGTGTCATCTAAGTCAAGATCCCCACTTTACATATTACTAAGCACATTCCAAAGTTCCCCATTTACATGTCCATCAAAATGTGTACCCAATTCTAACCACTTCACATATGTCCAACTCTCGCCTATTTGCATGTATGTCAAGTTTATGCCAATTTTACCTTAAATCATGTTCTAGCCAAAGTTACATGTTGTCACGTTCATGCCCAAATAAACCCACATCATGGTTCATGTTCCCAATTCCACTTATGCCTAATTTACATAAGCCCAAACTTGCAAATTACATTGGCAATACCCCAAATTCCCCTTGTTCGTGTTATGAAATCAATTCTACCACACACCCATGTCCAAATAGGTGAAATCCCAACATTCCCCCGTATACAAACCGCATGTAAATCGTAGTTTAGGCTTAGGTCCGAAATCGAACAAGGTTCATCAAAAGAAAATAAATAGGGGAAGGTAGCAGCTTTGCATAAAACAAGATCCAAGAGTAAAACATCATTACATGCATGACAAGGATATGAAAGAGTGATTTGCAACATGCATAGGTCCAAATTAATGTCATAGCAACATCCCCAAAGGTCAAGATCCAACATGAACAAGAATGAGCATGGATTGATTATCATGCATAGATTCAATTTCAACTTTATCACATGTCATATTCAAGTTATCGTTTCAATCTAAAAGCATCTAGAACTTACAAATCGTGGCTAGTGAATTAGGAGCAAGAATCGTCATAGAATCGTTGTAGCGATGTTGATCTACTCTCTTGATTTGATGTAGAAAGCTTTCTCCTTTGTCATGGATCTAGTTTGAATGCTCAAGCCTTTGAAGTTGGAGATGGAGGCCATGATCAAGAGAGATTTTGGCGGCACTTCGTTGTTAGAATGAATTGTAGTGAATTAGGCTAGGTCTTAGGGTGTTTTTATAGAAGTTAGGACTAGTTTAGGCCCTTAGATTAACCCTAGTTTAGATCTGGACCACTGAAAATCGTCACAGGCCAACCAACCAGACCACACAAGCAAGCAGGTGCACCAGGCCAACCTGGCCCGACCAGGGAGGTCGACACCCAGGTCGACTGCCCAGTCGACCTGGTCCTGGGGAGGTCGACTACCCAGTCGACTCCCCAGTCGACCTGGGTCCTATGCGGGAAATTTTCCCAACCAGTCTATTTGGGGCTAAATTCGAAATTTGAATTCGAATTTGAACTGTTTTCGTTTTCTGATTTTTCGTGAAACTTCTAGAGGCCATATCTCGGTCATACGGACTCCGATTTACGAAATTTCGGACTCGTTTCCAACCAGAATTCCGAGACGAACACAATGGCGCAAACCGTTTCGCTTGATTCTTATTTTAAAATTTAATTCTGCCTTGATTCTTGTCTTAACACGTTATTAAAATTCGGGTTGTTACATTCTCCCCTCCTTTAAGGATTTCGTCTCCGAAATCTCTAAGTTAGGAAGAACGTATCCTACCATCCATCATCCATCTACTCAAAACATCATCCACAAGCAACCATTGTCCTTAAAAGATTTCTAATGCCATATGAACATATGCAGAAAGTGTGTGTATATGTTCCTTATCTAATGCAAATGATCAGGCCTGATTGATCTTCTAAATGCAAAATATGTTTAGTGCCATGAATCCACATGTATGCAAATAGTTCTAGTCACATAAACACTATATGTGTGCACAAACATTCATCCATATGCAATATTCACATGATAACACATTCAATTTCATCCATAAACAAGTATAAACACTCCTGCATATGCAACATGAAAATGTGTCTGAGCCGATCTAGGGCCTAATGTGTATTCATGCATCCACGAGCAACCACTTGCGACCACTTGTGACCATTTCGCAAACATCAATCATAACATGTTTCAAATACATGTTTGCATCCATAGGGTTCTACCTAAGGTTCTCAAGATAGGATCGAGAAGATAAGAAAGATAAACTCCTTTTTGGATTATAAGAAATCCCTTTCAAAGGCCAACCCATATCCTATAAAGCCCAAAAGGTTTAGTCAACCTAACGGACACCTTCAAACCCTGACCTGTATTACTAACCGCTGAGTCATACCCCCTATGGAGTTTGCAACAGAAATAATATCGAAAATAGGACCGAGAGGATATGCATAAAAGATAGCATGCGGGTAAGCTCTACAGGAAAACAGGGATTAAGAATATACTCTTAAAAAGCGATATGATGCGTGTATCTTGTCTTCAATCTTCTAAGTCGCATTTCCTTGAGCTTAATTCCATTGTGCTTTGGCTGTCTTTAACTTCATGATTTCGTGGCCTCTTAACTCCTATTTCCAAATATGAGCTGGAACTCACTTCATTGTCACCTCTCGTTCCACTTTTTTACTTATTTTCCCTCTAGTATACTTGGCTCAAACATATCCGTGTACTCTTGGTTTTCATGCAAGCTCTCCAAAATTCACTAGTGAACTCTGGATCTCGTTTACTCACTATGCGGCATTCCACGCAGAAGAACTATCTCTTGAAAACAGACAGATGCCAACCACGTTACCAAGTGTACTTACTAGAGTGATTTCCATATCTCATGCACAAGCGAAATGAACCATCCGGCTTAGTGGCGAACTCTATCGAACGGATTACCAACAAATGAATCAAGAGATTCTAGGTAACCAATCATGACGGAACCCTAAAGGTTACACGAGACTTCGAGGGTATTACCGAGGCAAGTCAAGAGTCTAACTACCCTCCTTTCAGAACCGAGAATGGCACCCTTACTGGATAACCACTCCATTCCTAGAATCAACCCATAGCTCAAAACATAAGCATTATTCCCAAAAGTCATAGATGTCCTCAAATCCAAACAAGTCATGAATAAATGGGACGATCCCCCAACAGGATTTGAGACAAAAACGGGACCCTCTATTGTGCTAGTATTAAGGTGCAGGGACCCAACTATCGAAGCAGGATTTAAAAAGGATGCGATGTACAAAACAATGTCCTAACGGGATGACAGAAAGGAAAAGCTAAACTTTTACTAGAAACGTTACCACCCCTCTTAGGCACACTAGTAGTGAGAGCATACAATTTCCCTCTCAACGATCTTGTTCTTTGCCCATGTCCTTGTCCTATAGTACTTAACTACCTTCTTGTTCTGAGCCTCATTTGCCTTAACCACTCCTATCCTTTATTGTATAACGCGGTAACAGGTCTCTTGAGAACTTCCTCCATCGCATGGAAAACATTTACGTAGCTAGAAAAGGATTAGTCACAGTTAAAACTACTGTGACTACAGGTGGAGGAAAGAAAGGAGAAGAGATTCGATCACAGGATAGTGCTAATGGCTTTTTGGGGAATAGCTTTTTTCTTTAAAACTTTTCTTGAAAAATGCTTCTTTGTAAAATGGCTTTGAAAATAGTTTCAGAAGGTTTTAAAAACTTTTGCCCAGTCCGGTAACCTTCTGCTCTGATACCAAATGTAACCCCCCATCTCCGCTAGGGTCACTCACAAAGGGAATGCACTAGCTTTGTTAGAGTATAATCTAGGTAAACATGCACAGAAATATTACAAGACAGAACATATAAAACAGCGGAAGAAAACATGATTTTATTACTTTATAAAAGTAGTAAGGTCTAAAACCTTTTACATCAAAGTGCCATTAAATTACTTACATTGAAACCTGTCTTGCAATAGTAAAGAAGCATAAAACCATAGTCATAAATTATTCCCCAAGTAAAACAGTAAAATAGCCATAGCCACGAAAAGTCCAAGCCATAGATGATGATCTTGAAGCAGAAAATCCGCACTAAGTAGCAACATTTCCTCCCTGTAAACCTTGGGGGGGAAATGGAAGAAAAAGAGGCGAAACAAAACGGGGTCAGTCATAAAGACTGGTAAGTCCTAGCTACTTTCAGCCTAAAAATAGGTAAAGGTAACATGACATGTATAAACTGAAAGTAAACATAAACATGATGACAAGATAAACAGATCAAACTAAGATAACAAGATAAACTCAAGTAACAAGATAACCAAAGTAACGGGATAACCAAGGTAACAAGATAACAAGATAAACTCGGAATAGCATCGCATGTCTAACGTCTCTGCACCAACCGTACTAGCATCCTAACTCGTATCATCCCTTCCATGTATATGTATAGTCCCTTGCCGTATATCGTACGGGTTCCATCACGTTATTCTGTACCACTACAACGTAGTGGTCACCATCCTTGAAATCGCTCGGACTGCCATCCTTGTTCTGGCCAGATTCTCTTTTCATGAATTATCACGTGTTCATCTAGGATTTACGCCACCTAGGACCACTAGGGATTATGCTACCTATTGGACGTTTTCTAGATTCGATCAGGGTTTATGCCACCTAAGACCACTAAGGATTATGCTACCTATCGAACAACGCCCTTTTTCCACGTAACGATCTAATCGATCGGCTCCCTACAAGTCCTAACTCGTCGTGTGTCGGTGTCATACGGCCCAATCACGAATTTAGCTACTCTGTGCTGGGTCCACCCTAGGGTGTATCAAGCCCTAGGGTGTCAACCACTGACACCATTCCAAGCACGCACAGTGTACAACTACTGGTGCCCACGCCTGCTTTTTCAACTCCGGACTACGTGCACGACCATAGTCCGCCTGAACCTACAATGGCGCACCAAACTCAGTCGTCGTTTTGGTCGCTTACAATCAGCCCAGTAATCGTGCCCCACCCTAGCCTAGTCCCTAGGGTATCGTGATACATCCAAGAGGGTTACTGCTTAAAAGGACCGCGTAACTTGGGTTTCCATCCAGCAGGTTAAGTGTTGTCATCTAAATTCAAGACTTAACCCCTATCAGTCTAGCATGTCAAGTTGGTTAAGTGTGGTCATTCAAGTTCGTGACTTAACCCGTCTACATGTCATGTCTAGTTGGCTAAGTGTTGTCATTCAAGTTCATGACTTAGCCCTACGAATCACGTGTCAAGTTGGTTAAGCGTATTCCAGCGGTTCATGACTTAACCCTATCCAAATCATCATGTCAAATTGGTTAAGTATATTTAAGCTTAACCCCATCAAATTACCGTGTTAGATTGGTTAAGTATATTCAAGTGACTCATGACTTAATCTTCATCAAGTTATCATGTTAGATTGGTTAAGTATATCCAAGCGATTCATGACTTAACCCCATCAAGTTATCATGTTAGATTGGTTAAGTATATTCAAGCGACTCATGACTTAACCCCATCAAATTATCATGTTAGATTGGTTAAGTATATTCAAGCGATTCATGACTTAACCCCATCAAATTATCATGTTAGATTGGTTAAGTATATTCAAGCGATTCATAACTTAACCCCATCAAATTATCATGTTAGATTGGTTAAGTATATTCAAGCGATTCATGACTTAACCCCATCCACTAGTCAAATTATAACGGTTAAGTGTTACCCTTTTTTTTAGTTTGCTTAACCTTACCATGCATCGCGTTATACTAGTCGGGTGTTATCGACCCATTCAGGTTAGACTAACTCATCCTCTAATCGTGTTATATGGTTAAGTGTCCTCAAGAAGTCAAGTCCGGTTTTACTTAACCCACCCGTCCATGTCATATTGGTTAAGTGTCATTAGTCTAATCCAGTTACTTAACCCACCCGTCCATGTCATATTGGTTAAGTGTCTTTAGTCTAATCAAGTTACTTAACCCACCCGTCCATGTCATATTGGTTAAGTGTCAGTAGTCTAATCAAGTTACTTAACCCACCCGTCCATGTCATATTGGTTAAGTGTCACTAGTCTAATCAAGTTACTTAACCCACCCGTCCATGTCATATTTATTTATTATTTACTAATGCATCAACCTCTCACATTGGACTTATTTGTGGTCATTGGATATGTCGGGCGGTTCCGGGCAGAATTACACCGCAAACCAATTCCAACCTCGGGTTCAATGCATTACCACGATCTAATCTTTGCCTACGACCTTTCACATTAGACTATTATTGTTGTGGTCACTGGATATGCCGGGCGGTTCCGGGCAGAATTACACCACAACTCAAGTCTAACCTCGTGTCGAAGGCATCCATTAGATTGTTAATTACATATGTGTCATCTAAGTCAAGATCCCCACTTTACATATTACTAAGCACATTCCCAAGTTCCCCATTTACATGTCCATCAAAATGTGTACCCAATTCTAGCCACTTCACATATGTCCAACTCTCGCCTATTTGCATGTATGTCAAGTTTATGCCAATTTTACACTAAATCATGTTCTAGCCAAAGTTACATGTTTTCACGTTCATGCCCAAATAAACCCACATCATGGTTCATGTTCCCAATCCCACTTATGCCTAATTTACATAAGCCCAAACTTGCAAATTACATTGGCAATACCCCAAATTCCCCTTGTTCGTGTTATGAAATCAATTCTACCACACACCCATGTCCAAATAGGTGAAATCCCAACATTCCCCCGTATACAAACCGCATGTAAATCGTAGTTTAGGCCTAGGTACGAAATCGACCAAGGTTCATCAAAAGAAAATAAATAGGGGAAGGTAGAAGCTTTGCATAAAACAAGATCCGAGAGAAAAACATCATTACATGCATGAAAAGGATATGAAAGAGTGATTTGCAACATGCATAGGTCCAAATTAATGTCATAGCAACATCCCCAAAGGTCAAGATCCAACATGAACAAGAATGAGCATGGATCGATTATCATGCATAGATTCAATTTCAACATTATCACATGTCATATTCAAGTTATTGTTTCAATCTAAAAGCATCTAGAACTTACAAATCGTGGCTAGTGAATTAGGAGCAAGAATCGTCATAGAATCGTTGTAGCGATGTTGATCTACTCTCTTGATTTGATGTAGAAAGCTTGCTCCTTTGTCATGGATCTAGTTTGAATGCTCAAGCCTTTGAAGTTGGAGATGGAGGCCATGATCAAGAAAGATTTTGGTAGCACTTCCTTGTTAGAATGAATTGTAGTGAATCAGGCTAGGTCTTAGGGTGTTTTTATAGAAGTTAGGACTAGTTTAGGCCCTTAGATTAACCCTAGTTTAGATCTGGACCACTGAAAATCGTCACAGGCCAACCAACCAGACCACACAAGCAAGCAGGTGCACCAGGCCAACCTTGCCCGACCAGGGAGGTCGACCCCCAGGTCGACACCCAGGTCGACTGCCTAGTCGACCTGGTCCTGGGGAGGTCGACTACCCAGTCGACTCCCCAGTCGACCTGGGTCCTGGGCGGGAAATTTTCCCGCCCAGTCTGTTTGGGGCTAAATTCGAAATTCGAATTTGAACTGTTTTCGTTTTCTGATTTTTCGTGAAACTTCTAGAGGCCATATCTCGGTCATATGGACCCCGATTTACGAAATTTCGGACTCGTTTCCAACCAGAATTCCGAGACGAACGCAACGGCGCAACCCGTTTCGCTTGATTCTTATTTTAAAATTTAATTCTGCCTTGATTCTTGTCTTAACACGTTATTAAAATTTGGGTTGTTATAGCGGGAATAAAAAGTTATGCCCAGTTTAAAATTCAGAATAGTCGCTATAAAATATAATATATAGCCCGTATAAATAGCTATTTTGCAAACGACCTCCGTTTTCGACGAAACCACTGTGGTTGGATCTGGAATGTCAATTTATTGTTAGATTCCAACTTTCATATTTCTTGGAATTTATATGTGAGCGTGGCAAAAGAAAATGTGTTTTGTCTATTTCAGTCAATTTGGATCAACCAGAAAATGACCATTTTTCAAACAGTCTCCAAATTCGACGAAATTTATTTTGTTAGGATTGTATCATCAAAACATAGCTAGAAATAATTTTTCTGTTATTTTTAGAGTTAGTCTATGGCCCCGGTAAATTAAAATGTACGATCGAATTAAATAATTAAATGTTTTATATTTTAGATTAAAGAAAAGTGGGCTGAGACGATCAAACGGGCTGACGGGACCTAGTCCATTGTGTCCGGAATGGGGGCATTTGGGTAGTGACAACTTTCGTTGGGCGGAAATTGGAGCTGGTAGGAGTTGACAGGCCTTTCTGAAAAACTAGACAATTTAAATATTAAAATATTAAAATATTGATAACTAAAACCCTAGAAGCAAACACAGTAGCTGCCACCAATCTATTTCAACGGCCTGAACGATGCTGATTTCCTCCCCTAATCATTTCCAATCTACTAACTAATTCATGAAATTCCTAAAGCAAAATCTGTAGAGCGCCTCGTGATCTTTCTAAGGGTACGACTAAGATCGGATTTAAAGTGCTGTACTGCGTGAATTTGTGGCTCAAAGGCCGGTCGTTTAGAGGTCGTCTCCAACCAAATGGGGCCTGCGAGATGGCGAGCGTGGCCAGCGCAAGGAGGCACCGACATGGCGGTGGTTGTGGCGAAGTCTGATCGAACCCCGGGGTCCTCGATTCTCGTGCGCAGATGGGATGGTGAAGACGATGATGGGTTTTCATGGTGCTGAAGTAATTCGGGAAGAAGGAAATAACAGAGGTCGAGATTATTAATGTAATTAGGGATGTGATTATTAATCAACTATATAATTAAATTGTTTAAAAGTTGAACCATTGTAATTGAATTGTGTGTATTCATGTCTGTCAAAATTTTGTGTATACAATAAAAACCATATTTTTATGGATTAATTGTCAGGAATAATCCGAATTTTGACGTACCTTCCCATAATAATCCCAAGTTTGGATTATTTCTGAATAATCCTAACTTTAGGGGTGTCTTTCCATATTGATCCCGATGACCTCCTGACGTGTTATTTTGGGATCAATATGGGAAGACACCCCCAAATTTCGGTTAAGTATGGGAAGAACCAAGTAAATGGGATTAATATGAGAAGACATCCCCAAACTTCGGAATATTTAGAAATAATCCAACTTGGGGTTATTATGGGAAGAGACGTCAAACTTCGGATTATTCTTGACAATTAATCCTATTTTAATTGTATATGTAAAATATATATTATTGATGTTTGTCAAAATTTGTGTATACAATAAAAACCATCTTTGTATATATAAAAAAAAAAAATTTAGGTTAGTCAAAATTAGTGCATACCGTAAAAAACCCTATTTTTATTGTATATAAAAAAGATGTTCATGTTTGATTCGACAAAAAGAATGACATGTTAAAAATAGGTTTTGTCAAAATTAGATTAGCAATAAAAATCTCATTTTCATTCTTTACATGAAACATAGTTTTTGTCAAAATTTTGTTTTCATTAAAATAAAAATATTATAATAAAGAATATAATAAAAAGGTTTCATTTTTGTTATCACTTTGTTTAGTACAATAAAAAGAGTAGAATTAAAAGATGTGTTTTTGTTGTTATTGTAGTTACAATAAAAAGAGTAAAATAGAAAGATATGTTTTTATTGTCATTTTTATTGCAATAAAAAATTAGTTATTAAAGATCATGTTTTTATTTTCACTTAGTTTAAAGAAAAAGAAGTAACGTGAAAGGTTGTATTTTTCTCGTTCATAGTTTTTCAATAAAAAGATTGAACATAAAAATTACATTTTTGTTAAATAAGATTAGAGTTAAACAAAGATTACATTTTTGTTAAATAAATTTGAGTTATAATAGTTGAAACCAAATTTGTCACTTTTGTCAAATGTAATAGTTGAAACCAAATTTGTCACTTTTGTCAAATGTAATAGTTGAAACAAAATTGGCCCTTTGGTCAAAATATAATTGTTGAAATAAAAATGAGCATTTTGTCAAATTAGAAGTGTTGAAACAAAAGTGAACATTTTTGAGAAATTAGAATAATTGAATTAGAAATATACACTTTTGTCAAATATACATTTTTGCCAAAAAGATTAGTTGAAACAAAAAATATATACATTTTTGTGAAATGGAATTGTTGAAACAAAAATCATATTTTTTGTTAATTAGAATAGTTGAAGCAATAATTAACATTTTTGTTAATTAGAATTAAGTTAAACACAATATACATTTGTGTCAAACCATATTAGTTGAAACAAATCATACATTGTCGTCAACCCATATATGTTGAAACAAATCCTACATTTTTGTCAAACCATATTAGTTGAAACGAATCATACATTTTTGGTCAAAACATATTAGTTGAAACAAAGATTTAAATTTCGTCAAAATATGATGGCTGAAAACAAAAATTACATTTTTTTTAAATAGATTTGAGTTAAAACAAAAATAACATCTTTGTTAAATAAATTTGTGTTACGACAAAAATATCACTTTTGTTAATTTTGTTGAAGTTAGAATAGTTAACAACATGAAATATCACTTTTATCCATTTTGTTAAAATTATAATTGTTAACAATATTGAAATATAACAAAATGATATATCGTTTTTATCCATTTTGTTAAAATTATAATTGTTAATAATATTGAAATATTATTTTTAATCATTTTGTTGAAAATAGAATTATCAACAAAAATGAAAATATCATTTTAATCATTTTATTGAAAGTAGAATTGTCAACAAGAATGAATGAATCTGTGACAACAGTGAATTTCACTCGATCCGAATCAATCGCTAAACCGATCTAGACCGTTCAAAACGCCTGATTGTTTTGAGAACACGACAAAATAGAACGCAGACGGGAGAACATTTCATTGTATATTACAACAATACAATCAGAATACAAGAATATACAGAGTATAAATGAATATTACACAGAAATATCAGAGATTTAAATTACATAGCAGCGGAAAATAATACAATACACAACTAGAAGAAGATACACGGATGCAAAGCTTTCCGGATATCGTTCCAGCTGTAAACCAGGATCCTGTGAATATAAATCTGCAAAACCAAAACTACTAGCTGCCCGTGTCAAAATAAGGATACCCTGAGTTTAGGTTAAAACAATAAACTCCAGGTCAGTCATGGGACTGGTGTGAGAACTAAAACAGTTATTATTCTTTATTTTAAAGTTCGGTAAATCAAGGGACCACGCCGTATAACACGGAACGGGTTTCCTCCCAAGAATACCAGTGCATAAAACAAACAACACAATGCTAAATAAATAAAAATGAAGCTATTATAAGACCCAAGTCCTATCACACAATGCAACGCAAGCCGGGGGATAGGGTTTTCCCTTATAATAGCCAAACATGCTTAGTACGTTTAAAAGAAATCTTTTGATACTATTATAAGTGTATAGTGTATAAAACAACTTCAAATCATAAGTATCAATCATAGACGACATGGGTACCATATATCATGTCGCCATACTAGGCTCTACAATCAAAACCGCAAATGTCACGTATTTGGAAATTGGATTTCCGTCTGTGAACCGAGGCAAAAGATAGTCCTCACCGACTTCGAGACAATCTAGCCCATGTCTCAGGGTCAGAGCGCATCGACCCTTTGGATCGTCAGGGCCGGTCCACCGATGTGGATTATTATGCCTGAACACTACGTTTCCCCGCCCTTTGGGGTGTAAATGAGCCAACGAATGACTCCATCGGACCCGGATCGTCCGATCTAACCGAGGCACCTCGCAACAGCAACAACCACATAAGTCAAACTCGTCAGGGCGTGTAAAACTATTGACGCCACTTTTAGCTAGAAGGAAACGCATGCCCTCCCTGATGTCCTCTCCCGTTTTTGGTTCACCACCGGGGTGTGAGGCTCGCGAATTCACGCTACACAAAGCTACGCCACACAGGTCGTGCTTCGATCATCAACTACAAGACTCTGCTTTTCAACAGAAGCCTTGATCATTTGCATCTTAGCATGCCACACGGGCAATTCATTCTATGCAATCGATATCAATCACACAGAATGAAATCTGATGTCAGACACACAGTCCATTTACAAGTCCGTCCTGGGTCTGAACGAAACCGGAGGCACCTAGTACCCCGCATATCCATCGATCTCCAAGTACGTCTGGACGATCACTAACTGTTTCCATCTTCTTGGGTGTACAGCCCAATCAAGATCATCAGTAACCACCCAAACGACGTGAAGACCTCCGATCTTCGACCACTGTCTTCATCTTCGACTTATCGTCGTATCAGTTATTCAGAATGGGATGAACCCGGTCTTTCCGAATAACTCGCGTATAAAATAAACAAGTGCTACACAAACACAACATACACCTCATTCCAATTCATCAGTCACTAACCGTAAATTAATCAAGAGAATAATTCCCCTAATATTAACCCCGAAGGCCGAAACCAACATCAGATCAATATCCAGAAAACCATTATGCTTAGCTAACCGACAGTTAGTTTCTAAATTTCGCATTCTTAGGGAAAGGTTCCCATTAATTTTATCAAAGATAAATCCTTTAAATTTATTCTTTAATCTTCCTTTGAATATCAATTCAAACTAGTCGGGATTAACGAACCTTACCGAAGTAATCGTTTGTTTTAATTTCCCAACCCCAACCTATTCATCCCATGGAGTAAAACTGGTAATACTTCATATCTAACACCACGGTGTTATCGGTAAATTTAATTACCATTTCACGTTCAAATCTAATTAAAGATTTAACTATCGCCTGGAGCAAAACTGGTGATACTCCATTCTCGATCTTTTCAATCTAATTAAAGATTCATTAAAACTCCACTTAGTTTTAATCTTTAACTGGGTTAAAGAATCAGTGTCATTTAAAACACGGTTCACGATAAACCCCAAAATCACATCACATTTCAATCAGTCCCTAACCGTAAATTAGCAAGCGAGCAATTACCTAAGTATTAACCCCGAAGGCTGAAACCAACATCAGATCAATACACAGGAAACCATTCAACTTGACTAACTTTCCAGTTAGTTTCTGATTTTCTTAACTCTGTTGGGTCTAAGAACAGCATTATTGAAGATATCGTTCACGACAACCCAAAATCACATTCTATTAATCATCGGGTTAAAGAACAAGTGTTATTTAAAACACTGTTCACGATAACCCCAAAAGTCAATACCAATTCAATTCCAATTAAATATTATTTAACTGGTACACTTCATTAAATCTAAATAAAAGATTTAATCTTTTTCTCAACTGGGCTTAAGAACAGTGTTAATGAAGACACCATTCACGACAAACCCCAAATCACATTTGATATTAAATACAAGGCTCTGAATATAAAATATACCGGCTTATATTCAATATCAAATTTTACGACCAACAGATATCGTATTAGAAATAACGATATTAATATATCTTTCAAATTCCCATAACAATATCTGTATAATCACGAAATCCAACATCGAAATATTCCAAAGACAATTTCGATTCAAATCCATTACAATTCAATTATTGGAAATTCTGGTTACTTTTAAAACCCTTTTCAAATCCAATTTATTTATTTAAAAATAAATAGAATTATAATTCTAGTTCAATACTAGTTCATTTCGATAAAAATCTATTTTTATCATTTCAAATATGGAGTTTTTCATCCCAATTCTTTCCAAATCATTTCTTATGATTTTACACAAATTATTACTATTTTTAATAATTTTATCCAGGCCCGTACAGTCGATTTCCATCAACGGCCATCGAACTGCACTTATAGCGACCTTTTCCAAATTTGATTTGGACATAATTCCAAATCCAACCGTTAGATTTCTAATTTCTAACATTCTTTAGAATGCTCTTTTTGATACGAACCCAACGGTTCCGGTTTTAGAAGAATCCGACGGTCGGATCTCCCGCAATATTCATTTGAAGTCAATGGTCGAAATACATGAACTGCCGCAGCGCGGCGCGTTCTATTTGGGCCATTATATTATATATATATATATAATATATATAATATATACTTCGTCGATTTCCTTTTTTAAAACGTATTATATAAATCGTTTTAAATTTGTTTTCAAAACGATTTCAACTTCATTTCTAATTCAAATCAAAATTGAATTTTTCCTTGTAAATTCGTTTTAAATTCATTTCAATTCAGATTGATTTCTAATTCAATTTCAGTTCGTTTTCAATTCAATTTCAATTCGAATTCATTTATATTCAATTTCAATTCGAATTCATTTATATTCAATTTCAATTCGAATTCATTTATATTCAATATCAATTCGAATTCATTTCTATTCATTTTCAATTCGAATTCATTTCTATTCATTTTCAATTCGAATTCATTTCTATTCAGTTTAATTCGAATTTCAATTCTATTCATTTTCAATTCGAATTCATTTCTATTCAGTTTAATTCGAATTTCAATTCTTTTCGAAATATCAGATTTTGAAATCACTTTCGATATTCATTATAAAATGAATAAAATCGATATAAATATCGTTCACGTCAAAATGGCGTCAATCTAATCAACACGGCTTCATATATTCCTATTTTCAAATATTCTATTTCAAATATTTCTATTTCAAATATTTCTATTTCGAAACTGGAATGAGGCCTAATCAATTACCATATAATGTTAATTATATGGATTTTCTACAACACATGTATACAATAACAACGATGAATAATCAACCATCATCCAAAGTGCATTCTACACCGTATAAGCATCAAATATAAATATTCAACGCTTATAACAGTCTGTCAATCAATCGATCGACATACAACTAAACAATCGGGATTAGTGTACGTCAAATATCATCCCAATACCCGTGTGGGGTTTCAAACAATCAAACACAGATTTTATTTGTGCAGTTGGTCGATGTGTAAAATTTATCGTCCCAATCAATATCAGTCAAATGTGTGTATATAAACAAATCGTCCGATTTGTTTATTTTTATTTCCTTTCATATACACGTTAAAAATTCTATTTTTAACTATATAATATTTTCCACTATAAAATATTTTATTTCACATCACACAATGAATTTTCCCAACAACATGCAATCAAACAAACAAGCCGTCCATGGTCTGTGGACGACGGGTGTCGGGTGCTACTAAACACCGTCTGCATCCTAGTATATATTTACATAACTAGAAAATAAAATTAAAAGGTGAGAAGTTCTCACCGATAGCTAATCTAAACATCTCGACTCTTCTTACGTAGAAAATCTCCACCGTTTCTTCTTTCGTCACTTTCGTCATTCGTATTCACTACCTATATAAAAATTGAATTTTTTACTTCGCTATTCAATATATAAAAATCGAATTTTTACTTTGTTGTTCAATATATAAAAATTGAATTTTTACTTCGCTATTCAATATATAAAAATCGAATTTTTACTTCGCTATTCAATATATAAAAATCGAATTTTTACTTTGTTGTCATGTGTATAAAAATCACATTTTTATACTACTACTATATAGATAAAAATTCTACTTTTACACCGCTAAAAATCGTATCTTTTCTATTTTAAAAATCTAATCTTTTCTATTTAAAAAATCAGTTTTCTATTTAAAAAAATCAGTTTTTATATGGTAGAGAACTCAGTTTTTTTTATACTAAAAATTATTACACAAAAAAAATCTGAAATAAAATAACTAAAATAAAATAAATACTGACTGTTATTTGAAGAGGAGAGGCGCAGGGGGTCGGGGACGACGCTGGTGGTTGGCGGCGGCGTTCAGGTGGCCAGGGCGTGGCGATTTGGTCAGGGGGCGTGGGGTTCGATCGACAGAGGAGAGAGGAGGAGAAGGGAGGAGCGGAGGGGGAAGGGAGAGGTGGAGGCGCGACTGGGATGTGTGGCGGCGAGGTCCGGCGACGGGGGAAGGCTTCGATGGGCGGCGCGGGTTCAAACATTGGCGAGGGGTTTTTTTTCGATTGTAAACTGGTCAACGGAGAGAGAGAAGAGGGAATGGGGGGTTTATATAAAATATATATATTTAATTATTTATTGATTTCAAAAAGCAACTTTTATTTTCGAACTCTAAACGAGGCTCACCGCCTGTCGTCCATAGCTAATTACCCCCATTCCGAACACAATGGGATATGTATCGTAAGCTGATTCGATCGTTTCGATCAGTTTTCGTCAAAATCAACATATATCTCTATATATTGAATTTGAACGCGCATTTCAATTTACTGGGGTCACATACTAACTCGAAAAAACCCAAAAAAAATATTTTCTAGCTTCGTATTGACGATACGGTCCTAACAAAACTAGTTTCGTCGAATTCTGAGACCGTTTGAAAAATGGCCAATTTCCAGTCGATTAAAATCAAATGAAACTGGTCAAACGCGTTTTCCTTTGCCACGCTCACATATTGATTCGAAAAATTATGAAAATTGGCATCTAGCAATAACTTGACATCGCGGATCTAACAAAAGTGGTTTCGTCGAAATCCGAGGTCATTTGCAAAAATTCCATTTTTAAGGTCCTGAATTCCATAGCGACTATTCAGAATTTTCAACTGGACATATCTTTTGATTCCCGCAATGAAATTTCAATTTTTCAGATTCGTTGGAAAGATATTCTCAAATAGATTCTAATATTTTTGGTTTCACTAAAATCCGGTTTATTTTGAATCCTGTACATTCATTTGAAGTTTGAAATCGAATTATCGAACTACCGCGCCATTTTCAATTCCTTTTATATTTATAAATAATTATTTATATTCTAACGACGATCTATATAATATATACGTTCGAATTATATTCAAAATAAATTTTTCGTCGTTTTTATTTAAAATAATTCATTTTAAATAATCAAAATTCGCTAAAATTGCCAAACTAAAAATTTTAAATTGGCCCAGATTTCCGGGTTATTACAATCTCCTCCACTTAAAACTTTTCGTCCCCGAAAAGGAACGAAGCCGAAAGTTGTTTCACAAATCAACTCAACTTTCGTTATTTTGACTACGGCTTAAGTTCTTCAACTTTTCAGTTTCTAAGAACTTTTCAAATTTTTCAAAAATTTGGCTAACACCCTATATTTTAGAAAAATTTCGCCATAACCTCCCCTGCACCGGGAGCACGGGAAAATCTCGAAATTGCCATACAGGCCCTCTGATCTCAAAAAGAAAAAGAAAAAGCCAATCGGCTCATAAAATCATCATCACCCAAACAAAACAGTAAATTATAATAAACATGTACCTATTTGTCGGGAAAACAATTTTATTCTTCTGCTCTAGCCTCTTTGCTATGACCTGTTCAGTGTAAGTACATGTATATGCAAGCAAATGCGACAAAATTTCAATACAATTCACTATTTGGTCAATTTGGCTAAATGGTTAAAAATTTCAAACAAATAACCAAACAACACAAACATCAATCAATTAGTTGATTAGCTTTTGAAATTCATAACTTTGATACACAGTCAAAAAATCAAATTTTTGATGCCAAATCACAACAATAAGCCCTATCTAGTTTCGGTTCTCACACCAGTCAATTGGAAATATATAGAAATCTCACTTTCGTTGCTCGAAAATAAATACTAGCGATGGTGCCCCGTCACAAGAATTATCCCAGGGCACTAGAGTGCGATCCTATAACTATCCAGTACATTAAAACTTCGAATACACGTTTGCAAGACGTATATGCAAAATCTTTATATATTGGATTGTCCCAATTCAGTATAAAATAGATAATCAACTACGAATAAGTGATTTAAATTTCAAAACAAAAATTGTTTTCATTTTAAAAATATACCCTTCACACTCGTTCTAGGATACTACTGATCCCATCTCTAACGAGTCATTCCCATTGGATATTACTAATCCAATTTCCGATGAATTCTTTCGTATGGTTCTAATGTGTCTTGTTCTCTGAGCTTTGTAAACAAAAGCTCTGATACCAACTAAGACAACAGTGAATTTTGCTCGATCCGAATCAATCGCTAAACCGATCTAGACCGTTCGAAGCGCCTGATTGTTTTGAGAACACGACAAAATAGAACGCAGACGGGAGAACATTTCATTGTATATTACAACAATACCATCAGAATACAAGAATATACAGAGTATAAATGAATATTACACAGAAATATCAGAGATTTAAATTACATTTAAATACATAGCAGCGGAAAATAATACAATACACAACTAGAAGAAGATACACGGATACAAAGCTTTCCGGATATCGTTCCAGCTGTAAACCAGGATCCTGTGAATATAAATCTGCAAAACCAAAACTACTAGCTGCCCGTGTCAAAATAAGGACACCCAGAGTTTAGGTTAAAACAATAAACTCCAGGTCAGTCATGAGACTGGTGTGAGAACTAAAACAGTTATTATTCTTTATTTTAAAGTTCGGTAAATCAAGGGACCACGCCGTATAACACGGAACGGGTTTCCTCCCAAGAATACCAGTGCATAAAACAAACAACGCAATGCTAAATAAAGAAAAATGAAGCTATTATAAGACCCAGGTCCTATCACATAATGCAACGCAAGCCGGGGGATAGGGTTTCCCTTATAATAGCCAAACATGCTTAGTACGTTTAAAACAAATCTTTTGATACTATTATAAATGTACAGTGTATAAAACAACTTCAAATCATAAGTATCAATCATAGACGGCATGGGTACCATATATCATGTCGCCATACTAGGCTCTACAATCAAAACCGCAAATGTCACGTATTTGGAAATTAGATTTCCGTCTGTGAACCGAGGAAAAAGATAGTCCTCACCGACTTCGAGACAATCTAGCCCTTGTCTCAGGGTCAGAGCGCATCGACCCATTGGATCGTGAGGGTCGGTCCACCGATGTGGATTATTATGCCTGAACACTACGTTTCCCCGCCCTTTGGGGCGTAAATGAGCCAACGAATGACTTCATCGGACCCGGATCGTCCGATCTAACCGAGGCGCCTCGCAACAGCAACAACCACATAAGTCAAACTCGTCAGGGCGTGTAAAACCACTGACGCCACATTTAGCTAGAAGGAAACGCATGCCCTCCCTGATGTCCTCTCCCGTTTTTGGTTCACCACCGGGATGTGAGGCTCGCGAATTCACGCTACACAAAGCTACGCCACACAGGCCGTGCTTTGATCATCAACTACAAGACTCTGCTTTTCAACAGAAGCCTTGATCATTTGCATCTTAGCATGCCACACAGGCAATTCATTCTATGCAATCGATATCAATCACACAGAATGAAATCCGATGTCAGACACATGGTCCATTTACAAGTCCGTCCTGGGTCTGAACGAAACCGGAGGCACCTAGTACCACGCATATCCATCGATCTCCAAGTACGTCTAGACGATCACTAACTGTTTCCATCTTCTTGGGTGTACATCCCAATCAAGATCATTAGTAACCACCCAAACGACGTGAAGACCTCCGGTCTTCGACCACCGTCTTCATCTTCGACTTATCGTCGTATCAGTTATTCAGAATGGGATGAACCCGGTCTTTCCGAATAACTCGCGTATATAATAAAAAAGTGCTACACAAACACAACATACGCCTCATTCCAATTCATCAGCCACTAACCGTAAATTAATCAAGAGAATAATTCCCCTAATATTAACCCCGAAGGCCTAAACCAACATCAGATTAATATCCAGAAAACCATTATGCTTAGCTAACCGACAGTTAGTTTCTAAATTTCGCATTCTTAGGGAAAGGTTCCCATTAATTTTATCAAAGATAAATCCTTTAAATTTATTCTTTAATCTTCCTTTGAATATCAATTCAAACTAGTCGGGATTAACGAACCTTACCGAAGTAATCATTTGTTTTAATTTCCCAACCCCAACCTATTCATCCCATGAAGTAAAACTGGTAATACTTCATATCTAACACCACGGTGTTATCGGTAAATTTAATTACCATTTCACGTTCAAATCTAATTAAAGATTTAACTACCGCTCGGTAAATTTAATTACCATTTCACGTTCAAATCTAATTAAAGATTTAACTATCGCCTGGAGCAAAACTGGTGATACTCCATTCTCGATCTTTTCAATCTAATTAAAGATTCATTAAAACTCCACTTAGTTTTAATCTTTAACTGGGTTAAAGAATCAGTGTCATTTAAAACACGGTTCACGATAAACCCCCAAATCACATCACATTTCAATCAGTCCCTAACCGTAAATTAGCAAGCGAGCAATTCCTTAAGTATTAACCCCGAAGGCCGAAACCAACATCAGATCAATACAAAGGAAACCATTCAACTTGACTAACCTCCAGTTAGTTTCTGATTTTCTTAACTCTGTTGGGTCTAAGAACAGCATTATTGAAGATACCGTTCACGACAACCCAAAATCACATTCTATTAATCATCGGGTTAAAGAACAAGTGTTATTTAAAACACTGTTCACGACAACCCCAAAAGTCAATACCAATTCAATTCTAATTAAATATTATTTAACTAGTACACTTCATTAAATCTAAATAAAAGATTTAATCTTTTTCTCAACTGGGCTTAAGAACAGTGTTAATGAAGACACCATTCACGACAAACCCCAAATCACATTTGATATTAAATACAAGGCTCTGAATAGAAAATATACCGGCTTATATTCAATATCAAATTCTACGACCAACAGATATCGTATTAGAAATAACGATATTAATATATCTTTCAAATTCCCATAACAATATCTGTATATAATCACGAAATCCAACATCGAAATATTCCAAAGACAATTTCGATTCAAATCCATTCCAATTCAATTATTGGAAATTCTGGTTACTTTTAAAACCATTTTCAAATCCAATTTATTTATTAAAAAATAAATAGAATTATAATTCTAGTTCAATACTAGTTCATTTCGATAAAAATCTATTTTTATCTTTTCAAATATGGAGTTTTTCATCCCAATTCTTCCCAAATCATTTCTTATGATTTTACACAAATTATTACTATTTTTAATAATTTTATCCAGGCCCGTACAGTCGATTTCCATCAACGGCCATCGAACTGCACTTATAGCGACCTTTTCCAAATTTGATTTGGACATAATTCCAAATCCAACCATTAGATTTCTAATTTCTAATATTCGTTAGAAAGCTCTTTTCGATACGAACCCAACGGTTCCGGTTTTAGGAGAATCCGACGGTCGGATCTCCCGCAATATTCATTTGAAGTCAATGGTCGAAATACATGAACTACCGCAGCGCGGCGCGTTCTATTCGGGCCATTATATTATATATATATAATATATACTTCGTCGGTTTCCTTTTTTAAAACGTATTATATAAATCGTTTTAAATTCATTTTCAAAACGATTTCAACTTCATTTCTAATTCAAATCAAAATTGCATTTTTCCTTGTAAATTCGTTTTAAATTCATTTCAAATCGATTTCAATTCAGATTGATTTCTAATTCAATTTCAGTTCGTTTTCAATTCAATTTCAATTCGAATTCATTTATATTCAATTTCAATTCGAATTCATTTATATTCAATTTCAATTCGAATTCATTTATATTCAATTTCAATTCGAATTCATTTCTATTCATTTTCAATTCGAATTTATTTCTATTCATTTTCAATTCAAATTCATTTCTATTCAGTTTAATTCGAATTTCAATTCTATTCATTTTCAATTCGAATTCATTTCTATTCAGTTTAATTCGAATTTCAATTTTTTCGAAATATCAGATTTTGAAATCACTTTCGATATTCATTATAAAATGAATAAAATCGATATAAATATCGTTCACGTCAAAATGGCGTCAATCTAATCAACACGGCTTCATATATTCCTATTTTCAAATATTCTATTTCAATATTTCTATTTCAAATATTTCTATTTCAAATATTTCTATTTCGAAACTGGAATGAGGCCCAATCAATTACCATATAATGTTAATTATATGGATTTTCTACAACACATGTATACAATAACAACAATGAATAATCAACCATCATCCAAAGTGCATTCTACACCGTATAAGCATCAAATATAAATATTCAACGCTTATAACAGTCTGTCAATCAATCGATCGACATACAACTAAACAATCGGGATTAGTGTACGTCAAATATCATCCCAATACCCGTGTGGGGTTTCAAACAATCAAACACAGATTTTATTTGTGCAGTTGGGCGATATGTAAAATTTATCGTCGCAATCAATATTAGTCAAATGTGTGTATATAAACAAATCGTCCGATTTGTTTATTTTTATTTCCTTTCATATACACGTTAAAAATTCTATTTTTAACTATATAATATTTTCCACTATAAAATATTTTATTTCACATCACACAATGAATTTTCACAACAACATGCAATCAAACAAACAAGCCGTCCATGGTCTGTGGACGACGGGTGTCGGGTGCTACTAAACACCGTCTGCATCCTAGTATATATTTATATAACTAGAAAATAAAATTAAAAGATGAGAAGTTCTCGCCGATAGCTAATCCAAACATCTCGACTCTTCTTATGTAGAAAATTTCCACTGTTTCTTCTTTCGTCACCTTCGTCATTCGTATTCACTACCTATATAAAAATTGAATTTTTACTTCGCTATTCAATATATAAAAATCGATTTTTTACTTTGTTGTTCAATATATAAAAATCGAATTTTTACTTCGCTTTTCAATATATAAAAATCGAATTTTTACTTCGCTATTCAATATATAAAAATCGAATTTTTACTTCGCTATACAATATATAAAAATCGAATTTTTACTTTGTTGTCATGTGTATAAAAATCACATTTTTATACTACTACTATATAGATAAAAATTCTATTTTTACACCGCTAAAAATCGTATCTTTTCTTTTTAAAAAATCTAATCTTTTCTATTTAAAAAATCAGTTTTCTATTTAAAAAAATCAGTTTTTATATGGTAGAGAAATCAGTTTTTTTATACTAAAAATTATTACACAAAAAAAAATTGAAATAAAATAACTAAAATAAAATAAATACTTACTGTTATTTGAAGAGGAGAGGCGCAGGGGGTCGGGGACGACGCTGGTGGTCGGCGGCGGCGTTCAGGTGGCCAGGGCGTGGCGATTTGGTCAGGGGGCGTGGGGTTCGAGCGACAGAGGAGAGAGGAGGAGAAGGGAGGAGCGGAGGGGGAAGGGAGAGGTGGAGGCGCGACTAGGATGGGTGGCGGCGAGGTCCGGCGACGGGGGAAGGCTTCGATGGGCGGCGCGGGTTCAAACGATGTCGAGGGTTTTTTTTTTTTATTTCGATTGTAAACTGGTCAACGGAGAGAGAGAAGAGGGAATGGGGGTTTTATATAAAATATATATATTTAATTATTTACTGATTTCAAAAAGCAACTTTTATTTTCGAACTCTAAACGAGGCCCACCGCCTGTCGTCCATAGCTAATTACCCCCATTCCGAACACAATGGGATATGTATCGTAAGCTGATTCAATTGTTTCGATCAGTTTTCGTCAAAATCAACATATCACTCTATATATTGAATTTGAACGCGCATTTCAATTTACTGGGGTCACATACTAACTCGAAAAAACCCAAAAAAATATTTTCTAGCTTCGTATTGACGATACGGTCCTAACAAAACTAGTTTCGTCGAATTCTGAGACCGTTTGAAAAATGGCCAATTTCCAGTCGATTAAAATCAAATGAAACTGGTCGAACGCGTTTTCCTTTGCCACGCTCACATATTGATTCGAAAAATTATGAAAATTGGCATCTAGCAATAACTTGACATCGCGGATCTAACAAAAGTGGTTTCGTCGAAATCCGAGGTCGTTTGCAAAAATTCCTTTTTTAAGGGCCTGAATTCCATAGCGACTATTTAGAATTTTCAACTAGACATATCTTTTGATTCCCGCTATGAAATTTCAATTTTTCGGATTCGTTGGAAAGATATTCTCAAATAGATTCTAATATTTTTGGTTTCACTAAAATCCGGTTTATTTTGAATCCTGTACATTCATTTGAAGTTTGAAATCGAATTATCGAACTACCACGCCATTTTCAATTCCTTTTATATTTATAAATAATTATTTATATTCTAACGACGATCTATATAATATATACGTTCGAATTCTATTCAAAATAAATTTTTCGTCGTTTTTATTTAAAATAATTCATTTTAAATAATCAAAATTCGCTAAAATTGCCAAACTAAAAATTTTAAATTGGCCCAGATTTCCGGGTTATTACAGAATCACTCTTTATGCATTATGTTGAAATAGAATTTATATGCAAATATAAGAATCATTTTTATTTGCAAAACATACATTAGAATTTATATGCATGTATAAGAATCATTTTCATGGTCAAAACGTACATTATAATTTATATGCATATATAAGAATCATTTTTATTTGCAAAACATATATTAGAATTTGTATGTAAATTAGAATGACATTTTATTGTTAAATTATACAATAGAATTTGTATGCAAATCAAAGTGACATTTGTATTGTCAAATTATACATTAAAATTTGTGTACAGATTAAAGAGGCATTTCATATGTTATGATCTGAAACTATACGTGCAAATAAAACAATTTCTTTTTATTTGTTAGAATTAAAAAAAAGAAATTGCATACAAATAAAGGAAAATGAAAATTATCTTCTTATTTGTCATCAGCAACAATGCCATGTAAATAAATTACACTTTATTAGATAGTGATACGTGTAGGGAAATTATGCGAGTAAAATACATTTTTATTTGGCATTAGGAATATAAAAACATGTTTTGTTCATTTTCATCAACATGTTAGTGAAATTAAAATTGGTTAAATTCATAAAGCAATGATTTATTTAGATATACTATTGATTGGCTGAAAACCCCACACGGGCATTGGGATGATATTTGACATACACTAGTCCCAATATTTAGTTGTATGTCAATTGATGGATTGACTGGCTGCGATGAGCGTTATTTATTCATGTTAATGCTCACACACTTGTAAATTTCACTCTGGATGTGAATGGATTGTGTAATGATTATTTAACGTTATTGCCGTATACACGCGATGTATGAAATCCATATAACTAAAATTATATGGTAACTGATTGAGACATTTTCCGATTCAGAATATCCTTTAAATAAAGAATACTTTAAAATAAAGAACATTGTAATATGAAGAATATTTTTACATAAAGAATCTTTTTATATAAAGAATATTTTTTAATAACGAATATTTTAAACTAATATTCAACGAAGAATAAAATGATGATTTCTGTGTCCATTTTTGGATGGACAAAAGATAAAAATATATTTGTTCAAAATGAACTAGTTATTAACTAGAATAAATCTTTTAAATTAAGATTTAATGAAGTCTTCCATGTAATTAATATTTAATTTGAATTAAATAAAAGAATTAGATTTTGGGTTGCTGTGGATGGTGTCTTAAATAACACTGATCTTAAACCCCTTATGAAAAGAATAAATTTTTTTAATTTAGATTATTAGAGCCTCCAATTATATTTAGTGATTGGAATAAAATGATATGTGAATTGGGCTTATTGTGAACTGTGTTTTAAACAACATTTGTTCTTTAGCCCAATTAATAGTGAAAATATGATTTAGGATTTATAAATCGTTTTACTAAGATTTAAAAAGAAATTTTCCAAAGTCAAGTTTTTTCCAATTTAATATATTAAATTGGAATGAAGTGGAAATTCGATTTGGTAATAATCGAAATAGGCTTCTGTAGAAGAAGACTGTTACTATATATGGAATTTAAAAAGCTTTGCCGTTATTCTACTTATATTATTAGTCTGATACGGAAATTTATATCGATTATATATTGATTTGATTTCTGTGCAAATTTCGTATTTAATGGAAGATGATTTTGGGTTTATCGTGAACTGTGTTTTAAATGACATTGGTTCTTTAACCCAGTTAAAGACAAAATTAATTTCTTAAAATTGAATAATCATAAAGTAATGATTTTTGTTATTAAAATCAAATTGGAGTTTTATTGAATCTTTAAAAAGAAGATTAAAGATTAAATTTAAAGGAATTTATTTTTGATAAAATTGATGGGAATCTTTCCCTTATAATATGAATATTTTATTAAAAGAATATTCTGAATTGGAATGGGCATATGATGTGTATTTATAGCACTTGATTTTTGATTATAAAATACGCGAGTTATTCAGAAAGACCGGGTTTAACCCATTCTGAATAATTACTACGACGATTTAAAGTCGAAGATATTGAAGACGATGATTGAAGACCAGCGATCTTCACATCGAATGGACGGCTACTGATGCCCGGCACTGTGTCGCTCCTAGGAAAGGATTAAAGTGGTAGTTGTCCGGACGTGCTTATTGATTGTCCAGATAAGCGAGCACCTCTCTTCCGTATTGGACATACGGGACGAGGAATAAGGTGTCTCCGGTTTCGTTCAGACCCAAAACGGACTTGTAAATGGATGTATGTCTGATATTGGATTTCATTTCATGTAAATTAATTTGATTTCTATTTAATATATATCTATGATGGCGGAGAATTTATTATCTTGCTTAACACCCTTCTCTGGGACGCACGAGCTCATAGGTTAAATATTGGTAGTTATCGATCGCATGGCGTGGATTATCAATGTGGCATGCCAAGATGCAAATGATCAAGGCATTTGTTGAAAATCAGAGTCTTGTGGTTGATGGTCAAAGCATAGCCTATTTCGGCATAGCTTTGTGTACAGCATTACCTCACACCCCGGTAAGAGTCAGAAACGGGACAAGGGAACGTAGGGAGTGCACGTGTTTCTTTCTAGCTAGAAGTGGTATCAGGGTTTTGCAAGCCCTGACATTTCACTTATGTGGTTGATGGAATGAGGCGCCTCGGATTTATTGGTCGATAGTGACCATTTTATTGGTTCAATAGAACCGGGAAGCGTGTGTTCAGGCATGAGTAATCCACTAAAGTATTTGTGGATCGGCCCTACAGGATCCAAGGGTTGCCCGTAGGTGTGATCTTGAGACGTTGCTAGAGTGTCTCGAATCGGCAAGGAGAACGTCCCTAGCCTTGACTCATGATGGAAATCCAACTCCCAATACTACACCATGCGGTTTTGATTGTAGAACTAGTATGGAGACATAGTATATGGTAGTTATACCTTCTATGATTGATACATTTTGATTGAAATGTTTTTGAAACATATATACACTAATAATAATATCAAATTCATTTTATCGTATCAAGCATGTTTGATCATTATAAGTTAAAACTCTATTCTCCTGTTTGCGTTGCATTGTATGATGGGACTTGAGTCTTATAATGATTTCATTTTTCTAAAAAGCATTGTGTTGTTTTGAATAAAAATGTATTTAATTTATGCCCTGGCAATCCCGTTGAGTAAACATGTACCGCGTTAGCGGCGTGGTGTTGTGATTAGCCATATTGTTAGATAAGTTAGGAAAGATTTCTCATATCAGTCCCATGACTGGCCCGTAGGTTGTTTCACTTTGTAAACTCGGATGCCCTCTTTTCCACATGGGCAGTCGAGTAGCTTATTTTGCAGATTTATTGAGCAGGATTCTGGGTTGAAGCTTAAAGCTATGTCCAAGGCATTGATAGTCTTCCGCTGTATCAGTTTATTGGTTCCGCTGCACTGTATTAAACTCATTATAAATTATCTTCCGTTGTTGTATTATTATATCGATGTACTCTGATATTCTGTACTTTGATGTAACATTATTATAATGTTTATAAAAGTGTTCTGTTATTCGTTCTGATGTGTTGTATGCCCAAAGTTAGCGTATACGGGCTTTGAACGGTCTTGGTTGATTTAGCGATCGATTAGGTCTAGGCAAAATCCGAGTCGTGACATATATTTTTTGGAATAAGGAAAATAAAATGATTTATAATATTTGAAAATATTTTCCAAGAATATGAGAGGCCAAACGAGTTTTGGAAAGTATCTGGAAAATATGGAAAGTTGGGAAATTAATAATTTAAAAAGAAATTAATTTAAAAACGGCCCAGGGTTGTTTGATGCTTGATTGGTAGAATTTCCATTTGGAAGTAGGACCGTTGATTGTATGGATGTTCCTTTGTTAGTTAAATCACCTACTATTAAAGATTTGTTTTATTTTATACCTCCGTTGTAAATTCGGAGAGACCGGGATCAGGTTTAATATCTGAAAACCACTCTGTATTTGCATAAGCGTTACGAATAAACTTATGCTGAAGATAGTTGAAGACGGAGTAAAATACCAGGGTTGTTCTATTAATTCTAGGTAGAAATTGCCCAAGATGGATTAATAGAATGGTGCCATCGGTTTGTCCAGTCCCAGGACAACGTATGTGGATGATTGTCTAACGAAGTGACATTAAAAATAAATGGTGGCAAGACGTTCTAAAAGGATTTCGTGACCTCAAGCCTCATCACCTGGAAATGATAGAAATTGGGCAGGCAGCATGGCCAAGTGGGTCATTCCCATTAGGGGTATTATCACGTGATCTGGAGTGATTTCATTTGCTTCTTATTCTATTCGCTGTTGTTTGCTTTCAGTAACAGTTGCTGATCATAACCGTTGGTGATAATATGCTCGGTACACTCAAGTGAAATGAGTGGCCAGCCATGTGTGGCCGGGTTGCAAGATGTTCTTTTTGAAGCCTAGTGTATCCCCTCTAGAGTACACTGATCGGAAGGTGGTTCCATACCTTGTCATAGTCGGATTCCAATCTCCAATAAAAGCTCTGCGGTTTTTGATTTTATATTATATATGGACCGTGAGATGTAAGCATTCCGCTAGATTTCTATTTTTTTGACATAGACATTATTATAATATCACCGGATTTGATATCAAAAATATTTTTTGTTATCGTAAGGTAAAAAAACATCCGTGTTTATGTACGGATAAGTCTTACGATTATAATTTCTTTCGAAAGGATTTTAAAAGTTAAACCAATGGTTGGAGTTTACTTACACTAGTCCCATGACTGACCCAGAGTTTATTTTGTTTTGCCTAAACTTTTGGGTGCCCAAATTTATATGGGCAGTCACCTAGTCGGGATTTTACTGATTCACCTAGAGGAGCTTGAATATGAATGAATTGGTTAATAAGGAATTAAGAAATGGAATATGGAAATGTTTTTTTCTGATATTAATAATTTATATTTCCTGTATATAGAAAATATGGATTCGTGAATGTACGGAAATGTTTTCCAAACTGTGATAAGAGATATTTTCTGGAATACGGAAAATAAAAAGATCTATAATATTTGGAAATGTTTCCAGGAATATGAGAGGCCAAACGAGTTTTGGAAAGTATCTGGAAAGATATGGAAAGTTGGGAAATTGATAATTTAATAAGAAATTAATTTAAAAAGGGTCTGGTGTTGTTTGATGCTTAATCGGTAGAATTTCCATTTGGAAGTAGGAATGTTAATTGTATGGATATTCCTTTGACAGTTAAATCACCGACTATCAAAGATTTGGTTTATTTTATACCTCCGTTGTCAATACGGAGAGACTGGGATCAGGTTTAATATCTGAAAACCACTCCATATTGGCACAAGCATTACGAATTGACTTATGCTGAAGATAATTGAAGATGGAGTAAAATGCAAGGGCTGTTCTGTTAATTCTAGGTAGAAATTGCCCAAGATGGATTAGTAGAATGGTGCCTTCGGTTTGTCCAGTCCCAGGACAACGTATATGGACGAATATCTAACGACGTGACATTCAAAGAAAACGGTGGCAAGATGTTCTAAAAGGAAATCGTGACCTCAAGCCTCATCACCCGGGAAATGACAGAAATCGGGCAGGTAGCATGGCCAAGTGGGTCATTCCCATTAAGGGTATTATCACCTAATCTAGAGAAATTTCATTTGCTTCTTATTTTATTCGATGCTGTATGCTTTCGGTAATAGTTGCTGATCACAACCGTTGGTGATAATATGTTCGGTACACTCAAGTTAAATGAGCGGCCAGCCATGTATGGCCGGGTTGCAAGATGTTGTTGTTGAACCCCAGTGTATCCTCTCTATAGTACACTGGTCTGAAGGTGGTTCCATACCTTGTCATAGCCGGAATTCAATCTCCAATAAGAGCTCTGCGGTTTTTGATTTTATATTATATATGGAGCGTGAGATGCAAGCATTCCGTTAATTTCTATTTATTTGATGTAGACATTGTAACGTCCCACCATTTCGAACCATTCAAATCGACAATAATCCACACATGTCAGACTTGAATTGCTCAAAACGATAGATTGTTAATAAAAATTGGCAAATAACAGCATATATAGTAAATAAATCAATCACAGATCACAGACACAGTGTAATAAAATATTACACAGCGGAATAGATAGAATAGTACTCCATAAGCTACTACATAACCATAGAGTCTAAAGCAAATACAATAGAGTGCCAAACATAGATAAGTCTGCTAATGCATAAGAAAATAATAGAGTCTGAAATAGGAAATAACTGAAATAACTGGAAGGCTGAAATAACTGCAACGACTGAATAAGTGATAGATAGATCCAAGCAAAGCTCCAAACTCCAGGTGAACCAAGAAAGCTGATATCCTCAAGCTAACCCGAGTATCCATGTAAGACAAACACACTCGAGTCAGGATTAACATTCTTATTTAAATGATAACTCAAGTGTATCGATTACCGAAATGCAAAGTAACTTAAAGGATGTTGGGATGACCATCCTTTAAGGATCCGTCAAACTAATACTATATATTATAATACGCTATATACAATAGTGTCTATCAGTAAAGTAAATATCAAAATAGCGTAAGCGGGGTTACCATGATTACCCTTACACCGTTTATATATTCCCATAGTATATACAGTACCGTAATTCCTCCGTAAACTGGAGGGCTATCAGAGGGTACTCCATATAAACGGTACAAAACAAAACCGTATTGGGCTCGTATAAGGCATGTGACAAGGCACGCGAGGAATGCCAGGGTGGATTCACCGTTTGCATAACCGGACTAGTGGTAACGCATAGCAGCAACTACCGCCCACCTCGAGACACACTCCCATATCAATGGTGCGCACCAATCGAATCACAAAAGTAATAGAATGGTTTCGAAGAAGCATGCTTGATAGGAGGAATGACCTCACTTGGTCTCGGTGTAGCACCTGTTTTAGCCACATCAAGCTGACTCAAGGTAGTCAGGGTCTCGTAATTGATATGAAATAGAAAATAGAGTCGATCGCCAAGCCATCCTACTTCATTTTGGAACTCCACCGCGTACACAGTTGTTAAAGTGGTTTTCGGAATTGGCAGAGAGTATGACAAATCCGATCCTGGTCTCTTTAACAACCAATCGTTTACATTTTTCACACCGTGGTCATTGTATAATTCTTACTTAAATAACTGTCAAAATATAATATAAATCAAATACTTCCAAAAATCATAACATATACTATTCATTATTTTATGTTTATAAAATATACAAGTTTATAAAATAAAATGAATAAAATATAAAGATATTTAGTAATAAAATTTATAGAAGTATTATATATATAAAATATGTAGTTATTTTGTAAATCTTTAAAACAATTAAAATATAAGTAAAACTTAAATGTAATTTAATTTCGTATTTACTTATAAATTAACTTTTCAAAACATTTCCAAAATAAGTTTATCATTTAAATCAAACTATATATATATTACTATTATTGAAAATACGTGAATTAAATTTCCAAAAATCAATCTTTCCAAATCATATAATTGTGATTTCAAAATATGACCAACGGTGTCCGTATATAATTTTCTATCCTATGGTCAAGTGATACGGATATATATCATTTCAATCCGTTTATATTTCAAGTACGGGTATATATCATTTCAACCCGAAATTCCAAATTGAATAAAATCGCTTGGGTCTATCATTTCAACCCATAACGATTTTTTCCTATTCTATCAAGTCGTTTGGGTATGCATCATTTCAACCCATTGTGATTTCCTAAACTAAAGGAACTTGCAATATAAAATCAAACATAACAAATCAATCATCGACACATAATATCGATCCGTGCATGTCACACAGGCACATCCGTACACATTCATATTACGTCTAAATGCTAATCGTGCATGTCAAATGTCATTTATTTGGACATGCATACGTAGAGTATATTCGTGCATGTATCCGTGTGCATGTCACATATACTATCGTGCATGTCACATTCACACATATCAAATTACATGCACGCTACACTGAACGTATTATATCCATATAAATTTCATTTTTCATGTCCGAACGTATTTACAAGTAATATCAACATATGTAGCTAGAATGTGTCACGTATCACATACGCAGATCCATATATATATATATCGTATATCACCAACAAACAAATAATAGGTCACTTGCATAAAATAGTGTCCATATGTGAATAATGAAATCTCTAGAGCAATCCTAGCAATTCAGGTAATCAATTCACAGGTTTATGCACCGAAATATGAATGTAAATCGTGAGTGAGGGGTACTCACCTTTCGTAGCAAATAGAAATGAAAGGAATGACGAAAGCGGATGTGAAGCGGACAACAAACGGACTCTATTCCTCTTTATTACTAACTTCTCGGACTGGAAACAAAAATAAATTAAATTTTGCATAAATACAATATAAAATCAACTTTGTACCCTTTTTTTTTTTCAAAACCCGAAGATAAGACGTTAGACAAAACAAAAATCCTCTTCAAATCTTTATGTACATACAGTATATATAAGTTTCTAAACCAAACAAAACCACATACATACAACATATAAATTTGTTTCCATCAAACAACACATGTATAGTATATATATACATCTCCAAACCAGTTGCAAACTTATTCAAAAGAGAAAAATGTTTGTATATTCGGTTCAAACAAAACTTTGCAAAACCACAAAGCTAGGCTTGAGCGTGCCAAAATTTATGAACATAAATATATATATAACTTGCCATAAAACATCTATAACGCACGACATAAAATATTATACGAAATCTTTACAAAACATTTTTTTTTTTTTGAGAAAGCATGCAGCGTCGGTACACAATAGAGAAAACCAGAAAAGAGAACTCATGCACAGGAAAGAAGGAAATGGATGGATGCAAACTTTAACAAAACAAGGAAAAAAACGTTTTTTTTTTTTTAAACCAGTTTTGTACCCATAAAAGAAATGTTTGTACAATCATTTTCATTTAAACTTTCCAAAACCAGTATGGTTAACATGCCTATAAGTTTGAAATCATAAACAAATGTACCTATAACTTAACAAAGTTAATATATACTAACGGACGCTTGCAAACCCGATTAGAGAACTGAAAACTCACGCAACATATATATAATAGGAAAATGATTTTTCTTTTTTTTTCTTTTTTTTTTTGTTATGTACAAGCATGCAACGCATGCTTCAAATAACAGAAGAGAAACAACATGAAAATGAAGGAAAGAGGACTCATGCAAGTATGTACGCAAACATAATTATATATATATATATATATATATATATATATATATATATATATATATATATATATAAGCATACGCATGTAATAAAAGAAGAGAACAAATTGGAAATAAAAGGGAAGAGGACTCACGTATGCAAGGAAGAAGGAAATGGATGAATGAAGTTAGCTACAGGAAGATGCCTTCCATTCTTGGCACGCTAGACACAAAAGGATGCAAAGATGTGAGCTACAGAAAGGAGGCGCCTCTCTCTTTGTTCTCTTCTTCTTCTTTTTTTTCCCACTTTGTTTTTTTTTTGTTTGTTTTTTTTTTTTTAGACGGAAAGAAGGGAAGTGTGTTGAAGCGGCAGAGAAGGTAGGAAACGAAATGGCGGAGAAACATGAAAAGGTGGTGATATATAGGAAGACGGTGGAGAGACCCGAAGAGATGTGTCCATTCATATATTTTGAAGACCCTTGGTTGCACGCGTAGAATTGATTCACAGACCAAATCCTAATAGTTAAACCAGATGAACACATATATGGACAGTTCAAACCCAGTATCAAAAATTGATGCACATTTATTTTAATTTTTCAACGCAAACCGGACGCCGAAAACTGATAAATGAATATACTACGGTGATCAGCGCGACGATACGGACGCAACGGTATAAAAATCTCGGTGTCATGACACTCCGATCAAAAACTTATTACGGACACCCTTTAACGTGCAAATAAAATAAAACGAAGGTTGAAATGTCCAAATTTCGCGAAACGGATTACGCCGTCGAATTCAGAATAAGCAAGAGAATTTTCTAACGCTGAATAGTCAGTACTTTGGATAAAAACTTTACGGACGCCTATTTGAACTGATATGCACAGAAAATTTCACAATCGACGAATTGCATATTTTTCGATGAAACTTGACCGTCTGCTACGTCTAAATGGGCGTTTTCCAAATATCAAGTTCTCATTGCGAAAAATTTTAAGCTAAATTTTCAAAATAAAAAGAAATTGATCGAAAAATCGAGTTTTAAATCGTTGAAAATAACCGGTTGTTACACTCTCCCCCACTCAAAACTTTTCGTCCCCGAAAAGGAACGAAAATAAGAAAGAGAATGTGGAGAACAACAAAATTGATCCGAAAGAATAAAGGTGGTTATGCTTACGTTGATCGCAAAGACTGAGATTTTCCGGGACCAGCAATAGGATTTGATACACATAAGGGTTCAATTGCTACTTGTGAATGTAAGGGATGCTCAAACTTATGACAAAGGTCAATAGAAATAAGGCTATACGAAGCTCCAGTATCGAATAGAATACGAACAGGAAACGGGATGAAGTAAAGATACTCTAATGGGTACCTTGGTTATCACTAGAAGCAGGAGGAGTAGCGGCTTCGGATTTATTTGGACAACTATTGGCATAATGACCTTTCTGATTGCAGTTGAAGCAGGTAATGTGAGATAAGTCGATCGGCTGACTCTGAGAAGAATAAGCAATACCCTGGGTCTTCTGCCAGTTCTCCTTTTGCTGCTGAAAATTAGGCTTCCTCTTCTTCGAACTACTAGAAGTACCCTGAGACTGAGATGCGTGTATAGCTTGCTTCTGCTTCCCTCTAATGTTGGGATTCTCAAATCTAATAGCCATATCGACGAGATCAGTGAAAGTGCCACGCACATGGTTAGTCAAACGATCAAAATACTCTGGACGTGCTCCATAAATAAACCTCTCATTCTTCTGGAATGGGGTCTGGATCAGATTAGGCCCATACTTAGAAAGCTCGTTGAATTTCCTCTCGTACTCAGCAAATGTCATATCACCTTGCTCAAGGTCCATAAATTCCCTATAAAGCTGAGACTTTCCTGAATCGGGTATCCACTTAGCAACAAAGGTATCCCTAAAAGAGACGATTTTTTTTTTCAAGAGAGATTCAAAGGAAGAAAATAAAGATAGAAAGAACAGTCTTAAGGATTTTTACTTGAACTGCTGCCAGGTAATGTTCGTCTCGATAGTATTAGCGGTAACTGACCGCCACCAATGAAGAGCATCATCATGTAATTGCCAGGCGGCCAACTGACGCTTCTGAGCATCGATGATCTCAAGACCAGTGAAAATCCTCTCAAGATTCTCCAACCACTGCTCGGCTTCAACAATACCTCCAGATCCGGTGAACTTGGTACCTCCAAGCTGAGTGTACTCCTTGCAAAGTTTAGTGAACCTAATCGGCTGAACGGGCTGAACTACTGGTGGTGCAACTGGGGCTTTACCACGACCTCTTCCCCTAGTATTCCTTAAGTTACTCATCTGGAAAGATTCAAATGGGTTTAGACGAATGAAAAGATAGAATATTCAAAAGAGATACTAATCGAAAGGAATCCTAATAAGGTATCTAAAGATCGAACGAATGTGATTCCATAATTAATTCATCTCATTCTAGAGTATCAATACTCCATCTCTAATGAGTTTTACACAATATGCTGAAATTTTCCTAAAACCAGAGCTCTGATACCACTTGTAACGTCCCACCATTTCGAACCATTCAAATCGACAATAATCCACACATGTCAGACTTGAATTGCTCAAAACGATAGATTGTTAATAAAAATTGGCAAATAACAGCATATATAGTAAATAAATCAATCACAGATCACAGACACAGTGTAATAAAATACAACACAGCGGAATAGATAGAATAGTACTCCATAAGCTACTACATAACCATAGAGTCTAAAGCAAATACAATAGAGTGCCAAACATAGATAAGTCTGCTAATGCATAAGAAAATAATAGAGTCTGAAATAGGAAATAACTGAAATAACTGGAAGGCTGAAATAACTGCAACGACTGAATAAGTGATAGATAGATCCAAGCAAAGCTCCAAACTCCAGGTGAACCAAGAAAGCTGATATCCTCAAGCTGACCCGAGTATCCATGTAAGACAAACACACTCGAGTCAGGATTAACATTCTTATTTAAATGATAACTCAAGTGTATCGATTACCGAAATGCAAAGTAACTTAAAGGATGTTGGGATGACCATCCTTTAAGGATCCGTCAAACTAATACTATATATTATAATACGCTATATACAATAGTGTCTATCAGTAAAGTAAATATCAAAATAGCGTAAGCGGGGTTACCATGATTACCCTTACACCGTTTATATATTCCCATAGTATATACAGTACCGTAATTCCTCCGTAAACTGGAGGGCTATCAGAGGGTACTCCATATAAACGGTACAAAACAAAACCGTATTGGGCTCGTATAAGGCATGTGACAAGGCACGCGAGGAATGCCAGGGTGGATTCACCGTTTGCATAACCGGACTAGTGGTAACGCATAGCAGCAACTACCGCCCACCTCGAGACACACTCCCATATCAATGGTGCGCACCAATCGAATCACAAAAGTAATAGAATGGTTTCGAAGAAGCATGCTCGATAGGAGGAATGACCTCACTTGGTCTCGGTGTAGCACCTGTTTTAGCCACATCAAGCTGACTCAAGGTAGTCAGGGTCTCGTAATTGATATGAAATAGAAAATAGAGTCGATCGCCAAGCCATCCTACTTCATTTTGGAACTTTACCGCGTACACAGTTGTTAAAGTGGTTTTCGGAATTGGCAGAGAGTATGACAAATCCGATCCCGGTCTCTTTAACAATCAATCGTTTACATTTTTCACACCGTGGTCATTGTATAATTCTTACTTAAATAACTGTCAAAATATAATATAAATCAAATACTTCCAAAAATCATAACATATACTATTCATTATTTTAAGTTTATAAAATATACAAGTTTATAAAATAAAATGAATAAAATATAAAGATATTTAGTAATAAAATTTATAGAAGTATTATATATATAAAATATGTAGTTATTTTGTAAATCTTTAAAACAATTAAAATATAAGTAAAACTTAAATGTAATTTAATTTCGTATTTACTTATAAATTAACTTTTCAAAACATTTCCAAAATAATTTTATCATTTAAATCAAACTATATATATATTACTATTATTGAAAATACGTGAATTAAATTTCCAAAAATCAATCTTTCCAAATCAGATAATTGTGATTTCAAAATAAGACCAACGATATCCGTATATAATTTTCTATCCTATGGTCAAGTGATACGGATATATATCATTTCAATCCGTTTATATTTCACGTACGGGTATATATCATTTCAACCCGAAATTCCAAATTCAATAAAATCGCTTAGGTCTATCATTTCAACCCATAACGATTTTTTCCTATTCTATCAAGTCGTTTGGGTATGCATCATTTCAACCCATTGTGATTTCCTAAACTAAAGGAACTTGCAATATAAAATCAAACATAACAAATCAATCATCGACACATAATATCGATCCGTGCATGTAACACCCCGAATTTTCTATTAACACTAAAGTTGCTAAAATATTAATAAGTGTGTAAGAGAGGGGATGTATCTAATATGAATATAAAAATATTAATAAGTGTGTAAGAGAGGGGACGTATCTAATATGAATATAAAAATATTAATAAGTGTGTAAGAGAGGGGATGTATCTAATATGAATATAAAAATATTAATAAGTGTGTAAGAGAGGGGATGTATCTAATATGAATATAAAAATATTAATAAGTGTGTGAGAGAGGGGATGTATCTAATATGTATATAAAAACAATAATAAGTAAAGGGGGATGTATCTAATATGTACATTGTAGAAAATATATATATATTTATGACATGAATAGAAGTTTATTAATATGCTGAGTGTTTGCTGAGTCACTTCTGACTCATTGCTGAGTCAACAAGATAAACTCCATCTTGTCTGAACGGCTGCGGTTATTTCTAGGTTAAATCTAATGGCCTAAATGAATTCTAAAATCTATAAATAAGTGGGTAGACCCTAGACCTAAATCACTTGTAAAATTAGAGAAGCTACCGTCATGCTGCTGCCATGGAGTTCAGCATAGCCGTCACAAACTAAGAAGAGGAAGCCTAATCATCTACAACTAAATCTACACAAATCAAATCAAAATATCTCTCTTTCTCTAATTCTTTTCTTTTGTTGGTGAGTATGATGATTCTCACAAGACTATTACAAACTAATTTGACTCAGTTATGAATGGATCACAAGAAAGTGATGTGATTTGTAATTGTAAATTCTATATATTGTGGATCTCTTATTATGTTATTATGTTGTCGTATGATGTAAATTATATATGCTATGTCATGCTATGTTGTAAATTCTCTTATGCTATGTCGTGCTATGTTGAGAATCATGTCAAGCTATGTTATACTATCATACTATGCCATGTTATAAATCATGCTATATTATGTTGAAAAATCATGATGTTGTTGGATCATGCTTAAAGTTATGTTTTTTTTTAATTTAAATGGATCTTGTTTATGGGAATTTGCCTATTAGGTTAGGTGTACCCATAAACTTGAAACTATAATTAAATAAAACTTGATTATGGGAATTTGCCTATTGAGTTAGGTGTACCCATATAAAACCATGTTGTTAAAAAATTAGATGATGTTGATTCACACATGTTCATATGTAAGTTTATGAAAATTGATTGAGATTATATTAGGTGAATTTTGAACAAGTTGACACCTTTAGGTCCAGGACATGTATAATCTATGCAAGTTGGACATATGCAAGTTTCACCCCTTATTATGATTCATTTGGTCACATATACATGTTGTTATTATGATAATCTCTTTTATGCTATGAGTTAGGCTATTCGAGTCTAACATATATTTTGCGAATAAACGTTCAAACGTGGGGTAGGGGTAATATTAGGAATTAATAAATTGGGTGCAATTTTGTAAGATTTTGCATACCATGAATGGATGTCCATAATTGAGTCAATTATGGACATTGTTAAAAATTGGAAGTAATTAATAATTCAAGTAGGGAATTACTAAAATTGGGGGAAAGTGGATTATTATTAATAATCAATGCTTAGGACACGAGGTTGGACCCGTTTGTGATGTAAACCTGCCCGGACCCGCCCGACAAATCCAGTAGTCACAAATGTCAGCCCAATGTGAGAGGTCCTAGGCCCAAACTAAAGCATAACAGTTGTAAAGACACGAGGTTAGACTCTTTTGTGGTGTAAGACTGCCCGGACCCGCCCGCCAAATCCAGCTGCCATAAATGCCAGTCTAATGTGAGAGGTCTTTATGAGGTTATGGCCTTAATGAACTAAGAAATACTTAACCAGATAATCATGTAAGGTGGGACATGGGGGTTAAGTAGGTGCCTTGGGTGGCATGAGGAATCTGGTGGTTGCCTTTAGAGGCATTTGAAATACGATTAGACTTAACCAAACACACATGTAAATGAACATGACTAAGTGGGTTAAGTGGGATGGACTAATGGGGACAAGCTTAGGTGGAATGCTTGTGGTAAATAGTGGGGGCCCATTTCAACCAGTATCCCAAAACGTATCTTTGTGGGCTCGACCCAAGTCGAGGACGGGACACGCATACTGGGTTTGACTATAAGAGGCCAAAACAGGGAGCGGTGGCAACGCAAGTCCAACGGTTTTCATATGCGTGTGTGGACCCGGGCTGGTAGGTAAGACGTTGTTGCATCGTGTAGGTATAAGCCGTGAATGTCCGTTGTATCAGGTTGCCACTTTAGGGGAGTGATACACCCCACTGTGGGGCCAGCACGGGTATCTACGAGTTAGGGAGCCGATCGAATAATGGGAAGTAAGGTACACCTAGTGGAGATAGGGGCAGGCGGCACCTATGTAGTCAGCTAGTGGTACGTAAAGCCATTGGGAAAGTTTCTAAGTGAAGCTAAGTGGGATGAATCTTTAGGGTGACTGGTGTGGTGCAGTATAGTATTTATCCTTTAGTATTTAGGAGCGCCTATAACGTTGCCTTTAGCGATTGTCTATGTCCTTAATCTGCTCTTCATAGACATTTTCTTGTTTTCCAGCTTATGCCTTAGTCCAGTTATTTTGGTAATAGTATTGTAGAATTATCATATTCACCAGACTTTATGTCTAACCCCCTCTTTTCCATCCTTTTCTCCCTTCAGGTCCGCAGGTTGGGCCAAGTTCTAGTGGAGTCTAGTTGGATCGCTTATCTTCTGGAAAGCTTGGACTGCTGAAGTAAAGTCCAGCTTGTTATCTTTCTTTTTAATGGCTATTCATGTAATGGGATTATGTACTTGTTTTATCAAGATAGATATTGTACTTGACATTGAATATGGTGTTATGATGTAATCAAACATGTTTTGACTTCTGCTACAATGAAATAAAGTTTTTGAATTTCCAAGTACTATTTTATATCTGTCTTGTTGTAATTTTACTGTTCTATATTCACTTAAAACCTCCATGGAAGTTAATGCATTCCCTTTGTGAGTGACATTAATGGACGTGGGGTGTTACACGTGGTATCAGAGCATAAGGTTACCAGAACAGATAAAAAAAAAATTTAGAAAAATATTTTTTTTTCTAAAGTATTTTTGGAAGAAGTGCTTTCAAAAAAAAACATGTTATTTAAAGAGAGTTTTTATGAAAAACATAATCCCAAATAGCCACATCCTTATCTTTATCTTTCGAATTCTCCATTTTGAATCTTTCCTTTTTCGTTTCAGCTTGGCTGAAGATCTTAATCTCCCAGAAGGTGTGACGATTCCAGGGTGGTTTAGGAGATACTTGGAGGCTAGGGCCACCACTGCAGGCCCAGCGGATACTTCTCCACCCCTAGTTGCACCCATTCCTCCTCCTCCTCCTCCTCGTGTTGACACTTTTGCAAAGACGTGCAAGGAATTCAAGGCTATGGGAGGAAAAACTTTTCAAGGGACTGAGACATTTGTGGAGGCCAGAGATTGGCTTAAGGAGACTGAGGAATTGTTGGATATCTTTGAAGTGGAAGATGGGAGGAAAGTCCGTTTAGCTGCTTGGTTAATGAAGGGAGAGGCCTCGTTTTGGTGGGAGGTCACTAACGGGGAACGTCCAGTTGATTCATGGGCGGATTTCAGACGAAGGTTTGAGGCAAAGTTTCTTTCAAGGGCAGAGGAGAACTTAAATATGGAAAAATTCCTGGCACTAAAGCAAGGGAGCTCATAAGTAAAGGAATATGTCAATAAATTTAATCAGTTAGCAAGGTTTGGCTTGGAGTTGGTGAACACGCCAGAGAAGAAAGCTTTGAGGTTCGTTAGAGGCTTGAATGAACCGTTGCAAGGGTTGGCTATGACCCACATCCCTATGGGAGCCACCTTTGAAAAGCTAGTAGAAATGGCACTTATGCATGAGGATAAGGCAGTTGAAAAGAAAGGGGATCAGAAGAAACCCCAACAGCAAAATAAGAAGGGTGGTAAAAACAATAATGGCAAAGGGAAGAAGAAATGCTTCAATTGTGGGACACCTGGCCATCTCAGCAAAGATTGTAGAAAGAAAAAGAAGACTGGTTGTTTTCATTGTGGAGATGCGGGACATTTAGTGAAGGACTGTCCAAAGAAGGGGCAGAGGGCAGGGTCTACCTCGGGAGGACAGGTGCAGGCTCTTATGGCACCAGGGCAGGCAAGGGGGCAAGTTCAGGCTATTGCGGCCCCACCGCTGCAAGAAAAAGGTAGAACAATTTCTGTTGAAAGCTTAGTTTTTCTGTTTGATCATCCTGTCCGTACCTTATTCGATTCTGGCGCATCTCATTCGTTTATCTCTGCATCATTAGTTGAATCACTGCACTTGAACACCAGTTTAGTAGAGGATCCCTTGGTCGTTTCAAATCCAATTGGGGGTTCGGCTCATTTGACCATGATATGTTTGGATTTGAAAATCTCTATACTTAGCGTTGAATTTAGATGTGATGCTTATGTATTGGGCTTCACGGGCTATGGGCTAATTTTAGGAATGGATTGGTTGTCTAGAAATAGGGCCATTCTTGATTGTGAAAGGAGAATAGTTAGGCTTGTGACTCGCCTTGGTAATGCTCTCGACATCTTTTGTAATCCCATAAATTCCGTTATGCTAAGTTATCTTGAATCGCTTGACGCGTCTGTAGAGAACCTGCGATCGGTAGAAGTGGTCCGGGAATATCCGGATGTGTTTGAGGAGGTGAAGGGCTTACCTCCAAAGCGGGAGATAGACTTTCGAATTTATCTTGTGGATAATGCTAAACCCGTATCTTTGCCAGTGCGCCACATGGCTCCTCGTGAAAGGAGGGAACTCGATAAGCAAGTAAAGGAGTTGCTTGAGAAGGGGTTCATAAGACGTAGTATATCGGAGTGGGGTGCTCCAGTAGTTTTTGCCACAAAGGCGGATGGGTCTCTTAGACTTTGTATGCACTATAGAGAACTAAACAAGCTTACTAAAAAGAACCGACACCCACTGCCGAGGATTGACAATCTCTTTGATCAGTTAGTTGGCGCCTCAGTGTTTTCGCAGTTGGACTTAGCCACTGGCTTTCATCAACTGAGAGTGGCTGAGGATAGTATAGATAAGACTGCTTTTAGGACTCCTGACGGATTCTATGAATGGCTAGTGATGCCCTTTGGTTTGACAAACGCCCCTGCATATTTTGTTGATTTGATGAGTAGGGTGTTTAGGGAATACCTTAACAAATTCGTGGTAGTCTTTGTGGATGACATCTTAGTCTTTTCTAAGAATAAAGAAGAGCACTCCCTACATCTTAGGGAAGTGTTGGAAACCCTTCGAGCGCATAACCTTAAGGCAAAATTTTCTAAGTGTCACTTCTGGAGGAAGGAAGTACGGTTCTTAGGGCACGTGGTTTCCAAAGAAGGGATAGCAGTGGATCCCGCAAAGGTGGTGGCCATCCAAGATTGGAAGGTCCCTAAAAATGCAACCGAAGTAAGAAGTTTCTTGGGGTTGGCTGGCTATTATAGGAAGTTTATCAAAGACTTTGCAAAAATATCAGCTCCATTAACACGGTTAACGAAGAAGAACCTGGTTTTTACGTGGGACAAAGATTGCGATGATGCGTTCCAACGTTTAAAGAGAGCCTTAACTTCAGCCCCAGTCTTAGTGCTGCCAGACGGGAATAAACCGTTTACCATCTATACTGATGCTTGTGGGACGGGACTTGGTGCGGTCCTCATGCAAGAGGGAAGAGTAATAGCCTATGGTGGAAGGCAGTTGAGGGTTCATGAAAAGAATTACCCCACGCATGACTTAGAGCTAGCCGCAATTGTTTTCGCGCTTAAGTCTTGGCGTCACTATCTTCTTGGTGAGAAATTCGAACTGTTCACTGACCACAAATCATTAAAATACTTATTCTCTCAGAAGGATTTGAATTTAAGGCAGCAACGTTGGATGGAATTCTTAGCCTCCTACGATTTTGAAATAGCATATACCCTGGGCAAGGGTAACGTGGTGGCAGACGCCTTAAGTAGGAAAAGGTTGTCCTTGAGTCCGTTGTTTGTTGAACGACAAAGCTTAGAATTCATCTCTATGTTTGACTTTAGACCCTCCGTTGACTTAGTACCCGGTCTGTTAGCATCCTTGGAGGTTAGACCTACACTTCTAGGACGGGTTGGTGAGGCACAGCGAGACGACCCACAGTTGGTTGAGATAGTAGAAAAGCTCAAAGGGGGGGGAGTCGTCAAGCCATCTTCGTAGGTATACCCTAGACGATAAGGGTTGGTTACGAAGGGATAATAGACTTTGTGTACCACAAGACGAAGACTTAAGGAAGGCCATTCTTGATGATGCCCATCGCTCAAAAATGACCATTCATCCCGGCGGGGATAAGATGTACAAAGATATGAAGCGGGTTTTCTTTTGGGCCGGTATGAAAAAGGATGTGGCCGAGTACATCGCTAGATGCTTGGTGTGCCAACGAGTTAAAGCAGAACAAAAGAAACCCGGTGGGTTGCTTCACCCATTAGAAGTTCCACTATGGAAATGGGAAAGCATCTCAATGGATTTTGTGGATGGATTACCAAGATCAAGGAAGGGTAACACGGGGATTTGGGTTATAGTAGATAGACTTACTAAAAGCGCCCATTTTATTCCCGTGAAAAGTAAGAGGACTGCTCCGTGGTTGGCTTCTGTATACATTAAGGAGATAGTTCGTTTGCACGGTATTCCTTCTAGTATAGTAAGCGACCGTGACCCCATCTTTACTAGCGAATTTTGGAAGAGTTTACAAGAGGTGGTAGGGACTCAGCTATGTTTGAGCACCGCATATCATCCTCAGACAGACGGCCAGACCGAGAGGGTGAATCGCATTCTAGAGGATCTTTTAAGGCTTTGTATCCTAGACTTTGGGGGTACATGGGAAGAGCACCTTCCGTTAGTAGAATTCGCATATAATAATAGCTTTCAGTCTAGTATTGGCATGGCACCTTTCGAAGCTCTTTATGGAAGGCCTTGCCGTTCGCCTACATGTTGGTGGGAATCTACCGATAAAATCCTACTTGGGCCCGATATGGTTAGGGAAACCTCGGAGAAGATTGAGTTGATTCGAAGGAGGATGAAAGCAGCACAAGATAGGCAAAAATCGTATGCTGATAAGAGGAGGACAGATCTTGAGTTTGACATTGGGGACATGGTTTTTATCAAAGTATCTCCGTTACAGAATGTTGTTCGCTTTGGGTCCGTGGGGAAATTAGCACCAAGGTTTGTAGGGCCGTTTCCTGTAAAAAACAGGATTGGGAAGATGGCATATAGGGTGGAGTTGCCTGAGAAACTTAGTGGAGTACACGACGTATTCCATGTATCACATTTGAGGAAGTGTTTGCACAAGACCGCGGAGGTGGTAGAGCCGAGCTTGCTTAAAGAGGTGGAAATAGAGCGTGATGCAACAATTAGACGAGCTCCTACATGCATTCTTGGGTCGGAGATCAAAAAGTTGAGGAATCGAGAGGTCAGACTGGTTAAAGTGCAATGGGGAAATGATGAGAGCAACGCAACTTGGGAGACAGAAGAGAAGATGCGTTCGTTGTACCCTTTTCTTTTTGAGGGTATGTCTTTTAATTTCTCCTTTATCGCTTAGCTTATCTTATCTTATCTTTAGTATGTCCTCTCATTAGTATCTTTGACCTTTAGTTAGGATAATCCTATGGTTGAAACATGTGTTTGAGACGTGTTATGTCTGATGGATGCAAGTGTTTGCTAGTGGTTGCTCGTGGATGCATATATACACACACTTTAGGCACTAGATCGGCTCAGTCACTTCATATTGCATATTGCATATATATGGATGTATTTAGTATAATGGATGTATAATGGTTGTACCATCATATGGATGCTGCATTCGATTGAATGGGTGTGCACGCATATAGAAGTAGTATGTAAGCAATTAGGATCTTTTGCATACATAATGGATTCATGACACTTACATAATTTGCATTAAGGAGGTCAACTGAATCAGTAGACCGCCTGATTTCGCATTAGGTAAGGACATGTACACACACTTGCATATGATCATAAAGCATTAGAAGTCTTTTAAGGACAATGGATGCCTGTGTATGATGGATGAGTAGATGGACGTTTGGATGGTAGGATATACATTCTTCCAGACTTGAAGATTTCGGGGACAAAATCCTAAAAGGAGGGGAGAATGTAACACCCCGAATTTTCTATTAACACTAAAGTTGCTAAAATATTAATAAGTGTGTAAGAGAGGGGATGTATCTAATATGAATATAAAAATATTAATAAGTGTGTAAGAGAGGGGATGTATCTAATATGAATATAAAAATATTAATAAGTGTGTAAGAGAGGGGATGTATCTAATATGAATATAAAAATATTAATAAGTGTGTAAGAGAGGGGATGTATCTAATATGAATATAAAAATATTAATAAGTGTGTGAGAGAGGGGATGTATCTAATATGTATATAAAAACAATAATAAGTAAAGGGGGATGTATCTAATATGTACATTGTAGAAAATATATATATTTATGACATGAATAGAAGTTTATTAATATGCTGAGTGTTTGCTGAGTCACTTCTGACTCATTGCTGAGTCAACAAGATAAACCCCATCTTGTCTGAACGGCTGCGGTTATTTCTAGGTTAAATCTAATGGCCTAAATGAATTCTAAAATCTATAAATAAGTGGGTAGACCCTAGACCTAAATCACTTGTAAAATTAGAGAAGCTACCGTCATGCTGCTGCCATGGAGTTCAGCATAGCCGTCACAAACTAAGAAGAGGAAGCCTAATCATCTACAACTAAATCTACACAAATCAAATCAAAAGATCTCTCTTTCTCTAATTCTTTTCTTTTGTTGGTGAGTATGATGATTCTCACAAGACTATTACAAACTAATTTGACTCAGTTATGAATGGATCACAAGAAAGTGATGTGATTTGTAATTGTAAATTCTATATATTGTGGATCTCTTATTATGTTATTATGTTGTCGTATGATGTAAATTATATATGCTATGTCATGCTATGTTGTAAATTCTCTTATGCTATGTCGTGCTATGTTGAGAATCATGTCAAGCTATGTTATACTATCATACTATGCCATGTTATAAATCATGCTATATTATGTTGAAAAATCATGATGTTGTTGGATCATGCTTAAAGTTATGTTTTTTTTTAATTTAAATGGATCTTGTTTATGGGAATTTGCCTATTAGGTTAGGTGTACCCATAAACTTGAAACTATAATTAAATAAAACTTGATTATGGGAATTTGCCTATTGAGTTAGGTGTACCCATATAAAACCATGTTGTTAAAAAATTAGATGATGTTGATTCACACATGTTCATATGTAAGTTTATGAAAATTGATTGAGATTATATTAGGTGAATTTTGAACAAGTTGACACCTTTAGGTCCAGGACATGTATAATCTATGCAAGTTGGACATATGCAAGTTTCACCCCTTATTATGATTCATTTGGTCACATATACATGTTGTTATTATGATAATCTCTTTTATGCTATGAGTTAGGCTATTCGAGTCTAACATATATTTTGCGAATAAACGTTCAAACGTGGGGTAGGGGTAATATTAGGAATTAATAAATTGGGTGCAATTTTGTAAGATTTTGCATACCATGAATGGATGTCCATAATTGAGTCAATTATGGACATTGTTAAAAATTGGAAGTAATTAATAATTCAAGTAGGGAATTACTAAAATTGGGGGAAAGTGGATTATTATTAATAATCAATGCTTAGGACACGAGGTTGGACCCGTTTGTGATGTAAACCTGCCCGGACCCACCCGGCAAATCCAGTAGTCACAAATGTCGGCCTAATGTGAGAGGTCCTAGGCCCAAACTAAAGCATAACAGTTGTAAAGACACGAGGTTAGACTCTTTTATGGTGTAAGACTGCCCGGACCCGCCCGGCAAATCCAGCTGCCATAAATGCCAGTCTAATGTGAGAGGTCTTTATGAGGTTATGGCCTTAATGAACTAAGAAATACTTAACCAGATAATCATGTAAGGTGGGACATGGGGGTTAAGTAGGTGCCTTGGGTGGCATGAGGAATCTGGTGGTTGCCTTTAAAGGCATTTGAAATACGATTAGACTTAACCAAACACACATGTAAATGAACATGACTAAGTGGGTTAAGTGGGATGGACTAATGGGGACAAGCTTAGGTGGAATGCTTGTGGTAAATAGTGGGGGCCCATTTCAACCAGTATCCCAAAACGTATCTTTGTGGGCTCGACCCAAGTCGAGGACGGGACACGCATACTGGGTTTGACTATAAGAGGCCAAAACAGGGAGCGGTGGCAACGCAAGTCCAACGGGTTTCATATGCGTGTGTGGACCCGGGCTGGTAGGTAAGACGTTGTTGCATCGTGTAGGTATAAGCCGTGCATGTCCGTTGTATCAGGTTGCCACTTTAGGGGAGTGATACAGCCCACTGTGGGGCCAGCACGGGTATCTACGAGTTAGGGAGCCGATCGAATAATGGGAAGTAGGGTACACCTAGTGGAGATAGGGGCAGGCGGCACCTATGTAGTCAGCTAGGGGTACGTAAAGCCATTGGGAAAGTTTCTAAGTGAAGCTAAGTGGGATGAATCTTTAGGGTGACTGGTGTGGTGCAGTATAGTGTTTATCCTTTAGTATTTAGGAGCGCCTATAACGTTGCCTTTAGCGATTGTCTATGTCCTTAATCTGCTCTTCATAGACATTTTCTTGTTTTCCAGCTTATGCCTTAGTCCAGTTATTTTGGTAATAGTATTGTAGAATTATCATATTCACCAGACTTTATGTCTGACCCCCTCTTTTCCATCCTTTTCTCCCTTCAGGTCCGCAGGTTGGGCCAAGTTCTAGTGGAGTCTAGTTGGATCGCTTATCTTCTGGAAAGCTTGGACTGCTGAAGTAAAGTCCAGCTTGTTATCTTTCTTTTTAATGGCTATTCATGTAATGGGATTATGTACTTGTTTTATCAAGATAGATATTGTACTTGACATTGAATATGGTGTTATGATGTAATCAAACATGTTTTGACTTCTGCTACAATGAAATAAAGTTTTTGAATTTCCAAGTACTATTTTATATCTGTCTTGTTGTAATTTTACTGTTCTATATTCACTTAAAACCTCCATGGAAGTTAATGCATTCCCTTTGTGAGTGACATTAATGGACGTGGGGTGTTACAGTGCATGTCACACAGGCACATCCGTACACATTCATATTACGTCTAAATGCTAATCGTGCACGTCAAATGTCATTTATTTGGACATGCATACGTAGAGTATATTCGTGCGTGTATCCGTGTGCATGTCACATATACTATCGTGCATGTCACATTCACACATATCAAATTACATGCACGCTACACTGAACGTATTATATCCATATAAATTTCATTTTTCGTGTCCGAACGTATTTACACGTAATATCAACATATGTAGCTAGAATGTGTCACATATCACATACGCAGATCCATATATATATCGTATATCACCAACAAACAAATAATAGGTCACTTGCATAAAATAGTGTCCATATGTGAATAATGAAATCTCTAGAGCAATCCTAGCAATTCAGGTAATCAATTCACAGGTTTATGCACCGAAATATGAATGTAAATCGTGAGTGAGGGGTACTCACCTTTCGTAGCAAATAGAAATGAAAGGAATGATGAAAGCGGATGTGAAGCGGACAACAAACGGACTCTATTCCTCTTTATTACTAACTTCTCCGTCTGGAAACAAAAATAAATTAAAATTTGCATAAATACAATATAAAATCAACTTTGTACCCTTTTTTTTTTCAAAACCCGAAGATAAGACGTTAGACAAAACAAAAATCCTCTTCAAATCTTTATGTACATACAGTATATATAAGTTTCTAAACCAAACAAAACCACATACATACAACATATAAATTTGTTTCCATCAAACAACATATGTATAGTATATATATACATCTCCAAACCAGTTGCAAACTTATTCAAAAGAGAAAAATGTTTGTATATTCGGTTCAAACAAAACTTTGCAAAACCACAAAGCTAGGCTTGAGCGCGCCAAAATTTATGAACATAAATATATATATAACTTGCCATAAAACATCTATAACGCACGACATAAAATATTATACGAAATCTTTACAAAACATTTTTTTTTTGAGAAAGCATGCAACGTCGGTACACAATAGAGAAAACCAGAAAAGAGAACTCACGCACAGGAAAGATGGAAATGGATGGATGCAAACTTTAATAAAACAAGGAAAAAAACGTTTTTTTTTTTTTTTTTAAACCAGTTTTGTACCCATAAAAGAAATGTTTGTACAATCATTTTCATTTAAACTTTCCAAAACCAGTATGGTTAACATGCCTATAAGTTTGAAATCATAAACAAATGTACCTATAACTTAACAAAGTTAATATATACTAACGGACGCTTGCAAACCCGATTAGAGAACTGAAAACTCATGCAACATATATATAATAGGAAAATGATTTTTCTTTTTTTTTTCTTTTTTTTTGTTATGTACAAGCATGCAACGCATGCTTCAAATAACAGAAGAGAAACAACATGAAAATGAAGGAAAGAGGACTCATGCAAGTATGTACGCAAACTTAATTTTTTATTTTATATATATATATATATATATATATATAAGCATACGCATGTAATAAAAGAAGAGAACAAATTGGAAATAAAAGGGAAGAGGACTCACGTATGCAAGGAAGAAGGAAATGGATGAATGAAGTTAGCTACAGGAAGATGCCTTCCATTCTTGGCACGCTAGACACAAAAGGATGCAAATATGTGAGCTACAGAAAGGAGGCGCCTCTCTCTTTGTTCTCTTCTTCTTCTTTTTTTTCCAACTTTGTTTTTTTTTTTAGACGGAGAGAAGGGAAGTGTGTTGAAGCGGCAGAGAAGGTCTGAAACGAAATGGCGGAGAAACATGAAAAGGTGGTAATATATAGGAAGACGGTGGAGAGACCCGAAGAGATGTGTCCATTCATATATTTTGAAGACCCTTGGTTGCACGCGTAGAATTGATTCACAGACCAAATCCTAATAGTTAAACCAGATGAACACATATATGGACAGTTCAAACCCAGTATCAAAAATTGTTGCACATTTATTTTAATTTTTCAACGCAAACCGGACGCCCAAAACTGATAAATGAATATACTACGGTGATCAGCGCGACGATACGGACGCAACGGTATAAAAATCTCGGTGTCATGACACTCCGATCAAAAACTTATTACGGACACCCTTTAACGTGCAAATAAAATAAAACGAAGGTTGAAATGTCCAAATTTCACGAAACGGATTACGCCGTCGAATTCAGAATAAGCAAGAGAATTTTCTAACGCTGAATAGTCAGTACTTTGGATAAAAACTTTACGGACGCCTATTTGAACTGATATGCATAGAAAATTTCACAATCGACGAATTGCATATTTTTCGATGAAACTTGACCGTCTGCTACGTCTAAATGGGCGTTTTCCAAATATCAAGTTCTCATTGCGAAAAATTTTAAGCTAAATTTTCAAAATAAAAAGAAATTGATCGAAAAATCGAGTTTTAAATCGTTGAAAATAACCGGTTGTTACAGACATTATTATAATATCATCGGATTTGATATCAAAAATATTTCTGGTTATCGTAAGGTAAAAATTACCCGTGTTTATGTGTGGATCGGTCTTACGATTATCATTTCATTCGAAAGGATTTTAAAAGTTAAACCAATGGTTGGAGTTTACTCACACCAGTCTCATGAGTGACCCGGAGTTTATTTTGTTTTGTTTTACCTAAATTCTCGGGTTCCCAAATTTGTACGGGCAGTCAAGTAGTCGGTATTTTACAGATTCACCTGGTAGAGCTTAAAGCAGGAAGCTTCAACAGTTAGCTATAGATTACCATGTCTTCCGTTGTGTATTATGCTTTTATCTGGAAACAGGTGTTATAACTATTCCAGAAATAGTTGTTGTGCTCTGATGATGGTATGTATATACAATCATTAATTTGTATTTCAAAGTTATGTTATTAATATATTTTATTCGTTCCGTTGTGAGATTTGTGTTCTTCATTTTCTTCTATTCTAACATTTCTTTCTTTCTATTTCTCATCCTCTAACTTCTTTCTATTTCTCATCCTCTAACTTCTTTCTATTAATGATTTGCATTTCTGTGCAAGTTGGGTTGGACGTGTGGTGTAATTAGTCAACTCAAAGGGTACGGAAATTCGGGCCATTACATAGCCTCTCCAAAGTCGCTCCCATCAGAATGTGTATCAATGCTATTCCTTATAGAGGTTGATTCATCCTATTAGCGAATCTTAAAGCCTTCTTATGAGGAGTGTTCACCAAATCCAAACCAAATCTTGCAAGCTGATTGAAACTAATGACATATTCCTTTGCTGACATACTTCCTTATTTTAAACTCAAAAATTTCTCCATCTGCATCCCTTCCTCTGCCTGTGACAAGAACTTCATCTCAAATCTATGTCTAAAATCATCCTAAGTGGTTCTTGTATCTTGCTTTATAGAGTTTTGATTATGACAATTATAAATGTACATATATTAATATCGACTAACTTTGTTTTGCAGTAAGAAAACACTACAATAGATTCTAAGAGCTAAATTGAAGATTATATGTGTTTAGAATCTGTATGTATTGGTAGAAAGATTGCAAAAATCTTCCTTGGTGACACACACACATGCATGTTTTAATTTAAAATTTATATAAGACATGACAAGCCATAGGAAAATTACGGCAAACAGACGTCCGAAATTTTCAATTCAGATGTCTGTCTACTGAAACAAAAATGCATACTCAGCATATTCAAATGTATGACCTGAATACTTCGGATGTCTGAATATGTACCGAATTTACCTATTTCTTTGCTCTATATATGTAATGACTCGGATTTTTGGTCAGTTAATTTTAAACATTTAATATTTTTTTAATGTTGAGTTGATAATATAAATGGATTTTATATTGAATTTATCAATTAATAATCGTTTACGATTTACTTTCGTGTATACCGAACTATCGTAATCTAAAAACGAGAATAATTGAATTTGAAGTTAAAACTAAATCGAAATGATTCGATGACCAATGTAAAATTCTATTTCAATATAGATGATAATAGTAATAATATATTATCAAGGAATTAATTGTTTCGAATTTAGTATGTCGATTTAAATTGATATCTTCTCCATACGATCGAATGAGGCTTCGAAACTTGCTCCAATGTGCTCAGAATAGTGGTATAACCTTAGGAAGGCCGTTTGCTATGCTCAAATAGGAGTTCGAAATCACGTAATATTTTAAATAAGGTAAAATCAACACCAGTTCAAATCAAATAAAAAAAAATATTATAAATGCTTTTTCCTTCTACCTTAAGCTAACTTACAATGCATCATCACCCTAGCTAATGTAAAAACACAGGCTACAACTGTTTTTCTTTCCTTTCACATACCTTATTGTACCCTACCTTCACTACTAAGTAAAGCATGATTTAATGGCATCGTACGTAATGTCCCCTTCTTGTGCCTATTTAAATGCAACTAACACCTTTCATTCTCTCCTTTATTTTCCATTCTTCGTTCATTCCTTTCCAGGAACTAGATAAATTGAATTTGAGTTCCTCTTCTTTTATCTATTCAAATTGATCTCATGAAAATAAAATCCACCTTTCAAATGCTTCTAAAATCAATCGCATGCTTCATAATAAAAAGGGGCGTTCCCTTTTTAAATCGAATAAATACCAACACAGTATTATTCCCACTTTCATTTCTAGAATTAAACTTGAGTCTTTCCTCTTCGTTCTTTTCCGAACACAAAAATTGAACTATGGATTAAAAAACGGGAATCGATTTCGAGATTTGCAAGCGATATGAGTTTTAGAGATCAACTTCAAACAACAGACGCGCGTTAGTTTGGAGTTCGATTTTATGAAGGGATGGGGCACAAAGTTCATCGCGAGTTGAGGAATTGCGACATGGTTTCTGGGTGGATGATTGGTCAGTGGTGAATGACAGTGCCATGAGTTTTTCAAGAGTTCTGCAGTGCATGGGTTGAGCATGTTAAAGTCAAAATGGTCAGAGGAATTTAGGCTGAATCAAAGTTGCGGGTTTACTGTGTAGAGGAGGAGGGAGTCACAATATTTTTATGTGGACTAGGTGATGATGGAGATGAAACCAGAGGGTTGAGTGAGTTTATGAAGACTGATGGCGGTGTAGTTATATAGTTGGGTTCGGTTTTTGGGAAATGTTTGAATGTGCTTGTTTGGAGAAAGAGATAAACGTGTGTTAAGGTATGATTTAATAATTAATTCGCTTAATTTTATATAATAAAAATTCTTATATGTGATGCATTAAATTTATACAAGGTCGGAAAATTGTAAAGTAAGGTATTTGGAGCAATCCGAGTTGATTGGGATATTCGAAAAATAAAAATCACGGTGAGTAAACTCACTCTTTGGATTTGTTTATAAGTTTATTATAAAGGAATTTTTATATGTTGTTGCTCGGTTGTTTGGATGCATCAAAATATTATTATGTCTATTATATATATATATATTATAGTTATTTAGGCTTGGTGGTTGTGGCTATTATATACACACACACACACACACACATATATATATATATATATATATATATATATATATATATATTGGATATTTCCTGTAATATCATTAGCGGATGCGCGCAGTACCTTTAGCAGATGATTTCCCTATGCTCCGTACAATATATATAGTGGATGACCTTCTATACCGCGATATCCTGCTTTGAAGCAGGATGGGTATTATTTATGTTGGCTAACGTCTGTGGATGCAAAAAAAACAGGTTGGAGAGATCCAACTGGATTCCTCAAAATTTATTATTGTTTGTCTTCATGTATATATTATCATATATGATGTGTTAGAAAACCTGTGATTGATAACTGGGTGTTTTGGATGTTTGAATATCATTGGCCCTAAATATTGATATATAAAAATATCGTGAAATGGGAATTTTGAGATTTAAAAAAGAAAATCTATTTTTTAAAATAGAATATGAATTTCAAATAGGCTAAGAAATATTAACTTGTTGAATAATAAAAACAAGCCAATTTGTAAACATGGTTTATAAATGAAAGGAAACAATTATCATTGGATAATTGGGAAATTTAAATTCAAATGTGAATTTAAAAAAGGGGAATCGAGAATCATTTCGAGAAAAGAAATGATTAAATCTATTCCAATGTTCGGAATGAAAATTGAATTAAAATTAATCCATAAGGAATACGAATTCGACTATGTCGAATTTATAAAAATAAATTATTTCCAGAATGGATATTTAAATTATATTACATAGAAACTGAAATTTAATACAAAAATTGATTCAATATTTATATATAATTTATAATTATAAAATATTCCAACATAGGAATTCAGTTTTAAATAGATTTTGAAATGAAAACTTGTTTTAGTATATATAACAAGGAAGTTAAATTTATAAACAACGTTTATAAATTAAGTGAGATAATTATCATAGGATAATTTGGAATTTTAGATTCAAGTATGAATTTAAAAGTGAATTGGAAGTTGCTTCGAAAAGGGGACGACGAATTTTATTCCAGAATTCGAAATATAAAATGAGATGAGTTAAATCCAAGTAAGTTAAAATTGGAACTCGATTACATAAATTTTATAAAATAATTTATTCCCAGAGGATTTTGAATTTAAAGTTGAGTTATAGATAAATTTATGACCGAGTAATGAAATAACTGACGATTATGGATAATCGAAAATATTAAGTTGGATTTGGAAAACTGGATTAATTTATATTTAAATATATATAAGAATGAAGTTGAAATTTATTAATAAAAAAAGTTTAAATGTTATATTTAAATATAATTAAAACGAATTCACCACAGCATGGTAGTTCGTAGATTGGCATTTCGAACTTCAATTGAGTATATAAAACTCAATTTAAGTCGGAAATCTTTGAAACAAGAATCGTTAGGACCAGTTGAATAATATTTTTCTAATTGAAGAAAAAATCTGGATTTCCTCTTATATATTTTGAGTTATGTCAAAATCAAATTTGCAGAAAAACAGCGGTATAATCGTTTATAAACTACAATTATTAAATAAATAAAATTGAAGGATTTTAAGTTAATAAAATTTGGATTTTCATTAGAAAAAATCAGATATGAGTTATAAAAATAAATATGAAATCAAGTTGTGACGGCCCGCCCCGCACCAACCGACATTTACTCCGAAAGTGCGCTGTACACATGTCCAGTTAGCACGGAACGGTCGTCAGACGGAAAAGAAAGAAGGAAATGAACTAACAAGGAACCTGTAGAATGTCTCACAGCGCATGGGATAAAATATAATAACAACATACTTGACATAAAACAAGTGAGACAGTGCATAAGCTGAAAACAAACTAACATAACAGCGGAAAATCCAAGTACAGCTTATGATCCAAAACCAACATTATTAAAACTTTTCAAACTGTCTAATAAAGGAAAATCAAGATAAGGGAGGTACACTACTAATGCCCAAGTAGCGACCACCAACGACAAAGGGAGAATATCTATATGTATCATACGTGGAAGCCTCCTGCTCATCTCCGATACAGTCACTCGTGCATCACCAGCTAACCTGTCTCTAGTCTGCTCGTGAGAGCACCCAGAGTAATAAGAAGAGACATAAAACTCTGGGTCAGACAAAAAGTCTGGTATGAGCGATAAGCAACAAAACATAACAATAACAGGTATAATCCAATCATACTTGAACCTGGACCTACAACCAAAGAGTTAGCACTACATACCGTACAATACTCTAAGGTGCCACTAACATATAGTGTAAAGATACGGGGGAGGGGGTGTGCATGTCATAATGATGGCAAACAGTGAAGCATAGCAACCATCCTCACATCTCTCACTCAGTGCGTAAAGCATACGATACCCGTTACTTTGGTCACCTAATTCTTTGGGCCATGACGGAATCCAATCCCGTACAACTATCACAACAAGCCCCTAATCTGTCTCTCAGTAGTGAACCAAGGTTACGGATACCGATAACCCCTTTGCACACGTCCCGCAGCAAAGTCCAATCATGAAGTGAACTCGTTGGTTCCCATCTGGATCCTGAGTTCTAACTTCCATTTGGACTACCTTTGCATCTCGGATTTTTGGTCATCACCGGATCGGTTCGGATCTCCTCTTAGCCATCAGTTCGGTTCGGCCTTCAGCTCCCCATCATTAACACGGTTCGGTTCGGTTCGGCCTTCAGCATCCCTCACTGGGTCGGTTCGGATACAACCCAGGTCGTGCTTGACATCTCGGTTCGTGACAAGTTCCTTCGGATCGGTTCGGAGGGTGCCATCGGGTTCGGGTCGTGCTTCATGCTCCAGCTCGTGGTGGTTCGGATCGTGGTTCAGTCTCTACCGGTTCGGTTCGGTGTGCCTTCGTCGCATCGGTTCGGTTCGGTTCGGCCTCCCTAGTCACGGTCCGATCCGCTCCCCTTTCTCTACCGTTCTGATCCCCCTTCTCTTCATCTCGATCTGATCCGGTCCCCCTTACTTAACCCGATCCGATCCCAGTTCAACCATGTGGCCTTCCTTTTTGCCATTCTTCTTCTTGTGCTAAGCTACGGTTCGGTTCGATGATACTTTGCCCGGTCCGAGCCCATCCATCCGATCCGATCTGAAAGCCTACACTGTTTTTCTGCAACTTTTCCAGCGAGCATTTTACGCCATTCGACGACGTTTTTGACCATTCTATCTATTCTAATAAATCACAAAGCGTACCACAAAGTCATAGCAACAAGTAGAAGTGACCTCAAACATCAATATGATAGGTTAAAATGGATCAAACATAGCCAAAACCCCATATTTCCCCTTAAGCATGTTTAACCAAACTAATGATAGGATTAACAAAACTTAACCAAATTAGCCAAATTTTCTAACAGAATCCTAAAATAATATTTATGAATTTATGAATATTTTTCCAGATTTTTAACACGCATAAATTCGCTAATTATCACTAATCACCCCTTAATCCCCTAAATTCCGGGATTAGAAAAAATAGTTCAAATTAACCCAAATTCATATCAGAGGCATAAAATAATATTCTAGAATTTTACAAATTTTTCTAGATTTTTCTGAGTTATAATTTCGCTAATCTTCGCTGATTACCATAATTAGTGTAAAAGCAAGCTAATCACTCACCTTTGCCACAAAGTAAACTATAAATCTGAAATGATTCTCTGTTTGGGTCGAATTCTAATGTGTTCCAGCAGCTCTAATCTTGATTAGGTGAAGATCTCCCTTGATTTGATGTTGCTAATCCCAATCTTCAAGTTGTTGGTGATTTGGAGGTGTTTTAGAGGTTGGAGGCCATTTTTAGGGTTTCTTAGAGTTAAGTGGAGGCTAGAAAACTGAAATGAAATGAAACCCTAACTCATTTCAGCCTCCTCATAACCCTAATCCCGAAATGGGTTATGGGCCCATTCACTAATCACCATATTTGGCCCGGTTAAGCAGTTTTTCACCTTCCAAACCTTATTTCAGCCATATCTCCCAAACGGTAAGTCCGTTTTTCGCATGTGACCACTCTATGGAAGAGTAAACCATCAAACGAATCTAATGGAAGATGTTTCAGGTCAAAATTCCTTTCCAATCAAAAGTTATGGCCGAAACAAGATCAGCTAGGGGTAAAACGGTCATTTAAAAATCGGAAAAAATTATGAACATGGAAAATGACCGCAATAGTCGTTTCCCAAAGTTACGTGATCATACGACTTCGTATAAGAAAGAAATAAATATTCTACGATCCTCCGATGCGTAGAATGCTGGTTGTTACATTCTCTCCCCCCCCCCCCCTTAAGAAATTTCGCCCCCGAAATTCCCTAACCAAAACACACAAAGGGTCCCGTATGCCTATCAGCCCCAAAACAACAATCAACATGCAAAACAAGTCTACCCTAGCATGCGGTTTACTAACAAGGGAAGAAACTATCACTACCAAAACCTTAGCAGACAAAGAGTTCTGGATACTTCTTCCTTATATCTTCCTCTGTTTCCCAAGTACAGTCTTTTTCATTCTCACCCCACTGGACTTTGACTAGTTTCACCGCCTTCCTTCGAAGCTGCTTCGTATCGTTCCCAACAATACACATAGGCTTGCGGTCCTCAACCGCCTCGGGTTCAACCTCGATATCGTCCAACTGATCTGGTCAAATAGCCACATTAGGGTCTTGCACAAACTTCCTTAACTAGGAAACATGAAATACGTTGTGAACTCCCGCCATTTTGTCTGGTAGCTCTACTTCATACGCCAAATTCCCAACTTGCTCGAGGACTAAGAATGGACCAACAAATCTTGATGCTAACTTACCTCTCAAACCAACATGATGGTGCCTTGCATGGTCTTTCGTACAAAGTTTCAATTGGAACCATACCAATACTGGGCTAATAACTATTATTATCCATAACTCTATCATATACAAATGGCTATCCCATGACCCTCCAAAATCCAATATATAAGTTCTCAAAAGGTTCTCTAATATACAATTCACTCAAATACCATCATGACCTGACCTAGTCCTTGGTAAACTATCAATATAATCCATTTGAGACTTTTTCTCATTTCCATTTAGGAATTTCTAATGGTTGTAACAAACCACTAGGCTTCTTTTGCTCAGCTTTAACTAACTGGCAATTTATGCATTTGGACATAAACTTCCCAACGTCTTTCTTTATCCTTCCCCAGTAGTAGATCTGCTCCATGTCTCAATACGTCTTGTTACCACTGGGATGTATAGTGAATTTCGGGTGATGATATGCTCTAAGCGCTTCATCTCTCAGTCCATCTACGTTGGGTACAACTAGTCCCTTATTCTTTCGAAGCCACCCTTCTCGGTCAAATCCTTACTTGATCATTCTCTTTCCATCGATACCCATCTCTACCCTAGAGATGGTTTCCAATAGATTAGGATCGTCCTTCTAACTGGAACCAATCCACTCAATCAAAATCGATCTAATCGTCAAGCTTACTAGTGTTTCTGAATCCAATTCACTCTTGGGCCTGAAATCATATCCTGTGATATACTCTAGTTGCTTCCATCCTAGAAACAAAACCCCTAAACTGGCATGTCTCCTACTCAATGCGACTATTACCGCGCCCAAATCCTTTACTATGATCACTCTGCCCCATGGAGTCATAACAACTCCACTGCACTGGCTCATAGCCTTACTAATCCTTTACTATGTCCACTTTGCCCCTCGAGTCATGACGACTCTACTGCACTGGCTCATAGTCCAACTACAATCACTTTGTTCCCCATCGTTGGAACCCTACAGGTGATAGTTTACTCAAGCGAAGAAAAATAGGAACAACATAGCAACCATAACATCCATCGAACAAGTCCTACCTATCACCTGCTAAATTCATAAACACATTGACACCTACATGACTGGTCTAACCAATCCCAATATGTTGATTCTAGTATGTCTGGTCCAACCAACATCAATAACTAATGGAAGCCCAACCTCCATACATACACCGATGCCTACTTGACTAGTTCAACCAATCCCAGGCCAATGGAAGCCCCGCCTCCCTACGGACTACCATACGTCCAACTTACGTTTATCCTCCAAGGATAACTAGATCACGTCCAACGGATCCAGGGTAACGGGCGTCCCCAGTTACCCCTGCTTTTAGTCCGCATAAAATACTTGAGTCCAACCCAAGTCTATCCATTATCTTGTTGCCCTCTCGAGTCCAACTCAAGCCGAATCCAATTCCTTGTAGCCTTCTCGAGTCCAACTCGAGTCAATCTATAACTCAGACCCAGTCTTTAGTATCCATTACCGACAAACTCTAGTCCAACGTGAGTCGTCGTCTCCTTATTCGTTGCATCTCCAAGATCAACGGGCACCCATTTTCCGTTTACGAGTTCAAGTCCAACTTGAATTGCATTAATCTTCGTTGTATCCTCCATGATCAACGAACACATCCTATTCCTTAAAAGTCCTACTATCCAAAGAGAACCTCAACATAGGGTTCTAAACAATCCATTACTTTGCATCTTCCTCGAGTCCCAGTCGAGCAATCTCATAACCCTATCGAGTCTAACTCTGGGCAATCTATACCATTGAACAGTCTTATCATGTTCCGTCTGCCCATCACTCCTCGAGTAAACCAAGATATCATCCAATGAAAAATCACAACAACTATTTTCCCCTCACGCAAACCATCCTAGTCGAAATAGACATTCCCCAAGCACAAGCCCCAAAGGCCTAAACCAATATCAGACAAGCACCCAAGGAACATCTCCTCCGAGTTCGGACAACCCACGTGAGGTGATACTAGCAAAACAATCTAGCACTGGAGCACTCATTTGCCTCCCAGAGACAACTAGAACTTATTACAACGATAACCTCTTAGCTTCCTTAACTCCAGTTACTATCGCCATCACTAGGTAGGTACCTAATACCACCCTATTCCTTTGGAGTAGATCGACTCCCCAAAATAATGCTAAACCCAGTAAAGCCCAAAACAAAGCAATCACAACAAACATACATCCATGACTCGATAAGACCACATTACAACAAATCATGCCAAAACTAGTCGAACCACCAATCGGGTTCGTCACAACTAGAGGTCTATCGACTATCTCGGGTTTGTCAAATAATACCCAAACAGAAACATCTTAAATAGAAAGCATACCTTTGATAAAGACGCCTTTTCCCTTCTGCGCCGCAGTTGAGGGCATTCGACGAAGAAGGAACAGCGTTGATAGCATACGCTTTCACAATCTGCTTCTCCCTAGGAGGTTGTGGACAATCATCCTTATGGTGTCCCGCCTGGCCGCAGTTAAAGCACTTCCTTTCCCCAGGCTTTTCTCGACAATCTCTGGCATAGTTGCCCTTCTTGCCACAACTAAAGCACTTGCCACCATTCTTATTCTTCTTATTCTGGCCATCCTTGGTCGGGTTCTGCTTCCTCTTGTTCTGAGAGTCCTTCTTGCCTTCACCGCCTGCTTGTGGCCTTGGCTCCTTTGTAGATGCAATAGCAACTTCGGTCTTCGACTTAGGAAAAAGGCTCTCTAACCTTAATGCCTTTCCTACAATAGACTCGAACGTCTCATCGATATGGTTTATAAGTCTTTCCCCCAAGTACCCATCCAAGCCAGTTATGAACTTTTCTTTCTTCTTTTCGACCGTATCGATAAGGGACAATCCATATTTCGATAAAGTGTCGAATTCAGCAATATACTCAGAGATTGCTCTACCGTTCTGCTTAAGCTCCAAGAACTTCCTGAACAGTTCTGATTTATGAGCAGCTGGAATAAACTTATCACAAGAGCGAGTCTTAAACTGATTCCAAGTGACTTGATCCTCAGGAGTAGCTGCCTTAATAGCATTCCACCAATTCATAGCCTGTCCTTGCAGTTGACGCGATGCTAGCTTCCTCTTCGTTGCGTCCTCGATTCACAGATCTTCGACAATGCGCTCGCAACTATCTAGCCAATCTTGAACTTCTGTAGCCGACTCCGTTCCATGGAACGGCTTCCCACCAAGACTAGTATAATCCTTGTTTAGCTTGGCGAAATCGGCCCTAGGCGCCTGCACCGCTGTCCCACCACCGTTAACAGCATTAGGAACTACTCCCCGAGCATCCCTAAGCACCTCTCGCATGAAGGTAGTAAACATCGTCCTCATATCAGGAACAACCCTATTGTTTGCTCCTGAACCCGTACTCCTCGTATTTCGGCTCATCGTTCAATCTGCAAAGAGAAAACGATTAACCATCTCAATGCGGTGCCCGTGCAGTACGACTTCATCCTTACATCTACTAATACACTATATACAAATATAGCTTTTAAAAACCAAAATAATCACAAATACACGCTCTCATATACATATACTATCTCTCCCTGGTGTCTTTCCCTAGGTTAACTACGCAACCTAGAACTCTGATACCAAATGTGACGGCCCGCCCCGCACCAACCGACATTTACTCCTAAAGTGCGTTGTACACATGTCCAGTTAGCACGGAACGGTCGTCAGAAGGAAAGGAAAGAAGGAAATGAACTAACAAGGAACCTGTAGAATGTCTCACAGCGCATGGGATAAAATATAATAACAACATACTTGACATAAAACAGGTGAGACAGTGCATAAGCTGAAAACAAACTAACATAGCAGCAGAAAATCCAAGAACAACTTATGATCCAAAGCCAACATTATTACAACTTTTCAAACTGTCTCAAAAAGCAAAAGCAAGATAAGGGAGGTACACTACTAATGCCCAAGTAGCGACCACCAATGATAAAGGGAGAATATCTATATGTATCATACGTGGAAGCCTCCTGCTCGTCTCCGATACAGCCACTCGTGCATCACCAGCTAACCTGACTCTAGTCTGCTCGTGAGAGCACCCAGAGTAATAAGAAGAGACATAAAACTTTGGGTCAGACAAAAAGTCTGGTATGAGCGATAAGCAACAAAACATAACAATAACAGGTATAATCCAATCATACCTGAACTTGGACCTGCAACCAAAGAGTTAGCACTACATACCGTACAATACTCTAAGGTGCCACTAACATATAGTGTAAAGATACGGGGGAGGGGGTGTGCATGTCATAGTGATGGCAAATAGTGAAGCATAGCAACCATCCTCACATCTCTCACTTAGTGCGTAAAGCATACGATACCCGTTACTTTGGTCACCTAATTCTTTGGGCCACGACGGAATCCAATCCCGTACAACTATCACTACAAGCCCCTAATATGTCTCTCAGTAGTGAACCAAGGTTACGGATACCGATAACCCCTTTGCACATGTCCCGCAGCAAAGTCCAATCATGAAGTGAACTCGTTGGTTCCCATCTGGATCCTGAGTTCTAACTTCCATTTGGACTACCTTTGCATCTCGGGTTTTTGGTCATCACCGGATCGGTTCGGATCTCCTCTTAGCCATCAGTTCGGCTCGGCCTTCAGCTCCCAATCATCAACACGGTTCGGTTCGGCCTTCACCATCCCTCGCTGGGTCGGTTCAGATACAACCCAGGTCGTGCTTGACATCTCGGTTCGCGACAAGTTCCTTCGGATCGGTTCGGAGGGTGCCATCGAGTTCGGGTCGTGCTCCATGCTCCAGCTCATGGTGGTTCGTATCGTGGTTCAGTCTCTACCGGTTCGGTTCGGTGTTCCTTCGTCGCATCGGTTCGGTTCGGTCTCCCTAGTCACGGTCCGATCCGCTCCCCTTTCTCTACCGTTCTGATCCCCCTTCTCTTCATCTCGATTCGACCCGGTCCCCCTTACTTAACCCGATCCGATCCCAGTTCAACCATGTGGCCTTCGTTTTTGCCATTCTTCTTATTGTGCTAGGCTACGGTTCGGTTCGGTGATACTTTGCCCGGTCCGAGCTCATCCATCCGATTCGATCCGAAAGCCTGCACAGTTTTTCTGCAACTTTTCCAGCGAGCATTTTACGCCATTCGACGACGTTTTTGACCATTCTATCTATTCTAATAAATCTCAAAGCATACCACAAAGTCATAGCAACAAGTAGAAGTGACCTCAAACATCAATATGATAGGTTAAAATGGATCAAACATAGCCAAAACCCCATATTTTCCCTTAAGCATGTTTAAGCCAAACTAATGATAGGATTAACAAAACTTAACCAAATTAACCAAATTTTCTAACAGAAGCCTAAAATAATATTTAATAATTTATGAATATTTTTCCAGATTTTTAACATGCATAAATTCGCTAATTATCACTAATCACCCCTTAATCCCCTAAATTCCGGGATTAGCAAAATTAGTCAAAATTAACCCAAATTCATATCAGAGGCATAAAATACTATTCTAGAATTTTACAATTTTTTCTAGATTTTTCTGAGTTATAATTTCGCTAATCTTCGCTAATTACCATAATTAGCCATAATCAGTGTAAAAGCAAGCTAATCACTCACCTTTGCCACAAAGTAAACTATAAATCTGAAATGATTCTCTGTTTGGGTCGAATTCTAATGTGTTCCAGCAGCTCTAATCTTGATTTGGTGAAGATCTGCCTTGATTTGATGTTGCTAATCCCAATCTTCAAGTTGTAGGTGATTTGGAGGTGTTTTAGAGGTTGGAGGCCATTTTTAGGGTTTCTTAGAGGTAAGTGGAGGCTAGAAAACTGAAATGAAATGAAACCCTAACTCATTTCAGCCTCCCCATAACCCTAATCCCCAAATGGGTTATGGGCCCATTCACTAATCACCCTATTTGACCCGGTTAAGCAGTTTTTCACCTTCCAAACCTTATTTCAGCCATATCTCCCAAACGGTTAGTCCGTTTTTCGCATGTGACCACTCTACGGAAAGGTAAACCATCAAACGAATCTAATGGAAATGGTTTCAGGTCAAAATTCCTGTCCAATCAAAAGTTATAGCCGAAACAAGATCAGCTAGGGGCAAAACGGCCATTTAAAAATCGGCAAAAATCATGAACATGGGAAATGACCCCAATAGTCGTTTCCCAAAGTTACGTGATCATACAACTTCGTATAAGAAATAAATAAATATTCTACGATCCTCCGATGCGTAGAATGCGGGTTGTTACACAAGTGGAGTTAATGAGTTGATTTTGAAAAAAGAAATCACATTTTTAATTATTCAATAGAGTTAACTAATTAGAAGAATAATTATTTAATGAAGTTTTGGATTGAAATTGGACTCTGGAAAAGTAATCTGGATTTGTGAATTTATATTCGAAATCAAATATGAAACTTGAATTGGAAATGGCATTCGATTAGGCTATAATCAAATTAATATATATATGATCGTGATATGTTCAAATAAAAAGTGAAATAGGCAAAAGAGCTAATTAGAGGATTAATTAGGGAATTGAATTAAAACGACTGGATTGCGTTGGAATAAATTGGAATTGGATAAGTATGTGTTAAACAGGTTTGGAATGAAGTGTATGAAGAGATATGAATTGAATGCCCGACAAAAGAGGTACGTGTTTAATTCAATATGAGTTTTTATGCACCGAATCGACAAGCCGCTTGGCTTTTTAATCTTCTTTTTGAAAGGAAAGGGCATAGAGTGGCGTTTTGTAGTTGTACCGAGTGACGCGTACAAAGGAGAAGCTGGCGAAATTTTCCGAAAATTTAAGGAGACATATTTTTTTAAAACAAAAGTTAGATAACTAGAGTTGACTTATCAATTATATATGAAATTAAATAAGCAAATAAACGTATAATGGAATTTTATACGAAAGAAACAGAATTTGTAAAATTAAATCTTAGGAGATTGGAAGGAGAAACGTATACACATTTTAAACTGAATGATGGTTTAAAAATAAAAGTTTTGCAGATTGAAATGATTTTGTTGATAAGAAGTTAAGAAATGGATTTAAAGAAATTAGAAACTGACTGGAGATTAGTCAAGTTGAGTGCTTCTTGAGTGTCGATCTCATGTTGGTTTTGGCCTTCCGGGTTGATACTTAGAGAGTTGTTCTCTTACTAGTTTACAGTTAGGGACTAATGAATGTCGAAGAATAGTGATCTGTGAATATATGGAAATGTTTTTCGACGTTAAAAAGAGATATTTTTTGAAATATAAAAATTAAATAGTTAGGATAGATCGAAATGTTTTTCCAAGAATCATGAGAAGCTAAATGGGTTTGGAGAAATATCTGGGAAAGATATTGAAGAGAAAACGGGAAATGATAAATTTAATTAATGGAATATTAAGTAAAGGGGCCTAGTGATTGTTTGATGCTTGGGATGAATGTTTTTTTTTCTTCAATAGTTAAATAACCGACTATCGAAGTATTGACCAATATCGTTGTCAATATGGAGAGACCAGTTGGATTATTATCCGAGAACCACTCTGTATTGGCAGTAGCATTGCAAATCAGATTATATGAAGACAATCGAAGATGGAGTAAAGTGCAAGGGCTTTTTCTATTAACCCTAGGTAGAAATTTCCTAAGATGGATTAATGGAAATTGTGCCTTCGGTTTTGTTCAGTCCCAGAATGAACTTATATGGACAAATGTCTGACAAAGTATTTCCAATAATCGCATATGTTGGTCTATAAAAATATACTTTTGGTGGCGGAGAATTTATTCTCTTACCATAACATCCAAAATATATTTTTGTAGATAAGTTAATGATTAACGGATCTGACAATGTGGCATTCAAAAATATTGTGCTATCAATGAAAGGTAAGAAATCAAAGCCTCAGGCCTCGACAACCGGGAATGACAAAAATCGGGCAGGCAGAATAGCTAAGTGGGTAGCTCCCAGTTAGGATGTATTATCACCTATCTAGAGAAATGTCATTTCCTTCTTTAATCTATCGATGCGGTCCCTTTGTGGAAAATGGTTGTTGATCCCAACCGTTGGTGATATACATTCGATACACTCAAGCGTAATGAGTGGCCAGTTATGTATGACCGGGTTGCAAGATGTTCTTGTTGAACCCAGTGTATTCCCCTCTAGAGATACACTATCGGAAGGTGGTTCCATACCTTGTCATAGTTAGAAATCCATTACCTAATAAGTGCTCGTAGTTTTTGATTATATACTATATATGTGGAGCATGAGATGCAAGGGTTCTGCTAGATACCTATTTATTTGATCTAGATACTATTATAATTTAAGAATATTATTGATTTTAAAGAAATGTTTTGGGTTATCCTAAGGTAAAAATCATCCATGTCTATGTGTATCAGTCTTACAATTATCTTTTCTTTTAAAAGGATTTTTTAAAAGTAAAACCAAGTGGTTGGAGTTTACCCACGCTAGTCCCATGACTGACCCAGAGTTTATTTTGTTTTATTTTACCCTAAACTCTTGGGTGGCCAAATTTGTACAGGCAGTCAAGTAGTTTAGGTGTTAACAAATATACCTGGAGGAGCTTGGAGCAGAAGGCTTCAATGTTAGTTATCTAGTGTTATTTTCCGCTGTGTTGCATATGTAATGTACTCTGATAATGGTATGTACATATAGTAAAGTTTTGTATTCCAAAAGCTGTTATATATATATTATATTTTATTCCGTTGCGATGTGAGATTTTGTGTTGTTTTTGTTTTTATTCTTCTTCTATCTTTTTATTCTTTATTTCATAATGATTCGTATTTCTATGTAATTTGGGTTGGACGTGTGGTGTATTTATAGTCAACTCAGATAGTACAAAAATTCGGGCCATTACAGTATATTTTTATTCAAAAACAGAAGTCTAAAATTTTATTCCAGATTTCTGAATATGAATAGATGCAACTATTCAACAAAGGGACACAACTCTTGATCCTATATCTAATCATCGAATCTTTTCGTGAATGATTGCAAATATTTGTATATTATAAATAGAGTTTCAAACAAACAATTTCCTCACCGATTTTATTTCTAATTCTTTCGATCTAATCTTTTGAAATCGTACTTGCAAGCGCACTCTATTTCAACATTTATGTGATTGCAAATCATTTTCAGTCTACCATATTCTTTCACAAACTACACTATTATCATCAAGGAAAGATTATAGGAATGGTGTACATTAATTTGAGATGTCGGTGTTATTTAGAACACAAGTAGTCAACAATACTATTGTATTGTCGAAGTCCTCTTCAGCAGTTAAGGCAAGAAATCTCATTCGACTGTTTGTGTAGTTTCAAACCTATTCCTCTGGGTTAAGTGAGGGTTGGTAGTACTGAAATTTCAAAAGGCAGTCTAGGAGTGGACGTAGAACAATGGTTTGAACCAGTATAAAAATCTTGGTATCACTTTTTATTTATTGCTGATATTCTGCTATCTATACATTACTCTTCTTATATTCCATATTATACTATCCTACTACTGCATAGACTCTTTCAATTGGTATCAGAGAAAGGGAATCCTATAACTGTAACACCGTTATTCAATATAATGATAATATGGAGAATAACACATGTACCAGCACAACTACTGCCTGTAGCTCTACTTTTACTGAAGGACAATCTACTCAAAGTCCTCCAGTATTCAATGGCTTACACTATAGTTACTAGGCAACAAGAATGAGAATCTATGTGCAAGCAACTAGCTTTGCTGCTTCGAATGAAAATCAAACAGAGGTTTATAGCACCCACAACTGAATACATTACATGGACACAGAATCCGAAGTATGAAGTAAGTGCAAATGCCAAAGCTATGAATATGCTATTTTGTGCTTTGGATAGAAATGAATTTAATCGTGTTAGCATTTGCACTACTGCACACCAGATATGAGAAACACTCAAAGCCATTCATGAGGGTACAAACAAGGTCAAACAAAAAAATATCTCAATGCTAAAAAACCAATTCCTAAATCTGAGAATGAAGCCAAATGAATCAATAAATGACATGTACTCCAGATTTCAGGACATTATTCATGCTCTTATAGCATTAGGAGAAAAATATAGTGACTTTGATATTGTACCAAAGGTGCTAAACTCCTTAACCGGTGAATGGTAGAGAAAGGTTTTAGCCATTGAGGATGCCGATGGCCAATCAACAATGAAACCAGAAGAACCACTAGGTAACCTCATGTCTTATGAAGTAAATCTCCAAGCCAAAAAGGACCGGGCATTAGAGAAAAAGAATGTAGCTTTTCAAACTGAAAAGGAAGAATCAGAAGATGAGGATCTAACTTATTGCCAAAAAAATTAAGAAATTCTTGAAATACAGAAAAGGAAATAGAAATGTTTTCAAAAATAACTTCTCAAGTAAACCATCATCCTCAAACTTAGAATGCTTCAATTGTCACAAGAAAGGCCACATGCAAAAAGGTTATCCGTAAGTAAAGAAAGAAAAACAGAAAACCTTCAACAACAAGAACAAGAAAGATAAATTCAAAAAGAAGGCTTTTTCTGTAACACAGGACAATTCTGTAACAACCTTGATTTTTGGAACCAATTTAAAATTTATTTTTAATTGAATTTAATGGATTTTAAGTATTTAAAATGATTTATTTTGAGAACTAACAATTTAAAATTTATTTAAATCTAAGTTAGAACGTATAAATTTAAAATTTAATTAAAACGAACTTAAAATGGCGCAGTAGTTTGAAAATTCAGTTTTGAACTTTAAATGAATGTACATTATTCATTACAAGTCAAATTTTGATGAAACAAGAAACGTTAGGATCTATTTAACTATATCTTTCTAACGAATGTAAGAAATTGAGATTTCACTTTATAAATTGTAAGTTATGTCCAAATTAAATTTCCAAATAGTCACCATGGAATTTATATATTTTTTAATATTATATATAACCCTTAAAAATAGCCATTTTGCAAATGACCTTCGTTTTCGAACGAAACTAATTTTGTTGGAACCGGAACGTCAAATTATTGTAAGGTTTAAAATTTCATGCAATTGGAATTAATATGTAAGCGTAGCAAATTTAAACGTGTATTGTAAATTTAGTTGAATTTAATAAGCTAGTTAAAAGGCCATTTTTCATATTCTCTCCAAATTAGATGAAATTAGTTTTGTTAGAACCATATTTGTAAAACATAGCTAGATTACAAATTTCATAATTTTTGGAGTCAGTATGTATTCGTAGTAAATTAAAATGTACGTTTAAATTTAATATATTGATTTATATTTTAAATTTTGACAAAAAACTGATTGAAATAGTCGGGTTGGCTTATGAAACATACCCCATTGTGTCCGAAATGAGGGTATTTAGCTAGCGGCGACAGTCGTTGGAGTTCGTTTGGAGTTCGGAACGTTAACGAACTAATAGTGGAATTAAATAATAATATAACTTAGCTTATATATACCTTTTGTGACGGCTCGCCCCGCACCAGCCTGCATTTCCTCCGAAAGTGCACTGAACACATGCCCGACTAGCACGGAACGGTCGTCATAAGAAAGGAAAGAAGGGAATTAACTAACGAGGAACCTGTAGAATGTCTCACAGCGCATGGAATAAAAATATAATAATAATAACATACTTGACATAAAACAGGTGAGACAGTGCATAAACTGATAACTAAAATCAACATCAACATCAGAGTAGCGGAAATCCAAATACAGCTTATTACAACTTACCAAATTTACTGTCTCTAAACAAAAGAAAGCTAAAGTAGAAGATGCACCACTATTGCCCAAGCAGTGATCTTCAACAACACAGGGAGAATACTATATATATCGTACGTGGAAGCCTCCTGCTCATCTTCTGATCATCTACCCGTGCATCACCAGCTAACCTGTCTCTAGTCTGCTCGTGTGAGCACCCAGAGTAATAAGAGGAGACATAAAACTCTGGGTCAGATATAAAGCCTGGTATGAGCGATAAGCATCTAAACAGATCAATAACAGGTATACTAAACCATACCTGAACCTGGACCTGCAACCAAAGAGTTAGTACCACATACCGTACAATACTCTAGGGTGCCATAATAGATGGTGTAATGGATACGGGTGTGTGTATGTCGTAATGATGGCAAACAAATCAACCATGGCAACCATCCTCACATCTCTCACTCAGTGCGTAAAGCATACGATGTCCACCACTGTCAATCACTAGACCCATCGAAGTAGTGACGGAGTTCAACTTGTACAACTACTGCTACTACCAAGCTTACCACATGGAGTCATGACGAAATCTTTACAAATGACCCCACTTCATTGGTCTATAGCCCTTTAGTCGTACCTAGGCCACTGCAGCCCTGAATCCGTTCACGTACCTCCCATACATAGTGATCCAAAGTCATAGACATCGATAGCCCCTTGGCACACGTCCCGCAGCAAAGCCTAATCATGAAGAGAACTCATCGGTTCCCAACTGGATCCTGAGCTCTAACTTCCCATATTGGACTACCTTTGCATCTCGGGTTATTGGTCAACACTGGGTCGGGTCGGGTTTCCCTTCTAGCCATCGGTTCGGGTCGGGTCCTCTACTTTGAGTTGGTTCGTAGTCTTCTCCTGTAGCGGTTCGGGTCTTCCTCTGTAGCGGTTCGTTTCGGGTTCACAGCGTTGCGTCGGGTTGGGTGTTGCACTTCGGGTCAGGTCGGGTGCCATCTCCCATCCAGTTCGTACTTCCGATCCGCTCCCTCGTCCTTCATTTGCTCCGATCCGATCCCTTCGCCTTACTTCAGTCCGAGCCCTTCATCCTTCAGTCAATCCGATCCGAGCCCTTCGCCCTTGAGTCGATCCGATCTCTCCTCCTTTATCCGATCAGATCCCAGTTCAATTAGCGTGGCCTTCCTTTTGGCCAGTTGTCTCAAGTGTCAAGTTCCGATCCGATCAGATCCCTTGCTCAGTTCAACTCATCCGATCCGAGCCCCCATATCCGATCCGATCCGGTCCAGAACCTGCACTTTTCCTGCAACTTTTCCAGCAAGTGTTTTACGCCATTCGACAACGTTTTCGACCAATTTAACTATTATAATCAATCACAAATCGTTTCAAATAGTCATAGCAACATGGCAAAATAACCACAAACACCAAAACAATGAATTTACATGTCAAAATGGATCAAATATACCCAAAACCCCATATTTTCCCTTAAGCATGTTTAAGCAAAACTAATCATAGGGTTAACAAAACTTAACCAAATTAAACCAAATTTCTACCAGTGGCATAAAATATTATTTTCGAATTTTTAGATATTTTTCCAGAATTTATTAGTGTATAAATTCGCTAATCTTCACTAATTACCCTTAATTAACTGTAATTAGTGTCAAAACAATGCTAATCACTCACCTTGGCCACAAATGAAATTCTCAGAACTGAAACCTCGCTGATTTGGGTGAATTCTAACAGCAGCTCTAACCTTGCTTTCGTGTTTTCTCTCCTTAATTTGATGTAGAATAAGCAAAAACTTGATTAGAAAGTGATTTGGGGATGTTTCTAGACATTGGCAGCCATTGTTAGGGTTCAAGAATGAAAGTGGCGGCTGAGAAATGAGGATAAGATCGTTCTCTCACTGATTTCAGCCTTCTCCTTACCCTAATCCCGAAATCCCCCATTGGGCCTAGCTGTTAATCACCCGGTTAAGCCCAATTAAGCTGTTTTTCACCATCTGAAACTTGTTTCAGCCATATCTCCCAAAAGGGGAGTCTGTTTGGCTAATGTGACCACTCTACGGAATTGTAAACCATCATCCGAAGCCAATGGAAGTGGTTTCAGGTCAAAATTCCTTTCCAGTCAAAAGTTATGGCCAAAACAGTGCCAACTAGGGGTAAAATGGTCATTTAAAAATCGACAAAAATCATGAATGTGACGACCGCCCATAACCCCCGCACTAAACAAGAGGAATAATGCGCTGAAAGGCGTGCCAGGCTGCTATGGACGATCATCATAGTAAGTGAACACATCGAAACCTGTCGTAGAACTCACAGCGCAAGGATAAAATATAATAGAACATATACAACAGGTGATAGTAATGAGGTATCATATAGCAAACTTTTGAAACTCTTTCAACGTCCAGAAAGATTATCCAACTGATATCCAAGTTTGTACATAAGGCCTCACTACAACTCTCAAGCAACTCAAACAGCGGAAACAGAAATACTAGATAGAATAAAACTGGTACGCTAGCCTCCTGCTCGTCATCGCTCAGCTTCCTCGTATCACTAAGCTCCATTACCTGTAACCTGCTACTTAGTCTGCCCATCCACAACCGGATGAACAGCCCAAGGTAATAAGAGGAGGCATAAAACCTTGAGTCAGACAATAGTCTTAGTGAGCGATAAAACAGCTAACAAACTTCAACAAGAAAGTATATGAGAATGGGTAAATGAAAAACTTATCTACCCACAACACCAGAGAAGAACTCATCCTTATCTTCCCCACATCGGACAGTGATAGCCTTTACGACAAGCATTTCAACGATTCATCCATAGAAATCAGAACACCCATTCAATCATAGAAAACACACATGACATCCAGATAAGTCTCACGCAGACAACCCTAATCGAGTTTAACATTCCTCAAGTACTCTCGCCAGAGGCCTAGACCAATATCACTTAAGCACTCAAAGAACGTCTCCCTCGACTTTGGATAATCTATGTGAGATAGTACAAACAGAACAACTAATCATCCATGACTGACTCTGGCTATCACTGCCAATCCTGCTTCGAAACCATCATTATCGTACGACGGCCAACCTTGCCATATGTCAAGGGCTAATGATAACCCCAGTTCTAGCATGAACTCCATATGCCCAACCTTGGCAATGTCCAACCTTGACACTAGGCCTTTCCCCAACCAGAAAGACCCAGGGTACTCGACCAACAACCGGTCTTTTGGGCCTTTCAACGATACCCATCGTACCCCTGCTTTGAGCCTGCTAGAACTTACGACAACGATGACTTCTCGGCCTTTGCATCTCTAATCGTCCAACCTTGACGATGTTTCATAGCTCAAGCAACCTTCTCGAGCAGCCATTATCCACCAACTCACGACCTTTGAGTTGTCTCCGCATTCGTTGTTCCACCTTGATCAACGAACACATTCATCACTTCGAGTCTTCCTACTTGAATCAACTCGAAGTCACGCCATCACCGAACCAAAACATATCACTGCGCTGTGGCTAGGGTTCGGGGGGTTGCCCCCGAAAAATATTTTTTTCAGACCTTTTTGGTTCGTACCCGAGTCGTACCCGAAAACATACTTTTTCAGAAAACGACCCTGCCAAAACCGACCAGAACCTTGCTCCAGAATGACCAGCCAAAAACCGACCAGCCTTGCTCCAGAACGACCCGCCAAAAACCGACCAGCCTTGCTCCAGAACGACCCGCCTCCATGCAGTTTTGGATCGACTCGACCTCCTTGGGACCGACCAACTTTGGATCGACCCCGTCAAGACCGACCAGATTTTGCTCCACCTGACCGACCAGCTCCTTCAGAGCGACCAGGATTTGCTTCCAGTAAAACCAACCAGAATGCCACCATCTGAAACCGACCAGATGCCACCTTCCGAAACTGACCAGAATGCCACCATCTGAAACCGACCAGAAACACTTCTGCTCCTTCTGGACCGACCAGCATAAACCGACCAGCTCCCTGACGTGCTTCCCAAGCCATACTATGACCGACCACCTCATTCCAGACCGACCCGACCAACTCCAGGACGACCAGAAACCTGCACATCTCCAATTCGACTCCGATTTCGACCAAAACTTCGCCAAACGACGAATCCGACGAAACCAGCTTATCCGATTCATCCAAACGCAATCACAAACATGTTATGCAACCAACAATATCCTCAATCTAACAATTTCCATCAAAACACAAAAATTTCCCAAAACATGATAAGTGAATCATATGAACATAAAAACGGATCTAACTTGCATAATCTTGAGAAAAATCATAAAATTAACCATTTAAATTATCTAGATCAGATCCTAAGGTGATTCATATATAAAATGGACTTAGCATGGTGTGGATCTAAGGAAAATAACATGGAAATGATGAAATTAACATCCTAAAACCCATATACTTGCATGAATCCGAATGAGAGATGTAAATCACTCACCAATTATCCAAATCTAAGCAAAAGCAATGAAAACGCAATCCGGACAGCGAACACTTCGAATCAAACTCTTTAATCCGATGAATTCGCCCTTGAGACGATGTAGATCTAGCCTCTTATGGTGTAGATCTTCGATTTCCCTCCTTGGATTTTGGAATTTTAATGGTGGAAAGATGTTAGGGGAAGAAGGAGATCAAAGCCTCCCCATAAGAGAATGGAAAATGCCAACCTTTCTCCATACCCCTTACCCCATATTTATAGTCTCCACCCACCCTCTAATGGGCCTTCTCCAAATCAGCCCATTAGCCTTCCAAAACCTGAACAGCCAACTGAAAAACCTTAAAACAGCGATTTCTCCCAAACCGCTGAACCAAATCCTTAATGTAACCACTCTACGGAAAGGGAATCATCAATTCCTTTCCAATGGCACAGGTCTCACCCTCTGATTCGACCTGAGTCAAAAGTTATGCCCTGTACAAGACTGACAGGGGAAAAATGGTCACAAACAAAATCGGTAAAATTTACGGACATGTCTCACATCCCCATAAGCAACATACTAAAAGATGAGAATGATCCAACCCTCAGGGAATAAAATAAAATTATTTTATGATCTTCCAATACATAAAATGCGGGCTGTTACAATGAACATGGGAAATGACCCCAATAGTCGTCTCCCAAAGTTACATGACCATACGACTTCGTATGTGAAAGAAATAAATATTCTACGATCCTATGATACGTAGAATGCGGGTCGTTACACTCTCCCCCCTTAAGAAATTTCGTCCTCGAAATTCCTTAACTCAAAACATACAAAAGATCCTGCATGCCTAACAACCACATACAACAATCAAACATGTAAAACAAGCAAACAAGCCTATCCTAGCATGCGGAAAACTAAATCGAAGTTAAAATCTTACCAGGCAAAGAGTTCTGGATAAGTCTTCCTAATGCTCTCCTCTGTCTCCCAAGTGCAATCATTCTCGTCCTCGCCCCACTGAACCTTGACTAGCTTCACCACCTTCCTTCGAAGTTGCTTCATGTCGTGCTCGACAATACGGGCCGGCTTGCGGTTCCCAACCGCCTCGGGTTCTACTTCGAAGTCCTCTAACTATCAAGTGAAATAGTTATATCTGGGTCGTGAACGAACTTCCTTAGTTGGGAAACATGAAATACGTTGTGAACTCCCGCCATCTTCTCTGGTAAGCCAACTCTATATGCCAAATTCCCGACTGGTTCAAGAACAGGAAATGGGCCAACAAATCTTGGTGCCAACTTGCCTCTCCTGCCAAATCGTATCACGCTCTTCAACGGAGAAATCTTGACAAACACCAAGTCACCAACGGAGAATTTTAAGTCTCTTCTCCTCTTATCAACATAACTCTTCTGCCTATCTTGAGCAGCCTTCATTCGTTGTTGAATGATCTTGATCTTGTCTGAAGTTTCCCTCCCCACATCCGGCCCAAGCATAAACTTCTCGCCAGTCTCTATCCAACATGATGGTGAGTTGCACGGTCTTCCGTACAAAGCTTCAAACGGAGCCATCTCGATACTGGATTGGTAGCTATTATTATATGCAAACTCTACTAGGTGCAAATGGTCATCCCATGATCCACCAAAATTCAGTACACAAGCTCTCAAGAGATCTTCCAAAATACGATTCACCCTCTCCGTCTGACCGTCGGTCTGAGGATGATATGCGGTACTGAGATGTAACTCTGACCCTAGAGCCTCTTGTAAGCTCTTCCAAAACCCACTAGTGAACAACGGGTCTTGGTCACTCACAATGCTTTTAGGTACTCCATGAAATCTCACTACCCACTTCATATACAATTCTGCTAACTTAGCTGTCGTTCTGGTCGATTTGACTGGCATGAATCTTGCACTTTTAGTCAATCGATCCACGATTACCCAAATGCTATCATGTCCCGATCTAGTCCTTGGTAAACCATCGATGAAATCCATCGAGACTTGCTCCCATTTCCATTCGGGAATTTTTAATGGCCGCAACAACCCACTAGGCTTCTTTTGCTCGGCTTTAACTAGCTGGCAATTCATGCATTTGGATATAAACTTCCCAATGTCTCTTTTCATCCCTTCCCAGTAGTAGGTCTGCTTCATATCTCGATACATCTTATTACCACCGGGGTGTATAGTCAGTTTTGAGTGATGACACTCTCTAAGCACTTCATCCCTCAATCCATCGACATTGGGTACAACAAGCTTTCCATTCTTTCTAAGCCATCCATCTCGATCAAGCCCATACTTGTTCATCTCCTCATCGATACCCATCTCTAACTTGGAGATGATTTCCAATAGGTTAGGATCGTCCCTCTGACTAGAGCCGGTCCGCTCAATCAAAGTGGGTCTGATCATCAAACTTACTAACATTTCTGGATCCAATTCGCACTTTGGTCTGAAATCAAACCCAGCGATGTACTCCAGTTGCTTCCATTCTAGAAACATAGCCCCTAAGCTGGCATGTCTCCTACTCAATGCATCAGCCACCGCATTGCCCTTTCCCGGTGTATATGCGATGTCGAAATCATAGGAAGCTAAGAACTCTAACCATCTCTGCAGACGGAGATTCAGATCTTTCTGAGAGAAGAGATACTTTAACGATTTATGATCTGTAAATAACTCAAATCTTTCTCCCAAGAGATAGTGTATCCACATCTTCAACGCGAACACGATCGCTGCCAATTCCAAATCATGGGTAGGGTATCTTCTCTCGTGCGGTTTCAATTGCCGACTTGCATAAGCTACAACCCTACCGCCTTGCATCAATACAGCACCCAGTCCGGTACCACAGGCATCCGTGTATACCGTAATCTCTTCATTCCCCTCAGGAATGACTAACACTGGTGCGCATGTCAACTTGTCTTTTAGACTCTTGAATGCATTCTCGCACCTTTCATCCCAGACAAAAGCTTGATTCTTCTTGGTCAACTGGGTCAATGGTGCTGCTATCTTGGAGAAACCTTGGATAAACTTACGATAATATCCAACTAACCCCAAGAAACTTCTTACATCTGTTGCATTCTTGGGCGTAGGCCAATCCTGTACCGTAGCCACCTTCGCAGGGTCCACGGTGATACCATTCTCTGAAACAACATGGCCCAAGAACCTCACTTCCCTCCTCCAGAAGTGACACTTAGAAAACTTTGCTTTCAATTGGTGTTTTCTCAACACCTCCATCACTATTCTTAAATGGTCCTTGTGTTCTTCCTCTGTCCTCGAGTAGACCAAAATATCATCAACGAACACAAGGACAAACTTATTCAACTGATCTCTGAATACCCTATTCATAAGATCCACAAAATATGCTGGGGCATTGGTCAGCCCGAATGGCATGACCAACCACTCATAAAATCCAGACGGCGTCCGAAACGCCGTTTCAGCTATACTCTCAGCTTCCACTCTAAGCTGATGAAAACCTATTGCAAGATCCAACTGAGAAAATACTCTCGTGCCACTCAACTGATCGAACAAATCATCTATCCGCGGTAGAGGATACTTGTTCTTCCTCGTCACTTTATTCAACTCGCGGTAGTCTACACACAAACGAAGGGAACCATCTGCCTTGGTAGCAAACACAACCGGTGCTCCCCATTCAGAAACACTCCTTTTGATAAATCCCTTCTTCAAAAGATCGCTGACTTGCACCTCGAGCTCTCGCTGCTCCCTTGGTGCTATACGACGAAGTGGCATCACTATAGGTTTGGCATCTTTCACCAAATCAATACGGAACTCAATCTCTCGATGTGGTGGAAGCCCGGTCACTTCTTCGAAAACGTCCGGATACTGGCCAACCATGGGCAAACCTGACAACTCACTATGCGGAATGTCGAGGGAGTTTAGAAAACTAGCCAATACCCCCTCACTGGGTAGACCACCAAACACTATCCTCCGCCCATCATCCGCTCTAGCTGTCACCAAAAAGCCCTCACAGTCTACCACCACCCCGTATCTTTGGAGCCAATCTACTCCCAAAATAATGCCAAACCCAGTAAAGCCCAAAACAAAGCAATCACAAACAAACATGCATCCATGACTCGATAAGACCGCATTACGACAAATCATGCTAAGGCTAGTCGAACCACCAATCGGGTTCGTCATTACTAAAGGTCCATCGACAATCTCGGGCTCCAATCCCAATCTATCTACCAGGTCACTAGATATGAAAGAACTGGAAGCTCCGGTATCAAACAAAACTCTAACAGGAACATCATAAACAGAAAGCATACCTTGAATGATGACATTCTTTCCCTTCTCCGCCACGGTTGGGGCATTCGACGAAGAAGGAATAGCATTAAGGGCATATGCTTTCACCATTTGCTTTTCTTTAGGGGGTTGCGGACACTTGTCCTTGTGATGTCCCATTTGGCCACAGTTGAAGCACTTCCTATCCGCTGGCTTGGCCCGACAATTACTAGCATAATGGCCCTTCTTACCACAGCTGAAGCACTCCACATCTTGCTTATTCTTTTTCTTCTGGCCATCCTTAGTCTGACTCTGCTTTCTCTTATTCTGGGAACCACCCTTGCCTCCACCACTTGCTTGTGGCTTTGGATCCTCTGCAGATGCAACCTCAGTCTTCGACTTAGGGTAGAGACTTTCTGACCTCAATGCTTTCCCCACAATCGATTCAAACGTCTCATCGATGTGGTAAATAAGCCTTTCCCCCAAGTACTGATCCAAACCAGTTATAAATTTCTCATTCTTCTTCTCGGCAGTATCAATAAGAGATAACCCATACTTCGACAAAGTGTCGAATTCAGCAATATACTTCGAGACAGCTCTGCCATTCTACTTGAGCTCTAAGAACTTCTTAAACAGCACTGACTTCTGAGCAGCTGGAATGAAATTCTCGCTAAAGCGAACCTTAAACTGCTCCCAAGTAATCTGATCTTCGGGAGTAGCTACCTTTATAGCATTCCACCAATTCATTGCCCGCCCTTGCAGCTGATGGGACGCTAGCTTTCTCTTCATTGCATCCTCGATACCCAAATCCTCGAAGATACGTTCTCAACTATCCAACCAATCCTGAACATTTGTAGCCGACTCCGTTCCATGGAACGGCTTCCCACCAAGGCTAGTATAATCCTTATTCAGCCTGGCGAAGTCGACTCTCGGCGCCTGCACTATTGGACCACCACCATTTCCACCATTGGGAGCTGCCCTCTGCACATCTCTAAGAATCTCTCTCATGAGGTCAGTAAACATCGTCCTCATGTCAGCAGCATTCCCATTATTGGCTCCCCTACCAGCACCTCTAGTATACCAGCTCATCGTCAATCTGAAAAAGGAAACGATTAACGACCCCATAGTGGTGCTAGTGCAGTACGACTTCATTCTTATACAACTAATAGTATATATATATATATATATATAGCTTTTAAAAACCAAAGTAATCACAAATACGATCTCTCGTATACGTATAATATCTCTCCCTGATAACTTCCCTAGGTTAACTATGCAACCTAGAGCTCTGATACCAAGTGTGACGGACCGCCCCGCACCAGCCTGCATTTCCTCCGAAAGTGCGTTGTACACATGCCCGACTAGCACGGAACGGTCGTCAGAAAAAAGGAAAGAAGGGAATTAACTAACGAGGAACCTGTAGAATGCCTCACAGCGCATGGAATAAAATATAATAATAATAACATACTTGACATAAAACAGGTGAGACAGTGCATAAGCTGATAACCAAAATCAACATCAACATCAACATCGGAGCAGCGGAAATCCAAATACAGCTTATTACAACTTTCCAAATTTACTGTCTCTAAACAAAAGAAAGCTAAAGTTGAAGATGCACCACTAATGCCCAAGCAGTGATCTTCAACAACATAGGGAGAATACTATATATATCGTACGTGGAAGCCTCCTGCTCATCTCCGGAACATCTACCCGTGCATCACCAGCTAACCTGTCTCTAGTCTGCTCGTGTGAGCACCCAGAGTAATAAGAGGAGACATAAAACTCTGGGTCAGACATAAAGCCTGGTATGAGCGATAAGCATCAAACAGATCAATAACAGATATACTAAACCATACCTGAACCTGGACCTGGAACCAAAGAGTTAGTACCACATACCGTACAATACTCTAGGGTGCCATAATAGATAGTGTAAAGGATACGGGGGTGGGGTGTGTATGTCGTAATGATGGCAAACAAATCAACCATTGCAACCATCCTCACATCTCTCACTCAGTGCGTAAAGCATACGATGTCCACCACTGTCAATCACTAGACCCATCGAAGTAGTGACAGAGTTCAACTTGTACAACTACTGCTACTACCAAGCTTACCACATGGACTCATGACCAAATCTTTACAAATGACCCCACTTCATTGGTCTATAGCCCTTTAGTCGTACCTAGGCCACTGCGGCCCTGAATCCGTTCACGTACCTCCCATACATAGTGATCCAAAGTCATAGACATCGATAGCCCCTTGGAACACGTCCCGCAGCAAAGCCCAATCATGAAGTGAACTCATCGGCTCCCATCTGGATCCTGAGCTAACTTCCCATATTGGACTACCTTTGCATCTCGGGTTATTGGTCAACACCGGGTCGGGTCGGGTTTCCCTTCTAGCCATCGGTTCGTGTCGGGTCCTCTACTTTGAGTTGGTTCGTAGTCTTCTCCTGTAGCGGTTCGGGTCTTCCTCTGTAGCGGTTCGGTTCGGGTTCACAGCGTTGCGTCGGGTCGGGTGTTCCACTTCGGGTCGGGTCGGGTGCCATCTCCCATCCAGTTCGTACTTCCGCTCCGATCTGCTCCCTCGTCCTTCATTTTCTCCGATCCGATCCCTTCGCCTTACTTCAGTCCGAGCCCTTCATCCTTCAGTCGATCCGATCCGAGCCCTTCGTCCTTGAGTCGATCCGATCTCTCCTCCTTTATCTGATCCGATCCCAGTTCAATTAGCGTGGCCTTCCTTTTTGTCAGTTGTCTCAAGTGTCAAGTTCCGATCCGATCAGATCCCTTGCCCAGTTCAACTCATCCGATCCGAGCCCCCATATCCGATCCGGTCCAGAACCTGCACTTTTCCTGCAACTTTTCCAGCAAGTGTTTTCCGCCACTCGACGACGTTTTCGACCAATTTAACTATTCTAATCAATCACAAATCGTTTCAAAAAGTCATAGCAACATGGCAAAATAACCACAAACACCAAAACAATGAATTTACATGTCAAAATGGATCAAATATACCCAAAACCCCATATTTTCCCTTAAGCATGTTTAAGCAAAACTAATCATAGGGTTAACAAAACTTAACCAAATTAAACCAAATTTCTACCAGTGGCATAAAATATTATTTTCGAATTTTTAGATATTTTTCCAGAATTTATTAGTGTATAAATTCGCTAATCTTCACTAATTACCCTTAATTAACTGTAATTAGTGTCAAAACAATGCTAATCACTCACCTTGGCCACAAATGAAATTCTCAGAACTGAAACCTCGCTGATTTGGGTGAATTCTAACGTCTAACAGCAGCTCTAACCTTGCCTTCGTGTTTTCTCTCCTTAATTTGATGTAGAATAAGCAGAAACTTGATTAGAAAGTGATTTGGGGATGTTTCTAGACATTGGCAGCCATTGTTAGGGTTCAAGAATGAAAGTGGCGGCTGAGAAATGAGGATAACATCGTTCTCTCACTGATTTCAGCCTCCTCCTTACCCTAATCCCGAAATCCCCCATTGTGCCTAGCTGTTAATCACCCGGTTAAGCCCAATTAAGCTGTTTTCACCATCTGAAACTTGTTTCAGCCATATCTCCCAAACGTTGAGTCCGTTTGGCTATTGTGACCACTCTACGGAATTGTAAACCATCATCCACAGCCTATGGAAGTGGTTTCAGGTCAAAATTCCTTTCCAGTCAAAAGTTATGGCCAAAACAGTGCCAACTAGGGGTAAAATGGTCATTTAAAAATCGACAAAAATCATGAACATGGGAAATGACCCCAATAGTCGTCTCCCAAAGTTACATGACCATACGACTTCGTATGTGAAAGAAATAAATATTCTACGATCCTATGATACGTAGAATGCGGGTCGTTACACCTTTGATTGGTCGAAAACCCTAAAACAATTCTTAGCGTGGTCAAACATCTTCTTGCCGCCGTTTCTCACTCTTTATGGCAAATATCTTCGTGTTGTATTCCTCATTCTTCACCAAAACCACACGTTAATTCGCAAAGTTTTCAACATGAAAGGGGTAGCTCTCGTCAAGCTCTTGGATATTAACGGTTGAGATGGACTTTAAGGAAGCGGGGTGACCAGAACCTGCACTCGAAGGCACTGTAGTTGCTGGCGATTTCAAAAGCATGAGATGTTGCGAGTTCAACGGGGCTTAGGGCGCGGAAGGAGGAAAGAAGGCGCTATGTTGTGGTGAAGTTGGATCGAGGTCAAGGGCAGAGAAGGTGACGCGATCTGAAGCCCTAGATGGAGGCGATTTGGTTTCTTTCTTCGGACCAGGAGATAGTAGCGTGAGGAAGAGGACATTTCACGTGGCTGTTAATTACAACAAAGTAATTAGTATTTTGTTAATGAATAATTAAAGCATAATTAATTTAATTAATAATGTTGACTTGTAAATGTGCGTATCTTATTCAAATGAACACAAAATGAAATGACTCGAAGTGAGTCGGAATCATAATGACGAGCTCTACATTGTAGAATTGACCATAAGAAATTCGTAGCAAGTTGAATTTTGAGCTAGATTAAACGTCCGTTTAATTTAGTTTAAAAATAAATCGTCAATTAAGGACTGATGGAGTGGAAATAAAAATGAGAACTCTCTCACTAAAATTGTTTGTATAGTTATTTATTTTTATAACTGAATATATATTGACTACCTATGAATGCAATATTTGTTTGGTGATTGATAGATGTTTATAGTTTTAATGTTATCACTATTAAACTTTGAAAATATACGTTGTTAAATAAAACATTTATATCGTAAATTATTTTGGGATGACAATTTAACCACTCGTCTCCCAAATATGTAGATAAGTTCACATGGATTGTGATGTATACCCCACACGGGTATTGGGACGATAATTCTACACCTCGCCCAAGTATGCAAATAATAATATTTGTTTGATGGTTGAAAACCCCACACGTGTCTGGGGATGATAATTAATTCACATCTCCCTTGGATTTAATGGTATGTCAACCGGTTGATTGACAGACTATTATAAGCGTTATTAATTATTTAATGCTTATACAGTTGTAAATTGCACTTTGAACGTGAAGTGAATGTTTATTAGTTGTTTATCACTAATTTTGAATACATGCGATGTATGGAATCCATATAAATAAAATTATATGGTAATTGATTGAGTCTGATTCCAATTCAGAAATAATGAATATTTTAAAATAATATTCAACAAAGAATCAAAATATGATTTTGATGTCCGATTTTGGATGGACACGAAAATATTGAAATATTCATAACTAAAATGAATATGAAGCCATGTTAAGTAGATATACTCCATTTTGACTCGAAAGGAATTTTCTGTCGATTTTATTCATTTTATAACGAATATCGAAAAGGTTTGATTTCAAAATCTGATATTTTGAAAATATTATCATTTTAATATTATAATGATATGAAATATTCAATTTTGATTTAAAATTGAAATGTAAGCTGAAATCGTTTTTAAAACAAATTTAAAAACATTTTATAAAATACGTTTTAAATGGAAATCAACGAAACATATTATATATATTTAAATGGCCTGAATTAAACGTTTCGTGCAGTGACCGCTCACGAATTTCGGCCATTGACTTTGAATAGATGTAACGAGAGATCCAACCGTCGGATTCTCCTAAAACTAGAACCGTTGGGTTCTTATCGAAAAGATCTTTCGAATGATAATAAGAGATATGAAGTCTAACAGTTAAATTTTAAGATATGTCCAAATCAGTTTTGGAAAAGGTCACTATAGATGCAGTTCGGTGGCCGATAATGGAAACTGACAGTGAGGGCCTTAATAAAATTATTGAAAATGTGAATAAATTATTTAAAATCATAATAAATGATTTGAAATGATTTTGGATGAAATATTCCACATTTGTAAAGATAAAAGATATTTTTATCTGAATAAGTTGTTTATCAACTTAAGTAAAGAACTGAAAAGGAATTGAAATGGTTTTAATATTTCCTGAATTTTCCAACGTATGAATTGGAAAGGAATTGAATGGAAATAATCTTCGTAATATTTCATTATCGGATTCCGTGATTATATGGATATTGCTCAGGAATTTTGTAACGACCGACATTCTACGTTTCAGAGGATCGTAGAATATTTGTTTTATTTTCATACAGAGTCATATGGTCGTTTAACTTTGGGAAATGACTATTGGGGTCATTTCCCACATTCACGATATTTACCGAATTTTAAATGACCGTTTTGCCCCTAGCAAGTCTTGTTTCGCCTATGACTTTTGATTGGTAAGGAGTTTTGACCTGAAACCACTTTCATTGGATTTAGACGATGGTTTCCTATTTCGTAGAGTGATCATGTTAATCAAACGGACTTACTGTTTGGGAGATATGGTTGAAATAACATTTGAAGATGAAAAAACGGCCTAATTGGACTTAATAGGTTGATTGGCAGCTAGACCCATAACCCATTTCAGGATTAGGGTTTTGGGAGGGATGAAAGGAGTTGGAGAATCATCTCCTTTCATTTTTCTAGCTGCCACAAACCTTTCTCTAACTCTAATCGTGGCTTCCATCTTCCAAATCTCTCTCTCTCTCTCTCTCTGATCACTTTCTAATCACTAATTGATCAAATATACAACAAATCAAGCCAAATAAGCACCAAATTCAAGGTTGAGCTGCTACACCACATTGGGATTAGAACCAAATCAGTAAAAGTTTCAGATCTAACATTTATTTTTGGCTACGGTGAGTGATTTGCATGTTTATACAATAATTGGCTAATTAGGGGTGATTAGCAATAATTAGCGAAATTATACATCTAAAAATTCTGGAAAAATATGTGAAAATTCTAAAATCATATTTTATGTCGCTGATATAAATTTGGGTTATTTTGGATTAAGTTTGCTAATCCTATAGTTAGACATGGTTAAGGGGTAAATCACACGGTTAAGGGGAAAATCATGGTTTTGGGTATGTTTGATCTAAATTAACATATGAAATTATTGTTTTAATGTTTTTGGTTGATTCTACATGTTACTACTGTTGTTTGGTATGTTTTGTGATTGTATAGGAAAGTTAGAATGGTTGAAAACGCCGTTGTTTGGCGATATTAGCTTGTTGGAAAAGCTACAGGGTTTCGGTTCCTAATGGTGGCCAGGAGGCGGTCACGAACCGCCAAGGAGGATCACGAACTACGATCCAGGGGGTTCACGAACTGCCAAGAGGGAAGGACCACGAACCGCGACCAGAAGGAGGACCACAAACCGCGACCCAAGGGGGGTCACGAACCGCCCATGGAGGACCCCGACCTGACCTTGATGATGAGCGCGAACCGAGACGTGATGGCGACTCCGAAACCAGATTTGAGCTTCTACCATGTGACGACGATAATAAATTCTTCTAAAGATCAACTCCAATCCGACAAAAACCCGAGATGCAAAGGAAGTCCAAATGACAAGTTATTGCTTAGGATCTTGATGGGAACCAACGAGTTAACTTCTAGGATTGGGCTTTTCTATGGGACGTATGCAAATGAGTTATCGATATCCATAACTTTGGTTCATCATTGAGAGAGGGGGCATGTAAACGAACCAGAGCCAGGGCTGTGTGGACTGGTTGGCCCATAACTTAGAGCTAGGGCTGTGTGGACTAGGTTGGGTTATTGATTATAGACCAGGGAAGTATGGTCATAGCAATAGTTGTACGGAGTTAGACTTCGTCATGGCCCTAAATGGATTTGGTGATCAAAGCAGTGGAAATCGTATGCTTTACGCATTGAGTGAGAGATGTGAGGATGATTTCTGTGTTTGATGTTGGCTATCACTATGACACTCACAATTCCATTTTACACTCTATGTTAGTGTTTACCTTAGAGTATTGTAAATCATGTTGTGCTAACTCTTTTGTTGCAGGTCCAGGTCAGGTATGATTATTTATGCCTGTTATTGTTTTATTTTGTTGCTATCGCTCACACCAGACTTTTGTCTGACACAAATTTTTATTTCTCTTCTTATTACTCTTGGTTCTCCTAAACAAGCAGACTAGAGGCAGGTTAGGTGGTTATGCACGAGTAGCTGTCCGGAGACGAGCAGGAGGCTTCCACGTACTTTATATATATATTCTCCCTGTGTTGTTGCTGGTCACTACTTCAGGCATTAGTAGTGTACCTATTTTGTTTCCTTTAGAGACAATATTTTAAAGTTGTAATAATTGGATATGAAGCTGTATTTTGGTTTCAACTAATCTGATGGATATGGTTTAGTTTTCAACTTATGTATGGTCTCACTTGTTTTATATCAAGTTATGTTATTATTATATTTTATTCCATTCATTGTGAGACATACTACAGGTCCTTAGTGATTTACCGTTTCAGCCCCTTTTGACGATCGTCTCGTGCTAGTCAGGTATTGGCACAACACATTTCTGGGAAATGTCTGATGGTACGGGGCAACCGTCACACTTGGCATAAGAGCCTAGGTTGCATAGTTTAACCTAAGGGAAGACATCAGGGAGAGATAGTATACGTATATGAGAGTGCATATTTATGGAATTTCGGTTTTCAAAAACTATATATATATACATGATTAGTATATCTACAGATGAAGTCACACTGCACTGGCACCACTAAGGAGATGGTTATTCGTTTTCTCTTTACAGATTGAACGACGAGCCGAAATACAAGGAGCACGGTGAGGAATCCCGCATCAGGAGTTGAAGAGGGAGTGGGTTCAGGGGCCAACAATGGGAATTTCCCTGATATAAGGACGATGTTTACTGCCTTCATAGAGAGATGCTTACGGACGCTCAGGGAGCAGTTCCTAATGCTGCAAACGGTGGTGGTGCAGTAGTGCAGGCGCCTAGAGCCGATTTCGCCAAGTTCAGCAAGGATTATACCAGTCTTGGTGGGAAGCCGTTCCATGGAACGGAATTGGCTATGGAGGTTTAAGATTGGCTTGATAGTTGTGAGTGCATCTTCGAGGATTTGGGGATCGAAAATGCAATGAAGAGAAAGTTAGCATCGCGTCAGCTTCAATGACGAACTATGAATTGGTGGAATGCCATTAAAGCGGCTACTCCCGAGGATCAACTTACTTGGAATCAGTTTAAGACTCGCTTCAGTGACAAGTTTATTCTAGCTGCTCAGAATTCATAATTGTTTTGGAAATTTTTGGAACTTAAGCAGAACGGTAAGGCGGTCTCGGAATATATTGCTGAATTCGATACCTTATCGAAATATGGATTATCTCTTATCGATACTACCGAGAAGAAGAACGAGAAGTTCATAACTGGCCTAGATGGGTACTTGAGGGAAAGACTTATAAACCGTATTGATGAGACCTTCGAATCTATTATGGGAAAGGCATTGAGATCAGAAAGCCTTTACCCTAAGACGAAGACCGAGGTCATTATTCCATTTTCAGAGGAGCTAAAACCGCGGGCAAGCAGTGAGGGCAATAAGAATTCCCAGAATAAGAGAAAACAGAACAAAACCAAGGATGGTCAGAAAAAGAAGAATAAGAAAGATATCGAGTGCTTTAGCTATGTCATGAAGGGCCACTATGCCAGAGATTGTCAAGCAAAGCCAGAGGAAAGGAAGCGCTTCAACTGTGGCCAAGTGGGACATCTCAAGAATGAATTTTCGCAACCCCCTTGGGAGAAGCAGATCGTGAAAGCATATGCTATCAATGCTGTTCCTTCTTCGTCGAATGCCCCAACTGCGGCGGAGAAGGGAAAGGGTTTCGTTATTCAAGGTATGTGTCACGAACCCGAAATTTTTAAAGAATAAAATGATGTATTAATGATTTTAAAACTTTAAAAATAAAAGTAAAATGAATAAATGGCGTTAATATTGAAAACAAAACTTATTTTATTCTAAATTTAATGGTGGATAAATATTTCTTGTTAATAAAATTTAGAAATCATAACGTGCATGGTTGAAATGTGCATAAAATGGATTAATGTTCGCGCATTTAATACATTGTCCGTTCATGTCTATGTGAATAAATGATAAATAAAAAATAAATAAAATAAAAAAGGGAGAAATTAAATTTTATTATTTAACCGTGTTGGTCAAATAAGGGAGAAAACTTTACGGTGGAAACACAGATTAGACCATGTAATAACAGTAGACAATTTTCAGCCAAAATTAACACTTAACTAAAACAACAAAGGTTCATACTATATTTCAATTGGTCATTCACATCACTTCTAGATATGATATTTAGTTTATCCCTAAAAATATGGCAAGACAAAAATCTTTACTTGTCAGTAGCCAAATATTCCAAAGCTACTGTTCAAGATTTCAATATCCCCTTATATTAGTAGGAATATTTGGGCACTGTTCATGAACAGAAACCCACCGCCATGCTCTAACAAAATAATTCGAATTGCAGAAATAAAAACCCTTCCTTCTCTTCTTCGCATGAACAACTCTTCCATTTTATTCTCCATGTAAACACGTTCCTTTCCTATCCATTTTCCTGTATTCCCCTCTCCATTCTCGGTCCTTTGAAAAAAAAATGCAACAACAGTTCAAGATGCATGGAACCAAAAGAACTACACCTTTTCTTCACGTAAGCCATCCCATTCTTTACACCATTTCGTGAATCCTCTTGTGTTGAACAATACATCCTACCTCAAAGGTAAGGAAACCACACCTCTTCACTTTGGAAACCACAACCGCCCCCTCACTACTCAGCTCCACCTTTTGAAAACAAACCCGCGCCTCAACTGTTCACTGGATCAGTAACTGCAAGCCGTCATCTCTCTCACACGAGAACCCTGAACCCGCAAAGCAAGCAAGAGCCGGGCGGCTCCGCCTTATAGCCATCACGACCAGCCGTCATTCGTCAACTCCGTCCACCATCGCAGTCATTCCCGACGAGTTCATTTGTGTTGCCCAACGCTCCAGCACCTTTTTTGGCGAGTAAACCAGGCGCGCTACACTCTGCCGTATTGCTACCTGCTCCGATCAACCACCAGCGTCTCGTCCAGCGACTTGAAGGCTTGCCATGAGTTCCTTTTTTTTCTTAGCTCTATTCCGCTCAACCGTAGCTTACATGGACATATATACACATCGGCATATATATAATTGGTCTAGAGATGCTTCTTTGTTTAGTTAACATGCTGCATGTATATAAATAGGCTTATATATATATCGATGTTAACTGGTTGAAGTACTTCTTGCGTGAAAACCCTTATATTGCCACTTCAAGAGGTTGTTTACAATAAGCCTAGTCCATAAGGGTGAAACACAAGAAGCAAATAGCTTTAACTCTTTTTAATACACACTACAGTGCAGGGATTGGTTGTGCACTGTTAAAAGAAGTACGGTACTCATTCAGGCCTCAATACAGAGTGTGTTGTTCCTGTTGTATATAACAGTGTTGTATACACAATTATATGATTTTTTGTTTGATGATAACAACCAAATATATATAATTATAAATGTGTTTGTTCTATACTGTTTCATATATTTATCACAGACAGGAATATAATATTTATATTTAAATAAAATACGGTTGTACAGAAATTTAAATAATCACACAGTATTTTATTTGAAAAGAATATTTTATTTCAATATTGAACAGTACAGATTTACAACTCCATTATTTGAACACTTCACTGATACAATTCATATACAGACTCATATTCACACTCATATATAGACACATTTGTTTTGACACTGTTACAGACACTTTGACACTCTGTTCTTCAGTCTTCTGTCTTCACAGCTCACAGTCTGTCCAGTCTTCATACTTGTCATACACATGAAACACACACACAGTACACTGCAATAGAATTCAAACTAAATACATGCGAATATAATTTTTTAATTTAAAAAAAAAATTATTTGCCTCAGTTTTCTGGTGTGTTTCTCATCATTTTTTCATGACTTGATCTGATAAATCTGTGTCTAGACAGACAGTTTGTATATGTACAAGGACAGAATATTTTTTTTCTGAATGGCTGCATATACACACGTGTATATATATACACGTGTGAACTGCCTCGCCAATTCAGTGTGCAACTGAGGAGTAGCCACGTGGACCATCTCGACTCAGTGCAACAACAACAATATCAAATAGTCGAGACAACAAAAGTCATGTATACATATGATCACAAATTAGCATGCAAATAGTTCAAACAAGTCAATGCATCAATAAAGCAATGGGTCAACATCAATATGTAACTCAAGTATAGCCAAAGTGTGGTCGAGCTCATATAAGATAATACAAATGCACACAACATAATGATGACAAGGCAGCACTCAAACCAGCAAATGATCAAATGATTTCAACATGGTTAAAGCTACAACATAGTACAAGTATGGAAGCTAAACATTGTGGTGTTGATTCAGGTCAGACCAAGCTATGCAAGAATGCACAAGCAAATGGTCCACGCAGATCAATTTTGAATCATGAAGCAGCATATTTCAAGTGAAACTCAAAGCAAGCATGGTAGATCATTTCGCATTCAAGTGGTCGAGGCAACAGGTCAAGAAATAGTGCATCATATAGATGGTGTATGACACAGCAAAAATAAAGCCTACATGACTGAAACATGGTGCACAAAGGAATGGTGAATAAGCATGGTGATACATATACATGTTCAACACAGCATCAACATGATGGGTCATAAACAATGGTGAAGGTCAAACACAAATACAAACATGCAGGCACCAAGTGAGTGGAGCAAGATTTGTTCACAAACAGGTCAAACATGAAAGTGCACAAGTTCAGAACTACATTGATCATAACAGCATGAAGGATTCAGCTACAACAAGGTGGCAACAGCAAACATAGTGTGCACAAGATCATGTCAGCATGGTGTACATGTAAACAAGGCAGCCATGTTTGAGCATAGACAAGTGAATATCAAGAAAATCAAATTTCACAAAACTGTTTTTGGCAAGATATCATATTTGTAGAACAACAGGCAAAAGTTCATAAGCACTCAATCAAGCAATACAAGAAAAACAACATGCAAGATCTATTTCCAGAAATGTAGTTGCATACTTGACAACTGTATTTAATCAAGCAAATACAGTGATCCATTTTTTTTGGACAAGAAATCAGTGAACAACTTTTATGTTTTCAAATGAGGAAACCACAACAAAATCTCGACAAGTCATTCAATTCAGAAATCACAGTGTTTGGCAACATTTTTCCTTCAAAGCCGTATCAAGCAAAAGAGGAAAGAAACTGTCTGGAAATACACTGGCAAAAATTCAATCAAGAAATCATGTTTGGCAAGTTGTATATTCCAGAAATGATCATTTCTACGGCAAAAAAAAAAAAAACAGCATGCAACAGATTTACTCACACCCATTAAAGTCATGCTATCCAACAAATAAGGTGGTAAGGATAAGGCAAGAATTCTTTTCTGTCAACAATTACTCAATAGCTTCCAGATGTGCCACAAACTAGTTTTGGGAATAAATTCAAGCCGATTCTATCATGAACAGCAAAAGAGGAAAGCAATGAAATTTCAGTTCAAATCATGCAGAAAATTACAGTTTTTGGACAATGCTTTTATGGTAAGATTGTAATAGTTTTTAAATCATTCAGGGATTTTGTTCAAAGCATGTCAATCAAGGAATTCAGAACAGGAAATCACACAAGCTTTTCAAATTCAAATTCATTCTCACAGAACAAAAGAGGAAACCGCAAAAATCAGATCGAAATCATTTTGTGAAATCAGAGTAATCTAAGGATTTTTAATCCTATATTATAACACCAGTTTCATCATAGGCAGAGCATCGAAAAACCACAAACAACTTGCAACAAATTCAAAGCAGGAAATTTCAGAAAAACTCACAGGTTCGATCGAGTGCCAGAGAGGGAAATTCGAAATCAAAGCACCAAAGAACAACATCACGTGAAGCTCATCCGAGATCACATCTTCTCTCAGCAATTCAACCAACCTCAATTTGATTTGGTGAACGAAAAAGAAAACCCTAGTTCGGCCGCCATTTTTATTCTCAGAGCAAAAGAGAGATAAGGCCGAAGTTTTGAAGTGGGTGCGCAAATTCTACAAAGGGTCGGCCATGTGTTTATTTGAAAAAAGGGATGACCCTTTTCAATTTAACTCCAAGGGTTTCATTGTTTCTATTTTTTTTGAGTTGTTTTATATTTGAATTTCTTTTGTAAAACGAACCAAATCAGTTCTAAGTCTATAAAATCTAGAGTAAATCAGTCACGGTGTTGACTGTCAGTTTTAGAGTCTGTAAAATCTAGGTTACGGATTACGGGGTTGTAATTCGGGAAAATCTGATTGAGGGGATATCGATCGGTCTAGGGATTTGAGCGTAGGGTTAGAATAGGAGAAGGATTTGCGAGTGTACATGGTCTTGTATGCGGGATCTGTTCTATCACCTAGTAGAAACCTTAGAAATGCAGCAGTAGGCAGGGTTTTGCCGAAGCTGGGTATATCTGTGTGTGATTTATTTCCTGCATTTCTGTTTCTAATATATTCTGTGATTTGTATATTATTGTATATCTCGTTAGATTTTTATTTCAGTTTAAAACTGTGATAAACCCTATTCACCCCCCCTCTAGGGTTAATCTAGATCCAACAAGTGGTATCAGAGCTGGTTTAAGGTAACAGCATGATAGGGGCTTCTCGCTGTATGATCATGTGGCGAAGTATTGACTCTTGCCCCTACATGCCCGTGGGTGGTTGTCCGTGTCGAGAAGCAGGACGTGAAACCAGTGTCTGAGGTATCTTTGGTGGCCACCAGGGTGATTAAAAATTCCTCGTAAATAGAGACACCATTTGGTATCAGAGCAGGTATTTTTTTTAACTCTAGAGTCATGGGTAACCCTAGCTGTCTGTCTAGGGAGAGTCAATCCAGTTCATCTCGAACTATTTTCACTGGAACAGATTTTTTAAACTGGAAATCCAAAATGGAATTTTATTTAAAATCTGTTAATATTAAATGTTGGGATGTTGTTATCAATGTGTTCAATATGATAGATAAAGTTTTTAATTCTCGTGCTACACATATTCTTTATTCTCATCTTAATGATGATCAATACAGTCTAATCTCTCATTGTTTAACTGCACAGGAAATTTGGACAGTTCTTGATACGAAGTATGGGCAAATTGACAACAACTACTCACAATCCCAAAATATCAACTCAGTTTCAGATCTATGCTTGAAAGGAGAAACAGATAGATCAAACGATGGAGAATCAACATATGGTGAAACAGAAATTTTCTCTTACGAAGATTTAATTTATATGTGTGCTGATCTAACTAAGTCTGTAGATAAACTCCAATCTAAAAATAAAATTCTGAAATCTAAAAATCTTGAATTGACCAGCAAAATGGATGATTTGGAATTACAACTAGAACATTTTAAAAATTCTTCAAATTCAGATTGCAAAAATTGTTTGAAATTGAAAACCAATCTTGTTCATCTCAATAAAAATATTCAAAAGTTTGAAAAAGAAATTTTGATCTTAAAAGAAAACAAGATTGAGTTATCAAGTTTGAATAATTTTTTACAAAAGGAATTTGAAATTTTTAAGAATGATATATATACCAAATTTGAAATTGCTGAAAAGGAGAATTTGTTGAAATCCGATTTGATTTTGAAAGAACTGGAAAATGAGATTGAGAAATCCAAGAAATTTGAGTTTGAAAAACAAAAACTTTTTGAATCTGGAATTTCTGAATCCCAAGCCAAAATTAAATTGCTTGAAAATGAGAACTTGGTTTTGAAACAGTTCAATGCTGAAAAGAAGATCACTATAAATAATTCCTCAAATTTATTAAAAGAAAATAGCGATCTAAAATCCAAAATTCAACGATTAGAATCAACTTTGGATAAATTTTCTAATGGGGAAAAATCGTTGAATATGCTATTACAAAACCAAGTTTCTATTGGAAATAAATCTGGTCTAGGCTTTGGGGATATCAATCGTTTTGATAGAATGAATTCAAATGATTTTAAAGGCACTTCAAATTATCTTGGAAAAGATTGTTTTGAATTTTTAAACTCTGGCAATTCAAAAGATTTTTTGAGACATAAACAAAATAAGAATTTGGCTTATAACAAACCATTCTATCATTCTTGGACCTCAAAAATAAGTAAAGTGAATTCGTCTAATTTCAAACAGATCTGGGTCCCTAAAGGTACTTTGGTAAATTCTGATGGATTGTTATATAAACAAGTTTGGGTACCTAAAGCTATGAACAAAACTGTGAGTGGTTATACAAATTTTGTTAGACCACTCGATTCTCAAAACTGTTAGGTACCAGAGGTGGCTGAGGAACTGCTAAGCAAAAGAGATTTGGATTCAAGCTGCTCAATACTTCTGTAATCATTCACAATTCCTTAAGCCAAGTCTGTTGAGTTAGAGATTCTGATTTTCATTGGATTCTGGTATGATCTCTAAACTCACCTTTGTAAATATATATTTTTTCCTTCTATCCCTTCTGTTTATTTTTTCTTTGTTTTCTGTTGTTTTGTCACTATCATACCTTTGTAACTTCTTAGCTTCATTAACCTCATATTGCAGAATTCATATTCTTTCTGGAAATTTGCTTCATTTCTATAAAACCCTGATGTGTTTAATCATGTCCAGATCTTGAATTTATTTTTGTAAATATCTTCAATTGATTTGAAGTTTGTTTTCTGATTCTCTGAATTCATAACAGTGTTGATGTATTCGTGCCATATCTTGAACACTTTTAATTTGAATTCTGCTGTTTTGAGTTTCTTCCGATTAATTTTGGAAACGCTTAAAATGTTATACTCATTATAGCACACTGCTATTTATCAGTTGTGAAAATTTCATTGATTTTCGGATTGGCTTGGAAATTAATCTGTCTTAAATCTCAGTGATACATCTTGAAAACCATCATTACTCATGATCATTATGGCTAGAATTTGTTTGTTTGAAATCATCTGAAATTATTGAATAATCACACACCTCCTAAATTTGAAATTATCAACCTTGTGTGACTAATTCATTATATTACAAAACTTGACATCAATTCAAGCGATTTCAAATAAATTATTCTATTTTTTTCTGGATCATGAATACCTTTCAAAATTGATATAGATGATCTGAAATTTCTTTTAGGCTTGTCTGAATTTTTGTGAAAATTTGATTTGAAAATCAAGTCTTAAAAATCACTGTTATTTCATGATAATTTTATTGGAATATCTGTTTGTTTAAAATCATTTGAAATTATTGATTTATTGAATCTCACACATATCTTGAAGCTAAAATTAATAATCTGGTGTGATCGATTCATTGAATCCTGAAATCTGCATATTCATCAAATGATTTCAAAGAAACAGTATTTTTTAATCATTGGTTCATGAATCATCTTGTGTGACCAACATCTTGTCAAGTCTGATTTGAAACTGTTTCTGTTATGCTGCTCTGATACTGTTTTTCAAAGAACTGCCTGTTTTAACTTGTCTGTTGCCTGGCTAATTTGTTATACTGTCTGCTTGATCTTTAAATTTCTGCTGACTGTGATATCTTGGTTTGTCCCCGGTATCTTTGTGATTAAAATTTATTAATAGAGACACCAAGTGGTATCAGAAGTGCCTTATATTTGTTTCACCCATCTGATATTGTTTTTGAAAATATTCTGTAATTGCTTGTTTATGATATGTTTGCTGCTCTGATACTGTTCTTCAAATAATTGCTTGTTCTTGTCTGCAGCTCTGATAAATGTGCCAAATTTGTTAGTTTTGTCTACTTGGGCTTTGTGTTTGAAATTTCTTTAATCTGAAATATCTAGGGTGTGAATAAATTCCTCGATAAGGGAGACTACAATTGGTATCAGCTATTTCATCCATTTTCTTGAATTTTCACTTTGTGTAGACACCATACACATTTTTTCCCTTGTATAAATTCCTCTTGTAATTGATTTTCAATTTTAAAATTATTTATTGATTATTCTTTCAGAAATTGAAATCAATATCCAAATTGAAATATATTTATAATTCATCAAAATTATTATTAGATTTTGAAATTGTGATGAATTGTGACTGCAGTATATTTCACAACAGGAGGAGATTTTATTGAATTTTCATGATGGTTGAATATTTATTATAATATCTTTGAACTGGCAATTATTTCACGACCATCTCCTTTATCTATCACCCGTCTGTCATCCATCATGATTTTATATTAATGTGGAGAGTTTATATTTTTTTTAATTTATCTTGTTTTTAAAACGGTGAAAATTATTTGTGATAGAAATGGGACTATATTATTATTCAGAATTAATGATAATTGAAAATTTTCAATAATCCCAGTACAGTCGAGCTTATTTCATAATATAATTAATTAAGAAATTTATTTCACAGTCCAATTCTGTACCTACCACATTTCTATCATCCATATTGATTTCATATACCGAGGAGATTTTCCTTTGTAAAGCTGAAAATGATAAAAATATAATTAATATATAAGAGCGTCTCTAACCTCATTTAAAAATCCAAGCTCTGGTTATGCATGGTTACGAGACATCTTAAAATTTAAGCTACGACTGATCCCATTTAAAAACCCAAGCTCTGGTTATGTGTGGTCAGTGTGCTCTTAAATAAAAAAAAGGAAATAAGGTGCTAAAAATAGAAATAAAATTGAAATTCTCCTCTGATTATAAAAACCAGCCTATCAATCCATCTTCTAATCTGTGAAATGTGTTGAAATCTTATGACGTATTATGATTTGTTGATTGATAAGTATTGGGATTTGAGATTATTCAATCTTGTCACTTAAATTGAATTATTAATTATAGTCCAAATCCATCACTGTTTTTGTGCTTTATTTTTATAAAAATTCTTTGAAAATAATTGGAAATGAATTGTTTTTAAAACTCTCTCCATTTTATATATAATTCATCGTATATTCATCATTATCTACAATGTGAAATATGCCACCTGTTCTTAGAATATTATGATTTCTGTTTGACTGATTGAAATCTATGATGACCGTTCTTCCTCCTAAGCTGAAATTATATTTTTAGTCAATTTTCATCTGTATTTTAAAATCTGTATCCTTTTGATGATAACAAAAGGGGGAGAATGGATTAGATTTTGATTTATGAGTGAATAATTTATAAATATTTTAATTTTGAAAATTCATTTAATTTTCTTCTTTCTTTTCACTCATGCACAGTTATAGGGGGAGTTTAGTTGTAGAGGGAGCATTCAAATAGGGGGAGTTCCACTATTCACGAAAAACACATTTATTATATTCAAAAAATCTTTTCATTTGTTTGTCATCATCAAAAGGGGGAGATTGTTGTATATAACAGTGTTGTATACACAATTATATGATTTTTTGTTTGATGATAACAACCAAATATATATAATTATAAATGTGTTTGTTCTATACTGTTTCATATATTTATCACAGACAGGAATATAATATTTATATTTAAATAAAATACGGCTGTACAGAAATTTAAATAATCACACAGTATTTTATTTGAAAAGAATATTTTATTTCAATATTGAACAGTACAGATTTACAACTCCATTATTTGAACACTTCACTGATACAATTCATATACAGACTCATATTCACACTCATATATAGACACATTTGTTTTGACACTGTTACAGACACATTGACACTCTATTCTTCAGTCTTCTGTCTTCACAGCTCACAGTCTGTCCAGTCTTCATACCTGTCATACACATGAAACACACACACACAGTACACTGCAATAGAATTCAAACTGAATACATGCGAATATAATTTTTTTAATTTAAAAAAAATATTTATTTGCCTCAGTTTTCTGGTGTGTTTCTCATCATTTTTTCATGACTTGATCTGATAAATCTGTGTCTAGACAGACAGTTTGTATATGTACAGGGACAGAATATTTTTTTCTGAATGGCTGCATATACACACGTGTATATATATACACGTGTGCACTGCCTCGCCAATTCAGTGTGCAACTGAGGAGTAGCCACGTGGACCATCTCGACTCAGTGCAACAACAACAACATCAAATAGTCGAGACAACAAAATTCATGTATACATATGATCACAAATTAGCATGCAAATAGTTCAAACAAGTCAACGCATCAATAAAGCAATGGGTCAACAGCAATATGTAACTCAAATATAGCCAAAGTGTGGTCAAGCTCATATAAGATAATACAAATGCACACAACATAATGATGACAAGGCAGCACTCAAACCAGCAAATGATCAAATGATTTCAACATGGTCAAAGCTACAACATAGTACAAGTATGGAAGCTAAACATTGTGGTGTTGATTCATGTCAGACCAAGCCATGCAAGAATGCACAAGCAAATGGTCCATGCAGATCAATTTTGAATCATGAAGCAGCATATTTCAAGTGAAACTCAAAGCAAGCATGGCATATCATTTCGCATTCAAGTGGTCGAGGCAACAGGTCAAGAAATAGTGCAGCATATAGATGGTGTATGACACAGCAAAAATAAAGCATACATGACTGAAACATGGTGCACAAAGGAATGGTGAATAAGCATGGTGATACATATACATGTTCAACACAGCATCAACATGATGGGTCATAAACAATGGTGAAGGTCAAACACAAATACAAACATGCAGGCACCAGGTGAGTGGAGCAAGATTTGTTCACAAACAGGTCAAACATGAAAGTGCACAAGTTCAGAACTACATTGATCATAACAGCATGAAGGATTCAGCTACAACAAGGTGGCAACAACAAACATGGCGTGCACAAGATCATGTCAGCATGGTGTACATGTAAACGAGGCAGCCATGTTTGAGCACAGACAAGTGAATATCAAGAAAATCAGATTTCACAAAACTGTTTTTGGCAAGATATCATATTTGTAGAACAACAGGAAAAAGTTCATAAGCACTCAATCAAGCAATACAAGTAAAACAACATGCAAGATCTCTTTCCAGAAATGTAGTTGCATACTTGACAACTGTATTTAATCAAGCAAATACAGTGATCCATTTTTTTTGGACAAGAAATCAGTGAACAACTTTTATGTTTTCAAATGAGGAAACCACAACAAAATCTCGACAAGTCATTCAATTCAGAAATCACAGTGTTTGGCAACGTTTTTCCTTCAAAGCCGTATCAAGCAAAAGAGGAAAGAAACTATCTGGAAATACACTGGCAAAAATTCAATCAAGAAATCATGTTTGGCAAGTTGTATATTCCAGAAATGATCATTTCTGCGGCAAAAAGAAAAAATCAGCATGCAACAGATTTACTCACACCCATTAAAGTCATGCTATCCAACAAATCAGGGTGGTAAGGATAAGGCAAGAATTCTTTTCTGTCAACAATTACTCAATAGCTTCCAGATGTGCCACAAACTAGTTTTGGGAATAAATTCAAGTCGATTCTATCATGAACAGCAAAAGGGGAAAGCAACGAAATTTCAGTTCAAATCATGCAGAAAATTACAGTTTTTGGACAATGCTTTTATGGTAAGATTGTAATAGTTTTTAAATCATTCGGGGATTTCGTTCAGAGCATGTCAATCAAGGAATTCAGAATAGGAAATCACACAAGCTTTTCAAATTCAAATTTATTCTCATAGAACAAAAGAGGAAACCGCAAAATTCAGATCGAAATCATTTTGTGAAATCAGAGTAATCTAAGGATTTTTAATCCTATATTATAACACCAGTTTCATCATAGGCAGAGCATCGAAAAACCACAAACAACTTGCAACAAATTCAAAGCAAGAAATTTCAGAAAAACTCATAGGTTCGATTGAGTGCCAGAGAGGGAAATTCCAAATCAAAGCACCAGAGAACAACATCACGTGAAGCTCATCCGAGATCACATCTTCTCTCAGCAACTCAACCAACCTCAATTTGATTTGGTGAACGAAAAAGAAAACCCTAGTTCGGCCGCCATTTTTATTCTCAGAGCAAAAGAGAGATAAGGCCGAAGTTTTGAAGTGGGTGCGCAAATTCTACAAGGGGTCGGCCATGTGTTTATTTGAAAAAGGGGATGACCCTTTTCAATTTAACTCCAAGGGTTTCATTGTTTCTATTTTTTTGAGTTGTTTTATATTTGAATTTCTTTTGTAAATCGAACCAAATCAGTACTAGGTTTGTAAAATCTAGAGTAAATCAGTCACGGTGTTGACTGTCAGTTTTGGAGTCTGTAAAATCTGGGTTACGGATTACGGGGTTGTAATTCGGGAAAATCTGATTGAGGGGATATCGATCAATCTAGGGATTTGAGCGTAGGGTTAGAATAGGAGCAGGATTTGCGAGTGTACATGGTATTGTATGCGGGATCTGTTCTATCTCCTAGTAGAAACCTTAGAAATGCAGCAGTAGGCAGGGTTTTGCCGAAGCTGGGTATATCTGTGTGTGATTTATTTCCTGCATTTCTGTTTCTAATATATTCTGTGATTTGTCTATTATTGTATATCTCGTTAGATTTTTATTTCAGTTTAAAACTGTGATAAACCCTATTCACCCCCCCTCTAGGGTTAATCTAGATCCAACAGTTCCAGCCATCACTGATGAAGAAATAAAATATAAAGATCACCCCATACTATTGCTAGCAAAGATGTACACTGTTGAGTGGTTTGATGTGTGACTAGTAACTGAGAGGTCACTAGTTCGAACCCTACTGTAGCCACTTGGTTTTGCTCAATTATTTTTACTGAAATCTTTTTGGCGTAAAATTATACATAAAATTTAGTCCTCTTTTCTAAATAAAAATCGTACCTTTGTTCTAGGTAGCGAATATCTTCTTGTAGTCATTAGCGTCATTCTTCTCGTATCGTGCCTTCTCTTGTTGCCACGGAAGGTGAGTTTTTCTCGCTCACAGACTAACTGATTATTAAGTGAATTAAAAATATGAGATGTTGAATGAAATGTTAGGGTGCTCTAGTTTTGTTTATCTTGTGTTTATGCACGTGCGACGCACAATCTATTATTTCACATAACACATTATGGATGTATGCTTGACATGCTACCCGAACCCCTTTTGTATTCAAATCGATTTGGGATGCAGGTTGAAATGATATATACCCGGGATTTGAATATTTTAAAGGACGAATTGAAATGACAAATATCCATACCACTTGACCATAGGCTAGAAAATCATATACAGACACTGTGATCAATAAAATAAAGTATTTTAAAATATTTTATCCATTCCATATGTAGAAATTTTAAATGAAATTTCTTCTAGCATAAAGGAAAGTTTAAGAGAAATTTTGTTCAAAATTTTACTTGAATTTTTATAAGCTATCTAATTTGTGTTAAAATAAATTTAAAGTGATATTTGCTAGTTAATACTTAATTTTAATTTATTTAAATGAATTCTTCATAATTTTTAGTCATATAAAGAATTTACGAATATGATGATTTTGAATTGAATGATTCATTGTAAAGGTTTTGCAAAGACTTTCAAAACTTATTTCAATGCATATATTTTGTCGAAAGGATTTTCGCCATGTGAATGTAAGAAGGATTTTGATCCATAACTAACGCTAAAGTGGTTTGGGATTTATTACATGAATGGATATGTGAATTCAAGGCAAATAGTAATTTGAGAATCATTTTAACCATGAAATATTGGAATTGAACCAAATCAAAAGAATTGGATTTTTATATGAAACTAGTTGGGATGAAATTGTAAGATATGGACTTTGATTTGGATTAATATTATTGGAATAAAACTATAATTTTATAAAAAGCGATTTTCCACATTACTTGGTTTTATAAATATTCTTTACAAAATGATTTGATTACTTTAACCATATAAATTTTATAATAGTTTTCCAAAAATATATATGTTTACACACTACTTTAAATTTAATATATATCCACTTTTTTCAAAACTTATCTTTACTAAATGTATTTATTTTATCTTATTTTGAATAAAACTTATGTCCAATCCAGTCTAGTGAATCATATTGGTTATAATCCAAATCGAAACATTTATAAATTATTTGGGATAATTGATTTTGGGGCAAGACTTGAAATATAGCAATTTGTGATATTTGAAATATGATTTCTAATCTAATGGCCACTATGTGAAAAAAAATGTAAGCGTTCGGTTGTTAAAGAGATTGGAGTCGGTAAGTGGCAAACTCTCTGTTAGTGTCGATACCACTTTAACAACTGTGTACGTGATGGAGTATTGAAACGACAGCAGGATGGCTTGGAAGCGACTATTGGATCGTAGAAGGCGAACAATGACGAAATGGCCCTGACCTTCGGGTCATAATTAAAACGACTAAAACAGGAGTTATACCGTGACTAATTGAGGTCGCACCTCATTTCGAACAAGCTTCTTCGATACCATCTCTATTACTGTTGTGATTGATTTTGGGGACCCCTTTGATTGGGAGTGTGTTCCGAGGTAGGCGGTAGTTGCTACTATGCGTTACCACCGTCTGGGAGTGCAACTGGTAGAATCCTACCATGGGCATTGCCTCGTTTGCCTTGTTACATTTATCCTATACGAACCCTGTACGATTTTGATTTAGTGTTGCTTTCTATGGAGTGCCCTCTGATAACACTAGTGCGGTGAATTTACGGTACTGTATAGACTATGATGCCTGTAAATTGCATAAGGGTAATACGGTAATCCCTCTTACGTTATTTTCAGTATATTTACTTTGCTGAATAGACATTACAATAATAGCATACTATTTTATTTGTATTATTTCCACGGATCCTTAGATGATGGGAATCCCAAACATCCTTTTAAGTTATTATACATTTCATTGGACACTTCATTTGGTTTAATTCACTTAAATGAGACTATTAGTCCTGACCCTTGTATATTGCTTCTTTGACTGTATGCCTGGGTCAGCTTGAGCACCATAGCCGTTAGTGACGCACTTGGGAGACCAGCATCTCATTTTGCTCCTTCAGTATCAGCTATCTAGTTATCTATTATCCAGCCTTATTATCGGTATTTATATTACTTTATCTACTGCATGATCTTATGACTCTATATGTACTATTATGTATCATGTGTTATGTAAGAAACTATGTACTATTATGTTTCCGCCGCGAGTTACTCTGCTTATGATTCTGTGATTTCGTGTTTTGATTTGCATTTATCTCATTAGTAAAAATTAACGATTCACTGTTTTGAGCAATTCAAGTCCGACATGTGTGGTTTATTTTCGATTTGAATGGCTTGAAATAGTGGGTCGTTACGGCTTGGTATCAGAGCTGAGGTTTAACCTTAGCTATTGAGGTAAATAACTCATTAGATATAGGATGGAAACGTCCTAGAATGAGTAAAATCGAAATCAGAATCCAATCTTTGCGAGAGAGCGCATTTTAAAGTATAAGTATTTGGAACAAAAGTTTTTGAAGTATTTTAATTATAAAGTTATGATCTTTAAAAAACCTTTGTTTTGATCCAATTCTTGAACATTCCAGATAGCTACCAGACATAATACCGCTAGAGGCCGAGGTAAAGGCCATGGAGTAAACCCTGTTGAGCCTGAGCCACCAGTCGCACCAGCCCAACCAGTAAGGTTTACTAAGCTTTGTAAGGGTACGCTCAACTAGGTGGTACTATGTTTGTCAGTTCTGAGTCCGTTGTTGAAGCATAAAACTGGCAAAATGATTTGGAAAGGATCTTTTCTGGCCTTGAGATTACCGATGCATAGAAGCATCAAATGGCCGCTTGACACGACTATTTTATATAGTTCATATAGATGATAAAAAATGATTTTTATTATAAAACAATTTATTTCAAAACACGAATACCATTCAACACATGAATTTCTATTCAACGAATGAATTTCTATTCAACACATGAATGTTTTCTATACTTCGTATAGATATAATAAAAAGGTGATTTTTATATTTAAAACACGAATACCATTAAACACATGAATTTCTATTCAATGAATGAATTTCTATTCAACACATGAATGTTTTCTATAGTTCGTATATATATAATAAAAAGGTGATTTTTATATTTAAAACAATTTATTTAAAACACGAACACCATTCAACACATGAATTTATATTCAACGAATGAATTTTTATTCAACACATGGATGTTTTCTATTCAACACACGAATATAGTTTCAACACATGAAAATAATTCTAAAACATGAATATTATTCAAAATTTCGGCAGCATAACGACAGGGTAGTTAAAACCCGGACCGTATCGAAGTGCGGCTCCTCGCTCTTCCTTAAAACCTTGCGGTTTTTGACAATGGGGATTTCATGCATCTAGTTCGCACGCAGGCAGCATGTATATTTTTTCTTCATTTCCACAAACTAATCCTATGTGGTTTCAACCAAACAATTCTCAACCACAAACGGGTATTTTTCATCCACAATCAATCAATTTCAACCACAAACAATTCAAATCAACCATTCGCTATCAACCAATTTTCACACCAATCACAACCAATAAATATCGTCCATGGTTTGTAGACGAGGGGCGTATATATATATATATATATATATATATATATATATATATATATATATATATAAGCATTTCACTTCTATTTCAACACATATATAATCTTTACAACACATATATAACTTATACATCGAACGTACAACTTATACAACGCTTATACATGAGGTGTACAACGCCTATATAACTCATACATCTACTATATAATTTATACATCGTCGTTTTCCATATCGTTTATAATTCAGAAATCTCACATTGGGTTCCACTCCATGAAAAATAGCAGAAGGCTCAGAAAAATATGCGGTCTCTTCTAGAATGTAGAAGACGTCCACACGAGTCCACTGTCTCTTGTTTCACTGAATTTCGTCAACAAATGAAAAAGATATGATTTTTACAGTGAAATCAAAAACCGTAGCGCTTTAAACTGCTATAATATAGTTTATTTTAAAATCAGCCGTACCTCAGCTGAATGGTTCAAAACTAGGTTTCAATTTTTCAGCAAATCCGTTGATCGATACGGGGATCGGGTTGCGCGAGGTCGAAGGGCGAGGTGCGTCGCCTGCTCGCCGGAAGTGGGTCCCAGTTCGGTGGTCAGACGTGGCCGCGGCGGCGATTCAAAGGGCTCGACTTTCGAGCCCCGTATCTCCCGAACGAAGCGACTATAAATTGCAAATCTTATATGGATTTGAAGCTCATGAGGCGATCTACAAAAAACTCAACTGGGGCATGGGTTTTTATTGAGTGTGGAAGGAGAAATCAAGGAGGAGCGGTCTTCCGTCGTCTATCGTGGGGGGAGAGAGAACTTACGGGAGAGAGAAAACATAACCGACCAATGAGATTTTTTTTATATTTATATATTTTAAAAATTCAAAATTACCCCTTATTTCATACGAACTCCAATCCAAACCCAACGACTATCGTCCCTAGCTAAATACCCCCATTCCGAACACAATGGGATATGTTTCGTAGGCCCATTCGACTGTTTCAGTCAGTTTTCCTTCAAATTAAAATATAAAACATTCAATATTTAATTTGAACGTACATTTCAATTTGCCGGGGCCACACATTGATTCTAAAAATTCCTGAAAAATAAATCTAGCTATGTCTTGGCGATACGGTCCCAACAAAACTAGTTTCATCGAATTCTGAGACTGTTTGAAAAATAGCCCTTTTCTGGTCGATCCAATTTAATAGAAATCGACCAAACACATTTTCCTTTGCCACGCTCACGTACTAGCTTCAAAAATTATGAAATTTGAAACCTAGCAATAATTTGACATCCTGGATCCAACAAAAGTGGTTTCGTCGAATTCCGAGGTCGTTTGCAAAATGGCCATTTTCACGGTCTATATATAAACTCAATAGCGACCTTTCTGAAAATTCGTTTGGCCATAACTTTTGCTTCCTGCTATGAAACTTCGATTTTTCAGATTCGTTAGAAAGGTATTCACTAACAGATTTAAATATTTTTGGTTTCACTCAAATCCGTTTTGTTTTGCACCCGGTACAGTCAGGCAAAGTTTGAATTCAAATTTTGAAACTACCGCGCCATTTCAGGCCTTGTTTATAATTAGAATTAATTATATTTATTTTCAAACGTCGATTCAAACTCACTTTTCGTCGTTATTATTTAAAATATTTATTTAAAATATTTTAAATTCACTATTTTAACCAATTTAAAATTTTCAAACTGGTTCAAATTTTCCGGGTCGTTACAATACTTTCCCCCGTGGATAGCGGTTACTCGGCGGTTGCACTATTATCCCAGTAGAATTGCTTGTAACCGTAGGTATCACACCTCTCGAATTTCGCCAAGGATGTTGCTATAGATCGCGGTTACGCGGTGGTTACGTGGCGGTTACGCCACTATCCTAGTGGAATCGCTTATAACTGTAGGCATCGCGCCCCCGAATTACGCTATGGCGTCAAGATCGCAGTTACGTGGCGGTTACGTCACTATCGCGGTGAAATCGCTTGTAACTGTAGGCATCTCGCCACCCGAATTACGCTAGAACAGATAAGTCATAATAATAATCAACGTGATCTCACAGAGTGAGATTCCAATATTGATGGTACTCCAATTGACGAAGCACCAACGTAGCAACGATTTTCGATTTTTGATGGACACTCTCGATGAGTGCCAACACAATCCCTCTCTCAGGAATTTCGATTTCGATGGAAGGTATTTCCCATATCTTTATTTCGAAAATATATACACTATATATAGTACTTCATTTCACGTTTCATGCATATGCACTTATATAAATATCAATTTACATAAGATTTCATTTTCAACATCATGTTTCAAATATATCATTCTTTATATAAATCCATTATATAAGCTTTCGTTTTAAATCAATTACCTTCCAAGTCAATAGTTTACAAATTAATCATAATTCTACGATACATCTTCTATATATAAGGTTCGAAAACTCATACCAAATATTCAATATCAAAGATTCTCGAAATTTCATTTCAATACCAATTCAGTTTTGATTTTACAATCAATTTGAATATTCAATATCATTCCAAATCTGGCTCATATCCACAATCAATTCATTATTAAACAACACATTCGATTTATGCCACATATCACAATTTTAATTACTCAATTTGAATCTTTACATACAATCATTTCGGATTTAAATTTCTCGGATCGGAAATATAATTTTATCTCAAAATAGCTAGATACGAAATAGTTTAAATATTAGGGTTGAAATAAGAAATGTTTTGGGGAAAAAATCTTGAGTAAATTAGATAGATTTTTGGTGAAAATAGTTAAAATATATTATATGGATTTGATAAAATAGATTTGAACACAAAATAGATAGGTTCTAGTCTAAAATAGTTTAAATAAATTAGATAGGTTTTATAAAATAGATTTGAATAAAATAAATATGTTTTGATATAAAATAGTTTGCAAAATTTCTCAAAACCAAATAGATTTGGTATAGAATAATTAAATAACATAGATAAATTTAATTCAAATAAAACAATGGTAAAACATATAATAAAATAAATAATACTAATTTCAAGAATTATTCCAATCCGATCCATTTTTCCGAACCTTTCAAATTTTAGCTAACATCGATTCTGATATCGAAGTCAAACTAAATTTTTTTAACTTAAGATTCAATTTGAAAACTTTTTAGTTTGAACTAAGCCTTCGATTTAGATCACAACTCAATTTCTCATTCAATTTCTCATTTTCAATTTTCATTTGAAGTTTGGATTCTTCATTCATTCCATATTATTGGTTCTTCCGAATTCTAAATATCAAGTTCAACGCTTAAATCAATTCCTCACAAGTTAAATCTTAACTTTGCTTGATAGTTAATTATTATAATCCAAATTCACACTTCTTAAATTCAACATTCGAAGCTTTACGACATTCATTTCATAAAGTTCAAAATTCTTCCAACCTTAAGTACTAACTAAACAGAGCCTTTATATTATTTTAAATATGTACATAGAAGATTTAGGATTACCAAAAGGTAGCATTACAAAAAATCTAATGATTAGGGTTCAGAATCATTAAGGGCTATCTGCTTCTTGTCCGGTAATCTGCATCTTCGTCGAAATTCCTCTTCGGTGCGCATTATATTGGGTTCAGGTCGCATTGTAGGGGACTTAGTACATTCCAAATCAATATGTCCCCAATCTCTACAATTCCAACAAAAGTATGTGGTTCCCCCATCATCATTTACCTTCTTTACACTTTTCGCTCTAGCTGGACGGAATACAGCTTGCCTTCCATGCTGCATCTCAGTACAGTTTCGAGCTATATGCGCAGTTTGGCGACAATGATAACAGACCATATATCGATCAATGGGTAAATCAAGTGCTTGTTTCTTACTTTTTACCTCAGGGCGATGGTTAAGAAAATGCCCTTCCTTTTGACACTTAAAGCAAACAATCTCGAAGCGAGCATGATGATCTTTCACATTCCTTCTCTTTCTCTTTCCTCGGCAAATGGCAGCGTAATGCCCCTATGCCCCTTCTCATAACATCGATAACATACAACGTTGTCATATGGACTAGGCTCTTGTCTCTCCTTAATTCTCCTTTCAATTTTCTCAAATGCCTTGTTTGCCTCTCTATGAGAAATTTCCCTTCATTCCCAACGTGCCGCCTTCTGTGCTTCAGTTCTTGCCATTTCAATTAAAGCGACGACTTATCACAATTTCCTATCAAAATTTGGAGACCTCATTTGTTTGCGTTTAACTTAAATAAATTTAACCAAATATATTATTCCCCTTTTAATGTTTTAACAATTTCACTTATTAATCTATTTATTAATTAGCATCATCAACTTATCAACTCAGTTATCATACATCTTTACTAGTTGATATTCCCAAGAACTTAACAAATTGTAGCGACCCGGGAATTTCGACACTCGAATCCAGACACTAATACGTCCCGTGACCAAACTCAAGTACCGAAAACCCAGAAAGCTAATAGAAAGAAGTTGGGGGGTGAGAAAAGAAAAAAGAAATATTAGAATAGAAGAATAAGAAGATCAGAGTCTCACAGCGAAATTGACAAAATATAATAATTAATGATACTTTATAAAAGAACAGTATATTTCAACATCAGAGTATACATTCAGATCAATACAACACACAGCGGAAATAAACTAGTACCAATATATATATGGAATACGTCTCGACTTTGACTCCTTCTCTGGAACTCCAAGAGAAATCTAACCTGTAAATATACTCGGTCTGACCCGAGCACATTTGATTTAAAACAAAATTCACCCGAGTCAGTCTGAAATACTTTCAGTGATAAATTCATACAGCAACTAACTTGTTTAACTTTGAAACCCTTTTTAAATAAAAGGATAATAGTAAGACCAGTCCACACATAAACACAGACGGTTTTTACCTTACTATAACCCAAACAATTTTGAAATCAATATCTTACTCTGATATTATAATAGTGTCTAAATACAAGTAGATAGAATCTAACAGAACGCTTGCATCTCACGCTCCACATATATAGTATACAATCAAAACCGTGGGCGCTAATTGAAGATTGGATTTCCAACTATGATCAGGTATGGGACCACCTGCCGATAGTGTATCTGTAGAGACGAACACACTGGGTTCAACAAGAACGTCTTGCAACCCGGCCCACACACGACCAACCACTCATTTCTCTTGAGTGTATCGAGTATATTGTCACCTTACGGCTTTTTGTCGCGCGACCATCATAATCCCCGGGAGATACAAAAATGAAAGAAGTAACAAATATGAATATTCTCTAGATGGTGACAATACACCCTAATGGGTGCGACCCACATAGCCATGCTGCCTGCCCGATTTTTTGTCATTTTCCGGTTGTAGAGGCTTGAGGCTATAATCGACTTTTGAAACATTTGGCCACCATTCACATCGTCCATACACGTCATCCAGGAACAGGATGAACCGAAGGCACCCTCCTACCACATCCTAGGAATCACCCTATAGATCAGTAGCGAGAAGTCCTTGCAATCCGCAGATTCCAATCACGACAGAATCATCGTTAACTCTGGGGATCAGCCAGAGGTATTTAACAATAGTTCTTCTGCTCATGGATCCTTACGGTCTTCAATTTCTCCATCCCGATCAGCATCTTCGACGTATTCGTATCTATTGGTCGGAATGGTTTTCAAATATAAATTCGATCCCGGTCTTTCCATACCAAAAACGTTGGGTCAGATTTTGATAGTCGGTTATTTAACTATCAAAATAAACAAAAATAAAAACAACCAGATCCATTGGTTTATACACAGCATCACTTGGCCCTTATAATATATTGGTTTAAATATGTTAGTATTCTCAAATCCCTTTTACCTATATACCTCGAAAATCTAATTAAATCTTCACTAACATTTCAAAATATTGCTATAACATTTCTTATGAACTTATCGATTCAACTCGTCATTCGTAAAACTATCGTTACGACATTTTCTTTGACTTTGCTATTTGAATACCAAAGTCGCCCGTTACCCTTTTAGAATAATCCCATTTAAATCTCCCTCCATAACTTTGAAAATACCGTTATAATCCCACCAATCATTTCATACCATCAAGCCCCTTTTTACTTTCTTTTACTTCGAAATCTCGATATTGGTATATATATAGCAATTCCAGTTAACGTCGTTAACTTGTTCAACTCTAAACGATTAACCTGTTAGTCAATCGTTATTGATCTTGCCATAATAATTAATTAATTAATCTAAATAATTCTATTCACTTTGATCAATATCAATATAAACCCATTCTAATTGTTACGTTAATTCCGATCACTGGAATTAGCTAAATAAGATCATTTTAAAAAAAAAAAAAATCACTTATATAAGCACGTGCTTCGCGCACGATAGATTTTGGTTAAACCAATCAACCTATTTAGGTGGTTGGTTTATTCCTCTTTTTAAAACTTTATTTAAAATAATATATTTAAAAATCTATATTTGGTTATAAATTAATTTCATAACTTCTTTTTTGGCGATTCACCTGACGGTGAATCGAACTTTATAAAACGGTGTATACCTTGTGCCATCTGCTATTTATTTTGCAACCAATACTATATATTGGTTCAACGCTCAACCACAATAAACAACCAACAGGGTTTCAAGGTCAACGGGTTTTAAACAGTTCATATAAAATATGAAATAACAACATACTAAATATTTGAGGAACCGGTTTGATTCCTCCTACCTGTTCTTCCCTGCAATACAGACCATTATAATATTTCATATCAGTACATAGAAATATTTTAAACGACGATAATATAATTAACGTCAACCATTAAAGCAACCATAGGCATCCAAAGCATCCAATCAACCAATTAAATTTAATTATACGAATTTAGCACATCCTAGTATTTTAGAAATGTATGAGAATTAACTCACCTTTGTTTTGCGATTGTCGGTTGTCGCGTTATTCCGTTTTAATTTTAAACCGGCGTTTAAAATTAAACGAAAGACCAGTTGTCTCCGATCTCTTCCGAACCAGCTCAGCAACGTCATATTTTCGATTGCGATTCCAACGCTCTCTAGTTTACTTAATTCTGTTGATGCACAATTTATACTAAGTTAGTTAACGGATTATCTTTAAATAATTTAATACCTTAATTAAATTAATTTAACCGTTAATTACCGATCAAGCACATTTCGTTCTTCCGGTTGCTTTCACGTTTCAAGAATCCCCTACCCGATCTAGACAGCTCAAACCGTCACGCCCAATTTCCGTTCATCGCGTTTAGGCCTAACCCCCTCCATGTCTTGTGTTATAACAATCTCCCAGTGCTTCTGCTTTTCCATTAAAACCATCCCCATGCTACTGCAAAATCTCCCCCATGTAAACAGAAGGAAGCTACAACTCCAACTTTAATCCCACGCGCTGCTTTACTGTTCTGCCACTAATCCAACTTTCAATCCACCACGTAATAAAACACTTAATTAATTTCATTTCCTTACTCTCTTTTCTACCCATGTACCATATGCATGTCAACCACCCTCTCCTGTCATTGTGTTCCAGTATGTCAGCCAATACACTATATAACCAATTATTCAAATTATTAACTTATATTATGTTAATCAATAATTAATGCAAATCAACAATCCGTTAATTACCTTACTAAATGATTACTCCACGTCATCTTGTTGCTAACGCGTTTCCATCCTTATTATGTGCACTGTCTGAAACTCAGCATGCCGAATTCATTTTCCCCTATATATATATATATATATATATATATATATATATTTATTTATTTATTAATATATAAACAATTTTAACCATTAAATTAATTATAAGTTAATTATTACTAATCAATTTTTTAATACTTGATGGACTAATTCAAGCATTACCTCCCCTGTCTCAATATGAACCCGTCCCCTCTACCACCATTTCCGCGCTTCTCCACTCCCAAATATACTTTCTTCTTCATGATCACACTCTTCATGTCATGCGCCTGCATAGTAAACCCCCCGGGAAAGCCTCGCTTGCACGTCCCCATCCCCACACTGAAGCAATCTCCTCCTACCTCAACACAACGGCGGTCCACATACCACGCTACAATGCCCAGAAGCTTCAGAAACCCCTATTTCCAGACTGCCAACGTCAGTTTGACCTCACCATGCCCAATTGAACCGAGACTGACGCCAGAACCTCCACCAAACAATACTTCTCTTTTCGGTTTCCAGGCTATATGCGTTTTACTGCTCTCAAGAGCCCTCGTTTTAGTTGGAGATTTAAGTTTGTTATGGCAGAAGAAGAAAGAACGAGGCAGTCTTTACTTTGTTTTGGTTTTCTTTTCTTGTTTGGGTTGAAAATGAATCAAAGCTCTGTATTTATAGACGTGTATACTTGGATGGCATGGCATAGCTTGGGTTAGGCGGTAGGCTAGGTCTGCTCTTCTTTCATTTCCATTGGTTGGCTGATGACGATGGCATAGGGAGTGGTGCAGTGTCCTCTCATCTTTCAAATGGCAGACGACGGGATTTAGTAGGTTAGCAGGCGTTGATTACAAAAGGAAGTAGCCAGCTGAGGCTATGATCTTAAATTTCCGATGTCTCTCAATACTGGGAAACAGACTGATCGTGTTTTCATGTCAAAGAGAGAAAGAAAAGAAATCGTAGGTGAAGGAAAGAAAGATACGGGTAGCTGGCATTGCATTTATGCTGATTGAACTTTTCATGCATGGCCGAATCCCAGAACCATGTGGGCATTTGCATAGGATAACAAATAAATTTGAAAATGTAAGTTGAAGGCTTTGTTTTATCACTTCCACTATTTAACGAGCCATTCATTTGTTTCACAGTTGGAAAAGACCAAGGATTTTTTCCTTTGAAGATAATATTTAGTTTTAAAATTAACGTACCCTGCTATATCAAAATCTGTCCGCCTATGACTTGCTATAGACAGAAATAAATATGACGTCACGCTCAGTAGTGTGCCACGATCCCAAAAATATAATAATATCGGTAGATTAACTTATATTGAGAAACCCCAAAATGCTCATACATGGTGCAAAATACTCCAAATAAAAAGTTGCTTATTTAATTAATTAAAAATTACAGTAAAATTCTATAAATTAAATTATGACAACGCCTCAAAGGACTTGTCCAAATTCGATGTCAATGTTTAATTATATTACATGAATCGTTATGGTGTATAAATGATTTTACAGCGACTATTTCAAAATTTGATTTAGACGTAAATTAAAATCTACAACATGAAAATTCGATTTTTCCCTTCCATTAGAAAAATATTATCAACTAGATTCAGACGCTTCTTGTTTCATCGAAATCCGACTTAACACGGATTCGGTATAGTCAATTGAAGTTGAAATTAAATTTTTATGAACTACCGCGCTGTTTCGTGTTCGTTTTATATTTTAAATATAAATTATAAACGCTCAGTCGTCGTTTAATTAATGATTTCGATATTAAATTCCCAATAAAATATTTAAAATAAATTTAAATATTCGAATCAAATAGCTGAAAAATCCAGTTCGTTACATTCTTCCCCCCTTAAAATAATTTCGTCCTCGAAATTGCTAGTTTAAGAAGAATGTTCAAACTCCAAATATTACCAAAATAATTAATTTAAAATATTATCAAAAATGTTTCTAAGTTTCGAAAATTTTCGAAAAATTCGCCAGCACCTCCTTTGTACTGTCCGATCCAAACAACTACAAACGCCACTCTGGGCCTCTCATATTGATCCAAAGAAAACAAAGCCAAGCGGCTACCCATCTCAGGTATAAATTCAAACGCCCAATCAATAATATTAAGGTTTACCTTTTTGTCGGGCAACTTCATCCCAGTTCCGAAGCAAATCAACCAACAGCTCCTCATTTCCCAATTTGTGCTTCAATCTCCGTGATCAAGTCAATTATCATAGCCTTCTGGTAGACTGCCCTTTACTCAACTTCCAATTCAAAAACTGATACCGGGTTATATCATATAATCCCATCCAAAAGCCGTCATGCTGGAATTCCTTTCTTTTCAATCCATTCCACTTCTTAAATAACTGCTAATGGTTTCAATTTAATCCAATCCAGCCAAGTAAGCAACAACAACTTAATCAAATCATTTTGTTTTCCTTTTAATTGTTATTCAACTTAGTTAAGTTTAATTTTATTTATTCTCCTTTATGAGTTCAATCTATTTAAAATTTAAATTCCAGAACTCAGATCCCTGGGTTTTATTTCATATCAATCTTAAATCATTTACATATAATAATAGCAATTCAAAACGTTTGAATTTTTGACAACTCGTTTTCTCAAAATAATTTAAAACATCTTTTGGTAGTAATCCGCCACTTAGAAACCCGAAAATGACACTGATGATGCGGCCGTCATCATCAGAATTATTTTCCAGTGATTAGAATGAGTTCAATACTGTATCATCTCCAAATTCATTTCTAAACCCTTTCATTATGAAATTACTTCAAATAAAATTTTTGTCAAACAATTTCAATTCACCCAGGATCTTGAAATTTCCATATATAATTCCAAATTCAATTTCAAACCTCTTTTCCAATTTCTGGGGTTTTAATTCCAATCTTATTTGATTCCAGATTTAGTTTATGTGGCTTTATATATATCTTATACTTAAACGAATTCTGATGGGTAATTTATAACCATCTCAATAATAATCTTATTCGATTATAATATCAACCCACATCAAATATAATAACTTCAAAATATACTTTTTTATATCAAAATATAATTTTGGTAAAATTATTTCATTTACCCTCTTTCAAAGCAATACAATGTCGAATTACTCTGTTCAAGAGTTTAGAAAAACTTTTCTATATAGTGTGCACTACCATATCGACCAGAATTTTTAAACCACTCGTAAAACCAATCAACACCATATAAAACAAATTTTATAAAATCTACAAATACGTTCTCTCGTATATATATACACTCAACTCGTTCTAGGGTATTACTAGCCCAATCTCTATCGAGTCACACCACAGAGCCAAGGTTATTCCTAAACCATTGCTCTGATACCAACTGTAGCGACCCGGGAATTTCGACACTCGAATCCAGACACTAATACGTCCCGTGACCAAACTCAAGTACCGAAAACCCAGAAAGCTAATAGAAAGAAGTTAGGGGGTGAGAAAAGAAAGAAAGAAATATTAGAATAGAAGAATAAGAAGATCAGAGGCTCACAGCGAAATTGACAAAATATAATAATTAATGATACTTTATAAAAGAACAGTATATTTCAACATCAGAGTATACATTCAGATCAATACAACACACAGCGGAAATAAACTAGTACCAATATATATATGGAATACGTCTCGACTTCGGCTACTTCTCTGGAACTCCAAGCGAAATCTAACCTGTAAATATACTCGGTCTGACCCGAGCACATTTGATTTAAAACAAAATTCACCCGAGTCAGTCTGAAATACTTTCAGTGATAAATTCATACAGCAACTAACTTGTTTAACTTTGAAACCCTTTTTAAATAAAAGGATAATAGTAAGACCAGTCCACACATAAACACAGACGGTTTTTACCTTACTATAACCCAAACCATTTTGAAATCAATATCTTACTCTGATATTAGAATAGTGTCTAAATACAATTAGATAGAATCTAACAGAACGCTTGCATCTCACGCTCCACATATATAGTATACAATCAAAACCGTGGGCGCTAATTGGAGATTGGATTTCCAACTATGACCAGGTATGGGACCACCTGCCGATAGTGTATCTCTAGAGATGAACACACTGGGTTCAACAAGAACGTCTTGCAACCCGGCCCACACACGACCGACCACTCATTTCTCTTGAGTGTATCGAGTATATTGTCACCTTACGGCTTTTTGTCACGCGACCATCATAATCCCCGGGAGATACAGAAATGAAAGAAGTAGCAAATATGAATATTCTCTAGATGGTGACAATACACCCTAATGGGTGCGACCCACATAGCCATGTTGCCTGCCCGATTTTTTGTCATTTTCTGGTTGTTGAGGCTTGAGGCTATAATCGACTTTTGAAACATTTGGCCACCATTCACATCGTCCATACACGTCATCCAGGAACAGGATGAACCGAACGCACCCTCCTACCACATCCTAGGAATCACCCTATAGATCAGTAGCGAGAAGTCCTTGCAATCCGCAGATTCCAATCACGACAGAATCATCATTAACTCTGGGGATCAGCCAGAGGTATTTAACAATAGTTCTTCCGCTCATGGATCCTTACGGTCTTCAATTTCTCCATCCCGATCAGCGTCTTCGACGTATTCGTATCTATTGGTCGGAATGGTTTTCAAATATAAATTCGATCCCGGTCTTTCCATACCAAAAACGTTGGGTCAGATTTTGATAGTCGATTATTTAACTATCAAAATAAACAACCATAAAAACAACCAGATCCATTGGTTTATACACAACATCACTTGGCCCTTATAATATATTGGTTTAAATATGTTAGTATTCTCAAATCCCTTTTACCTATATACATTGAAAATCTAATTAAATCTTCACTAACATTTCAAAATATTGCTATAACATTTCTTATGAACTTATCGATTCAACTCGTCATTCGTAAAACTATCGTTATGACATTTTCTTTGACTTCGCTATTTGAATACCAAAGTCGCCCGTTACCCTTTTCGAATAATCCTATTTAAATCTCCCTCCATAACTTTGAAAATACCGTTATAATCCCACCAATCATTTCATACCATCAAGCCCCTTTTTACTTTCTTTTACTTCGGAATCTCGATATAGGTATATATATATATATATATATATATATATATATATATATATATATTTCAAAATCCTTCAAATAACGTTGCACCTTTATTTTTCCCAAAATATTTTATTCTAACCCTTGCACCATTACGACAAACATCATCCTTTGACAATCCTGAAGTTGTTCAAGTTGGGGTATTTTAATTACCTCTCAGACCTTGATCAACAACGTTCTTATCTTAAGATAGATATTAGTTGTAATAAAAACCGACACTCATTTCCCATATCACCACAAATCCCATTTTAAATTAGTCACTAACTAATTAATTTAAATAATCCCATTTGATTATTATTAAATAAATAATAATAATCATCCTTCAACCTTTCTATCAAAATAACATGGTTTGGTTTACCATTTACTATCCTCATTAAATTAGTGAACTAATTAAATAGCAATTCCAGTTAACGTCGTTAACTTGTTCAACTCTAAACGATTAACCTGTTAGTCAATCGTTATTGATCTTGCCATAATAATTAATTAATTAATCTAAATAATTCTATTCACTTTGATCAATATCAATATAAACCCATTCTAATTGTTATGTTAATTCCGATCACTGGAATTAGCTAAATAAGATCATTTTTATAAAAAAATCACTTATATAAGCACGTGCTTCGCGCACGATAGATTTTGGTTAAACCAATCAACGTATTTAGGTGGTTGGTTTATTCCTCTTTTTAAAACTTTATTTAAAATAATATATTTAAAAATCTATATTTGGTTATAAATTAATTTCATAACTTCTTTTCTGGCGATTCACCTGACGGTGAATCGAACTTTATAAAACGGTGTATACCTTGTGCCATCTGCTATTTATTTTGCAATCAATACTATATATTGGTTCAACGCTCAACCACAATAAACAACCAACAGGGTTTCAAGGTCAACGGGTCTTAAACAGTTCATATAAAATATGAAATAACAGCATACTAAATATTTGAGGAACCGGTTTGATTCCTCCTACCTGTTCTTCCCTGCAATACAGACCATTATAATATTTCATATCAGTACATAGAAATATTTTAAACGACGATAATATAATTAACGTCAACCATTAAAGCAACCATAGGCATCCAAAGCATCCAATCAACCAATTAAATTTAATTATACGAATTTAGCACATCCTAGTATTTCAGAAATGTATGAGAATTAACTCACCTTTGTTTTGCGATTGTCAGTTGTCGCGTTATTCCGTTTTAATTTTAAACCGGCGTTTAAAATTAAACGAAAGACCAGTTGTCTCCGATCTCTTCCGAACCAGCTCAGCAACGTCATATTTTCGATTGCAATTCCAACGCTCTCTAGTTTACTTAATTCTGTTGATGCACAATTTATACTAAGTTAGTTGACGGATTATCTTTAAATAATTTAATACCTTAATTAAATTAATTTAACCGTTAATTACCGATCAAGCACATTTCGTTCTTCCGGTTGCTTTCACGTTTTAAGAATCCCCTACCCGATCTAGACAGCTCAAACCGTCACGCCCAATTTCCCTTCATCGCGTTTAGGCCTAACCCCCTCCATGTCTTGTGTTATAACAATCTCCCAGTGCTTCTGCTTTTCCCTTAAAACCATCCCCATGCTACTGCAAAATCTCCCTCATGTAAACAGAAGGAAGCTACAACTCCAACTTTAATCCCACGCGATGCTTTACTGTTCTGCCACTAATCCAACTTTCAACCCACCACGTAATAAAACACTTAATTATTTTCATTTCCTTACTCTCTTTTCTACCCATGTACCATATGCATGTCAACCACCCTCTCCTGCGATTGTGTTCCAGTATGTCAGCCAAATACACTATATAACCAATTATTCAAATTATTAACTTATATTATGTTAATCAATAATTAATGCAAATCAACAATCTGTTAATTACCTTACTAAATGATTACTCCACATCATCTTGTTGTTAACGTGTTTCCATCCTTATTATGTGCACTGTCTGAAACTCAGCATGCCGAATTCATTTTCCCCTTATATATATATATATATATATATATATATATATATATATATATATTTATTAATATATAAACGATTTTAACCATTAAATTAATTATAAGTTAATTATTACTAATCAATTTTTTAATACCTGATGGACTAATTCAAGCATTACCTCCCCTGTCTCAATATGAACCCGTCCCCTCTACCACCATTTCCGCGCTTCGCCATTCCCAAATATACTTTCTTCTTCATGATCACACTCTTCATGTCATGCGCCTGCATAGTAAACCCCCCGGGAAAGCCTCGCTTGCACGTCCCCATCCCCACACTGAAGCAACCTCCTCCTACGTCAACACAACGGCAGTCCACATACCACGCTACAATGCCCAGAAGCTTCGGAAACCCCTGTTTCCAGACTGCCAACGTCAGTCTGACCTCACCATGCCCAATTGAACCGAGACTGACGCCAGAACCTCCACCAAACAATACTTCTCTTTTCGGTTTCTAGGCTATATGCGTTTTACTGCTCTCAAGAGCCCTCGTTTTAGTTGGAGATTTAAGTTTGTTATGGCAGAAGAAGAAAGAACGAGGCAGTCTTTACTTTGTTTTGGTTTTCTTTTCTTGTTTGGGTTGAAAATGAATCAAAGCTCTGTATTTATAGACGTGTATACTTGGATGGCATGGCATAGCTTGGGTTAGGCGGTAGGCTAGGTCTGCTCTTCTTTCATTTCCATTGGTTGGCTGATGACGATGGCATAGGGAGTGGTGCAGTGTCCTCTCATCTTTCAAATGGCAGACGACGGGATTTAGTAGGTTAGCAGGCGTTGATTACAAAAGGAAGTAGCCAGCTGAGGCTATGATCTTAAATTTCCGATGTCTCTCAATACTGGGAAACAGACTGCTCGTGTTTTCATGTCAAAGAGAGAAAGAAAAGAAATCGTAGGTGAAGGAAATAAAGATACGGGTAGCTGGCATTGCATTTATGTTGATTGAACTTTTCATGCATGGCCGAATCCCAGAACCATGTGGGCATTTGCATAGGATAACAAATAAATTTGAAAATGTAAGTTGAAGGCTTTGTTTTATCACTTCCACTATTTAACGAGCCATTCATTTGTTTCACAGTTGGAAAAGACCAAGGATTTTTTCCTTTGAAGATAATATTTAGTTTTAAATTAACGTACCCTGCTATATCAAAATCTGTCCGCCTATGACTTGCTATAGACAGAAATAAATATGACGTCGCGCTCAGTAGTGTGCCACGATCCCAAAAATATAATAATATCGGTAGATTAACTTATATTGAGAAACCCCAAAATGCTCATACAGGGTGCAAAATACTCCAAATAAAAAGTTGCTTATTTAATTAATTAAAAATTACAGTAAAATTCTATAAATTAAATTATGACAACGCCTCAAAGGACTTGTCCAAATTCGATGTCAATGTTTAATTATATTACATGAATCGTTATGGTGTATAAATGATTTTACAGCGACTATTTCAAAATTTGATTTAGACGTAAAATAAAATCTACAACATGAAAATTCGATTTTTCCCTTCCATTAGAAAAATATTATCAACTAGATTTAGACGCTTCTTGTTTCATCGAAATCTGACTTAACACGGATTTGGTATAGTCAATTGAAGTTGAAATTAAATTTTTATGAACTACCGCGCTGTTTCGAGTTCGTTTTATATTTTAAATATAAATTATAAACGCTCAGTCGTCGTTTAATTAATGATTTCGATATTAAATTCCCAATAAAATATTTAAAATAAATTTAAATGTTCGAATCAAATAGCCGAAAAATCCAGGTCGTTACACAAATCGTCTTACAATAGGTATTTTCGAAATAACTGATTCAAATCTATTTAGTGAATAACCAATTTAATTTATTTATTCAACTAATACTCATATTCTCGACCAACCATGATAACTTGAAGAGGGTTTCAAATGGAATCAACTTTCAGACCTAAAGAAACCTTAATGAAGAAATTAATCAATTGAACGGATTCGAAGAGTGGGGTTCCAAAAAGATTTAAATTTCAAAATACCTTATATTTCAAAATAATTTATATTTCAAAATACTTTATTTTCCAAAATAATTTATATTTCAAAGTATTATATCAATTTCAAAATAATTTATATTTTCAAAATACGCTCTCTCTACAGTGATTCCTATATCAATTCCACTCATTATAGGATATCGTTATCCTATCTCTAATGAGCTTTTAAACCCCATAAGTTAATCTTTGTGTAACCAAAGCTCTGATACCAACTATAACAACCTGTCATTTTAACCTCTTCGAGTAGGTAATTAAGCCTACTCGAAACGTTCAAAATCGACAGATTGTTTTGACTTATAGGGATTAAAACGGAACAGAAACAGAATCACAGAGTACAATATTTGCAGCGGAATACAATTTTACAAAAATATCAAAGTTTTACAAATCATTTTTATACAATGGAAGAAAAATAAATTATATACGTGAATTTTAAAAATAGAGCATTACGGTTTTTGTCAGGCTTGCGCGCGCATATGCATCTTGCGTCTTCACGTTCCTCTTTGGTTTGCGAGTAGAACTCAATACCTGGAACACTTAGGACCTGACTCGAGTGTCCCATGCAAAATACCCAAAACACTCGAGTAAGGATTAAACTTATTTCAAGTCAGTAGATTTCGACTGAACACATACATATAATTAACTTAATTCCAACAATTCATTTAAATGGTCCGACCATAATAATTAGTGAATTGCCAAGTATAACATTATGGACATAATTAACAAGACTGCCTATATGGGCATGTTAAGCAAAAAAACGACCGTCTCTTGTGTATGTGTACAAGTTGGTCACAACAACTATCCACTGAACTAACCAAAATAACGGGCAGTTGATCCCAAATATCGATTGTTAAACATGGATGGCTAGGACAGGTGCAAGCAAGAACCACAAGTATATTTATGCATGGCAACAAGGGCAAAACAATTTAGAATGCATACATCAACACTGTCTCAAACTGGCACGAATACAGTCATCAGGTAATTAATTAAACAAGACCTACAAAGATCAAGCCAGCAAGCAGTGGCAAGGAAAATGATGGGAAAATCAAGGCACATGACAAATTAAATAGAAGTTAGAAATTTCTAGTCAGCACATGCATGAATTTTTTTATATTATATTTCTTTTTATACTACATTTATTTACTTCAGAAAATCTTCTCATGCATCTAATGTTGTATATACCATTTTTCTTCAAGTTCCTTCTTCTTATGTGACCAAATCCTCAAAAATATATATTCCCATGACTTGTTAATTCAAAAATAAAATAAACAAGTCCTCAGTGTTCCAGTGTGTATAATTCAATACTTAAACGAGGTAAGAAATTTGTTGGCATGAAAATGCCTGACATGACAAAATAACCATAGTATAAACAAGCAAAAATCAGGAAAGCAACTTAAATGGCCAAAAATAGTATCTTATGCAAGGTCATCTTTTGCCAATCAAAGCAGGCACTCATGGAAGCAAGGTAACAATAAAAACAATAGCTATGACAAAATATTTAACCAAACAACTAACCCAAATGGCATGAGCGGTAGCAAAACAAACCGCAAATCAATTATTTAGTGCAACGTGAAGTAGAGACTTGGAATAAGCTTAATCGCAAGCCAAACTTACTATTTGTCGTGATGATGGATGGCGCAGACGATAGGAACAGCGACGTTGGGTGCGATGGCCTTGTTGTGGTGCTGACTTATTGGAGAAACGAGGAGGTGATTGCTCGAAAAGGCGGGAAGGGGTGTTGTCTTGAGTGGCGGTTTAGGCGGAGCTTCGACACGGAAAAGGAACAAGAGGCGATCGCTGCAGTTCATGTGGCGTTGAATAGAGGGAAGCTTCGGCGGATGCTCGCTGGGTTTTGAAGGCCGAAGGCGTTAGAGGAGGCCGTCGATTTCCGATTGCAGGCGGAGCCAATTCTAGGGATTTTGAACAAAAAGATTTGGGTAAAAAATAAAATATTTTGCTGTTAGAAGAAAAAGGGGAGGTGAAGAAACCTGAAGCTTTGGTGTATTTAAATGTGAAATGCGCAATTTAATAGGACCGAGCAGAGAATGGGAAAAGAGGTAACAAAAAAAACGGTGGTTTTTTAATGTTTGAACGTGCACACGTTCACCAAGTCTCTCGGGTACCAATTTCCAAGCAAGCAAATGATTCAAAACTTAATATTTTTATTTGAATTATTCTAGCCTTTAGGAGGATACTTGAAGAAGTAAACAAAGACCGCAGGTTATTATACATTTGGGCGCATGCATGAAATGATTCAAAGAATGGACGTGTTGCATGCAATAGAATACGCATGGCTTGAAATTAAAAGAGTGTAAAAGTGTCCGAAAAAATGAATAGAAGGTTTTGATAAATAATTTAAAAAAATCCCATGGTTTTAAAAATAGACAAACGCTGGCTTAAGAAGTAGGATAGAATGCCTGGTACGTAAGCTTTGAAATGGAATGAACATGCATTGTTTAAAGGCAAAATGTGCCACTTACTAACCCATCAAATAAAAAAATAAACAAACAAATGGTTAAATAAAATAAAATGACAGGTTTTGCAGACCCAAAATGACTAGAAAAATATGAGAAACTCGAATATGGACACTTCGAACTCAAATAGCTTTGTTTCAAAAATGAACTGCGTAGCCTTTTGGTAGTTTCAGCACGAACCATGCACCGAAATTGACAAACGAATATATTTTGGAAATCAGCGCGAGGAGACGGACACAACGGTATACAGTTTGCAGTGTCATGATGCTTCGTTCAAAAGGGCATTACGGACCCCTTTTAAAAGGAAAAATGGCACGAGAAAACAATTAAACTGAGATCAAAACGTCCAATTTTCGCAAAATGAATTTTACCATTGGATTCGTGACAACGAATAGAATATTTTTCATGTTTGTTCGAACTAGTTTCGAAGAGATTTTACGGTTGTTAAATTTTGAACTATTAGGCGCAGCTTTGCACTGAAAAATGCACGACTAGCAACATTCAAATTTTCTGAGGAAATTTAAATAGTTACTATGTCTCACTGTACGTATTTCAAATTCCAAATCCCCATTACGAGAAATTAAAGAATATTATGAAATTTAAAACAAAGATATAATTTTCTATTAATATCCAAAGCAAATTATATAATACGAGTTTACTATTTAAATTAAAATATAAGAATAAATTCAAAATCAAATAAATATACTCGATTTGATTTATATACTAAATAAGACCGAAATTGACAATATTATTAATATATATTCATATCAAATAAAATTCATTCATTATATAAAACCAAAATAAATTTAGTTTTAAATTCAAAATCAAATAGTTATAAAAATACACACAAATTGAGTTTTAAACAAATAAAATAAAACCAAAACCAAAATTTAAATTAAATAATCAAATAAAAATGCACTTAAATTCCAGGTTGTTACATACTGTTCAAGGTTTCAATATCTCCTCATGTCAGTTGGAAATATTTGGGCACACCGCCATGCTCTAATAAAAGAATTCGAATTGCAGAAATAAAAACTCGTCCGTCTCTTCTTCGCGTGAACAACTCTTCCATTTTATTCTCCGTGCAAATACTTTCCTCTCCTATCCATTTTCCTGTATTCCCTTCTCCATTCTCGGTCCTTTGAAAAAAAACACAACAAAAGTTCAAGATGCCTGGAATCAAAAGCACTACACCTTTCCTTCACGTAAGCCATCCCATTCTTTACACCATTTTGTGAATCCCCTTGTGTTGACTAATACATCTTACCTCAAAGGTAAGGAAACCACACCTCTTCACTTAGGAAACCACTACCGCACCCTCATTCCTCAGCTCCACCTTTTGAAAACGAATCTGCGCCTCAACTGTTCACCGGAGCAGTAACCGCAAGCCGTCATCTCTTTCTCACACAAGAACCCTGAACCCACAAAGCAAGCAAGAGCCAACGGCTCCGCCTTATAGCCGTCATGACCAGCCATTGTTCGTCAACTCCGTGCACCATCACAGTCATTCTCGACGAGTACGTTTGCGTCGCCCAACGCACCAGCACCTTTTCCGGCGCGTAAACTAGGCGCGCTACACTCCGCCATTATCACTACCAGCTCCGATCAATCACCAGTGTCTCGTCCAGCGACTTGAAGGCTTGTTGTAAGTTCCTCTTTTTTTCTTAGCTCTATTCCGCTCAACTATAGCTTGCATGAATATATATATATATATATATATATATATATATATCGGCACATATATAATTGGTCTGGAGAAGCTTCTTTGTTTAGTTATATATATAGGCTTATATATATCGGTGTTAACCGGTTGAAGTACTTCTTGCGTGAAAACCCTTATGTTGCTCCTTAAAGAGGTGTTTACAGTAAGCTTAGTCCATAAGGGTGAAACACAAGAAGCAAATAGCTTTAATTCTTTTTAATACATACTATAGTGCGGGGATTGGTTGTGTACTGTTAAAAAAAGTACAGTACTCATTCAGGTCTCAACACAGAGTGTGTTGTTCCAGTCATCCCTGATGAAGAAATAAAATATAAAGATCACCCCTTACTTTTGTTAGCAAAGATGTACAAAGCTGATTGGTTTGATGTGTGACTAGTAACTAAGAGGTCACTAGTTCGAACCCCACTGTACCCACTTGTTTTGGTCAATTATTTTGATTGAAATCTTTTTGGCGTAAAATTATACATAAAATTTAGTTCGCTTTTCTAAATAAAAATCATACCTTCGTTCTAGGTAGCGAATATCTCATTGTAGTCGTTAACGTCATTCTTCTCATATCGTGTCTTCTCTTGTTGCCACGGAAGGTGAGTTTTTCTCACTCACATAATAACTGATTGTTAAGTGAATTAAAAATATGTAACACCCTACCTCCGTTAAGGTCACTCACAAAAGGGAATGCCTTAACTTTGATGGAGCGTTTTAGTGGACAGAACAGAAATTTAGAAGATAGATAAAACAGTACTTGAAAATTAATAACTTTATTACAACAGAAACCGAAGTAAGTTTGGTTACATCTTTTCAAATCACAATATCAGAATTCAAGTACAAAATATCAGTCTTGTACAAAAGCCCTCAGAATGCATAGTTTTTAAAATAATAATCCCCAACATAAACTGCCATGGAAAGATAGAGCCAAGGCCAAACGATATTTCAAGCAGAGAAAATCCAAATCAAGCTCCTATACTTCCACCCTAAAAACCTAGGGGGGACGAAAGAAAAAGGGCGAAAACAAGCAAGGTCAAACATAAAGTCTGGCAAGTCTAGTGACTTTCAGCATATGAACAGATAATAATATCATGACATGAAAATAAAGCTGGATAAGAGACAACAACAACTGGAGTAACTGGTATACTTAAGCTAAACAGAAGAAATAGAATGATATAGCCCAAGTTATGCTTCTTACTTAGATCTTACTTCTCTGCACTAATACTAGTATATAAGGATTAGGTGTTACCCTGATGTCTAAACTGAAACAGAAACGGAACAGAATAATCTATACAGAAACAGAATGCCAGTTATGGGCCTTTACCACCCCAACAGACAGAAGGTACATAAACGGAATCAGAGACGGAAACAGAATAATCCCTACGTAAACAGAATGTTAGAATTTAGGTGTACACTAGTAAATGGGCCTTTACCACCCCAACAGACGGAACCACGCAGAAACAGACAGGTGTTACCACCCAACAGAAACAGACAGTACCCCACAGAATAGACAGAACTAAGTGTACCCTAAATCTACCCCAAGCGATCGGCTCCCTAATACATAAATACCCTGTGCCGGCCCCACAGAAGGGTGTATCACTCCCTAAAGTGGCAATCTTTGAATGATATAGACCTATTTACAGATGTCACGGCGTCTTACATCCTCAGAGGCAGACCATGATCCATGCACGCACATGACCCGGTTGGAACGCACCATCAACACCCTTCGCCATTATCGGAATGAACCGCTTACAATTAGTTCAGTAAGCGTGCCCGGACCCTACCTAATGTTGGGTCATAGTTTTGATACCAGAAAGGGTTACTGGCTAATATGGGTCCCAAACAACAGATGACACAAGTATTTTCCCTCCTAACCTTGTGTCCCCAGACTAATAGATTTCAAATTAACTTGTTTACAAGTTTTAGGTCTACAGAGTTCATAATCAACTAGTTCACAGACCAAAAAATCAAGTCAACAGGTTTTCAGACTAACGGATCAGATGTATAGTTTTAACAGACTTACAGATTGTCTAACTTTGTATTGGGTCTACAAATTCACGAAACAGGTTTATTAATTCATCAGTCTCGTTGGTTTAGCCCTATCTACCCAACACGTTTTAGACATCATATTTATCTCATATTTGCATTAATTAAATATTAATGCGCAGACCTCTCACATTAGGTCGGTAGCTTGTGGCCGCTGGATAAGCCGGGCGGTTCCAGGCAGACTTCTGCCACAAGCCAGACCTAACCTCGGGTCTAAGCATATTTTTAGTTATGCCTACGACCTCTCACATTAGACTAGCAGTTTGCGGTTGCTGGTTAAGCCGGTTGGGTCCGGGCAGGCTTCTACCGCAAACATGAGTCTAACCTTGTGTCTCAGCATTTTTATTTTAACTAGTTTATTCCATTACAAATTATACAAATATCAGACTAATAATGTCAATTTAACAGATTTGACTTCTTTTCAAGTCGCAGCAGATTAAACAAATTAACATGTTTTACATAAATTACAATCATTCAGCATATCAACAGATTTAACAGATTTAGCAGCTCAGACGGTTCAACAGATTTAGCAGATTAAGCACTCAACAGATTTAGCAGATTAGGCATAATTAGCAGATTAGGCGATTCAACATATTTAACAGTTTAGGCAATAAAACAGGTAATAGATTTAGTATATTAGGCAAATTTAACATATTAAGCAGATAACAGTTTTAGCAGATTTAAACATTCCTTAAAGTCCTATCCACATATCTTGCCTAATTCATAAAGTAAGCCTAAACTTATATGCCCAAATTATGGTCATAATCCACCATATAACATATGCCCCAAATTTTAGTTAAACTTGCATAGTTCAGAATATTCTCCAAAAACCTTACATATAAGTTATGCCAAATATAGCCATGAATTACAATGCATGTCACATATCCAAAAACCCCCCATTTAGGTGTACTCATACTTAATAATCATCAAATCTTAATATAGATCTTTATACCTAAGTTATATGCAAATCAGTTCTCCTTTTTCCAAATTACAGACTATAATATATATAGTATGTACAGACCTAGATCTTGGATTACAACTTGTACTATGCACCCAAATCAGTTACATGTTCACAGTTAAATTTTACGCCCCAAATCCCAAGTCATATGTCTAATATTCTTTATGCCTCAAAACTCAAGACATATGTTAAATACACCTTATGTTTTAGATACAACTTGCCTCAGATTTATGTTCTAAGTTACAACCTATGTTCTTTATGTTCTAAGTCACAATAGTCCTCTTCTTCCAAGTCATAGTTCGTAATATGCCTCAAATTTATGTCCAGAATTACAACATGCGTTGTACCCTCAAATTAATTACAAATCGATTTTGCCCAAATATGCCTCATTCAATATTCTTCCCAAATTTAGCGTTTATGCGTTCATCTCTTATGAGACTTTGCTCAGGCTCGTGGTAGCCTGGCTATCAAACAAAAAGAAAGAAAGGAGGGAGAAATACAGAACAAACAGCATAATAAAACAGAGAAACAGATCTGATAAATAGAAAAAGGGCATAATCCCTGATTCAGTTTTATAATTTTGTCAAGATCATAGTTAAACTTCATATCGGAAAATAACTACACTTGCCTTGATTGGATTATAGAAGAAGAGTTGCGGTAGTTCTCTTTTAATCTAATTCAGATTTGGAAGAAGATGCACTAGTTCTAGATTTAATTCCAGTAGAGTAGAGACTCCATTATTTTATTTATTTATTTCTATTATCTTAGAGGCAGCATAAGGAGAGAAGAATGGTGTAAAGAGAATGGGGCTAGGGGGCTGTTTATGTAGGATTAGGCGGGCGAATCTAGACTGAAAACGAGGCCAGATACATCAGAATGAACCCAGGCTCAGAACTGGGTTCGGGCATCAGGTCGACCATAGGGTCGACCTGGTCCCTGGGAAGTCGACCATAGTGTCGATCCCCAGGTCGACCTGGTCCTGGGTGGGAAAATTCCAGCTCAGTCTGCACTGGGGTTTGAATTCGAATTTCGAGCTGTTTTTGATTCTGAAAATTCCTGAAACTTCGGAGGGTTATATCTCCCTCATACGGACTCCGTTTCTCGAAAACTCGGACTCGTTTCCAAGCAAAATTTCGAGACGAATGCAATGGCTTAACCCGTTTCCCTTGATTCTTATTTTAAAATTTAATTCTGCCTCGATTTACGGTTTTAACATGTTACATAAATACGGGTTGTTACATTCTCCCCTCCTTAAAGGATTTCGTCCCCGAAATCTTCAAGTTAAGAAGAATGCATCCTATCATCCAATCATCCATCTACTCAACCATCATCCACAAGCAACCATTGTCCTTAAAATATTTCTAATGTTGTATGTACTTATGCAAGAGTGTGTGTATATGTACTTATCTGATGCAAAGATCAGGCGGTCCACTGATTCAGTTGACCTCCTAAATGCGAATTATGTCAGTGCCATGAGTCCAACATGTATGCAATTTTCCTGTTTGATACATGTCATTTCTATATGAGTGCACAACCGTCCAATCATATGCACCATCCATGTGTTGAGTCAACCATTTTGCATCCATAAAAAAAATGCACACACATCCATATGCAGTATGAGAGTGTTTTTGAGCCGATCTAGTGCCTAGTGTGTGTATATGCATCCACGAGCAATCACTAGCAACCACTTGCATCCACTTGCAACCATCAAACATAACATGTCTCAAACACATGTTTACACCCATTAGTTTCTACCTAGAGGTCGAAGGATAAAGTCGAGTGATAGAAGCAAGTATGATTAAAACTAAAGCTAGGTTCCCATTAGACATCGGTTTAAGAGAATAACTTGTAAGTATCAACCCCGAAGACCGAAATCAACATCAGATTAATACTCAGAGAATCACTCCCATTAAACAAATGCCCAACTGGAAATCTATTTCACATTTTGAGTAAAAACTCCAATCCTTTTCAGAAACCTACAGACTACTGATACAGATCAGATTACCAAATGATTCTTAGGAAACTAAGCATGATAAAACTCAGAATGTATGCGTCACACCTAACACAGATGCCCTCAAACACCAACTTATCACAAATAGATGGGTCGTAACCCTCATGGGGTCTGAGACTATAACGGAAACAGAAACAAGACTAGTATTAAAGTGCAGAGTTTCAATTACAGAATCAAAATGCCATAATCAGAAAGAGTTTTTAACTCCTCAATCAGATAAGGAAATTAAACCTTCTACATAAATTTTCTTATTTCTACCCTATCTACCAGTCACTTGAGCATTCACCTGTCCCCTAGAAGTGGGTTCTGCCCTCTGCCCTTGCCCTCGTTTCTTTGGGCAGTCCCTTGTAAAGTGCCACAATTCTCCACAATTGAAGCAAGTGCCCTTCCTTTTTCTGCAATCCTTGTTCAGATGGGTTGATCTTCCACAAGTAAAGCACTTCTTCTCCTTCTTATCTTCAGTCTTCTCATCCTTCTTTTCCTTTTTGGGCCCCGCCTTCTTGTTCTGTGGTCTTTCAAGCTTTTCCTCTTTCTTTTTACTTTTAGCTTCCTCTTCATGCATTAACGCCATGTCCACCAATTTTTCGAACGTTGCCCCCATAGGAATGTGGGACATCGCCAATCCGTGTAGCGGCTCACTCAAACCTTTAGCGAACCTTAGTGCCTTCTTATGTGGTGTATTTACCAATTCCAAGCCGAATCTTGCCAATTGATTAAACTTGTTGACGTACTCTCTTACTGATAAATTCCCCTGCTTCAACCCCAAGAACCTTTCTACGTATAGACTCTCTTCCGCTCATGAGAGAAATTTCATCTCGAACCTATGCCTAAAATCCATCCATCTCTCTACCGGACGCTCTCCATTTGTGACCTCCTACCAAAAAGAAGCTTCATCTTTAAGCAACCATACCGCCAACTGTATCTTCTGCCTATCGTCAACCTCGAAGATAATGAACAAATCCTCAGTTTCTTTGAGCCAGTTCCTTTCTTCCACGAAGGATTCAGTTCCATTAAAGTTCTTCCCACCCATGGCTCGAAAGTCTCTACATATCTTCGGGAAAGTATTCATGCGTGGAGGAGGAGAAACTGCTGCAGCTGGGGGAGGAGGGACGTTTGTTGGGCCCGCATCATTAGCCCTAGCTTCTAAGTACCTCCTGAACCAGCCAGGTATCGGTACGCCCTCCGGAAGGTTAAGATCCCCAGACATGCTGAAACGAAAGAAAAGGAAATATTCAAAACAAAGGATAGAAAGATAGGCTATGGCTTTGGGGATTATGTTTTTCAAAATAAACTCTACTTTTGAAAATACTTCCTTTTTTTTAAAAAAAAAACTTTTCGAAAATAGTTTCCCAAAACTTTTTTGTCAAATCCGGTAACCTTCAGCTCTGATACCAAGTGTAACACCCCACCTCCGCTAAGGTCACTCACAAAAGGGAATGCCTTAAGTTTGATGGAGCGTTTTAGTGGACAAAAGAGAAATTTACAAGACAGATAAAACAGTAATTGAAAAATTAATAACTTTATTACAACAGAAACCGAAGTAAGTTTGGTTACATCTTTTCAAATCACAATATCAGAATTCAAGTACAAAATATCAGTCTTGTACAAAAGCCCACAGAATGCATAGTTTTTAAAATCATAATCCCCAACATAAACTGCCATGGAAAGATAGAGCCAAGGCCAAGCGATACTTCAAGCAGAGAAAATACAAATCAAGCTCCTATACTTCTACCCTAAAAACCTGGGGGGGACGAAAGAAAAGGGGCGAAAACAAGCAAGGTCAAACATAAAGTCTGGCAAGTCCAGTGACTTTCAGAATATGAACAGATAATAATATCATAACATCAAAATAAAGCTGGATAAGAGACAACAGCAACAGGAGTAATTGGTATACTTAAGCTAAACAGAAGAAACAGAATGATATAGCCCAAGTTATGCTTCTTACTTAGATCTTACTTCTCTGCACTAATACTAGTATATAAGGATTAGGTGTTACCCTAATGTCTAAACTGAAACAGAAACGGAACAGAATAATCTATACAGAAACAGAATGCCAGTTATGGGCCTTTACCACCCCCAACAGACAGAAGGTACATAAACGGAATCAGAGACGGAAACAGAATAATCCCTACGTAAACAGAATGTTAGAATTTAGGTGTACACTAGTAAATGGGCCTTTACCACCCCAACAGACGGTACCACGCAGAAAAAGACAGGTGTTACCACCCAACAGAAACAGACAGTACCCCACAGAATAGACAGAACTAAGTGTACCCTAAACCTACCCTAAGCGATCGGCTCCCTAATACATAAATACCCTGTGCCAGCCCCACAGAAGGGTGTATCACTCCCTAAAGTGGCAACCTATGAATGATACAGACCTATTTACAGATGTCACGGCGTCTTACATCCTCAGAGGTAGACCGGGATCCATGCACGCACATGACCCGGTTGGAACACACCATCAACACCCCTCGCCATTATCAGAATGAACCACTTATAATTAGTTCAGTAAGCGTGCCCGGACCCTACCTACTATTGGGTCATAGTTTTGATACCAGAAAGGGTTACTGACTAATAGGGGTCCCAAACAACAGATGACACAAGTATTTTCCCTCCTAAACTTGTGTCCCCAGACTAACAGATTTCAGATTAACTTGTTTACAAGTTTTAGGTCTACAGAGTTCAGAATCAACTAGTTCACAGACCAAAAAATCAAGTCAATAGGTTTTCAGACTAACGGATCAGATGTATAGTTTTAACAGACTTACAGATTGTCTAACTTTGTATTGGGTCTACAGATTCACGAAACAGGTTTATTAATTCATCAGTCCAGTTGGTTTAGCCCTATCTACCCAACATGTTTTAGACATCATATTTATCTCAGATTTGCATTAATTAAATATTAATGCGCAGACCTCTCACATTAGGTCGGTAGCTTGTGGCCGCTGGATAAGCCGGGCGGTTCCATATAGACTTCTGCCACAAGCCAGACCTAACCTCGTGTCTAAGCATATTTTTAGTTATGCCTACGACCTCTCACATTAGACTAGCAGTTTGCGGTTGCTGGTTAAGCCGGTTGGGTCCGGGTAGGCTTCTACTGCAAACATGAGTCTAACCTCATGTCTCAGCATTTTTATTTTAACTAGTTTATTCCATTACAAATTATACAAATATCAGACTAATAATGTCAATTTAACAGATTTGACTTCTTTTCAAGTCGCAGCAGATTAAACAAATTAACATGTTTTACACAAATTACAATCATTTAGCATATCAACAGATTTAGCAGCTCAGACGGTTCAACAGATTTAGCAGATTAGGAACTCAACAGATTTAGCAGATTAGGCATAATTAGCAGATTAGGCGATTCAACATATTTAACAGTTTAGGCAATTAAACAGGTAACAGATTTAGTAGATTAGGCAAATTTAACATATTAAGCAGATAACAGTTTTAGCAGATTTAAACATTCCTTAAAGTCCTATCCACATATCTTGCCTAATTCATAAAGTAAGCCTAAACTTATATGCCCAAATTATGGTCATAATCCACCATATAACATATGCCCCAAATTTTAGTTAAACTTGCATAGTTCAGAATATTCTCCAAAAACCTTACATATAAATTATGCCAAATATAGCCATGAATTACAATGCATGTCACATATCCAAAAACCACTCATTTAGGTGTACTCACACTTAATAATCATCAAATCTTAATATAGATCTTTATACCTAAGTTATATGCAAATCAATTCTCCTTTTTCCAAATTACAGACTATAATATATATAGTATGTACAGACCTAGATCTTGGATTACAACTTGTACTATGCACCCAAATCAGTTACATGTTCACAGTTAAATTTTACGCCCTAAATCCCAAGTCATATGTCTAATATTCTTTATGCTTCAAAACTCAAGACATATGTTAAATACACCTTATGTTTTAGATACAACATGCCTCAGATTTATGTTCTAAGTTACAACATATGTTCTTTATGTTCTAAGTCACAATAGTCCTCTTCTTCCCAGTCATAGTTCGTAATATGCCTCAAATTTATGTCCAGAATTACAACATGCGTTGTACCCTCAAATTAATTACAAATCGATTTTGCCCAAATATGCCTCATTCAATATTCTTCCCAAATTTAGCGTTTATGCGTTCATCTCTTATGAGACTTTGCTCAGGCTCGTGGTAGCCTGGCTATCAAACAAAAAGAAAGAAAGGAGGAAGAAATACAGAACAAATAGAATAATAAAATAGAGAAATAGATCTGATAAATAGAAAAAGGGCATAATCCCAGATTCAGTTTTATAATTATGTCAAGATCATAGTTAAACTTCATATCGGAAAATAACTACACTTGCCTTGATTGGATTATAGAAGAAGAGTTGCAGTAGTTCTCTTTTAATCTAATTCAGATTTGGAAGAAGATGCACTAGTTCTAGATTTAATTCCAGCAGAGTATCTACGCCATTATTTTATTTATTTATTTCTATTATCTCAGAGGCAGCATAAGGAGAGAAGAATGGTGTAAAGAGAATGGGGCTAGGGGGCTATTTATATAGGATTAGGCGGGCGAATCTAGACTGAAAACGAGGCCAGATACATCAGAATGAACCCAGGCTCAGAACTGGGTTCGGGCACCAGGTCGACCGCTAGATCGACCATAGGGTCGACCTGGTCCCTGGGAATTCGACCATAGTGTCGACCCCCAGGTCGACCTGGTCCTGGGCAGGAAAATTCCAGCTCAGTCTGCACTGGGGTTTGAATTCGAATTTCGAGTTGTTTTTTATTCTGAAAATTCCTGAAACTTCGGAGGGTCATATCTCCCTCATACGGACTCCGTTTCTCGAAAACTCGGACTCGTTTCCAAGCAGAATTTCGAGACTAACGCTATGGCACAACCCGTTTCCCTTGATTCTTATTTTAAAATTTAATTCTGCCTCGATTTACGGTTTTAACATGTTACAAAAATACGGGTTGTTACAAAATACGAGATGTTGAATGAAATGTTAGGGTGCTCTAGTTTTGTTTGTCTTGTGTTTGTGCATGTGCGATGCACACACTATTATTTCACATAACACATTATGGATATAGGCTTGACATGCTATGTTATTTTCTCACCATGTAAGTTCCCCCTTTGATTAGCAACCATTTCGGGTTGAAATGATACATACCCGAACCCCCTTGTATTCGTATCGATTTGGGATGCGGGTTGAAATGATACATACCCGGGATCCGAATATTTTAAAAAATGGATTTAAATGATAAATATCCGTACCACTTGACCATCGGCTAGAAAATCATATACCTACACTGTGGTCAATAAAATAAAGTATTTTAAAATATTTTATCGATTTCATATGCAGAAATTTTAAATGAAACTTCTTTTAGCATAAAGGAAAGTTTAAGAGAAATTTTGTTCAAAATTTTACTTGACTTTTTGTAAGCAATCTAATTTGTGTTTAAATAAATTTAAAGTGATTTTTGCTAGTTAATACGTAATTTTAATTTATTTAAATAAATTCTTCATAATTTTCATTCATATAAAGAATTTATGAATATGACGATTTTGAATTGAATGATTCATTGTAAAGGATTTGCGAAGACTTTCAAAACTTATTTCAATGCATATATTTTGTCGAAAGGATTTTCGCCATGTTAATGTAAGAAGGATTTCGATCCATAACTAATGCTAAAGGGGTTTGGGATTTATTACATGAACGGATATGTGAATTCAAGGCAAATAATAATTTGTGAATCGTTTTAAGCATGAAACATTGGAATTGAACCAAATCAAAAGAATTGGATTTTTATATGAAACTATTTGGGAATAAATTGTAAGATATGGACTTTGATTTTGATTTGGATTAATATTATTAGAATAAAACTATAATTTTATAAAAAGCTATTTCCACATTACTTGGTTTTTTAAATATTCTTTATAAAATGATTTGATTACTTTAAACATATAAATTTTATAATAGTTTTCCAAAAATATATATGTTTACACACTACTTTAAATTTAATATATATACACTATTTTCAAAACTTAACTTTTCTAAATGTATGTATTTTATTTTATCTTATTTTGAATAAAACTTATATGCAATCTAGTCTAGTGAATCCAAGGGTGAATATTGGTTATAATCCAAATCGAACCATTTATTAATGATTTGGGATAATTAATTTTTGGGCAAGACTTGAAATAAAGCAATTTGTGATATTTGAAATGTGATTTCAAATCTAATGGCCACGGTGTGAAAAAATGTAAGCGGTCGGTTGTTAAAGAGATCAGAGTCTGTAAGTGGCATACTCTCTGTCAGTGTCGATACCACTTTAACAACTGTGTACGTGATGGAGTATCGGAACGACAGCAGGATGGCTTGGAAGCGACTACTGGATCGAAGAAGGCGAATGATGATGAAATGGCCTTGACCTTCGGGTCATAATTAAAATGACTGAAACAGGAGCTATACCGTGACAAATTGAGGTCGCACATCATATCGGACACGCTTCTTCGATACCATCTCTATTATTGTTCTGATTGATTTGGGGGACCCCCTTTGATTGGGAGTGTGTTCCGAGGTGTGCGGTAGTTACTGCTATGTGTTACCACTGATCTGGGAGTGCAACTGGTAGAATCCTACCCTGGGCATTGCCTCGTGTGCCTTATCATGTTTACCTTATACAAGCCCCATACGATTTTGATTTAGTGTTGCTTTCTACGGAGTGCCCTCTGATAACACCAGTGCGGTGAATTTACGGTACTGTATAGACTGTGATTCCTATAAACTGCATAAGGGTAATATGGTAATCCTGCTTACGCTATTTTTAGTATATTTACTTTACTGAAGAAACATTACAATAATAGGGTACTATTTTTTTGTATTATTTCCACGGATCCTTTGAGGATGGGATACCCAAACATCGTTTAAGTTATTATACTTTCAGTGGATACTTCATTTGGTTTAATTCATTTATATGAGGTTGTTAGTCCTGACCCTTGTATATTGTTTCTTTGACTGTATGCCTAGGTCTGCTTGGGCACCATAGCCGTTAGTGACGCACTTGGGAGATCGGCATCTCATTTGGCTCCTTCAGTATCAGCTATCTAGTTATCTATTATCCAGTCTTATTATCGCTATTTGTATGTGCTTTATCTACTGCATGAGCTTATGACTCTTTATGTACTATTACGTATCATGTATTATGTAAAAACCTATGTACTATTATGTTTCCGCTGCGATTTACTCTTCTTATGTTTCTGTGTTTTTGTGTTCTGATTTGCATTTACCTCATTAGTAAAAATTAACAATTCACTATTTTAAGCAATTCAAGTCTGACATGTGTGGTTTATTGTTGATTTGAATGGCATGATATAATGGGTCTTTACAGTATGCTTTCTATTTATGATGTTACTGTTCGAGTATTGTTTGATACCGGGGCTTCCCATTCCTTCATGTTTAGTGACCTGGTAGATAGGTTGGAATTGGAACTCGAGATTGTAGATAGACCTCTAGTTGTGATGAACCCGATCGGTCGTTAGACTAGCTGTTGTGTGATTTGTCGTAATTTGGTCATATCGAGTCATGGATGTATGTTTGTTTGTGATTGCTTTGTTTTTGGCTTTACTGGGTTTGGCATTATTTTAGGAGTCGATTGGCTCCAAAGGTAGGCTGTGGTGGTAGACTATGAGGGGTCTTCCGTGACCATTAGAGCGGATGATGGGTGAAGGGTGGTATTGGGTTGCCTACCTAGTGATGGGATGATGGCTAAATTTCTAAATTCCCTTGACATCGTGCATGATGAGTTATCAGATGTGCCTATTGCTGGCGAGTATCCGGACATCTTTGAGGGAGTGGCTGGACTTCTGCTACACTGAGAGAACAAGTTTCAGATTGATTTAGTGAAAGATACCAGACCTATAGTAATGCCACTTCGTTATATGGTGCCAAGGGAGCAGCGAGAGCTCGAAGTGCAAGTAAGTGATCTGTTGGAGATGGGATTTATTCGAAGAAGTGTTTCCGAGTGGGGAGCAACAGTTGTATGTGCTACTAAGGCTGATGGTTCCCTTCACTTATGTGTGGACTACCATGAGTTAAACAAGGTAACTAGGAAGAATGAGTATCCTCTTCCATGGATATATGATTTGTTTGATCAATTAAATGGAGCAAAAGCATTTTCCCAATTGGAACTCGCGACAGGATTTCATCAGCTCTGAGTAGCAGGTGAGAGTATACCTAAAACGGCATTTCAGACGACGTCTGGATTCTATGAGTGGTTGGTCATGCCATTCGGGTTGACCTATCGAAAAAAAACTTGGTTTTAAATGGAAACATAAATTATGGAATAGATTTAATTATTGTACTTAGGAAAGGATAAAAATAAAATGGTAATAAATATTAGAGTTATTATATATGCAATAGAATTATCTAGGGAATGGTTTATTAAGACAAGTCTACAAATTAGAGGATAAGAAAAATCTAGAGAAGAAGAGTCTAGAATCTTTGTTGTGTTATAAATATAACTGTACTCTCTCATTTGTGGTATGAAGAAAAGTGAATCAATACAAAATATAGTCATTCAGTTATTCTATGTTTATTCTCTCTCCTGCTCTTTATATCAAAGTCTAACATGGTATTAGAGCTAGGTTGGTGAGAGGGGACAGAGAGATCTAAAAAAATAAGAGAAAGAAAAAGATTCTAATAATGAAAGTTGAGTCAACGGAATCAAGCGAGTCGATCTAGCACATGGCTTTGGAATGTCCAGTCGATGATGCGATGAAGACATTGCAGGCTATCAAAGTGCCGTGGAGGATCAGAAATGGTTTTTTAGGAGCGAGAGGTGGAGCCAGCCCTCCTTCTAGAAGAGTCGAGGAAACTAAGGCGAGGCTTAAAGAAGCCGATCTTAGAAGACAGTAATTTCATGAGCTCTTAGCAAAAAAAATCAAGGCCAAAGTCAAGAAGTCCTTGGTCATCTCAAGAAGAGGATCTGGTCAACATCTCCTAAAGGATTATATGTAGATATGAGCAATGGCACAAGAGAGAAAAGCCAAGTAATTGATGAAAAGGATGGCTCGTGAAAACAAGTACAAAGAATGTGTGCAAACTGCTATTTGTCAGAAACGCATTGCGGCTACAAGGAAAAGTATGAGGTTGTAAGAGCAAGAGAACATGGCACAAGTGGCCATGGAAGAAAGTTTATTTTAGAGTTGTGGGTGAGAAGTGCACCACAGAGAGAAGTGCTCCAATATTCAAAGAGTAGAGTTGAAGAGATGTGCTTCAACAATTGAAGGTGATGAGAAGTGCATCACAAATCGAAGAGAAGTGCTTCGTTTATTATCTCAATAACTTTGGATCAAGGAATCTTCTTGGAGTAATAAAACCAAGTTTAAGGGGGGATGTTGAAAATAAACTTGGTTTTAAATGGAAACATAAATTATGGAATAGATTTAGTTATTGTATTTAGGAAAGGATAAAAATAAATGGTAATAAATATTAGAGTTATTATATATGTAATAGAATTATCTAAGGAATGGTTTATTAAGACAAGTCTACAAGTTAGAGGATAAGAAAAATCTAGAGAAGAAGAGTCTAGAATCTTTGTTGTGTTATAAATATAATTGTACTCTCTCATTTGTGGTATGAAGAAAAGTGAAGCAATAAAAATGTAGTCATTCAATTATTCTATGTTTAATCTCTCTCCTCCTCTCTATATCAAATTCTAACATGACCAATGCACCCGCATATTTTGTGGATCTTATGAATAGATTTTTCAGGGATCCATTAAATAAGTTTGTTCTTGTGTTTGTGGATGATATCTTATTTTACTCAAGGACAGAGGAAGAACACACGGAACATTTGATGACAGTGATGGAGGTGTTGAGGAAACACCAATTGAATGCAAAAATTTCTAAGTGTCACTTCTAGAGGAGGGAAGTGAGGTTCTTGGGCCATGTTGTTTCTAGAAAATGGTATTGCCGTGGATTCTGCAAAGGTGGCTATGGTGCAAGATTGGTCTACGCCCAAGAATGCAATAGACGTGAGAAGTTTCTTGGGATTAGCGGGACATTATCGTAAGTTTATCCAAGACTTCTCCAAAATAGCGGCACCGTTAACTCAGTTGACCAAAAAGAATCAAGCTTTTGTTTGGAACAAAGGGTGTGAGAATGCATTTAAAACCCTAAAACAGAAGTTAATGTGTGCACCAATGTTAGTTATTCCTAAGGGAAACGAAGAGATGATGGTATACATGGATGCCTATGGTACCGGACTTGGTGATGTACTGTTGCAAGGAGGTAGGGTTGTGGCTTATGCTAGTCGGCAACTGAAACCACATGAGAAAAGATATCCTACCCATGATTTGGAATTTGCAGCAATCATGTTCGCGTTAAAGATGTGGAGACACTATTCTTGGGAGAAAGATTCGAGTTGTTTACCGATCATAAATCATTAAAGTGTCCTTTCTCTCAAAGGGATTTAAATCTTTGTCATCAGAGATGGTCAGAGTTCTTGGCTTCAAATGATCACCTGGGAAGGGCAATGCGATAGCCAACGCATTGAGTAGGAAACATGCCAGTTTTGGGGCTATGTTTCTAGAATGGAAGCAACTGGATTATATCGCGGGATATGATTTTAGATCTAAGTGTGGATTAGACCTAGAGATGTTAGCAAGTTCGATGAGCAAACCGACTTTGATTGAATGGATCGGTTCCAGTCAAAGGGACGATCCTAACCTATTGGAAATCATCTCCAAGTTAGAGATGGGTACCGACGGTGAGGAAATGATTAAGTATGGACTTGATCGTGAGGGATGGCTTTGAAAGAATAGGAGACTGGTTATAACCCAACGTAAATGGATTGAGAGATGAAGTGCTTAAAGAGTATCATCACTCGAAACTGACTATACATCTCGGTAGTAACAAAATGTATCAAGGCATGAAGCAGAACTACTACTAGGAAGGGGTGAAGAGAGACATTGGGAAGTTTATATCCAAGAGCATGAATTGCCAGTTAGTTAAAGCCAAGCAAAAGAAGCTTAGTGGTTTGTAACAGTTGGAAATTCTCGATTGGAAATGGGTACAAGTCTTGATGGATTTCTTCGATGGTTTACCAAGGACTAGATCGCATCATGGTAGTATTTGGGTGATTGTGGATCGATTGACCAAAAGTGCAAGGTTTATACCGGTCAGGTCAAATAGAACGACAGCTAAGTTAGCGGAACTGTATATGAAGTGGGTAGTGATATTTCATGGAGTATCTAAAGGAATTGTAAGTGACCGGGATACATTATTTACTATTGGGTTTTGGAAGAGCTTACAAGAGGCTTTAGGGTCAGAATTACATCTCAGTACCGCGTATCATCCCCAAACCGATGGTCAAACATAGAGGGTGAATTGTGTATTAGAGGATCTCTTGAGAGCTTGTATGTTGGATTTTGGAGGGTCATGGGATGACCATTTGCATCTGGTTGAGTTCGTATATAATAATAGTTATCAATCTAGTATTGGTATGGACCCATTTGAAGCTTTGTACGGAAGACCGTGCAATTCACCATCATGTTGGTTGGAAACCGGTGAGAAATTTGTACTTGGGCCATATATAATAAGAGAAACTTTAAATAAGATCAAGGTTATTCAACAGTGGATGAAGGCTGCCCAAGATAGGCAAAAGAGTTATGCTGATAAAATTCGGAGAGATTTGAAATTCTCCGATGGTGACTTACTATTCGTCAAGATTTCTCCGTTGAAGAGTGTGATTCGATTTGGTAGGAGAGGTAAGTTAGCAACAAGATTTGTTGGTCCATTTCCAGTTCTCGAACAAGTTGGGAATTTAGCGTATAAAGTTGGATTACCTGACAAGATGGCGGGAGTGCACAACGTATTTCATGTTTCTCAGTTAAGGAAGTTCGTGCATGATTCCGATATGACTATTACACCAGATCAATTGGATGACATCGAGATAGAACCCTAGGCAGTTGGAAACTGCAGACCAGTTCGTATTGTCGAACACGATACGAAGCAACTTCGGAGGAAGACGGTGAAACTGGTTAAGGTCCTGTGGGGTGATAATGAGAATGACTGTACTTGGGAAACCGAGGAAAGCATAAGGAAGTCATACCCAGAACTCTTTACCTAGTAAGATATTAATCGCGATATAGTTATTCCCTTGTTAGCAAACCGCATGCTAGGATAGGCTTGTTGTGTTATTATGTATGTTTGATAGTTTGTAAATGGCTGATAGGCATGCGGGGCACCATTATATGTTTTCTTGGTTAAGGAATTTCGGGGGCGAAATTTCTTAAGGGGGGAGAGTGTAACGACCCATGTTCTACGCGTCGGAGGATCATAGAATATTTTTATTTTCATACAGATTCATATGGTCGTGTAATTTTGGGAACGACTATTGGGGTCATTTCCCACATTCACTATTTTTGCCAAATTTTAATTGACCGCTTTTCCCCTAATGAATCTTGTTTTGCCTATACCTTTTGATTGGTAAGGAGTTCTGACCTAAAACCACTTCCATTGGATTCAAATAATGGTTTCCCATTCTGTAGAGTGATCACATTAATCAAACGGACTTACCGTTTGGGAGATATGGCTGAAATAAGATTTGAAGATGGAAAAAACAACCTAATTTGACTTAATAGGGTGATTAGCAGCTAGACCCATAACCCATTTCAGGATTAGGGTTATAGGAGGGCTGAAAGGAGTTGGAGAATTATCTCCTTTAATTTTTCTAGCCTCCACAAACCTTTCTCTAACCCTAGTTATGACTTCCATCTTCCAAATCTCTCTCTAATCACTTTCTAATCACTAATTGATCAAATATACAACAAATCAAGCCGAATAAGCACCAAATTCAAGGTAAAGATGCTACACTATATTGGGATCAGATCTAAATCAGTAAAAGTTTCAGATCTAACATTTATTTTTGGCTGCGGTGAGTGATTTGCATGTTTATACACTAATTATGGTGATTTAGGGGTGATTAGTAATAATTAGCGAAATTATACATCTAAAAATTCTGGAAAAATATGTGAAAATTCTAAAATCATATTTTATGTTACTATTATAAATTTGGGTTAGTTTGGATTAAGTTTGATAATCCTATTGTTAGACATGGTTAAGGGGAAAATCACACGGTTAAGGGGAAAATCATGGTTTTGGGTATGTTTGATCTAAATTAACATATGAAATTATTGTTTTGATGTTTTTGGTTGATTCTACATGTTACTACTGCTATTTGGTATGTTTTGTGATTGTATCGGAAAGTTAGAATGGTAAAAAACGCCAACATTTGGCGAAATTAGCTTGCTAGATAAGCTGAGGGTTTCGGTTCTTGATGGTGGCTAGGAGTGGGTTCACGAACCGCCAGGAAGGATCACGACCCGCGAACTAGAGGGATCACGAACCATCAGGATATAAGGACCACGAACCATGACCATAAGGAGGACCACGAACCACCCAAGGAGGGTCACGAACAGCCCAGGGAGGACCCTGACCCGACCCTGATGATGACCGCGAACCGAGACGTGATGGCGACTCCGAACAGAACCAGATTTGAGCTTTTGCCATGAGACGACAATCATAAACTCTTCTGAAGATCAACTCCAATCCAACAAAAACCCGAAATGCAAAGGAAGTCCAAGTGAGAAGTTATTGCTCAGTATCCAAATGGGAACCAACGAGTTAACTTCTAGGATTGGGCTTTGCTGCAGGATGTGTGCAAAGGAGTTATCGATATCTATAACTTTGGTTCACCATTGAGAGAGGGGGCATGTAGACGAACCAGAGCCAGGGATGTGTGGACTGGTTGACCTGTAACCTAGAGCCAAGGCTATGTGGATTGGGTAGGGTTATTGACTATAGACCAGGGAGGTGTGGTCATAGCAATAGTTGTACGGAGTTGGACTCCGTCATGGCCCCAAATGGATTCGGTGATCAAACCAATGGATATCGTATGCTTTACGCACTGAGTGAGAGATGTGAGGATGATTGCTATGCTTGATGTTTGTTATCACCATGACACTCACACTTCCATTTTACACTCTATGTTAGTGTTTACCTTAGAGTATTGTACATCCTGTTGTGCTAACTCTTTGGTTGCAGGTCCAAGTCAGGTATGATTTTTTATATATGTTATTGCTTTATTTTGTTGCTACCGCTCACACCAGACTTTCGTCTGACCTAGAGTTTTATGTCTCTTCTTATTACTCTGGGTGCTCCTTAACGAGCAAACTAAAGGAAGGTTAGGTGGTTATGCACGAGTAGTTGTCCGGAGACGAGCCGGAGGCTTCCCCATACTTTATATATATATATATATATATATATATATATATATATATATATATATATATCCTGTGTTATTGTTGGTCAGTGCTTCGGGCATTAATAGTGTGTCTCTTTTATTTCCTTTGGAGACAGTATTTTAAAGTTGTAATAATTGGATATGAAGCTGTATTTTGGTTTTCGCTACTCTAATGGATATGGTTTAGTTTTCAGCTTATGTACTATCTCGCCTATTTTATATCAAGTTATGTTATTATTATATTTTTTCCATGCGCTGTGAGATGTACGACAGGTCCTTAGTGATTCACCATTTCATCCCCTTTTGACGATCGCCCCGTGCTAGTCGGGCATTGGTACGACGCATTTCTGGGAAATGTCTGATGGTACGGGGCAGTCGTCACAAATTTGGAAGATATAGATATCGTTATTCCCAATAAGATATTCGTTGGTCTCAGAAATTTTTTTTTGGCAAGGGTAACCGGTTTTTTAGTGATCTGTAACGCTTTATTAAAAAAATTAAAAAGATACAACTTACACAAGTGATATACCAAGTGGATATCAACTACAATTACATTTCCCACACAGGGGAGTACACTATTACATCGTCTCCTTAATCCATGTTACATCAGTACAAGTAAATTTTATTTTCATTGTGCCTAAAGAAGAACATGAGATCCCAAATTCTCAGTCAACCATTGTTGAAGGGAGCATTTATCTGTGCTCTGTTCATACTGCGAGTTTGTGACGATTTTCCAGCGCTGGTACTAGCTAGAGAGGAAGACGCTGCAGATTTTGGAACTATTATATCAGGTGGCCTAAGTTTATAGCCCGATGGAGGTGGAATGTTAACATATGGATACAGATTTTCCTTCCTTTGCCAATCGTTGCTTTCTTACTCTGTAATTCAGCATAGTTTTTGGCCATGAGCTCCATTAGCTTTTTCTTTTCACTTCGAATATGGGGGTCAAGATCACCATTTTCAATTTCAACACCTAGACAGTCAATGATTTCAAGCACGGTCTTATCAATTTTAACCTTCACTTTTTCTTTTTTTCTTGGTATTTTCCTGCTTTTGCTATTTGTAACCGGTGACCAATTGAAGTTGTTATGTAGAAAACCATCAGGTCAACAACTTCATGTATTTCAGCAGAGATCACTTGCTGGCTGTCATTATTCGCCATAGTTTTCTGTAGCACCTTCTTGTAATTTTGCTATTGACTTCCACTTTGATTCATTTTGAGTGGCAAGGTTCCTTGCAAGAAGCCTGATTTAAAGCCACAAACATTACTCAGAGCAGTTTCATTCGCTGTTAAGGGAAGGTGCATGTCAAAAAAGCCAGTAGTCATAGTCCTCTCAAACTCAGTAACATCTTCCATTATGGTTTTTATAGCGTCCTCATTGGCAATCATATCTTACTCACCACAGTTCTCATCTGGTAAGAAAACTTCTTTGGCAACTGCATTGTCATGCGGCATTGAATGGTCATCAGCAGTTTGATTATTTTCTTCTCTCCCAATGCTTTGACTAGGAACTGCCTTGTTGGGTTCATTATCAGCAGCATTCTTCTTATTTAAATCACTATTAGTATGAGTTATTCCCTCAACTATTTCACCTTCTTCTATGCTGCAGTTTTCATTACCACCTATGTTGTTCAGAGCACCAAATCTGTTATCCATACTCAAGACTGGGGCAATAATTGTAAAGTGTTTAGCTGTGTTCTGTAATGTACTGTATGTTCTAACCATTTATTTGAAATATTTTATTATTTAAAATATTGGTTTGAATTTAAATAATCGATCCTGACCATTTTAATTTGAATATTAATAATATAATAATATTTTAAATTTCCAGAATATTGGAAAATGTTGAATTTGCCGTATAGAGTGAGCGGACAACTTAAAATGGTTAAAATATGGTTTATATTGAAATTATCGTGGCAATTTCATTTAGAAAACGACGTTATAACGTTGAATTTATAATTTAATTATAAAACGAGCTGCAGCGGCGCGACAGTTCGTAATTTGGCGTTTTGAACTTCAAACAGCTGTACAGGGCCCAAAATAAGTCGGATTTTCTCGAAACAAGAAACGTCGGAATCTGTTTGATAATATTTTTCTAATGAAAGAGAAAAATCGAGTTTTCAAGTTGTAGATTTTATTTTATGTCCAAATCAAATTTTGAAAAGGTCGCTGTGGAATTTCCTTATATATTATAACATTATTTATATTAAATAAAGGGGTTTTTAAATATTTATAATATCGATTTGGCTTCAAACTCAACCCGGGACATTTTATTTTGGTAGTATACAATATTCTGGTCGTGTATGGCCAATTTTAATATTTTAATAATATTATATTGAGGTATTTTAAAATTGGTTTATTTTATTTGAATTGGCCAGTTACAAAAGGGACTTTATTCAAACGATCTCTGTTTTCGACGAAACAAATTTTATTGGGACCGCAACAGTAAATTATTGCTAGATTTCAAGTTGCACGTCAATCGGGGTTAATTTGTGAGCGCAGCAAAATAAAATACAAATAAAAACGACCATTTGAACGTGAACGAGGGACATTAGAGCAAACGGACTCGGAATTCGACGAAACGAGTTTCAATGGGACCGTATCGTCAAATTATATTATGTCGTCCATTCGCATCTCGAACGGGGTTCGTATGTGAGCACATGAGTGAATAAACAACGTTCGAAATAGCGATAGGTACGAAATAAAAATCGTTAGTCAACATCGCTTGTCATGTCAATATCAAATATTATTATTTACAATTATATATACCCCAAAATCAGAATTTCAACCCAAACCATTTTCCACCCTTCAGCATAATTGCAAAAAACACCCTACCCTCGTTTTAATTTATTTCTTCAATTCTGGTGAGAATCGGCATGGGTCACCTGAACAAAAGTTGTAGATCTAGCCGAGAGGAAGCTACTGACAAAAATTGGGGACTTATGGTGGCCTGTGGTGGCCAGAATCGACGAAGAAAGTCCAGATCTGACTTTTGGTTTATGGCCAAGTACTCGACGATGGAGGAGTTTCAAGTAGGGTGGTCGGTGGAAAATGAAAGAGGGGAGACAGGGCTTTGATTTGGCTCTGGTCTGGAGGTCTAAAACGTTGTGTGGTGGTCGTGGGGTTGAGTTGAACGGAGACGTGATTTTCTGAGCTGAATTTGGAAGTACGGTGGGGTTTTGGTTGAATTCACGGCGCTAGGGGCCGATCTGGAGGAAGGGGCGGAAGGTCGGTGAAAGGGGGATGGCTAGGCGGTCGATTCATGGTGGTCCGGTCACCTCAGGTGATCGGAGGTGGTTGAATTTATGGCGAGAAACAGTTCTGGTCGGAGAGCAATTCTGGCGAACTGGAGCTATGTTGGTGGTCGGCGTTCATGGAGAAGGGGCGCCGTGACACGGCGAGTCTGGTAGTGGTCATGCGGTGGCGTCCGGTGGTCTGCAGCGAGCCCGGGGATCGAAGAAGCGGACGGGGTTTTTGTCGTGAAGTTTAAGAAGAATGGGGAATCGGGGTTTAAAGGGTGCTTCAGGGGGAACCGCGTTTTTTCCTGGTTCGATAATGACGTGGCTAATCACGTTAATTAAGGTAATTTGTTAAGTATTAATTTAATTAATCATTAATAATTAGTTACTTAATACTCGTTTAATTCATACAAACTTGTAACTAGCGTAACTAATTCATACGTTAACAAAATTCAGTGAAACTGGATCCGTTGGGATCGCAAGGACGAGACCTAGATGATGGCACTGACTAGGCACTGATCTGACATAGTTGAAATTTCAGCTAATGTTGAACGTTCGTTTCAAATTAAAAGGGACAAACGCGTCCACCGTCAAACGTATAAATCTGGTGAGTTAATTCTCACACCTTCTAGAATTCTGTGATGTGGTAAATTCATATTAAAATATAATTTACCATTTAAAAGTATAAATTAGTTGATTGATTGTTATTGGCTGTTATTGTTTGATTGGTTGCTATTAAATATATTCTATAGTTTAAAATATTAGATTATTGAAATTTATTTCATATATTACTATGAAATGTATAACGAGCTGTGATGCAGGGAAGGACGGGTTGGAGGGATCCAGCCGGATTCTTCAAATATTATATATGTTGTTTTTTTGTTTATATTGTTGATATTTGAAATGATTGAACCCCATAAGGTAGAAAAACCTGTTTGGGCGTGATGATTGAATAGATATTCACCTGTGTTGTGTTTAAAATCAATCGACAGTGTTGATTTGGTAATTGGCAGTGAATGGCCTAAAATGTGTTGTTTTAGACGTCGGTTTACCGTTCGGTGAAACGACGCAGTTTTAAAGTTATAAATTATTTTATTACTAAATTGAAGCTTTTCAGTTATTTTATTTAAAAATTAAATTAGAAGTTTATTAAAATATTTTAAATCGAGTTGTAAAAGGAATTATTTAAAAGGTTTAGGTAATAAAATCTTGTGATTTGTACAAGTTCTAAAAGCAGAAAGCTAGAGAATTTAACTACGAGTTCTTAAAATGAAATAATTGTTTTTATAACAATTAAACGGTGTTTTTTAAATTAATTAAGTTGTTTAATTAATTTAAAAAGGCGAATAAGAATTTATAAAAGGAATTATAAACCAAATGTCCAAACGAGATTGGAAAATGTAATTGGTAAGAGAATATAGGGATTTAAATGGAATTATACTTAATTGTTAAATTAAGGTAAATTCAATTGAAATGAACCTTTTAAGGGAGATGATTAATACCTTGTAATAGAGTGTGGTGTGAATATTAGAAAGGGATTAAAACCAAAACGATGTCTTGAATGTTAAAGGATTGAATTAAGCGAAATAAGGTTAAGTAAAGCAAGTATTTCGAACACAAAGTAAATTACATACAAGGGCTTTGGTATTAAATATTGATAAATAAATTTTTGAAAGAAATTCCAAGTAATAAAGTCGTGTTATAAAGAAGATGATAAGTGGATTTCAAACCCAAGATAAAGTTTTATAAAAATGCCCGAATAGGTGGAAGCAGATTACTTGACTTGGAGTTTTTATTATAAGTTCGAAAGTTATAAGCGAAATTATGTTTTAAGATAAAAAGTGTGTTTTAGTGAATAATGACTTAATCATAATGAATTAAGTAAAGGAATTTTATTGAAAAGGGATATCAAATGTAATGAACGGTTTATAAAAAAAATGAAATCGAGGAGGTAAATATTATTTTGGTGAAATGTTTAAGTGACGAACTAATATTATTCTAAGGTAAGAACGTTGTCGATCAAGGTCTGAGAGGTAAATAAAATACCCCAACTTGAACGGCTTCACGATTATTGAGGAATGATATTCGTTTATGGTGAGTGCAAAGTGTTGAAATTGATTAATCATTCCATACGAGAAATATGGAAATGAGTATGAGGTTTTGAATATAAATGTTGGTTACAAGATAAAGAAGAATATTTGATTTTTAATTGATATTTGATATCAGAATTGGTAATTTGGTTTATATACCATTATGTATTATACATATATGTATATCGTGAAATGGCCGAAAATAAGGAAAAAAGGGAAAAGGGGTTTGAAGAATATAACGACTTTTTCTATGGTGAAGGAAATGGAAAGTTAGGTATGTATGTATATATATGTTCTAAAGCATATAAAATAGTCTTGAGAATCTTGTTTTAAATAAAATAAGATTTAAATATAATGTTTTGAATATATAGTAAGAATTAAAAGTTTATTTACCAGTTTGTTAAATATAAAATATTTTTAAAGAGGCCAAGTCATGCCAAGTGCTGAATCAGCAAACTCATGTTACTCACACATTTATTATTTGATAGTTAAATCACCGACTATCAAACATGACCAAATACGATTGTTGGAACGGAAAAACCGGAATCGAATTTATATTCGAAAACCATTCCGACCAACAAATATATGAAGACGTCGATTGAAGATGGAGCAATTGAAGACCGTGGATCTTCATAAACGGAAGGACTACTCATCGAATTTTTCTAGCTTGCAACCAGAGTTATTTTGATTTGTGATTCTGTCGTGGTTGAAATCTACGGATTGCAAGGACTACTTGTTACTGATCCTTGGGGTGATTCCTATAAGGATGCGATAGGAGGGTGCCTTCGGTTCATCCTGTTCCTGGATGACTTGTATGGACGAATGTCTGACAGAGTATTCCCAAATGGATCACGTACGTTGATTTCTTCAAACGTACCATAGTTGTGGCGGAGGACGACAGTTCTCTTATCAACTAGAGTATTTTTGTGGATGTCAATTAGTGATATCTGGCGGATCTGACGATAGGGCATTCAAAGTGAATGGTGTCCAGATATTCTAAAGAAAATTCTAGCCTCAAGCCTCATCAAACGGGGAAATGACAAAAATCGGGCAGGCAGCATGGCTATGTTGGTCGTTCCCATTAGGGTGTATGATCACCTATCTAGAGAAATTCCATTTGCTTCTTTAATCTACAATCGATGCTGTCCCTTTTCGGGAGACGGTTGTTGATCCCAACTGTTGGTGATATACATTCGATACACTCAAGCGAAATGAGTGGTCGGTCATGTGTGGGCCGGGTTGCAAGACGTTCTTGTTGAACCCAGTGTATTCGACTCTAGAGATACACTATCGATAGGTGGTCCCATACCTTGTCAAAATCGGAATCCAATTTCCAATAAGCGCCCGCGGTTTTGATTGTATACTATATATGTGGAGCGTGAGATGCAAGCGTTCCACTAAATTGTTAATTATTTGTATTTAGACATTATGATAATATCAGAATAAGTTATGATTTCAAAAACGTTTTGGGTTATAGTAAGGTAAAAACCGTCTGTGTTTATGTATGGGTTGGTCTTACTATTATCCTTTGATTTCATAAAGGATTTTCCAAAGTTAAACAAGTTGTGTGTTCTGTGAATTTATCACTGAAAGTATTCCAGACTGACCTGGTGTATTTTGCTTTGCTTCAAATGTGCTCGGGTCAGACTAAGTGTATTTACAGGTTAGGTTTCGCTTGGAGTTCAGGAGTTGGAAGCAGGCGGCTTCACCGCTAGTTATATAAAGTTATTTTCCGCTGTGACTTATATCTGTTGTACTTTGATGGTTGGTATGTATGTAGAGTTTCTTCTGTATAAGTAGATTTGTTATATTATTTTTTATCTGTTCCGCTGTGAGATTCTGATGTGGTGTTCTTCTTCTTTCTTCTATTCTAACATTCTTTCTTTCTATTCTCACCCTCTAATTTCTTTCTATTGACAATCTGGTTTTCGATACTTGGGTTTTTGGCAAGCAATACGGGTTGATGTATTGTTGTCGAAAATTCGAGTGTCGAGTTTTCCCCGGGTCGTTACATGTTCACTCTTACTTCCCTCCATTTAATTTGACTAGCAACAGGATTTAATCTCACTACGCCATTGCTTTTTGTTGAAATCCTCTCTGTCTGCCTTCTCAAACCTGCTGTGCCTCCAGCTTGATCACTAGATTAAAGTTGGTTTCAGAATTTGATATTGAATATAAGTCGATATGATTTCTATTCAAAGCCTTGAATTTAGTATCAAATTGGATTTTCGGTTTGTCGTGAATGGAGTCTTCAATAACGTTGTTCTTAAACCCAGTTGATAATATAATAAATCTTTTCATTAAGATTTAATGAAGTTTTCCAATTAATCAAGTTAATTGGAATTGAGTTGAAATTGGATTTTGGGTTTACCGTGAATAATGTTTTAAATAACATTCGTTCTTTAACCCAACTAATGGTTAAGTTAAGATTTGGAATTTATAAATCTTTTAACTAAAATTTAATGGAATTTCCAAAGTAAAGTTTTCCAATTTAATACATTAAATTGGAATTGAGTGGAATTCGATTTATTATTAATCGAGATGAGCTTCTGTGAAGAAAGACCGTTACTATATATGGAATTTAAAAGGCTTTGTCATTATTCCATTTATATTATTAGTCTGATACGGAAATTTATATCGATTATATATTGATCTATTTTCCGTGAAGAATCCATAGTTAATGGAAGTTGATTTGGGTTTATTGTGAACTGTGATTTAAATAACATTAGTTATTTAACCAAGTTAAAGACATGATTTATTTCCTAAGTTGAATAATCATTAAATAATGATTTTTGAGATTAAGAATAAAATGGAGTTTTAATAAATCTTTAATTAGATTGAAATGTGAATATGGTAATTAAATTTACCGAATTCAAGAAATGATCGAGAATGGAATATAACCAGTTTTACGACATGCGATAGTTAAAAATATTTAATTAGAATTGAAATGTGAAATGGTAATTAATTTTACCGATAGCACATTGGGTGTTAGATATGGAGCACTACCAGTTTTGCTCCATGGGATGAATAGGTTGGGATCGGAAAAAATAATAAATGATTACATCGATAAGGCTCGATAATCCCGATTAGTTGGATAAACCTTAATTTGGTATAAGATTGTTAAAAGATAATACAAAATCCTTTGCAATGGGTTTTAAAGAAAGATTTAAACATGAGGTTTAAATGAATTAAATCTTCAATAAGATTTATGGGGATGATTCCCAATGCAATGAATATTTGAATAAAAGAATATTCTGGATTGGAATGAGGCATATGATGTGTTATTATAGCACTTGAGTATAAGATACACGGGTTATTTGGAAAGACCGTGTTTAACCCATTCTGAATAACTGATAAAACGACCAAAAGTCAACGATGAAGACAATGGTTGAAGACTGGAGATATTTACATCAAATGGATGATAACTGATGTCTTGATTGGGCTGTACACCCAAGACAAGGTAATATGTGGTGATCGTCCAGACGTACTTAGTGATCGACCGGATATGTGAGGTCCACTCTCCTGTATTGGATATATATGACGAGGAATAAGGTGCCTCCGATTTCGTTTAGACCCAGAACAGACTTGCAAATGGATTGTATGCCTAACACTGTATTTCGCGTTGTATTCGTTGTTCTCTGCTAAATATCTATTTGTGTGGTGGAGGAGAATTTATTCTCTTTCTTAACACCTTCTCTGAGACGTATGAGCTTAGAGGTTATATATTGGTGGAAATCAATGATATGGTATGGACTGACAATGTAGCATGCTGAGATGCATAGATCAAGACTTGTGTTGAAAAGCAGAGTCTTGTAGTTGATAATCAAAGCACAGCTTTAAATAGAACGACTTTAAATAGCACAGCTTTGTGTAGCACTAATTCGCGAGCTTCACACCCCGGTATGAACCAAAAATGGGATGAGGAACGGATGGAAATGGACATACGTTAGTTTCTATCTAGAAGTGATGTCATGGTATGGAGCCCAAACATTTTACTTATATGGATGTTGGATATTGTTTGATGGAAGGCGAGGTACCTCGGATTTGATTTGGGTCTCCAATGGCTCTTTATTATTCGACGTACTGACCATTTTGGAGGTTCGATAGAACCTGTTAACATATAGTTTATGGTATAACTAATCAGCAACGACTGAATGGCAATGCGGTTAACCTAGGGTTGCCCAGAGGCATGATCCTGGGGCATTGCTAGTGTGTTTCGAATCGGAAAGGAAAATCCCTTGCCTTGGTTCATAGATGGAAATCAAATTTCCAATATACGACTTTTCGATTTTAATTGTAAACCTATATGGAGACATAATAGGATGGGGTACTATGCTGTCTATGATCGATACATTTATATTTGTAGTTGATTTCTTGACTTGTAATAATAAAAGATAAATTTCGCGTACCAAGCATATTTGGCCATTATAAGGTAAAACTCTATCCTCTGGTTTGTGTTGCATTGTGTGGTAAGACCTGAGTCTTATAATGGCTTCATTTTTTCCTTTTAGCATTGCGTTGTTTGTTTTATGGTATTCTTGAGAGAAAACCCGTTCCATGTCATACAGAGATGTCCCTCGATTTAACCAATATTAAAATAAAGTTAATAACAGGTTTAGTTCTCACACCAGTCCCATGACTCGGAGTTTATTGTTTCCACCTAAACTTTGGGTGTTCATATTTTCCACACGGGCAGCTCGAGTTTTGGTTTTCGCAGATATTTCTTTTAGCGGGATCCTAGATTACGACTGAAGCTATATTCAAAATGCTTTGTATCCGTGTATTTCTCTAAGTTTTGGTAGTTAATGTTTTCCGCTGCACATTATGTTTATGTGTCTAAATGTAATTTAAATCTCTGATATTTTTCCATTGTAAATTACTTATTTGTACTCTGATATCTTGTACTCTGATGTAAATTGTTTTAATAGTAATAAAATGTTCTCATATTCATGTTCTGATGTGTCGTATTCTCAAACCAGTCCGCCTTCTTGTTCGGTTTAAGCCAGCCGGGAAGTTCGGGTCGCTAAAAGTGGTATCAGAGCTTTGGTTTACAAAGCTCTAGAACAAGACACATTATAACCGAACAAAAGAATTCATCAGAGATAGGATTAGTAATATCCTATAAGAATGACTCGTTAGAGATAGGGTTAGTGATGCCCTAGAATGAGTTTGAAGAGTATTATTTATAAAAAAAGAATTTAGTTTTGAAAATTATATCTTATTATAAAGATTTGGGTATTTTATTTAAATATTAATTTCAAACTATCGAGTATAAGTAGATTTTGAATATACGCGTAATTAACGTGTATTCGAAGTCTCAAATATACTGGGTAGATATAGAATCACACTCTAGTCTCCCAGAGATGACTCTGATGGTAGCTCGAGCATCATCAGTATCTATGTTCGAGTTTCGAAAGTGGGATATCTATATGATTCCAATTGACTGGTGTGAGAACCAAAACTTAGTTAGAGTGTATTGTTTGTGATTTGACACTGAAAATATGATTTTTAAGTATATAAAAGTTATATATTTGAAAAGCTAATCAACCAATTGATTGGTGGTTGTAATGGATGATAATTCGCTTAAATAATAAAAATATTGGAATAGTAAAACCAATAGAAAATGTAAAGTAAAACAGAATGGAATTGAAAATTATTTCGAAGTAGACATATATATATATATATATATATATATATATGCAAATATTTATTAAGCAGGTTATTGATTTGATGTTGAGTAAAGAAATAAATTTGTGTGCCCGACAAACAGGTGCACCTTAATGAGTTGATTGTGCAATTCTATTATTATATTAAACTACTGTGAATGATTTAGATGTGCTGTGATGGTTGTTCTGTGTGAAATTAAAATATATGTCATAGGATAGTAACAAATAAATTATGGACTACACCGCATAACATACTATCGAAGATTGCATAGCATATTCCATATAATCATTTGGTGCTTATATGACGAGGTTTGGAGTACAAATAAGAGAAAGACGCTTGTATGGCAAGGACTGAATTACAGGTTGAACTGAGGACAAATTATGTACTTAATAACTAATAACGAAAATTGCAGGATTTAATAACAAACCTGCACAGGTCTTGAGATGACAAAAATGTACACATCTCTCTTATTTTAGATACGGCACATGGATTATGACTAATTCCCATTACTGGGTCAAGGAATGATTTTTTACACATCTCTCTTGAGCATAAATAACTCACATTTGATTTGTATAAGATATATACATTTATTGGGTGCCTAATACGGCCCAATAAATTTGTTCAGATCAACCCGTACAAAGAAGGTTATGGCGAAATTTTTCAGAAATTTAAGGTGTTAACCAAATTTCAAAGAAATTTAGAAGTTTTTAGAAACTAAAAAGTTGAAGAACCCGAGCTAGAATGAAAATTGAGTTGGTTAGTTAAACAATTTTCAGCTCCGTTCTTTTTTGAGGACGAAAAAGTTTTAAGTGGGGAGATTGTAACAACCCTGATTTTTGGAAACATTTTAAAATTTATTTTTAATTGATTTTAATGGATTTTAAGTATTTAAAATGATTTATTTTGAGAACTAATGATTTAAAATTTATTTAAATCGAAGTTATAATGTATAAATTTAAAACTTAAATAAAACGAACTCGAAATGGCGCGGTAGTTTGAAAATATGTTTTTGAACTTTAAATGATTGTACATAATCCATTATAAGTCAGAATTTGATGAAACAAGAAACATTAGAATCTATTTAACTATATCATTCTAACGCATGTAAGAAATTGAGATTTCACTTTATAAATTGTAAGTTATGTCCAAATTAAATTTCCAAATAGTCGCTATGGAATTTATATATATTTTAATATTATATATAACCCTTAAAAATAGCCATTTTGCAAACGACGTCCGTTTTTGATGAAACTAATTTTTTTTGGACCTGGAACGTCAAATTATTGTCAGGTTTAAAATTTCAAGTCAATTGGAATTAATATGTAAGCGTAGCAAATTTAAATGCGTATTGTAAATTTAGTTGAATTTAATAAGGTATTTAAAAGGCCCTTTTTCAAACGATCTCCAAATTCGACGAAATTAGTTTTGTTAGAACCATATTTGTAAAACCTAGCTAGATTTCAAATTTCATAATTTTTGGAGTCAGTATGTAGTCGTAGTAAATTAAAATGTACGTTTAAATTCAATATATTGATTTATATTTTAAATTTGGCAAAAAAATGATCGAAATAGTTGGATTGGCTTACGAAACATATCCCATTGTATCTAGAATGAGGGTGTTTAGTTAGAGGCAACAATTGATGGAGTTCGTTTGGAGCTCAGAACGTTAACGAACTAATAGTGGAATTAAATAATAATATAACTTAGCTTATATATTCCTTTGATTGGTAAAAAACCCTAAAATAATTCTCAGCGTGGTTAAACATCTTCTGGCCGCCTTTTCTCATTCTTTAATGGCTAATATCTTCCCGTTGTCTTCTTCATCTTTCACCAAAACCACACGTTAATTCGCGAAGTTTTCAACATGAAAGGGGTAGCTCTCGTCAAGCTCTTGGATATTGACGGTTGATATGGAATTTAAGGAAGCGGGGTGACCAGAACCTGCGCTGGAAGGCGCAGTAATTATGGGCAATTTCAGAAGCAACGGATGTTGCGAGTTCAACGGGGCTTAGGCGTGGAAGGAGGAGACAAGGCGCTATGTTGTGGTGAAGTTGGATCGAGGTCAAGGGCAGAGAAGGTGACGCGATCTGAAGCGCTAAATTGAGGCGATTTGGTTTCTTTCTTCGGACCTGGAGATAGTAGCGTGAGGAAGAGGGCATTTCACGTAGTTGATAATTACAACAAAGTAATTAGTATTCTGTTAATGAATAATTAAATCATAATTAATTTAATAAATAATGTTGACTTATAAATGTGCGTATCTTATTCAAATGAACACAGAATGAAATGACTCGAAGTGCATCAGAATCACAATGACAAACTCTACTTTGTCGAACTGACTAGAAGAAATTCAGAGCAAGTTGAATTTTGAGCTAGATTAAACGTCCGTTTAATTTAGTTTAAAAATAAATCGTCAATTAAAGACTGACGGAGTGGAAATCAAAGTGAGAACTCTCTCACTCAAATTGTTTGTACAGTTGTTTATTTTTATAACTGAATACCTATTGATTGACTGTGAATGAAATATTTGTTTGGTACTTGATGGATGTTTACAGTTTTAATGTTATCATTATTAAATTGTGAAAATATACGTTGTTAAATAAAACATTTATATTATAAATTATTTTGGGATGACAATTTACCCACTTTATAACGACCCAAATTTTATTAGACTTTGAGCCGACTAAACAATACAGGTCCAACCCAAATTGCACTAAAACTCGGACGTTTAAGAAAGAAATTAAAGGGTGAGAAATAGAAAGAAAGAAATTTAGAGTATAAGATTAAGAAGAACAGAATCAGAGTAACGTGAATCTCACAGCGGAACGAGTAAAATATATTGGATAACCTAATTTGAAATACAAAACTATATTTTTACTTACATAAAACATCAGAGTATAACACATATACATCACAGCGGATATAAAATCTATATATATATAACGTTGAAGCCTCCTGCTCCAAGCTCCACCAAGTGTATCTGTAAAATCTGAACTACTTGGCTGCCCGTACAAATTTGGTCACCTAAGAGTTTAGGGAAAACATAGAAAATAAACTCTGAGTCAGTCATGGGACTGGTGTGAGCGAACGATTTTAAAACAGTTTGATTTTAACTTCCAAAAACCTTTTGAAAGAAAAGATAATCATAAGACCAATCCAGACAAAAATACGGATGGTTTTTACCTTACGATAACCCAAAAAATTTTGAATTCAATATTGTTTTGATATTATAATAGTGTCTAAATACAAATAAATAACAATCTAGCGGAACCCTTGCATCTCACGCTCCACATATATAGTATACAAACAAAACTGCGGGCGCTTATTGGAGAATGGATTCCAACTATGGCAAGGTATGGGGCCACCTTCTGACAATGTACCTCGGGAGATGAATACATTGGGGTTCAACAAGAACGTCTTGCAACCCAGCTACACATGACCGGCCCCACATTTCGCTTGAGAGTACCGATTATATCATCATCACAGTTGGAGGCTAGCCAACTGAACCGATAGCATATAAATAAAAGGGACAACCGAAGGCATTTGATTTCTCCATATCATGTAATGATACACCCTTTTAATGGGAGCGAACCATATAGCCATGCTGCCTACCCGATTTTATACCATTTTCCTGTTGAAGAGGCTTGAGGTTAGAACTTACCGTTAGATAGATCAAATCTCCATTTACTTTGAATGTCACATCAACATACCTGCCAGATCACAAATTGACTTCTCCAAAAATAATAACGAGTATAAAGTTAAGAGAAATGAATTCCTCCGCCTCCAATGTAAATACGTTTGAAGAAGTCATCTTACGTGATCTATTAGGTGTACTCTGTCAGACATTCATCCATACAAGTTGTCCTAGGACTGGACAAACTGAAGGCACTATCCTGTAAACAGAACAGCCCTTGTGTAAACTCCATCTTCATTTGTCTTCAATAATCTCTGACTTATAACATATAAATTTGATTGAAGTGGAATTTAGATTTCGGAATCTTCGAAAAGATAACATAGGGTCAAGTGATGTTTTAAATAATAATCAAGTCAACACGTTACTTATTCAGATTTGTTTTCAGACTTACCTACTTAAAATATGTCATATATACGATTCACACTCCAGTTTAAAAATAGTAATCTACACAAGATGATTAAATGTGTCAATGTTTAACTCACTACATAAATTAGGGAAATCAGTCACAACATAACTAGCAATTAGATCAACAATCAATGGTTACACATATTTAACGATTCAAATTTTATCTACTTAAACGGAATCATAATTTAATTTCCAATAGTGCTTAGTATAGACGATTTAGTTTCCATCAATCGTGCCAATGTTAAATAAAGTGTTTTGATTTGTGTTGACCAATATTTGGTCAAACAGTCTCATGTATGAGTGACGAATAACGGCATGCTCTTATTCTGAGAACATCGTCGAAAAATGCACCGTGATTTGATCGAAGTCGCTATATATATGGAGCAGATTAGAAATAACGTGGATTTCTTCTCGATTCTTAAATGGTTATCGACATAAGTCGATATGATTTCAATCAATAGTGCAATGTTTATTTCAAACATTTGAGTCCACTATCATACATCATCTCTTACAAACACCCATCTTACCATATAACCTATCATTGATTTTAACGCATCAAATTGTACTCACTTTCTCTGTCTTGAGAATGATTTGAGAATATCCTTTTCTTTATTATTTAAAATTATTTAGACGAATAGTTTGATTACTACTTAAAGTAATCACAACTTTGATAAATTACATATGAACGTTTAATTTCACATTTAATTTGACAGCTTCTATTTTCTATCTTGTCTTGTTATTACTAAGCCAATATAATTGTATTACCTCATATTTTATACCATTATTTTATATTATTATTATGTTAACTAATAACAAAATAATTTATATAGTTTAAAGATTTTAACCAAAAATAATTTGCTTTTATTTTTCATTTGATTTTCATTCCTTTCCTTATTTTCCTTTTTAATCTCAGTTCATTTATCTGTTCTTGCCTCTTTCTTCTGTTTTGGTTGTTCTACTGTTTTTTGGTTATTCTTCTCTACTGTTTTAGTTTGACTGAATCCCTGTCAACAGTCAGCTAGTCCAACCAAGGCATCCACCTTCCATTCTGATCGAACTCGCCTACATACACAAAAAACTCAAACCCCTTCTTCCTTTGCTTCTTTTGCTTAAACTTCCACGCAGCCAAAGTTTGCTAACACAAATCACGATACGAAGATCTTGCCATACCATTCCTGTCCCAGATCTAACTTCTCCAGTCGTGATAACATTTTGAACCCCAGTTTAAATTCTCGAGTCATGCTAAATGTTATTATTTTATAAACTCGGTTCTATTCGATTTAGCTAACCTATGAAATTATCAAAGTGTAGTGCATTATGTGTAGCCAGTCTCACCCCATTGGAAAGAAATCTTTAAGATCTATGATCCAAATTTACTTTCCATTCTTGAAATTCTTGATTTGAATCTTAGAAAACTGGGTGTTTACTGCTTTAATGACTATAAACAGTTTTAACATGTCGGTAGTCAACTACTTATTTGGAAACTCATTAAAAGGTGTTCAATATTAAATATTTAAGTTGCAAATATTAACTTTGCTTGTATATGGTTTTACAGTAGAAATGCTAGATCAAAATTGCTTATGAAATCGTTCCATACATGCGTCCTCTGTTTGCTGCTGCGCTTTCTTTGATTACTCCTGTCTTTCCTTACTTCTATTTGCTGCATTTTCTATTTTTAAATTTTCTTTTTTTTCCTCCTACTTTCTTTTCTTTTTACTGTTCTCTCATCTCTCACTATCTCACTCTTCATGTTCTTTGATTATCTCTTTACTCTTCTAATTCCAATCCTATTTCCTGTGCTTTACAATACATGCACCACTGTTCATCGTGCATGTGTACAACACCCCCAACCACCCCTGAGTCCCCGCGCCATCACCAAGAACGCCTCTGCATTTCCTGGGTCCCACTCTGATCCTATAAATCCAATCAAAACCCTTAATGGTAATCTCACCTTCAACCTGGAACTTTGTCAAAATTCTGCTATACCAAATCACCTCGCGCAACCTCCCCTTGCCTCCGTTCCTTTCCAAACTTCACCACCATGAAGCCGGCATCCTCTACCTTTTATTCCCCCTGGTGCGGTCATCTTCCTTGTACCCACGTCATTGCAGTTCGACCTTAAACTGAGGATTTCAAAAAAATGTCCTTAACCACATAATTTAATCTAAACCTACTGAATACTTATTAAAAAATTATGATTGTATTTTTCTGATGATCTACAGCTTCCCACGTTGTTCCAGTGCCAACGATTTGGCTCACAACTAGCTCCATCGCTGGAGTTTGCTCAAAATCCGATTTCTGGCCATCTCAAGAATTCCCCCAAACCCCATCACTAAAAATATTGATTTTGTTACTAAGAATCATGATTTTAACACACGAACATATTCGTATATCTGAAACAATGATCGACGATGTTTAAAAAATTCAGTTTATAAATCCACTTACTGTAAATTTTATTTTATCTGCATACATAAGAATCATTTAAATGAAAATGATTTTTGTAATAAACTATAGAGCTATTCAAACATTTCCATGTAGGAATAAGATTCTAAAACTTTCTAGAGTTTGAATTATGAATTTTCTAATATTTACTCAGAAGAATGCTTCATCAGTTTTTAACATACATATATGTTTCAACAGGAGCACCAGTGATTGAAACCATCATTCATACCAGGTCTTTGACTTAGAAGTGATGATATATTTATAAACATGTAAAAACACACATATATATTGCATCATTTAGTATATTATTCAGGGAATGGTTTAAAAGTAATATAAGTGAAGTTCTCTCACAAATTTTACAGCCAGATTATTTCTTAGTGCTCTAACTTACTATAGTATCAATTCTATACATCATTAAGCATGATTCAAGTGTATCAAACAAAACATGTATATGTTCCTTTCCAGTAGTATGGAAATTTTAAAAATAAATCAGTGTTTACTTACCTTTCTACTCTATCTTTAGTTGTTCTCTGCTTTCAAATTTTTCCTGAGTCCCTACAGGTCTCATTGCCTCAATTTGATTCGAGTGATTTGAAAAATGAGTTATGTCCAAATGTGTGTGTATAGGCGCATATTTATAGGTAGAAAAATGACTAAAATAATGAGGGTTATCACTTGCTTACATAGGACATGAAACAACAAAGGGATAGGCTAAAACTAGCTTGTAGATGTGAACGTAAGTTTGATTGAAAATCATTAGCTGTATAGTTGATTGAGAGGAAAAGCTAAGTTTCTTAGCTGTGTATAATCTAGTAGGAAGTATGCTTCATGCATAGAAGTCACAACCATCAATATCATAGTTCATATATATACTTTACTTAATCACATGAATGAAATATTATTTTATTTTATTTTATTTTTAAAAGATATACTTAGTCTTTAAGCAAACAATATATAAATATATATATATATATATATATTGATCTCAGTATGTAGGCTGGTCTGATTTTGATTGAAAGTATGGTGCTTAAGATCATAACTATCTACTTCGTTCAGCATGTACTACGACTGGAAAATGTGAACATTCATGTTTGTACTACCATTCATACAGGCTATGTGCCTAAAGGTGCTTAAACTAAGCCGAGTTATTGTAGATATAGGCCAGTTCTTTAAGATAGGGTGTTGCCTCTTGTCATTGATTGAGAGAGGTTTTGATGTTAAGGCCTTTGATTTGATAATAAGGTCGTCCCTACTTTTCTAGCTTGTCACTGTACAGGTTTATAACTACAAACATAGGCTAGGCTAGGTTTAGTGCTAAATTGCTAATATTAGTGATAGGTTAGCTTAAGTATTATTTGATTTGTTTCACTACCCTTAGGTTTTTAGCTGTGTATTTCTACCTAATGAAATAGGCACGGTGTAACATCCCGCATTTTTGTCGGTTGGTATTTGAATATTTAAATCAGTTTAAATATTTAACTCGTAATATAAATGGATTTATATATTAATTAAAACGAAGTTGAATGTATAAAAATATATATTAAATATAATCGAGCCCGTAATATCGCTGCAGTTCGTATTTTAACGTCCTGAACTTCGACGGAGTGTACAGGACCCGTTATCAGTCGGATTTCTGCGAAATAAGAAATGCTGGAATCTGTTGAACTGTATTTTTCCAACGGAAGTGGAAAATGGAGATTTCATAGATTGCAAGATATGTCCAAATCAAATATCCAAATAGTCGTTATAAAACAGTTTATCGACCGTAACCTTTTAATTGATATAACTAGATATCGGTTGTAAATCTGGACAAGGTTCCTTTGAGGCGCAGCGATAATTTAATTTTTAGAATTTTACTGTAATTTTTAATTAATTAAATAAGCAACTTTTTATTTGGAGTATTTTGCACCCTGTATCGATATTTCGGGGTTTCAAAATATGAGTTAACCTACCGGTATTATTATATTTTTGAGATCGTGGCACCTCGCTGGACACAACTGTAATCTTACTTCTGTCCATAGCAGTTCGAAAACGAATGGAATTTTTCGCAGCGGTACACCCCTAATATATAAATACATGAAAAAAATTCCTTCTTGGTTAAGTAATAGGACTACCATGATTTCCCCTACTCTAGGAAAATTAATAAGCCTTCTGTATGGTTAAATCGCAACAACTATCGGATGGACTTTCTTCATAGCTAAGGGATCAATATTTGTACTTCATCAAATGGATTTCTGCATAGCTAAGTAATCAATACGTACTCTACGTTTTCTTAGTTAGTAAGTAATCCGCACCTTACTCTACCACAATAGTTTCCATCACCTTTCATGCCATACCCTGAAAATCCGCTTCGTACAGACCTAGAGACATACCTTAGCCTCTAAGTCACTCAACTATACATGCTACGAACGTGCATGCTATGATGCTATCCCCCATACTATATACTTAGAAACTAAGAAAAAGATTGAAGAGTATGGCCGAAAACTAATAGGGAACTGCACATCCTACCTACCAAACTAATAGGGTAATATACCATTTCTTAACTGCTAAGTCTTCACCATCTATAAATAATACGGCAAGGAAGAAACACAGCAAATTGAAACTAACTCGCCTCTTTTCTTTTTCTGAAAACCGAAGAGCTCAAAGCTTTAAAACGGCTTCATGATTTATTTATTTTACAAACTAAACCAAAATCTAACCATGAAACTAAGTGGAGATAGGAGCGGATCGCAGGAGTTTTCAGAAATGGTGTTATGTATACTGGAGAATGTTACTGTAGGAAGTTGGGGCTTTGGATGTACAGCAATGGAAAAGTGCGGGATACTTGTTGATGAGGTAAAGCGGATTTGTGGAGGAGTAGCGATAGACGGGAAAGTTCGGATCTGTTATGAAAGCTTCGAGGTGAATACACGTGTGCAAACAATATGAGGAAGTATATGGTGCTATGGTTGTGAAGTTGGGTTGGCAGAGGAGTGGGACTGTGTGCGTCCCTAGTATGAAGGGGAACGTTCAAAATATGTTGTGGTGTATGATTGGCATGGGAACTGGTAATATACGGAGTGTGAAGCATTTGGTGATGTTGTTTCATGTGAAGAGGAGCATGTATTGTGGAGCTCGTGTAAGGGTGAAGACCGGAAGTGGTTGCGAGCATGAAGTTGTGCGGTGTATGTAAGGTTGCAGTGTTACTGGCGTTAGTAGTAGGAAGGGAGTTCATGGACGTGGAAAGTTGGTGCAAGTCCAATGTTCGGGTGTTGCCTGGAACAAGAAATATTGGTGCGGTTCCACGTGTATGAGTAGTGGAAATTGAAAGTATGAAATTGCGGTGAATTTTGGTGGGGAATAAACGTTGAAGTTTGCTGAGTGGAAGGTTTCAGAACATAAAATCAGGAGGAACAGGGGGATCGGTTTCATCCTAGTCCAAGGTGTTTTGCTAGTTGTCGAGACCGGTGAAATAGGATTATGGACTGTTTCACTTAGAAACAGTTTAAATGGAGCTGGTGTGAAGATGTTGTTCGAGAGAGAAAGAGTCGTCCTGATAAAGTCAGATAGTGGCAGAATAAAATGCCGGATCGGATCAACCGACGCAAATCATTATTTAACGGTTAACGCGCAAAGGTGAGTAAAATCACTAACTCTGAACTATTTTAAAATATGATAATTATATTTTAATGTTGATTAAATGCTGTGTGATGGTCGATTAGGTAGATTACAATTTATTTGGTTGAATATTATATATCGTTGCATATGTACACATCATCGGTTGGACACTGATTCCATCAATTAGAATATTCCCTAGTATAGAGTTAGTGTTAATTGTGTGGACTAACGTCTGTGGATGCGGAAACCGGTTGAAGGAATCCGACCGGATTCCTCGATATTTATATGTACTGTTTGTTTTGTATGCACTGTTTGAACCGGAATTACATTTAAAAACCCCGTGTGAATAATTGATGTTGAATGAAAATTCAACATTTGCTTCGATAAATAAATAAACGATATCTGTTTGTAACGGAAAGGAATGTCAAGATTAGTATAAAGGGAATATGGCAGCGTATTGCAAGTCTTAGAACTATAGCGATAAAATAATGTTGTTGACTAGGCTTAAGCGTGACTGTTATGTCAAGATTAGTTATAAAGGAGAATATTACAGCGTATGACAAGTTTTGAACTGTAATGATAAATTAACACTATTAACCAAACTTAGGCGTGATTTTTATATATAACAGCACTCCCTAGGGAATGAAAACAGTTTAGTTTGATATCCACTTATTCGAAAGTAATAAGTAACGATGTTGTAAGAAAATATAAGCATTAGTTTTAAAAGAATCGTGTTAGAAAACGGTGACAGCATTTCGATATTCAAAATGTGATTAGAATTAAACCATTACGATCTGGAACTATAGTCCGACGATGTCGAATGAATTATTTGTAGGAATCATAATCTGATAGGATAATTAACATTTAGTTTTAAACAAATAAATGTTGATAGGATAGGAATCAGTATTTAGTTATAACTTGATATTGATTTGATAAGAAATTGACTTAGAAACGGAGTTTATAAAGTGAGATAGGAATATAAAAGTATGAAAGAGATTTCGGTAAACAAGATAACGGAAATTATTACATGAATAAAAAGTTATATGATAAAGGTGTTCAGATTTCTTTAATAAGGAATGATATTCAAAGTGAATAATGTTTTAAAAGTGAACGTTGGGCCGATTAAAAGGTTAAAATGAAATTGGAAATATTTTCCAATATAAATAGGGTAGATTATTCAAGTATAGAAATAAAGAATGTGGAATTAATGGAAATAGTTCGAACGTTAATAACGTATATTTTCTGGAAAATGGGAGAATAAGAGTTTATAATAACTGGAAATGATTTCTAAGAAGTGTGAAAAAGGTTAAAACGAGGTTTTGAGAAATATCTGGTAGGATATAGGAATTTGAACGAATGTTAAATAAAAATGTGCCCGTGATTGTATGATGTTCAGTTATACATTAGAATGGATGTTGTTTTTACTTCGGTAGTTATATAACCGACTATCGAAGTGTTTTGACCATCGTTGTCAATACAGAGAGACCGGTTGGATATATTATCCGTAAACCACTCAGTATAGGCATAAGCGCTGCGAATTATATTATACTGAAGACAATTGAAGACGGAGTGAAATGCAAGGGTCGTCCAATTCCAGAATAGTGCTCTTTGTTTGTCCAGTCCTAGGACAACGTGTATGGATGAGTGTCTGACGGAGTATTTCCAATGGTCACGCCGTTGATTTTTACGAATATACCAAGTTGGTGGGGAGAAGGTAACTTCTCTTTATTCTACACCCAGTGTGCATTTGTGTAATCAATATGTGATTACGGATTTGACGATGTGGCATTCAAAGTGAATGGTGATCAGATATTCTGAAGATAGGCGTAGCCTCTAGCCTCACAACTAGGAAGTAACAAAAGTTGGGCTAGGCAGCATGGCTAGTTGGGTCATCCCCAAGCAGGGTGTATTGTCACCGATCTAGAGAGAATTCATATTTATACTTCTTTTCAATTCTGTATCTTCGGATGATGGTTGGATGGCCTACAACCGGGGTGGCAATATATTCGCGACACTCAAGCTAAATGAGTGAGCGGTCATGTGTGGCCGGGTTGCAAGACGTTCTTGTGGAACCCTGAGTGTATCCCCTCTAGAGTACACTGATCAAAAGGTGCTCCCATACCTTGTCTGTTGAAATCCATTCTCCAATAAGCGCCCCGCGGTTTTTGATTTTATACTATATATGTCTGGAACGTGAGATGCAAGCGTTCTACTACTTGGATATTTATTTTGCTTAGACATTATCATAATATCACTGGATTTGATATCAAAGATATTTTGGGTTATAGTAAGGTAAAAGTTGTCCATGTTTATGTGTGGGTTGTTCTTACTATTCCCTTTTGTTTTCAAAAGGATTTTCAAAGTGAAACAGTATGGTTGGAATTTACTCACATCGGTCCCATGACTAACCCAGAGTTTATTTTGTTTGTTTTCCCTAAACTCTTGGGTGCCTAAATTTGTATGGGCAGTCAAGTGTTTCAGGCTTTTACAGATACACTTGGAGGAGCTCAAAGCCGAAGGCTTCACCATTAGTATTTAGAGATTATTTCCGCTATGATATGATGTACTATACTCTGATATGATATGTAAGTACAAATTCAGATTTTGTATTTCAAAGCTATGTTATAATACCATTTATTCTTTCCGCTGTGAGCTTCGTATTTACTCTGATTCTGTTCAGTTGTGATCTTCTTCTTCTTCTATTCTATTAGTTCAATCTTTTCTTTCTCGCCCTCTAAATTCTTTCTATTAATGATCTGAATTTTCGTGCACTTTGAGTTGAATGTGTAGAATATTAGTCAGCTCAAATTGGTACGAATTTTCCGTCCATTACAGTTGGTATCAGAGCTGAAGATTAAGTGATTACCTTGGCTCTATGGCGTAACTCAATAGAGATGGAGTTAGTAATACTCTAGATTGAGTTTGAGTGTATATGTATGAGCGCGTATTTGTAAACAAATATAAAAACTGTTTTATATTGTGTTGACTGGTCAGTCAAGTAGTTTATGAATTCTGGTCGAAATAGTAATGCAAACTGGATCGATAGGTGTTTCTAAACTCTTGAATAGAGTAGTTCGACACAGTATGTTTTGAAAAAGGGGTATATGAAATAATTTTACCCAAATTATATTTTGATAAAAGGAGTATATATCTTGAGATTGCTATAGTATTGATCGTTATTATGATCAAATAAGATCTATAATTGAGTTGGTTATATAAATAACCAATCGAAATATTAGTATAATATGAAAAATCATATGAACTGAATCTGAATTTAAAAGCGGAATTGAAATAAAACTCTAGAAGCTTGAGAAGATGTTGTAAATAAATTGTGGATTAAATATATGGAAATTTTATGATTCTGGGTGAATTTAGAAATGTTTTCTAAATGTTGTAAGCTCACTTTGAAAATAAGTTTTGAAAGTGATATAGTATTGAACTCACTTTGATAGCTGGAAAATAATTCTGACGATGACTGCAGCATCATCAGTGTTCATTTTCGAGTTCTAAGTGATGGATTACTACCAAAGATTTTGTTTTGAATTAGTATGAGAAAACAAGTTGTTAGAAATTCAAATGTTCTGAATAATATATGATTTCAAACTGATTTGAAATAAATCCCAAGAATTTGAATTCTGAAATAAAAATTTAACTTATGGAGTTAAAATGGTAAAAGTGGAATTTAAACGAAGATAACAAAACTGGACTGAATTTGGGACGATCCGGAATGAAAATGGTAAAAGAGAAATATTGGAGATTCGAGTTATTTGAATTGATTCTTGGAGAATAAGAATCGAATTTTGAATTTGGAAATGAAGAAAACTGATTTGAGAAATAAATCAGTAAATGGAATTAAAGTTGAAATAGAATTGGGCTTGGGTATAAAAGGATTTTGGGTTTGATGATTAATGGATTTGAGATCAATTGGAATGCTGAAGTATAGATTGGATTGGTGCCAATAAGAGAGGCAGAGTTGAATTCCCAACCAAAAGGGTACAGATATATATTTTATGGAGTAGAAGATTTTTGAGTCTGTTTGGCAAGCCGTTTGGTTGTTTGATTCTCTGTAAAATTGGAGAAAGCTCAGAGAGGCAAGTTGTTGTAGTACCAAATAAGCCGTGTAGAGGAGATGCTGGCAAAATTCTCCAAAAATTTAAGCTATTAAGAAATTTTCAGAATTTTCGAAAATATTCGGTAATAAGAAGAAATTAATATTTTAATTTGAATTAATCAGTTCAGTTGAAACTGAAATTGGGAAGTAAACCAAAAAGATTTTTTAACCTGTTTATAACAGAGATTGTAGCATTTCCCCTATCTTAGCAATTTCGAGGACGAAATTATTTTAAGGGGGAAGGACTGTAACGTCCCGCATTTTTGTCGGTTTGTATTTGAATATTTAAATCAGTTTAAATATTTAACTCGTAATATAAATGGATTTATATATTAATTAAAACGAAGTTGAACGTATAAAAATATATATTAAATATAATCGAGCCCGTAATATCGCTGCAGTTCGTAATTTAACGTTCTGAACTTCGACGGAGTGTACAGGACCCGTTATCAGTCGGATTTCTACGAAATAAGAATTGCTGGAATCTATTGAACTGTATCTTTCCAACAGAAGTGGAAAATGGAGATTTCGTCGTATATATTGCAAGATATGTCCAAATCAAATATCCAAATAGTCGCTGTAAAATAGTTTATCGACCGTAAGAGTTTAATTGATATAACTAGATATCGGTTGCAAATCTGGACAAGGTTCCTTTGAGGCACAGCGATAATTTAATTTTTAGAATTTTACTGTAATTTTTAATTAATTAAATAAGCAACTTTTTATTTGGAGTATTTTGCACCTTGTATCGATATTTCGGGGTTTCAAAATATGAGTTAACCTACCGGTATTATTATATTTTTGAGATCGTGGCACCTCGCTGGACACAACCATAATCTTACTTCTATCCATAGCAGTTCGTAAACGAATGGAATCTTTCGCAGTGGTACACCCCTAATATATAAATATATGAAAAAAATTCCTTTTTGGTTAAGTAATAGGACTACCATGATTTCCCATACTCGAGGAAAATTAATAAGCCTTTTGTATGGTCAAATCGCAACCACTATCGGATGGACTTTCTTCATAGCTAAGGGATCAATATTTGTACTTCATCAAATGGATTTTCTGCATAGCTAAGTAATCAATACGTACACTACATTTACTTAGTAAGTAATCCTCACCTAACTCTACCACAATAATTTCCATCACCTTTCATGCCATACCCTAAAAATCCGCTTCGTATAGACCTAGCAACATACTTTAGCCTCTAAGTCACTCAACTATACATGCTAAGAACGTGCATGCTATGATGCTATACCCCGTACTATATACTTAGAAACTAAGAAAAAGATTGAAGAGTATGGCCAAAAACTAATAGGGAACTGCACATCCTACCTACCAAACTAATAGAGCACTATACCATTTCTTAACTGCTAAGTCTTCACCATCTATAAATAACACGGCAAGGAAGAAATACAGCAAATTGAAACTAACTCGCCTCTTTTCTTTTTCTGAAAACCGAAGAACTCAAAGCTTTAAAACGGCTTCATGATTTATTTATTTTACAAACTAAACCAAAATCTAACCATGAAACTAAGTGGAGATAGGAGCGGATCGCAGGAGTTTTCAGAAATGGCGTTATGTATACTGGAGAGTGTTACTGTAGGAAGTTTGGGCTTTGGATGTACAGCAATGGAAAAGTGCGGGATACCTGTTGATGAGGTAAACCGGATTTGTGGAGGAGCAGCGACAGACGGGAAAGTTCGGATCTGTTATGAAAGCTTCGAGGTGAATACACGTGTATAAACAATATGAGGAAGTATATGGCGCCATGGTTGTGAAGTTGGGTTGGCTGAGGAGTGGGACTGTGTGCGTCCCTAGTATGAAGGGGAACGTTCAAAATATGTTGTGATGTATGATTGGCATGGGAACTGGTAATATACGGAGTGTGAAGCATTTGGTGATGTTGTTTCATGTGAAGAGGAGCATGTATTGTGGAGCTCGTGTAAGGGTGAAGACCGGAAGTGGTTGCGAGCGTACAGTTGTGCGGTGTATGTAAGGTTGCAGTGTTACTGGCGTTAGTAGTGGGAAGGGAGTTCATGGACGAGGAAAGTTGGTGCAAGTCCAATGTTCGGGTGTTGCCTGGTACAAGAAATATTGGTGCGGTTCCACGTGTATGAGTAGTGGAAATTGAAAGTATGAAATTGCGATGATTTTTGGTGGGGAATAAACATTGAAGTTTGTTGAGTGGAAGGTTTCAGAACGTAAAATCAGGAGGAACAGGGGGATCGATTTCATCCTAGTCCGAGGTGTTTTGCTAGTTGTCGAGACCGGTGAAATAGGATCATGGACTGTTTCACTTAGAAACAGTTTTAATGGAGCTGGTGTGAAGATGTTGTTCGAGAGATAAAGAGTCGTCCTGATAAAGTCAGATAGTGGCAGAATAAAATGCCGGATCGGATCAACCGACACAAATCGTTATTTAACGGTTAACGCGCAAAGGTGAGTAAAATCACTAACTCTGATCTATTTTAAAATATGATAATTATATTTTAATGTTGATTAAATGCTGTGTGATGGTCGATTAGGTATATTACAATTTATTTGGTTGAATATTATATATCGTTGCATATGTACACATCATCGGTTGGACAATGATTCCATCGATTAGAATATTCCCTAGTATAGAGTTAGTGTTAATTGTGTGGACTAACGTCTGTGGATGCAGAAACCGGTTGAAGGAATCCGACCGGATTCCTCGATATTTATATGTATTGTTTGTTTTGTATGCACTGTTTGAACCCGAATTACATTTAAAAACCCCGTGTGAATAATTGATGTTGAATGAAAATTCAGCATTTGCTTCGATAAATAAATAAACGATATCAGTTTGTACCGGAAAGGAATGTCAAGATTAGTATAGAGGGAATATGGCAGCGTATTGCAAGTCTTAGAACTATAGCGATAAAATAATGCTGTTGACTAAGCTTAAGAGTGACTGTTATGTCAAGATTAGTTATAAAGGAGAATATTACAGCGTATGACAAGTTTTGAACTATAACGATAAATTAACACTATTAACCAAACTTAGGCGTGATTTTTATATATAACAGCACTCCCTAGGGAATGAAAACAGTTTAGTTTGAAATCCACTTATTCGAAAGTAATAAGTAACGATGTTGTAAGAAAATATAAGCATTAGTTTAGAAAGAATCGTGTTAGAAAATGATGACAGCATTTCGATATTCGAAATGTGATTAGAATTAAACCATTACGATCTGGAACTATAGTTCGACGATGTCGAATGAATTATTTGTAGGAATCATAATCTGATAGGATAATTAACATTTAGTTTTAAACAAATAAATGTTGATAGGATAGGAATCAGTATTTAGTTTTAACTTGATATTGATTTGATAAGAAATTGACTTAGAAACGGAGTTTATAAAGTGAGATAGGAATATAAAAGTATGAAAGAGATTTCGGTAAACAAGATAACGGAAATTATTACATGAATAAAGAGTTATATGATAAAGGTGTTCAGATTTCTATAATAAGGAATGATATTCAAAGTGAATAATGTTTTAAAAGTGAACGTTGGGCCGATTAAAAGGTTAAAATGAAATTGGAAATATTTTCCAATATAAATAGGGTAGATTATTCAAGTATAGAAATAAAGAATGTGGAATTAATGGAAATAGTTCGAACGTTAATAACATATATTTTCTGGAAAATGGGAGAATAAGAGTTTATAATAACTGGAAATGATTTCTAAGAAGTGTGAAAAAGGTTAAAACGAGGTTTTGAGAAATATCTGGTAGGATATAGGAATTTGAACGAATGTTAAATAAAAATGTGCCCGTGATTGTATGATGTTCAGTTATACATTAGAATGGATGTTGTTTTTACTTCGGTAGTTAAATAACCGACTATCGAAGTGTTTTGACCATCGTTGTCAATACAGAGAGACCGGTTGGATATATTATCCGGAAACCACTCCGTATAGGCATAAGCGCTGCGAATTATATTATACTGAAGACAATTGAAGACGGAGTGAAATGCAAGGGTCGTCCAATTCTAGAATAGTGCTCTTTGTTTGTCCAGTCCTCGGACAACGTGTATGGATGAGTGTCTGACAGAGTATTTCCAACGGTCACGCCGTTGATTTTTACGAATATACCAGGTTGGTGGGGAGAAGGTAACTTCTCTTTATTCTACACCCAGTGTGCATTTGTGTAATCAATATGTGATTACGGATTTGACGATGTGGCATTCAAAGTGAATGGTGATCAGATATTCTGAAGATAGGCGTAGCCTCTAGCCTCACAACCAGGAAGTAACAAAAGTTGGGCTAGGCAGCATGGCTAGTTGGGTCATCCCCAAGCAGGGTGTATTATCACCGATCTAGAGAGAATTCATATTTATACTTCTTTTCAATTCTGTATCTTCGGATGACGGTTGGATGGCCTACAACCGGGGTAGCAATATATTCGCGACACTCAAGCTAAATGAGTGAGCGGTCATGTGTGGTCGGGTTGCAAGACGTTCTTATTGAACCCTGAGTGTATCCCCTCTAGAGTACACTGATCAAAAGGTGCTCCCATACCTTGTCTGTTGAAATCCATTCTCCAATAAGCGCCCCGCGGTTTTTGATTTTATACTATATATGTCTGGAACGTGAGATGCAAGCGTTCTACTACTTGGATATTTATTTTGCTTAGACATTATCATAATATCACTGGATTTGATATCAAAGATATTTTGGGTTATAGTAAGGTAAAAGTTGTCCATGTTTATGTGTGGGTTGTTCTTACTATTCCCTTTTGTTTTCAAAAGGATTTTCAAAGTGAAACAGTATGGTTGGAATTTACTCACGCCGGTCCCATGACTAACCCAGAGTTTATTTTGTTTGTTTTCCCTAAACTCTTGGGTGCCTAAATTTGTATGGGCAGTCAAGTGTTTCAGGCTTTTACAGATACACTTGGAGGAGCTCAAAGCAGAAGGCTTCACCATTAGTATTTAGAGATTATTTCCGCTGTGATATGATGTACTATACTCTGATATGATATGTAAGTACAAATTCAGATTTTGTATTTCAAAGCTATGTTATAATACCATTTATTCTTTCCGCTGTGAGCTTCGTATTTACTCTGATTCTGTTCAGTTGTGATCTTCTTCTTCTTCTATTCTATTAGTTCTATCTTTTCTTTCTCGCCCTCTAAATTCTTTCTATTAATGATCTGAATTTTCGTGCACTTTGAGTTGAATGTGTAGAATATTAGTCAGCTCAAATTGGTACGAGTTTTCCGTCCATTACACACGGCCAACACATTTTTATGTACATGAATTGTGCTGCCTATATACTACAGATTTTTAGAGAGCACACTTAGTTTCCAAGTAAGCTAGTTTATTAAATAGCTGTGTATTCTTATGTTTTAAATAGAAAATTATATGTACAACCTATATCCTCCATTAAATAAGTTGTAATACTTCAAAATAACAATGTTACGTCCTAATTAATTTAAAAAGTCCTTTGTTATGCTTAAGTTACTTTATTTCCCTCAAGGATTAAAAATATAAAAAAAAACATAAAGCATTACTCATTGGATTTCATATGTATATATTACTTGACTTACATACATTTACTCATATGCCTAAGATTTTAAATGTATACTAAGAAAATGAAAATTCTAAATTTTATTCAATATTTGACTCCAATATAATTTATTGAATTGCATATATAATTTATAATTTAACAAAATTAGCCAAAAAAATCTGGGACATTATAATCTACCACCCTTAAAAGAATTTCGTCCCCAAAATTAAAGAGTAACTAGAAATTCCAGTTGTATTTATACACTTATATAGGTTATATATTAACAATCATATCAAAACAGAGCATCTCACAAAATTCAAAAAATTCAATTCACACATCAGTAATTAATCTAAATCTCCAGATAGATTTCTCATTTCCACTTTTCAGACTCCCATTAACAGTTCTTTGATATTCTTATTCCATTTTACCTCAGGTAGTTTCATCATCTCATTTCAAATTCATTTCTTATCTCAATCAATGGTACAGACTGGATATTCGATCACAGTCAAATCTAGTTCCAAAATCGAAGTCTTAATTATCCATGAAATTTGTATTTACTCTAATTGATTCTAAGTTAATTCAGTAAGTTTATTTAACTCGTCTATTTTTAATATACAATCAATAAATCAGTTTTTAGTTATCAAACTTCTTTTAGAAATAATTTCTAAAATTCTCGAAAATTCGATAGCGTTTCTCTCGTATGGTTTCATCGTGTAATTACAAAACTCACCTTTCTAAGCCATCTCTAATCTGTAATAACCCGGAAATCTGGGCCAGTTTAAAATTTTTATTTTGGCAATTTTAGCAAATTTTGATTATTTAAAATGAATTATTTTAAATAATAACGACGAGAAATTTATTTTGAATATAATTCGAACGTATATATTCGTTTGATTCTACGATAGAATATAAATATTTATTTATATTTATAAAAGGAATTGAAAATGGCGCGGTAGTTTGATAATTCGATTTCAAACTTCAATTGAATATACCGGGTGCAAAATAAACCGGATTTTAGTGTAACCAAAAATAATGGAATCTAATAGAGAATATCTTTCCAACGAATCCGAAGAATCAAAATTTCATGGCGGGGATCAATGGATATGTCCAGTTGAAAATTCTGAATAGTCGCTATAGAATTCAGGCCCTTAAAATGGAGATTTTGCAAATGACCTCGGATTTCAACGAAACCACTTTTGTTGGGTCCGTGATGTAAAGTTATTGCTAGGTTTCAAATTTCATAATTTTTCGAATCAATATGTGAGCGTGGCAAAGGAAAAGGCGTTTGACCAGTTTTAGTGGATTTTAATCGACTGGAAAATGGCCATTTTTCCAACGGTCTCAGAATTTGACGAAACTAGTTTTGTTAGGACCGTATCATCAATACGAAGCTAGAAAATATTTTTCTGGAATTTTTCGAGTTAGTATGTGACCCCAGTAAATTGAAATGTGCGTTCAAATTCAATATATAGAGTAATATGTTGATTTTGACGGAAACTGATCGAAACAGTCGAATCAACCTACGATACATATCCCATTGTGTTCGGAATGGGGGTAACGTGCTAGGGGCGACAGTCGTTGGGTCTCGTTTGGTGTTCGAATATAAAGTCAACTGGTTGGAGAATTAAATAAAAATAAATAATAATATAAATTTTCAATAACCCCCCCCCCCCCCACCTTTCTCTTTCCCCCGATCAAACAGAAAAAAAAAAGGGCGGATCCCAATTCCCACCGACGCCCCTCAGCGGATCGCCGCTCCGCCCCGCCGCCTTAGCCGCCGTATGTCGCACCACCTCCGATCTCCACCATCGTTCTCCGCCTCGCTCCCTCTCTCCTCTGCTCACACGCGCCCCTGGAACCCGTGCTTCCCCCTAATCGAAACCCTGGACCACCGCAAAGCCCCAACGCCGTCGTGGGTCCCCTAGCCACCTCCTCCGCCTGCTGCGCCGTGGCAGCGCCCTCCCCGACCCCCACTCTCCTCTCTCTTCTCTTCTTTGGCGAGAAAACCCAAAAATCCCACCTTAAACTGCCTTCGTGGGCCCAATCCGACCATCCACCGCTGTTCAAAAGCGCATGACAACCCGCTCCTTCAACCAAGAACTGTAAGCCTTGTTTTTATATATTATTTTATTTATTTATATAGGTTTAAACTCAGATTTTTATAGGTTAAAAACTCAGATCTTTTATATTTATAATGTTAAGATGTTTATATGTAGGAAAGATCATATTTTTAAATAAGGTTAAAAATATAATTTTTATAATATAGAAAGGTTAAAATATAATTTTTATAATATAGATAGGTTAAAAATATAATTTTTATAATATAGAAAGGTTAAAAATATAATTTTTATAATATAGAAAGGTTAAAAATATAATTTTTATAATATAGAAAGGGTAAAATTATATTTTTATATAATAGAGAAGTTAAAAATATAATTTTTATACTAGTGGCATATTAAAAATATGATTTTTATTAATGTGGAGTATTAAAAATATAACTTTTAATCATGTAGAAGTATAAAAATATAATTTTTATATAATAGAGAAAGTAAAAATGTGATTTTTATATATTGAATAGCAAAGTAAAAAATTCGATTTTTATATATTGGATAGCGAAGTAAAAATTCGATTTTTATATATTGGATAGCGAAGTAAAAATTCGATTTTTATATATTGAATAGCGAAGTTAAAATTCGATTTTTATATATTGAATAGCGAAGTAAAAATTTGATTTTTATATATTGAATAGCGAAGTAAAAATTCGATTTTTATATATTGAATAGCGAAGTAAAAATTTGATTTTTATATATTGAATAGCGAAGTAAAAATTTGATTTTTATATATTGAATAGCGAAGTAAAAAATTAGATTTTTATATATGTAGTGGATACGGATGATGAAAGTGATGAAAGAAGGAACGGCGAAGATTTCTACATAAGAAGAGCCGTGGGATTGGATTAGCTAATCTATGAGAACTTCTCACCTTTAATTTATTTTTCTAGTTATAAATATATACTAGGATGCAGACGGTGTTTAGTAGCACCCGACACCCGTCGTCCACAGACCATGGACGGCTTGTATGCTTGTTTGTTTGATTTTGATGTGTAGTTGATTGTGTGATGTGAAACGAAATAAAATATTTTATAGTTAAAAATAGAATTTTTAACGTGTATATGAAATGAAATAAATTAATATAAACAAATCGAACGATTTGTTTATATACACACATTTGACTGATATTGATTGGGACGATAAATTTTACACATCACCCAACTGCACAAATAAAACCTGTGTTTGATTGTTTGAAACCCCACACGGGTATTGGGATGATAGATGACATATACTAATCCCAATAATTAGTTGCATGTTGATCGATCGATTGACAGACTGTTATAAGCGTTGAATATTTATATTTGATGCTTATACAATGTAGAATGCACTTTGGATGATGGTTGATTATTCATCGTTGTTATTGTATACATGCGTTGTAGAAAATTCATATAATTAACATTATATGGTAATTGATTGGGCCTCATTCCATATTTGAAAAAGAAATATTTAAAAAAAAGAAATATTTGAAATAGAAATATTTGAAATAGAAATATTTGAAATAGAAATATTTGAAATAGAATATTTGGAAATAGAAATATATGAAGCCGTGTTGATTAGATTGACGCCATTTTGACGTGAACGATATTTATATCGATTTTATTCATTTTTTAATGAATATCGAAAGTGATTTCAAAATCTGATATTTTGAAAAGAATTGAAATTCGAACTGAAACTGAATAGAAATGAATTCAAATCGAAATCGAATAGAAATGAATTCGAATTGAAATTGAATTGAATTGAAAACGAACTGAAATTGAATTAGAAATCAAATTGAATTGAAATCAAATTTGAAATGAATTTAAATCGAATTTATAAGGGAATATTCAATTTTGATTTGAAAATGAATATGAAGTTGAAACCGTTTTGAAAATGAATTTAAAACGATTTATAAAGCACGTTTTGAATTGAAATCGATGAGGTATATATTATATATATTATATATATAATATAATGGCCTGAATAGAACGCGCCGCGCCGCGGCAGTTCGCGAATTTCGACCATTGACTTCGAACGGATATTGCGGGAGATCCGACCGTCGGATTCTCCTAAAACCGGAACCGTTGGGTTCGTATCGAAAAGAGCTTTCTAACGAATATTAGAAATTTGAAATCTAACGGTTGGATTTGGAATTATGTCCAAATCAAATTTGGAAAAGGTCGCTATAAGTGCAGTTCGATGGTCGTTGATGGAAATCGACTGTACGGGCCTTGATAAAATTATTAAAAATATCAATAATTTGTGTGAAATCATAAGAAATGATTTGGGAAGAATTGGGATGAAAAACTCCATATTTGTAAAGATAAAAATAGATTTTTATCGAAATGAACTAGTTTTGAACTAGAATTAAAATTCTATTTGTTTTTAAATAAATAAATTGAATTTGAAAAGGGTTTTAAAAATAACCAGAATTTCCAATGATTGCATTGGAATGGATTTGAATCGAAATTGTCTTCGGAATATTTCGATGTTGGATTTCGTGATTATACGGATGTTGTTATGGAAATTTGAAAGATATAGATATATATATCGTTATTTCCAATACGATATCTGTTGGTCGTAGAATTTGATATTGAATATAAGCCGATATATTTTCTATTCAGAGCCTTGTATTTAAAATCAAATGTGATTTGGGTTTGTCGTGAATGGTGTCTTGACTAACACTGTTCTTGAACCCAGTTGAGAAAAGATTAAATCTTTTTATTTAGGTTTAATGAAGTGTACCAATTAAATAATATTTAATTGGAATTGAATTGATATTGATTTTTGGGTTTATCGTGGACAGTGTTTTAAATAACACTCGTTCTTTAACCCGATAATTAATGGAATGTGATTTTGGGTTTATCGTGAACCGTGTTTTAAATGACACTGATTCTTTAACCCAGTTAACGATTAAAACTAAGTGGAGTTTTAATGAATCTTTAATTAGATTGAAAAGATCGAGAATGGAGTATCACCAGTTTTGCTACAGGCAATAGTTAAATCTTTAATTAGATTTAAACGTGAAATGGTAATTGAATTTACCGATAACACTGTGGTGTTAGATATGAAGTATTACCAGTTTTACTTCATGGTATGAATAGGTGGGGATTGGAAATTAAAATAAATGGTTACTTCGGTGTGGTTCGCTAATCCCAACTAGTTTGAATTGATATTCAAAGAAGATTAAAGAATAAATTTAAAGAATTTATCTTTGATAAAATTTATGGGAATCTTTCCCAAAGTATAAGAATATTTGAATAAAAGAATATTCTGAATTGGAATGAGGCGTATGTTGTGTTTGTGTAACACGTATTTATTGTATACGCGAGTTATTCAGAAAGACCGGGTTTATCCCATTCTGAATAACTGATTCAACGTGGTGTCGAAGATGAAGACGGTGGTTGAAGACCGGAGGTCTTCACGTCGTTTGGATAATTACTGATGATCTTGATTGGGCTGTACACCCAAGAAGATGGAAACAGTTAGTGATCGTCCAGACGTACTTGGAGATCGATGGATATGCGGGGTACTAGGTGCCTCCGGTTTCGTTCAGACCCAGAACGAACTTGTAAATGGACTGTGTGTCTGACATTGGATTTTAGTCTGTGTGGTTGATTTCTATTAAATATATATCTGTTTGGCGGTGGAGAATTTATTCTCTTGCTTAACGCCCTTCTCTGAGATGTACGAGCTCAGAGGTTATATACTGATGGATATCAAACGCATGGAGTGAATTGCCTGTGTGGCATGCTTAAGTGGCAATTGATCAAGGCTTCTGTTGAAAAGCAAAGTCTTGTGGTGATGATCAAAGCACGGCCTTTGTGGCGTAGCTTTGTGTAACGTTTACTTCGCGAGTTTCACACCCGGTAGTGAACCAAAAACGGGAGAGGACCTCAGGGAGTGCATGCGTTTCTTTCTAGTTAGAAGTAGCGTCAGTGGTTTTACACGCCCTGACGAGTTTGACTTATGTGGTTGTTGCTGTTGCGAGTCGCCTCGGTTAGATCGGACGATCTGGGTCCGATGGAGTCATTCGTTGGCTCATTTACACCCCATAGGGCGGGGAAACGTAGTGTTCAGGCATAATAATCCACCTCGGTGGACCGGCCCTGTCGCTCCAAGGCTTGCCTGCGCGCTTGCCTGAGGCTCGGGCTAGAGAGTCTCGAATCGGTAGAGGACGATCCCTGGCCTCGGTTCATAGATGGAAATCCAATTTCCAAATATGTGACTTTGCGGTTTTATTTGTAAACCTATATATGGCGACATAGTGGCATGGGACGCTCATGTCGCCTATGATTGATACTTATGATTTGAAGTTGTTTTATACACCATGCACTTATTATAGTATCAAATGATTTGTTTTAAATGTATCAAGCATTCTTGGCTATTATAAGGTAAAAACCCTATCCTCCGGCTTGCGTTGCATTGTGTGATGGGACCTGGGTCTTATAATAGCTTCATTGTTCTTTATTTAGCATTGCGCATTTGTTTTATGCACTGGTATTCTTGGGAGGAAACCCGTTCCGTGTTATACGGCGTGGTCCCTTGATTTACCTAACTTTAAAATAAAGTTTTAAATAATTGTTTTTAGTTCTCATACCAGTCCCATGACTGACCTGGAGTTTATTGTTTTAACCTAAACTCTAGGTGCCCTTGTTTTGATACGGGCAGCTAGTAGTTTTGGTTTTGCAGATTTATATTCACAGGATCCTGGTTTACAGCTGGAACGATATCCGGAAAGCTCTGTATCCGTATATCTCCTTCTAGTTGTGTTTTGTATTATTTCCGCTGCTATGTAATTTACTGTAATCTCTGATAAGTTGTGTTATGTAATATTGGTTTATACTCTGTATATTCTTGTAATCTGATGAGTTGTTGTAATATACAATGAAATGTTCTTCCGTCTGCTTTCTATTTTGTCGTGCTCTCAAAACAATCAGGCGTTTCGAACGGTCTAGATCGGTTTAGCAACTGATTCGGATCGAGCGAAATTCCTTTTCGTCACATAATCATTGAAGAATCCACAAAACCAACCACTTTACCAAAATACGCTCAATACATCCAATCAAAATATTAACTTGTATCTTCTGTTGAGTATTCAACTTCTATCTCCATACGTTACCATCCATATGCATCCATCACTTCAAACACACTCAATTTCATATCTAAAAATATCTGTTATTATAGCTGGAAAACATTTCCATATCTTATTTATGTATCTTTATTCTGCAATATTCATCAGTTCTTGATCGTAAATTGGTAAGAAAATAATCCTCCAAGTATTAAGCCCGAAGACCGAAATCAGCATCAGATCAACACTTTGAAAATCATTTAACTCAACCGATCTTTAGTCAATTTCCATTTCCTTAACTCCATATCTTGACTCCTTATCAAACCATATTGCTCAATTTTCTATTTCAAGAAAATATCTCAGATTATAATGGAAATAATTCCAACTAATTATTTCATTAGCTTGAATCAACTTAGTCAAATATTTCATCTATTTCAAATTCTCCCTTTAACTCTAATCCAGGTTCAATTTACTTGCCTACGAAAAGTCTTGTCCCATTTTCCATTAACTAATTAATTCACCAACTTTCCAGGTTTTCAAATTCAAATTCTGGTTTGTCTCATTTTCATATTTATTCTTATACAAATTCAAGTTGGTTATACGTATAACCATTTCGATTTTAAAATCTTATACCAGATTTTAATACCAACCGACACAGCCATTTATAATAATTTCAGAAAATTATTCTTATATATCAAAATATAATTTTAGGCAAAATTATTTCATTTACCCAGCTTTCAATACTATGTCGAATTACTCTATTCAAGAGTTTAGAAACACCTATTGATACGGTTTCGACTTCCATATCGACCACAATTCATAAACCACTCGACCAACCAACCAACATAATATAAATTAGTTTTTATATCAACTAGCAAATACGCGCTTATATACATACACTCAAACTCAATTTAGGGTTTTATTAACCCCATCTCTACTGAGTTACGCCACCGAGCCAAGGTTATTACTCAACCTCGCTCTGATACCAAATGTAACGACCTAAATTTTAGTACCCTTGAAGTCGACTAAACAATACAATCCAACCCAAATTGCACTAAAACTCAAACGTTCAAGAAAGAAATTACAGGGCGAGAAATAGAAAGAAAGAAATTTAGAATAGAAGGTTAAGAAGAACAGAATCAGAGTAACACGAATCTCAGAGCGGAATGAGTAAAATATATTGGATAACCTAACTTGAAATACAAAACTGTATTTGTACTTACATACAACATCAGAGTATAACACATATACATCACAGCGGAAATAAACTCTATATATATAACCCTGAAGCCTCCCCCTCCAAGCTCCTCCAAGTGTATCTGTAAAATCCTAAACTACTTGGTTGCCTGTACAAATTTGGCACCCAAGAGTTTAAGGAAAACATAGAAAATAAACTCTGGAGCAGTCATGGGACTGGTGTAAGCAAACAATTTTAAAACAGTTTGATTTTAACTTCCAAAAACCTTTTGAAACAAAAGATAATCGTAAGACCGATCCACACATAAATACGGATGGATTTTACCTTACGATAACCCAAAAAAAATCAATATTGTTTTAATATTGTAATAGTGTCTAAATACAAATAAATAACAATCCAGCAGAACGTTTGCATCTCACGCTTCACATATATAGTATACAAACAAAACCGCAAGGGCTTATTGGAGAATGGATTCCAACTATGGCAAGGTATAGGACCACCTTCTGACAGTGTACCTCTGGAGATGAATACATTGGGGTTCAACAAGAACGTCTTGTAACCCGGCTACACATGACCAGCCCCTCATTTCGCTTGAGAGTACCGAATATATCATCACCACAGTTGTGGGTCATCAGCCAACTGAACCGAAAGCATATAAATAAAAAGGACAACCGAAGGCATTTGATTTCTCCAGATCAGGTAATGATACACCCTTTTAATAGGAGCGACCCACATAGCCATGTTGCCTACCCAATTTTATACCATTTCCTAGTTGAAGAGGCTTGAGGTTAGAACTTACCGTTAAACAGATCATTCTCCATTTACTTTGAATGTCACATCGTCATACCTGCCAGATCACAAATTGACTTCCCCAAAAATAATTACGGGTATAAAGCTAAAAGAAACGAATTCCTCCGCCACCAACGTAAATACGTTTGAAGAGGTCAACTTACGTGATCTGTTAGGTGTACTCTATCAGACATTCGTCCATACAAGTTGTCCTGGGATTGGACAAACCGAAGGCACTATCCTGTAAACAGAACAACCCTTGTGTAAACTCCATCTTCATTTGTCTTCAATGATCTCTGACTTATATTGTATAAATCGGATCAAAGTGGAATTTAGATTTTGGACTCTTTAAAACGATAACATAGGGTCAAGTGATGTTTTAAATAATAATCAAGTCAACGCGTTACTTATTCAGATTTGTTTTCAGACTTACCTACCAAAAATATGTCATATATATGATTCACACTCCAGTTTAAAAATAGTAATCTACACAAGATGATTAAATGTGTCAATGTTTAACTCACTACATTTGTTAGGGTAATGGTCACAACATAATTGGCAATTAGATAAACAATCAATGGTTACACATATTTAACGATTCAAATTTTATCTAATTAAACGGAATCATAATTTAATTTCCAATAGTGCTTAGTATAGACGATTTAGTTTCCATCAATCGTGTCAATGTTATATAAAGTGTTTTGATTTGTGTCGACCAATATTTGGTCAAACAGTCACACGTATGAGTTATGAATACTGGCTTGCTCGTATTCTGAGAACGTCATCGGAAAACGCACTGTGATTTGATCGAAGTCGCTATTTGTTTCGAGCAGATTAGAAATAATGTGGATTCTTTCTCGATTCTTAAATGGTTATCGACATAAGTCAATATGATTTCAATCAATATTGCAATGTTTATTTCAAACATTTGGGTCCACTATCATACATCATCTCTTACAGTCACCCATCTTCCCATATAACCTATCATTGATTTTAACGCATCAAATTATACTCACTTTCTCTGTCTTGAGAATGATTTGAGAATATACCTTTTCTTTATTATTTAAAATTATTCAGACGAATAGTTTGATTACTACTTAAAGTAATCACAACTTTGATAAATTATATATGAACTTTTAATTTCGCATTTAATTTGACAGCTTATATTTTCTATCTTGTTTTGTTATTACTAAGCCAATATAATTGTATTACTTCATATTTTATATTGTTATTATGTTAACTAACAACAAAATAATTTATATAATTTAAAGACTTTAACCAGAAACAATTTGTTTTTATTTTTCATTTGATTTTCATTCCTTTTCTTATTTTCCTTTTTAATCTCAGTTCGTTTATCTATTCTTGCCTCATTCTTCCATTTTAGTTGTTCTACTGTTTTTTTGGTTATTCTTCTCTACTGTTTTAGTTTGACTGAATCCCTGTCAACAGTCAGCTAGTCCAACCAAGGCATCCACCTTCCATTCTGATCGAACTCGCCTACATACACAAAAAACTCAAACCCCTTCTTCCTTTGCTTCTTTTGCTTAAACTTCCACGCAGCCAAAGTTTGCTAACACAAATCATGATACGAAGATCTTGCCATACCATTCCTGTCCCAGATCTAACTTCTCCAGTCGTGATAACATTTTGAACCCCAGTTTAAATTCTCGAGTCATGCTAAATGTTATTATTTTATAAACTCGGTTCTATTCGATTTAGCTAACCTGTGAAATTATCAAAGTGTAGTGCATTATGTGTAGCCAGTCTCACCCCATTGGAAAGAAATCTTTAAGATCTATGATCCAAATTTACTTTCCATTCTTGAAATTCTTGATTTGAATCTTAGAAAACTGGGTGTTTACTGCTTTAATGACTATAAACAGTTTTAACATGTCGGTAGTCAACTACTTATTTGGAAACTCATTAAAAGGTGTTCAATATTAAATATTTAAGTTGCAAATATTAACTTTGCTTGTATATGGTTTTACAGTAGAAATGCTAGATCAAAATTGCTTATGAAATTGTTCCATACATGCGTCCTCTGTTTGCTGCTGCGCTTTCTTTGATTACTCATGTCTTTCCTTACTTCTATTTGCTGCATTTTCTATTTTTAAATTTTCTTTTTTTTCCTCCTACTTTCTTTTCTTTTTACTGTTCTCTCATCTCTCACTATCTCACTCTTCATGTTCTTTGATTATCTCTTTACTCTTCTAATTCCAATCCTATTTCCTGTGCTTTACAATACATGCACCACTGTTCATCGTGCATGTGTACAACACCCCCAACCACCCCTGAGTCCCCGCGCCATCACCAAGAACGCCTCTGCATTTCCTGGGTCCCACTCTGATCCTATAAATCCAATCAAAACCCTTAATTGCAATCTCACCTTCAACCTGGAACTTTGTCAAAATTCTGCTATACCAAATCACCTCGCGCAACCTCCCCTTGCCTCCGTTCCTTTCCAAACTTCACCACCATGAAGCCGGCATCCTCTACCTTTTATTCCCCCTGGTGCGGTCATCTCCCTTGTACCTATGTCATTGCAGTTCTACCTCAAACTGAGGATTTCAAAAACAGTTCTTAACCACATAATTTAATCTAAACCTCCTAAATACTTATTTGAAAATTATGATTGTATTTTCTGATGATCTATAGTTCCCCATGCTGTTCCAGTGCCAACGATTTGGCTCACGACTAGCTCCATCGCCGGAGTTTGCTCAAAATCCAATTTCATGCCATCTCAAGAATTCCCCTAAACCCCATCACTAAAAATCTTGATTTAGTTACTAAGAATCATGATTTTAACACACGAACATGTTCGTATAATTGAATCAATGATCAACGATGTTTAAAGAATTCAGTTTATAAATCCATTTACTGTAAATTTTATTTTATCTGCATATATAAGAATCATTTAAATTAAAATGATTTTTGTAATAAAATATAGATCTGTAAAAATGTTTTCATGTAGGAATCAGGTTCTAAAACTTTCTATTGTTTGAATTATGAATTTTCTAATATTTACTCAGGATAATGCTTTATCAGTTTCTAACACACTGATATGTTTTAACAGGAGCACCAGTGATTGAATCCATCATTCATACATGGTCTTTGACTTAGAAGTGATGATATATTTATAAACATGTAAAAACACACATATATATTGCATCATTTAGTATATTATTCAGGGAATGGTTTAAAAGTAATATAAGTTAGGTTCTCTCATAAATTTTACTACCGGGTTATTTCTTAGTGCTTTAACTTACTATAGTACCAATTCTAGACATCATTAAGCATGATTAAAGTGTATCAAACAAAACATGTATATGTGCCATTCCAGTAGTATGGAAATTTTAAAAATAAATCAGTGTTTACTCACCTTTCTACTCGGTCTTTGGTTGTTCTATGTTTTCGTATTTTTCCTGGGTCTTTACAGGTCTCCTTGGCTCATTTGATTCGAGTGATTTGAAAAATGAGTTATGTCCAAATGTGTGTGTATGGGCGCATATTTATAGTAGAAAAATGACTAGAATAATGAGGTTTTTCACTTGCTTATATAGGTCATGAAATAATCCGGGGATAGGCTGAAACTAGTTTGTAGTTGTGCACGTAAGTTTGATTGAAAAGCATTAGTTGTATAGTTGATTGAGAGGAAAAGATAAGTTGTTTAGCTTTGTATAAGCTAGTAGGAAGTATGCTTCATGCATAGAAGTCACAGCCATCAATATCATAGTTCATATATATTTTTTGCTTAATCACATGAATGAAATATATTCTTATTTTTATTTTAAAAGACATATTTAGTCTTTAAGCAAACAAGTTATAAATATATATATTGATATCAATATGTAGGCTGGTCCGATTTTGATTGAAATTATAGTGCTTAAGATCATCTCTATCTACATCGTTCAGCATTTACTATGACTAGAAAATGTGCACATACATGTTTGTACTACCATTTGTACAGGCTATGTGCCTAAAGGTGCTTAAACTAAGCTGAGGTATTGTAGATATAGGCTAGTTCTTTAAGATAGGGTGTTGCCTCTTGTCATTGACTGAGAGAGGTTCTGATGTTAAGGCCTTTGATTTGATAATAAGGTTGTCCCTTCTTTTCTAGCTTGTCACTGTACAGGTTTATAACTACAAACATAGGCTAGGCTTGGTTTAGTGCTAAATTGTTAATATTAGTGATAGGTTAGCTTAAGTATTACTTGATTTGTTTCACTACCCTTAGGTTTTTAGTTGTGTATTTCTACCTGATGAAATAGGCACGGCCAACACATTGTTAAGTACATGAATTGTACTGCCTATATACTACAGAGTTGTAGCAAGCACACTTAGTTTCCAAGTTAGCTAGTTTATTAAATAGCTATGTATTCTCATGTTTTAAATAGAAAACTATATGTACAACCCATATCCTCCATTAAATATGTTGTGACACTTCAAGATAGCAATGTTACATCCTAATTAATTTAAAAAGTCCTTTTTTATGCTTCCATGTGCAGAAATAGAATTTTACTTAAGTTACTTTATTTTCCTCTAGGGTCAAAAATATAAAATAACATAAAGCATTACTCACTTGATTTCATATGTATATATTACTTAATTTACATACATTTACACATATGCCAAAGATTTAAAATGTATACTAAGAAAATGAAAATTCTAAATTTTATTCAATATTTGAATCCAATATAATTTATTGAATTACATATATAATTTATAATTTAACAAAATTAGCCAAAAAAATTTGGGATAATACACACTCTTCTCCCAAATATGTAGATAAGTTCACATGGGTTGTGATGTAAACCCCACATGGGTATTGGGATGATAATTTTACATCTCGCCCAAGTATGCAAATAATAATATATGTTTGATGGTTGAAAACCCCACACGGGTCGGGGGATGATAATTAATTCACATCTCCCTTGGATTTAATGGTATGTCAATCGGTTGATTGACAGACTATTATAAGCGTTATTTAACTATTTAATGCTTATACAGTTGTTAATTGCACTCTGGATGTGAAGTGAATGCTTAATAGTTGTTTATCACTATTTAATGTATGGAATCCATATAAATAACATTATATGGTAATTGATTGAGTCTGATTCCAATTCAGAAATAGTGAATATTTTAAAATAATATTTAGTAAAGAATCAAAATAGATTTTGATGTTCGATTTTAGATGGACACGAAAATATTGAAATATTCATAACTGAAATGAATATGAAGCCGAGTTAAGTAGATATACGTCATTCTAATTCGAACAGAATTTTCTATCGATTTTATTCATTTTATAATGAATACCGAAAATGTTTGATTTCAAAATCTGATATTTTGAAAATATTTTCATTTTAATATTATAATGATATGGAATATTCAATTTTGATTTAAAATTGAAATGTAAGCTGGAACCGTTTTTAAAACGAATTTATAAATGTTTTATAAAATACATTTTTAAATGGAAATCGAAGAAATATATTATATATATTTAAATGGCCTGAATAGAACGTTTCGCACAGTGACCATTCGTAAAATTTGACCATTGACTTTGAATGGACATAACGGGAGGTCCGATTATCGGATCCTCCTAAACCGGAACCATTAGGTTCGTATTGAAAAGATATTTCGAATGATAATAAGAGATTTGAAATCTAACGATCATATTTTAAGATATGTCCAAATCAGTTTTGGAAAAGGTCGCTATGGATGCAGTTCGATGGCCGAAATTTGAAACCAACTGTAAGGGCCTTAATGAAATTATTTAAAATGTGAATAAATTATGTAAAATTATAATAAATGATTTGAAATGATTTTGGATGAAATTTTCTACATTTGTAAAGATAAAAACTATTTTTATCTGAATAAGTTGTTTATCGACTTTAGTAAAGAATTGAAAAGGAATTGAAATGGTTTTAATATAACCTGAATTTTCCAACATATGAATTGGAAAGGATTTGAATGGAAATAATCTTCGAAATATTTTGATATTGGATTCTGTGATTATACGGATACTATTGAGGAATTTGGAAGATATAGATATCGTTATTCCCAATACGATATCCATTGGTTTCAGAACTTGATATTGAATATAAGTCGATATGATTTCTATTCAGAGCCTTGTATTTAATATCAAATTGGATTTTGGGTTTGTCGTGAATGGTGTCTTCAATAACGTTGTTCTTAAACCCAGTTGAGAATATAAATAATCTTTTCATTAAGATTTAATGAAATTTTCCAATAAATCAAGTTAATCGGAATTGAGTTGAAATTAGATTTAGGTTTTACCGTGAACAATGTTTGAAATAACATCCATTCTTTAACCTAATTAAAGGCGAAGTTAATATTTGAAATTTATAAATCTTTTAACTAAGATTTAATGGAATTTCCAAAGTAAAGTTTTCCAATTTAATACATTAAACTGGATTTGAGTGGAATTCAATTTATTAATAATCGAAATGAGCTTCTATGATATATTTGGAATTTAAAAGAATTTTCCGTTATTCCTTTTATATTATTAGTCTGATACGGAAATTTATATCGATTATATATTGATCTATTTTCCATGAAGATTCCATAGTTAATGGAAGTTGATTTGGGTTTATTGTGAACTGTGTTTTAAATAACATTAGTTCTTTAACCCAGTTAAAGACATGATTTATTTCCTAAGTTGAATAATCATTAAATAATGATTTTTGAGATTAAAACAAAAATGGAGTTTTAATAAATCTTAAATTAGATTGGAATATGACTGTGGTAATTAAATTTACCGAATTCAATAAATGATCGAGAATGGAGTATCACCAGTTTTACGCCATGCGATAGTTAAAAATATTTAATTAGATTTGAAACGTGAAATGGTAATTAATTTTACCAATAACATAGTGGGTGTTAGATATGGAGTACTACCAGTTTTGCTTCATGGGATGAATAGGTTGGGATTGGAAAAAATAAAATAAATGATTACTTCGGTAAGGCTCGATAATCTCGACTAGTTGGATAAACCTTAATTCCGTTTAAGATTGTCAAAAGATAATACAAAATCTTTTGCAATGGTTTTTAAACAAAGATTTAAACAAGAGGTTTAAATGAATTAAATCTTTGATAAAATTTATGGGGATGATTCCCAATGTAATGAATATGTGAATAAAAGAATATTCTGGATTGGAATGAGGCGTATGATGTGTTATTATTCCACTTGATTATAAGATACGTGGGTTATTCGGAAAGGTCGGGTTTAACCCATTTTGAATAACTGATACGACGATTAAAAGTCGACGATAAAGAGGGTGGTTGAAGACCGGAGATCTTCACATTGAATGGATGATTACTAATGTCTTGATTGAGATGTACACCCAAGATGAAGTAATAAGTGGTGAACGTCCAAACATACATGGAGATCAACTGGATATGCGAGGGCCTCTCTCCTATATGGAACATATGGGACGAGGAATAAGGTGCCTCCGGTTTCGTTCAGACCTAGAATGGACTTGCAAATGGATTGTATGTCTGACACTGTATTTTGCGCTGTATTCGTTGATCTCTGCTAAATATATATCTGTGTGGTGGCGGAGAATTTACTGTCTCGCTTAACACCCTTTTTGAGATGTATGAGCTTAGAGGTTATATATCGGTGGAAATCAATGGTATGGCATGGATTGACAATGTGGCATGCTGAGATGCATAGATCAAGACTTGTGTTGAAAAGCAGAGTCTTGAGGTTAATTATCAAAGAACAACTTTAAATAGCGTAGCTTTGTGTAGCGTTAATTCACGAGCTTCGCACCTCGGTATGAACCAAAAATGGGATGAGGAACGTCTGGAAATGGACATACATTAGTTTCTAGCTAGAAGTGATGTCATGGTATGGAGCCCGGACATTTTACTTATGTGGATGTTGGATATTGTTTAATGGAAGGCGAGGTACCTCGAATTTGATTTGGTTCTCCGTTGGCTCTTAATTGGTCGACGTACGGACCATTTTGGAGGTTCGATAGAACCAGCTAACGTATAGTTTATGGTAAATTAGCGATGGCTGACCGGCCATGAGACTAACCTAGGGTTGCCTAGAGGCGTGACCCTGAGGCATTTCTAGTGTGTCTCGAATTGGAAAGGAAGATCGCTTGCCCTTGTTCACAGATTGAAATCCAATTTCCAATAAGTGACTTTTCGATTTTAGTTGTAAACCTATAGGGAGACATAGTAAGATGGGGTACTATGCCATCTATGATTGATACATTTATATTTAAAGTTGATTTCTTCACTTATAATAATAGTAAAAGATAAATTTCGCGTACCAAACATATTTGGCCATTATAAGGTAAAACTCTATCCTTTGGTTTGTGTTGCATTGTGTGATAGGACCTAAGTCTTATAATGGCTATATTTTTTCCTTTTAGCATTGCATTGTTTGTTTTATGGTATTCTTAGGAGAAAAACCGTTCCGTGTCATACGGCGAGGCCCCTCGATTTACCCAACATTAAAATAAAGTTAATAACTGTTTTAGTTCTCACACCAGTCCTATGACTGACTTGGAGTTTATTGTTCCCACCTAAACTTTGGGTGCTAATATTTTCCATACGGGCAGCTTGTAGTTTTGGTTTTCGTATATATTTCTTTTAGCAGGATCCTAGATTATGGCTGGAGCTATATTCGGAATTCTTTATATCCGTGTATTTCTTTCTGTTGTGGTAGTTAATGTTTTTCGTTGCACATTATGTTTATGTATTTAAATGTAATTTATTTTCATTGTAAATTACTTATTTGTACTCTGATATCTTGTAATCTGATGTAAATTGTTTTAATAGTAATGAAATGTTCTCATGTTCGTTTTCTGATGTGTCGTGTTCTCAAAGCAGCCCGCCTTCTTGTTCGGTTTAGGCTGGCTGGGAAGTTCTGGTCACCACATATTCAAATTCAGATTCATCAGATAGTGATAGTGACAACGACAATGAACAGGAAAATGTGTGCTTCATGGCTTAAGAAACCAAGGTCAGTGATTTATCTTATGATGAGTTAATAGAAGTAAACACAGAATTTTTGAATACTATAAAAATCCTCCAAAAGAAACTTAAGGAGACAAGTGAAATACAAAATAAAGCTGAATTTGAAACGGATATGCTGAAAGATGAAAAGAAAATTCTGGAAGAAGAACTTGAAAAGGTTCAAGAATCTCTCTGGAATTCAAATAATCAACTTTCACTTTTGTGTCAAGAAACTGAAACTCAAAAGGCAAAGAATGATGCTTTATTTCTGAAAATCACAATTTATAAACTAAATTAAACAAGTTTAGTTAGAAAATACAAGTCTACAAACCAGATTACATAACATTACTAAAAAAGTTTCTAACTTTAGTAAAGGAAGAGAGAATTTATCTAAAATTATAGAAAATTCTCAATCTTTTACCGATAAAAATGGGTTAGGTTTTAAAAAAGGAGTCAAAAATTCCTCCAAATAAAAATGCTAACCTTAAGAGGAAAAATGATTCAAAACATAACGTAGTATTAAAAAATAAGGTATCACAAAATGTACCAGAACACACTAAAAGGAAATCAAAATATGGGTTCCAAAAATAAACAATAATTTAATTAGGAACAAATATATCACTTTATTTATGGAAACTATTCATAACAATAAAAACTATCTATATAAAAGGGATACTGAACCCACTTGGGTTTGGTTTTCTAAGATCTAACTCTTAGGACCCTATTAAAAGATGGGTACAATGTATTTATAAATATGTTTTCCATGCCCCACTCAAAAAGAGAAAATGTATATTAGATAGTGGTTGCTCAAAGCACATAACTGGAGACAAAGATATGCTTACAAACATTACATACTTTGATGGTGGCTCTGTTACTTTTGGAGATGACTCAAAAGGCTATATCATTGGAAAAGGGGATGTGTGCAACTACGTGGACTTGAAACACCCGATACTGGTTATTTGAGCATCAAAGTAGTTGGTCTGAAAACTCTAGGACTTATGGATATTGATCCCAACCCATCAACATTAGAATACATGTCCTTTCAAGCTTGCAATAATATGTTGCATCGTAACCGAAAACACCAATAGTGGAGTCATCATCTCATCGTCGCCGGCTTACACAAGAAGAAGAAGAAGAAGAGGAAGAGGGTATTCAAATTGTAACTCTTGATCTTTTGTCTAAGCAAGCATTGGTTATGCTCTCTCGGAACCAATATAAACTTCACAAAGATTTTAAAAGTTTTGAGCATAAGACCAATAAGAAGTTTAACTCTTTAAAAGGCTTCCTCAATAAAATTTGGGATAAAATTTCATGCATCGGACCTCAATCTTCTCAAGCTCATGATCCAGCTCCATTTCAGTGGTCTTCTAGTTCCAATTATGAATAAGCACTGAATTCTTGCTCTGGAAATGATGATCCTAAAGGTGGCGATACTAGCGTTGCTCCTAGCTTGTCGTCTACCGAAAGTTGGTGAACTTGGTATGATCTTTATGGACTTTTGCATCAAACTCTTTATTCTTATGGTTTGTAATATTTTTTGGTACTTTGGTCAATGTGGCACAAAACATTACTATGTGCTTGCTATGGTGGTGAACGTTTGAATGTTTGTATGTGAATATTTGTGCTTGTCCTTATGTCATGTATCTTGTTGTTTGTGTGTTGTGCATATTCGTGTGTATGTATTGTAGTTATATCTCCTTTTTGTTAATGACAAAGGGGGAGAAAATATATGCATATTGACAGGGGGAGTTACATGTATAGTTGTCATTATCAAAAAGGGGGATGTTGAATCTCGCTTTATAGCGTTTTGATTATGACAACTATATATGTACATATATTAGTATCGACTAACTTTGTTTTGCAGAAAGAAAACTCTATAACGGATTCCAAGAGCTAAATTTAAGATTATGTGTTTGGATTCTGTATGTATTGGTATAAAGATTGTTAAAATCTTCCTTGGTGATACACACACGAATGCATGTTTTAACTTATAATATTTTCTTTAAGACATGCACAAGACATAGACAAGTTACAGCAAACAGACATCTGAAATTTTCAATTCATACGTCTGTCTGTTGAAACAAAAATACATACTTAGCATAATATTCAGACGTATGACCTGAATATTTCATATGTCTGAATATGTACCGAATTTGCCTATTTCCTTGCTATACATATTTTTATTTAAAAACTAACAAGTGAAATTTTATTATAGACTTCTGAATATGAATATATGCAACTATTCAACGAAGGGACACAACTCTTAATTCATATCTAATCATCGAATCTCTTCGTGAATGATTGCAACTATTTGTATATTATAAGTGGAGATTCAGACAAACAATTTCCTCACCGAATTTCATTCTAATTCTTTTTATCTAATCTATTGTAATCATACTTACAAGCACGCTCTATTTCTATATTTTTTTGATTACAAATCATTTTCAATCTTCCATATTCTTTCACGAACTACACTATTATCATCAAGGAAAGAATATAGGAAGTGTATACATTAATTTGACATATCAGTGTTATTTAGTACACAAGTAATCAACAAAACTTTTGTATTGTCGAAGACTTCTTTAGCAGTTGAGGCAAGAAATCTCGTTCAGCTGTTCAGGTAGTTATAGACCTGTTCCTCTGGGTTAAGTGAGGTGGTTAGTAGTGAAATTCCAGAAGGGTGTTTGGGACTGGACTAAAATGTAGGTTTGAACTAGTGTAAAAATCTTGGTGTCACTTTTTATTTATTGCTGATGTTCTTCTCTACACATTACTCTACTTATATTTCATATTATATGATCCTACTACTGCACTAACTCTTTCTGTGGCTACCGCCTTCCCCGCCACAATCAACTCCCACCAGTATGAAGCTTCCTCTTTTTGAGTTGCGAAGCGACCAACTGAATCTTTCTCCTATCATCGAGCTCCAAAAAATGAAACACATTCTCCGTTTCCTCAAGCCAATTGCACGCCTCTACGAAATTCTCAGTACCATGAAACTACTTGCATCCCATGGCACATAAATCCTTACAATGTTTAGAAAAGTTGACTACAAGATGACGTGGAGCTACTGTGGCGGGGAATTGCCTTGCACTTCGGCAGGTGTTGTAGCCTCCATGTATCAACGGAACCATGTCGGAATGGGAATGCCCTCGAGGAAGTTAGGAGCCTCATACTTGCTGAGAATGAGAAGAAACATAGATTCAAAAAGAGACTGAAGGAGTATTGTAAATGTAATGAGGAGATATATTTTTCAAAAATAGGTCTTACTTGAAAATATTTTGCTTTGAAAACATTTTTTCAAAAAAAATTCTCCAGTCTTGTAACCTTATGCATTGATACCAAATGTGACACCCCACATCCTTTAATATCACCTATATAAGGATGCATTAAGTTCGGTGAAGTGCAGTAATAATACAAAGACTAATTTCACAAGACAGAATATAAAATGCAACAGAAAAATATTAATTATTATTAAAAGCAACATCACATTGTTACACTTTTCAAATACCAAAAATCATGATCATAACTACCTATCTCATGAAAACATAAACCATCAAAGTGCCATTAAATTATATCCCCCCTCATAAACAATGATAGAGCAGAAATTAAAACAATATATTGAGTCAGAATAAATCCAAGTCCAAGCTGAAAGAAAGAATCACGGTCACTACTGCAATCCACCACCCTAAGAACCTGGGGGGAAGGAAGATAGAGAAGAAAACAAAATAGGTCATACATAAAGTCTGGCGGGTTCCAGTGATTTTCAGCATAAACATAAGATAAGTAGCTTCTCATTTATATCCCTAGAACAAGTTTCTGCTCCAACTATCAAAATATCAAGATTAAGTGTTACCCTAATTAGTACTCAACGATTGGTTCCCTATAGACATGAATAATCTTTGCCAGCCACAGCAGCATGGGATATTTGTCCCTAACCCATCAACTTTTGATACACGGCCCTATTCATTAGTGACAACATCCTGGTTTCCCCCATTGGACCCATTGTAACATCCCGGAATTTCATGGTTTTAATAATTAATTTGTTTAATTATTTAATACATTGGTTTGATAATATATATATAGCTCAAATTAAATATTTGAATATTTAAATTAATATAAATTTTAGAATAATAAATTTAATTTTGAAATAGTCGGAAGTAGTTGAATTGGCAATACTGAGTGAATTAGATGATTTAATAGAATTAGTTCAGTTTGGAATTGAATTATTATAGCGAATAAATTTATTTAAACAACAGTTGAACGTATAAATTATAAATTAATTATAATCAAGCTCGTAACGTCGTGGTAGTTCGTAATTCAACGATTTGAACTTCAACTGAGTGTACAGGATTCGTTATAAGTCGGATTTCTTCGAAACAAGAAACGTTGGAATCTAATTATCTGTATTTTTCTAATGGAAGTGAAAAATCAAGATTTCGTATTATAGATTGTAAGTTCTGTCCAAATCAAATTTTCAAATAGTCGCAATAGAATCGTTTATAGACCATAATGATTTATTTAATATAATAAATTATTCATTTTGGATTTGGACAAGATATTTGAGACATAGTTATAATTTAATTTTTAGAATTTTACTATAATTTTTAATTTGGAAAATAAGACACTTTTTATTTGGAGTATTTTACACCATATATCAGCATTTTGGGGTTTCACAAAATATGCTAACTTGTCTATATTATTAAATTTTTAGGATCCTAGCATGTTGCCCATCACAACAGTATTTTTATTTTTTGTCCATAGCAGCTTGTATGAGAATGGAGTTTTTTGAAATAGGATAAGTGAATTTTTTTGACTTAAATAAGGAGACTTATTTCACTATATTTACATGCCTACCCTAAATTCTAAGTGCGACAGCAAATTATAATTTGAAATATAAAATCCAATATACATATATCATTGCAAAAGATGGCAACATCGATGGTAGTGTTACCTAGTTTGTAAGGTGGGCAAATGTTTGTTTTCGGTTTGCTTTCTGTCTTGCAGTGCTCATCGGATATTTAGTCTTGCACATTTGTAGTCTTGGGTGTATTTGAGTACTTGCTAGACATTGGTTTTCACAACGACAATATAAACACAAGAGAAAGTGAAACAGCGTGGCAATCAAGAAGTGTACTAAAACATGCAAAGAGTGGCATCAGAACAAGCATATCGTGAACAGTATAGTGGATGCCATCACTAAGTTTGATATAGCACTCATCGATCCTGCATTGAAACTCATCCTACAAGCAGAAAAAATATAAGAATATATTGATCTATATATATAAACAAATATATATATATACACGTTACTTTGCAACCAAGGCTTAGTACAACCTCTTTTCAAAACCACTGCCATGAGTTTTCAAATCAACAACGACTACCCTATGTATTAAATAACACCGATGGCTACCCTATATTCTACAGCTAGCCTAATATACTTAGCTGCGAAGTATTGCCCATTATAAATACACAGGCTTCCACTTTGGGTTCTTTTTTCTCTAGAAAAATTAAACTAAGTGAAAGCTTCAAAAATAAATAAACAAAACGCATGGCATATAAATAAAAGTTCATGTGCGTGGGAAGGCAAGCAGCATTCGTTGCCTGGAAATGGAAAGAAAAGGGCAGGAGGGAACACATGAAGGAGCATGCAGCAAGGTGAAAGGGAGGAAATTTGATCAATGAATTCGGAAATGAGAGAGTGGTTACCGGAGCACTGTATTGGAGAATCTTTAAATTGGAGCAACATTTTTCATGCGGGGAAGGAGATCGAAAGACAAGGATGGACAGGGATTTGAGCAGATGTTTTTTATTTTTTATTGGGTTTGTGCGGATTCGTAATGAACATCAAAGAAAGTGACTCTCGTTCATGGCAGGTGCGGATTAGTTTTTCCGTTAGACTGTTCTAATTGTGGGATAAATTGCGGCTTCCTTTTGTACTGGGAATGGAAGTTAGGAGTAATGCGTTGAGGGAAGAAGCTTTATAGTGTGCGGCATCATTTTTGGAAATGGTACAGTGTGTGATTGGCGTTTGCTCATGTGCGTGGACTGATCGGAGTAAGGAGGATGTATAAGTGGAAGTTTGTTGATACTGTGTTGGTGTAGGTAGGCTGATGAACGTAGTTGAGGAGAAGTCGGGTTCCGATATATATTATTAGGGAAGCATAGGGAGGTTGGAGATAAAGAAGGATAGGAGGTAAAAGGGGATCACGTGTTCGTTCAGACAAAAGATTGGAGAAGAGTTGTTTGTTTTAAAGCCTACAGGAGGAAGAAAAGGCTACAGGAGAAGGTGCGGGCAGAATGTAGTGGTATGGGCCGCAGGTTAGAACGAAAAGAACAAGTGAGGCCCAATATAAATATTTATAATTCAATATTTATGTATATTAAATAACATATTATATTGTAAACCTAATAACCTTTACATATATTATTCAAATTCAACAAAACAGAGTCCGTGGAATCGTAGCGACGATGTAACGTCCCACATTTTCTGGTCAATTACTTGAATTATTTTATTATTTAAAATATTGTTTGAATTTAAATCATTGAATTTAATCATTTTTTTAATTTGTTATTAATATTAATAATATAATAATAATTTATTTTCAAAATAGTCGAAAAATGTTGAATTTGCAATATAATGTGAATGGGCGATTTAAAATGGTTTAATATTGTTTATATTAAAAATTATATTAATATATTCGTTTATTAATCGACGTTAGAACATATAATTAATAATTATATTTTTAAACGAACTCGAAACGACGCGGTAGTTCGTAATATTGAGTTTTGAACTTCAATTGAGTATACAAAATCCGTTATAAGTTAGAATTATGTAAAACAAGAAACGTTAGAATCATATTATTAATAATTTTCTAATGAAGGAGGAAAATTGGAATTTCAGCTTACATATTAGAAGTTATGTCCAAATTAAATTTTCAAATAGTCGCTATGGAAATCGTTAATTAATTATAACATATAGTTAATAAATATAAAAGGAATTTCTATGTATTTCGAATATCGTTTTAACTCGTATATGTTAATATTGAGTTATAAATCCATATTCGTTGAAATTGAAGTGATATGTTATTTTATTTGGCTATATAGGATAACAATAATTTATTATTTTTAATATGAATTGTTTTGGAATTTAATTTATATTATAACGATATTATACAATCCGTAAAAATAAATTATTTTTCCAAAAGACCCCCGTTTTTGACGGAACAATTTTATTGGAATACGTATAATTAATTATTGCTTGATTTCTAGTTTGTAGTCAAAAGGAGTTGTTTTGTCGGTGGACGAAATTAAAAGTGAGCCAATGAACAAATTTGGATCTACATTGCGTCGTTTTTGCAAATGGAGACCGTTTTCAATGAAATTAGTTTCATTAAGATCGTAACGTCAAATTATATCATGGCATCCATTTTTGTTATTTTTGGAGATTGTGTTTATCGAATCGTATATTTAACGTACAATGTTAAATAGCGGTGTTAATTAAATAACCATATAAAGATACAACATTCAAATCAAATTTATTGTGTCGCCTACCCTATGTTGAACTCGCCTTCTAAAGTACAAACGCACCATCACGTGTACCTTCTTTCTCTTTAAATAATGCTTTACCTCCTTACCTCCAGTCAGATAAATCTTATCAATTTAATTCTGGCCGAGCTAAACACATGCTATGTTTGAAGGATTGGCATCTTACTGCACACATGGGTAAAAGCTACCCTACTTTATTTGTTTCGAGGCTTGGCAAATTCATTTCAGCTATACTAATATAAGCACCGCCTGCCATCTCTTTTGTCCACATAGCTAAGAATGAATTGTAAAACCACACAGTAAACACAACAGCTACCCTATATAAACAAATACACTAGCTTCTACTTTCTCGCACATGACCACGAGCTTCTCCAATAATTCTGTAACATGTGATTTAAATTGTAAAAAGGAAGCTTCATGCCTAAGGATCAGATATCAGTGTATTTTCAAATCAACGGCTCCTCCACTGTCAAAATCTATCGCATTGCTGATGGAGGTGACAAAAACACAGCAGCTACTCTTTATTCACATGCCTACTTCTCCGATGCGACATTACTTCGATCTTATCCACCCCCTCTGCTCTTATAAATACATAACCCATCCCAATCTCAGCAAGCACAAATAAGGACGTCAAAATAAATATATAAAGGGAACCAGTAATATTTATGTACACAAACTCGTTCTTAATTTAAACTGAACCGGGTCTTCGATTATATTTTCACCTCTGTACAATGCAACGATGGCTGCTGCATACTAGAAAGACCGGAGAGGGAATGGATGCGGTGACTAAGAAGAAGGCGGAGCTCTGGTGGTCGGGAAGGAGCATCTTGTGGAGTTTATGGTAGTTCGGTGTGGTGATTTTTTTGCGGGCAGAGGCGAGGTGCAACTAGCATTAAAGGTTGTGTTGTCTGATCAGAGAAATGTTTGGTGTGCCGCGGGTTCTAGCAATATCGGAAGGAGGGCTGATGGTAGGCATGACAAGGCGGGGTAGTGCTGGAGAAGTAGTGCAGTGAGTGGACAGTTTGTTGGCAGGGTGGCGAGCTGATGGAAGTAGTCGCGGTATTGGGTTGGTGGTTGTGAAGTATATATGCGATGAAGTTGGTATGTATGGCGTGGATGGCATAAAATAGAAGGAGCCGAAATGAATAGAGAAAGAAAACATTGCGTAGGAAAGGAGAAAGATGGACATGGAGTTTTTGGGAAGAGGGGGTCCAGTGGACGAAGTGTTGACAACCGGGTGGATTCCGGGTATATGGTGAATGGTTGCATGGAAACGAAGCAAGGGAAGGGTGTTGTTTTAAAAAGAAGAAAAAAATATAACATGTAACAAATATGTAAAGAAGTATTCATGTAGGCAGAGGATTTTCGTGTAGTGTACAGGTGGTGTTTCGAATTAAAGCAAGTGGAAGTTTATTTCATGGTTAAACCAATAAAGGAGTAGCATGGAAAAAAAGAGTAAAATACGAAATAGAACTGAAGTAATAGGAAGAAGACCGCAAATAAGAAGGAGGGGACTGGGGACACAACTGCGCGGTGGAAAGGAATATCTGGGGAACGATAAAAGGATATGCGTGGATGGGCTATGTTCTTCTGAAATGGGCTTTGGGCCCAACGTTTTAGAAAGAAAAGAAAAAATATATGACTGCAAAGGAAATAGTGGAAGAAGTGGGAAGTTGGGAGCGTCGCGTTATAAAAGAAATTAGAGACAAAAGTGAACACCAATGTTGAAGCGTGACCATATAAAAGTAGTCGCGGTATTGTGATATGTGATCCTTCACGCACATGACCACGAGCTTTTCCGATAATTCTGTAACATGTGATTTAAATTGTAAAAAGGAAGCTTCATGCCTAAGGATCACATATCAGTGTATTTTCAAATCAACAGCTCCTCCACTGTCAAAATCTATCGCATTGCTGATGGAGGTAACAAAAACACAGCAGCTACTCTTTATTCACATGCCTACTTCTCCTATGCGACATTACTTCGATCTTATCCACCCCCTCTTCTCTTATAAATACATAACCCATCCCAATCTCAGCAAGCACAAATAAGGACGTCAAAATAAATATATAAATGGAAGCAGTAATATTTATGTACACAACCCCGTTCTTAATTTAAACCGAACCGGGTCTTCGATTATATTTTCACCTCTGTACAATGCAACGATGGCTGTTGCATACGAGAAAGACCGGAGAGGGAATGGATGTGGTGAACTAAGAAGAAGGCGGAGCTCTGGTGGTCGGGAAGGAGCATCTTGTGGGGTTTATGGTAGTTAAGTGTGGTGATTGTTTTGCGGGCAGAGGCAAGGTGCAGCTAGCGTTAAAGGTTGTGTTGTCTGATCAGAGAAATGTTTGGTGTGCTGCAGGTTCTAGAATTGTCGGAAGGAGGGCTGATGGTAGGCATGACAAGGCGGGGCAGTGCTGGAGAAGTGGTGCAGTGGGTGGACAGTTTGTCGGCAGGGTGGCGAGCTGAGGGAAATAGTCGCGGTATTGGGTTGGTGGTTTGTGAAGTATATATGCGATGAAGTTGGTATGTATGGCGTGGATGGCATAAAATAGAAGGAGCTGAAATGAATAGAGAAAGAAAACATTGCGTAGGAAAGGAGAAAGATGGACATGGAGTTTTTGGGAAGAGGGGGTCCGGTGGACGAAGTGTTGGCAACCGTGTGGAGTCCTTGTATATGGTGAATGGTTGCATGGAAACGAAGCAAGGGAAGGGTGTTGTTTTAAAAAGAAGAAAAAAATATAACATGTAACAAATATGTAAAGAAGTATTCATGTGGGTAGAGGATTTTCGTGTAGTGTACAGGTGGTGTTTCGAATTAAAGCAAGTGGAAGTTTATTTCATGGTTAAACCAATCAAGAAGTAGCATGGAAAAAAAAAGAGTAAAATACGAAATAGAACAGGAGTAATAGGAAGAAGACCGCAAATAAGAAGGAGGGGACTGGGGACACAACTGTGCGGTGGAAAGGAATATCTGGGGAACGAAAAAAGGACATGCGTGGATGGGCTATGTTCTTCTGAAATGGGCTTTAGGCCCAACGTTTTAGAAAGAAAAGAAAAAATATATGACTGCAAAGGAAATAGTGGAAGAAGTGGGAAGTTGGGAGCATCGCGTTATAAAAGAAATTAGAGACAAAAGTGAACACGAATGTTAAAGCGTGAGCAACAAACATTAGGAGAAAGTGAAGTGTTTATAACAGTGGAAAAAGGATTCGCAGAGGGAATGAATACATGGGTAAAGAAACAAGGATGGATGCAGGAACATATTAAGGTAAGGACACATTAAAATATAAAATTTAAGTTTAAATTAATTTGATTATTTATAATTTTATTAAAATCATATTTCATCCGTACATCATCAGAATGGAACGCGATCGGTCTCGTTAGAATGTATCGGAGGAGAATATATTACGGAGCTGGTTTGGACATAAATGGAAGCTACTTGGGTTTTGATAAAATAAGACGAGTGTTTAATTTTATTAAAATGACTCATTTAATCGACAGAATAAAAATCAAGGTGAGTTAAACTCACCGAGTTATCCCACTTATATTTTATATAAGTCGGATTTATATTTGCTTGCTTTGTTTGCTATTGGTTGAATGATTGGATGATTGTTTGCATATACATTGAATATTATTATACTGATTCAAATTAAACGTTTGTTTAATTTAATCGAACCCCATCGTTATTTTTAGCGATTATTTCCAATGAAGGTAACGTACTTTGTTGGTTACGTTTATATCAATATAAACGTATTTAACTTAATTGGATGTTTGAATTGTTGTTATTTATTGACCGTTATCAGTTGAATGGATTATTATTTTTTATTTCGATGTTATCATTATATGGATTATTTACTGAATATGATTGAATGATTGGATGTTGAATCGAAATTCAACAATTATTTTTATATTAACTAATGGGAATTGTCGGTTGAGAAATTGGCAGTTGAAGGCCTGAATATACATCGTTTATAAAAGTGATTTACCGTTAGGTAAATCGATAGAAATAAAGTTATGAAATTTATTTATTAGTGAATATAGATTTTGAAATATATTATCTTAAATGAAGTTTATAAAAAGGAAATAAACAAACCACATATATATTGATTTTTTTAATCACCATTTTTGTACCAAAATATCTCCGTGTGCGAAGCACATGCCTCATCTTAATTATTAAATGATTTTCAAAGCTAATTCTTCTATTACTAAGATTGATAAGCAAGTGAACACGGACTAATGTAATGATTTATGACTGGTAGTAATTTTTTTGTAAAAAACAATTAAATAGGATTATATTGATTTGATTATTATTTATTTAATGATAATTAAAGCGAATGAGATTATTTAAATTAATAATATTATTTATTAATTTAAATGAAAAGACGAGTTAGAGTTGATCAATGGATTAATCATGTTTTAAAAAGTTAACCAAGCCAACTATTCTAACGAAAATTGATTACTGAATTAAATTAATTTGCACCGATTAATCTAATGAAATAATTTAGAGAATAGTGTTTAACTTAATAAGAAGTAAAAAAGGAAATTTGGATATTTACCCTAGTTAATGGTAAAGTAAATTAATAATAATTCAAAGAATTTATTCTTAAATAAAGTTCATTTAAGAGAGTAATCAAGGTTAGAAATGAAATACAATTGAATTTTCAAAGTGAGTTTTTGAATGAGTTTATATTTAAACCAAGTTTGGTAAGTGAAGTTATAAAAGTGATTTAAAGCAAATATGATAAATATTAATTAACATTAAAATTAAGTAAAGGAAATCGAGATGAAAAAGGATTTGATATTAAACCAGAGTTGTATAAACGGTTTATAAAAGGAGATGTGACATTAAAGCATTAATTTTAAATTAACCTTACTTAATAATGGCATTAAGTGAAAGGGATGAGATTTGAAATGAGATTTCCCAGAATAAATAATTGAAAGGTTTAGAAAAGCTAGATTCTTGGAATTGAATTTGGTAAAGGATCGAGTAATGGGATTTGTAATAAAATCCAGATAATGAAACCAATAGTTTAAAGACGTTAAAGTTAATAGTTGGTGTTTTATTAATCATTTACTAAATCAATAAATTTAGTAATAGTAATATATTCAAAATGGAGATTACAAAAGTAAGGAGGCTTTATGAAACCATACTGTAAATAAAATAGTGAAAATGGAAATGGTTGGTATTAGAATGAATATGGGTCATTGAATTACAATTCATATTTATCTTAAGAAAAAAATGATATTGACCAAGGTCTGAGAGGTAATTAAAGTACCACAACTTGAACAATTTTAGGATTATCAGAGGATGATATTAGTTGTAATGATAAAGATGTTAGAAGAGATTTATTTTGAGAAATAACAATGCAACGTTATTTGAAGGAATTGAGGAAACATATATTGATATTTCCAAAGTAATGGAAATAAAATACGCTAGAGAATATGAAATAATATTTTCATAATCAAGGTAATAAAAGGAGTTACGAAAATATAATGATATTTTCAAATTAAGGAGATGAGTTTTAGAATGGGTTATTTCTAAAAAGGTAAGTGGCGATTATGGTGTTCAAATAATGAAACAAAGGAGATATCGTAACGTTCGTAAAAAAAAGGATAAGTTGAATCGATTTCCCAATTATAGATAATAAGTGATGTTATATGAAATGTTTTGAAATGATAGTTAATGGAAGAATTGGATATGATTTTAAGATATTTTTCCAAGTATTTGAATAAAATGATCTGAGAATATTAATATATTATAAGTGATATATTATTTTTAAAGGCCAAGTGACGCTGTGTTCTGAACCAGTGGATCTATTTTATTTTTATGGTTGTTTATTTTGATAGTTAAATAACCAACTATCAAAATAATGCCCAATGCGCTTGTTGACGATATTTTTCGTCAACGCCGAAGATAGGTCTATGGAAATGGATCGTGGAGAAGCGTCAGGTTGCTAAGAACCTAACGGCTTGAGCAGGAATATTTTGATGATCCAACCGCATAACAAAATACACACAAAACTATACTGAAAAGTACCAAAGCATGCGAAAAAAGTAAGAACACCCAATTTATAGTGGTTCAGTTCAACTTGAGCCTACATCCATTTTAAGGACTTTGATGATTTTATTCATGGAGGAGGTTACATAAGAAATTCCCAAATTGATTTACAAATTTGGGCTTTCTCTCTAGAATAAGAGAGGAAGATTGTGGAATGAGGAAAAAAAGTCCCCTCAAAAGCGACCCTTGGGGTCTTATTTATAGAGGTTTTGGGCCGCCTTTTGCTACTTCTTTTTCCCGCCCTTTTTTTTAACTTTTTTGGTGTCAACTTTTTGCTCTCGCTTTCGGCCTTTGTGCATTTTGTCTTTTTGTGCCTTTCTCCTGCTTCTTGTACCACTCTGGTCTTGTTTTGTCTTTTTCTGGCTTTCTACTGCTTCCTACAGCCGTCTGTTGTCGGTTTTGTCTTTTTCTAGCTTTTTCCTGCTTCCTACAGCCTTCTGTTGTCGGTTTTGTCTTTTTCTGGCTTTACCCCTTTCGTCAACAACCTTTCTTCACCAGCCTTTCGTCACCAGCCTTTCGTCAATAACCTTTCGCCAATAGCCTTTCGTCACCAGAATTTCGCCAATAGCCTTTTGTCAACAGCCTTTCGTCAACAGCCTCTCGTCACCAGCCTTTCGTCAACAGCCTCTCGTCACCAGCCTTTCTTCAACAGCCTTTCGTCACCAGCCTTTATTAAACTTGTTTTAGCTATTATTCCCAAATGATACATCCGTTTGTTTAATGTGACCACTCTACGGAATGGGAAAACATCATCTGAATCCAATGGAAGTGGTTTTAGGTTAAAATCTCCCACCAGTCAGAAGTTATAGAAGAAACAAAATTTCATCTTCTTCTTCTAGTGTCAACATAGCTGTATTCAAGGTTTTCTCTTTTATACATTCTTATATCGGAGCTTCTGGTTCTTTATATTTGGCCCGTGCGAATTTTGGTGTTAACAGTATTCCCCAACCCCCCCCCCCCTTAGTATAAAGAAGCTTTTGTTCTTTAGGACAAAATCCTGTGGCTCCTACACAGCTTGCCTGTCACTCAAGAACCAATATAAAAATATTTGGTATTAGTTTCATATAACCAAGAGTAATGATGCAAGGGGAAGCACAAAATTTCCTTAATCAAATTGGGCCTAAACATGAAGCCAATGTTATGAACTTTTTTGTGGACATAGTGTGCAAATTCAAACATGTATTCATGCGGGATGATGTGATTTAAAGCACAACATTCTACTATCAATGCTAGATGAGCATTGTTATTGTTACTTAAACATTCAATTATCAAGGATTCATTCTTAAAAGTGTGATATAACAAATCCAAAATTTACATTTGGATATTTGCAATCAGATGTTCATCATTAATGAATATAATGTGTTAATAAAAGTAACATGACTTGCATAGTGAGTGATATTTCACTTATAAAATGTGAAGCATTGTTTTTAACCCAAACCTGTAGCGATAGGATATGGGATAAGAATAACATAAGGTCATAAAATTCCCTTCGTTAGGCACCAGGAAACTATAACCTTTGCTTAGATATTTCAAGTAAGGGACTAGAAATGCCAAGCCGAGTACTTATGATACAATGTTAGAACCCTGCAAACTGGAATTAGTAAAAACCCCAAGATTCATACTTGGGTAAATAGGAATTAGAAATCATATGGAAACCCAGGATTCATACTTAGGTAAAGCATAAATCAGAAATCATATGGAAACCCCAAGATTCATGCTTGGGTAAAGCATAAATCAGAAATCATATGGAAACCCCAAGATTCATACTTGGGTAAAGCATAAATCAAAAATCATATGGAAACCCCAAGATTCATACTTGGGTAAAGCATAAATCAGAAATTCATGTCAAAGAACCATATTTTTAACTCAGATTCATTAAAGAATGTCATAGCTAAATAAATGCCCTAATAAAGGCATAGAAGAAACATAGAAGGTTAATTAAGGATCATCCAACGAAAGCATCACAAATCATCCAAACACCATACATGTATATAGTGTCAACCTATCCAAACATTATTGAAAACGATCAAACAACCATAGATTATGTGTGTGTTTCTCGGAGATTCGCTCAGAGAACATTTGGAAGAAAGAGTCTTAAATATTCCAAGAAGTAATCTTCAGGTGTGTGTATATAGAGGACTACTTTCAGGATAAATTAACCATATCCTGAGATGATTTGTCATTCAGCGGATGTTTCTCTAAATTTTCTAGCCTTTGGGTATCTAACGTCTACTCTTATTCCTAACCCATAGGACATGCAAATGATTGAATGCTCCCTAAGAGAGTGACACTAGTCCCTTTATATGGGAAGTTGTGGGAATTTGTAACACCCCGTATTTTCTGTAAACGTCAAATTAACAAATTAAAGTATACTTAATTTTTAATAGAAGAATTGAGGAAAAAGGGTTATGCCATTGCGTTCATCTCGAAATTCTACTTGGAATAGAGTCCGAGTTTGCGTAAATCGGACTCTGTGTCAAGAAGTTATGACCTTCAGAAGTTTCAGAGATTTAAATAAAACAGCTTAGGTTTGAAATTCGAAATTCAAATCACACACCAGGGTTGGGCGGGAAATCCCCACCCCCGCCCCCCCCCCCCCCAAGGACCCAGGTCGACCAGGGGGTCGACCTAGGGGTCGACCTGGGTCACACCGGTCGACCAGAGGGGCGACCTGGGGGTCGCCCTCCCCCATATTTCCAGATCCGAGGACAGATTCATTTTTCTGCATTTGGACGCCCGTTCTGACCAGATTCGTTGATCCCTATGCTATATAAACACTCCTAAGGCTACAGTTTTCTCTACACAACTTCATTACGCCTATACTCTACCCTAATTCATATCAAAATAAATCAAAGACGGTGTTAGGCTGCTCAAGTAGAATCAAGTTAGAATTCAAGTAGAGATTCAAAGGCTAATTCAATGACTTCAACAACTAATTCTAAGAATCAAATCAAATCTAAATTTGAAGAACAAATAGTCTACTTCAAGGGAGAGCTATTCAGTTTAAGAATACAGATCCCAGAATTCAAGACCGTTCTGTAATTTGTAAGTTCACGTTACTTTCAGATATAAAAGTTAATTGTGATTCCGACATTTTAATAAATCTGGATCTGAGATTATGCCTATTTCTATCTATCATTCTATAACCTTTGGATCTATCTCAATGATAATATTATGTCCATTCTTTGTCTCTTTTTCCTTCTTCCCTTTTTGTTTTATAGCCAGGCTACTACGAGCCTGAGCTAGATCTCATAAGAGATGAACGTACGTTGGAAATAAAATTGGGCATAAAATATGATTTGGACATGACCAGCGCTAAAATTTGGGAAAAATATTAAATTGTGTATAATTGGGCATAATTGAGTTGTAACTGATTTGAGGACATAACACATGTTGTATTCAAAACATAAAGTGTATCGAACATATAACTTGAGATTTGAGGAATAAAGTATTGGACATATGATTTGAGATTTGAGGCATAAAGTATTGGACATATGACTTGAGATTTGAGGCATAAAGTATATTGGACATATAACTTGGGATTTGGGACGTAAATTGAACTGTAAACATGTAAGTTCATGTTATTTTCAGATTTAAACACCTAATAGTGATTTTGGCATATAACGAAATTGATCTAAGTCCATGCTTGATGATAAGACAAATCTTTTAGATTAATTCATATCTTTCTATTGAATCAATAATTTACATGCCTAGGAAGTTATTATTCAATCATGCCTGTCTTTCTTGGACATCTGATGTATAATCCTTTTAGGTTCATGATGTTATTTATAACAGATCTATATATCTATGAAGTTATTTTTGTCAGTTTGTTTCAGATCTATCTTTGTTATACCCCAACTCTAGCAGATCTGTAATCCTCTTAGGTCCAAAATATTTGACAGATCTACCATTTTAATGCTTGTTTTATGCCTACTCTCGTTTATGTTCCTCTTTTGCCCCCTTTATTTTATGAATCTAGATTAACCTCGAATTCAGACTGAAACTTATTATACGTGCGATTGGAATGCGGGGGAAATAGGGAATAGTCTGTTTGGTAATGGTGGAACATAATTTTGTAACTTATGATTTGGGGCATAATTTGTCTTTATTGTGAACTTGGGGTATTGGGGCATGACTATTATTACAAACTTGGGAAGATTAGATGTAGCCTAATTTGAGTAATAACTCGAAATTGAATTTGGGGCCATAACTTGCAATTAGCCTTATTGGGGATAACTTGAGAATTGGAATATGACCGGTTGGGATAATTAGCATATAAATCTAGACTTGGACATTTATCGAAAATGTGGCATAATATGAAATTGACAACAATTGTGAATAATTTACATATAATCTGTAAATATGTATATTAGTGAAAAGACGAATGTGCCTAACCCGAGTTTAGATTGAGTTGTGGTGTAAAATTTCCCGGAACCGCCCGGCACATCCAGTAACTACAACAACACCTATCTAATGTGAGAGGTTAGTGCATCATGCCCAAGAAAAACCCAAGGTTAGATTGAGTTGTGGTGTAAAACTGCCCGAAACTGCCCGGCACATCCAGTAACCCCACATATCTAATGTGAGATGTTGGTGCATTAATAAATCGATTAACGCTAATGAACAAGATGAATGACTAGGGTTAAGTTCATAGAAACACTTAACCAATATAACATGAATGACTAGGGTTAAGTTAATGAGAAACACTTAACCAGTATAGCATGATGAATGGTAGGGTTAAGTAATAAGAAACACTTAACCAATATAACTTGATTTGTGGTAAGGTTAGGTTAAAACAAGAGGGCAACACTTAACCAATATAACTTGATTTGTGGTAGGGTTAAGTTGACACAAGAAGGCAACACTTAACCAAAGTAACATGACAAGTAGGTGGGTTAAGTTAACTTGAATTGATTAATGACACTTAACCAATACAACATGATGAACACATGGGGTTAAGTTAACGAGGAAACACTTAACTAATATAACTTGATGAACGAACGGGGTTAAGTTAATAAGGAACACTTAACCAACATGACACGATGAATGGGTGGGTTAAGTTAACATGAATGGAAAACACTTAACCAAAATGACATAATGTGCGGGAGGGTTAAGTACATATCGGGTTGGTGGGTAATATTAGTAAATATAGGCCCACAAACTCAACCGTTAAATAAACATGCTTGAATCGATGGAAGGGTTAAGTACATCTCGTGTAGGTGGGTATTATTAATACATATAGTCCCATAAACTTAACCGTTAAATAAACATGCTTGAATCGATGGGGGGGTTAAGTACATCTCGTGTAGGTGGGTAATATTAATACATATAGGCCCACAAACTTAACCATTAAGAAACCATGCTAGAATCGGTGGGAGGGTTAAATACATCTCGTGTAGGTGGGTAATATTTGTATATATAGACCCACAAACTTAACAAGCAGGAAAACCTAGTAACGGGGATCCATTTCAGCAGTAACCCACATAGATGTATCATGGTACCCTGAAACTAGGCAGGGTGGGGCACGATTACTGGGTTGATTATAAGCGGTCAAAAAGAGCGGCAAGGGGTACGTCAGTGTAGGTTCCGACGGTTTACGGGCGTGCACGTACTCCAGAGTGGGAAAAAGAAGGTACTAGTAGTTATACATTGTGCATCTTGAATCGTGTCGAGTTGCTATCATAAGAATTGATACACCTTATGGTAGGACCAGCATAGGGTATCTACGCGCAAGAGAGGGTCGATTGACACAGACACAAGAGAAATTAATACAAGTAGGGAGCTGATCGATAGGGTAGTAAGGGTACATCTAACATGTTCATGGCAATTAGGCAGATCGAGGTGGAATCCTCACGATAGATGTACACCTGAAGGCTACCACAATTACGGGGATTGGGATCACATTATCATTTTATATAGATTACTAGTTGGGACACTAGTTAGGTGGTGCAGAGATAGATATAGAAATCAGAATAACAAAGTAGTAGCGAAGCAGAGAAAGAGTAGAAGCGCATTCAGTTTATCTTGTCTTATCATACCTTATGCTTATCCTATGATATCATGTTATCCTTGTTTCTCATGGTATTGTCTTATATTCAGTTTATTCATGTCATGATGCTTTTGCCTATTTATATGCTGAAAGTTACTGCACTTACCAGACGTTTGTCTAACCTTGTTTTGTTTCGCCTCTTTTCTTCCGTTCCCCCCTCCCCCCCAGGTACACAGGGAGGAAATGTTACCACCTAGCTCAGTTTTCTTTTCAAGCTCGAAGATAGTCAATGTATTACTTTGGACTCTCTCTTCCATAGCTATGGCTGAATCATGCTTTATTGGGGAATATCATTGTTGTTTTTATGCTTCTTTTATAATTGGAAGTTTTTAGATCAAGACAGAAGTTCTATGTATTACTTTTAAGTATGTTTGAGACAACTGTTGTAAAAGCTTGACTGAACCATATTGTTTATAAAATGACTTTATTTTTCCACTGCTTTATTTGTCTGTCTTGTTATCTATCTGCATCTTTTACCTAAAATGCTCCATTAAAGGTAAGGCATTCCCTTTGTGAGTGACCTTAACAGAGGTGGGGTGTTTCACTTGGTATCAGAGCTGAAGGTTACTGGATCAGATAAAAGATTTGAAAATTTATTTTCAAAACGATTTTAAAAGAAGCATTTTCAAAAGAAAAGTTTTGTTTTAAAGGCATATTCCCCAAAGCCATATGCATTATCTTTTTGATACTCTGTTTGAATCCTTGTTTCCTTCTTTCCTTAGTCTCCGGGGCACCCGGATTTCTGGGAGGTAATCTCATCGTGGCATGGTTCCGTAGGCTTGATGAGACTATGATACCTGTCAAAGGGCGAAGAAGTGCCCAACTTCCATCTATAGCCGCAGTAGTTTCACCTACGGCTAATTTTCTTTCAAGCTTTGTAGGGTTTTTCCACGCGATGGAGGCAGCTTTTAAGAGACTTGTCAACAAGTTACACAAGATGGAAAAGATGAGAATGAGGGAATTTTGCTAAGGAACACAACCCAAGGATGAGGAACTCATGGATATGGACTTGGTTCACAAAGGAGGTAAAAAGAAAGAGGTGTAAGTGGAAGAATCACAGGACAAGAGGGGAGGAAAGAATAGTAAAACCTAAGACAAGAGGAAGTATCTTTATTATGGTATACCGGGTCATATAATAAAGGACAAGGGCAAGAACAAAGAACAGGATTTCCAGGAGGGCAAGTGCATGCTCTCACCGCCAGCGTACCTGAGAGAGAGGTAGTGAGGCTTCTGTTGAAAGAGTTTAGTTTTTCCTTTTTGATCATCCTGTTAGTACTCTTTTGATTTTAGCGCTTCACATTCGTTTATATCTATTTCCATAGTTGAGTCTCTGCACCCTAGAGCTTGTATAGTAGAAGATCCCATTATTGTCTCAAACCCAATTTATGGTTCGGCTCATTTATCTTTGGTTTGTAAGGATTTGAGATACTTATGTTTTTGGTTTCATGGGCTATGGGTTGACTCTAGGCATGGATTGGTTAGCTAGTAATTGTGAAAGGAGGGTAGTTAGACTTTCGACCTGCCTCGAGAATACCCTCGAAATTTCGTGCGATCCTAAGGGATCAGTTTGTCTTAGCTACCTAGAATCACTTTATGTATTTATCGACGATTTTCGATCCGTTGGAGTACTCCATGAATAAGAAGATGTTTTTGATTAAGGTTAGGGTTTGTCCCCTAAAATGTGAGGTGGACTTCCACATATATCTAGTTGACAATGCAAAGCCAGTTATGCGATCAATGATAGTTTTGGAGCAAGATTGGCGAGGATAGCTAGAGTCGGTTAAGTGCTCAATTGTTTGGTTGTTTTTCTAGTATCATCTCACATAGATCGTCCAAATTCGGAGGAGGTATTCCTTGGGTGCTTGTCTGATATTGGTTTAGGCCTTTGGGGCTTGTACTTAAGGGATGTCAAGTTCGACTAGGATGGTTTGCGTGAGAGATATCAGCCCTCAGATTTGTGACATGATGGATAAGCTAAGTAGAAGAGAGACCTCTAATCATCTTAGTATGTACACTTGGTATCATGGTTAACATCTGTTTATCTTGGAAAGATAGTTCGACTACATTGGATACCCTATAGCATAGTAAGTGATCGAGGTCCTATCTTTACTAGTGGGTTTTGGAAATGGAGGTCAAGAAGCTTCGCAACCGTGAAGTTAAATTTAAGGTACAGTGGAGTGGAGCTCAAGAAGATGCAACTTGGAAGACTGAAGACTAAATATGCGCATCATACCCTTTTCAAGGGTATATCCTTGATTCCTCTTTTTCTGTAATGATTATTCGCATGCTAGTCTTTATCTTTTAAATATATCCTCTCGGTCCTATCCTCGATCCTTAGGTAGAAGCCAATGGATGTAAACATGTGTTTGAGACATGTTATATTTGGTGGATGCAAGTGGTTGCAAGTGTTTGCTAGTGGTTGCTCGTGGATGCATATGCACACATTAGGCACTAGATCGGCTCAGTCATTTTCATATTGCATATGCATGAGTGAATTTTTATATATATGGATTGAAACTTGATGTGTTATCATATGGATGTTGCATTCGTATGAATGACTATGCACTCATGTAGAAGTTATAAAGTACAATTAGGAATAATTGCATACATGATGGACTCATGGCACTAACATAATCCGCATTAAGGAGGTCAATTGAATCAGTAGACCACCTGATTTTGCATTAGATAAGGACATGTACACACGCTATGCATATGATCATGAAAGCATTAGAAATATTTTTAAGGACAATGGATGCCTGTGATTGAATGGTTGAATAGATGGATGTTGGATGTTAGGAAATGCATTCTTCTTAACTTGAAGATTTCGGGGACGAAATCCTTTAAGGAGGGGAGAATGTAACACCCTGTATTTTCTGTAAACGCCAAATAAATAAATTAAAGTATACTTAATTTTTAAGAGAAGAATTAAGGAAAACAGGTTACGCCATTACGTTCTTCTTGAAATTCTGCTTGGCATAGAGTCCGAGTTTGCGTAAATCGGACTCCGTATGAAGAAGTTATGACCTTCAGAAGTTTCGGAGATTTAAATAACACAGCTCAGGTTTGAAATTCAAAATTCAAATCACACACCCGGGTTGGGCGGGAAATTTCTCGCCCAGGACCAGGTCGACCAGGGGGTCGACCTGGGTCACACAGGTCGACCAGGGGGTCGACCTCCCCCCTATTTCCAGATCCGAGGACACATTCATTTTTCTACATTTGGACGCCCGTTCTGACCAGATTCGTTGATCCCTATGCTATATAAACACCCCTAAGGCTACAGTTTTCTCTACAAAACTTCATTACGCCTATACTCTATCCTAATTCATATCAAAATAAATCAAAGACGGGGTTATGCTGCTCAAGTAGAATCAAGTTAGAATTCAAGTGGAGATTCAAGGGCTAATTCAACCACTTCAACAACTATTTCTAAGAATCAAATCAAATCTAAATTAGAAGAACAAATAGTATACTTCAAGGGAGAGTTATTCAGTTTCAGAATACAGATCCCAGAATTCAAGACCGTTCTATAATTTGTAAGTTCACGTTACTTTCAGAAATAAAAGTTAATTATGATTCTGACATTGTAATAAATCTGGATCTGAGATTATGCCTATTTCTATCTATCGTTCTATATCCTTTGGATCTATCTCATTGATAATATTATGTTCATTCTTTGTCTCCTCTTTCCTTCTTCCCTTTTTGTTTTATAGCCAGGCTACTGCGAGCTTGAGCCAGATCTCATAAGAGATGAACGTATGTTGGAAATAAAATTGGGCATAAAATATGATTTGGACATGGCCAGTGCTAAAATTTGGGGAAAATATTAAATTGTATATAATTGGGCATAATTGAGTTGTAACTGATTTGAGGACATAACACATGTTGTATTCAAAACATAAAGTGTATCGAACATATGACTTGAGATTTGAGGCATAAAGTATTGGACATATGATTTGAGATTTGAGGCATAAAGTATTGGACATATGACATGAGATTTGAGGCATAAAGTATTGGACATATGACTTGAGATTTGAGGCATAAAGTATATTGGACATATAACTTGGGATTTGGGGCGTAAATTGAACTGTAAACATGTAAGTTCAAGTTATTTTCAGATTTAAACACCTAATAGTGATTTTGGCATATAATGAAATGGATCTAAGTCCATGCTTGATGATAAGACAAATCTTTTAGATTAATTCCTATCTTTCTATTGAATCAATAATTTACATGCTTAGGAAGATATTATTCAATCATGCCTGTCTTTGTTGGACATCTGATATATAATCCTTTTAGGTTCATGATGTTATTTATATCAGGTCTATATGTCTATGAAGTTATTTCTGTCAGTTTGTTTCAGATCTATCTTTGTTATACCCCAACTCTAACAGATCTGTAATCCTCTTAGGTCCAAATATTTGACAGATCTACCATTTTAATGCCTGTTTTATGCCTACTCTCGTTTATGTTCCTCTTTCGCCCCCTTTATTTTATGAATCTAGATTAACATCGAATCTAGACTGAAACTTATTATATGTGCGATTGGAGTGCGGGGGAAACAGGGAATAGTTTATTTGGTAATGGTGGAGCATAATTTTGTAACTTATGATTTAGGGCATAATTTGTCTTTGTTGTGAACTTGGGGTATTGGGGCATGACTATTAGTACAAACTTGGGAAGATTAGATGTAGCCTAATTTGAGTAATAACTCGAAATTGAATTTGGGGGTCATAACTTGCAATTAGCCTTGTTGGGCATAACTTGAGAATTGTAATATGACTGGTTGGGATAATTAGCATATAAATCTAGACTTGGACATTTATCGAAAATGTGGCATAATCTAAAATTGACAACAATTGTGAATAATTTACATATAATCTGTAAATATGTAAATTAGTGAAAAAACGAATGTGCCTAACCCAAGGTTAGATTGAGTTGTGATGTAAAACTGCCCAGAACCGCCCGGCACATCCAGTAACCACAACAACACCTATCTAATGTTAGAGGTTAGTGCATCATGCCCAAGAAAAACCCGAGGTTTGATTGAGTTGTTGTGTAAAATTGCCCGAAACTGCCCGGCACGTCCAGTAACCCCACATATCTATTGTGAGAGGTTGGTGCATTAATAAATCGATTAACGCTAATGAACAAGATGAATGACCAGGGTTAAGTTCATAGAAACACTTAACCAATATAAAATGAATGACTAGGGTTAAGTTAATGAGAAACACTTAACCAGTATAGTATGATGAATGGTAGGGTTAAGTAATAAGAAACACTTAACCAATATAACTTGATTTGTGGTAAGGTTAGGTTAAAACAAGAGGGCAACACTTAACCAATATAACTTGATTTGTGGTAGGGTTAAGTTGACACAAGAAGGCAACACTTAACCAAAGTAACATGACAAGTAGGTGGGTTAAGTTAACTTGAATTGATTGATGTCACTTAACCAATACAACATGATGAACACGTGGGGTTAAGTTAACAAGGAAACACTTAACCAATATAACTTGATGAACGAATGGGGTTAAGTTAATAAGGATCATTTAACCAACATGACACGATGAATGGGTGGGTTAAGTTAACATGAATGGACAACACTTAACCAATATGACATAATGTGCGGGAGGGTTAAGTACATAATGGGTTGGTGGGTAATATTAGTAAGTATAGGCCCACAAACTTAACCGTTAAATAAACATTCTTGAATCGATGGAAGGGTTAAGTACATCTCGTGTAGGTGGGTAATATTAATACATATAGACCCAAAAACTTAACCGTTAAATAAACATGCTTGAATCGATGGGGGGGTTGAGTACATCTCGTGTAGGTGGGTAATATTAATACATATAGGCCCATAAACTTAACAGTTAAGAAAACATGCTAGAATCGGTGGGAGGGTTAAATACATCTCGTGTAGGTGGGTAATATTTGTATATATAGGCCCACAAACTTAACAAGCAGGAAACCCTAGTAACGGGGACCCATTTCAGCAGTAACCCACATAGATGTATCATGGTACCCTGAAAATAGACAGGGTGGGGCACGATTACTGGGCTGATTATAAGCGGTCAAGAACAACGGCAGGGGGTACGTCGGTGTAGGTTCCGACGGTCTACGGGTGTGCACGTACTCCGGAGTGGGAAAAAGCAGGCATTGGGTACCCATAGTTATACACTATGCATCTTGAATCGTGTCGGGTTGTTATCATAAGGATTGATACACCTTATGGTGGGACCAGCACAGGGTATCTACACGCAAAAGAGGGCCGATTGACACAGACACAAGAGAAATTAATACAAGTAGGGAGTCGATCGATTGGGTAGTAAGGGTACATCTAACATGTTCATGGCAATTAGGCAGATCGAGGTGGAATCCTCACGATAGATGTACACCTGAAGGCAACCATAATTACGGGGATTGGGACCACGTTATCATTTTATATAGATTACTAGTTGGGACACTAGTTAGGTGGTGCAGAGATAGATACATAAATCAGAATAACAAAGTAGTAGCGAAGCAGAGAAAGAGTAGAAGCGCATTCAGTTTATCTTGTCTTATCATACCTTATGCTTATCCTATGATATCATGTTATCCTTGTTTCTCACGATATTTTCTTATATTCAGTTTATTCATGTCATGATTCTTTTGCCTGTTTATATGCTGAAAGTCACTGCATTTACCAGACGTATGTCTGACCTAGTTTTGTTTCGCCTCTTTTCTTCCGTCCCCCCCCCCCCCCCCCAGGTTCACAGGGAGGAAATGTTACCACCTAGCTCAGCTTTCTTTTCAAGCTCGAAGATAGTCAGTGTATTGCTTTGGACTCTCTCTTCCACTTCTATGGCTGATTCATGCTTTATTGGGGAATATCATTGTTGTTTTTATGCTTCTTTTATAATTGGAAGTTTTTAGATCAAGACAGAAGTTCTATGTATTACTTTTAAGTATGATTGAGACAACTGTTGTAAAAGCTTGACTGAACCATATTGTTCACAAAATGGCTTTATTTTCTGCTGCTTTATTTGTTTGTCTTGTAATCTATCTGCATCTCTTACCTAAAATGCTCCACTAAATTTAAGGCATTCCCTTTGTGAGTGACCTTAACGGAGGTGGGGTGTTTCAGAATTACTTGTCCCACTTAGGGGTATTATAATTTATAGGGGGTGTTAGCCTCACTTAGGAGGCGACTCCACAAGGTGGAGATGTAACTTTGGTTGTTAGCCCCACTTAGGAGGCGACTCCACTAGGTGTTGATGTAACTTTGGTTTTTAGCCCCAAGAGGCGACTCCGCTAGGTGGAGATGTAACTTTATTTGTTAGCCCCACTTTGGAGGCGACTGCACTAGGTGAAGATGTAACTTTGTGGCTTCTCTTCTCTTCTTGGAAGATTTCTTCGTTGCTCCTCGTCTGGAGGCTTTGTTTGACGCTACTCTTCTGGAAGGTTGTGTTTGTTGTTGCTTCTCTCTCTGGAAGCTTTGTTGAGGTAGCTTCTCTCCTCGGAAGCTTTGTTGGTGTAGCTTCTCCATCCGGAAGCTTTGTTGATGTAGCTTCTCCCTACGGAAGCTTTGTTGATGTAGCTTCTCCTCTCGGTAGCTTTGTTGATGTAGCTTCTCCCCTCGGAAGCTTTGTTGATGTAGCTTCTCCCCTCCAAAGCTTTGTTGATGTAGCTTCTCCCCTCGGAAGCTTTGTTGATGTAGCTTCTCCCCTCCAAAGCTTTGTTGATATCATTTATCAAGGGTAAGTTCCACACCTTTCATAGAAGCATTTAAGTATGTCAATATAAAATGTTTGACAAAGTCATGAAATTCTAAAATATGGGAGATAAGATTTAGAAGAATCTTATTTGACCTGAGCTATGATGAGCGTTTAATCATTCCATTACTGCATATTTTTATAAACAATTTCCACCGAAGCTTGTCTTTGATTGATAACCTTGTTGTGTATTCATTCATGTATTGCGTTTCCTTGAGTGCTTCCATTTGACCTTTCGTTCCCTCTCATGGGATGAGACATTAACATAAAGTGCTCCACTTGAGCTTTTGTTATATGCATGAGCCTGAACACGGTTTTATTTTTACCTGTAATAGCACTCGAACTTACATTAATATTTGTTTGACTTGAGTAAAACGATAAAGCTAAACGAATGATAAAAGTAATCTTTTGAGATAAGAGGCTTATTGTTAAGTTCCCATTCCCGTGTTGCGTTGTCTCTGACCAGCTTTCCTACTGATTTTACTTTGACTTTCTCAAATGAGCTTTCTTTTATTTTTGGCTTGATGTATCTTTATCAAACTCCAACAATGTCTGGTTTTGTGTCCTTCTATCTTAGGATAAGAGCAATAGTCTTTCCTTTTGTTCAATTTTGTAGAACCTTCTGCAAAGGGATTGGAACCAAGCCCTTCTTCCTTCTATTCTTGCACCAAGCTTTTCCTTGCGTTAAGTATTTCTTCCATGAGAATGAATTTATCAGTTTTGGAATACAAATCATCAAAGCTTCTGCACTCATTTAAGATAAGCTCCTCCCAAAAGGGGGATGACACGAGCAACCCTGATCGTACAGCTCTTAGCTTCTCTCTATCCGTCGCCCCATTTACCTTGAGTAACTTATTGTGAAACCTCTTTAGATAGCGGTTAAGTGACTCCTCTGCTCTTTGTTTGATTTTAGCTAAATCATAAATGCTATTTGTTGAATCCTCTTGCATATGGAATTGTGTGCGGTGGGCAATTGCTTCCAAGATATGATGAGAGGGCCATGATAATGTTTGCGCCATTTAAGAGCTCTTCCATCAAGAGTTATTACGAGGACCTTGCATCGAAGGGCTTCAGAAGCGTTATACATATCCATGTAATTCTCAAACATGGCAAGGCATTCTTCAGGGTCTGTAGTCCCATCATACACAAGTTTGTTCTCTTTTATACCATATGGAACCTTCACCATCATTATCTCTTTGGAGAAGGGGATTCCTTGCAACTTTCTATCTTCTACCCATATTAGGCTTTCGTTTTCTTCTAAACGAACCGCCTTTGATGCTTGGTTACTTCTCCATGAGATTGGGTTGTTGTGTAGATTTGATGAAGACTCGATTTGATTATAAAGTTCCTGAGGTGCTATGATCCTTGATTCCGCTTCATAAGGTTCTGCTTAAGAGGATCTTTGGACCAAGTCTGCTTCGATAAATATCCTAGTGGTATCAATTTACGTAGCCAAGTGTAACATTTCCAACTCATCTTTTGTTAAAGTTGAAGATCCACCAGTTTTTAGTTTGGCTATTTTGATGTTGTTTTCTAGAATGGATGACATGTTGGTTCCTTCTTTTCCACTTTTCCACTTTTCCCCAATTAAATCATCCTTTAATTGATTTTTGGTATTCAGAAGCTCCTTGTTGAGATTCCTTCTATATTCTTGCTTCTTCAAAGCTTAGTCCAAACTGGGACGGAACAACATAGTTAGAAGTGTGGAAATACTATCCAAAATGTTAAAGGTAGAAAAAGGGAATGGAGGTTCAGGACCCTCCTTCTAGCACCAAAATGTTCACGATATTTTTCGTCAACACCGAAGATAGGTCAATGGAAATGGAACGTGGAGAAAGCATCAGGTTGCTAAGAACCTAACGGCTTGAGCAGGAATATTCTAATGATCCAACTGCATAACAAAATACACACAAAAATATATTGAAAAGTACCCAAGCATGCGAAAAAAGTAAGAACAACCAATTTATAGTGGTTCGGTTCAACTTGAACCTACATCCACTTTAAGGACTTTGATGATTTTATTCATGGAGGAGGTTACATAAGAAATTCCCAAAGTGATTTAAAATTTGGGCTTTCTCTCTAGAATAAGAGAGGAAGATTGTGGAATGAGGAAAAAAAGTCCCCTCAAATGTGACCCTTGGGGTCTTATTTATAGAGGTTTTGGGCCGCCTTTTGCTGCTTTTTTTCCCAACCTTTTTTTTACATTTTTGGTGCCAACTTTTTGCTCTCGTTTTCGGCTTCTGCGTATTTCGTCTTTTTCTGCCTTTCTCCAGCTTCCTGTACCATTCTGGTCTCGTTTTTGTCTTTTTTTTGCTTTATCTTACTTCCTACAGCCTTCTGCTGTTGGTTTTGTCTTTTTCTAGCTTTCTCCTACTTCCTACAGCCTTCTGCTATCAGTTTTGTCTTTTTATGGCTTTACCCCTTTCGTCAACAACCTTTCGTCAACAGCCTTTCGTCACCAGCTTTTCGTCAACAGCCTTTCGCCGATAGCCTTTCACCAACAGTCTTTCATCACCAGAATTTCGTGAACCGCCTTTCATCAACAGCCTTTCGTCAACAGCCTCTCATCACCAACCTTTCATCAACAGCCTTTCGTCAACAGCCTTTCGTCAATAGCCTTTGTTAAACTTGTTTTAGCCACTATTCCCAAATGATACGTCTGTTTGTTTAATGTGACCACTCTACGGAATAGGAAAACATCATCTAAATCCAATGGAAGTGGTTTTAGGTCAAAATCTCCCACCAATCAAAAGTTATAGAAGAAACAAGATTTCATCTTCTTCTTTTGGTGTCAACATAGTTGTATTCAAGGCTTTCTCTTTTATACTTTCCGGTACAGGAGCTTCTGCTTCTTTATATTTGTCCAGTGCGAACTTTGGTGTTAACAGCGTTGTTGGTACGGAAAGACCGAGAACAAATTTATATTCGAAAACCATTCCGAACCAGCAAATACGTGAAAGATGTTGATCGAGATGGAGCAATTGAAGATCGTAAATCTTCATGAGTGGAAGAGCTATTGTTAATTATCTCTGGCTGATCCCTGGAGTTAATAATGATTCTGTTATGATTGAAATCTACGGATTGCAAGGACTACTCACTACTGATCCATAGGTTGATTCCCGGGATATGGTAGGAGAGTGCCTTCTGTTTGTCCAGTCCCAGGACAACTTGTATGGATGGATGTCTGACATAGTATTTCCAAAGGGGTCACGCACATTGATTTCTTCAAACGTATTTCTGTTAATGGCTGGGAAGGCCACACACCTTCTTGTAGCTAAACCGCACAGTATTTTTGTGGACGTCAATTGGTGATATCTGGCGGATTTTGAAATGACCCAAACTTCCCCGTAAAGGAAAGTATGGATTGAATTGAGAACACGACAGATCAAAACAGAAACAGAAGAATATTTTATTGTTATTACAACAATTACATCAGAGACAAGAATATTCCAGAGTATGAATAAATATTACACATTGAAAATACAATATCAGAGATTTAAATTACATAGCAGTAGAAAAATAATACATAACACAACTGGAAGGAATATACGGATACAGAGCTTTCCGAATATCGCTTCATCTGTAAACCAGGATCCTATGAATATAATATCTAGAAAACCAAAACTACTAGTTGTCCGTGTGGAAAATATGGGCACCTAGAGTTTAGGTTAAAACAATAAACTCCAGGTCAGTCATGGGACTGGTGTAAGAACTAAAGCAATTATTAGCTTGATTTTAAAGTTGGGTAAATCACGGGACCACGCCATATAACACGGAATGGGTTTACTCCACATGAATCTTAGTTTAAATTAAAACAACACAATGCTTTTTGGAAAAATGAAGCTATTATAAGAGTCAGGTCCCATCACACAATGCAACGCAAGCCGGAGGATAGAGTTTTCCCTTATAATAGCCAAAATATGCTTGATATGCGAAGTTCCATCTTTTATTATTATTACTATAAGTGTACAGTGTCAAAAACAACATCAAATATAAGTGTATCAATCATAGACGGCATGGGTACCATATATCATGTCGCCATACTAGTTCTACAATCAAAGCCGTATGATGTCGTATTGGAAGTTGGATTTCCATCTATGAACCAAGGCAAGGGATCGTCCTTACCGGATTTGAGACTCTCTAGCCCGAGCCTCAGGATCAGCCGCAACTGCACCTTGGATCTTCAGGGCCGGTCCACAAATACTTTATTGGATTAGTAATGCCTGAACAATACGTTTCCCTGCCCTATGGGGCATAAAATTTGATCCATTTGGGACTCAATAACCGAGCCTCTGTAGTGACCCGCAAATCCGTAACATCGGAGTTGACTATATACATCATACGTCCAACCCAAATATCACGAAAATACGAAACATTTTTTTTAGAAGAAAAAGTTAGATGAAGAACAGAAACAACAACACAGAATCTCACATCGCAGCGGAACAAAATATAATATATCATATCTTTGAAATACAAAAGCTCAACTGTATAACATATACTTATCAGAGTACAACACTTACAACACAACGGAACAACACTATAACTAGATAATGCTGAAGCATCCTGCTCCAAGCTTCTTTAGATATATCTGAAAAATCCTGAACTACTTGACTGCCCATACAAATTTAGGCACCCAAGAGTTTAGGTAGAACAAAACAAATAAACTCCGGGTCAGTCATGGGACTGGTATGAGTAAACAGTTTAAAACAGTTTCAGAAACTAAATGATACCTCATAAGACCACGTCGTATAACACGGAACGGGTTTTTCCCTTATGAGAATCCAAACACTTGATTTAACTTTATATCAAAACTCTTTTGATATTATAATAGTGTCTAAATCAAGTAAATAACAATCTAGTGGAACGTTTGCATCTCACGTTCCACATATATACAATCAAAACCGCAAGCACGTATTGGGTATTCGATTTCCAACTATGACAAGGTATGGAACCACCTTCCGCTGGTATATCTCTAGAGGAGAATACACCGAGTTCAACAAGAACATATTGCAACTCAGCCACACATGACCGACCACTCATTTGGCTTGAGTGTATCGAATGTATATTACCAACGGTTGGGATCAGCAACCGTTTCCCGAATGGAACAGCATCGACAATAGATTTTTAGAAGTAAATGAAACTCTAGATCAGGTGATTATACACCCTAATAGGTGCGACCTACATAGACATGCTGCCTGCCCGATTTCTGTCATTTACCGGATGATGAGGCTTGAAGCTACGCTTTATCATCACACCAGATTCACTTCGAATGCCACATTGTCAGATCCATCGAAAATCACTAATTGACGTCTACAACAGTACATTACGTGTTAGCTAAAGAAGTTTCCTTCTCCGCTTCCACTCTTGGTACGGTTGAAGAAATCAATGTACGTGACCTTTCTGGAAATACTCTGTCAGACATTCATCCATACAAGTCACCCAGGAACAGGATGAACTGAAGGTACAATTTCTATTAATAAAAAAGTCCTTGCACTCTACTACATCTTCGATTATCTTTATATAATCTAATTCGCACGCTACTGCCAATATGGAGTGGTTCTTCGGATAATAATCCAACCGGTCTCTCCATAATGACAACGATGGTCAAAACTTCGATAGTCTGTGATTTAACTATCGAATAAAAACAAGTGTTTCGATAGTCGATGATTTAACTATCGAAGAAAACAAGTGTTCATCCAATTATCAAACAATCACTGAGCCCTTAATTAATATTCCATTAATTAAATCACTTCTCTATTTCTTTATCAATATTTGTTAACCAAATATTTTTAATAACTATATTGGCCTTTTACGTTATTTGGAAAACATTTCCGAATATCGCCTTCCTTTATTTTCTAACTATAGAAAATATATGTTATTTATAATTGGAAAATATTCCAATTACTTATCTCTTTCCGATCTCGTTTATTTCTATACTTAGGAAATATTTAACATCTATTTCCAAGCTTACATTTCATTTGGGTTAAAACGGATGTTATGTAAAACATCGTTATGACAACCCAAACACTATATTCAACTAAATCTTATTCAACATTGATCTTCGAGTCTGAAATCTTACTATTTATTTGTTAATAATGAAATCAATCAAGTTGGGGTATAACTACCTCTCAGACCTTGACTGAATAACATTTATAACGTCAAAACAGATATGACTACTTACTCGAATAATCAATACCATACAACTACTTCTTCACTTTTAAACACGTATACCCTTTCTCTTTCTATTCTTACTAGATTTTATTCTTATACTTCCTTTTTGATTATACTATTCTATTTCTAAATTCGCTTCCTTATCAACTTCTATATATATATTGATACGTTGATTTCTAACTATCAAATTATCTTAAAAATATTCTATCTACTTAAATTCCCGGAAAAATTCGCCATAACCTCCTTTGTACCGGGAGCATCGGGAAAATCCCCAAACTGCCACACAAGCCTTCTCCAATCAAAAAGAAAAAGAAAAGCCAAGCGGCTAGCCGATACGGCGCATAAAATCTCATATGTGAAATTAAATACGTACCTTTTTGTCGGGCATTCTATTTATTTCACTTCTATACTTTATTCCAAACCTGTCTCCTGTATGTCTATACCTGTCCAATCTATTTTAACTATACCAATCGTTTTACCCTAATTTGTTAATTAAATTTAATTAACTTCTTAGTCTATTCCACTTCTATTTGAAATCCATATCTATTATCTTCTATTATTCAAATCCTATCATATAAATCCCATTTGAATTCTATATTCAAACTATATATTATAAACCCCATTTGAATTTCTATATTCAAATTCTATATTATAAATCCCATTTGAATTCTATATTCAAATTCTATATTATAAATCCCATTTGAATTCTATGCCTTATTTAAACAACGTTTATAACTTCACTTAAAATCCCACATTTATATATTTATAAACAAAGTTTATAAATTCAGTTCAAATCCCATATTTTCATTTATAAACAAAGTTTATAAATTCAATTCAAATCCCACGTTTTCGTTTATAAACAAAGTTTATAAATTCAATTCAAATCCCACATTTTTCATTTATAAACAAAGTTTATAAATTCAATTACTTGTTTTATATATCTTCAAAACAAGTTAATATTTTTATTCTATTCGAATTTCAAATGATATTCTATTTGAATCTTATATATTCAAATTTCAAATTCTATTTTAGAAAAATAGAATTTTCTTTCTAAATCTCAAATATCCTTTTTCATGATATTTTTAATATCAACACTTAGGCCCCAATGATATTTAAACACACAAAGCAACCAATTATTTATTTTTCTAACACATCATATATGACAGTATATATGCAAATAAACAAACAAACAGATAATATATTTTTGAGGAATCCTGTTGGATTCCTCCAACCTGTTTTCCTGCATCAATAGATGTTAGTCAACAAAATAATACCCATCCTGCTTCGAGGCAGGATATCGCGGTATGAAGGTCATCCACTATCATAGCGTGGGGCGTATAGGGTAATCATCCGCTATGAAACCGCGGGCATCCGCTAATGAGACCGCGGGAATCCAACCAATCAATCAACCCAATATATATATATATATAATAGTCCTAAATAACTAATATATTTAAATCAACCAAACAATATTCAAACAAGCAACGATAATTATTTTTAATGACATAAAAATAATTCTAATTAAGGTGAGTGAGATTTACTCACCGGAATTTTTAATCTACCGAGTATCCTGTTTAGTTCAACAAATGTCGCGACTATGAATCCTCGCGATCGAATTTATCTAGCACGGTAGCACCTACGATTATTTATTTTAAATTAACCGATTAAACGATTATTAAATTCCATTAACTATAATACTCAATAAATTAATTATTAACCAATAAATTTATTTAGTTACCTTAGTCCATGCTAAATTCTTCTTCCCTATACATAATAGAGCATCACCCCTTTACCATTACGCCGAATCCATATGACACTTCCAGATTCTCCCACCATTTCCTCAATGTCCACACTGCCCTCACCTTCCAGCCTTTGAATCCCAGGTTTCCTCCCATTTCAACTGTCGAACCAAAAGTCCAACTCAAAACTCCACTTGAGTTTGTCGCCTAAATCTAATGTCGCCCTTTTTTTTGCATCGACCCTACTTCAAGTTTATCCTCATCGCAACTGAAGTCGCAGCTCCTCACGCGACTGCTTCCAGCAAGGATCGAGCTTCAGGGATCCTAGATCATCATCAGAGAATCGAACTCCACCCTGTTCGATTTCCAGTCCACTCCATCTAGCAATAACGAACTCCACTCCTTCGAAACGCAACCCAGTTGTCACCAGATCGAGGTCCAGAAACACTTGTTCACACAAAAACCCATCGCGACTTCCAGCTTTATCGAAGAGTACCAGTACCTCGCGATTTTCCTCCTACCTCAAAAAAACTTCGAATCGCCTTTAACCCCCATCGCCCTAGTTGTTGTTCAGTCAATCGCGCACGGATTTGAGGAAGAACACAGCTTCCAGTCTGATTTTAGTTTGGATCGATTTCCGATTTTGGTTTGTGTTTTGAGGCTTGAATTGATTACAGGAATTTTTGAGGGCCTTTGCGATTTATAGGGGAGGATTCATGAATTTGAGAGGAAGGAAAAAGGCCACGACCCCTTTTTGTTCTTGCGGTTTTCAAATGAACAACACACCATTTTCTTTTGTGATAATAAGGGTGCCACGGGTTTGTTTTATCTGGTGGAGGGGAAAGGGCCATGAGCAAAATATTTATTTATTTAAATTAAATTTGATTTTTAAACTGATATCAAATTTAAATTATCTCCTTTATTCCAAACTCCTATTTAAGTCCAACAAAAGGCATTTCTAGGGTTTAACCACCATTCCGGACACACTGGGATAGGTCACGAAGTCCAATTTGACCATCTGTAGAAGATATTAATTTATATCAATAAATTAAATTCAAAACAATTTAAATTTTGTGAATTTAATATTATTATTATTCGTATTCAAACAGAAGTCTGAACTGTATTTAATTCAGTTCTAAATTTCGAACTGAATTATATTTTCGCATTACGATGATTTAATATATTCGATATTAAATCGAAATTGATTATTAAACTGATAACTTAATATAAATATTCATTTAATTTATCACATTAATATTTAAAACCGTATTAAATATTCAAATTTAACCGGCGGAATATCCGGGTCATTACATTCTTCCCCACTTAAAATAATTTCGCCCTCGAAATTGCTAAGGTAGGAAAAGTGCTACAAACCTATTTTTTTTTCAAAACTTATTGATGTTGATACTCAACATTTCAAACTTCCTTACGTAACTCTCTTTCGAATAAATCCATATTCGATAACTCCTCCCTTCGAATAACTATATTCGATAATTTCTCTTTCGAATAACTAGGTTCGAAAACCTTTCTTCGAATCAACTATATTCGATTACTCCTCTTATTCTATTCGAATAAACTATATTCGATTAACTCCATTCGCTTGACTCTAGATCGCAGCGATCACAATGGTTACGCCTGATTCCCCCAGGAAACGTCCGACTGCCCTAGGCTATCTGCAGCCCAGCGAATTATGCTATCAGTCGTACGAAATGGCAACTTATCCTGAGTAACTTTGTTTGACTGACTCTATCTTAATAACTATATTCGATCAACTTTAATTGAATAACTAACATTCAATTAAATCCTAATTCGATTAACTATGTTCAATTAACTCTATTTGGTTAACTCTAAATTTGAATAACAAATATTCGATAAATTCTAATTGAATAACAAATATTCAATTAACTCTACGGATTAACCCTACTTGATTAACTCTAACTGGTTAATTCTTACTCTAATCGATTTATTCTAACTCTAATCGACTTCTCCTATTCGAATAACTCCTATTGGATAACGTTTATTCATTTATAAAGATTTACTTTTAGTAATGGTTCTTCACTTTATAAATGTTCTCTTTAATAACGTTACTTCACTTATACAAGTGTTGTGTACCCCTTCTATTTAAAACTATCGGTGTTAAAAACCAATATCTCTTTTCTATATAAGTTCAGACGTATATTTCCATTTATCGAATGATAAATATTTAATTTAATTTATAAACTGTTATTTATAAATTAATCTTTTCTATTTATCCGTTAAAAATAGATTTCCATTTTCTATTCATCTTCTAAATATTCCATTGATTAAATCCTATTTATTTAACAAGTACATATCTCATCTATAATATTCTATTTATTTTCTATAAATAAATATTTCCATTTAATCTGTTTGTAAATGTTTTTTCAAATATTTCCTTTTATAACTCTTTTGGTTTTTCCTTTATTCATTCCCAATTCATATTTCATTCGCATTGATTTTACTCAATTTATTCATTTCGATCCATTTAACTTACTTAAGTTAAATTTAATTTCGATCATTCAAATTCCCATTAACTAGTTGCTAATTAACCGTTTTGCCTATTTCACCCTTTTTATTTGAGTATAACTTGTTCAAATATATGTCAACTTAATTATAAACTAATCTAATTATATTTTCAACTTGAGTTATATATTCGATTTCGAATATAAATTCTCAATCTCTTTCACTTATCCAAAAACCCGATTTCGATTCAAATTTCCTTTAACTAATTATTCTCCAATTTAGTTAATTCTATTTAACCATTTAAAATATGATTTTTGTCTTAAAAATCATTTCACTTACTTCACTGGAGTTAATATTTATTTTATATCTCCAGTCTGGATTTTTCTAATGCCAATTCGGATGTTATTTCCTAAAAATCCTTTTATTTATTTAATTAAACCGTTATGGTTTTATAATGGTTCTGGCGCTGTTTTTCTAAAAATTTGATTTTGACATAACTCAAAATCTATAAGACGAAATCCAGATTTTTCTCTTTCATTAGAAAACTATTATTCAACCGGTCCCGACGATTCTTGTTTCAAAGAATTCCGACTTCAATTGAGTTCTGTATACTAAATTGAAGTTCGAATCGCCAATTTACGAACTGCCGCGCTACGGCGAGCTCGTTTTAATTATATTTATAAATATAAACGTTTTAACTTTGTTTATAATAAATTCAACTCAATTCCGATATATTTTTAATATATATCCAATCCATTTCACATAATATTCCCGATCTATTACACTTCTAATATTCAAATCCTATATATTTACAATATTCAAATTCCATTTGAATTTCTTTATTCAAACTCTATATTTGAATTTCCTTTGAATTCAAATTCTATTTCACTTCTATTTGAATTATATATATGAATTTCTATATTCAAAATCCGTTTTAACTCTATTTGAATCCTATATTCAAATTTCCATTATTTACATCTTCTTTATTCAAATCTCATTTGAATTTTCTATATTCCAATCCCTTTAGAATTTTCTTATATTCAAATCCCTTTTGAATTTTCTTATTTAAATTCTATTTCAACTCCAAATATTCTAACTCCATTTTAAATTCTATTTGAATTCCAAATATTCTAACTCCATTTCAAAATTCCTTTGAAGTAATATAAATATATACATATATTTATATCTATCTCAAATTCAAAACATTTGAATTTTCAAACAACTTGTTTCTTTCAAACAAATTTCCATCAAAACTTTTCTAAGGCAGCAATTCATCACTTAGAAACTCGAAAATGAACACTGATGATGTTGCGACCATCATCAGGATTATTTCCCAGTCACTGATGTGAGTTCAGTACTATATTTCTTTCAAACTCCATTTAGAAAAATATTTTCCAAACTCCCAGGATTTTAAATTCTGAATTCTGGTTGGAATTCAATTTCAATTTATCACATTTGTATATTTGATTTCATATACAAATTCTATTGGTTATATATAACTATTTCTGTTTTACAATCTAATTCGATTATAATTCTAACAATCAACTTAACCATTTAAAAACAATATCGTGTTCAATCTTCTGTTCAAATGTTTATAAACTCCTATCGATATCGTGGCGTCCCACGATTCGACCAAAATTTATAACTCACTCAACAGACTAGTCAACACAATATAAAACAGTTTTTATATCAAATAACAAATACACTCTCTCGTATATATACACACTTAATTCATTCTAGGATACTACTGATCCTATCTCTAATGAGCACATTCCAACAAGCCTAGGTATTCACTCAACCTAAGATCTGATACCAACTGTAGTGACCCGCAAATCCGTAACATCGGAGTTGACTATATACATCATACGTCCAACCCAAATATCACGAAAATACGAAACATTTTTTTTAGAAGAAAAAGGTAGATGAAGAACAGAAACAACAACACAGAATCTCACATCGCAGCAGAACAAAATATAATATATCATATCTTTGAAATACAAAAGCTCAACTGTATAACATATACTTATCAGAGTACAACACTTACAACACAACGGAACGACACTATAACTAGATAACGCTGAAGCATTCTGCTCCAAGCTCCTTTAGATATATCTGAAAAATCCTGAACTACTTGACTGCTCGTACAAATTTAGGCACCCAAGAGTTTAGGTAGAACAAAACAAATAAACTCCGGGTCAGTCATGGGACTGGTAAGAGTAAACAGTTTAAAACAGTTTCAGAAACTAAATGATACCTCATAAGACCACACCGTATAACACGGAACGGGTTTTTCCCTTATGCGAATCCAAACACTTGATTTAATTTTATATCAAAACTCTTTTGATATTATAATAGTGTCTAAATCAAGTAAATAACAATCTAGTGGAACATTTGCATCTCGCGTTCCACATATATATAATCAAAACCGCAAGCACGTATTGGGTATTCGATTTCCAACTATGACAAGGTATGGAACCACCTTCCGCTGGTATATCTCTAGAGGAGAATACACTGAGTTCAACAAGAACATCTTGCAACTCAGCCACACATGACCAGCCACTCATTTGGCTTGAGTGTATCGAATGTATATCACCAACGGTTGGGATCAGCAACCGTTTCCCGAATGGAATAGCATCGACAATAGATTTTTAGAAGTAAATGAAACTCTAGATCATGTGATTATACACCCTAATAGGTGCGACCTACATAGACATGCTGCCTGCCCGATTTCTGTCATTTACCGGATGATGAGGCTTGAAGCTACGCTTTATCATCACACCAGATTCACTTCGAATGCCACATTGTCAGATCCATCGAAAATCACTAATTGACGTCTACAACAGTACATTACGTGTTAGCTAAAGAAGTTTCCTTCTCCGCTTCCGCTCTTGGTACGGTTGAAGAAATCAATGTACGTGACCTTTCTGGAAATACTCTGTCAGACATTCATCCATACAAGTCACCCAGGAACAGGATGAACTGAAGGTACAATTTCTATTAATAAAAAAAGTCCTTGCACTCTACTCCGTCTTCGATTATCTTTATATAATCTAATTCGCACGCTACTGCCAATATGGAGTGGTTCTTCGGATAATAATCCAACCGGTCTCTCCATAATGACAACGATGGTCAAAACTTCGATAGTCTATGATTTAACTATCGAATAAAAACAAGTGTTTCGATAGTCGATGATTTAACTATCGAAGAAAACAAGTGTTCATCCAATTATCAAACAATCACTGGGCCCTTAATTAATATTCCATTAATTAAATCACTTCTCTATTTCTTTATCAATATTTGTTAACCAAATATTTTTAATAACTATATTGGCCTTTTACGTTATTTGGAAAACATTTCCGAATATCGCCTTCCTTTATTTTCTAACTTTAGAAAATATATGTTATTTATAATTGGAAAATATTCCAATTACTTATCTCTTTCCGATCTCGTTTATTTCTATACTTAGGAAATATTTAACATCTATTTCCAAGCTTACATTTCATTTGGGTTAAAACGAATGTTGTGTAAAACATCGTTACGACAACCCAAATACTATATTCAACTAAATCTTATTCAACATTGATCTTCGAGCCTGAAATCTTACTATTTATTTGTTTATAATGAAATCAATCAAGTTGGGGTATAACTACCTCTCAGACCTTGACAGAATAACATTTATAACGTCAAAACAGATATGACTACTTACTCGAATAATCAATACCATACAACTACTTCTTCACTTTTAAACACGTATACCCTTTCTCTTTCTATTCTTACTAGATTTTATTCTTATACTTCCTTTTTTATTATACTATTCTATTTCTAAATTCGCTTCCTTATCAACTTCTATATATATTGATACGTTGATTTCTAACTATCAAATTATCTTAAAAATATTCTATCTACTTAAATTCCTGGAAAAATTCGCCATAACCTCCTTTGTACCGGGAGCATCGGGAAAATCCCCATACTGCCACACAGGCCTTCTCCAATCAAAAAGAAAAAGAAAAGCCAAGTGGCTAGCCGATACGGTGCATAAAATCTCATATGTGAAATTAAAAACGTACCTTTTTGTCGGGCATTCTATTTATTTCACTTCTATACTTTATTCCAAACTTGTCTCCTATATGTCTATACCTGTCCAATCTATTTTAACTATACCTGTTAGACCAAAAAATGGTCCTAACACCCAAATCGTCGTATTTTGAGCATAGGATATGAAGAAATAACTGAAAAATTGAGAAAAAAGCAAGATAACGAGATTTTTATAGTGGTTCGGCGTTAACGAGCCTACGTCCACTTCATATTTTCTCATTTCACTCATAGATTACAATTACAATGAATATTGTCTTTCAATCACTTGAATTCAATGAATAATTCTCTCTGAATCCATTGAATTTATTGAGGAAGATAGTGGTTATTCATGGAGAAGTGTTGGCCATGGAAGCCATGGATGAGGAGATGCCAAAAGTCCCCTGAAAATGCCCTCTGAAGGTGTATTTATAGTTATAGGAAAGCTCCTGGGAGGACTGGTTCGTGATGGGGTACGTGGCAGGCGATCCAGAAAAATAGGAGAGCCAGTAGCCTTGAGAATAGGTCAAAACAAGCTGCGTTTGAACAGGTCCGAAGGTCGGATCGCGGTCATGGGTCGGATCGCGGTCATGGGTCGGATCGGATCGCGTAGGCAAGGGCGGATCGGATCGCATAGGCAAGGTCGGATCGGATCGCGTAGGCAAGGGCGGATCGGATCGCGTAGGCAAGGGCGGATCGGATCGCGGTCATATGCCAGCTTACACTCGTTCACGGAAATGGGCGTAACTTTCAAACCGTAAGTCCGATTGGGCCAAACCAAATCTCAAACTGAAGCTAATTCAAAGGGCTACGAGTATATGAGGTGAATAGATCCAAATGAGGTCATTTGATAGGGGTTTCGGTCCAGTTTATACTGATGTTGTGATTTTGACCAAACTGCCTTGTGTCTTCTGACGATGCTTCCAATGCCAGAGAGCGATGTTATCCAGAGATTCCATATCAGACAGCATTTACCGAGAGGTGTGTCAACATGATCTTTGCTTTGGGTAGCCTGGTCACAAAGCAGGGTAACATTTTGCCCCCCAAAGTACATCTTATCGAAGATGAGATGTGCTTTGAATATGTTGAGCTAAATCTCTCTGGAACGTCATTTATCCTTGAGAAGGCTTCATCCAACTACTTGTCGGATCAAAGGATCTAATTCATCCGTCAGATGTCATGCTAAATCGTTGGCTCCCGAGCGTGATTCTACACACACAGGTCGTTGCCAAACAACATCATTATTCTATGCAAGCCAAGCGCGTGGTAGGGTTGGACTTTCTTTTTTCATGTGAGCCAATGTATGAAGTAGCCAACCAAATCATGGGGCAATGTAAGAATCTTTGGGCTCTGAGCTAACAGCTGGACTATTGGGACGAAGCATATCAGAATCAACGTATGAATTTGTCATTTGTATTCAAGTTTGGATCATCTTGATATCTTGGTATTGATCCAGGATCTTAGAATCGCATTGAATCGTAACAGTAGGGAATCTGAAGGCCATGATCACTCTGGATCGTGGTCAAAGGAATCCGCGATCGCTCTGGATTGCTTCGCAATTCAATAATCATATGCAAGTCAGTAAGAGACGTAGTTGATACCATGTGAACCAGTGCTCGTGCGATCGTCACTATCATAAGGAAATGGAGGAATTTGTCACACCTTCCATTCGGTGTAGCAGCGATTTAAACCTTTGAAGTCACACTTGACCCGTAAACTGACTCATTTGAACGGGCAAGATGCATTCTGTCACATTCTGAAGATATAGTGTATACATTTCGAGTCATGTGCCAGGCCAGGGTCATATTCAATGTCAGCTTGCGAATCGGCATTCATGCTATGAGGGCCACTGGAGGACAAGCGAAGTTAATGCTTATGCCCCCAGCGTCGGTGGGGGTGAGCTAAGTTATTGGGGCATACGGTCTTTAAGCTCTTATACTCTCTGCAGTTGATTCAGGCCGTAGCTGAGTTGTAAGTTCAGCTATTCTAGTTGACCCAAGTTGTCCTGTGCTCTTCTTGAGTCAGCAAGAGTTCGAGTTGTACATGCGAATGGTCGAATCACATTTTTTTGATATCATCTCTTCTCTTTAGTCAGATAGTGAGGATTGCCTCATCGGGCATCAGCGACTTCGGAAACTCTTATCAGATCAAGTGCGGAGTCAAGTAAGGTTGTTGAATGCGAGTGAATAAATGTCGTTATGAAGTTAGTTGGGCCCCACCGTTTATGCTTCAGCATAGTCCGAAATGGTTATCACAGTCTTATTGAGTCTCTTTCTCATGCTCGGTTCAATTGTGCTTGACAACAAGATCATGGGCTCGATAAGTGGTATAGATTCTCTTTGGAATTGCACATTCTTGTCATTGTTTTCCAGGGCTTTTCCTTTGTCCTTATCGTTTCAGGAATTAGAAGGTACCCCATTCTTTAGTCAGGAAGGCATCTAGGTCATTCGTCTCGACGCTAACACCTTTTTGTCATGAAAGTCTATCGACTTCATGGTTGAATTCATCAAAATCTCTGAGAAAGTCTTGTTATAGAAAAAATTTAAAGTTCGGGGGAATAACAGGGGATCCTGACGTCCCACGTGTGAGGGCTGTGATTGTCGTTATCCACATCGACTAGAGGAGTACCGCTCCTCGAGAGGTGCCGAATTAAACTGGCGAGCAGATCACCGTCAAAGAATTGTTGCACATTATCAAGATCCTGGCTGGTGCCCCCAGCATCGAATCTGAGATTACAAAGGGGGTCTTTGCTGATTCCTTGTTTCCACGTCGATATTGTCCCCAGGTCATGGTTCGAGTCATTTGACCTGACCGGGTTCCTATTTTTTGAATTGTTGCGTTCTTTCTTGGAGCTGAGTATGAAATGTCGCTCGAGTATTCATTCGAGTTGGAGTTAAAACTGGTTGTGCATGATCTGAGTTCATTGTGATTCTTGCATACTCATCTAGGAAGTTGCAGGTAGCCGTTCCATCGCCCATGTTTCCATCTACGACGTTCTGAATCGAAGCTGCACGTTGTGTGACTGCTGATTGATTCGTGTTCATCTCGGGTGTTCCCACTTGCTTTCTGCATGAAGGGAGAGGTTGGAGGCGAAATAGCTACATCTTATCCAATTGTTGTATGGGATATATCCAGCCTTATATGAGCTTCCCATTCTAGAAGTCGGTTGGGATTAGCAGATGGACATTCTCTTTGCATTTGTTTCTTGGTCCTCAAGGGGGCCTGTTAGGATCACAACACAAGTTAAACACAGGCACTTAAGTTATGCCGTTTGTAAATATTTTCAATAGCCATGGCCCCAGTTACAGGGTAAGTGCGAAAGACATGCGGTCGGATCACTTCCCTTTCGAATTCAGACATGTATACATGAGAAGAGGAAGTCACTTTCAGAATTCAAGCGATCATACTATCCAAGCATGGAGTAGGACGTGTTTGGGACGGTAAAAGAAGCCTGTAATTCATAAATGTCTAGAATTCCACGATTACGTCGAATCGTATTAAGGCCAAGGAATCAATGATCGCTCAAGATTGTACTAAGGCAGGGTAGACATCAAAAAATCTCAGGGCCTCGCCAGGTTCTTCCAATTGCGAGTATGAAGTTGTATAACATGTCGCTGAATAATTCACTATCCAGGCTTCTTTTTCTGTCATCGCCGTGAGTCGCACAGGCAGCTTAGAATTATACGCCTACGTCATCCTTCTGGACGCGGCCCTTTAGTTATTCCCTACTGGTCTGCTATTGTTGTACGAGCTCGGATCTCGCATTTTGTCCAGCTTTGTTTTGTGAGTCTGTACTTAGTGAATGAAATTCCATTTCTTTTTGTACTGCTGTGTTCGTGTGCTGCCCCCCATTCCCGGAAACGAGTGGTTCGAGCTCCATTTTCATTCTTGGTCCCAGTCGTGTGACGGGATAGGATCCCTTGAGTGGCATATGTCGTCATGCATTTATACTCTCCTGATCCTTCAGCGGAGCGGAAATTATGGGGGGTGCTGAGTCTCCAGCACCTTTCTCAGCGCATAATCATAGACGCTTTTATACTCTCCTGGTGGTCGCCAAGGTTAGAGTTCGAACTCAGTTGTTCTATCGCTCCCCGATCCTTCAGCGGGGTAAGAGTTCTTTCTCAGCGCTCAATCGGAGACGCTTTTATACTCTCCTGGCATTTGCCGAGGTTAGAGTTCAGACTCAGTTGTTCAGTCGCTCCCCGATCCTTCAGCGTGGTGAGAGTCCTTTCGCATTATCCTGTACCTGCGAGCATTCCATAATTAGTTATGCATTTAAACATTTGAAACGCAAATAAGCAAACAAGTCATGAAACATTATAAGTTATCAGTGCAACTTATAAGTGAAAGTGCAGTAAAGTAGTATGTATGTATAGGCATGCCCCCAATCAATCATTAACTTAGTGCCTGGCCAGGTCTTGTTGAGGATTGATTAGGACCATAACTGTGTTGCCCCCATGTCGGGACATGGAGGATTTGGGTTCAGCTTCCATCCTGCCCCCCCGATCCTTTAACGGGGGAGGAATTTTCCCGAGGCGCTAAGTCTCTAGCGCTTTTATACTCTCCCGATCCTTCAGCGGGTTAGAGTTGCTGGGGCGCTGAATCTCTAGCGCTTTTATACTCTCCCGATCCTTCAGCGGGTTAGAGTTCGAGCTCGGTTCATGATCTGCTCAACGATCCTTCAGCGGAGCAGAAGTTCTCAGCGCTAAATCATAGACGCTTTTATACTCTCTCTCTCGACTCTGGAGAGTTAGAGTTGGGACTCAGCTATTCCATCGCTCCCCGATCCTTCAGCGGGGTAAGAGTCCTTTCTCAGCGCCAAATCATGGACGCTTTTATATTCTCCTGGCGATCGCCAAGGTTAGACTTTTGCTTAGGCGGCTCCGATCATGGTACACCGCCATGCCTTGTGGACGTCATCTTCGCGTCCTTTATACTCTCTCTCAGCTCTGGAGAGTTAGAGTCATGGATCAAGCGGTCTGCAATCATGCACGCTCATCAAACTCGTCCTAGGTTTACATTTTAATCCAAGCTCCGAGGATTAAAACCAGTCGGACAAGCAGTTGGAGCATTTGCCAAGGCTTTGAGTTCCTCTGAACAGTCAACGGGAGGAATGGTTGGCACCAGACTTCGGGTACCTGCATTATTCACACCGCACGAATTAGTCACGTCAGTAACTCGGAAAGCGTGTGAAAGCAAATTTTATGATTGAAAAGTAAGCAAATTAAGAGGCAGTGTTGCCTCCTTTATTTGAATTCATGTAATCTGTGGCGTCGAGCCATGTAGGCGGTCACAGCGCGTCCATCTAGAGTCGGACTATGACTTTGTAACTCAATGATTTATGTTCAATTGTCTTGTGGTCTGCCACGTGTGAGCCAAGGATTGGATGGTCATCCCGGATCCACCTTGAGCTATACAGCATTCTTTATACGAAGAGCGTGGCTTTGTAAATGAGCAGTTCAGTCGAGCTTGTTATAGTATTGCTCTATGGCTCTATATGCGGGTGTTACAAGTTTGATCGGTAGCAAATCCTGGATACCTACACCATCCACATATTAATTCATCTGAGTTAATTACATCAATAACTCATAAATCATGCAAATATAAGAGTCATGGTTATAGAATAATCCTGTTAAAGGAATGAGTATCATTCTGACTGAAAAATGGCGTTGCATATTCATTGCAGGTCCATTTTACTTCGCCCTATCTCTGCCAATAAAGGGCTGCCAAAGTCCTTCAGTTGATGAGGGGTATCTATTCAGATTATCATGGGGGTGGCAGTCCCAAAAAATGAATAGACCTTGGTCTGGGTCTTGAGATGGCAAAGGCGGTTAGGTAGGTACTATAAGCGAGTGATGAGGTCGCATCTCCTTCAAATCGTCTTTTTGCCCCCGTTCTGAGGGTAAGGATGGAGTGTCAGGAAGTCATGACTGGATTTCTAATGGTAGCACATCTTTGCATTGGTGTTAGGTTGTAAATTAGCATGAGAACAATGGATTCATGCTTATAGAAATTTTTGCACTTTCCATGCTAGGAAATAGGATATTACTGCTGGTGGGATAATCATATCACATAAATTTGCTGATATACTCTCGATCCCATATCGGGGACAAGGGTTGGTGCGCCGACAATCAATCAGCTTTCATGCGTAAGCGTTCTAGATCTTCAACTCGCTAACTTTCAGGCAAGACTAAGTCAATTGGCCAGGCAAATTCTTGATGTATCAGCTCTGAATTAGATGATGTAATCTCGAGCAATTTATGCTCAAATCTGTAGTTGCCCCCAGCCTTAGGGGAGTGAGTCACTTGGCAGATAATCGATGAAAAGAGTGGAAGTATGAGTCTTCACTTTCTAACTTCAGAACGCCGTTGGCCAGAAGTTTCATTCATGTACATCTCCCATCTAATGGGTGGCTGACTGGTGATTTGGTTGAATCATTTAGGGCGGTGAATTTGGCAATTGCATTCGTTGGTGTTTGTTTTGGGACAACCTTCCAAGAGAAATAGGCAATGTCGAATTGCATGTCATACCTCGAGGCACAAAGAACGATTGCACGCCTTTCACTTCACCTTGTTAGATGCATTTTGTGCTGTAGGAAGTTTATCATGGAGTTAACCATGACTCTCTTCCGGGTTTGGTCTCCAACGTTGGATCAACTTCCATTTTATCAATGGTTGTATTTCATAGTGTCTTGATGGGGATCATCTCTATCTTTTCTGGATTATCGGAACTTTCTTATTCGACCAGATGATTCGACTTTAGATCTTTTGTGTATGAAATATGAGGTATGTTGTAACGTTCCAATCCATCCAATAACTCTTCTGCCCATTCTAGGTAAGCTGCAAGTTGTGGTTTCTCCGACTGGAATTCCTTTCGAGTCGTCCTTCGGGGGTTATCTGCAAAACTTCGGCGTTGGGTTGCCGATCATTTCTTGCACCGTCTGTATACAACTTCCAAGTGCTTGATTTCATCTTTCATTTCGAATGGCAACTCCATATAAAATCCCGCGATAGTGAACTTACTGCATACGTCTTATTTGCTTGACAGGAGAACACTTCAGGTTTATACTCAAGAAATGACTCATAATTTGGGATTAAATCCCGCAAATATTAGCACTGGTCCAAACGAACACATCCAGGCTCGCCTACAGAAAGCATATAAGTTCTCTCGTTCGGAAGAGGTCTAAAGGAGATCCGATGTGAAGACCTTAGTCAGGTCGGCGTCACCAGTCGGAACACGTGCAGTTGCGTTATTAGATGTCACCCTTCTTCATCCCGAATCACCATCCTCTCTGGAATCTATGTCTTCGGGCAGGTCGTTTGGCAATTTCTTTTGCGATGCTCCCATCATTCGCAATATTGACACCTCCTTCACACTCCATTTCATCTGGAGGGGAAGCGTCTTTGGGTTTCACGCAATCTCTGTTGCGTAGCATATTCCATCCTTCCTAATCAGTCGGCTTCTCCAATAACTTGGTCACCATAGACCAGTCTCACTCCGTCTTTGGTAGGGATATTTAACGGTTAACACCCATATGCTATGTAAGCTCTGAATTCCGCTAGACCTGGTTGGTTGAGACCACGATCAGATAAGCTTGAATGCAATAGCATGGCTTGCAAGGCTTCAAGTAAGGTTCGTATATCCTATCACAACTGTTGTATGAAGTGGAGAGCTAATGGTTGATTCATATTTGCGTTGATCTCAAGTTCCCATTTCTTGACCAATGTCATAAGGTGGCTGGTGAGCAGTCAAGTTGTTATCATCCCAGCAATGATCCATATATCCAATCACGGCCTGCGGAGGTTCAATTGGTTCCTGACTCTGGGGACCAAAGTACATCGATCTAACCCTTGGACACGTGGAAATCAATCTATCTCGATGCGGTTGACGACAAATAGGTGAACCGTAGGACATACGTTTTTCACCATGCCATTCAAGCGAAGGGTAACTTTGTAGTGCTAGGGTCCTTACTTTCCGTCGGGTATCCCATTGTTGAGAATCATGGTCATTGGGATCTTTTGAGTCATCCTCAGAATAGTATCCGGATTGCTCTATGTCAATGTCATCTGGGATTTCGCCTGTAGGACAAGTTTAGGTCACCTAAACTAGGTGATCACTATTCGCTCAGGAGCATCATCAGTTGCATTTGGGAAATATGCACGCCATTGGAGCTCTGGAAGAGGAGGTTGTTATGAGACCATCATTATTTTGTATACTGCCATAGCCAGCGTGTCGAATCTTTTCAACAACTCCTCACATTCAATAACATCGGTAGATAGAGGTCATGGCTTCTGGAAAGAATCCTCAGAATACCTACCGAATCTTGGTCGATAAGCATTTGTGATAATTAAGGGTCAGAATGTACTCCGAGCCAAGGCGAGCCGTGCTCCGAGCCGAAAATGTGGGCACCGCACGATTTTTTCGATTTTGGAAGATAGAGCCTTTTCTGAAATGATCTGAAAATTACATTTTTTCCAAAAAATGTCACTTTTTTGGGTCGGATCGCGACCCTTGTTCGTCACCACTTTTTTGGGTCGCGGTTCGCTACTGTCGTCTGGTTCGTGGCTCGGATCGTCAATTAATCAACGTCTTCGGATCGGATCGCGGATCCTCCACCAGGTCGAGTCGTGAAGGTCACTCTGGGCCCGGGTCGTGGAGGTCGTTCCGCGAACTACGAATCGGATCGTGATGGCTCTTTGGGCTCCGTTCGTGGAGGTCGTTCCGCGAACCGCGAATCGGATCATGATGGCTCTTTGGGCTCCGTTCGTGGAGGTCGTTCCGCGAACCGCGAATCGGATCGTGATGGCTCCTGCGATCCGCGAACCGCGAACCGAGAACCGGCAACCTGCTCTAACCTGCTCCTGTGCATTTTCTTTATAATCATCATTCGTTTCTCAGTGAAAGCACCAAAATGTTAGACCAAAAAATGGTCCTAACACCCAAATCGTCGTATTTTGAGCATAGGATATGAAGAAATAACTGAAAAATTGAGAAAAAAGCAAGATAAAGAGATTTTTATAGTGGTTCGGCGTTAACGAGCCTACGTCCACTTCATATTTTCTCATTTCACTCATAGATTACAATTACAATGAATATTGTCTTTCAATCACTTGAATTCAATGAATAATTCTCTCTGAATCCATTGAATTTATTGAGGAAGATAGTGGTTATTCATGGAGAAGTGTTGGCCATGGCAGCCATGGATGAGGAGATGCCAAAAGTCCCCTGAAAATGCCCTCTGACGGTGTATTTATAGCTGTAGGAAAGCTCCTGGGAGGACTGGTTCGTGATGGGGTACGTGGCAGGCGATCAGAAAAATAGGAGAGCCAGTAGCCTTGAGAATAGGTCAAAACAAGCTGCGTTTGAACAGGTCCGAAGGTCGGATCGCGGTCATGGGTCGGATCGCGGTCATGGGTCGGATCGGATCGCGTAGGCAAGGGCGGATCGGATCGCATAGGCAAGGTCGGATCGGATCGCGTAGGCAAGGGCGGATCGGATCGCGGTCATATGCCAGCTTACACTCGTTCACGGAAATAGGCGTAACTTTCAAACCGTAAGTCCGATTGGGCCAAACCAAAGCTCAAACTGAAGCTAATTCAAAGGGCTACGAGTATATGAGGTGAATAGATCCAAATGAGGTCATTTGATAGGGGTTTCGGGCCAGTTTATACTGATGTTGTGATTTTGACCAAACTGCCTTGTGTCTTCTGACGATGCTTCCAATGCCAGAGAGCGATGTTATCCAGAGATTCCATATCAGACAGCATTTACCGAGAGGTGTGTCAACATGATCTTTGCTTTGGGTAGCCTGGTCACAAAGGAGGCTAACAATAACAATCGTTTTACCCCAAATTGTTAATTAAATTTAATTAACTTCTTAGTCTATTCCACTTCTATTTGAAATCTATATCTATTATCTTCTATTATTCAAATCCTATAATATAAATCCCATTTGAATTCTATATTCAAACTATATATTATAAACCCCATTTGAATTTCTATATTCAAATTCTATATTATAAATCCCATTTGAATTCTATATTCAAATTCTATATTATAAATCCCATTTGAATTCTATGCCTTATTTAATCAACGTTTATAACTTCACTTAAAATCCCACATTTATATATTTATAAACAAAGTTTATAAATTCAGTTCAAATCCCATATTTTCATTTATAAACAAAGTTTAAAAATTCGATTCAAATCCCACATTTTCATTTATAAACAAAGTTTATAAATTCAATTCAAATCCCACATTTTCATTTATAAACAAAGTTTATAAATTCAATTCAAATCCCACATTTTTCATTTATAAACAAAGTTTATAAATTCAATTACTTGTTTTATATATCTTTAAAACAAGTTAATATTTTTATTCTATTCGAATTTCAAATGCTATTCTATTTGAATCTTATATATTCAAATTTCAAATTCTATTTTAGAAAAATATAATTTTCTTTCTAAATCTAAAATATCCTTTTTCATGATATTTTTAATATCAACACTTAGGCCCCAATGATATTTAAACACACAAAGCAACCAATTAATTATTTTTCTAACACATCATATATGACAGTATATATGCAAATAAATAAACAAACAGATAATATATTTTTGAGGAATCCTGTTGGATTCCTCCAACCTGTTTTCCTGCATCCATAGATGTTAGTCAACAAAATAATACCCATCCTGCTTCGAGGCAGGATATCGCGATATGAAGGTCATCCACTATCATAGCGTGGGGCGTATAGGGTAATCATCCGCTATGAAACCGCGGGCATCCGCTAATGAGACTGCGGGAATCCAACCAATCAATCAACCCAATATATATATATAATAGTCCTAAATAACTAATATATTTAAATCAACCAAACAATATTCAAACAAGCAACGATAATTATTTTTAATGACATAAAAATAATTCTAATTAAGGTGAGTGAGATTTACTCATCGGAATTTTTAATCTGCCGAGTATCCTGTTTAGTTCAACAAATGTCGCGACTATGAATCCTCGCGATCGAATTTATCTAGCACGATAGCACCTACGATTATTTATTTTAAATTAACCGATTAAACGATTATTAAATTCCATTAACTATAATACTCAATAAATTAATTATTAACCAATAAATTTATTTAGTTACCTTAGTCCATGCTAAATTCTTCTTCCCTATACATAATAGAGCATCACCCCTTTACCATTACTGCCGAATCCATATGACACTTCCAGATTCTCCCACCATTTCCTCAATGTCCACACTGCCCTCACCTTCCAGCCTTCGAATCCCAGGTTTCCTCCCATTTCAACTGTCGAACCAAAAGTCCAACTCAAAACTCCACTTGAGTTCGTCGCCTAAATCTAATGTCGCCCTTTTTTCTGCATCGACCCTACTTCAAGTTTATCCTCATCGCAACTGAAGTCGCAGCTCCTCACGCGACTGCTTCCAGCAAGGATCGAGCTTCAGGGATCCTAGATCGTCATCAGAGAATCGAACTCCACCCAGTTCGATTTCCAGTCCACTCCATCTATCAATAACGAACTCCACTCCTTCGAAACGCAACCCAGTTGTCACCAGATCGAGGTCCAGAAACACTTGTTCGCACAAAAACCCATCGCGACTTCCAGCTTTATCTAAGAGTACCAGTACCTCGCGATTTTCCTCCTACCTCAAATAAACTTCGAATCGCCTTTAACCCCCATCGCCCTAGTTGTTGTTCAGTCAATCGCGCACGGATTTGAGGAAGAACACAGCTTCCAGTCTGATTTTAGTTTGGATCGATTTCCGAATTTGGTTTGTGTTTTGAGGCTTGAATTGATTACAGGAATTTTTGAGGGCCTTTGCGATTTATAGGGGAGGATTCATGAATTTGAGAGGAAGGAAAAAGGCCACAACCCCTTTTTGTTCTTGCGGTTTTCAAATGAACAACACGCCATTTTCTTTTGTGATAATAAGGGTGCCACGGGTTTGTTTTATCTGGTGGAGGGGAAAGCGCCATAAGCAAAATATTTATTTATTTAAATTAAATTTGATTTTTAAACCGATATCAAATTTAAATTATCTCCTTTATTCCAAACTCCTATTTAAGTCCAACAAAAGGCATTTCTAGGGTTTAACCACCATTCCGGACACACTGGGATAGGTCACGAAGTCCAATTTGATCATCTGTAGAAGATATTAATTTAAATCAATAAATTAAATTCAAAACAATTTAAATTCTGCGAATTTAATATTATTATTATTCGTATTCAAACAGAAGTCTGAACTGTATTTAATTCAGTTCTAAATTTCGAACTGAAATATATTTTCGCATTACGATGATTTAATATATTCGATATTAAATCGAAATTGATTATTAAACTGATAACTTAATATAAATATTCATTTAATTTATCACATTAATATTTAAAACCGTATTAAATATTCAAATTTAACCCGCGGAATATTCGGGTCATTACAGCCTCATTCCATCATCCACATAAGTAAAATTTCTGGGCTCCATACCATGACACCACTCCTAGCTAGAAAGAAATATATGTTCTCCCTGCAGTCCTCTCCCATTTCTGGTCCACACTGGGGTGTGAGTCTCGCGAAGTAATGCTATACACAAGGCTATGCCTAAATAAGTTGTGCTTTGATCATCAACCACAAGACTCTGCTTTTCAACAAAAGCCTTGATCATTTGCATCTTAGCATGCCACATTGTCAATCCATACCATACTATTGATTTCTGCCAATATATAACCTCTAAGCTCGTACGTCTCAAAGAAGGGTGTTAAGCAAGAGAATAAATTCTCGGCTACCAAACAGATATATATATTTAGTAGAGATCAACGAATACATCATAAAGGAATACAATGTCAAACATACCATCCACTTACAAGTCCGTTCTGGGTCTGAACGAAACCGGAGGCACCTTATTCCTCATCCCATATGTCCAATACAGGAGAGAGGCCCTCGCATATCCGGTCGATCTCTAAGTACGTTTGGACGATCACCACTTATTATCTTATCTTGGGTGTACAGCACAATCAACACATCAGTAATCATCCAAACGATGTGAAGAACTCTGGTCTTCAACCACCGTCTTCATAGTTGACTTCAATCGATGTAGTAATTATTCAGAATGGGTTAAACCCGGTCTTTCCGAATTATTCGTGTATTTTATAATCAAGTGTATAAAAACACATCATACGCCTCATTCCAATTCAGAATATTCTTTTAATAAAATATTCACATTATTAGGGAAGGGTTCCCATTAATTTTATCAAAAATAAATTCTTTTAAATTTATTCTTTAATCTTCCTTTGAATATCTTTTCAAAAGATTTTTATTAACTAGTCGGGATTATCGAACCTTACCGAAGTAATCATTTATATATATTTATAATCCCAATCCCAACCTATTCATCCCATGGAGCAAATCTAGTAGCACTCCATATGTAACACCCACAGTGTTATCGGTAAAATTAATTACCATTTCACGTTTAAATCTAATTAAAGAATTTAACTATCGCCTGGAGTAAAACTGGTGGTACTCCATTCTCGATCATTTCAAGAATTCGATAAATTAAATTATCTCATTACCATTTCAATCTAATTAGATATTTATTAAAACTCTAATTTGGTTTTAATATAAAAAACAATCATTACTTTATGATTATTCAAATTTAGGAAATTAATCTTTATCTTTAACTGGGTTAATGAACTAATGTCATTTAAAACACAGTTCACGACAAACCCAAATCATCTTCCATTAACTATGGAATCTTCACGGAAACGGATCAATATATAGTCGATATAAATTTTTGTATCAGACTGATAATATAAATGGAATAACGGCAAGGCCTTTTTAAATTCCATATATAGTAATGGTCTTCATTCATAGAAGCTTATCTCAATTATTATTAAATCAAATTCCATTCAATTCCAATTTATTCTATTAAATTAGAAAACTTTACTATGGAAAAATTCCCATTTAAATCTTAATAAAAGATTTATAAATTCCATTTAAATCTTAATAAAAGATTTATAAATTCCAAATTATATTTTTCACTGTTAATTGGGTTTAAAGAACGAATGTCGTTTAAAAACACAGTTCACAATAAACCCACAATCAACTTTCATTTCAATTCTAATTAAACATTAATTAATTAGTAAACTTTTCTAAGTCTTAATTAAAAGATTTATTATTTTCACACAGGGTTTAGGAACAGTGTTATTTAAGACATCATTCAAGACAAACCCAAAATCCAATTTATTTTATTTAACTCCAAATAAATTTTAATTAATTGGAAAACTCCATTAAATCTTAATTAAAGATTTATTTTAGTTAATAACTAGTTCATTTCGATAAAAATATATTTTTATCTTTTCAAATACAGAATTTTTCATCCGAAATCTTTCCAAACCATTTATTATAATTTTTCCATATTTTTAATAATTTTATTATCGCCCGTACAGTCGGTTTCCAATAACAGCCACCGAACTGCATCCATAACGACCTTTTTCAAATTTGATTTGGACATAATTCCAAATCCAACCATTAGATCTCAAACTTATATTCATTGGAAATCTCTTTTCGATACGAACCCAATGGTTCCGGTTTTAGGAGAATCCGATGGTCGGATCTCCCGTTACATCGATTTGAAGTTAATGGTTGAAATTAGCGAACGGTCGCTGCGCGGCGCGTTCTATTCAGGCCATTGTATATATAATATGTATATTATATATATTTCATCAATTTCCATTTAAAACGTATTTTATAATTCATTTATATATTCGTTTTAAAATGATTCCAACTTCATTTTCAATTTTAAATCAAAATTGAATATTCTATATCTTTATCATACTAAAATAATAATATTTTCAAAATATTAGATTTTTGAAATCACTTCTTTTCGATATTCATTATAAGGTGAATAAAATCGATCAGTAAACCCGTTCGGGTTAAAATGGCGTTTCTATACTTAACCCGGCTTCGTATTCTTATATTTTTGTGTCCATCTAAAAACGGACATCGAAATCATAATTTTATTCTTTTCTGAATAATATTTTTAAATATTCGTTATTTTAAAATATTCTTTATTTTAAAGGATTCTTTATTTAAAATATTCTTTATTTGAAAATATTCTTTACATTAAAATGATCTTTTACTTGAAATGTCCTTTTACATATAAATATTCTTTTTCATATAAATGGTTCTTTTACATGTAAATGTTCTTTTACATAAAAATGTTCTTTCACAGATAAATATTCTTTTACATAAAAATGTTCTTCACATATAAATGTTCTTTTACATATAAATGTTCTTTATCATTAAAAATGTTTTTTTCATAAAAAAAAATGTCTTTCTGGATTGTCTTTCTTATCTAAAATGTCCTTTTTTATTTAAAATGTCCTTTTTTATTTAAAATCTCCTTTTTTATTTAAAATGTCCTTTTTATCTAATATGTCCTTTTTATCTAAAATGCACTTTTTACTCTAAAATAATCTTTTATTCTAAAATGATCTTATATTCTAAAATGTTTGTTTAATTCTAAAATGTCTTTTTAATTCTAAAATGTCTGTTTAATTCTAAATGTCTTTTTAATTCTAAAATGATATTTTATTCAACATTATTCATAAAACATTATTTATTATAAAACATTATTTATTTCTGAATCGGAATGTGACTCAATCAATTACTATATAATTTTAGTTATATGGATTTCACACACCGCATGTACTCAACAATAATGATAAATAATCATTAAACAGCCCATTCACATTCAAAGTGAAATTTACAACTGTGTGAGCATTAAAATAAATAAATAACGCTCATTACAGACTATCAATCCATCGACTGACATACAACTAAATATTAGGACTAGTGTATGTCAAATATCATCCTAATACCTGTGTGGGGTTTTCAAACAACACAGTTTATTTAAATAAATTATTGGTTAAGAAATTTAACCAATTCTAATTCAGTTTGAATTATTTTCTATTCAACCAATTTGCAATGTTTAAATTATAAATAAATACTTATAATCTAATTTCAACTACCACATTGATGTTAAATTTATTTTTAATACGTTAAACATTTCAACATCACAAACAACACACAATACAGTCAATTTAAATCGTCCATGGTTTGTGGACGAGGCAAGTGTTCTAACATGCACCGTATACAGTTTATAATGATAAAACTGATAAAAAAATATCTAAACTGACAGTTCTATATAATTTTCAGTTATGAAAATAAATAAATAACCATGTAGAATTTTTAGTGAGGAGTTCTCACCTTCGTTTCCACTCCGTCGTCTTTAACTGGCGATTTTGATTCCATTCTGCTTTCATTCGGTTCCATCGCAATCTGTTTCACGTTGTGTATGTATTAAAAATCATATTTTTATAACGCTACAATATATATTAAAATCATATTTTTAAACTAATGTTATATTTATTTTCAAAACAATGCTCTTTTTATTTTCAAAACAATGCTCTTTTTATTTTCAAAACAGTGTTCTTTTTATTTTCAAAATAATGTTAATTTTATTTTCAAAACAATGTTAATTTTATTTTCAAATCAATGTTAATTTTATTTTCAAATCAATGTTAATTTTATTCCAAAAACAATGCCCTTTTTATTTCAAAAAGAATGTTCTTTTTATTTTTAAAAAACAACGTTCTTTGTATTTTTAAAAACAATGTTCTTTATATTTTTAAAAACAATGTTCTTTTTATTTTTATAAACATTGATATTTTTATTTTCAAAAATAATGTTATTTTATATTTTAAAAACATTGTCATTTTAAATTTCAAAACAAAGCTATTTTATATTTTTAAAACATTACTATTTATATTTTTAAAACAAAGATGTTTATATTGTTAAAATAATGATATTCATATTTTTTTTAAAACAAAGTTTTTTCTATTAACAAAACAATTTAATACAATGTTTTACATATTTAAAGTTTTAACGATATTTTAATTTCTAATTAACAACTTTATTAAGTTTAAAACTAAATTAATTAATTTAAAAACCATTATCCCTTAATAACGTTTAACAGTAAATGTTGTTGTCTCCGTTGCTTTACACTGGAAACTATCGAACTCGTGCTCGACCTCAAATTTTCCAGCGCCGCACCCCCAGAGGCAATCGGCCACCCATCGACCAACTCCTCCCTGACCGGCTTTGCATCCCCTTCCAGCGCCGAGAGCACCAGTGAACTCGATGCCCATTAGTGCCCAAAACCCATCTCAAAAGTCGCGAGTTTGAGAGGAAAAATCAGCCTTCCGAGGCGATGGTTTCAGATCATCACCGTTGAAAGTGGTGATCAAGCGGAGATGAATAATTTTTATGTTGTTAGTCACCTGAATTGATGAATGTATGGGAAGAAAGATCAAAGAAAAGAAGGGTGCGTTCTGGCCATCCATCCCATGGAGACGGCGGCTCAGAAAAAGAAAATGAGTCTAGGGTTTTGCGTATTCCAACCGTATATATACCGTATATTTTATATTATTTAATTATTTAATTCAAAAATAACGTGTTAAACCATCCGAACTCCAAACGCGACCCAACGACTATTGTCCCCAGCCAATTACCCCCATTCCGGACACAATGGAATATGTTTCATAAGCCAATTTGACTATTTTAATCAGTTTTTCTTTAAATTAAAATATAAATCAATATATATTTAATTTAAACGTACATTTTAATTTACCGGGGCCACATACTGACTCCAAAAATTATAGAAAAATAAATCTAGCTATGTTTTGACCATACAGTTCTAAAAAAAATTAATTTCGTCGAATTTGGAGACTGTTTGAAAAACGGTCATTTTTCGGTCGATTAAATTCAAATTGAAATTACCAAACGCGTTAACATTTACTACGCTCGCATGTTAATTTAAAAAATTATGAAATTTGGAATCTAGCAATAATTTCACATTCCGGATCCAACCAAAGTGGTTTCGTCGAAAACGGAGGTTGCAAAATGGCTATTTTTAAAGGTTATATATTATATTAAATTCCATAGCGACCATCCTAAGTATTTAGCTGGCCATAACTTTTTATTCCCGCTATGAAATTTCAATTTTTCACATCTGTTAGAAAGATATTGTTAAACAGATTTAAATATTTTTGGTTTTACCAAAATCTGATTTATTTTGAATCCTGTACATTCAGTCAAAGTTCAAAATCAAATTTTCAAACTGCCGTGCCCTTTCTAATTCCTTTTATAATTAAAATAAATATATTTGTTCTAACATCATTTAAAATAAATTTTTAGACGTTATTATTTACAATAAATTATTTTAAATATTTAAAATCCATTAAAATGTCTAAAATTAAAATTTTAAATTGGTTCTGAAAATCCGGGTTGTTACAATCTCCCCCACTTAAAATCTTTTCGTCCTCGAAAAGGAACGGAGCTGAAAGTTGTTTAACTAACCAACTCAACTTTCAATTCTAATTAATTTTCCATTCAGTTCAATATTAAATTCGATTTAGCTAAATTTACCATTCTTTCTCATATTGGTTAAATTAATTATCATTCCAATATTTTAATTAGTTAAACTAACTATCAACCATCACAACCAGCAATCAATTAGGTGATTAACCTTTTAAATATATATAACTTTTATATATAGTCAAAAATCAGATTTTGGTGCAAATCACACAACAATAAACACTAAGTTTTGGTTCTCACACCAGTCAATTGGAAATATATAGATATCCCACTTTCGAAACTCGAATATAACCTCTGATGATGATGCATCAATCATTAGAATCATCTTCGGGCGACTAGAGTGTGGTTCTATATCTACCCAGTATATTTGAGGCTTCATATACACGTGGATCAGACGTATATTAGAAATCTCTATATACTTGATTGTCCAAATCAATTTAAAATATAATGTTCAAATATGTAGAATAAGGTTTAAATTTTCAAACAAAATTTGTTTTCATTTATTTTTTAAAACAATACTCCTTGCACTCGTTCTAGGATACTACTGATCCCATCTCTAATGAGTTATTCTCATTGGATATTACTAATCCAATCTCTGATGAATCCTTTCGTTCGGTTCTAATGTGTCTTGTTCTCGAGCTCTGTAAACCAAAGCTCTGATACCAAATGTGTGACGGCCCGCCCTGCACCAGCCGACATTTCCAATGAAAGTGCGCTGTATCGATGTCCAACCAGCACGGGACGGTCACCAAAGAAAGGAAAAGAAAGGAATTTGAACTTACAAGGAACCTATAGTATATCTCACAATGCATGGGACAAAATACAATATCAACATTACTTGATATAAAACAGGCGAGACCGTGCATAAGCTGAAAACTATACCATCATAGCAGTGGAAGGATTCAAAATACAGCTTATGATCTAAACCATCATTATTACAACTTTTAAACTGTCTCTAAAGCAAAATAGGAAGGTACACTACTAATGCCCAAAATAGTGACCAGCAACAACATAGGGAGAATATATAGGAATAATACATGTAAGCCTCCTACTCGTCTCCGAACAACTACTCGTGCATAACCAGCTAACCTGTCTCTAGTCTGCTCGTTTAGGAGCACCCAGAGTAATAAGAAGAGACATAAAACTCTGGGTCAGACTAAAGTCTGGTATGAGCGATAAGCAGCAAAAATAGAACAATACCAGATATACATAACCATACCTGAACCTGGACCTGCAACCAAAGAGTTAGCACAACAGGATGTACAATACTCTAAGGTGACACTAACACATGGTGTTAAAATATTGGGGAGGGGGTGTGCCTGTCATGGTGATAGAAAACATCAAACATAGAAATCATCCTCATATCTCTCACTCAGTGCGTAAATTATATGATATCTACCACTTTGATCACCCAATTCTTTGTTACGATCACTCTGCCACATGGAGTCATGACGGCTCCAATGCACTGATCTGTAACCATTAATACTTTGCTATGTCCACTCTGCCCCATGGAGTCATGACAACTCCACTGCACTGGCTCATAGCCCTGCTACGATCACTTTTCCCCATGGAGTCACGACAACTCCACTACACTGATCCATAGCCAATATCCGTCTCTCAGTGGTGAGTCAAAGCTATAGACGTCGATAACCCCTTTGCACACATCCCGCAGCAAAGTCTAATTCATGAAGTTAACTCGTTGGTTCCCATCTGGATCCTGAATTCTACTTCTTATTTGGACTTCCTTTGCATCTCGGGTTTTGGCCTTCTCCCGGATCAGTTCGGATGTGTGTAGTGCCCCAGTCATCGCTGGTTAGGTTGATTCCTCTCATTCGGTTCGTGGTGCCTCCTCCATAGCATCAGGTTGGTTCGGCTCGTGGCCCCTATCTCTGGTTCGGATCGGGCTTCTCCACTTGAGCGGTTCGGGTCGTGAGCTCCTTCTCTCGAGCGAATCGGAGAGCTTCATGTGTAGGCGAATCATGGCATACTCCAGACGAGCGGTTCGTAGTACATGGAGCACGAGCGGATCGGGGTGTTTCCCAAGCAGATCGATTCGGTTCGGGGCAAGCACGATCGGTTCGGTTTGGGGTAGGGCGATCTGATCCGGTCCCGTTTCCTACACAATTTCCTACAACCTTCCAGCGACTATTTCACACCATACGACCTCGTTTTCGACAATTCTAACATTGATAAGAAATCATAAAGCATTCCAAACAGTAATAGCAACATGTATAATCAACAATAAACACCAAAACAGCAATTTAACATGTTTATATGGATCAAACATACCCGAAACCCATGTTTTCTCCTTAATCATGCTTACCCATAACTAATGATGGGACTAGCAAAACATATCCAAATTAACCCAAATTTTTATCAGATCCCTAAAATAATATTTAAGAATTTTTACATATTTTTCCAGAATTTTAACATGCATAATTTCGCTAATGATCACTAATCACCCCTAATTAGTCGTAATTAGTGAAACAATGCAAATTACTCACCTTAGCCACAAATAAAACTTTAGATCTAAAACTATAATATTTTGGGGCGTTTTCCTATGCAACACAGTAGCTCCAACTCTGATTTGGTGTTAATTTGCCTTGATTTGATGTAGATCTTCTTAATTAGTAATTAGAAGGTGATTTGGGAGTGATTTAGAAGTGGAGGCCATTGCTAGGGTTAGAGAAATGTTTTAGGTGGCTGAGAAAATGAAATAGAATCGTTTCCTAACTGATTTCAGCCTCCACATAACCCTAATCCCGAAATGGGTTATGGGCCTAGCTGTTAATCATCCTAATTAGGCCCGGTTAAGTTGTTTTTCACCTTATAAACCTTGTTTTAGCCATATCTCGCAAATGGTAAGTCCGTTTGGCTATTGTGACCACTCTACGGAAAGGTAAACCATCATCCAGATCCAATGGAAGTGGTTTCAGGTCAAAACTCCGTACCAATCAAAAGTTATATGCGAAAAAAGATTCGCTAGGGGCAAAACGGTCATTTAAAAATCGGCAAAAATCATGAACATGGGAAATGACCCCAATAGTCGTTCCCAAAGTCACAGGACCAAACGACTTCTTATGAAAATGAAATAAATATTCTATGTAACAACCCGTATTTTCAATAACCTGTTATAACATAAATGGAGGCAGAATTAAACTGTAAAATCTGAATCAAGGGAAAAGGGCTATGCCATTGCGTTCATCTCGGAAAAATACGCGAAATAGAGTCCGAGTTTTCGAAAATCGGAGTCCGTATGACCAAGATATGGCCTCGCGAAGTTTCACGAAAAATTCCCAAATTAAAGTATACTTAATTAAGTGAAATGGGTTGCGCAGAGAAATATATATATATATATATTGATATATATATATATATATATATATAATTGAAAATTAAATAAATAAATATGCAAAAATGTTCAAAACAGCGAATTGGGAGAGGGGAATAACCGAACCGGCCGATTTTTGAGGTCGACCCGAGCCTGCTGGGTCGACTAGGGGTTAATCCAGGGTGTTTGGCTGTCAACCCGTGGGCCGATTTGCTCAAATGCAGATTTTGCATTTGGATGGTTCTCATGGTTCATCTTTAATCTAAAGGCCCTAGATGGTTCCTACACTTGACTTCTTCCCCAAGACATGCTTTGATGGCTTGGATTGAATCTAGGTTTAATCCTATGGCCTAAAACACTTGCCTAATCTATAAATAAGACCCTAACCTATCCTAAATCCTCATTATTCATTCATGCAACTAAACTATGGAAAAATTTTACCTCTCATGGCCTCCACTCTCTTCATAAAATTTCTAAATGGTTTCTATGAGAGATTTTCCATGCATACAAGTGTTTTCAAGCTTGTATGAGTGTCATTAGCTTGCATTCAAGTCAAGTTTCTATCTTTGCATCATAAAGCAAGGGTTTTGATCATTTTGGCTCAAGGGTTTTTATGTTAGAGCTTGCATTTTGGGTCTATTTGATTGCATAAGGGCTTTGTCATATCTTTTGTGCCTTCATAGCAATGTAAGCCCTTTCCCTACTCTTAGATATTAACTATGAAGTTAAATGTTCATGTTGCAAGTTTGGGTTTGATCATTGAGTATGATACATGCTATCATGTCATGCAAGTTTATGAATTCATTATCTTGATCTTGTGAGCTAAAAGCTACAACCTTTATGTTGAAATGTTGCATTAGGCAACATGAGAACCCTCATAACCTTTATGTCAACTTGCATATGAAGTCATAACCCTTATATGATGATATATGCGAGTTACTAGTCATCATTCCATATCTTTTGTCACCATGATTCGCTTATGTGCCAAGTTTGGGTTTATGCATGTTTTGAGGCTTAAGAATGTAACATGCAAGTTAATGAACACATTTGTGCCTCATTTGCCACCATGATTAACTTGTGGCTTAATATCCATTTTTTTCATGCCTTTGCTAAGTCTCTTCTTTTAATCCATTACGTTGTCGCGAACGTATATGCGAGTTTAAAAGCGTTGGGTTATGTTATGGGTAATTTCTAATGACATGAAAATACAACTTGAAAACATGACTTGAAATATAACATGGAAGTTGACATGTAAGTATGCATAAAAACATAAGCTTGGGAATTTACCTATTAAGTTAGGTCTACCCTTTGGGAATTTACCTATTAAGTTAGGTCTACCCAAATGCTTGAAAACTTGTAACATGTTTTGGGAAACATGATGGAGATGACACTTAGATAATATAAGTGTGGCCAACTCGAGGTTGGGTTGAGTTTGCAACGTAAAACTACCCGGAACCGACCGGCCTAACTAGTAGTTGCAAACAATAGGACCCAATATGAGAAGTTGGTCATGTTGTGCTTGAACCCGAGGTTAGACCAAGTTGTGGTGTAAAGCTACCCGGAACCGACCGGCTTAACTAGTAACCACAACAAAGTCTAATGTGAGAGGTGAAGGTGCATTAAGTAATTAATGCCACATGATAGGGTTAAGTTAATTTGATTAATGACTCTTAACCAAATATGACATGGACAAATGGGTTAAGTAATTTGATTAGGCTAATGATACTTAACAAAACATGACAAGGTTGGGTAGGTTAAGTAACTTGCTTTGCCTAATGACACTTAACCATTTTTATATGACTAGTGGATGGGGTTAAGTTAACCAACACTTAATCAATCCAACGCGATAACTTGGTAAGGTTAAGTAAGTTTTCTTAATGACGCTTAACCGAAAAATACGGTTAACGAATGGGGTTAAGATTAGACTCAACTAGTCTAAACATGGAAATCGGATGGGGTTAAGTTAGCCTAGACTTAATTAATCCCACTTGGTAGTTTAATGGGGTTAAGTTAAACACTTAACTAATCTAAACATGATGAATTGATGTGGTTAAGTGACATATACTTATCCAATCTAACTCGTTAATTTATTGTGGTTAAGTTAACCAATACTTAACCAATATAACGTGAAAACATGATAAGGCTAAGTCACGAATCGCTTGAATACACTTGACCGATTTGACTAAGTAAATTGATAGGGTCAAGTTAATATATACTTAACCAATCTAGAATGATAATTGGACGAGTTTAAGTCGTGAATTGCTTAATATACTTAACTAACTTGAGCATGGTTTGTAGGGTTAAGCCTTGAACTTGGATACTTAGCCAATTTTGACAGGATTTGTAGACGGGTTAAGTCATGAACTTAAGTGACACTTAATCCATTATGTAAACCCTAGTTCTGAGGATTAGGTGGATAACCGTAGTTAACAAGGATAACGGGAACAATGCTAAGTGGTAAACCTTAGTTGAAGAATAACTAAGTAATGATTCTTAGTCAAGGAAATTTAGACCAGTTCATAGATAGATGAGTAACCTGATACGGTAGGTCATCGTTTAAGTATACGAGTAGGAGCAAGTATCTAATTTAGATAAAGGCTCCAGCAAACTGGGTAACGAAGCAGCGGCTTCAGGGAACGTGAGGATATTCTTGGTATCCCTCTATGAGCTGCCAGGTGATTATACTAGGCTCATGAGAGGTTAAGGTCTGCGTTAGAAGAACCAAGAGTATGCCTTGGTTGCTATACGAGCGACCTAAAGACGGGGATGGATAGGGGATAGTCGACGATACACGGTCGTACCCTAGATAGCATTTCGTCAGGCTACCTACCATCTTTGGTCAAGCGTGTGCGTACGGAAATGCAGAGAACACCCAAAAGATCATAATTGCTATCTAATTATGGTTGCGGTAAGGCTTGGATATGGGTTGGCCAGTGTTGTGTTCTCATACAGGATTTATCCTGTCTTGTCTTTCACTAGTTGAGGGAGTGGTCTCGTGGGACCATAGCCACGTATAAGAAAAACAGACCTTAGCATCTGCATCGGCAGATAAATCGAAAGCTCCCGACCGAGTCCTGTATTTCTTGATTTGCCCTGTGACAGGACTCGGATGGCACGATGTGATACATGTGCATACAGTCATGGAAAAGCGATTCACGATGAATGCGTGGGAAAAAGGGCGCGGTTGGCGGTTAGCGTAATCCCTAGTGGCCCTAGGTGGTTGAACCCAAACCGAGATACGAAAACGTGCAATAGGTAAGCATAATCCCTAGCAGCCCTAGGTAGCATAAGTCCTAGTTGTACAAACAATAATTCATGTTGGAAGACCCTAGCTAGGTTTAGGGTAACAGTCCAAACCGATCTTAAGGATCATGGAACTATGTTAAAGTAATATAGAATCTCATGGGAAAGCCCGTATGGTCTACGGCAAGGGACTTAACATTTACATGGAATAAAACATACAAGTTGAGTAACCTATATATGCGATATATTAGGTTGACATGGACCATTACACGACTTTTGAGTGAGGGTCATTCTTGGTTAACACATGACACGGTGGGGATACTAGTACGGTAGGTGCAGAGCTAAAATACAGGATAGATATCACGGGGCGTTATACGTGATAGATATCTTGGGGATATTATACTTGATAGAAACCTGACGATGTGATACCTTGTTTTATCTTGACATCGTAATTTATCATGACACCTTAGTTTATCTGAGTTCAGTAGTTCATCCTGTTATTTTGATTTAGCTTATCTATCTTGTTATCATGCTTATGTTCATCTCAGTTTCTCATGTCAGTTAACTTTACTAGTTTTTATGCTAATAGTAGATAGGGCTTACTCAGTCTTTTTGACTGACCCGTTTTGTTTCGCCTCTTTTCTTCCGTTCCCCCCCCCCCCAGGTTACAGGGAGGAAATACTGTTGTTTAGTTCGGACTTCTTCTGCTTGAAGGTCATCATGGATGGCTTGGACTTTTCTTGGCTAATGGCTACTTTACTGTTTTTACTTGGGGAATAATTTATGAAAATGTCTTTATGCTTCTTTACTATTGCAAGACAGGTTTTGATGTACTCTGATGTAAAAGGCTTTAGACCTTATTTATTCATGTTATGAAAGTTTGATTTTACTTCCGCTATTTTATATGTTCTGTCTTGTGATATTTCTGTGCATGTTTACCAATAATGCCCCTCTAAAGCTAGTGCATTCCTTTGCGAGTGACCCTAGCGGAGGCGGGGTGTTACACGTGGTATCAGAGCAGAAGGTTACCAGACTGGGCAAAAGTTTTTAAAGACCTTCTGAAAACTATTTGAAAAAAAAACCGTTTACAAAGAAGCATTTTTCAAGAAAATTTTCTTTTAAAAGAAAAAGGCTATTCCCCAAAGGCCATTAGCACTATCCTTGTTTCCTTAATTGAGTCTCTTTTCCTTTCTTTCCTCCATCTGTAGTCACAGTAGTTTTAACTGCGACTAGTCTTTTCTACCTACGAAAGTGCTTTCCATACGATGGAGGTGGTTCTCGAGAGACCAGTGGCCGCGTTATAAGAAAGGATCGTGAGAAAGAAGGATAAAGGATACGAGCTTAAGGATGAGCAACTTGTTGGTATGGCTTAGTCCTCAAAGGAGGGAGAAAGATGAACAATGAAACCCATGACGAGAGGGTACCTTTGGCATGGTAAAACGGGGCGGATAGTTAAGTATTATGGGACAAGGACAAGATCATCGGGAGGGCAGTAGTATGCTCTCATTTCTAGAGTACCTCGGAAGGAGGGTAACGATCTTGTTAAAGGTTTAGCTTTTCTTCTCTATCATCCCGTTAGGACTTCGTTGTTCGTATCATTTAAGTCAGCTTCGATAGTTGAGTCTCTGCACCTTAAGTACTAGCGTAATAGAGAATCCCATTTTTGTCTCAAAGTCCTATTGGAGAATCAGTCCATTTATACATGACTTGTTTGGATCTGGGAATGTCTATGCCATGTGTTGAGTTTGGAAATAATGCTTATGTTTATAAGCTATGGATGGATTCTAGGGATGAAGTGGTTATCCAGTAGGGGGTGCCACTCTCGGTTTTGATAGGAGGGTAGTTAGACCTTTTGACTAGCCTTGGTAATGCCCTCGAAGTATCGGGTAACCTTTTTGAGGTTCTGTCATGACTAGTTACTTAGAATCCCTTGATGCCTTTATTGGAAATTTGAAGCCCGATCGAGTGGTGTTCGCCAATAAGACGGATGGTTTACTTCATTTATGCATGGGTTATAGAGATCACCCTAGTAAGTGCGCATGATAACCTGATTGACATCTGTTTACTTTCAAGAGAAAGTTCTTCTACATGGAATGCCTTATAGTATATAAACGAGATCCAAGATTCACTAGTGAATTTTGGAAAGCTTGCATGAGATCATGAGTACGCAGTCATGTTTGCGTCAAGTATTCTAGGAAAAGGATAAGTGCAAGTGGAACGAGAGGCGACGAAGAAATGAGTTCCAGCTCATGTTATGGAAACAGGAATAAGAAGCTACAAAATCGCGAAGTTAAAAGACGACTTTGATGGTCAAAGACTAGATACGCGCATGATATCTCTTTTTGGGAGTATATCCTTGATCCCTGTTTTCTGTAGAGCTTACTTGTAGGCTATCTTTTGTGGACATCCTCTCGGTCCTATTCTCCGTTACAAACCCTGTAAGGAGTTTGTCCTGTTTATCTTCTCGACCCTGTTTCAGGGAATTCTAGGTAGAACCCTATGGATGTAAACATGTATTTGAAACATGTTATGATTGATATGGTTGCAAGTGGTTGCTCGTGGATGCGCGAATACACATTAGATACTAGCTCGACTCGGTCACATTTCATATTGCATATGCACGAGTATTTATACTTGTTTATGGATGAAATCGAATGCATTATCATGCGGTTGTTGCATATGAATGAATGATTGTGCACGCATATAGTATCTATATGACTAGGACTATTTGCATACATGTTGGATTCATGGCCTATACATATTTTGCATTAGAAAGATTATTCAGGCCTGATCATTAGCATTAGCTAAGGAACATGTACACACACGTTTTGCATATATTCATACAGCATTAGAAATCATCTAAGGACAATGGTTGCTTGTGGATGATGTTTTGAGTAGATGGATGATGGATGGTAGGATATGTTCTTCCTAACTTGGAGATTTTGGGGACGAAATCCTAAAAGGTGGGGAGAATGTAACAACCCGTATTTTCAATAACCTGTTATAACATAAATGGAGGCAGAATTAAACTGTAAAATCTGAATCAAGGGAAACGGGCTATGCCATTGCGTTCGTCTCGGAAAAATACGCGAAATAGAGTCCGAGTTTTCGAAAATCGGAGTCCGTATGACCAAGATATGGCCTCGCGAAGTTTCACGAAAAATTCCCAAATTAAAGTATACTTAATTAAGTGAAATGGGCTGCGCAGAGAAATATACATATATTGATATATATATATATATATATATATATATATATATATATATAATTGAAAATTAAATAAATAAATATGCAAAAATGTTCAAAACAGCGAATTGGGAGAGGAGAATAACCGAACCGGCCGATTTTTGAGGTCGACCCGAGCTCGCTGGGTCGACTAGGGGTTAATCCAGGGTGTTTGGCTGTCAACCCGTGGGCCGATTCGCTCAAATGCAGATTTTGCATTTGGATGGTTCTCATGGTTCATCTTTAATCTAAAGGCCCTAGATGGTTCCTACACTTGACTTCTTCCCCAAGACATGCTTTGATGGCTTGGATTGAATCTAGGTTTAATCCTATGGCCTAAAACACTTGCCTAATATATAAATAAGACCCTAACCTATCCTAAATCCTCATTATTCATTCATGCAACTAAACTATGGCAAAATTTTACCTCTCATGGCCTCCACTCTCTTCATAAAATTTCTAAATGGTTTCTATGAGAGATTTTCCATGCATACAAGTGTTTTCAAGCTTGTATGAGTGTCATTAGCTTGCATTCAAGTCAAGTTTCTATCTTTGCATCATAAAGCAAGGGTTTTGATCATTTTGGCTCAAGGGTTTTTATGTTAGAGCTTGCATTTTGGGTCTATTTGATTGCATAAGGGCTTTGTCATATCTTTTGTGCCTTCATAGCAATGTAAGCCCTTTCCCTACTCTTAGATATTAACTATGAAGTTAAATGTTCATGTTGCAAGTTTGGGTTTGATCATTGAGTATGATACATGCTATCATGTCATGCAAGTTTATGAAGTCATTATCTTGATCTTGTGAGCTAAAAGCTACAACCTTTATGTTGAAATGTTGCATTAGGCAACATGAGAACCCTCATAACCTTTATGTCAACTTGCATATGAAGTCATAACCCTTATATGATGATATATGTGAGTTACTAGTCATCATTCCATATCTTTTGTCACCATGATTCGCTTATGTGCCAAGTTTGGGTTTATGCATGTTTTGAGGCTTAAGAATGTAACATGCAAGTTAATGAACACATTTGTGCCTCATTTGCCACCATGATTAACTTGTGGCTTAATATCCATTTTTGTCATGCCTTTGCTAAGTCTCTTCTTTTAATCCATTACGTTGTCGCGAACGTATATGCGAGTTTAAAAGCGTTGGCTTATGTTATGGGTAATTTCTAATGACATGAAAATACAACTTGAAAACATGACTTGAAATATAACATGGAAGTTGACATGTAAGTATGCATAAAAACATAAGCTTGGGAATTTACCTATTAAGTTAGGTCTACCCTTTGGGAATTTACCTATTAAGTTAGGTCTACCCAAATGCTTGAAAACTTGTAACATGTTTTGGGAAACATGATGGACATGACACTTAGATAATATAAGTGTGGCCAACTCGAGGTTGGGTTGAGTTTGCAACGTAAAACTACCCGGAACCGACCGGCCTAACTAGTAGTTGCAAACAATAGGACCCAATGTGAGAAGTTGGTCATGTTGTGCTTGAACCCGAGGTTAGACCAAGTTGTGGTGTAAAGCTACCCGGAACCGACCGGCTTAACTAGTAACCACAACAAAGTCTAATGTGAGAGGTGAAGGTGCATTAAGTAATTAATGCCACATGATAGGGTTAAGTTAATTTGATTAATGACTCTTAACCAAATATGACATGGACAAATGGGTTAAGTAATTTGATTAGGCTAATGATACTTAACAAAACATGACAAGGTTGGGTAGGTTAAGTAACTTGCTTTGCCTAATGACACTTAACCATTTTTATATGACTAGTGGATGGGGTTAAGTTAACCAACACTTAATCAATCCAACGCGATAACTTGGTAAGGTTAAGTAAGTTTTCTTAATGACGCTTAACCGAAAAATACGGTTAACGAATGGGGTTAAGATTAGACTCAACTAGTCTAAACATGGAAATCGGATGGGGTTAAGTTAGCCTAGACTTAATTAATCCCACTTGGTAGTTTAATGGGGTTAATTTAAACACTTAACTAATCTAAACATGATGAATTGATGTGGTTAAGTGACCTATACTTATCCAATCTAACTCGTTAATTTATTGTGGTTAAGTTAACCAATACTTAACCAATATAACGTGAAAACATGATAAGGCTAAATCACGAATCGCTTGAATACACTTGACCGATTTGACTAAGTAAATTGATAGGGTCAAGTTAATATATACTTAACTAATCTAGAATGATAATTGGACGAGGTTAAGTCGTGAATTGCTTAATATACTTAACCAACTTGAGCATGGTTTGTAGGGTTAATCCTTGAACTTGGATACTTAGCCTATTTTGACAGGATTTGTAGACGGGTTAAGTCATGAACTTAAGTGACACTTAATCCATTATGTAAACCCTAGTTCTGAGGATTTGGTGGATAACCGTAGTTAACAAGGATAACGGGAACAATGCTAAGTGGTAAACCTTAGTTGAAGAATAACTAAGTAATGATTCTTAGTCAAGGAAATTTAGACCAGTTCATAGATAGATGAGTAACCTGATACGGTAGGTCATCGTTTAAGTATACGAGTAGGAGCAAGTATCTGATTTAGATAAAGGCTCCAGCGAACTGGGTAACGAAGCAGCGGCTTCGAGGAACGTGAGGATATTCTTGGTATCCCTCTATGAGCTGCCAGGTGATTATACTAGGCTCATGAGAGGTTAAGGTCTGCGTTAGAAGAACCAAGAGTATGCCTTGGTTGCTATACGAGCGACCTAAAGACGGGGATGGATAGGGGATAGTCGACGATACACGGTCGTACCCTAGATAGCATTTCGTCAGGCTACCTACCATCTTTGGTCAAGCGTGTGCGTACGGAAAGGCAGAGAACACCCAAAAGACCATAATTGCTATCTAATTATGGTTGCGGTAAGGCTTGGATGTGGGTTGGCCAGTGTTGTGTTCTCATACAGGATTTATCCTATCTTGTCTTTCACTAGTTGAGGGAGTGGTCTCGTGGGACCATAGCCACGTATAAGAAAAACAGACCTTAGCATCTGCATCGGCAGATAAATCGAAAGCTCCCGACCGAGTCCTGTATTTCTTGATTTGCCCTGTGACAGGACTCGGATGGCACGATGTGATACATGTGCATACAGTCATGGAAAAGCGATTCACGATGAATGCGTGGGAAAAAGGGCGCGGTTGGCGGTTAGCGTAATCCCTAGTGGCCCTAGGTGGTTGAACCCAAACCGAGATACGAAAACGTGCAATAGGTAAGCATAATCCCTAGCAGCCCTAGGTAGCATAAGTCCTAGTTGTACAAACAATAATTCATGTTGGAAGACCCTAGCTAGGTTTAGGGTAACAGTCCAAACCGATCTTAAGGATCATGGAACTATGTTAAAGTAATATAGAATCTCATGGGAAAGCCCGTATGGTCTACGGCAAGGGACTGAACATTTACATGGAATAAAACATACAGGTTGAGTAACCTATATATGCGATATATTAGGTTGACATGGACCATTACACGACTTTTGAGTGAGGGTCATTCTTGGTTAACACATGACACGGTGGGGATACTAGTACGGTAGGTGCAGAGCTAAAATACAGGATAGATATCACGGGGCGTTATACGTGACAGATATCTTGGGGATATTATACTTGATAGAAACCTGACGATGTGATACCTTGTTTTATCTTGACATCGTAATTTATCATGACACCTTAGTTTATCTGAGTTCAGTAGTTCATCCTGTTATTTTGATTTAGCTTATCTATCTTGTTATCATGCTTATGTTCATCTCAGTTTCTCATGTCAGTTAACTTTACTAGTTTTTATGCTAATAGTAGATAGGGCTTACTCAGTCTTTTTGACTGACCCGTTTTGTTTCGCCTCTTTTCTTCCATTTCCCCCCCCCCCCCCCCCCAGGTTACAGGGAGGAAATATTGTTGTTTAGTTCGGACTTCTTCTGCTTGAAGGTCATCATGGATGGCTTGGACTTTTCTTGGCTAATGGCTACTTTACTGTTTTTACTTGGGGAATAATTTATGAAAATGTCTTTATGCTTCTTTACTATTGCAAGACAGGTTTTGATGTACTCTGATGTAAAAGGCTTTAGACCTTATTTATTCATGTTATGAAAGTTTGATTTTACTTCCGCTATTTTATATGTTCTGTCTTGTGATATTTCTGTGCATGTTTACCAATAATGCCCCTCTAAAGCTAGTGCATTCCTTTGCGAGTGACCCTAGCGGAGGCGGGGTGTTACATTCTACGATCCTCCGATGCGTAGAATGTGGGTCGTTACATTCTTCCCCCTTAAGAAATTTCACCCTGAAATTCCTTAACTAAGAAACAACAATGGGTCCCGCATGTCTATCAATCATTTGCAACAATCAAACATACATAGCAACATAACAAGCCTATCCTAGCATGCGGTTTACTAACAACAGGATAACTAAATGGTCATTAAAATCTCACAAGGTAAAGAGTTCTGGATACGACTCCCTTATGCTCTCCTCTGTTTCCCAAATACAGTCATTTTCATTCTAGCCCTACTGAACTTTGACCAGTTTCACCGCCTTCCTTCGAAGTTGCTTCGTATTGCTCTCGACAATACGGATCGGCTTGCGGTTCCCAACCGCCTCGGGTTCTACTTCGATGTCATCCAACTGATCCGGTGAAATAGTCATATCGGGGTCGTGCACGAACTTCCTTAAATGGGAAACATGAAACACGTTATGAACTCCCACCATCTTGTCTGCCAACTCAACTTTATATGCCAAATTCCCAACTTGCTCGAGAACTGGGAATGGACCAACAAATCTTGGTGCTAACTTGCGTCTTCTGCCAAATCGAATCACGCTCTTTAACGGAGAAATTTTGACAAACACCAAGTCGCCAATGGAGAATTTTAAATCTCTTCGCCTCTTTTCAGCATAACTCTTCTGCCTATCTTGGGCAGCCTTCATTCGCTGTTGGATAACCTTGATCTTTTCTGAAGTTTCTCTTATTACATCTGGCCCAAGCACGAATTTCTCACCGGTTTCCAACCAACATGATGGTGAGTTGCACGGTCTTCCGTGCAAAGCTTCAAATGGAGCCATACCAATACTGGACTGATAAATATTATATGCAAACTCCACTAGATGCAAATGGTCATCCCATGATCCTCCAAAATCTAATATACAAGCTCTCAAGAGATCCTCCACTATACGATTCACCCTCTCTATCTGACTGTTGGTTTGAGGATGGTACACGGTACTGAGATGTAATTCTGATCCTAAAGCCTCTTGTAAGCTCTTCCAAAATCCACTAGTGAACAATGGATCTCGGGCACTTACAATGCCTTTGGGTACTCCATGAAATCTCACTACCCACTTCATATACAGTTCTGCTAACTTAGCTGCTGTTCTACTTGACTTGACGGGTATAAACCTTGCACTCTTGGTCAATCGGTCCACAATCACCCAAATGCTATCATGGCCCGATCTAGTCCTTGGTAACCCATCAATGAAATCCATTGAGACTTGTTCCCATTTCCATTCTGGAATTTCCAATGGTTACAACAAACCATTAGGCTTCTTTTGCTCGGCTTTAACTAGCTGGCAATTCATGCACTTAGATATAAACTCCCCAACGTCTCTTTCATCCCTTCCCAGTAGTAGGTCTACTTCATGTCTCGATACATTTTGTTACCACCGGGATGTATAGTTAGTTTTGAGCGATGACATTCTCCAAGCACTTCATCTCTCAATCCATTGACATTGGGTACAACTAGTATCTCCTTCTTTCTAAGCCGTCCTTCTCGATCAAGCCCATACTTGTTCATCTCCTCACTATCGATACCTATCTCTAACCTGGAGATGATTTCTAGTAGGTTAGGATCGTCCCTCTGACTGGAACCAATCCACTCAATCAAAGTGGGTCTGATCGTCAAACTTGCTAACATTTCTGGATCCAATTCGCACCTTGGTCTGAAATCATACCCAACGATATACTCCAGTTGCTTCCATTCTAGAAACATAGCCCCTAAACAGGCATGTCTCCTACTTAATGCATCGGCTACCGCATTGCCCTTTCCTGGTGTATATGCGATATCGAAATCATAGGAAGCCATGAATTATAACCATCTTTACTGTCGGAGATTTAGATCCTTCTGAGAGAAGAGATACTTTAATGACTAATGATCGGTAAACAACTCGAATCTTTCTCCCAAGAGATAATGTCTCCACATCCTCAACATGATTACGATCGCTGCCAATTCCAAATCATGTGTAGGATATCTTTTCTCACGCGGTTTCAGTTGCCGACTAGCGTAAGCTACCACCCTACCTCCTTGCATCAGTACAACACCTAGTTCGGTACCACAGGCATCCCTGTATACCTCATCTCTTCATTCCCCTTAGGAATGACTAACAGTGGCGCACGCGTCAGCTTTTCCTTTAGACTCTTAAATGCATTTTCACACCTTTCGTCCCAGATGAAAGCTTGATTCTTCTTGGTCAACTGAGTTAATAGTGCTGCTATCTTGAAGAAGACATGGATAAACTTACGATAATATCCAGCAAATCCCAAGAAACTTCTTACGTCCGTTGCATTATTGGGCGTAGACCAATCTTGTACCGTAGCCACCTTCACAAGGTCCACGGCAATACCATTCTCTGAAACAACATGACCTAAGAATCTCACTTCCCTCCTCCAAAAGTGACACTTAGAAAACTTCGCTTTCAATTAGTGTTTTCTCAACACCTCCATCACTTCTCTCAAATGTTCCTTGTGTTCTTCCTCTATCTTCGAATAAACAAGTATATCGTCCATGAACACAAGAACAAACTTATACAATTGATCTCGGAATACTCTATTCATAAGATCCACAAAATATGCTGGTGCATTGGTCAACCTGAACGGCATGACCAAGGTCAACCTGAATGGCATAACCAACCACTCATAGAATCCAGACAGCGTCTGAAAGGCCGTTTTAGGAATACTCTCAGCTGCTACTCGGAGCTATGAAATCCTGTCGCGAGGTCCAACTGGGAGAACACTTTTGCTCCTTCCAGTTGATCAAACAAATCATCTATCCGTGGAAGACGATACTTATTCTTCCTAGTCACTTTATTCAGCCCGCGATATTCCACAAATAAACGAAGGGAACCATCTGCCTCAGTGGCAAATACAACTGGTGCTCCCCACTCGGAGACACTTCTTCGGATAAATCCCTTCTTCAAAAGATCGCTCACTTGCACCCTGATCTCTCGCTGCTCTCTTGGTGCCATACGATGAAGTGGCATCACTATAGGTCTGGCATCTTTCATTAAATCAATACGTAACTCATTCTCTCGGTGTGGTGGAAGTCTGGTCACTTCCTCGAAGATATCCGGATACTGGCCAGCAATGGGAACCCCTGATAACTCAACTGCGGAATGTCAAGGGAATTTAGAAAACTAGCCGTCACCTCATCACTAGGTAGGCCACCAAACACTACCCTCCACCTATCAACCGCCCTAATAGTCACCGTCAATCCCTCACATTCTACCACCACCCCATATCTTTGGAGCCAATCGACTCCCAAAATAATGCTAAGCCCAGTAAAGCCCAAAACAAAGCAATCACAAGCAAACATACATCCATGACTCGATAGGACCAAGTTTCGACAAATCATACTAAGGCTAGTCGAACCACCAATCAGGTTCGTCACAACTAAAGGTCTATCGACTATCTCGGGTTCCAATCCCAATCTATCTACCAGGTCACTAGATATGAAGGAACGGGAAGCCCCAGTATCAAACAATACTCGAACCGGTATACCATAAATAGAAAGCATACAATAAATGATGACATTCTTTCCTTTCTCTGCCGCAGTTGGGGCATTCGATGAAGAAGGAACAACATTAATAGCATATGCTTTCACAGTCTGCTTCTCTTTAGGGGGTTGCGGACATTTATCCTTATGATGTCCCACTTGGACGCAGTTGAAGCACTTCCTATCCGCTGGCTTTGCTCGACATTCTTTGGCATAGTGGCCCTTCTTGCCATAGCTAAAGCACTCAACATCTTTCTTATCTTTCTTTTTCTGACCATTCTTGGTCTGACTCTGCTTCCTTTTATTCTGAGAATTATTCTTGCCTCCACCGCTTTCCTGCGGCTTTGGCCCCTCTGCAGATGCAACAACGACTTCAGCCTTGGGCTTAGGATAAAGGCTCTCTGACCTCAATGGTTTCCCAACAATCGATTCAAAAGTCTCATCAATATGGTTTATAAGTCTTTCCCCAAAGTACTGATCTAATCCTATTATGAACTTCTCATTCTTCTTCTCGAGAGTGTCAATAAGGGATAATCCATACTTCGATAAAGTATCGAACTCAGCAATATATTCCGAGATTGCCCTACCATTCTGTTTAAGCTCTAAGAACTTCCTAAACAATTCTGACTTCCGGGCAGTTGGGATAAACTTGTCACCAAAGCGAGCTTTAAACTGATTCCATGTAACTTGATCCTCGGGAGTAGCTGCCTTAATAGCATTCCACCAATTCATAGCCCGTCCTTGTAGCTGACGAGATGCTAGCTTCCTCTTCATCGCGTCTTCGATTCCCAGATCCTTGAAGATACACTCACGATTATGAAGCCAATCCCGAACTTTTGTAGCCGATTCCGTTCTGTGGAACGGCTTCCCACGAAGACTAGTATAGTCCTTACAGAGCTTGGCGAAATCGGCCCTAGGCGCCTGCACCGCTGCACCACCACCATTTATAGCATTAGGAGCTACCCTCTGAACATCCCTAAGTATCTCTCTCATGAAGTCAGTGAACATCGTCCTCATATCAGGAGCATTCCTATTATTGGCTCCTGAACCAGTATTCCTCATATATCGGCTCATCGTTCAATCTGTAAGGAGAAAACGATTAACCATCTCCTCACTGGTGCCAGTGCAGTGCTACTCCATCCTTATATATACTAATAGTATGTATATATAACTTTTGAAAACCAAAATATCACAAATATGCGCTCTCATATACGTATACTATCTCTCCCTGGTGTCTTTCCCTAGGTTAACTATGCAACCTAGAACTCTGATACCAAGTGTGACAGCCCACCCCGCACCAGCCGACATTTCCAATGAAAGTGCGCTGTATTGATGTCCAACTAGCATGGGACGGTCGCCAAAGAAAGGAAAAGAAAGGAATTTGAACTAACAAGGAACCTGTAGTATATCGCACAGCACATGGAACAAAATACAATAATAACATAACTTGATATAAAACAGGCGAGACAGTGCATAAGCTGAAAACTATACAATCATAGCAGCGGAAAGATTCAAAATACAGCTTATGATCTAATCCATCATTATTACAACTTTTAAAACTATCTCTAAAGCAAAATAGGAAGGTACACTGCTAATGCCCAAAATAGTGACCAGCAACAACACAGGGAGAATATATGGGAATAATATGTGTAAGCCTCCTGCTCGTCTCCGGACAGCTACTCGTGTATAACCAGCTAACTTGTCTCTAGTCTGCTCGTTTAGGAGCACCCAGAGTAATAAGAAGAGACATAAAACTCTGGGTCAGGCAAAAGTCTGGTATGAGCGATAAGCAGCAAAAATAGAACAATAACAGATATACATAACTATACTTGAACCTGGGCCTGCAACCAAAGAGTTAGCATAACAGGATGTTCAATACTCTAAGGTGACACTAACACATGGTGTGAAAATAATGGGGAGGAGGTGTGCATGTCACGGTGATAGCAAACATCAAACATAGCAATCATCCTTACATCTCTCACTCAGTGCGTAAAGTATACGATATCTACAACTTTGATCACCCAATTCTTTGTTACGATCACTCTGCCCTATGGAGTCATGACGGCTCCACTGCACTGATCTATAACCAATAATACTTTGTTATGTCCGCTCTGCCTCATGGAGTCATGACAACTCCACTGCACTGGCTCATAGCCCTACTACGATCACTTTGCCCCATAGAGTCACGACAACTTCACTGCACTGATCCATAGCCAATATCCATCTCTCAATGGTGAGTCAAAGCTATAGACATCAATAACCCCTTTGCACACGTCCCGCAACAAAATCTGATTCATGACGTTAACTCCTTGGTTCCCATCTGGATCCTGAATTCTACTTCCTATTTGGACATCCTTTGCATCTCGGGTTTTGGCCTTCTCCTAGATCGGTTCGGATGTGTGTAGTGCCCCAATCATCGCTGGTTCGGTTCGGTCCTCCCATTCGGTTCGTGGTGCCTCCTCCATAGCATCAGGTTGATTCGGTTCATGGCCCCTATCTCCGGTTTGGATCGGGCTTCTCCACTTGAGCAGTTCGGGTCGTGAGCTCCTTCTCTCGAGCGTGTCGGAGAGCTTCACGTGTAGGCGAATCGTGGCATACTCTAGACGAGGGGTTTATAGGACATGGAGCACGACCAGATCGAGGTGTTTCAAAAGCAGATCGATTCAGCTTGGGGCAAGAACGATCAGCTCGGCTCGGGGTAGGGCGATCCGATCCAGTCCCATTTCCTGCACAATTTCCTACAACCTTCCAGCGACTATTTCACGCCATACGATGGCGTTTTCGACCATTATAACTTTGCTAAGCAATCATAAAGCATTCCAAACAGTAATAGCAACATGTATAATAGTCCATAAACACGAAAACAATAATTTAACATGTTTGTATGGATCAAACATACCCAAAACCCATGTTTTCCCCTTAATCATGTTTAACCATAACTAATGCTAGGACTAGCAAAATATATCCAAACTAACCCAAATTTTTATCAGAGCCCAAAAATAATATTTAAGAATTTTTACATATTTTTCCAGATTTTTAACATGCATAATTTCGCTAATTATCACTAATCACCCATAATTAGCCGTAATTAGTGAAAAACAATGCAAATCACTCACCGTAGCCACAAATAAAACTTTAGATCTAAAACTCTACTGTTTCGGGACGATTTTCTATGCAACACAGCAGCTCCAACTCTGATTTGGTGTTGATTTGCCTTGATTTGATGTAGATCTTCTTAATTAGTGATTAGAAGGTGATATGGGAGTGATTTAGAAGGTGGAGGTCATTGCCAGGGTTAAAGAAATATTTTAGGCAGTTGAGAAATGAAATAGAATCGTTTCATAACTGATTTCAGCCTCCCTATAACCCTAATCCCGAAATGGGTTATGGGCCTAGCTGCTAATCACCCTAATTAGGCCTGATAAGTTGTTTTTCACCTTCTAAACCTTGTGTAATGTCCCGATTTTTAGTGACTTTATTTAATAATAAATATTGATTTATTTATAAGTTAATTAAATAAAGTGGAATCAAATCAAGATTTATAAGCAAACTTAAACAATTATAATTATGTATAAATATATAAATGTATGTATACGCTAACATGCTTATATTTAGTGGTTTTAATAAGAAAATTCATAATAAAAGCTTGCAACAAAACCTTAAACATACATACAATTATAACACAATGTATATATTTATGTATGTAAAATGGAATTTAGTGACTTAAGGGATGTAGATATGGAGCCGTATAAACAATCAAATTGATAACGCATGTAGGGAACACTATAACAAACATAAATGTCCAAGAACAATGAAAACAAATATACATGGCCGCAATGTGTATGATAAAATGCTTAAGTAAAATAAAGAAGGAAAATGCATGTAATGACAAACAAAAATAAGAAGTCGTGCAGACAATAGAGTGGTAACATATACAAGAAGTTAATACAGCAAACACACACATGAACGTTTAAATAAACTTGAGTACCACGTGTTTGATGAAATATCTCAACAATAAACACAGAGTATGGCTGCATTGCAAAAGTCAAGATATTAATGAGATTTAACATTGAATAGTAATGCTAATATAGGTATACACCATTCCCCTAAAAACAAGGTCGTAGCAACTTGCCTATATAAAATTCTTCTCAACAAAATATCAAGCAAGAAAACCGTTTTATATTGCAAAGGAAATCTAAGAAATATATGATCAATCGGCAGCATTAAAGAGAGTATGGCCTTGGTTGTGTCATGTTCTAGAAGGAAAGGCTAAAGACAAGATAATAGTAAAAATATCTAATTAAACAATTGGTTTCTTCATGCTTAAGTTCATGGAAATATGGTATAGGGTTAGAGGAAAGGTAAGGCTAATAAACTAGCATGCACAGTAAACATCAAACCATAAAATATGAAGAGAAAGTGAATTGTTTAATACTGGAAACTTGGCTATATATATGTAGCACCGAAACCATTCATCTTCCTCACACAAAACATTGAGTTCGAGCAAACCTATTTCCAGCAAGAAGAACAGAGAGGGAAAGCTATATGGTGAGTAAACTATTTTCTAATTATGTTATGATATAAACATACATATGTGCATTTGTGTAGTTAGTTTAATACTTCATATTAAAACAGAACTTAAATCTGGAAACCTGAAACTATGAGTGAACCCCCCCCCCCTTTGATTACTGATAAATGTATGAACATATAAATGGGTTGACTTGATCTTGAAATGGAATAAAGACCAGTAGAGAAATAAGTGAGTAAAACTTTACATTATCTTTTGATTGTGCATGATAATGCTTACATATATAAATGTATATGCTTGTTGAATCATTATACCTTTACTTAAAACAAAAGTGAAAACCAGTAAATAAAGACACAGGAAAACAGAGAACTGCTCTGTAAATTACTGGTTATTATGCGACATATATACATAAGTATATGTCCCTGAAAGTATAAGTATATCATACTAAAAACTGAAATGAAAACAGAAAACTAAAATAACAAAACTAGGAATAAATGAAAGCAAAAACAGTAAACAAATTAAGCAAGAATACTTTACTGGTATACCATTTGAAAGTATGTTCTGAGTGTAGACCAAGTATGAGAGTATACATATGAATATACATCCAGTTTCCATTTGTAAACCCATCACTAGATAATGTAAAGAATTTCAGAAACCGTTATGAATTGGGTGCATTTCTGGTTAAGGGTTCTCATATACGCCTTGAAGCAGTCTAGCATTTAAATTCTTGTATGCAAATATCAGCAAATGAAACGCATGCATAAAATGGTGTGGTTCTGGTAAATATATATATAACAAACTGACGAAACTTGTTTTTGTATATACCAAGATGTTGAACCAGCGTGAAAACTATTACCATGTGGTCCGAACTCCACTGTAGTGTGTATCGGCCATCTCCAGATATAACTAAAACTGGACCTTACTCCTAGTGATCGGAACTCATGCCAAACTTAAATCCAATGGTGTCTCAAAATAAATACTTAGCATAAACGTCTGGTCAAAAACTAGTGTACAAATTTAGAGGCACAGCAGAGAGAGGGCGTAAGAAGGAAAAGCAAGGATGGCGCGCTCACCAGGAGGAATCGTCGGAGCAGAACGTCGGCCTTCTCTGACCAGGTTCTAATGATGATCGAAGCACTGAGTTGGTGTCGGCAGGAAGAACAGTGGGTGAGCTGTTTGGGTATTGTTTTATTTTTAATCCGGTTACATGGTGATATTTTGATCGAGTCAACCGGAAGTTGATCGAAGCGGCGAAATTAACTCAGTAGGTGGAGGCGGGTTTGTGGAGTAGGTGGTGATCGATGAACGCTGACTGGTTCGTGTGTGCACGTGCACGGTAGGCGTGTACATGGGGGAAGCTTTACTGTGTAGTGCTCTGCTTCATGAATCAGGAAATGAAGAGAGGAGATAGTATCTGCATTCAAGAAGAGAGGTTCAGCCATATTGACTAATGAAGCCACGTTGCACTAGTAGGTAAGAATTAAGTGTATTAAAATAGGAAGAGGGCATAATATTGAAAAGGGAAAGAAAGTAGCAGCAGGTAAACTAAAAGGAAGAAAAGAGAATAGCAGGGATTGAAACGTGCAAAACCAGAATTGAAGAAAGGAAGAGAGGGTGTTAGGCTAAAAAAAGCAATTAGGCCAAAAATAATAAATTAGAAATGGAAAGAAAGGAAAAAAAATATATAAATAGGGATTTATATTTCTTCAACTATTAGTGTTTGTTCAAAAATAAAACGACGATGAACAAGGTAAGATAAAGTATTTGATTACAAATAATTGTCGAAATAAACGAATTAACATTTTTGAATAAATTATCGTGTGCGAAGCACGTGCCTTGGTTATTTATTTATAAAAGACGGTAAAATATTTGGATCTTGAACAACACAGATATATGCAAGTTCTGTGAGACGAAGCTTATAAGTTAAGGAGTATATAAGATGAATCGTACTTAATTCAATCATTTTAGAGCAATAACTATTTCTTTTAAGAAATATCTTGAGATAAAGTATCGACTAGCCGTAAAAGACATACGCTAATCATTTCGAAGAGTCCAGAATAAATATTCCACTTCGATTTGATTTATACGTCGCGCGTCAGAGATTATTGAAGAAAATTTAAGACGGAGATATGAAAGGGATATTTTGGTTTACAGAATAGTACCTTCGGTTTGTCCAGTCCCAGGACAACTTGTATGGACGAATGTCTGACAGGGTATCTTCAAAGGGATCACGTATGTTGTTTTCTTCAAACGTACCAGTTGCTGGCACAGAAGGGAAACTTCTTTAGCCTGATGACCAGAGTATTTTTGTGGAAATCAATTAGTGATTTCCAATGGATTTGGCGATATGGCATTCAAAGTGAATGGTGGACTTGTGTTCTAGAAGATAACGTAGCCTCTAACCTCACAACCAGGAAAAAAAGACAAAAGTTGGGCTAGGCAGCATGGCTAGTTGGGTCATTCCCAAGCAGGGTGTATTATCACCATCTAGAGAAATTGCTATTTGTTTTCTTAATCTATATTTCGATGCTGCAGCTTTCGGGACGGTTGGCCAGCTACCACCGTGGGGTGATAATATATTCGATACACTCAAGCTAAATGAGTGGTCGATCATGTATGGCCGGGTTGTAAGACGTTCTTGTTGAACCTGCAGTGTATACCCTCTAGAGTACACTAATCGGCAGGTGCTCCCATACCTTGTCTGTTGGAATCCAATCTCCAATAAGCACTCTGCGGTTTTTGATTTTATACTATATACGTGAACGTGAGATGCAAGCGTTTCACTAGATGATCATTTATTTGATATAAACTATCGTAATATCAAACGTTTTGATATAAAATACTTGGGTCACTGTCCATATATTAGTTATGGATTGGTCTAAAGATTTCTAAAGTAAATGAATCTGTCAATCTGGAAAACCTCATCCCTTATTTTCATGTTTACATCTTTTAACTGTGTTTACTCACACCAGTCCCCTGACTGACCCAGAGTTTATTTTCTGTATTTTCCTAACTCTTGGGTACTCATAACAATTGTTATGGGTAGACAAGTGATTCAGGTAACTATTGGAATCCTTTGGAGTATTTTGGACAGGAAGTTCCGGAGACAGCTTATCTATATCTAAGTATCCAGTTCGTATGATGTGTTGGGCCAGTAACCATGTAAGATGTATTATATGATGTAACAGACTCTGATGTGTAAAATATTATGTGATATGTATTTTGTTAAAAATTCCGTTGTTAGATTCTGATGTGATGTTCTTCTTACTCTTCTATTCTATTAGTTCTATCTTTTCTTTCTCATCCTCTAACTTCTTTCTTCTAGCTTTCTGGATGTTCGGTACTCGAGTTTGGACACGGTTGTGTTAAATGTCGAAATTCGAGCGTCGAATTTTCCGGGATGCTACACCTTGTTTCAGCCATATCTCCCAAACGGTAAGTCCGTTTGGCTATTGTGACCACTCTACGGAAAGGTAAACCATTATCCAGATCTAATGAAAGCGGTTTCAGGTCAAAACTTCTTGCCAATCAAAAGTTATAGGCGAAACAAGATTTTCCAGGGGCAAAACGGTCATTTAAAAATCGGCAAAAATCATGAACATGGGAAATGACCCCAATAGTCGTTCCCCAAAGTTACACGACCATACGACTTCGTATGAAAATAAAATAAATATTCTACGATCATCCGATGCGTAGAATGCGGGTTGTTACAAATTGAAACGACCCAAACTTCCCTCTAAAGGAAAGTACGGATTGAATTGAGAACACGACAGATCAGAACATAAACAGAAGAACATTTTATTGTTATTACAACAATTACATCAGAGTATAAGAATATTCCACAGTATGAATAAATGTTACACATTGGAAATACAATATCAGAGATTTAAATTACATAGCAGCGGAAAAATAATACATAACACAATTGGAAGGAATACACGGATACAGAGCTTTCCGAATATCGCTTCAGCCGTAAACCATGATCCTGTGAATATAATATCTGCAAAACCAAAACTACTAGCTGCCCGTGTGGAAAATATGGGCACCCAGAGTTTAGGTTAAAACAATAAACTCCAGGTCAGTCATGGGACTAGTGTGGGAAATAAAACAATTATTAGCTTGAATTTAAAGTTGGGAAAATCACGGGACCACGTTGTATAACATGGAACGGGTTTACTCCACATGAATCTTAGTTTAAATTAAATCAACGCAATGCTTTTCGGAAAAATGAAGCTATTATAAGACTCAGGTCCCATCACACAATGCAACGCAAGCCGAAGGATAGATTTTTCCCTTATAATAGCCAAAATATGCTTGATACGCAAATCTCATCTTTTATTATTATTATATAAGTGTATAGTGTCAAAAACAACTTCAAATATAAATGTATCAATCATAGACGGCATGGGTACCATATATCATGTCGCCATACTAGTTCTACAATCAAAACCGCATGATGTCGTATTGGAAGTTGGATTTCCATCTATGAACCAAGGCAAGGGATCGTCCTTACCGGATTCGAGATTCTCTAGTCCGAGCCTCAGGATCAACCGCAACTACACCTTGGATCTTCAGGGTCGGTCCACAAATACTTTAGTGGAATAGTAAAGCCTGAACAATATGTTTTCCTGCCCTATAGGGCATAAAATCTTAGCCATTAGGGACTCAATAACCGAGGCGCCTCATTCCATCATCCACATAAGTAAAATGTTTGGTCTCCATACCATGACACCACTCCTAGCTAGAAAGAAACGTATGTTCTCCCTGCAGTCCTCTCCCGTTTCTGGTCCATACCGGGGTGTGAGGCTCGCGAAGTAACGCTATATACAAAGCTATGCCTAAATAAGCTGTGCTTTGATCATCAACCATAAGACTCTGCTTTTCCACAAAAGCCTTGATCATTTGCATCTTAGCATGCCACATTGTCAATCCATACCATACTATTGATTTCTGCCAATATATAACCTCTAAGCTCGTACGTCTCAAAGAAGGTTGTTAAGCAAGAGAATAAATTCACCACCACCAAACAGATATATATTTAGCAGAGATCAACGAATGAAGCATAAAGGAATACAACGTCAGACATACCATCCATTTACAAGTCCGTTCTGGGTCTGAACGAAACCGGAGGCACCTTATTCCTCGTCCCATATGTCCCATACAGGAGAGAGGCCCTCGCATACCTGGTCGATCTCCAATTACGTTTGGACGATCACCACTTATTACCTTTTCTTGGGTGTACAACCCAATCAAGACATCAGTAATCATCCAAACGATGTGAAGAACTCCGATCTTCAACCACCATCTTCATAGTCGACTTCAATCGTCGTAGTAATTATTCAGAATGGATTAAACCCGGTCTTTCCGAATTATTCGCGTATTTTATAATCAAGTGCTATAAAAACCCATCATACGCCTCATTCCAATTCAGAATATTCTTTTAATGAAATATTCACATTATTAGGGAAGGGTTCCCATTAATTTTATCAAAAATAAATTCTTTTAAATTTATTCTTTAATCTTCCTTTGAATATCTTTTGAAAAGATTTTTATTAACTAGTCGAGATTATCGAACCTTACCGAAGTAATCATTTATTTATATTTATCATCCCAATCCTAACCTATTCATCCCATGGAGAAAATCTAGTAGCTCTCCATATCTAACACCCACAGTGTTATCGGTAAAATTATTTATCATTTCCCGTTTAAATCTAATTAATGAATTTAACTATCGCTTGGAGTAAAACTGGAGGTACTCCATTCTCGATCATTTCAAGAATTCGATAAATAAAATTATCTCATTCCCATTTCAATCTAATTAGATATTTATTAAAACTCTAATTTGGTTTTAATATCAAAAATAATCATTACTTTATGATTATTCAAATTTAGGAAATTAATCTTTATCTTTAACCGGGTTAAAGAACTAATGTCATTTAAAACACAGTTCACGATAAACCCAAATCATCTTCCATTAACTATGGAATCTTCACGGAAACAGATCAATATAATCGATATAAATTTCCGTATCAGACTAATAATATAAATGGAATAACGGCAAGGCCTTTTTAAATTCCATATATAGTAACGGTCTTCATTCACAGAAGCTTATTTCGATTGTTATTAAATCGAATTCCATTCAATTCCAATTTATTCTATTAAATTAGAAAACTTTACTCTGAAAAAATTCCCATTTAAATCTTAATAAAAGATTTATAAATTCCATTTAAATATTAATAAAATATTTATAAATTCAAATTATATTTTTCTTTGTTAATTGGGATTAAAGAACGAATGTCGTTTAAAAACATAATTCACAATAAACCCACAATCAACATTCATTTCAGTTCTAATTAAACATTAATTAATTAGTAAACTTTTATAAATTTTAATTAAAAGATTTATTCTTTTCACATGGGGTTTAAGAACAGTGTAATGTAAGACACCATTCACGACAAACCCAAAATCCAATTTATTTTATTTAATTCCAAATAAATATTAATTAATTGGAAAACTGCATTAAATCTTAATTAAAGATTTATTTTAGTTAATAACTAGTTCATTTCGATAAAAATATATTTTTATCTTTTCAAATATGGAATTTTTCACTCAAAATCTTTCTAAACCATTTATTATAATTTTACATAATTTTTTCATATTTTTAATAATTTTATTATCGCCCGTACAGTCGGTTTCCAATAAAGGCCACCGAACTGCATCAATAGCGACATTTTTCAAATTTTATTTGGATATAATTCCAAATCCAACCATTAGATTTCAAACTTCTTATATTCATTGGAAAGTTCTTTTTGATACAAACCCAACGGTTCCGGTTTTAGTAGAATTCGACGGTCGAATCTCCCATTACATCGATTTGAAATTAATGGTCGAAATTCGCGAATAGTCGATGCGCGGCGCGTTCTATTCAGGCCATTATGTATATGATATATATATTATATATATATATTTCGTCAATTTCCATTTAAAATGTATTTTATAAGTCATTTATATATTCGTTTTAAAATGATTCCAACTTCATTTTCAATTTTAAATCAAACTTGAATATTATATATCTTTATCATATTAAAATGATAACATTTTCAAAATGTTAGATTTTTGAAATCACTTCTTTTCGATATTCATTATAAGGTGAATAAAATCGATTGATAAATCCGTTTGGGTTAAAATGGTGTTTCTATACTTAATCCGGCTTCATATTCTTATATTTTTGTGTCCATCTAAAAAAGGACATCGAAATCATAATTTTATCTTTTTCTAAATATTATTTTTAAATATTCATTATTTTAAAATATTCTTTATTTTAAAGGATTCTTTATTTAAAATATTCTTTATTTGAAAATATTCTTTATATTAAAATGATATTTTACCTTGAAATGTCCTTTTACATATAAATGTTCTTTTTCATATAAATGGTTCTTTTACATGTGTATGTTCTTTTACATAAAAATGTTCTTTTACATATAAATATTCTTTTACATAAAAATGTTTTTTTACATATAAATGTTCTTTTATATATAAATGTTCTTTATCATTAAAAATGTCTTTTTCATAAAAAAAATGTCTTTCTTATCTAAAATGTCATTTTTATCTAAAATGTCCTTTTTTATCTAAAATGTCCTTTTGTATTTAAAATGTCCTTTTTTATTTAAAATGTCTTTTTTATCTAAAATGTCCTTTTTACTCTAAAATAATCTTTTATTCTAAAATGTCTGTTTAATTCTAAAATGTCTTTTTAATTCTAAAATGTCTGTTTAATTCTAAAATGTCTTTTTAATTCTAAAATGATATTTTATTCAACATTATTCATGAAATATTATATATTATAAAACATTATTTATTTCTGAATTGGAATGCGACTCAATCAATTACCATATAATTTTAGTTATATGGATTTCACACACCGCATGTATTCAACAATAATGATAAATAATCATTAAACAGTCCATTCACATCTAAAGTGAAATTTACAACTGTGTAAGCATTAAAATAAATAAATAACGCTCATCACAGGCTGTTAATCCATCAATTGACATACAACTAAATATTGGGACTAGTTTATGTTAAATATCATCCCAATACCCATGTGGGGGTTTCAAACAACACAGTTTATTTAAATAAATTATTGGTTAAGAAATTTAACTAATTCTAATTCGGTTTGAATTATTTTCTATTCAACCAATTTACAGTGTTTAAATTATAAATAAATATTTATAATCTAATTTCAACTACCACATTAATGTTAACATTATTTTTAATACGTTAAACGTTTCAACGTCGCAAACAACACACAATACAATCAATTTAAATCGTCCATAGTAATTTACAATGTTTTTAATCAAATGTTAAAAAGGGAGATTGCAAACAATTATTTTGATGGTATTCATCTCCCGAATTCATCTATGGAATCTCAAACCTTCAATTTGCTGATGATACCATCATTTTTTCATCTCCAGATCTTAATCGTATTAAATGCTTTAAAGTTGTCTTATATGTTTTCGAGCATATATCTGGTCTCTTTATCAACTTTTTGAAAAGCTCTATAATTATGTTAGGCAAAGCTGATCACTTGGGGTTGTCATTCTCCTCCATCCTGAATTGTCCCATTCGTAAATTCCCCTTATCTTATTTAGGCATTCCTCTTAGACCTACTAAACTCCATAGATCTGATTGGTTACCTCTCATTTACAAAATTGAAAAAAGACTATCTTCATGGAAGGTAAATTCACTATCGTCTGCAGGATCTTTAGTCTTGGTTAAATCAGTTTTGTCTACTTTACCAACTTACTGGATGTCTTTTCATAAAATTCCAAAGTAGGTAATCTCTAAAATTGATTCAATTCGTAGCTCTTTTTTATGGAATGGTAGCAAAGCCAAATGTTTAGTTAATTGGCATACTGTGTGCTTGCATTTTAATCAAGGAGGTTTGGGAGTAATTGATCTTTCTAATTTCAATATGGCTCTTCTTTCAAAATGGTTATGGCATATAGTTTCTTCGGGCTCATTCATATGGAAAGATTGGATCCTTTCACTTTATTATTCTGGTAATTCTCATTGAGTTTTACACTATCTCCCTTCCTTCAAAACATACCCATTCTGGTCTGGAGTAATTTCGGTTATACCTCGTATTAAAAGTTTGTTTCATTTTAAATTGGGTAATGGCGAAGCTTGCTTATTCTGGTATGAAATTTGGCATGGTCAGATCCCTCTTTCTCAAGTTTTTCATTCTCTTTTTTCCTTGATCTTTGATGATTGCTCTTCAGTTGCATAGTGATCCCTCTCATCTTTGTCCTCCCTGTTTATTTGATGGCCATATCCTTGCTAATCTCCTTGATGTCTCCAATATAATTATTCGCACCGATCTTTATCAATCCCCTGGTACATTTGTTTGGGAATTATCACCAGAGAAGGGTTTCACTATTGCCTTTGTGTATCATTATCTTAATTTTTCAGGAAGATCATTCTCATTTTCAAGAATTTGGAAGATTCATCTCCCACCTAAAATATTATTTTTCACTTGGTGCTTGATTCATGGAAAAATTAACTGCAAAGAAAGGTTGTTCAGATTCAATCTTCTCTCTGATTCATCCTGTTCTTTTTGCTCGGCTCATGAGGAATCTATTCAGCATTTGTTATTTGAGTGTGACTGCTCATACCCAGTTTTAGCTGCAACCAGTACATTTTTGCTTGGTCATCCCTAATGTTTCATCAATGTTTGATTACTGGCAGAACAGTCAGTTTAATTTTGCACTTGATTCGTTCTTACCAATATATTGATGGTTTATATGGAAGGAGAGGAACGCAGTTGTTTTTAGCAGACCACTGAAGCATTTTCATGGATTATGCAGACTGATAATTTACTACTTTCAATCATGGACAGATCAATCAACCTCTGCTCATTTCAGGCTTGCTCTACCACTCAACACCAGTCTTGCTGAATCTGTTGGCTCTAACTATGGTGATTCCAGTCCTGATCTTCATTAAGATGGTTCTTAAACTTGTCTGCTTGTTTTGGTTGCGTATTCAATGGGCACTTTTTTCAGCTTATTTATGTGTATATATGGTACGATATCTCTATGTTGTTGTTTTGCTGTACTGATGCCTACCTTCGGGTATTTTTGCTACTGTTGAACCACTATTTTGCAGGCTTTGGGCCACCAGTTGGGCTTGTCAACTGGATTATTATTATATAATTAATATATATGCTTAATCGGCTGTGTAGTCTCGCGCTACACATCTGTCCTACTCAAAAAAAAAAATCGTCCATGGTTTATGGACAAGGCAAGTGATCTAACATGCACCGTATACAGTTTATAATGATAAAACTGATAAAAATATCTTAACTGGAATTTCTATATAATTTCAATTATGAAAATAAATAAATTACCATGCAGAATTTTTGAGGAGTTCTCACCTTCATTTCCACTCCGTCCGTCTTTAGCTGGCGATTTTGATTCCATTCTGCTTTCAGTCAGTTCCATCGCAATCTGTTTCACGCGGTATATATATTAAAAAATCATATTTTTATAACGCTGCTATATATATAAAAATCATATTTTTAAACTAATGTTATATTTATTTTTAAAACAATGCTCTTTTTATTTTCAAAACAATGCTCTTTTTATTTTCAAAACAGTGTTCTTTTTATTTTCAAATCAATGTTAATTTTATTTTCAAATAAATGTTAATTTTATTCCAAAAACAATGCCCTTTTTATTTCAAAAAGAATGATCTTTTTATTTAAAAAAAATGTTCTTTGTATTTTTAAAAACAATGTTCTTTTTATTTTTATAAACTTTGATATTTTTATTTTCAAAAATAATGTTATTTTATATTTTAAAAACATTATCATTTTAAATTTCAAAACAAAGCTATTTTATATTTTTAAAACGTTACTATTTATATTTTTAAAACAAAGATGTTTATATTGTTAAAATAATGATATTTATATTTTTTTAAAACAAAGCTTTTTCTATTAACAAAACAATTTAATACAATGTTTTACATATTTAAAGTTTTAACGCTATTTTAATTTCTAATTAACAACTTAATTAAGTTTAAAACTAAATTAATTACTTTAAAAACCATTACCCCTTAATAACGTTTAACAGTAAACATTGTCTGTCTCCGTTGCTTTGCACTGGAAATCATCAAACTTGTGCTCGACCTCAAATTTTCGGCATCGCACCCCCAAAGGCCACCGGCCACCCATCGACCAACTCCTCCCTAATCGGCTCCGCATCCCCTTTCAGTGCCGAGAGCACCAGTGAACTCGACGCCCATTAGTGCCAAAAAACCCATCTCGAAAGTCACGAGTTTGAGAGGAAAAATAGCCTCCTGAGGCGATGGCTTCAGATCATCACCGTTGAAAGTGGTGATCACGCGGAGATGAACAATTTTTGTGTTGTTAGTCACTTGAATTGATGAATGGATGAGGAGAAAGATCGATGAAAAAAGGGTGCGTTCTGGCCATCCATCCCATGGAGACGGCGGCTCAGAAAAAGAAAATGAGTCTAGGGTTTTGCATATTCCAACCATATGTACACCGTATATTTTATATTATTCAATTATTTAATTCAAAAATAATTGGTTAAACCATTCGAACTCCAAACGAGGCCCAATGACTGTTGCCCACAGCCAATCACCCCCATTCCGGACACAGTGGAATATGTTTCGTAAGCCAATTTGACTATTTTAATCAGTTTTTCTTTAAATTAAAATATAAATCAATATATATTTAATTTAAATGTATATTTTAATTTACCGGGGTCACATACTGACTCCAAAAATTATAGAAAAATAAATCTAACTATGTTTTGACGATATGGTCCTACCAAAATTAATTTCGTCGAATTTGGAGACCATTTGAAAAATGGACATTTTTCAGTCGATTAAATTCAAACTGAAATTACCAAAGCGCTCACATATTAATTTCAAAAATTATGAAATTTGGAATCTAGCAATAATTTGACATTTTGGATCCAACCAAAGTGGTTTCGACGAAAACGGAGGTCGTTTGCAAAATGGCTATTTTTAAAGGCTATATATTATATTAAATTCCATAGCGACTATCCTGAATATTTAACTGGCCATAACTTTTTATTCCCGCAATGGAATTTCAATTTTTCACATCCGTTAGAAAGATATTGTTAAATAGATTTAAATATTTTTGGTTTCACCAAAATCCGATTTATTTTGAGTCATGTACATTCAGTCAAAGTTCAAAATCAAAATTTTAAACTGCCGTGCCATTTCTAATTCCTTTTATAATTAAAATAAATATATTCGATCTAACTTCATTTAAAATAAATTTCTAGTCTTTATTATTTAAAATAAATTATTTAAATTATTTAAAATCCATTAAAATATCTAAAATTAAACTTTTAAATTGGTTCTGAAAATCCGGGTTGTTACAGATTTGACGATGTAGCATTCAAAGTAAATGGTGGCTAGATGTTCTAAAGGTACATTCTGGCCTCAAGCCTCATCAACCGGAAAATGACAAAAATCGGGCAGGTAGCATGGCTATGTGGGTCGCTCCTATTAGGGTGTATAATCACCTATCTAGAGAAATTCCATTTGCTTCTTTAATCTATTTCGATGTTGTCCCTTTTCGGGAAATGGTGGTTTGAGCCCAACCGTTGGTGATATGCATTCAGTACACTCAAGAGAAATGAGTGGTCGGTCATGTATGGGTCGGGTTGCAAGATGTTCTTGTTGAACCCAGTGTACTCCCCTCTAGAGATACACTATCGGCATGTGGTTCCATATCTTTTCATAGTCGAAATCCAATCTCCGATAAGTGCCCGCGGTTTTGTTTGTGTACTATATATGTGGAGCATGAGATGCAAGCGTTCTGCTAGATTCTATTTATTTGTATTTAGACATTATTATAATACCAGAAGAAGATATTGATTCCAAAATGTTTTGGGTTATCGTAAGGTAAAAACCGTCTGTATTTATGTGTGGATTTGGTCTTACAATTATCCTTTTCTTTCGAGAAGATTTTTGAACTTTAAAATCAAGTTGGATGATTCCTCTTAAAACCTTGCGAGTTTTTCTCACCTTGGTAAACCAGACCGACACGTTATTTGAAATGCTCGGGTTAGACCGGGTTGTACATGTTCAGGTTATCTGATGTTGTGAAGTACAGAAACGAACTGGAAGAGTTTCAGATGTATGATGTTATACCATTATTATTCCGCTTAGTGTTATATATATGAGGACAGACGGTTATAACTGTCCAGATGTGTTGATGTACTCCAGTGCTGTAAGTATTATTTCAAGCTCTCAATATAAGTTATTTCTGTATTATATTTTGTTCCACTGTAATGTGAGACTCTGATTTTGTGTTGATTCTTCTTCTCATTCTTCTATTATAATATTCTTTCTTTCTTATCTCATCCTCTAAATTCTTTCCAATAACTATTTATGTTTTCGATACTGGGGTTCTAACAAGTGATACAGGAACTGTATTATTGTCGAAATTCAGACTCGAATTTCGGTAGGTCGTTATAGGCAAGAGCAACATTTTGGAATCGATTTCGCGAAGAATTGAGCTACTAATATTTCGTGATAAAATTAAACATCCGTTTAAATGAAAAAAAAAGCAGAATCGTCAACTGTAGGCCAATGTGAGTAAACTCACTAACTCTGTTCAATTTTATAGTTTTATAAAATTTATTTAATATTGATAAAAATGATCGAATGCGATGTGTGATGTTTTTTTTAGATGATTTGCTAATAAATTGGTTGAAATAATATATATATAGTTACACATACATAAGTCGTTAATTAAATACTGATTTTATTTATTATTATATTTCATATTGATCTGAAACCGACATTATTCATGTGATTAACTTCTTTGGATGCTGGGAAACAGGTTTATAATATATATATTGTTTTTTTCATATACTATACTATATGATGTGATAAATAATCGGTGACTGATTATTGTGTGATTGGGATGTTTGAATAACATTAACCTGAAATAATTGGTATTTAAATACCGTAAACCATATTCAAATATATTGGAAAAGGATTTGGGGTTTTAATGACTTATTTTAAACATAATAAAACAAGTAGTTGATTTATTAATGATATTTATAAATGGAATAAAAAAATTATTGTTAAAAAAATTATTATTAAATAATTTAAAGAATGTGGATTCAAGAATGAAATTCAGAAAGGGAAATGGGAATCGTTTCAAAAGGGGAAATGATGAAATTTATTTTGATATTCGAAATGTGGATAGAATGAAAATAAATCCACAAGGATTTATAATTTTTCAACTATATCAAATATTAATAAAATAATTTAGTTTTAAATTATATAAAATCCGGATTTGACAAGAAAGTTAATATTGATTTTGAAACCAATAATTTATAATCGAATACATATTCGAGATTAAGTCATAACTTATAAACGGAGTTTATGAAATGAAATGCGAAGTATAAATTTATAAACTAACTCGATTAGGTGGAATTTTAAAATGAATTGGTATTTACTATAAAAAACAATAATATATTGATATAACGAGTCCAAATTTCTATAGAGAAATAATATTCACATTTTAAAGTGAATAATGATTTAAAAGCAAATGTTTTGCAAATTGAAATGGTGAGAAAGGAAATTAGTAAATGTGGAAGTGAAAAAATCAAAAATGAATTTAGAAATCAAGTTAACCTAAAATGGTGAGCTTATTCCGACATTTGGAACGTTGATCGAATACAAATTATTCATAAGAGAGTTATACGGTGAAAGTCGATTATATCGAATTCAGGAAGGTACCATTTACCTTCCATTTTTAATCAAGATTATTTATTTAATTGATTAATTAAATATTAATTATTTATTCGAAATAAAGAATCAAAAGTTATACTTTTAATACTTTGGAAGGAGGTATTGTAACGTTATCATTATAATCAAGGTTTTATACAACGTTCGTTTAAATCTATACAAATGGAACATGGAAATGTTTTCCAAATATAACCGTGATATTTTCTAGGAATAGAAAATGAAATGATTTTAGTATTAAGAAATGGAGTGAAAGAAATTGAGAACTGACTGGAGACTAGTTAAGTTGAACGGCTTTCTGGGTATCGATCTGATGTTGGTTTCGGCCTTCGGGATTGATACTTAGGGAGTTATTCTCTTACTAGTTTACGGTTCGGGACTGATGGATAGTGATGCGTGAATAAGTTATGGAAATTTTTTCCAATGTTAATAACATATATTTTCGAAATACGGGAAATAAGGAGTTGTGAATATATGGAAATATTTTCCAAGAAATCGTGAGAGGCTAAACGAGTTGGAAAATTTTGGGTAAAAGATATATAAGGGAAATTGGGAAATGAAATGATTATTGATATTTATTTAAAGAGGCCCAGTGTTGATTAATGATTAATCGGTGTAATTTCCGTTAGGAAATACGACTGTTGTTTGTATGTATGTTTCCTTTGATAGATATATTACAACCTATCAAAGTTTTTACTTTTTTCAGTTGTCAATATGGAGAGACCGGGATCAGATTTATTATTCGAAAACCACTATGTATGTGCATTAGCATTGCAAATCAAATATGATGAAGATAATTGAAGACGGAGTTTATACAAGGGTTGTTCTGGCGATCCTAGGTAGAAATTGCCTAAGATGGATTTACATAATAGTGCCTTCAGTTTTTCCAGTCCCAGGACAACGTGTATGGATGAATATCTGTTAGAGTATCGTGAAAGTTGATCGCCTCAAATGTATTTACGTTGGTGGTGGAGAAATTCATTTCCCCTAGCATTATACCCATGGTATTTTTGGGGAAATCAATTTGTGATTTGGCGGATATGACGATGTGGAATTCAAAGTAAATATAGATGTGATCTGTATAATAGTATGTTTTGACCTCAAGCCTCATCAATCGGGAAATGACGAAAATCGGGCACCCGATTAGGGTATATTGTCACCATCTAGAGAATATTCATATTTGTTACTTCTTTCGCTTCTATATCTCCCGGGAACGGTTATGTTGGTATACCAACCATAAGGTGATAATATATTCGGAACATTCAAGCGAAATGAATGGCCGGTCATGTGTGGTTGAGTTACAAGATGTTCTTGTTGAACTCCAGTGTATCACTTCTAGAGTACACTGATCGGAAGGTTGTTCCATACCTTGTCATAGTTGGAAATTCATTACCCAATAAGAGCCCGCGGTTTTTGATTGTATATTATATATGTAGAGCGTGAGATGTAAGCATTCTGCTAGATTGCTATTTACTTGATTTAGACATTATTATAATATCAGGAAATATTGATCTTAAGAAATATTTTGGGTTATCATAAGGTAAAACCATCTGTGTTTATGTGTGGATCAGTCAAATGATTATCATTTCTTTTAAAAGGATTTTAAATGTTAAACAAAGTGATTAGAATTTACTCATATCAGTCCCATGACTGACCCAGAGTTTATTTTGTTTTGTTTTTTTCTTAAACTCTTGGGTGCCCAAATTTGTATGGGCAGCCAAGTAGTCAGGATTTTACAAATATATTTAGAGGAGCTTGGAGCAGGAGGCTTTAACATTAGTTATATATATAGAGTATCTTTCTACTGTAATGTTATGTGTTATACTGGTTTGTATATACAGTTATAGTTTTGTATTTCAAAAGTTGTTATATAATATATTTGTTCGTTCCGTTGTGAGATTCGTGTTTACTCTGATTCTGTTTTGTTGTGATCTTCTTCTTCTGTTCTAACTTTCTTTCTATTTCTCACCCTCTAACTTCTTTCTATTAATGGTTCGGTATTTCTGATGCTTGAATAGTCGACATGGTATATTGTGTCGGTTTTCTGGGTCGAAAATCTTTGGGTCGTTACAGTGGTATCAGAGCTGAAGGTTAAGTGCTTACCTCGGCTTTGTGGCGTAACTCAATAGAGATGGGGTTTGTAATACCCTAGATTGAGTTGAGTGAATAAATATACGAGAGAGCGTATTTGTAGATTATATAAAAAGTCTTTTATATTGTGGTGATTTATTTTTGAATGGCTTGTGAATTCTGGTCGACGGTGGGGCACTACAATGTCGATATGGATTTTTAAATACTTGAATACGATAGACTGACACGTTATTTTTTTTAAGAGAGTAAATGAAATAATTTTACCCAAGTTATATTTTGATATAAAAGAAGTATATATATTGAAATTATTATAATATATATATTGGATGTGTTTATAATCACATAAGATTGTAATTGGAATGGTTATAAATATTAAATTAGGAATTCGAAAAATATATAAATTCAGATGCATTAAATCGGAAATTATACTAGAACTGATTAAAACACTGGAAAATTGGAAAGGGGTTTGTAAATGGTTTTGGATTTAATATATGGAAATTTAAAGATCCTGGGGGAATTTGAAAATGTTTTCCAAGTATTGTGAAGAATATTTTGAAGTAGTTTCAAAATGGAAGTGTTTGAAAATGAGTTTTGAAAGTGATATAGGATTGAACTCACTGTGATTGCTGGAAATAATTCTGATAATGACGGTCACAAAATCAGTGGAATTTTCGAATTTCCAAGTGATGGAATACTACCAGAGATTTTGTTTTTGAATTTGTTTTGAGGAAATAAGCTGTTCGGAAATTCAAATGTTTTGATTTGCTATTATTATATGTAAACGATTTCAAACTAGTTTGAAATAAAACCCAGGAATTTAATTCTGAAATATAAATTTAACTTATGAAGTTAATGGTAACAGTAAATAAATAAATTAGAATTTAACTTAGACCAAGTTAATTAAAATTGAATTGGATTAGAGATAATCTAGAATGAAACTGGATTGTTGAGTTGGAATTTGGAATTGAGATTGGAACTGGAGTTTGAATTTGGCTTGGGTATAAGAGAATGATTGGATTAAGGATAAACTGAGTGGAGATGGGTTGGGAATGCATGAAAATATACTGAAGTGATAGCAGATGGAAGTGACAGAGCAGAATGCCTGACAAAAATGTACAAATTTATATTACTTGAGTATGAGATTTATGAGCCTGTTAGGCAAGCCGCTTGGCTGTTTGAGTTTCTTTGGATTGAAGAAGGCCTAGAGAGGCAAGTTGTAGTTGTACCGATTGAGTCGTGCAAAGGAGATGTTGGCGAAATTTTTCAAAAATTTAAGGTGTTAGAAAATTTACAGAATTTTTGGAATTTATTGTCAATATAAATAAATTAATATTTTAATTGGAAATAAATTGGTTCAGTTGAAACTGAAGTTAAGAAGTAAGATAAATAATTTTTAATCTTGTTATAATATGTTTTATAGCATTTTCTTACCTTAGTAATTTTGGGGACGAAATTCTTTTAAGGGAAGGAATGTAACGTCCTGGAATTTTATGGGTTTAATAATTAATTTGTTTAATTATTTTAATATATCGGTTTGATAATATATATAGCTCAAATTAAATAATTGAACATTTAAATTAATATAAATTTTAGAATAATAAAATTTAATTCCGAAATAGTCGGATATAGCTGAATTGGCAATATTGAGTGAATTAGATGATTTAATAGAATTAATTCAATTTAGAATTGAATTATTATAACGAATAAAATTATTTAAACGACAGTTGAACGTATGAATTATAATTTAATTATAATCGAGCTTGTAACGTCGTGGTAGTTCATAATTCGATGATTTGAACATCAACTGAGTGTACAAGATTCGTTATAAGTCGGATTTCTTCGAAACAAGAAACGTTGGAATTTAATTAACTGTATTTTTCTAGTGGAAGCGAAAAATCAAGATTTCGTATTATAAATTGTAAGTTATGTTCAAATCAAATTTTTAAATAATCGCTATGGAATCGTTTATAGACCGTAACGATTTATTTAATATAATAAATTATTTATTTCGAATTTGGACAAGATATTTGAAACGAAGTTATAATTTAATTTTTAGAATTGTACTGTAATTTTTAATTTGGAAAATAAGCCACTTTTTATTTGGAGCATTTTACACCCTATATCAGCATTTTGGGGTTTCACAAAATAAGCTAACTTGTCTACATTATTATATTTTTGGAATCATGACACGTTGCCCATCACATCGGTATTTTTATTTTTTTTGTCCATAACAGCTTGTATGAGAACTTAGTTTTTTGAAATAGGATAAGTGAATTTTTCTAACTTAAACAAAGAGACTTATTTCATTATACCTACATGCCTACCCTAAATTCTAAGTGCGACAGCAAATCATAATTCAAAATATAAAATCCAATATACATATATCATTGCTTAAGATGGCAACATCGATGGTAGTGTTACCTAGTTTGTAAGGTGGGCAAACGTTTGTATTCGGTTTGCTTTCTGTCCTGTAGTGCTCAACGGATCTTTATTTTTGCACATTTGTAGTCTTGGGTGTATATTTGAGTACTTAATAGACAATGGTTTTCACAAGACAACATAAACATATGAGGAAGTGAAATAACGTGGCAATCAAGAAGTGTACTAAAACGTGCAAAGAGTAGCATCAGAACAAGCACATCGTGAACAATATAGTGGATGCCATCACTAAGTTTGATACAGCACTCATCGATCCCGCATTGAAATTCATCCTACAAGCAGAAAAAAAATAAGTATATATTTATCTATATATATAAACATATATATATACATATTTTATATTGTAACCAAGGCTTAGTACAGCCTCTTCTCAAAACCACTGCCATGAGTTTTCAAATCAACAGCGACTACCATATGTATTAAATAACATTGACGGCTTCCCTATATTCTACGGTTAGCCTAATATACTTAGCCGCGAAGTATTGCCCATTATATATACACAGGCATCCACTTCGGGTTCTTTTTTTTTTTGGAAAAATTAAACCAAGTGAAAGCTTCAAAAATAAATAAACAAAATGCATGGCATATAAATAAAAGTTCACATGCATGGGAAGAAAAGTAGCGTTCGTTGCCTGGAAATGGAAAGAAAGGGGCAGGAGGGAACACGTGAAGGAGCATGCAGCAAGGTGAAAGGGAGGAAATTTGATCAATGAATTCAAAAATAGGAGAGTGGTTACTGGAGCACGGTATTGGTGAACCTTTAAATCGGAGCAGCATTTTTCAGACGGGGAAGGAGATCGAAAGACAAGGATGGACAGGGATTTGAGTAGCTGGGTTTTTTTTGGGTTTGTGCGAATTCTTAATGAACATAGAAGAAGGGGACTCTCGTTCATGGCAGGTGCGGATTAGTTTGTCCGCTGGACTATTTTAATCATGGGATAAATTGCGGCTTCCTTTTGTACTAGGAGTGGAAGTTAGGAGTAATGCGTTAAGGGAAGAAGCTTTATAGCGTGTGGTATCATTTTTTGAAATGGTACAGTGTGCGGTTGGCGTTTGCTCCTATGCGTGGATTGATCGGAGTGGGGAGGATGTATAAGTGGTAGTTTGTTGATACTATGTTGGTTCGGGTGGGCGGATGAACGTAGCTGAGGAGAAGTCGGGTTCCGATGTATATTGTTAGGGAAGCACGGGTACATGAGGTTGGGGGAAAAGAAGGATATGAGGTAGAAGGGGATCACATGTTCATTCAAATAGAAGGTTGGAGAGGAGCTGTTTGTTTTAAGGCCGACAGGAGGAAGAAAAGGCTATAGGAGATGGTGCGGGCAGAATGTAATGGTATGGGCCGCAGGTTGGAACGAAAAGAACAAGTGAGGCCCCAATATAAATATTTATAATTCAAGATTTATTTATATTAAATAACATATTATATTGTAAACCTAATAACTTTTACATATATTATTCAAATTCAACAGAACAGAGTCCGTCAGAATCCTAGCTACAAGAGCAACATTTTGGAATCGATTTCGTGAAGAATTGAGCTACTAATATTTCATGATAAAATCAAACATCCATTTGATTTTTAAATGAAATAAAAGCAGAATCATCAACTGTAGGCTAATGTGAGTAAACTCACTAACTATGTTCAATTTTATAATTTTATAAATTTTATTTAATATTGATAAAAATGATCGAATGCGGTGTGTGATGGTTGTTTGGATGATTTGCTAAAAAAATTGGTTGAAATAATATATATATAGTTATACATACATAAGTCGTTAATTAAATACTGATTTTATTTATTATTATATTTCTTATTGATCTGAAACTAGTATTATTCATGTGATTAACATCTGTGGATGCAGGGAAATAGGTTGGAGGAATCCGACTGGATCCCTCAACAATTATTGTTGTTTTCATATATTGTATTATATGATGTGATTAGTAATTAATGATTGATTATTGTGTGATTGGGATGTTTAAATAACATTGACCTGAAATATTTGGTATTTAAATACCGTAAACCATATTCAAATATATTGGAAAAGAATTTGAGATTTTAGTGACTTGTTTTAATCATAATAAAACAAGTAGTTGATTTATTAACAATATTTATAAATGGAATAAAATAATTATTGTTAAAAAAATTATTATTAAATAATTTAAAGAATGTGGATTCAAGAATGAAATTCAGAAAGGGAAATGGGAATCATTTCTAAAGGGGAAATGATGAAATTTATTTTGATATTCGAAATGTGGATAGAATCGAAATAAATCCGTAAGGATTTATAATTATTCAACTATGTCGAATATTAATAAAATAATTTATTTTTTAAATTATACAAATTCCGGAGTTGATAAGATAGTTAATATTGATTTTGAAACCAATAATTTATAATCGAATACATATTCGAGATTAAGTCGTAACTTATAAACGGAGTTTATGAAATGAAACGCAGTATAAATTTATAAACTAACTCGATAGGTGGAATTTTAAGCTGAAGTGGTATTTACTATAAAAATCAAGAATATATTGATATAACGAGTCCAAATTTCTATTGAGAAATAACATTCACATTTTAAAGTCAATAATGATTTAAAAGCAAACGTTTTGCAAATTGAAATAGTGAAAAAGGAAATTAGTAAATGTGGAAGTAATAAATTCAAAAATAAATTTTGAAATCGAGTTAACCTGAAATGGTGAGTTTATTCCGACATTTGGAACGTTGATCGAATATAGATTATTCGAAAGAGAGTTATACTGTGAAATTCGATTATATCGAATTCAAGAAGGTACCATTTACCTTTCGATTTTAATCAAGATTATTTATTTAATCGATTAATTAAATATTAATTATTTATTCGAAATAAAGAATCAAAAGTTATATTTTAATATTTTGGAAGGAGGTATTATAACGTTATCGTTATAACCAATGTTTTATACCACGTTCATTTAAATCTATACAAATGGAACTTGGAAATGTTTTCCAAATATAACCAGTGATATTTTCTAAGAATATAAAATGAAATGATTTTAGAATTAAGAAATGGATTTAAAGAAATTAAGAACTAACTGGAGACTAGCTAAGTTGAACGGCTTTCTGAGTATCAATCTGATGTTAGTTTCGGCCTTCGGGATTGATACTTAGGGAGTTGTTCTCTTTTTGGTTTACGATTAGGGACTGATGGACAGTGATGCGTGAATAAGATGTGGAAATGTTTTACAATGTTAATAACGTATATTTTCTAAATAGGGAAAATAAGGAGTTGTGAATATATGGAATTATTTTCAAAGAAATCGTGAGAAGCTAAACGAGTTAAAAATATTTGGGTAAAAGATATATAAGGGAAATTGGGAAATTAAATGATTATTAATATCTGTTTAAAGAGGCTCGGTGTTGATTAATGATTGATCGGTGTAATTTCCATTTGGAAATACGATCGTTGTTTGTATGTATGTTTCCTTTGATAGTTAAATAACCGGCTATCAAAGTTTTGACTTTTTTTCCGTTGTCAATACGGAGAGACCGGGATTAGAATTATTATTTGAAAACCACTACGTATGAGCATTAGCATTGCGGATCAAATATGATGAAGATAATTGAAGATGGAGTTTGTACAAGGGTTGTTCTGGCGATCTTAGGTAGAAATTGCCTAAGATGGATTTACAGAATAGTGCCTTCGGTTTGTCCAGTCCCAGGACAACGTGCATGGATGAATGTCTAACAGAGTATATCTATTAGATCGCGTACGTTGATCGCTTCAAACGTATTTACGTTGGTGGTGGAGAAAATCGTTTCTCCTAGCTTTATACCCGTGGTATTTTTGGGGAAATCAATTTGTGATTTGGCGGTTATGACGACGTAGCATTTAAAGTAAATATAGATGTGATCTGTATAATAGTATGTTATGACCTCAAGCCTCATCAACTGGGAAATGACGAAAATCGGGCTAGCAGCATGGCTAAGTGGGTTGCACCCAATTAGGGTATATTGTCACCATCTAGAGAATATTCATTTTTGTTACTTCTTTCACTTCTGTATATCCCGGGAACGGTTATGTTGGTATACCAACCGTAAGGTGGTAATATATTCGGAACATTCAAGCGAAATGAATGGCCGGTCATATGTGGCCGAGTTACAAGTTGTTCTTGTTGAACTCCAGTGTATCGTGTCTAGAGCACACAGATCGGAAGGTGATTCCATACCTTGTCATAGTTGGAAATCCATTACCCAATAAGAGCCCGCGGTTTTTGATTGTATATTATATATGTAGAGCATGAGATGTAAGCGTTCTGCTAGATTGCTATTTACTTGATTTAGACATTATTATAATATCAGAAAATATTGATCTTAAGAAATATTTTGGGTTATCATAAGGTAAAAACCATATGTGTTTATGTATGGATCGGTCTTATGATTATCATTTCTTTTAAAAGGATTTTAAAAATTAAACCAAGTGATTAGAGTTTACTCATACCAGTCCCATGACTGACCCAGAGTTTATTTTGTTTTGTTTTTTCCTAAACTATTTGGTGCCCAAATTTGTACGGGCAGTCAAGTAGTCAGGATGTTACACATATATTTGGAGGAGCTTAGAGCAGGAGACTTCAACATTAGTTATATATATAGTATCTTTCTGCTGTGATGTTATGTGTTATACTGGTACGCATATACAGTTATAGCTTTGTATTTCAAAAGTTGTTATATAATATATTTGTTCGTTCCGCTGTGAGATTCATGTTTACTCTGATTCTGTTCTGTAGTGATCTTCTTCTTCTATTCTAACTTTCTTTCTTTCTATTTCTCACCCTCTAACTTGTTTCTATTAATGGTCCGGTATTTCCGATGCTTGAATAGACATGGTATGTTATGTTGATTTTCTAGGTCGAAAATCTTTGGGTCGTTACACCCATGTACGCTCATGACCTCACCGAAATGCGCCCATACCCACCTCCAAGACTTTGAACCTCTTACAATCCAGACTAGTAAAGCATTCCCTGGCCCCTACCCAGTGCGAGGTCCCTCTATGATACCAAGAGGGATACTGATATGGGTTCTAAACAACATCAAGATTGACACAAATCACCCCATAGGCTTGATCCCCAAGTAAATAGGATTTTAAGAGCCCCAAACCGAATATAAACAACAAGACGTAGGACCTCTTAGCTTATTAATTAACAGCTTTAACTTAGCAGGTTTAAGTTCATTAATAAGCTTGGTTGTAAACAACATTTCCTATAAATGTTATTCAATGTACAGCCCCTCCCTAGAAATAGACAAGCATATGCTCAGATGTATATAGATTTACAGTAACACGTTTTACTAAAGTTTCATCTGATCGTCATATAACATGTTCTATTTAATTTTAAATTAATTCCACCCTATTCAGATTAACATGTTTGCATATTCTTCCCTTTTTGTAATTACCCCAAATTTACAATCAACGGTTCTCAAGTCATAATATGCATAATTCTCCTTTTTATTATCAATACAAGTTATTCCAATTTATCCCAATTATACACAATTCAAACGGAAATGGCCTAGGCTCTCGATGGCCTAGGTTCAACGTAAAATAAAAAGGAAAAAATAAATCCAAATTGAATATATAGGCATAGAAAAGACTGTAAATATATAAAAGACAGAAAAGGGATAAGTAAGAAAGATGTATATATGAACATATAATAACTGTAAACTGAATAGACAATTGACAGTAATCAAAAGAACAATATATAAGATTACTTATTTCAGATCCAAATTATTTACTATCATAATACTTTTTAAATGTCAGGTATAAAAATAAGTAGAACTCGTAGTGATTTGAATTAGATCCAGAAAAGGTCTCTTTAAAATAGTTGTTGTAGAAAAACTAGAATTATCTCTTTAATCTACGTTTTGGCAGCACCTCGACATCTTCTTAATTTTATTTAGAAATATCTTGGAGGAAGAAGGAGATGAAGAATGTTGATGTGCAAGAAAATGGTGAGGCTGCTAGCCTATTTATATATATGCTAGGATAATTCTAAACCATAGGATATTAGGTTATCAAATCAAAATGTACACCTCAAGCTGAGTCAGCATATGCATGTTGTGTATAAAACAGTCCAGGTTCAGTTGTAGGAATCTGCACGGCATTCAGGTGGGTCGACCCACCTACTACCTGGGACGACACACTGGTCGACCCACCTTATACCTGGGTCGACCCCTGCATCGACCCAGTTAAGGGGCTGAGTCACCCACTTACAGTTGATTTTATGAGTTAATTTATTTAAGTTTAAATATGGTTTAAACTTCTTAAGCTCATAACTTCTTCATACTTAATCCAATTTACGAACACCTGAAGTCTATCTGAACCAGAATTTCGTAACGAACACAATAGTAAAGTCCGTTTTACTCAGTTCTAAATATTTTATTAATTAATATTCAATTTATCATCTTCGTTATGGTGTATTAATTATGGGGTTTTATAACTTCATTATTGACTAAGGAAGGGTTAAGGTTCGGTAGCAAAGATTGGTTAGAAATGCAGTTGGTTAATGAGTGATTAATAGATTGAGTTGTCATAACAATTGCTATTTTATTAGACCTAATGTCTGATCTTTCATTGTGCATTTACTCACTTTTCTTTTCATTAATTGAAATTATCGTTTATTTCATATAATTTGAACTTTAATTAATTGTTTACCAACTTTATTTGCTACAATAGGACCATCGAATAACCATAGAATGCCTAATTAAAGTGCCACCATAGAACTATGCTTATTAAACTTAATTCACAATTATAAGTTTATTCAATTTTATATAACATTCGTCTAGATCCACATAAATGATTTTTGGAAATGTTTCCCAAATATAATCCAAGATGTTTTCTAAGCATAGAAAATGGAATGTTGTGGTTAATTAGAAAATTAGAAATGCGAATATAAGGAAATGTTTTCCAATGTTAATAACACTTTTTTTAAATATAGAAAATTAGAAATGCGAATATAAGGAAATGTTTTCCGATGTTAATAACGTATATTTTCTAAATATAGAAAATAAGAAATGCGAATATAAGGAAATGTTTTCCGATGTTAATAACACATATTTTCTAAATATAGAAAATAAGAAATGCGAATATAAGGAAATGTTATCTGATGTTAATAACGTATATTTTCTAAATATAGAAAATAAGAAAAGTGAATATATAAGGAAATGTTTTCCGATGTTAATATCGTATATTTTCTGAAGTATAGAAAATAAATAGTTTATGAATATATGGAAATGTTTATCTAAGAATCATGAGAGTCCAAACGGGTTTTGAGAAATATCTAGGGATAAGTATGTAAAACAGGAAAATGAAAGGTTGGAAAATAATAAATTAATAAGAAATTAAATTAAATGGCTAAGTGTTGCTTGACGGTTGATCAGTAGAATCTCTATTACGAAATATGATTGTTGGTTGCATGGATATTTCCTTTGATAGTTAAATAACCGGCTATCAAAATTTCTGCCCATTTTATATTTCTGTTGTCAATACGGAGAGACCAAGATTAGGTTTATTATTTAAGAACCACTCCATATCGGCATAAGCATTGCGAATCAAATTTGTTCAGTTTATTCAATTTGTTTTAACCTAAACTCTTGGGTACCCAAATTTGTTCGGACAGTCAAGCAATCGGGATTTTACAGATACACTTGGAAGAGCTTGGAGAAGGATGCTTCAACATTCTATAGTTATTGTTTATTTCCACTGTGTCGTAAGTGTTGTATTCTGATAATGGTATATATATACAGGTACAAATTTGTAATTCAAAAATTATGTTATATAATATATTTTATTCGTTCCGCTATGATATTCGTATTACTTTGATTCTGATGTGATTTGTTTCTTCTTCTTCTATTATAATATTTCTTTCTTTCTATTTTTCACCCTTTAACTTCTTTCTGTTAATGTTCCGGTTAATTTTTGGTGCTTGATTAGTTTACATGGTACTAGTGTCGATAATCAGGATTAGGAATTGTCGGGCCGTTACATGGAGCCAAAGAACTAAAATCTAAAAATTAGAGGAAGCTTATTAATATTACATGTGGCGATGTTTTAAATAATGTTTAGAGTTTCGATGACATAGGTCGATATAATACTTTCAACTGCGATAATAATATACCCAATGCCTAGCCGGTGCGTGCAATTTAACTTTTTATATTATAATCAAATATATGATTTAACAACTTCATGAAATGTTATTTGATTATTGTATTTCGTCCTTCCACTGTGAGATTCTGTTATTGTTTTTCTTCTTTCTTCATTTTTCTTATATTAATTCCAATAACTACATGTATTTTGATTTGTTTGACTCGACATGTGTTGATTATTGTCGATTTGAATGGTCAAAAATGCAGGTTGTAACATTTTACGTAATTTTTTAATATGCTCATGAAACAGAGGCAACAAATTAAGGATTTTGGAAATTTTAATAGGGTGTTAAAATAATTTTGATTGACGGTGGGTATAACTTACTCCTAATTTTAATTAGTGAATATTAGGGACGGACCCATAACATTAAAAGTTTATATAACGTGCAACTCCCTGTAACTTCTGATATAAAGCGGGTCCCTATTATTGTAGCAACATGTTTTTCGTGATTTCTTGCGATACCAGTTAAAAACAATTCAAAATATTGTAAATATTAACGTAAAATATTGAAAAAGAAAAAAAAAGTGGTAGAGATGTCTGCAGTTATTGTAGAAAAGTGTAGATATATCCGCAACTATTCTCATCGTGTATAGCAGATATTGGAAAAGGAAAAAAAATCAGTTGCAAATTTTTTGCACTTAGTGTGAAAAAATGCAGTCTGCAACTATTTTATAGTGTACTGCAGACATGTCTCAACATATCAAAAAATGTATGCAATTTTTCTATAGTTGCTTCATTTTCTGCACTATTTTTGGAAGTTAAATACTTTTCATTTGTATAATTTACATTGATTTTTGATGATTTTTCTGTAGTAATATGATGTTCAATAAATGCAAACATTGAATTTGAAATCTTGAAGTAATCAACAAAAATTGCATAAAAGTACACAATCTTTGGTTATAATTACAGTGATGTTTGGAGTTTTTGAAAGACTGCAGTTATTCCTGTATAATTTATTTAAGCGTGATTTTTTTAGCTTTTAAAGTATTTTTTTATCTTTCGTTACGTGAATACGAAGATGATTATATATTGAATAAAGTTTTGAAGTTTGTTAATTTTTTAAATTGATTGGATGGAAGTTTTGTTTGTTTGTTTGAATTTGGACCAGTTTTGAAGACTTATAATAGAAATAGATCAGTTGTCAAACTAATTACAAAAACAGACCAATATTTATCACGTACAACAACGACGGCATCTTCGATGCCACCAATTTTTTCCATTGGCAATGTAATAAATAAATAAACTATTTGCGGCATCTGAAATGCCGCAAAGTGTAACATCGGTGGCATGTCGGATGTCGCTAGTTTTGTTTTTGTTTTTTCTTAATGTAAAAAAAAAAAACTATTGGCGGCATCCGAAATGCCACCAAGAATATGATTAAATTTTTACATGGAGCTAATGAAGAAAAAAAAAAAAAAAAAAAAAAAACGGCGGCGTCTGAGATGTAGTCAATAATATGTTTTTTTTCCATTGGCTCCATCTCACTGTTGGCGGCATCCAAAATGCCACCAAGAATATGATTAATTTTTTACATGGAGCCAATGAAAAGAAAAAAAACAAAAACTTGCGGGATGTCAAGAATATGTTTTTTTTTTTCGTTGGCTCCATCTCAGATAAAGCCAATGAAAAAAATAAAAATCAAGAAAATAACTGCCATCATCCAAGAAGCCAGCAGTGCTATACATAAAGGAAATATGATTTATCTTTGTAATTATTTTGAAAACAATATCCAACTGTTGAATGTAAATGAAAACAAATAAAATCAACTGCACTCCTCGAATTTAGGCAAGACAAATTCTATTCATACATCGTAAATTACTTTACCTACACCATTATTTTTTTAAATTAAATTAAAGACAAAAATACCCTTATTTAAAAATAATCAAAATAAAATTAAATAATAAAAATTTCATATGTCTGCATTATACACAATCATTAAAATTCTTTTATAAAGTAATTAAAATTTCTATGTGTTATCAAGTGAATCTAATTTAACTTCTATTGAAGCATTAAATTTTATTCATTCTTTCTTGTTATATTCATGTATAATCAGTTCTAACATTATGCATTCCAAATTAGACACAAAAATAAATTTACAAATGAAGTACAAAAATTAATATTGTTCATTGTGTACTAAGTTCTCAACTTTTAACTATACTTAAATTGGGTTTTTAATTTAAAATCAAAATTTAAGTAGATTAATATTTTATTATTTAAAATTTAAAGTTAAATTCTAATTTATGAATAATTAAATAAATATAAATCCAATTAAGGATTTGAATTTGAGTTGCAAAAGTGAATTCATTGATTTTAGAAATCAATATTTCTTAGCTCGATCAATGCACGTCAGAAAGATACTAAATGAGAAACTTATTTTGTTCTATTCAGACTTGAGAACAGTTTAGTATTATGCATGGTGTATACTAAGCAAAAAATGGTGTATATGATTTAAAAAAAAGACCTGTGTATCCAAAGCAACTTAAGGTGTAGAATAGAATTTGCCTTTAGCAATTCGCTGACATCCTGACATCACTTTTTCGGGGTTTGGAGCAAGGCTTTTGTTATAAGCCCAAATTCGAAATCTTCTCATGTCTGACTCTGAGTCGTAACAGCTGTCTTCGTGTTTCTTTCAATTAAGTTCGACTGTGGTATAATTTCACCTTCCTCTTCCCAGCGATCTTTTCCACTCTGTATTCGACTAATTTCACTTTCTTTCCCCCTCCTCTTTAAACTTCTTCAAATGGAGATTTATGATGTGTGATCGTCAAATTCGCATCCTACCATCGAAGCTCCGCCTTCACTTTGAACAGTCGGTCACTTCTTACGCTCTTTACATATTTATCATTTTCGCTTTCCGATTTCGACTACTAACCATATTCTCACTCGCGATTATTCAATCCAAATCGGATACTACAATTGCGGTTTGATGTTTTTTTACTGCCAGTGATTCGCGATTCAGTTTTATTTTATTTTTTTGACTCCACAATTCCCCTTTTAATCGTTTTTCCCTGATTATAATTTGTTTGTTTATTCAATGCCATCAGGTAGATTTTAAGAATTTCTCACCTTCTCCTGCTTGATATACGGATTGACTTATTTCACAATGTTACAATGGATGGGGGGTTCAAAGCATAAGGTGGCATCTGTAAGTTTTAAATTATAACATTCGTTGTATGTCTCATACCTTCGATGTTGGCTCAAAATTGTTAAGCTGATCATAATAAATCATCATATTTCGAAGTATACAATATAAGTTGGAATTCTTTACAGTTAAGAAAATTGTAGATCACTCTGCAGATATAATAATGAGAGATATGTATACATAGAATAGAAGGACAAATTTTGATAAATGAGCTTAAAATATATTAGTTGCAAGTTGCAACAATAGGATGGTACTTTAATGCATTTCTGTTTGCAAAATGATATGTATATATGTCTTTAATGTGTTTTTATTACATACCGCTTCTTTAATTTTCAAATAGTGGTTTGGTTTCTTTATTTTTATCCTTTTCCCATCTCTTTTTTTTTTTCTTTTCTTTTTTCTTTTTCCGGAAAAGAAGTACCTTATTGAATGATGGATGAATGATCCAATTATATTTGATTTGTTAGGTACAATCCTCAATTTTACATTGTTTTCCACATATTCCCTAATGTCTTACTTTAGAATTGTCATGAAATGACACACCTCTCCATCAGGTGATAATATATGCATTTATAATTCATGTTTATCTCGTAGGCTACATGCAGTACTTTTAATTTTTTTATAAATTTCCAAAAATGCTGGACAAGATGGCGATAATTTTTTTCAATTAAACTCATCACGACGGTAATGGAAGCTCACTGAGGTGTCACATTAGAAACACACATATTGAACTTTATACTCAGAAAAATAACTTGCCATCCATTTTCATTTCATACTGATTTTTCTGCAAATGAAGTAAAAATATCAATGAAGGTCTGTTGTCACGATAAAGGTAAAGCCATTTTGTTTCCCTTGGTTGCATGTTCAAGCCTTCTGTTGAAATATTATTCATCTGAAGGGATTATTTGTTTCCAATAATGTTTCTTCTTACATCCTCATGCAGTAGAGAGTGTTACTCGTTAGATATACTTCAATGTATAACAGAAGTATTCATGGGATGCCTTTATTTGGTACCACTTCTGATTTCTTGCTTTCCGAGTGCTACTGTCAAATTACATTACACTTGTATCATGGCTTATCTGATTAGATTCTGATTAGATTAACTTGACAATGCAATTTGGACCATCGTATTTTGTTACTGGAAGCTTGCAGCTGTAACAAATTTACAAGCAGAAGTTTTATAGTTTGTCTGATATCATTTTTATATAATTTCTTTGCATGTCATGCCTACCTTATTGATTTGATGGAAAATTGGCAGTCAAGAAAGTCTGTACATAATAGGTAAATGATGTGTTTATTTCTTTCTTCTGTAGCTATTCCCCTATTTGGATCATATGCCATTTTGATGTAAGCTGTAACTGCAAATCTATAATTTATAACAAAGCATTAATTTTGTGACTGGGCTTAGAACTTTACATGGATATCTAGTTATCTATAAAATCTTCAGATGAACATATATTCTTAGGCAAAAACATTACTTTGAGCAAAGGAAAAGACAGCGGCAGGATTCTGCACATGAAAATTTTTCCGGTGCGCAGAAGCATTCTCATGATAACAAGGAGCGTAGGTCACTTGATATTATAAGCTTAACGGATTTGGAAAACAGTGTCTCATCAAGGCCGATACGTGGTATGCTTGCCTTTGTCTACCATATACATATCGTTTCAATGTACTATTTTGCTGGGTAAATAATTCATGCTCTATTTCTTCAAGTAAGAGTTTATTTCTTAAACGTAGTTGCAATACATTCTTTTTTTGGGCCATGACTGCAGTTTAGAAGTAAATTTGATGTCATTCTTTTATAGCAATAGATTTGTACTGATGGTGTATTTCTTTTTTATTGCTAGATTGTGGGATATGTGCCATGTGGTAGCATTCATTGTTCTTCAGTTTCACTTGACATATCCTTTTCACTAATGAAGCCTCTCTAATAATATCAGGAATAGAAATTATAGCTTATACCATGGCATGTTCAAACATTCAGTGACATCACTAACACTAACTGATTTTTGTTGGGACAAGAATCTATAGGATGATATTGTAGGTAGGGCTTGCTGTTTTGGGTTACATGTCCAAATTGAAATACTTCTTATGGATAATCTAACAGTTGGATACAAGTACGCATATTCTACTGCTGCTAAGTCTTGAATCTGTTGTCAAAACTCAAACTGTTCTTTCGAGTCAAAATTTGGCAAGAGTCAGGATTTTATTTTTTTTTCCTTTTGAAATTGTCTTACCATGGCAAGGACCACTAACTTAAGTGAAAAGTGGTAAGGCGCTCTCGAATGAAGTTCTAGAGGTCTTGGGTTCGATTTTTCGATGCATCAAAATGAGCGCTCTGCTTGAATAATGCACCACTCTTTTTCTAAATTTTCCTTTTGTCTTGTTGTGTGATGCTATATGGATAAACTAGCAGTACATAATATTCTTATCATGACCTTTGACAACTCCTCGGCATTCTTCTGTGATAAAAGGAGATATTGAAATAAGATACACGGATGACTGTATGTGGTTAATATGTGCATATCATTTAATTTCCTAAAGCTGTTTCAGCGACGTGTTCATATTTGTACTGAATATGTTATGCAGCTATTATATATTACCAAGACTTACCAAAGCTAATAGTATTATATAATCAGTCTGAATCTTGATTTTAAACGTTGTTAATACCTTGCGCATTGTATATGGACAATCCTCTTAAACCCTCCTTGATTTTGTGTTCACCATTCTTAGATGACATTCAATTTTTGACAAATTAGTTTGTTTACTGAGAGTACAATAAGTTATTCCTCAGTTTCCTTGTGTTCTTGATTTTTCTCTGCTCCTATCCCAACATAAAGTACCATTAGAGTAGCATTTACGAATAATTAAGCCAACTTAAAGGAAAATAATGTTGATGTATTCTCTCTTACACACACACACACACATATACACACACACACACATGTGCATGCGTACGTGTGCACACGTGTGTGTGCACGCGCGTACACACACACGTATAAAGTTCTATCTATTGTTTCTAGCACACTTAACTATATACACTCACTACTTTTTTGTTATGTGTATGTAGTGGGGTAGTGTGCTAGATCTTTTTGTTCCATATGCAGTTTGTTTATTTCCTTTTCCTTTTTTAATAAATAATTTCATATAGCTTTCTCAACCAACTAATATTGAGCACAATGATTATCAAAGAAAGATTAGACCAAATAATAACATTAAGATATTTTTAATATTTATCCTTTATTGACCAATAATAAACTTTATCACACAAAAATCTTTTCATAAAATATCTCCTTTAAACACTTAGATGAAATCTCTCTATAATCCTAAAGGTAGGTTTCTGGATATCTATAATATATAATCCATTCACAATAAAGAAAACCGACATACCCTTATAAGCTATAATTTCATTATATATTATCTTTACATATACTCACTAATCTATCCCAACCCTTAAATACTTCATAAACAAAGCTCACCAAAACTGACAAAAAACTGGCACAATCCAACTAATATGATCGGTCAATAGCGTGTGAGAGATACTGTTGGCCGTACAGAGCGTGTTGGTTGACCAAACATTTTGCTTGCTATATCTCCATCCGTGGTTCACCATATTCTCTTTACATTATTGTGTACATTGATCCCCTTTGTTACTTTACTATAATTTTTTGGCCAGCGTCTGACTTTCTGTTTTCCAACAGAACACAATGTTTCACGAATTGATCCTCGCTTTTCTCAGCTTTTCCCTGAAAAGGTCTCAACGAAAGTAAATTCTAAATTTTCCGGAGTTTCTGAGGAAACATGTAAGCTTGAAAACAAACTGCATCACATTCAAATTCCAATTATAAATATATGGATATGGATTTGAATTATGCTTACATGACACCTTACTATTTATACAGTATCAGGTTTGGAACTCGGACCTAAATCCCAGATCAAGTAAGATCCCTCAAATCTTTCTCCTTTTTTTTGCACATTTGCTGGTCTACATATACAGAATTCACATAACAATTACTGTCAAACAGAGTTTCTGCCGGTAATATTTATCAAAACCTGCCAAATACCACCAATCATAGAACCGACTCAGACAGAATAAATGTGCAACCATCTCCTCTTCCACGTGCTTCTAACAATGCTAAGCAGCCTAGTAAAACAGAAGACCTACAAACTGGTATGCCGATCTCCACAGACTGGCTTGTAACTTAAACCTGGCATTTTTCAAAGTTAGTCATTTTTCTGTTTATATTTAGATATTTCTATTCTTGATTTACTTGGTGATGATGGACCCAATATCATATTAGAGGAAAGGCAACCTCCTGAAGCACATGTAGCATTTTCAGTTGAAGGTACCGGCTGATTCCATGCAATAAGATTGGTTCTTACTTGTTTTTTTTTTTTTTTTTTTTTTTTTTATGCAGTGTTTTGGAAAAAAAGGGGGGGGGGGGGGGGGGGCTGTCTACGGACATGGTAGCAAATTACAGAATTCCCTAGTAATCATGTCAGGATATCTTCGTGAACACCATTTTTGTAATATTAGCTTTATATGACTGCAGGACTCGTGCATGTCGGACATATATTTAACAGATGCTACTTCCTCAACGTAACCTTTTAGTCTTCATGCAAAAATTATTTGTGAAATAGTTCTCTTTCTTCTCTGATCTCTATCTGAATACGGTAATCACATAATTTAGATGGGTTTCGTTATTGCGTAATATTATTTTCATTAAATTGCACTTCTTGATGGAGAAGAAAAAACTGAAAAAATTGGTGGCCTGGGACAAGAATAACTCTTCTTGATGGAGAAGAAAAAAAAATGGTGGCCTGAGACAAGAATAACTAAGTATTGTGAAAATTGGTTTAGATTATATATGTTAAATAATAAATTTTTATGAATCAAATAGAGTTGAAACAAAAATATACAAACACCATTGTAAGGGGGTATTAAGAATTTAAGAAAACAGTAGAGTAATACAATATTCAAATATGCTCATTGGCAACATCTATTACTTACCCGCCGTTTGAATGCATTCTCTATATGCGTAGGAACATGAAATTAAGTAAACAGTAACTTGATTACATTTTGTAGTTAAAGACTTAAAGGAGGTTTGAGTTCTGCTACAGTAGGCTAGCCATATAAGTGGGACACTGAGCAGTATGGAAATTGGAATCTAGTGCTTTATAATCATATAACACATTCAAATTGCCTGTGTATATCAGGTCTTGGGAAGGTGAAGTTTGGAACGCCTGCTCATTCACCACTGCAACATGTAAGGTCAATTCCTATCTCATGTACTTTGCATTCATGCTTGATCATGGTTGGTTAGCTTTTGCATTAAGATCATATTGTCTATTTATTAGTATTTCTTACATGTGTATTTGTGTTACATGCATAAAATTTGTTTTATCAGTTTAACGTATAATTCGTAAATATTTCGGTCTATCTAATACTTCTGAATCTCTGGCAGGAATTTTCCTTCACCTCCTAATGTCCGAAAGAAAATACGTTCTTGTGAAACGTTCAATTATTCTCAAGATTACTTTGGGGGAAGAAAGGTATTTCCATATATGATTGCTAGCTTTTTCCAGTGACGTACAATCATTTTGCTCACGTTATACGTAGTTGCAACCACTTTGTCTGCCTTGTGAAAGATAATATATGAAGGAATATTTAACATGCTTGTACTATGTTGAAATTCCTTATAGGTTTTGTTGTATGCCTATCTCCTTCTTAAAGCAGCTTTTAGCATTCGCATTGGCATTGTTGTAGTAACTGCACAAGGAATTAGCGTATCTGGAGATAACATGTTCCCAATAATATAGCTTTACTTTCAACTTTTGATTACATATTCATTGCTGATAATTATTGTTAAGAATCAACAACGTACAAATGACCTGTACTGGATAATGGATCTTTATAAATCTATTTCCCAATTATTTCATTTAGATATGTCATGGGTTTGCATGTGTGCATCTTCATCTTCATGAGTTCTTTCGCTTATGCATGCACCCATGGTTGAAAGTATATCTCAACCTAAATGCACTCCTCAACCTGTTCAACATGGAAATACCTTGTTAATGCAGGATATCACCAACATTTATTATGATGAATTTAGCGCTGAGCAGCATACAATGTTAACACTCTCGTGCACATCCCCAGATGCTTGTGAGGCTCAAAATGAAGACGAACCCTTCAGCCGCAAGGAAGATTTTTTTCAAGTGGGGCACACTGGTTATCTTTCGAATGGTGGGTGTGAACTTTACGAGTATGTCATGATTTGGTTGCTTCGTTCATGAAATCTAGTATTTTGTTAGTATTCCCATCTTCATGGTCAAAGTGATTCATATTTCCCTAATACATGAGGTTTGTAGGATTATCTTAATTGTTTGGTGGTTGGTAGTTAGTTTATATCCAATTTATAGTATTTGGATAATATTGACTTCACAAATTCTTTTATGCTATCCTCTGTCATGTTCATGATAGATGTTTAGTAGTTATCAAATACCGAAAAGGTATTCGTTACGAAATTTTGAGTTTTACAACTTTCCTTGTCCATGGTAGTTACTGCATGTTTTAAACTTTTTGTATTTTGATTTTCCTACTTTGGAATTTATGAAGTCAATTATATGTTGTCCTCAATCATGTCCATGATATTGTTTACATCACTACTAACCTAATCTAAATTATTGTTAGGCTCCCAGAATATTGAAATGAAATAATATTAGTTGATTTCCTACAAGAGTGTTGATAAAAGGTTGTTATTGTTACAATTTATAAACTTGTTAAGGTTGTGCAAACGTATAAACTTCTACGATGGCATCCAGTTAGGTGCATAGTAAATTATCATCATTACAGAAATTAAATAATCAATTTATAAAGTACAAATCCAAAAATGCTGAGTACTTCAAGTAACCAACCTATATTACCGTAAGCCCAATAGGTGAATGTTGATAAACCACCCTCAGAGCCCGAAAAGCCATGAGAATATTACCAGGACGGGAGACTGACCTGGGAAGTCCTCTCGTGCTTGAGCATGGGAGCCTTTGGCACTGAGTATCCACCTTTATATATTGAAAATTGGTAGACTTTATTAATGATACACCTCGTCAAAACCTTGCAACCCCCTATTGGGTACCTTGCAAAGAAAAAGAGTACATATATATAAATATAACAACATTACATCATATAGCATACAATCAGAACAGTACGACATACATCTGTTTGAAAATTAAATAAAACCCGCTCCTTTTACTTTTATTCCCAAACCCCTGAATTAAATCTGTAACTTCAACCCTTGTCATGGAGATCTACTCCCAACCGATGTAAGAGCTTCAGATTCTGATCGTATCTTGTCGATTTGTTGCCATTATTGTGAACAAGGTAGGACACCTCCTCAATTTGCTTCAACTTAGTAATGGAATCGATTTCCTTGCTTGAAAATATGTGAGCATTTTTTTCCTTCCAGAGAGAGTAAACTGAACAAATTGCTTCAACTATATATGTTTGTTGACTTCGTCTCCACAAAATAAATTATAACATGACACCTTTTTTTAAACTTTTTTACTTGTTATCGACCTCAATGAAAAGATATGCACTAAGCTAGATATCACAACTTTTTTTGCTTTGTTCATTATCATGTTGAACAAAGAGTTCATTTTCTTACCCTTATACACTTAAATCTCATGGTAAGTGAGGTAGAATCTCGAAATTGATCCCTACTGCGTATTCCTTTTTGTTTGGAGGGGTTTTATCCAACACTACGGAACAACTCTTGGTTACTGACCTCTTAACTTTCATCCATATGGTCATAGAAAGTAACAGTTCGTTCGCGGACAAGAGTTTAGCAGAGGCATTTAGCAACAATGAATTTTTACTTTTGATGTAAATCATTTACATCAACTGTAGAAAGTACGTCGGCAGTTTGTTGGTATCACGATACACAACTACACAACTTAACACCATTCAGAAGTTTATCAATCTGCCGAGTTCTCCTAGAGCATATTCAAAAGATAAAATATAAAAAATTAGTGGTTCTTCCCTCAGCGTTTTGTCACTTCAGTAGAGAGTGCTTTTCCAGACTTTATTTTTACGTCGAATGTAAATCTGTTAACGGACGTAAAAAAATTTATGTTTGAAAAATCCCTTATATAAACTTCCATGCTTAACTATTTTCAATGCATTCTCATTCTTTCTTCTTCACATTAATTCCAACAATGTCTGCAGATAATAATTCAGACAATTATTCGGAAAAATCAGGTAACTCAACTAATGGTGACGATCTATCTAACTTCGATGATGCCGATGAATATGATAAGGATCTCACTTATCTTGCTGCAGTGATGGTAAATCATACGTGTTAATGCACGCTCAACATCATACATCTTCTTACACTAGTAAATGCGAGTTGATGATGTTCTTTTTTATCAGTCTAGTCCGCGCATGGCTGTGAAAAGAACATTTGGTATTTGGAAAAATAATTCAACATTTCTCAACATATGTCGACGTATAGTTTTGCCGACCAAGCACAATTTTTCATTGCAAGCTGTGCTATCCATAATTTTATTAGAACATAACAGTATAGATTCTTATTTTGAAGAAATAGTTAATGAAAAAATTCCACGAAGTTATGTTGAAAATTGACGTGAACGTTTTAAATACAACCACGATGGTGCATGTTAATGAAATATACAATCGATTGTTGGAACATGTGATGAAATTAGAGATGTTTTGATTGCTTCAGGATGATGTCAATCTACGTATTATTTTACTGTTGTATTTCGGTTAAAATTTTGTGTAATGTTGTATTTGTATTTCATTTAATATTAATAGAAAGTTTTTAGAATTTATGTTAGAACTTGAAGTCGAAATTTAATTTGAATCTGCATTATTAATTTTGAATATTAATTTAATGAAATTCTAAATTTAACTAATTAATAAATAATTAGTAAATGACAATTAAAATTATTATTTAAGTATTACAAAATAAACAACTTTTTCAAACTACTCAAGTACTCAACATTTTTTTACGTCCTACCTAGACCTACCTCTAACAAACCTTGAATCAAAAAAGTTGCCCACAAACATTCTAACTGCTAACCTCTAACCGATGTTGTCCGTGAACACTGAACACACTCTAATTTGTAGGTAATGAATTTCATTTCTTTATTTTAAAATATCGAAGTATCCTCCGGAAAGGACAGAGACTATGAAATCATATTGTTGAGGACCGAGTATCTTCCTATTTCTTCCTTTTAGTTAATTTGTGAATGCTCATGTTTCATACTTTAGCAGTAATAATGGATATTACCAGTAAAAGTGGGTCTTCTTATCCTTCTTTTTGACTCAGTTAAAGGAAATCAGGTGCTTTCTCATTGATGAAAACACAGTACTAATAGTTCGAAATTATCGCTAACTAAGAGTATTTGCAACCAGTGTAGTCAATAGCAAATAGTGCAAAATAGTGCACGGCTTGCGCTATGCACCACTATAGCACTCACTATTTGGTTTGTTTTTTACAGAAACTAATTAAGTATTTTGCGTCGTATCCAAACCGTTTGACTCCAAATACAAGCATTACCATACTTCATGCATGTACTAAATATATTTTGATGTAAAATGTAATTATATTAAATAAAAGTTAATAATTTCATATTGTACATTCAAAATAATTTATGGATATATTATATTTGTGCCTTATAGATTTGAAATTTATTCTTATATTTGTAAGTTATGATGTAATTTATTCCTACTAATGAGTTATGGTGAGTTAAAACTCTACAAATAATTGCATGAAAAATAGACTTTTGCATAAAATATAAGATTTTCTAATGACATGAACTAAGAAAAAAACATAAACATGAAAACCGACAAAGTGAAAATAAGATCAAATGAAAATAACTTATATAAAGTCTACAATAACAAGATTCAAATAAACAAAGTCAAACTTGATTCAAATATACAAGAAAACATAGAGATAATATTATACTTCTAAAATTTTAAAGGCTAGTCACAAGTTTCATCCAAATCAAAACCATCATCATTACCTAATCAATCATCGGTTTCTTCTTTTTATGAGTCATAATTGTTAGGATTGACTCGCATGTTATTAAGGTAGGAATTACGGTTTGAATAAAAGTCCCACATCATGAAATAAATTGAAGGAGTGAAATACAAATGAGTTGGTAGACATGTAACATCAGAGATTCCTTTTATTATAAGATGTGTGCGCCAACTCATATGTGTGCGCCGGAGGAAGGGGGCTTCCTTCCAACCATCGTTGGATAACAATGGTATCAGAACTGAAGGTTACGGACTGGGCCATGCAGGCAAGACAATGCTCTCAAAAGTTACTTGTAGGATGCAAGTCAATATGATTGCCTCACGTGTTGTTAAGGTAGGAAGGTTTGAGTAAATAGTATCACATCATGGAATAAATTGAAGGAGTGAAATACAAATATGAGTTGGTAGGCATATAACATCAGAGATTCTTTTTGTTACAAGAATGTGTGTGTCAACTCATATGCATGCAACAACGTGCAATTTTTGGCTTTATTCGCCGTCCAAACAATTAAAAAAGAAATAAAATAAAATAGCGTGCTATTTAAAACCATACGCTATTTTTGCACTATAGGGAACCCCTGCGCTATTATAACTACAATAACGCAAGTTCTACGCCATGCGCTATTTGTCGCTATAGTGCGCACTTTGAATACACTGTTTGCAACAAGATAAGCTGCAGAGTGCAACCTACTCTAGTCTATAGAGATAGTCACTTGGTGTTGTTATTGTAAACCATTGGAGTAAGGTGTGGCAAAATCTGTTGATGCCTAAACAGTTGACCAATATTTTTGAAGTCACTCGGCTTTTCTGATGAAGTCAGCTGAAAAAATATACTGTGGTGGTGGTTAGAGTCGGTCAGAGTGGTCGCGTATAGGTCAGAAATGTTGTATGTGGATAACATTATGGGTGATAAATTGGCTAGTATTTCATTACGAGGGTAAGGAAGATGATGAAATTGGCCTAACAAATTCCTTGGATTTGAAGGGGAAGCTTGTATTGGTTTAGAAGTTGTATTAAGAGGCTTTGAGAAGATAAATTCACCCAGAAACTACTAAAAACTAGTTTGAAGATGATGTGAAAGCTCTATTGGTACATCAGAGAAGATGATAGACGTAGGCTTGATAATGAGTGTGATTGTTGTATTAATGATCTATGGGTCTGCTTCTACAAAGCAGGGTGTGGCTAGCAACAGAAGCACTGCGCACGGAATTCGTATGGGGTGCAGGAGTGTAGGGGTGCGCACGAAATTCGTACGGGGTGCGCCACAAGACGTGTCCTCGTATTTCAAGAATGGGATGCGGCTGGGTGCGGGATGGACAAAATTGTAACTTTTTTTACGGTTTTCGTTACTTACCAGATTGATTGACGCTCAATTAAAAGTTGAAAACCAGGTGGAAGGAAGAGAAGAAGCGACAACCACGGGAGAAGATGCATCGTCGTGGTGAAGCGGCGGCGGCTGGATCCAATAAAAGAAAGAAAGCGGCATTGAGTTGGGAGAGAGAAATGACAGGAAAAAGAAGCGATGATTTTCCGATTTTTGTGGATTAGGGTTTTCCGTTGAGCAGCCTTGAACTGTTCAGCTTTAGGCCTTTGTTTATGATGGGCCTTCGTTTATTATAGTTTGTTTCAGATCTAATATGTAAAATAATGTTTTAATTAAAGAATATTGTTTTGCTTTATTTTAAAGCTTACGAAGTTTCTGTTCGGTGACCAGATTGAAATATCAAAATTTATCAATGGTCGAGATTTCGAACCTTGATTAAAACGCATCTGTTGGATAATTTATATATATAATATATGTTTAATATTTTAATATTTGTCGTATCCCTCCGCATCCGAATCCTCATATTTTTGAGTTTGCCGAATTCCCGTATCCCTGTACCGCGCACCCGCATCTACGCACCCGCACCAATACTTCCTAGGTCTGCTTACTTGCAGATCCAAAATCTGAGTAGGTTAGAATTGATGCTTTATTAGTCCTTGGACCAAAGGGGAATCTATTCAGGAAATAAAAATGCACTCTTATCATGTTAGTAGAGTTATATGAGTCAAGGTGTTGAAGATCATCAAGATGATTATTTTCATTGTTACTTTTCCCACTGAGGGTGACTTGTAGCTGCATTTGAAGATGCGGAAGCACCATTTTCGTCATGGATAAGTGTGAGAATGCTACATGTGGTTGCTTCCTTAGCGGATTTTATTGGAAGCAACATACAAGGTTTTCAAAACGAGATTCAAATCTTAAGATTCATTTAAAGTGAAACAAAGTTTAATCTTAAATCGTAGATTAAAAAATTCATACTTTAATATTTACACACACTTCGAAAGTGATCTTAATGTTTGAACTTCTACATATAAAATTCAAACTTTTTTCTCTTGTTTCGATGTTACTTTGTTTGGAAATGATTAGAATTGAAAATGTATATTCAAATTAAGTATATTGCGTATATTAAGATTGAATAACTTTTCTAAACTAAAATATTAGCTACGTTTGAATCTGAATATGAATCAAATCAAAAAGGGAAGGATTTGATTTGAAACGGGATTTAAATCATAGAATTTTAATATTTTTACAACGACAACAAACAAGAGCAACGGTTCCAAAGATGGTGGCGAGTTTATGTTGCAACGCTAATGAAAAAAAAAAACGATGAAATGATGCACAGTGCTTTGCTCTGCCTCTTTTCTTTTTTAGTGTTGTTTATTGGCATTTGAAACTTTTGGAAGTCTCAATGCACAGTGCTTTGCTCTGCCTTGAGAAGCATGAATTTACTTCTTATTGGTTTCCGATTACTCAGCGATGATCTCGGTATTGACAGTGAAATTGGCATTACCATCTCATATGCCAACATATATTTTCGGATATAGGTATGTCAATAGGTATTTTCGGGTATTGATAGCATCATATCTGCATCAGCATCCGAAATCGTTTTTGTATATCAGATATCCATATCCATGGATACAGACAAATATCAAATAACTATCATATCTGCTAACAATTGATAAACCAAGAAATACAATCATAAAAAATATAATTGTACCAAGATAGTTTCGGGTACTGATGCACACTCGTGGACCCAATTTTATACAATATCTTTGTACGATTTGTTTGAAACATAAAAATTGGGTCTACAATATATTTGTACGATTTGTCTTGAACATAAAAATATTTTATGATTTGGTATTTGTTGAAACAATTGAGCATTAATAAGAAGGTATAAGATTCGTGACAACATTGATCCAATATTTTTAAACGATATCGATGCTTGTAATGAAACGTTAACGAGAAATATGGATGATGCATCTGATGCTGAAGATGAGCTTGTATTTGATGATGATGATGACTTGACTTAGGGTGCTGCTGCTAGAGCAGTAGGAGTGGAGGAAACTAGATATCAATTTAGAAGAACATTCACATCGAGAGGTTTTCAGCATTTGCTTCAATTTCTTTACATATTCACGAAGAAGTAACAAATCTAAATGATACAGATGAGGAAGATGGTGAAGCTTATGAATCTGATGATAGATACATTGATTTGAAAAATATAATTGCTGAATCGGATTCAGAATTCTAGTTTATCAGTAATATGTGTTATTATTTTGGATTTGAAATTTTATGCTTATGATATTAGATTTGGATTATTATTTTCTTTGTAAAGTGCATAAAAATCTTTGTTGCATACGTTTTACCAAAAAAATTGATTTTTTTTGTTAAATGTTAAATTTATTAAAAAAGTAAACATGCATAGTAAATTAAAAAGGTGCGCTATTTGCCGCGCCGTGCGCCAAGTCTCCACAGTGGTTTTGCGTCTTATTGCGTCATGCGCCATTAATCACACTGCCCCCCCCCCCCCCCCAAAAAAAAAAAAAAAAACCATTTGTAATACTACGATAACTGCCTTGTATGGATAAGTACCTCCGGTACCAAAAAATTATACGTCGGTGTATCACATGGGTTATTACACCATCTTATTCATGCACCATCTGTATTTCCATTGATCCCAATTTAAATACTAACTCAATTTTGAAGTTAGAAACGAAGGCTTCCGTTGTCAATTACTTTGTTGGATACTTGCTGTGGGAAGAATAAATAATGTGTATTCCGTTGTCCAATAAAAGCAAAATTATGCGCTTGATTCCTTGTTCAATGTAAAAAATTATAAGGAGACTTGGTTGCTCTTTATTTTCTTAAAAATTATGTGATGTCAAAATATCTAGAGAATAACTTGACATTAGCACGCTAGCAGGTGTATCATGGAGAGCAAATTTAATACAAACTTCTTGGATGGTTGCCATTTATCTTTGTAGTGTCATCGAACCGTTTAATTACAATGCTACTTACCATAATATAGGAAGACCACCATTAAATTACACTAATCTGTAGTGTTTAAAACTATATTTTGTTCATCATTTATAACTGGTTGAAACTGATGTATTCTTCCACTTGCTTTTTTGCCATCAGTTTACACTTTACACAGGCTTGCTAAGCCTAAATGTCTATGGAAATTCAGTCCCTAACACAACCATTTACCCTTTTTACCTGCATGCTATTGATATATCAGCCATGAGTTCTCAGTATTTCGGGGATCTAACATCAGAAAGTGAATGGAGTCCTGATTCTTATTATCAAAAGAGGTATGCACTTACAATTCTGGTGCATTATGTTGTATGTTCTTCCTTTCTTGTATCAACAGATTCATTATGTAACTAGGCAGCATCCGTATGACAAGATGACAAGTCCTGATAGCTTGTTCTCTCCACCGCGGTGGTTCTCCTCACCTTTGAAAGATTACCAAGTTAGGTATAATCAGTTATCATCACTTTATACATGAAACTTCTAAACATTAATACAAGTGATAATACATTTAAATACAGAAAAACCAAGCACTCAAATCTCTTTATTCTGTCGTACATTTCAAGGAATAGAGAGGAAAGTAGGGTTTTTTTTTTTTTTTTTTTTTTTTTTTTTTTTTTTTTTGGGTTTGGGTGTATTTTGCTCCCGGGGGGGGGGGGGGGGGGGGGGCATCATTAATTTTGGTACCATGATCTCCTTTTTCTACAGCGTGCAAGTACACAAAGATTGAGTAAAAAACAAGATGTTTTCCTGTTCTTGGAGTGGTCTAAAGGTCATCCTTCTCTTGATTGATGAAGGGAGCTGTTATTCTGCGCATCCAGATTGGAGAATGATACCTTTTTGTCAACTAAGGATTTGATGACCTTTTGACAACTGCCTTATCCAATAGAGAATGACAGACCTTTTGACAACCTCACAGACTGAAAAACATAATTTTAAACTCATTGTCGTTTTTGTCTGTTCAAAAAAAGTGGCAATCAAAGTACAAAATTATTGATGTGACAAATATGTAATCATATCTAATTTCCTTCCTATACCTCTTTTGAATATATTTTTTTCCTTTTTTTTTTTTTTTTGAATTTCAATACAAAGTAAACATGCAGCGTTTAATGGTCTCCTCATCTCACTATGGTAATAAGTCGGGATAATTTTGTTTCCGGAGTACTCCATGCTAACGTTTAATGTTTCTAGATATTTTTTGTTAATGACAAATGTACTTGACCTTCGTTTTGGCAAATGTCGAATAAGTACCGATGTAATTATGTTTAGCGCAAAAAAGAACGAAGTTAAGAACTTAAAATCACATAGAATGTGGTTATGGTATTTAGGTCATACATGACCATACAACTTGGACTATATGATAGAAAATTAAATATTAATTCTGATATACCAAATGAGTGCTCTGTTACAGGCTCTAATGCTTGTGTTTTTGCCAATTGCAGTGAAAAATCAAGCCCATTTGATTCTGGTTAGTCTCTTATATACATGAATTTCTCATCTAATTTACTGCTTACGAGTGAAAACGACCAACAATCTTTTTACCATTCATATTGTAAGATGAAAGCATAAACAAATACTAGGAATGAATGGCTATCTGAAAACTTCTCTTTGATGCAGTTGTTGAAAATAGCAGTTATGCCTTTGGATCAAAAGCTGGAAAATACAGTGGCCGCAAGATCATGCACAACTACACAAATCAAATGCGGTCAACAACAAATTATGGTACAGAGATATTCTCTGAAGGAGAATTCGGCACTGAGGTTGATGAAACTTTCCATGAGCAAATTAGAGCAACAAGAAAGTTTAACAACTTAGAAAATAAATGGAACCTTGGATCGGAATATTCTAAGAGTTGTTTTACTGATGAACTTTGTAGTAGATCAATGCCTGAAGATGACAATTTTGATTCCTTTCTTGTGGATTCCAAAACAAGTAGGGCTTCAATGAAGTTTGAGACTGGGACATCAAAAGTGTTTCCTGAAGCTGACATTCAGTTGCCTGATAAATTTCAATGGGATGCTAAAAACAGTTGTCGGCATTCACCATTTGATGATGACTTTGATGTCGAATTTCCATATCCATCTAAAACAAAAGGATTCCCTGAAGATATTGAAGATGAATATGAAAAAATTCCTGAAATACCGCAAAAGGTAGACTCCGGTGAAATAAACTCTCTGTCATCTAATGGTCAAACTTCATGCATAGCAGATAGTAAGAAAAAATCAAAGAGTAATATAGAACCAAAAGAAGAAAGTGAAGAACTAACTGATACTAATCAAACAAGGTGTTTTTCCGAAGAAGTAAAAGGTTTACCAAAGAGTATTCCTTCTCAGGTTCCCTGCGCTGCTGAAAATATGTATGTGGTAATCAATGAAAATTTACTAAATATGATGTAGTTAATCTTTTGATACATCTTATTTGTTTCCCTTTTATTCAGAAATCAGGACAATAAACGAGGCCCAGTTCCATCCCAAGTAGCCACCAAAGGTTTTATTAAAATATATTTGGAATTGGAATGTATTTGCAATAATAACAAGATATTTTTGGAATTGCAACTCCAACTCAGAAAAAATATGCATTTCGGCCACTTTTGGGAACTTGCAACTTGCCAAGGAAACATGCCTGTTTCAGAACTAATTACAGGCGCAAAATTCAGTCTGATTTAGAGTACAGCCAGTTTGTGTAATCCTAAATCGAACTGCTATTTTTGCCTACACGGAAACATGTATGTTTCTGTAATTAATTTGGAAATTGGTCTGTTTGCATAATGGGTTTGCAAAAGTGGCTTTGCTCACATGAACAGAATTTTCCTTTAGAATCATCTGATCATTTTACTATGTTTTGATATTACAGACCCTCTACATGGAAATGAAGATGCTGGAAGAGAGAATCGGGGGAAGAGCGCTTCCTATCAAGTTATGCTTCAACTTCTCTATGTGCAGAACATACTCTTGCAAGCCTCCCAGGGCAAGAAAGGAAGGTCACTCTAAGTAACGACTCACAAATTTCAGTCCACGTATAACAAGATATTTTTATACTGTGATGCAACTATTTTTCACGTAGTGATATAGTTGACACTGGACTGCCATTTACCTGCATAGTTGTACAGAACATGCATATGATGCTTTTTTCTAGTACTCCCTTGTGAACACTGCACTGCCATTTTCCTGAAACATCTCTTTTAAATTATTACACTCACGAACACATTAGATATGAGGTGTGAATTACTGTAAGCAACTCTTATGCTGTGACACTCATATTGTTAACTGGTTTTGATTTGACTGATATGAGAATATTTAAGTTCCGATCCGAGTATTTCTATCTTTTCATTTGTGCTCGGGTCAACCTGAGTTTTCAGTTATTGAAGACCTCGTTATGAAGATGAAGATGAAGCTTGATCGACTTATTTATTAGTATATTATTTCGCCGCATTTATTGGTACGTTGTGATAATTAACTTTGATAATTATTGTATAGTGTGATCAAATGTATAATTTAACAGTTTCATGAATTGTTATTTGATTATTATATTTTGTCCTTCCGTCGTGAGATTCTGTGATTGTGTTCTTTGTTTTTTCCTTTTTGTAACGATCCAACTTTTCCGTACAATTTAAGCTGACACTTAACTACACATGCATATCAAACTCAAGATGCATAGGAAAGCAGATAGCTAGGGGAAAGAAGAAAGAGGATGAGAAGAAGAAAGAAATGTTAGAATAGAAGAAGAAGAATATCAATATTACAGAATTAGAGTAGAGTAAAATCTCAAGCGAAATGAATATCACTACTATTTACACAAAGAGAAAACTATATATGCATGATTGCAAAACAAGAGTACATATCTGATATCATCCTATACAATGCTGATAAATACAGCACACACAACAGAAATAATTAATACCAGAAAATATGGAAATACGTCTTTATTTCGCCTCCTCTTTTGAAGTTTCAAGCAAAACCTAATGTAATCTGGAAAATATAATCGGTCTGACCCGAGCATATTTTGAAGAAAGCAAAATCACTCGGATTAGTTTAGAATACTTTCAGTGATAAAACTCACATCACAAACAACTTGCTTAATTTTTAGAAATCCTTTTTTAAAAGAATGGAACTCTAGTAAGACACGACTACACATAAACATGGCACCTGTTTTCCCTTACGATAACCAAATCATTTTTTATTATAAATTCAATAATATTATAATATTGTCTAAACAACCACAAATAAAATAGGAATACAGCCGAAAAGCTTGCATCTCACTTTTCGACATAGTTGGTTTATATCTACAAATGTACGGCTCGTATTGGAGTTTGGATTTCCATACATGACTAGGTAAGGGACCACATCTCGATCGGTGTCCTTTAGAGATAAAACACTGGGCTTCAACAAGAACATCTTGTAACCCGACAACACTGAACCGATCACTCTTCAACTTGAGTGTACCGAATATATCACCATGACAGTTAGAATCAACAACTGTATCATTTCGAAGCATACAAAAGGGACAACCGACTTGTTTAGATCTAGTGATGATATACCGTAATGAGTATGACTTGCATAGCCTTGCTGCTTGCCCGATTTTAGTTATTTCTCGGTTGATGAGGCTTGAGGCTACAATTACCTTTTATACATAACACATCCTTATCTTTTGGATGTCACGTCACCATTCCATCAATCGCTAATTGATGTCCACAAAAATACAACCTCCGAGTTCATATCTTAGAGAAGGGTGTTAGCTAAGAGAGGTCTTCTCCGCCACCAAAGATATGTACATTTGTAAAAATCAACATACGTGATCTAAGAAATGCAATGTTATATATACATCCATACAAGTTGTCCAGGAATAGGACAAACCGAAGGTACTCCTTTGCTACATCCTGCCGAGATAACCCCTAGGATTAGTAATAAGAAGTCCCTGCATCACGCAGAACCAAGAACATAGGGAATACTTCTACAAGTTTAATTCTAGTAGTTAACCAGAGACATCAACAGGTACCCCTTTCTGCTCCAAAGATCCATGCCTTCAATCACCATAACATGCATATGCATACCTGCAAATTCACTTTTCGAACGCAAAGTCGGTTCGAAGTGGTTTTGGGTCCAGTTCCCATCCCGGTCTCCTCGAACTAACACGTCATAAGTCAAAAAGGATATTTATTTGATAGTCGGTTCTTTAACAATCAACTTAGACAATACAGTCAAGTATATCAGCAACTCAGGCCCTTTTTTATGAAAAATTATTCATTTAAAAACATTTCATCGATTCTTAAAAATTGATTCTATATACTTATCTCAGCTGGATAAGTATATTCTTAAATCTCTTATCTTCATTTACATCGAAAACCATAACCATACATTTATCTCTTCAGAATAAGTGTATTACAAAACGCCTCTTTATTTCCTTTACTTCGAAATTATCTCCATATATACTTACCCCAATGGTATAAGTCTAATTACCAATCTTATGTGGATCTAAGAATGTCATGTGCAACAATGTTTATTATATAAACCTCATATAGTTTTCTTTAACTTCAAAACTTTGCAGATTAAAGTTTACGATAACGCTTATGGAAATAATAATTAAATTTTCAATATCCACTTCCATTTCAAACCAGCATAACCCCTCATTCACATTACTCTTAGAACCATACCTATTCAGTTATTTCTTGGAATAACTGTATTCACCAAACCATGCTATTTCATTACTTAGAAAATAGTGTTATATACTTCACCGAATAAGTATAATCACACTTCATATCTGGGCCAAACGGTGTTGAATGATACATTGTTTACTTTAAAACCCAACAGTTTTTATTAAGTTTATAAATCTTGCAAAATAAAGTTGCAATATTTCTTATGAAAATAATAAACTATTTCCAATATCACTACCAATTCAAACTAGTATTATCCCTTTGATGGTAGTGAAGTCGTTCAAGTTGGGGTATTTTATTTACCTCTCAGACCTTGACTCGACGATGTTCTTATCTTAATATAGGTAAAAATTTGTAACTTAAAACTGATATTAATTATAATATCACCCAAAATCTCATTTACTATTCCATTTAGATATGGTTTTATAAACCCTTTCTTGTATTTGAAAAATCTCATTTCAATTACAACCACTTTTACTTAATTCTTTAGCTAATTAAACTCTTATTAAAACACAACCTTTTAGCTCTAAAATCTCTTATATGATCCATTTACAACTTGGATTTAAACAAGAGTTCATTTATCAAATCCTTTACACCAATCCATTAAACGTCCTTTCTTTGCATTTTTGAAATCTTCTTTCAATTTCAATCGTTTTACTTAATTCAATTGTTAAGTAAACGCTGATTTAAAACCATCGCATTAGCTTTAAATCGATTTATATAATCCATGTTTATAAAACTTGGATTTATTATAAAGTGGAAATTCGTCTCACATGCGCATCCCTCTTTAAGTTTTGTTACAAAGCAGGTTCCTATTTACTGTAACAATGCATTTTTCTGTTTTTTGCGTTGTTGTATAAAAAAGTTATAAAAATTCACGGAAGTATTCTGGAAAAAAAAAACTAAAATATCAGCAATTTTAGTGAATAATTGCTGATATTTCTGCAATTATTCACCCAGAATTTTGTTGAAAGGAGGATGAATGATTGTTGATATATCAACAATTATACATATATATTTGCTGATATATCGGCAACTTTTTCACAGTAGATGCAAATAAATGAAAAACTTGCTGAAATATAAGCAATTTTAATGAATTATTGCTAATATTTGCAATTATTTACATAATATATAGTTAAGAGCGGATGAGTAATTGGTAATATCAGCAAATAATGCAAATAGTTGCAATTATTTGCAGCAATTTACTGGAGATGAATTATTTTCATTAAGCAAAAATTGCATGAAATTCAGCAAGTTTTTGAATTAATTGTAACAATGCTAGAAATTACATGGAAATTTGCATAAAAATTTGTAGCGTGCATTTTTTCATCTGGAATCATTTTTTTGTAGTTTTAATGCTTGAGTGCGAAGATGATTATGTATTGAATTTAATTTTGAAGTTTGGTAGATTTTTACATTGTTTTTTGTTGATTTTCGAAAAACATCGACCTAATTTATAAAGTTTTTAGGCATGGAGTTTTTTTGTATATTGAAATTTAATAGGGACCTGAGCCAAACTTACCCTATTATAAAATCCCTTTATAAACCCTTTACCAAATTTAATTAAAATCTCATTACAACTTGATTACTTTCTAAAATGAATTCCAATTAAAAAGTAATCATTTTAATTATTATTAATTAAAAATAACAATTAACTTCATCATTGACTAAAATAGAAGTAGTTAAATTCTTTATTAACTAAAAATATAATAGTCAATCTCTTTTTTAAATGTCATTAAAGTAATAACTAACTTTATTAATAATAAACAACTTGGTAGTTATCTTTATACACAGTTAATTAAAAGATCAATTAACTTTATGAATCCTTATTAAGTTTTAAACTACTATATGTCAAACTGTTAATCTTAAATTAATTAATAACTTAATTAATTTAACAATATCATTTATTTGTTTCATAAAAACAATTATTCCAAATTATTAACCCTTCGGTTAATTCCTAATTTATTTGCTTATAAAACTTATTTGAAAACATAAGAATTGACTATATAAATCATTTTATAGTACTTTACAAAATTCAATAAGAAATATTGATTGTTTTATAAAACTTCTATTTTATATAAATTATATAAAACATAAGTTAAAAATTAGCTTCAATTATAAAAATAATATTTATAATACTTTGTCAATTCGCTTGACGTCAAATCAATGTCCTAAAAAGATTGATTTAAGCCATCTACTTCCAATCACTTAATCAATACTGTTTATTGATTAATAATACATCATTGTCGAATTTCAATTGAGCAATCAACATCCAGACCAGATTTTAGTATTACTTGTGTTAAACAGTTCGTATATAAATAATATGAAAGCAAGTAATGTACAAAATATTTGAGGAATCCAATTGGAACTCTCCAACCTGTTTTCCCTGCATCACAACTCATAATATCATTTAATAAATGCATATGAAATAGAAATTCTAATCTAATTCATTTAAGATGACAGAAATAAATATCTACAAATAATAATCAAATAAGCAGTAATCATCCAAAGCATCCAAACCCACAATTTATACAAACAACAATAATTATAATTATATGAATGTAATCACATCCTGGTATTTCAGAATGCATGAGAGTTAACTCATATTTCATTTTCGATCGACGATTTCAGGTCGATTTATACAATTTCAAACAAGCATTTGAAATTATATAAAAAACCAATTGGCTCTAAATCGCTCTAATCCAGCTCGTACATGTAGATATCGTCCACGCGATTCCAACGCTTTTTGTTTTGTCGGAATCTGTTAGGAAAAGTTATACTTGGTATAACATTTACTTGAATTAAAAATAGTTTTAATTACTTAATCATGGTCATTAACTTACTTGAACCCCTGATTAACACTAACAAAACACGTCCCCCTTTCTTCTTCCTCGTCTAAAATAAACCCGCTCATCAGGAGCTCTACCCGTTGCTACCAATTAGAGCCTCCTTCCACGCCTCGTTTCTTGATAAAAATCACCTCCACCAACTCCTGTAAACTCAACTCCATATCATGCATCTCTCCATTACCAAGGGGTTTAACTCAAGCTTCCCAAGAACATCGCGACTTCCCAACCCGTGTGCTAGCTGCCAGGGAAAAGTGTGACACTTTTTGTTCACAAAATCGATGAAAATTCATCAATGTGCTCATGTTCTCACTAGGACTTCAACGCTATCAACCTCGTCCTCCATCTCCCCCTCAAATTTACTATATTTTATTCATGTGTATTTTGTGTAGAACGTTATATGTTGGTACGAACACATATAAGCTCCGATCGCAGTGCAATTTACTTTCCTACAATAATTTAACATTCCGAACCCAATGGAATTGGTTATGTCGAATGATGAGATCATTTGAAAAACTCCTATTTTAATTTCAAATTGTGAATCGATAGGCGTTTTTATCACGCAAGATCACATAATAACTCCAATTGAAGTGAAATGGGAAATCATACTATATTTAACTATTTTGGATTTTATAAAATTGGTTTCGTTCAAATCCAAAGTTGTTTAAAAAATGACTAATTTCACATGTTAAATCAAATCAATAAAATGTAAATCGATTTTAAACAATCAAATTCATCGATAATAAACTATTATTATCGTATATATTCAAGTAGAATTTTTATTAATTGTTAGAATTGTTTTCAATTTCTTTTTTAACTCAAAATTCAATTATTTCTCATTTTCTTATTACGATAGTGCGATATATTCGAAATTAAATCATATTCGATAAACACAATATAAAAATCTATTTATATTTCCAATTCAACATTTAAAACAAAAATTAAATGTTTAAATTAAACGATAAAAAATGCAGATCATTACATTTTCTTATATTAATCCTGATAACTATCTGTATTTTGGATTCATTTGAGTCGACATGTGTGAATTATTATTGATTTGAACGGTGAAAAATGCTGGTCATTATAGTTGGTATTAGAGCTTTTGTTTAGCGGCAACCTTGGCTCTATTTGGGATTAACTCATTAGAGATATAGTATTAATACCCTAGAATGAGTTTGACTGTATGTGGGAGAGCATACTTGTAATTTGAATATAAAAATGGTTTTGTATTGTGTTAATTTGTTCCGTTGAGTATTAATGAATATTGGTCGACACCTAGGATGCCAAGGCATTGATGGGGATTCCTAAACACTCGAATAAGACGGACCGACATGATATTGTTTTGAATTATCTTTTTTATATAAGGAATTATTTTGAAAATCTATTGATTCTGATTTTGTTGGTTGTTAGGAGATAATACTCTTTGATTATCATCGTTAATTTTTTGATTAATCAATATATCTAAATTATTGACTATTGATTGATTTTAAGAAAAATGAAATATTGAAAATTATTTGATAAATAAATAAGATAAATTCGAATATGAAATTAAGAATTTAACTTCGGTTGCTTCGAAATATTGAATTATAAAGATTTGAATTAATATAAGTATAATATAGAAGTCATTTCATATTGAAATCATTATCAAATGGTTTTAAAGAAAATAAGTGCACATTCCCCTCTTGTCTCTAGGAAATGACTTCGGTGATGAGTGCATGCATCATCGATGTGTATTTTCAAGAGTCTGAGTAGGGGGAGACCACTTTGAACCTTTTTATACCTTGTTTGGAAAACTAATTTTTTATTTAAATCTTTTAAAAGTATGGTTTAATATAAAAGGTATGATATATATTATTTCAAAGTTGATTTGGAAATGAACCCAAAGTTAAATTCTTAAATTCTCGAATAATTAATGAAATGAATTAAACTTGAAATTTTAGAACTTTTGAAATGAGAAATAAAGAATGGACTAAGAAAATGAAATTGAAGTTGCGACGACCCTCCTTCTTTCCCAGTTCAAACCTATAATTAAATCGACTTAAACTGATCAACAAAATAGACTCGCCTTTGGGTATACAACGCATTAGAACTAAACAAAACGAATTTTCATTATCATTAGAATAACTTTTACATCAGGGAACAACATATATCAAAGTACAATAGTAAATACAAGCACAACGGAAAATACAAATCTCAACGGAAGAAATAATATGCTCTGGACACAGCTCTTGCTTCAATCTAGCAATTGCTCTATAAAATATCTGCAAACCAAAACTACTAGGCTGTCTGTTGGAAAATATGGGCACCCAGAGTTCAGGTGGAAAAATAATAAACTCCAGGTCAGTCATGGGACTAGTGTGAGAACTAAAATAGTTATTTACTTTTATTTTAAAGTTGGGTAAATCATAAGAACATGACGTATAACACGGAACGAGTTTCCCCCTATGAATACCAATCATATAACTCGCAACGCTTTTTGAAAATGAAGCTATCGTAAGACCCGCATCACATCACATAATGCAAACATACACCATTAGAAGCAAGTTTTACCTTATGATAACCAAATATGCTTGGTATGCGAACTTCATTTGATATTATCACTAGTGCCTAGTGTGGAAATTACTTTCGAAAGTAAGTGTATAAAGCTTAGCTGATGTAGGTACTCATATATTACGTCTACATACATAGATTACAACTACAAAAGTAAAGATTCGTATGGGAAGTTTGGTTCCATCAATGACCAAGACAAAAGATCTTCCTTAACCGTGATTCAGGTACACCTCTAGCAGGATGTCCTAGGATCAACAAATACTCCTTTCTACCGCGGTAGAGCTGGCCCACCACTATTTCAGGTGATGTTCGGGTTTCTCCTAAATGCAACGTCTCCTGGTCGTTGTTGACCATTATTTGAGGCGCCTCGATCTATCATCCACTATGTTAATTGCTTGAGCTCCATACCATAGCATCACTTTCTCAACTAGAAGGAAAATACCTGTCCTTAACTCTGCGGTACTTCATTAGTTTCGTCTTATTCCGGTTGTGAGGCCCTAAAGTCATGCTTCCGCACAAAGCTCTGTTGTTCAACAAAAGCTTTGATCATAAATAGCTCAACACTTAGCATGCCGCATTGTCAATTCACAACATATAATCGGTGTCTATTAACATATAACCCTTTTAGCACATATGTCTCAGAGGAGGGTGTTAAGCTAAATGGATAAATCCACTTTTACCAACTGGTATATCATCAATAAAAACCAATTCATTGTGCCGTAAAATACAACGTCAGACGCACATCCATTTACAAATTTTTTTTTGGTTGTGAACAAAACCGATGACACCTTATTCCTTGTCCAATGAAGGGGAGAGACCTTTTCAAATCCGGACAATCTCCAAGTACATTTGAACCGTTGCAACTTAAAACCTTGTCTTGGGTGTACATCCTAATGGAGACATCATCAATTAATCCAAATGATATGAAAATCCCGGTCTTCAACCACCATCTTCAAATATATTCAACGCTCGTTGTATAGTTATTCAGAATGGGTTGAAACCCGATCTTTCCTAATAACTAGCGCATCTTTATAAACCATAATTGATATACAAAAATATTATGATTCTCATTCCATTTCGGAATATTCTTTTAATCAAATCATTCTTTATATTGGGTATACCCATTTAAATCTTATCCAAGATTTACATATTTTAAACTCTTGTTAAATCTTTCCTTTGAAATCATTTCAAAAGGCTATAAAATCTCATTTTGCAAATCTATTTTATACCAAGTTTATGCACTTTATTGGGATTATTAAACCTTACGAGAAAGGTAATTTTCTCAGATCATTATCCGATACCCATCCTATTCATCCCATGGAGAAAAACTGGCAGTGCTCCTTATCTAATTGCACTCATATTTTGGTAAGTTTAATTACCTTTATTGATTCCATTCTTTCATTTCAAATCTGATTAAAGATTTCAATTATCTTTATAGGAAAACATATTTTCCCAAACCCAACTTATTCATTGATCATTGATTAAGGTAATTTACTTTATCTTTCTTTGATCATATCTCTAACCCTAAATCGTACTTGCGATCCCTTAAACATACCGTTAGGGAAAACCATTCAGCAACCAGAATTAGTTCTCGGTTGCACAATGCCAATAGAGTAATCTATCAAGTGTACGACCCCGAAGGCCTAAACCAACATCAATTCAAACACCCAGAAGATTACCCAACTCACCGATAAAACATTAAGTTCAAATCTCTTTCTTTATCCCAAAATCTTATTTAAGATTCCATCTTATTTTTTCGCAAAAAACACACTTATCTTGTTTTAAGCAATCATTAAACTTTGTTCCCATTATCGCTTTCTAGGGGAAACTCTTTCATTAAATCTTTATAGTCAAATTAAATAAAGATTTCACTTCAACTTAACTTGGAAAATCATCTTTCCGTTAACTGGGTTAAAGAACAAATGTTATTTAAGACATTGTTCACGATAAACTCAAAACCATATTTTCATTCTAAATGAAATCTTCATGGAAGTCATATTGGCCCATAATTGATACCAATTCCTTCAATTTAACATGATGTTTTTTCAGTCCAATTGACTATTAAAATGCTAAAAATAAACTAATATGATGATTTTGTGCAATTATTATGCATTTAATACGTATAATATAGATTTTCAACTTAATTAAATAATAAATTAATGTATTATATTATGCCAAAATACATATAACTTAAGCTATAATCATGAAAAAAATGGATGGATAATTTTCGGATGCGGATATGCCTATATCTGTATCCGCATTCGTTCTTTCGGATATCATATATTTATCCGCTTTTCGGATGCGGATGCGGATGCAGACGAATTTCGTATTTTTCGGGTATTCATTGATAACCCTACATAAAGTGATCTAAGCCCCTTTGTGTTTGCTGCCTCCCCAAAAGAAATTTGCACATAAAGTGTTTAGTTTTTGTAAGGTAAATTCTGGGATTTGGTATATAAACAACCAATATAGAACCATAGGGGTAATGACTGTATGTATAAGTTCAACATGACCTGCAAAGCTTAAAAAATTAACATTCCAGCCATGCATTTTCTTTTGGACTTTAGAAAGTAGCGTCTGACAATCTGCATAATGCAAATAATTGGAGGAAAGAGGGACTCCAAGGTATTTAATTGGTAGGGTAGCAATATGGAATCACAAAATATGTTGGATTCGTTCAGTATTAGCTACTGAGGTGCTGAAAAAGATCTGGGATTTGGAAGTATTGACAGAAAGGCCTGTATAATGGTTGAGTTTTTGAAAAATAGAGTGTAAGGAGGTTGCACATGGAATTGTAGCCTTGCCAAATATCATCAAATCGTATGCATATAGCTGTACAGTTAAAGCGCTTAGTGCATCCAATGCGGCAGAGGTCCAAAAGTCATAGCAGGGATAAAGCGAGGAAGATATAGCAGATGCCTCTAAAATAACACATGAACTCATTCGTAATGTTTCTACGAATGTAAAAGCGATAATTAAATGAAAAACTAGCGCTTTGTTTAACTATAATTAATACATTCCTAATTTTAAACAAAAATATGTGCAAATATCTATAGATAAATATAAATTGCTATTTAACTAAATTAACTTTTATAGAATATATGTACTATTTTGGTTTCTATATATATATATATATATATATATATATATATATATATATATATATATATATATATATATATATCAAAAAATTCAATTAAAAAACCTAACTTCGTAATTTTTGTAATGCATAGATGTCATTTTCCAACTCGTTTCTTTCACCAAAAATATAGCGGGAATAGCGTAATATAGCGGAAATAACTGAATATATCGGGAATAATGGAATATAGCGGGGCTTAAAGCGGCGAGGCTATACCAAAGGTATTTGGGAAAAGCGTAGCTGTGGTAATACACTACGGGATATAGCGGGGCATTTACTACACAGCATATAGCAAATGTGATATGATGGGGTCAGTCTTGGACATTGGATAGATTTTTTTGGAAAATATAGCCTTATTCATCTAGAAGATAAAATATTCCAAGGTTATGGAGATTAGATAAAGGGAGAGGGGATCTCCTTGGTGAATCCCCCTATTACGGAAAATAAAACCCTTGAGCATTCCTTGAAGTAAGACAGAGTAGGAGAGTGTGGATATGCATCTGTAAATAACATTGATGAAATGAGCTGAAATCCCATTATAGACATATCATGGCATATGAACTACCTTTTTATGGAGTTATATGCCTTGCTTAGATCAATTTTAGCATAGAATTTTGGAGAGCTAGGTTTTTTAAAATCTCTGAGCAACTCGTATCTTTCAGATATGAAAACACATTAATTCTAGAGATCAAGTGGGGCAGATAACCTTTAAGCCGATTACATAGCACCTTACTAAGGATTTTACAATAAACACTGTAGGGGGATATGGGACGATAATGTGTAATGGATAATGGCCTATGATTTTTTGGAATTAAGGTAATGAAAGTATGGTTAACACACTTAGGAATATTTGCAGAATGGAACATGTCATTAACAACAGCACACAAGTCATATTTTATTTCCTCACGGTGCAACTTGTAGAATTTAGCATTGAAACCATCTAGACCTGGACTCGAATCATCATGTATTGAGTAAGGTGCAGTTTTAATTTCGTCAAGTGTAATGTCCTGAAGAAGTTGCCTATGCCAAGATCATCGATAGTGCAAATAAATTAAAATTCTGGAAATTCATGGGCCACTGGACCATTGAGTAAATCGATGAAGTAGTTAATAGCCTCATTTCAATGTCCTCTGTTTTAAAAAGGAAGTCACCATCAACAATGATGAATGCTTAATGTTGTTAACAAATCTTCTCGAAGACATTCTGGAGTAAAAGCATTTAGTGTTCAGATCTCCTTTCTGCAACAAGGAGATTTTTGATTTTTACTTTAAAGTCTAAGATCTGATTTTCTCCTTAGTTAGAAGTTGGTGCTTAACGTTCATCATATGATCATACAATTCAAGATTGCATGGGTCTTGATCCGCAACAACTTCCAACTCGAACACTTCCTTTTCTAGTTCCTTTATAGTTTCATTTTCCTTGGGCCAATACCTGTTCCATTGTTTTAATTCTTGCTTGCATCCATTCAATTTAAGATGAAAGGCATAGGATGGAAAATTCGAAGAAATCATTTGAAGACCTCTACTAATACAGTCCATATATCCATCTTTCAAAAACCAATCATTTTCATATCTAAACGGAAAACCCTTTGATAATGATGTAGGAACCAAATGCAATATTAAAGGGTTGTGGTCACTAGACAGTTGGGAGTAAGAAAGGGCTTTCATGTTCAAGGTGTTGTAAGCAGTTGTTGCTAACTTATTTTTTGTCTATATGAGTGGTCATACCTCTTTTCCTTCAAGTATAGCTAAACCCCAAGGACCTGATTTCATCTTTTAACCAGATTACAAGAGGCGCTATAAAATGATCTGAGTTGTTGGAATGGAACAGGCAGTCCACCTTTTTTATCGGAAAAAATTGAAACATTGTTATAGTCTCCCATGAGTATCCAACTTACGTTAATAGATGATGCTTCATCAATGATGTGTTGCCACAAAACTTATTTATTTTGAAATAGGTTGCTTGCATAAACAATTGCAAAGCTATTTTCAATCTCCTAGAATTTCCCCTCTCTCTCTCTCTCTCTCTATATATATATATATATATATATATATATATATATATATATATATATATATATATATGCGCGCGTGCGCGCATGTTGCTAATTTAGTTTATGAATACTTCATTGTTTGTGATAACAATGAAAATTGTCAGTGAAGAAATCTTGCGTTGGTTTTGAACAAAATCTCTTTTTAAGATGTTGGAATTGAAAAAAAATCGGGGATCACATTTTTATCTTGTCATCAAATCAAACCATAGATTAGAGACAACCAATTTAAGAGCTCTGCTTCTTCAGACTGTTAAAATATTAGTATTGTAGAAGGAATCCAAGTGTAATATTTAGGCATTCAACGATATAGTAAGGGGTTGGCAAAGCTGAGAAGAGTTTCAGAATGTATTATTGGAGATTATGATTATCACATGAATAGTAGCCTATGTGTCTGTAAGTACAAAATAACATTTCAAAGGTTGTGTTCAAAGTGTTGACGTTGTTTTTCTTTCTTTGTTTTCATTCAGACCTTTCATTGACGCTTTCGATATGTGCGATGCTTGCTGCATTTTTTGCCACAAAAATTGTACGTACCTCATCAAAATTTAGCAAATAACCCGTTTTGATGCAGTTAGACCTTGGAAAAAAGAGTGATGTTTGTCATATAACACTTGAAAAGAAAGGAAGGAGGGACTTTCTTCCATGGCTCAGAGGCCATTCGTAGTCCCTGAGCGTGCCGCGAACCGTTTGATTTGCGTCCGACGCGTTGGACGCAACAACGTTTGGTTGGCAACGCTCATGCTCCTTCACTCCATCGCAACTTTTTGGTTCGTTCGTTAATCAGACGGGGTAAATAACATGCCCAGTTTAGCTGAAAGGGTAGAATGTGCCCACTTTTTGGTTCAGACAAGTTTTGTTTTATGATGCAAACCTTTAAACTGAAAATGCTTAATAATGATAATTAATTAGTACTTAATTAATTTAAACAAACAGATGTTCTACTAAGCCCGAAAATATTGCATACGGGAGGTGCGAATTAAGGATCAAAGGTGGATTTCAGGGGAGCAAATATCATGTTAACGGCTGATATTGTTTCGGGTTTATTCCCTGACCAAGTATTTCGGGCCTTATAGAATTTCTGTTAAACAAATAAGTTAAAAATCATATTATCACACATAAATACCCCGCTCAAATACTCCGTTCACAGCAAAAATATGCATTCTCCATTCACAACAGTACCACGCTCAAATGTCAAGCTCAAATGCCCTGTTATCGTTCGTCGAGAGCGCATCCTCAGCCATAAATCATAAATATTGTACACATGCAGATGCATGTCCTAAGATCACGTTGACAATGTAATATAACAGGAAATACTGAAAAAGTACTATAAATTGTAGGTGCTAAAATTGGAGCAACTACTGGAGAATTCTGATCCTTTGAGAATACTTCGGAAATTGATACTAAATATGGGAGCATGAGTTTGTTCACACCGCAGTAAGTATACTGCGATGTGTGAGCCATTGATTTCAGAGGGGTCCATGTGGACCCCACTGAAATCAATGGCCGAAACACTGCAGTATACTTACTGCAGTGTGAACAAACTTTCACACCTAAATATGGTCATTGACACTGAAAAAAGAGGCAAAGTCAACACGGTGAAGAGTAAATATCTTTTTCTGGTGATGCGTGTGAAGTTAACAAAATTGCACACATGAAGTTGTACGTCCTAAGATTGCCTAGAATGAAATACGATAGAAATATGATAGTTGACTAGCTGCACAAGTAATTTCTTGCAGGAACTACATAAGCACAACAGCTGGAAATTATCAATACGAGGCTATGATTACCCCTTGAATTCCATTTTTTTGATCCCAGCCATACAATCACTAACACTGTTAGTATGTTATGATGACACACGTTAAAAAAGTGTCAACAAACCCACTTTCAGAAATTATTGAACCTTCGAGCATACTTGTGAAATCCACGTTAGCAAATCTATTATATTATATTTAAAAGAGAATGTTAGACTCTTTGGATTCTTATCTCTCGTTGACTCTCACTCAGTATACTATTCTCTCACTAATTTGAATTACTGTTTTTCCTGCTTAGCCCCATGAAATTATACATCTCATTGAGTGCAAGTTTGTTCACACTATTTAAGGTAGTGTGAACAAAACACCGACTGAAAATGGTGGAAATCAGGAAGTCAATATGGGTCCCTCTGATTTCCACCAATCAAAAGTAGTATTTTGAACTTCTACTGATCCTCATCCAAACCCTATAACTCTAATTTATTTTATATTATTATATTCTATTATATATTATATAAGAAATGAATGGTTATGTGACTGGTGTCACTCTTCACTCATTCATTCGTATTTAAAACTCTTCACACACGGCTCTACGCCATCCTTTTTTATTAACATTCTAAACATATATTCGATCATTCATTTACTCCAGTAATAACTGGGTAATTGATTACTTTAAATCCAAAACATTATTTGAATATTATCCCTAGAGGGGGACTTTCCAAGTGAACAGTTTCATTCATTCTAATAGTTTCTTATTCTTTACTTACCTGTATCCGTTCAAAGTTTAATTTCTTTTTTTCTTAATTAACGCTTTCTCTATTAACTTAATTCTCATCTTTATAATATCACATCATTTAAACTCAATTTTGGCTATAGGTCCTCCAGTAATTTTTCTTGTTCTTGCAATTTATGATATACCACATCGTTCTAATGCATTCGATATGATGATTTCATCAAGTTAAGCTTTTCACGACATATTCTCTAAGGGGAAACAATTATAGATAATTGATGTTTCTCGATTTTATATTTTATGTTCATTCAAATTCCTTTTTACATTTCCACTCAATGAAAGTAATTTTAATGAATTTGATAACTTTTGTTTTTATTCCTTAATTAAACTTGGAATTATGAGATTTTTTTGTGCAATTTGTTTTTATGCATTTTGATTTTCGAGTTCGCACAACTCTAGGGATTTTGTTGGTAGGACATTTGATACATTATATCAGATGACACAACGATATAAAGGAAGTCAATTGATGATATGATTTTTGGTGGTTGTGTATAAAAGTAAATATATAAACAAAGCTATTTCAACGGCTTGGTTCTTGATTATTTTAGGACATTGTTATTGACACTCCAAATATTGTTAAGGGGGAGACCAATTTTTTTTTCCACAAAGATTGTTAAGGGGGTACCAATGAGAAAAGTAGCCCCTTAACAAATAAATGTAATTTTACCTTATTACCCATTTAGCCCTTTAAGAAATAAAGATAATTTCTCCTTAACAAATATTGCAAGTGCCGTTGTAATTTTTTTCAATTTTTTTAAACCCTAAAGGATAAGCATTTTCAGAGGAATAACATCGAACTTTTTTTTTTGACATAAATATGCCGAATTTTATAATTACGGAGGAAATACATCGAAATGATTATAAATTTTTGACATATAACTGTCGACTACATATATAATTGATTATGTGCTGCATTCGGTTGCAGTGGTGACGAACTGCTAATTTTAATTCGGTTTCCTTATCGAATAAGTTTTTTTTAATCTAATTTTAAGGGGCAATTCAGGAATATTGAGTAGTGTGAAATGATATGTTTATGTAGCCCCTTAACAATTTTTCAAAAAGTGGAGTGCTTTTAAAAAATGGTACTCCCTTAACGTTAGTTGGAGTGTCAATAACAACACCCTTATTTTATTCCTCTCATGTGTAAACATTAGGACAAAATTTTGAACTAATCCCCTCAAAGTAACTTATTGTAAAAATAAACATGTTTCATAAATTATTATGAAACTAGGCCTGTTTTGTCCAGGCATAATAACCATGCGCGTTCTGAAAACGCGCATGAACAACTTTGTTCATGCGCGTTTTCAAAATGCTCATGAAAAAAAAAAGTTCCGCATTCTGAAAACGCGCATGAACAAATTTGTTCATGCGCGTTTTCAGAATGCGCAAGTCTAACTCAGAACTGGCGAACACAAGCCTAGTTTCATAATAAGTTATGAAACAGACCTACTTTTATAGTAAGTTATTTTGAGAGTGTAACACCCCGTAATTTTAATAACACGAAAGAGGATAAACTATAAAATAATTAATTTAATATTCAGAATCTAGGGAAACGGACTACGCCATTGCGTCCGTCTCGAAATTCTTGTCAAGATAGACGTTTGGTTTGCATAAAACGAACACTATATGTAGAAGTTATGAAGGTTTGAATACGCACAAGAGAATATATATATATATATATATATATATATATATATATATATGCATATATATATATATGCATATATATATATATATATGGTCTAGGAATTCAAAATTTTAGTTCAAATTTCAAAATCGCGTAGATTGGGGTGAGTGGGAAAAATCCCGCCCAGGGGAGTCGACTCCTCAAGGGGGGTGTCGACCTCCTAGGGAGGATGTGGCAGTTAGGGTTTGGGGGCTATAAATATGACTCCATTTTTCTTGTTTTCTACAGTAAAAATTAATGGAGGTCTAGATGCCGTCGGTGCCCAGACTGAACCAAACCTTTTTCCTTCTTCTGCTATCAAGTTAATCTAGTTATTCAAGTGTAGATCCGTGATTCAACCTCTGCTACTCTTCTTCTACCTTTCTAGATCCAAACGCTGTGAGTTTAAATTATTTTTTGATTTAAATAATTAAAAAGTAAAACATGATACACCTATAATTTGGATCTATGCTTGTAACTGCTTGAATCATGTCAAATCTATAATAACTTGTGAATCCATGATATCCTGAAATAATTGTGACTTGGATCTTAACCTTTATCATGTCAGATCTACCTTTGATTATAGATCTAATTTGCTATTTAGATCACCTTGTACCTATCATGTTGTGGTTAAATTAGATCTGTTACTAGTTGGACATCTAAATTATTATTTAGATCTTATCATGCCTATTATGACATCCCTGCTATGGTAGAAAAAGTTCTATTATCTTATGTGCACCAGATCTGTTCTCATATCCCCATCTCATCAATATGCCACTATATGTTTATGTCCAATTTTGTTAGTATAATCATTTATGTCATCTTCCCTTCATCTTTCCTTTTTATCTGATATAGCTAGGCTACTTTCGAGCCTAGGCGTGCCGCTGAAATATGCAAATGCGTTAAACGGGGAACAAGGGAAAACATTGAAATTGGGCATAACTTGTAAAGGAGGGAATTTGGCATAACTTGAATAATGTTTACATATGTGAAGTTAGGACATATAATTCATTATGAACATAATTGAGGAAAAAGTGGCACGAAACCTATAAAGACATAGGTAAATTTTGGTTAATAATGAAATGCCTAGGATGTCAGTAACTAGAAAATATAACTGCGCTTGGATACGGGGTTAAATTACACTTGTGGTGGAAGTCTGCCTGGAACCGCCCGAAATATCCAGCGACCACAAGTGGTGAATCTAATGTGAGGGGTCTAGGTGCACAAATACGAGACGTGCTATGACACAAAGTTAAACCCAACTTGTGGAAGAAATCTGCCCGGTGCCGCCCAACATAACCAGCATCCGCAAGTTGTAGGTTTAACATGGGAGGTCTAGCACATTATAACCATAAATGGACATGGTAATAAATTGGAATACTTAACCTAGTTGCATCCATAGGGATTATATGAAGATGAACTTGAATAGGGGTTAAGTAAACTTGTTTGAATAGTAGGTAGGTTAAGTAAATCTGAGGTGGTGGGTAATATTTATATATAGGCCCACAAACTTAACCTGAGGGGTATATGTAATTATAGACACCAATAAGTATACATAACCTGAGGAAATCCTAGTGGGGAATGAGGATACATGACAAGGGGAGAGCCTGTATCATCTTGTGTGTAGGATCCGTTTCAGTCAGTAACCCATAAAGGTATCGAACTTGTACACCACCCTAGGGCGGAGTCGGGACACGCTTACTGTGATGATTGTAAGAGATCCAAACGTGGAAGACGGTGTGGGCGGCGAAAATCGACCGGGACATGTGTGTGCATGTCCGAGAAGAGGGGATAGACGACCATGACACCAGTAGATATGGTTATGCAATCAACGAAGGGATGCCACTTTAGGAAGTGATACCTCCTACTGTGGGGCCGACATAGGGTACCTACGGAGTAGGGAGCCTATCGAGTAGGGTAGTAGTTAGGGTACATCTAGACTCTAGTAAAAAGTTTAGGAGCCTGTTAGGGTGGGCTGCCTGTGGATTATATGAGGTTAAAACCTCTCACTAGAAGTACTCCTAAGTCTACAATCTTACAGTTGTTGGGATCATCTCATTCTGGTTATACTAGTATTAGTGCAGAAAAAAGAGTAATCGTTAGCGAAGCGTATACACTCTATCATGTTTACCTTGTCATACCCGTCTTTTTTGATAATATCTCTCTTATCCACATTATATGCCTATCATGTTACTTTTACTTATTTACTTGCTAAAAGTAACTGGATTCGCCAGACTTTATGTCTGACCCTTTTTGTTTCCTCTTCTTTCTTCCGTCCCCCCCCTCCCATGTTCTCAGGGTGGAATACTCAAGCTTGACCAGGATTCTGTTGTCATTTTGCTGGAGCTGCTTAGATGTATTGCTCAAACTCCTATCTTTGCTACTATTGCTATGTTTTTATTTGGGGATTATGCTTCTTTTATTTTGCACTCTGATGTTCAAGTGCAAGGCAGAATTTTTTATGATGTACTGGTTTTTATGTAATTCAGACATATGATGTTTTGAACCACGATGCTTTATGATTAATAAAGTTTGTTTTTATTCCGCTATTATTTTTACATCTATCTTGTAATGTTTCTGTTTCTGCTTACCTATAACGCTTCATGAAACTTAATGCATTCTCTTATTAAGTGGCATTAACGTACGTGGGGTGTCACATTTGGTATCAGAGCTGAAGGTTACAAGATTAGATAAAAGATTTTGAAAATTATTTTCAAAAAGGTTTTAAAAGAAAGCATTTTCAAAAGAAAAGTCTGTTTTGAAAAAAATATTCCCCCAAAACCATATGTAATATCTTTCGATCCTTCATCTGAATCTCTTTCCTTTTCTTTTCAGCATGTCTAGGGAACCTGGTATTCCAGAGGGCGTTACGATACCAGGCTGGTTCCGTAGGTATCTAGAGGCCACGGCACCTACCGGTGGTCAAGCTGACGTTCCTTCCCTAACTGCACCCGTCGTTTCTCCTCCTCCTCCTCCTCCAAGAGCAGATAATTTCGCTAAGATCTGCAAAGATTTCTGTGCCATGGGAGGGAAGCCATGCCGTGGAACCGAAACATTTGTAGAGGCAAGGAATTGGCTCAAGGAGACTAAGGACTTGTTTGGAATTTTCGAAGTATAAGATCGAAGGAAGATTCAGTTAGCTGCTTGGCTACTGAAAGATGAAGCTTCATTCTGGTGGGAAGCTACCCAAGCTGGACGTCCAGTGGAGACATGGGATGATTTTAGAATAAGGTTTGAAATGAGGTTTCTTTCTCAAGCTGAGAAAAGCATGCAAATGGAGAGGTTCTTGGCGCTCAAACAAGGAAACATGACTATTAAAGAATATGTGAACAAATTCAACCAACTAGCAAGGTTTGGATTGGAACTGGTAGATACTCCATATAAGAAAGCTTTGCGGTTTTCTAAAGGGCTGAATGAACCCCTTCATGGGTTAGCTATGTCGCATATTCCAATGGGAGCTACTTTTGAAAGGCTTGTTGATATGGCCTTGATGCATGAGGAAGACAAAGGAGAAAAGAAGGAAGTTAAGGTTGAGGAAACAACGCGAAACAAGAAGGTATGGCCCAAGAAATGAGAGCAGCAACAACAATAGAAGAAGAAGGGCGGAAAGAATGACAAGGCTAAGGATAAGAGGAAGTGTCACAGTTGTGGATGAGAGGGTCACTTAGTCAAGGATTGCAAAAGAAGGAAGAATACTTGCTTTAATTGTGGAAAGGTCGGACATTTTGCTAGGGAGTGCCCGAAGAAATAGGGACAAGGTCAAAGGGCATGAGCTTCTGGAGGGCAGGTGCATGCTCTCGCGACTAGTGCCCAGATTGAGGTAGGAAAATTTCCGTGGAAGGTTTGATTTCTCTTTCCAATCATCCTATTAGAAATTTTTTGATTCTGGCGCTTCACATTCATTTATTTCTAGTTCTGTAGTTGAATCTCTACACTTAAATACTAGTATGGTAGTGGATCCCATTATTGTCTCAAACCCCATTGGGGTTCGGCTCATTTATCCATGATTTTTCGAGGTTTGAGAATATCTATATTAGGCGTCGAGTTTGAGTGCGATGCGTATGTTCTCGGTTTTATGGGCTACGGTTTGATTCTAGGGATGGATTGGCTAGCCATGTGTGGTGCCATTCTAGATTATGAGAAGAGGGTGGTTAGGCTTCTGACTTGTCATGGGAGGACCCTCGAGATTTCTTGTGACCCGCAAGGATCAGTTATGCTTAGTTTCTAGAGCCTCTTGATGCATCTATCGATGATCTGCAATCTATTCCAGTAGTCCGTGAGTACCCTGATGTCTTTGATGAGGTTTGGGGTTTGCCCCCACGGCGCGAGATCGATTTTCGTATATATTTGGTGGATAATGCAAAGCCAGTTGCATTACCTGTACGCCACATGGTTCCAAGGGAAAGGAGGGAGCTTAGCAAACAAGTAGGGGAGCTACTTGAGAAAGGATTAATTAGGCAAAGCATATCTGAATGGGGTGATACAGTAGTATTCACAATTAAGGCGGATGGTTCGCTTCGCTTGTGTGTAGACTATAGGGAGTTGAATAAACTCACTAAGAAGAACAGGCACCCACTCCCAAGGATAGATGACTTGTTTAACCAACTTGTTGGGGGCATTAGTATTCTCTCAGTTAGACTTGGCCATAGGGTTTCATTAGTTGAGGGTGGCTGCGGACAGTATAGATAAGACCACTTTTAGAACTCCAGATGGTTTCTTTAAATGGCTCGTTATGCCTTTTGAGTTGACGAATGCACCCGCCTATTTTGTTGATATGATGAGTAGAGTGTTTCGGGAGTTTCTAAATAAATTTGTCATGGTCTTTGTTGATGATATCTTAATCTTCTCAAAGAACGAAGAAAAGCATGCCTTGCACATAAGGGAGGTTTTGGAAACTCTCCGTGCGCATCAGATTAAGGCAAAGTTCTCCAAGTGCCATTTTTGGAGAAAAGAGGTGAGACTCTTAGGTATGTGGTTTCTAAAGAAGGGATAGTAGTAGATCCTGCAAAGGTGGCTGCAGTTCCGGATTGGCTGATTCCAAAGAATGCAATGGAGGTGAGAAGCTTTCTGGGTTAGCAGGCTATTATAGGAAGTTCATTAAGGACTTCGCAAAGATATCAACCCCACTCACCAGACTGACGAAGAAGAACTTAGTGTTTTCATGGGATATAGACTGTGATGTTGCTTTCCAATGATTGAAGAGGGATCTGACAACAACCCCAGTCTTGACCTTTCCCAATGGGAACAAAGTATTTACAGTATACACCGATGCATGTGGTACAAGGTTTGGTGCGGTTCTAATGCAAGAGGGGAGGGTAGTATGTTATGGAGGTAGACAACTAAGGGTTCATGAGAAGAACTACCCTACCCACGACTTAGAGCTAGCTGCATAGTGTTTGCACTTAAGACATGGTGTCATTATTTGCTTGGAGAGAAGTTCGGGTTGTACACTGATCATAAATCTCTCAAGTACTTTTTCTCGTAGAAGGATCTTAATTTTAGGCAACAAAGGTGGATGGAGTTCCTAGCTTCTTATGATTTCGAGATTGCTTATGCCCCTGGAAAGGGTAATGTGGTGGCAAATGGACTGAGTAGGCAGAGGATGACCTTAAGTCATTTGTTTGCGGAAAGGAAAAGTTTGGAGTTCATATCGACTTTTGACTTTAGACCCACTACTGAGTTTTTGCCTTATTTGTTTGCATCGCTAGAGATATGACCTACTCTTATGGATCAGATAGGGGCTTCGCAGCGAGATGATCCACAGATTTCAGACATCTTGGATAGGCTCAGTAAAGGGGAGAATTCTAGTCTCCTCAATAGATATTCCATAGACGATAAAGGGTAGTTGCGACGTGATGGAAGGCTTTGTGTTTCTCCAACGGGAAGTTTGTTAAAGACAGTCCTAAAAGAAGCCCATCATTCTAAGATGATTATTCGTCCAGGCGGTGATAAGATGTCTAGGGATATGAAGAGGGTTTTCTTTTGGCTTGGGATGAAGAAAGATGTGGTAGAATTTGTTTCTCAATGTTTGATTTGTCAGCAAGTCAAAGTTGAACAAAAGAAGCCCGGTGGTTTATTTCATCCTTTGGAGATTCCACAGTGAAAGTGGGAGAGCAACTCTATGGATTTCATAGATGGTTTGCCTAGATCAAAGAAAGGCGATACCAACATTTGGGTTGTGGTGGATAAACTTACTAAGAGATCTCATTTCATTTTAGTTTAGAGTAAGAGGACGACAACATGGTTGGCAGCAGTTTATGTTCAAGAGATAGTCCATCTTCATGGAGTATCTTCCAGCATTGTAAGTGGTCATGACCCCATTTTCACCAGTGAATTTTGGAGAAATTTGCAAGAATCATTAGGTACATAGTTGTGTTTGAGCACCTCTTATCACCCACAAACAGACGGAAAGACGGAGAGGTGAACAGAATTCTAGAGGATCTTTTAGGCTGTGTATCCTAGATTTCGGAGGGACTTGGGAAGAGCATCTTCCTTTAGTAGAGTTTGCCTACAACAATAGTTATCAAGCTAGCATTGGCATGGCACCCTTCGAAGCATTATACAGACAACTCTGTAGATCACCGACTTGTTGGTGGGAATCTACAGAAAGGCTATTACTTAGACCAGATATGGTTAGGGAAATGTCCGAGAAGATTGATCTTATCTGACGACGAATGAAGACCGCTCAAGACAGGCAGAAATCCTACGCTGCTAAGAGAAGGATCGACATTGAATTTGAAGTAGGAGATATGGTTTTCGTTAAAGTGTCACCTTTAAGGAATGTGGTTCGCTTTGGATCTGTAGGGAAATTGACAGCTAGATTTGTAGGGTCATTTCCCATAATAGAAAGGATTGGCCAAATGGCCGATAGAGTATAACTGCCAGAGAGACTGTCCGAAGTTCATGATGTTTTCCACGTTTCTCATTTTTGGAAGTGCTTGCATGATACAGCAGAAGTAGTTGAACCAAGTATATTGGAGGAAGTAGAGGTGGAACGGTAGGCAACAATCAGACGAGTTCCTTCCTGTATTCTTGGATCAGAAGTTAATAAGCTACACAGTAGAGAAGTCAAGTTGATAAAGGTTCAGTAGGGAGATAACCCAAAGGATGCGAATTGGGAGACCGAAGACAAGATTCGTGCTTCGTACCCTTTTCTTTTCGAGGGTATGTTCTTAACTCCATTTCCAAAGCTTTTTTTATATGCTTGTTTCTATCATTTAAGTATGTCCTATCGATCGAACATTCAACCTTTAGGCAGGAATCCCATGGATGTAAACATGTGTTTGAGACATGTTATGTTTGATGGATAAAAGTGTTTGCTAGTGGTTGCTCGTGGATGCATATATACACACATTAGACACTAAATCGGCTCAATCAATCTCATACTGCATATGGATGTGTGTGCATTTTTCTTTTTCTTTATGGACGAAATCGAATTTATCATCATATGGATGTTGCATTTGGACTGATGATTGTGAACACATATAGAACTTACATATTATAATAGGATTGTTGCATACATACTGGATTCATTGCACTAACATACATCCATTGCGTCCGTCTCAAAATTTTGGTCAAGATAGACATTTGGTTTGTGTAAAACGGACACCGTATGAAGAAGTTATGAAGGTTTGAAGTTTGTATACGCACAAGAAAGTATATATATATATACATATATATGGTCCAAGAATTCAAAATTTCAGTTCAAAATTCAAAATCGAGCAGATTGGGGTGAGCGGGAAAAATCCCGCCCAAGGGAGTCGACCCCTCAAGGAGTGTGCCGACCCCTGGGTCGACCCCTCAAGGAGTGTGCCAACCCCGGGGTCGACCCCTCAAGGGGGTGTCAACCCATGGGTCGACCCCCCTAGGGCAGACATGGCAGTTAGGATTTGGGGGCTGGCGGCTATAAATATGGCTCCATTTCTCTTGTTTTCTACACTAAAAATTAATGGAGGCCTAGATGCTGTCCGTGCCCAGACTGAACCAAACCTTTTTCCTTCTTCGCAATCAAGTTAATCAAGTTATTCAAGTGTAGATTTGTGATTTAACCTCTGCTATTCTTCTTCTACGTTTCTAGATCCAAACGCTATAAGTTTAAGTTATTTTTAGATTTAAATAATCATTTTTGTCATCTTCCCTTCATCTTTCCTTTTTTATTTGATATAGCCAAGCTACTTTCGAGCCTAGGCATGCCGTTGAAATATGCGAACGCGTTAAATGGGGAATGAGGGAAAACATTGGAATTGGGCATAACTTGTAAATGGGGAATTTGGCATAACTTGAATAATGTTTATATATGTGAATTTAGGGCATATAATTCATTATGAACATAATTGGGGAAAAAGGGGCATGAGACCTATAACGAAATAGGTAAAAATTGGTTAATAATGAAATGCCTAGGATGACAGTGACTAGAAACTGTAACTGCGCCTAGACACGAGGTTAGATTACACTTGTGGTGGAAGTCTTCCTGGAACCGCCCGGCATATCCAGCGACCACAAGTGGTGAATCTAATGTGAGGGGTCTAGGTGCACAAATACGAGACGTGCTATGACACGAGGTTAAACCCAACTTGTGGAAGAAGTCCGCCCGGAGCCACCTGGCATAACCAACATCCGCAAGTTGTAGGTTTAATGTGGGAGGTCTAGCACATTATAACCATAAATGGACATGGTAATGAAATGGAATACTTAACCTAGTTGAATCCATAAGGATTGTATGAACACGAACTTGAATAGGAGTTAAGTAAACTTGTTTGAATAGTGGGTGGGTTAAGTAAATCCGAGGGGGTGGGTAATATTTATATATAAGCCCACAAACTTAATCTGAGGGGGTTATGTAATTAAAGACACCAATAGGCATACATAACCTGAGGAAATCCTAGTGGGGATACAAGACAAGGGAGAGAGCTTGTAACATACAGTGAGTGGGACCTGTTTCAGTCAGTAACACATAACGGTATCGAATGAGTACTCCTCCCTAGGTTGGAGACCGGACACACTTACTGGGATGATTGTAAGAGATCCAAGCGTGGAGGACGGTGTGGGCGGCGCAAACCGACCGGGACATGTGCGTGCATGTCCGGGCAGAGGGGGATAAGACGACCATGACACCAGTAGATAGGTTGTGCACATCAACGAAGGGTTTCCACTTTAGGAAGTGATACCTCCTACTTTGGGGCCGTCACAGGGTATCTACGGAGTAGGGAGCCGATCTATTGGGGTAGTAGTTATGGTACATCTAGACTATGGTAAAAAGTTTAGGAGCCTGTTAGAGTGGGTTGCCTGTGGATTGTATGGGGTTAAAACCTCTCATCAGAAGTACGCCTAAGTCTAGTTTCTTACAGTTGTTGGGATCATCTCATTCTGGTTATACTAGTATTAGTGCAGAAAATAAGAGTAATCGTTAGCGAAGCGTATACACTCTATCATGTTTACCTTGTCATACCTGCCTTTTTTGATAATATCTCTCTTATCCACTTTATATGCATGTCATGCTACTTTTACTTATTTACTTGCTAAAAGTAATTCGACTTGCCAGACTTTATGTCTGACCCTTTTTGTTTCCTCTTCTTTCTTCCGTTCTCCCCTAGGTTCTCAAGGTGGGAATACTTAAGCTTGACCAGGATTCTGCTGTCATTTTGCTGGAGCTGCTTAGACGTATTGCTCAAGGTCCTATCTTTGCTACCATGGCTATGTTTTTATTTGGGGATTATGCTTTTTTATTTTGTATTCTAATGTTCAGGTGCAAGACATAAGTTTTTATGATGTACTGGTTTTTATGTAATTTAGGCATATGATGTTTTAAACCACGATGCTTTATAATTAATAAAGTTTATTTTTATTCCGCTGTTATTTTTATATCTGTCTTGTAATGTTCTGTTTCTGTTTACCTACAACGCTTCACGAAACTTAATGCATTCTCTTAATGAGCGGCATTAACGGACGTGGGATGTCACAGAGGGGCTTAGTTCAAAATTTTGTCTGTAAACACTATTTCTAAATCTTACCCGTCATTTCATTTAATTTTGATTCAATTCATTTATTATGTCCTAAGTTTATGGTTTCATATCTTTATTTCAAGTTGTGTTTGAATGGTTGTTTCTTTCTTATTTTTGTTTATGTATGTATAACCATGAAGTTGATTTTCTTTATATTTTGGAGAGATTATTGGACTTATTAATACATAAATACTGTAGATGTTTGATTGCTTTATGAAACTTATTGTCGGTATGGTTGAACTATCTTATATGTATTGTTCAGAACATTTTTATTTACATCATAATTCATTTGGTTTCTTCCCATTTATTAAGATTATGAATTTCAATTTCTTCATTCATCTTGTACGGCGTAGCTGGTTTCGCAAAATATGGACACTAAAGAGTCTTCAATTTTGTATGATCAACTTACATTTTTTAAATTGTGAAATAGAAGTATACAAGTAAATCAAGTTAGGAAAATATCATATTTTCCTCTTATTTTTTTTATCAGAACAATAATGAATTTGATTTCCACATATTTCATAGGAGGTTAAATGATTTGTGAATACAAGTGTGCTATAAAACTTTTGACCATTTTGTAAAATCGATGATATGTAAAGATTAAATATTTTTTTCTTATGTTTTGCACTAACATTAACGTCCATCATATTATTGTTTGTTAGTATGATTATGAATTTTATTGTATTTTTGTTCATTTTTAGGGCACATAATTATTTTACTAACACATATATAACAAGGATTAACAGTACAGTGCCATCTACTAGAATTAACATTGATATATTCTTCCATTGAAAATATAAATGTATAAGAAAATCAAGTTGGGGAAAATAAAGCATACGGTGTAGAATTAGACAAATAATAAATATTCATGCCATATTTTGAAGAAAAAATAATAAGTGTATATAAAAGTTTCGTTCCGGATGTTGTAGCCAACTTTTTGTCAATAGTTTAGTTGTAATCCATGCTTCGTGAACTTAAATTTATCTGATTTTTTTTAACTCAACATAAACTTATTTTCTGTTATGTCACATATTATCCATTTTAGCCAACTTATGTTTTATATATTTTAAAATAATGATGATTTCCGTAAACTATGGAATGTTCATAACTTTCTATTTAATGCATGGTCAACTAAATGCTTGAGAATATTATGAAGCACTGTAATAATTATATATTTTTTTCTACAAAGTTTATTATATCTTATATTCTTTTGAATTTTTTGTAGTTTGGAAATATTTATATACCACCATGATTTGAGATTGTATTTATTTATGCCATTACAAGTTAAATAAATTCAAATGTTAAGGATCATGTCAAAAAATAGTCCATCAATATTGTTTTTGTTCCTTTCGAATTCAAATTAATTATAGATTTGTTACAATCAGTTAATTTTTGTTGAAATGTAGATTAATGACAGAGTCGTTTAAGTAATAATTTTTTAGTCAAACACTTCTAGCTTAAGTGGTTAGAGGTACGATGATTTTGGCAGAGGTTCTAATGATCATGAGTTCGAGATCTTGAGACCATGGTTCAAGGTATCGGCCGATACCCCGAAATTTCGGGGTACCATATCGATGTTGGCCGTCAACAAGCCGAAATTAGGGCTCAAATTTGGTTTTGGTATTCATAAAAAAAGTAACTGTCAAAACCCTTAATTGAAGCAATTGACAAGGAAGAGAAGTTGTGCGCAAAGAAGCGATTGACTTAAAAAAAGCGTAATCATGGAAACCCAAAAAGGAAATACAAGTAAATCAAGTTAGGGAAAATATCATATTTTACTTTTAAATTTTTTATTATAACAGTAATGAATTTGGTTTCCATATATTTCATAGGAGGTTAAATGATTTGTTAATACAAGTGTGCTATAAAACTTTTGACCATTTTGTAAAACCAATGATATGTAAAGCTAAAATATTATGTTCTTATGTTTTGCACTAACATTAACATCCGTCATATTATTGTTTGTTAGTATGATTATGAATTCTATTGTATTTTTGTTCATTTTTATGGCACACAATTTGTTTACTAACACGTATGTACCAAGGATTAACAATACATGCCATCTACTAGAATTAACGTTGATATATTCTTCCATCGAAAATATAAATATATATAAGAAAATCAAGTTGGGGAAAGTAAAACATACAATGTGAAAAATAGACAAATAATAAATATTCATGCCATATTTTAATGGAAAAAGGAATAAGTGTATATAACAGTTTCATTCTAGCTGTCGTAAGCAACTTTATGGCAAAAGCTTAGTTGTAATCCATGCTCTGTGAACTTAAATGTATCTGAAATTTTATTTTGTTTTACTTAACCTAAACTTATTTTTTGCTATATCACATATTGTCCATTTTAGTCAACTTATGTTTGATATATTTTTAAATAGCGATGATTTCCATAAACTATGGAATGTTCATAACAACACAGAAATTTCTATTTAATGCATGTTTTCTTGAGAATATTACAAAGCACTACAATAATTATATTTTATTTTCTATAGAGTTTTTTAAATCTTATATTCTTTTTACTTTTTTGTATTTTTGAAATGTTTATATAACACCATGGGTTGAGATTGTATTTATTTATACCGTTACAAGTAAAATAAATTCAAATGTAAAGGATCAAGTCAAAAAATAGTTAATCAATATTGTTTTTACTTCTTTCGAATTCAAACTAATTACAGTTTAATGTAAAAGTCGTTTAAGTAATAATTTTTTAGTCAAACACCTCTAGCTTAAGTGGTTAGAGGTACGATGCTTTAGACAGAGGTTCTAATGATCATGAGTTCGAGCTCTTGAGAACATGGTTCAAGGTATCATCCGATACCCCGAAATTTCAGGGTACCGTACTGTTGACATGCTTTTTGGTAAAGCTGTCACACGTCAAGATTTTAATTACCAACGCGCTCAAGGTTCAAGAACGTCGACAAAAAACACAAAGTGATTTGGTCGAAGTCGCGATGTGTTCGGAAAATGTTGGAAATAGCGCCGGTTCGTGAAATCGTCGTTAATGGATTTGAAAATTCTGGCATGGTAAAAATACGTGATCGACTTGGTCCGATCAGCTCAAAATGCTTGAGCATGTTGGTCTGATCACGTGGCAAAACTCGCCGTGGAAAAATATATGGATTCGGCAAAATCATGTTTTATGCACTCAAAAACAGCTGATCGGCATTGACACAATCAAAAAAATGGCTTGCGCGAATCACGACATTAAAATCTGCCACTTGGCAAAATTCTGGTTTGGTACGTTCAAAAATAGGTAATCGACACGCGGAAATCATCAAAAACCGTGTGTTCGTGCTTGGCTGATCATACTTGGTAAAGTGTTCGATCATCTGATTTGGCATGAAAAATTGGGGTGATCGGTATGAGAAAATGGTTGATTTCCACGTTCATGCATCGGGCCGATCAGGTTTGGCAAATTGGCAAAAGTGGATTGGCTTGGCATAGGATTTCGAATCCCAGGTTTCCTATCCCATATGGGATACGAAATCACGTATCGTGACCTTGCCCTAACGCGAATTTTCTCGACTCCAGCATGTGATTTTGGGATTCGAAATAATGGTCAGGGGGAATTCAAAGATCTGGCATTCAAGAAATAGCCGGGCGCATCGACGGGATTTGGAATTCTCCCAGCTCCGCATCATTGTTTTTCGGATATGAAATGTTAGAGTTGGCAAGGGATTCGAACTTGGCATTTGCTAAGCGGGTTTGGCAAATCGAGTTGGCATGGGCGGATCAGGGAATTTCACTTGAGCAACACGAGATTTCCACATATTTTTGGGATACGAAATCTGGTAACGTGGCAAAGTGCCAGATTTCGTGGCAAGCTCGATTTCACCATGTTGATCAGGCTTTTTTGGCATGTGTTTTCACAAGTTTTTCAGGAATTCAAGATTTTTGAATATGACTTTGGTTTTTAGACTTCGTTTTTGGTATACAAATTTCGTACAAAATTTGAGCTAACACCCCCAAAATTTACCTATGAATACCCCTAAGATTGACATTCAAAGGGGTTGAGTCATTTACACTCTTTCTATACTTTGGCATACGGGATTGAAGCTCTCAAGCAACACTAATGGCTGCCTTCATCATTTCATGGATTTTGGACTTCTAAACGATGCACAAATGTTTGTCTGCAACAATTCGACATTTTCTTGGACATTTACACTTCTTTTGGATGTTTTGGATATCTTTGGAATTTCTTGGACATTGAAGCTACTTTTTGGACATTCCTTCCTACTTTGGCTCAACTAAGAGGAAGGACATTTTGGTTAAAATTTGGAATTAACAAACATTTTGTTGTTTTATTAAACAACTTTGTATACAAATATTGTCCAAACTTGTACAACTTTTACAACCAACTATTGTATGATGAATGATTACTATAAAGTGAAAGTAGTCATTAGTGCCTAACCACTATAAAAAGCCGTATTCTCCCTGCACATTTCATTGCTTTGGATTTGGATTATTGTTTTTCTGCAAAACGTACACTCGGGCGTTGGCGTGCGCGAATAACGACAACTCCCTACGTCAACACTTTGGCGCTCCGGGAAAGGGGGACACAACTTTGACTTTTGCTTTGGATTGGATTCTCGGATTTGGTTTTAGTTTTCGACTTCAGCTTCGGTCTTCGACTTTGACTTTGTTACTCGTCTTTCATCATGGTTAAGCGCAGCGATGCTACCTCTGAGGCATAAAGTACTAGTAACGAAGAAAGTCAATAGCATTCTGCGATTGAGGAACTCTTGGACTTGGTAACTCAAGAAGATTTGGCAGAATTGGCTAAAGGTTTGATTGCTGGTCTGGATCGACAAGCGGAAGTTATGAACACCTTTCTCGCTCGGATTAAAGGTAAATTGCATGGTTTTGGAAGGTCGACTGAGCAAAGGTACATCATTGTAACAAATGCTTATGTTCTATAGATCGAAACTCGGGGGGAAACCTCATAAACTTTACAACAGGACGACGCTAACCCTCAGATCAGCGCCATTTCCGCTACACTCGAGGGGCACCCCCATTCTTGACGGAAGCAGGGTTTTAGAAGTTTTGGATAGTCATGCTACGATTTCGATTAAAGGCAAGTCTTGGAACAGTCACCCGACGGCTAGAAAGATATCTATTTCCCTTCTTATTCAAAACTTACTCACACCCCATGGGATAACTTTTTGGATGTTCACCCGATTTGTAACACCCCTCTCGAAAAGCTAACACAATGATCTTTTAGCATAGTGGTTAGTGCGTGGTGTGGCTTTCCAGGAGGTCAGGGGTTCGAATCCCGTGGTTATCACAGTTGGTATCAGAGCCTATACCCAGCCGGAATTGTGTTTGTAATGCTATGGATGTCAGTCGGTGTGGTACTGATGCAGGTTATATGCATAATGCCTGGGCGGTGAGTGATATGAGCCAACGAGGACGTTGGGCTCTTTAAGGGGGGCAGTCTGTAACACCCCTCTCGAAAAGCTAACACAAAGATCTTTTAGCATAGTGGTTTGTGCGTGGTGTTGCTTTCCGGGAGGTCGGGGGTTCGAATCCCATGGTTATCACACGATTGCCCCATTCAGACAACCTCCCAGGTAGGAGCCTACTCAGAAGCAAAGAGATTCTGGTCAGTATTGTATATTCCATGATCTCCCCGATCACAACACAAACGAGTGTTGGCGTCTTAGGGACATGATCGAGGAGCATGTCAGGCATGGTGAGTTGGCACGATTTATTAAAACTTGGGTTGTGGCGCCTGGACAGGCACAATCCCCAGCTACTACTCAAGATAGGCTCGGTCCCAACATTGGGGGCCCACTTCAAACTAAATCCCTTGCTGACTCTGATGTCCCAGATGCAAGTCTCCCTGATATCAATATCTTTTGGCTTGGGAATTTAGGTCTTTTGGTATTATGGATATTTCGATTTCTTGGCTCTTGGTTTTGCTTGGCCTTGCGGATTTTAGATGTCTTGGCCATTTGGCTCTCGGTTTCGTGTGGTATTCTGAATTTTGGTCATGGCTTTGTAGGGTTCTCTGATTTGGCTTCTTGGATTTGGTCTTCTATGGTCTCTTGGATTTTGGTATTCTAGCTTTTGGTGCTTTGGCTGTGCAAATTTGGCTATTGGATTTTGGATTTTTCGGCTTTTGGATGATGACCTCCCTGCTCATGCCTTCTCTACTTTTGGCCCTCCGACTTTTGGTTTACATCATTTCTCAAGCCCATGGATTGGCTCTTTGGCTTTCTGGATTTGGATATTTAGGATTCGTTCCATGGTTTCGACTTTAAGGATTTCGATCCTCTAGATGTATCTTTTTGATTATTTAGGTTATAAGATGGTTGAGTCAACATACCCGTGTATAGGAACTGACGGGATCCCTAGGCGCGCTCTTTGTCCAACAATACACCACCCCTCTGGTTATTAATGAAAAGTAACTTTTCCCGATTTTGGATTACAAATGGCTAAGTGTGCTTACCCATGCGATGGGAACAAATAAGTTCCAAGCATGCTCTTCGTGAATGATAAATCGTTCGTTCTCTCTCATGAATAAATTTGGAACAAAAAAGCAGCCAAGTCTGCCTACCCATGCACGAGGGCAGGTCAATCCACTAGGCATGCTCTTTATGGACGATGAACCATTGCGTTTTCATTTGGCTTTACCAAAAATCTATAATTTTATAACTAATAAAATTACTTCGTAAAGTAAGGACGTTTGCCTATGAGATATGAAACCTAGAACTGGATTGCAAATTTAAGAAGTGTGTGGCTATCTTGGCCTCTTGTCTTACTTCAACAAGATTGCCTTGATTTGTGGTGAGTGTTGGATCTTGAGCGTCTGGTCGACGGATCCTGCTCGTTTGGTTCTGGATCATCTTGTCAAGACGATTCATCTGGTTATATCGAGTAAACTTGTTAGTGATGCGACAAGATTATTCACTCATGGTTATGGTTATCTGACTATCTAGTTATCGGTCACTTTGGATATGCGGACTTCGGGTTTCCCCAATTTCCTGGTTATGGTTCCTTTGGCTATTCGGGTTCTTGGACTCCTCCAGTCTTTCATTTATTCTGACTGCTCTGGTCATTACGGCTGCTTGGTTATTCTGGTTATCTCTCAGGTAACAATCTGGAGCGATCGTCGGCTTTCTTAGAATCTCAGGCTTTCTGGTTATCCGATTTTATGGCTTATTGGATTTGGATTTCTGGTTAATACGGTCCGACGTGATCGTGGTTCTTCGGTTTTCTGGTTATAGAAGTTCGCTTCGTACTTCTCTTAGTTTTGGATTTCTGGATTTCTCGCAAAACACATCTTTCGATCAAGCAAGACATGTTTGGGGGGAAAAGTGTTGATATTCTTTTTGGTAAACTGTTACACGTCAAGATTTTGGTTAGCGACGCGCTTAAGGCTCGAGAACGTCGACAAATGACACAAAGAGATTTAGTCGAAGTTGCGACGTGTTCGGAAAAGGTTGGAAATAACGTCGGTTCATGAAATTGTTGTTAATGAATTTGGAAAAAAATGGCATAGTAAAAGTACATGATCGACTCAGTCCGATTAGCTCAAAATGCTTGAGTGTGCTGGTCCGATCACATGGCAAAACTCATCGTGGAATTTTTTTTCGATAAAATCTTATTTTGCGCACTCAAAAATAGCTGAACGACATGGCACAATCATGAAACATGGCTTGTGTGACTCCCAACATCAAAATCTAGCACTTATCAAAATTCTGGTTTGGTACATTCAAAAACAGATGATCGACGCGTGAAAATCATCAAAAACCACGTGTTCGTGCTGGACTGATCACATCCGGTAAAGTGGTCGATCATCTGATTTGACAATGAATAGGAAAATGTGTGCTTCATGGCTCAAGAAACCGAGGTCGGTGGTTTATCTTATGATGAGTTAATAGAAGTAAACACTGAATTTTTAAATACTATAAAAAATCCTCAAAAAGAAACTTAAGGAGACATGTGAAAATCAGAATAAAGCTGAATCTGAAAGGGATATGCTGAAAGACGAAAAGAAAATTCTCGAAGAAGAACTTGAAAAGGTTCAAGAATCTCTCTCGAATTCAGATAATCAACTTTCACTTTTGAGTCAAGAAATTAAAACTCAAAAGGCAAAGAATGATTCTTTTATTTTAGAAAATACAATTTATAACTAAATTAAACAAGTAGAGTTACAAAATACAAGTCTACAAACCAGATTATATAACATTGCTAAAAATGTTTCTAACTTTGGTAAAGGAAGAGATAATTTATCTAGAATTATAGAAAATTCCTAATCTTCTACCAATAAAAATGGGTTAGGTTTTAAAAAGGAGTCAAAAATTCTTCCAAAGAAAAATGCTAATCTTAAGAGGAAAAATGATTTAAAACATAATGTATTATTGAAAAATATGGTATTACAAAATGTGCCAAAACACACTAAAAGGAAAAAGGAAATCAAAATATGGGTTTCAAAAACAAACAATAATTTAATTAGTAACAAATATATTACATTATTTATGGAAACTGTTCATAACAATAAAAACTATCTTTATAAGAGGGATACTGAACCCACTTGGGTTTGGTTTTCTAAGATCTAACTCTTAGGACCCTATTAAAAGGTGGGTACCAATGTATTTATAAATATTTCTTGTAGGTCCCACTCAAAAAGAAAAAATGGATATTAGATAGTGGTTTCTCAAAGCAAATAACCGGAGAGAAAAATATGCTTACAAACATTACTTTGATGGTGGATCTGTTACTTTCGGAGATGACCCAAAAGACTTATACCATTGGCAAAGGAGATGTATGCAACTATGTCGAGTTGAAATACCCGATACCAGTTATTTGAGCATCAAAGAAATTGGTCTAAAAACTTTAGGACTTATGGATATTGATCCTAACCCATCAACATTAGAATACATGTCCTTTCAAGCTTGCAATATGTCATGCACCGAATTCACCCAATTTCCGAAGAGACAGGAAAACACGGATTGTAATGAGAACATGATGCATCAAAACATAAACATGAGAACATTTCATTGCCATTACAACAATTTGCATCAGAGTACAAATAAATAATATACAACGGAAAATTACCAGAGATTTAGAAATTACATTTAAATACATGAACATAATGTGCAGCGGAAAACATCAACCACCACAACTGAAAGAGATACACGGATATAAAGCTTTCTGAATATAGCTCCAGCTGTAATCCAGGATCCTGTCAAAATAGAAATCTGCAAAACCAAAACTACTAGCTGCTCGTGTGGAAAATATGGGCACCCAGAGTTTAGGTTGGAACAACAAACTAGAACTAGAACGAGCTTCATCTATAGGAGGATGAAGATTGTTAGTTGGAACATTAGAGGTCTAAATGAACCCAAAACATGTGATAAAGTCAGGAATTTTTTTAAAGATTTTCACCTTCATATTGTAATACTTCAAGAAACTAAGATAGATGATCCTGATCCGAGTTTTCTTAGAAGGTTAGGAGGGACTTTCTTTCGTAACTGGTCCTGTCTACCAGCAATAGGCAGTGCTGGTGGACTTATGATCGGTTGGAAAGACAATAAATTTAGACTCGTGCAGGAGTTACCTATGATACATTCATTACATATTATTTTAGCTTCGACAGTAGATAATTCCCTTTTGGGTATTTCAAATGTATACGGTCCACACACAAAATTAGAGAGAAGACGGTTGTGGATAGAATGTTCGGACTTTAGAAATCACTCATTTAATCCATGGCTAGTTGGGGGGGATTTTAATGTCACTAGATTCTTAGGGGAGAGAGCACCTAGAGAAGGGGAGTTCTCCGATATGGAGGAATTTAACGAATTTATTTTAGAGAATAATCTGATTGAGATTCCGCTTTATAATAGAATGTTCACCTGGTCCAATGATAGAGATAGTCCTTCGTATGCTCTTTTGGACAGATTTTTTATTAATTCTGAGGTGGAGGAAAGATTCTCCATTTGTAGAGTTAAAGGCTTACCATTTTTACTGTCTGATCATTGTCCAATCATTTTAACTTGTGATTCGAATTTAATAATAAGTAGAAACTTTAAGTTTGAGAAGATGTGGTTATTGGATAGTAGTTTTAGTCATTTGATTTGTCTTAAATGGAATTCTTTATTCTATTATAATAATCTGTATAAAGATAACTCAGCAAAGATTTTTGTAGCAAAACTAGGAAAGCTAAGATTTTTTCTCAAACGTTGGAACAAGTATGTATTTGGTAATATTAAAATTAGAAAAGATAAGATTTTATGCAAAATGTTAGATATTGATAAAGTTAGTGAAACTAGAATTCTTAATATGAATGAGAGAGATAGGCTCAGTAATTTAAGAAATGATCTTAAGGTGATTATGGAGAAAGAAGAGGTTATGTGGAGGCAAAGATCCAGAATTCAATGGATTAAAGAAGGTGATAATAACACGAAATTCTTTCATAGTGTAGCCAATAAAAGAAGGCGTGATAATTTTATACATTCCATAATTATTAATGATGTAGAGGTGTCTGTCCAGAAAGATTTAAATGACACTTTTACTAGGTACTATAAGCAGATTTTAGGTACTAAGATAAATAGAAGGATTAATATAAGATGGAATGAAATTTATCCGTCAGCCTCTAGGATTGATTTAACTGATTTAGATAGTCCTTTTACTGAGAGTGAGATATGGAAGGCAATCTATGATATGCCCAGTGACAAAGCCCCAGGACCTGATGGGTTTTCAGTTCTTTTTTATAAACAATTTTGGGAGATCTTAAAGGGTGATATTATTAATCTTTTTAATGATTTCTATAGTGGAAATCTGAGATTAGGGAATTTCAATTTCGCTAATGTCATTCTCATACATAAGAGAGTTGGAGCGAATACACTTAAGGATTTCAGACCTATCTCATTAATTAATGTATCAGTAAAGATCATCTCAAAAGTGCTTGCTAACAGACTTAGTACCAAGATGAATGACCTAGTTGATGTTTCACAAACAGCGTTCATTAAGGGTAGGAATATAGTGGATGGGGTAGCGGCAGTACAGGAGTACATAAATATCTGTGTTAAAAATAACTTTACATGTGCCATTTTGAAGTTAGACTTTGAGAAGGCTTTCGACTCTGTGGATTGGGATTTTATATGTGAGCTATGCCTTGCTAGGGGTTTTAGTATTAGGTGGACCAACTGGATTATGTTGCTACTTAAGTCGGGTTGTTCAAGTATAGTGGTTAATGGAGTAGTTGGTAAAAAGATTCAGTCGAAGAGAGGCCTCAGACAAGGCGACCCTCTCTCGCCTTTTTTATTCAACTTAGCGGTTGATGTTTTTTCCAGAATTATTAAGAGGGCTGGGAATTTAGGCGTTTTAGGTAGAGTGGGGAACGAGGAGTTTAACAATGAACTAGCTATTCTTCAATTTGCAGATGATACACTATTATTTTCGTCTCATTTACCTAAGCATGTTATTATGCTTAAGTTTATATTATATTGCTTTGAGATGTTGTCTGGTCTTCGCATTAATTTTGATAAGAGTGCAGTCATGATTCTTAATGATAGTTGTAATGTAGAGTCCTTAGTAGCTAACACCTTAAACTGTCCTATCATGAAATTTCCGTTTGATTACTTAGGATTTAAAATTAGACCTTCCAAGCTTAAAAAGGATGACTGGATAATTATTATTGATAAAATCAGTAATAGATTATCGAGTTGGAATAATAGATTTCTCTCTAGAGCAGGTAGATTAGTCTTAGTTAATTCGGTTTTATCAGCTATTCCCACTTATTGGATGACGGTTCATCGATTTCCTAAGTGGGTTATTGAGAAAGTAGATAGAATTAGAAGGAATTTTCTTTGGAATGGGGATCTCAATTATAGTTATGTTGTAAGCCTAAGAGAGATGGGGGTTTAGGGATTATTAACCTTGTTAATTTTAATTCATCCTTACTAACAAAATGGTTATGGAAATTTAGAAGTACTGATATAGTGGCTACTTGGAAGAATTTAGTTTTAAAATCTTATTACTCCAGGGGAGAGTTTCTTGAGGGATCTGGGGTTAGTAGGTCTAATAGATTATCTCATTTCTGGAAGGAAGTATTAAACTGTTTAGGTTTCTTCACGCTAGGATGTAAGATGACAGTTCATTCTGGTAATTCCACTTTTTTTTGGCATGATGCTTGGATTTCCAGTATACCTCTTAAAATCGAATTTGTTGAGCTGTTTAATGCTTGCGACTTTAAGAATGCATTAATTGCGGATGTTTATAGAAGAAATCTAGATCCCCCATGGGAGTTTTCATTTGGCAATATCATAGAGGGAAGATTGCTAAGACAGTTGGCCTTATTAAAAGCAAAATTAACATTATACCATCTGGATGAGACGAGGGATACCATTTGTTGGGGATTGGATAAGAGTTTAGTTTACTCCGTCAATTCAATGTACAATCTTATTAATTTCTCTGGTATGTCATTGCTTCCCTTTAAATTTATATGGAGATCTAATTCTCCTCCTAGAGCTAAGTTTCTTATGTGGTTGATTATCCATAAGAAGCTTAACACAGTGGAGCTTTTAAAGAGGAAAAATGTTTTGCTAGATGCTAAATGTTGTTTTTGTAGCTATGCAGATGAAGATGTTGATCGTTTGTTCTTTTCATGTAGTTTTTCTAATTATATTTTAACCATGGTACTTAGGATTTTTGTCATGTCAAGTTGGAATACATTTAATAATTGTGAGAAATATTGGAATCATCATAGATTTACTTATAAATCAAAACAGAGATATGTAATGGATTCGTTAATTATAATTATTAGTTGGTTCATTTGGTTGGAAAGAAACCAGAGATTATTTCAGTGTACTTCAGTATCTTCTGACAAATTAATCATTAAGATTATTTATTTTTGTTTGGACTGGATGACCACTTCACGTCATAAGTATTTTAGTGACTCGAGTTTTGGTATTTTTTTGCATAAAGTAAGGTCTAATTTGGGGTTATTTACGAGTATCAACAGATATTTTAGAAATAATAGGTTTCGTATTAGTGCATAGAAAGTTTAGTATTACAATGTTAGCTTAATTCCTTTTTTCAGCATAATATGTTTTGACACATAATGGTATTTATAAAATTTCTCACTATATATATAAAAATATCCATACATATAGGTGTTGGTAACTAATGGTAAGTTGTGTTCGTTATTATTCAGGGTTTCAGGTGCAAGTAAAAATTGGAGAATTGTATGGATCGCTTCAAATTTGGGGCTATCCACATGTATCTTTTGTCTTTTTCAGGTTTTTTAGGTGGAAGAGCATATTGGAGATTCTTATGTTTTCAGATCAAAGATTGTAGAGGAAACTGTGGAGCTTTTGGGTTTTGCTGCTTTGATTTGATCATTTTTGGCTTGCTTTGGATATATTGGTGTATGAGGAGGAGGAGTGTCTGTATATTTTGGTGAACTATTACATCATTTGTTTTTTAGTTTTATTATATGTATGGGAGTAGATATACTTCTTATCGGGTGGTGGCCTTGCCGGAATTCGATAACGAAGTATGATGGGTGGTGGCTTTGCCGGAACTCATCTATCTACTTTCCCTTACATTCATTTTTGAGACTCTTGTCTTTGGGTCTGTGTTTTGGTGTATGTATTTGGATAATTGTATCACTCTATTTTTTATTATATATATGTGTGCTCTCTTCCGTTAGGAAGACCACACATTTTTTGCTCAAAATTTTTTTTCAAAATTAAACTCGTTTTTATAAATAACACTCTTTTAACTCATTCTAGGGCAATACAAATCCCATTTCTAACGAGTTACTCTTATAGGATATTACTAATCCTATCTCCGATGAATTCTTTCGTTTGGTTCAAATGTGTCTTTTTCTCGAACTTTGTAAACCAAAGCTCTGATACCAACCTGTCACGCCCCGAATTCCCCCAGTCCCCGAAGAGACGGGAAAACACAGATTGTAATGGGAACACGACGCATCAGAACACAAACAAGAGAATATTTCATTACTATTACAACAATTTACATCAAAGTACAAGAATATATCAGAGTACAAATAAATAATATACAGCGGAAAATTATCAAAGATTTAGAAATTACATTTAAATACATGAACATAATGTGCAGCGGAAAACATCAACTACCACAACTGAAAGAGATATATGGATACAAAGCTTTTCGAATATAGCTCCAGCTATAATCCAGGATCCTCTTAAATAAAAATCTGCAAAACCAAAACTACTACCTACCTGTGTGGAAAATATGGGCACCCAGAGTTTAGGTTGGAACAATAAACTCCAAGTCAGTCATAGGACTGGTGTAAGAAGTAAAACAATTATTAAACTTTACTTTGAAAGTTGAAACATCATGGGACCACGCCGTATGATACGGAACGGGCTTACTCCACATGAATACTAGTTTAAAAAATACAACAACGTAATGCTTTTTGAAAAATGAAGCTATTATAAAACTCAGGTCCCATCACACAATGCAAACACAAACCAGAGGATAGAGTTTTACCTTATAATAGCCAAACATGCTTGATACGCTTTAAAACAAATCATTTTGATATTACTATAAGTGCATAGTGTATAAATCAACTTCGAGTTTAAATGTATCAATCATAGACGGCATAGTACCCCATCCTACTATGTCTCCATGTAGGTATACAACTAAAACCGAAAGGTCGCGTATTGGAAATTGGATTTCCATCATGAGTCAAGGCAAGGGATAGTCTCCTTACCGATTCGGATCACCTCTAACAAGATGATCCATGATTACACACTTGGGCAACCCTTGGATCCTACAAGGCCAGTCCTCTCTTTCATTTGAGGGTTGGTTATTCCTGAACAATATGTTTCCCGGTCCTATCAGACCTATCACTCGAGCCTTTTAGTCGGCTTTATATCCGAGGCGCCTCATTCCATCATCCACATAAGTAAAAATGTCTGGGCTCCATACCATGACACCACTTCTAGATAGTAGGAACGTATGCACTACTTAAAGTCGTGCCTTGATCATCCTCCACAAGGCCCTGCTTTCCAACAAAAGCCTTGATCATTTGCATCTTAACATGTCACATTGTCAATTCATGTCATACAACTGATTTCTATCAACATATAACCTCTGAGCCCGTACGTCTCACAGAAGGGTGTTAAGAAAGAGAATAAATTCTTCGACACCAAACAGATATATATTTAAAAGAAATCAATCAATACAGAATGAAATACAATGTCAGACCTAATCCATTTACAAGTTCATTCTGGGTCTGAACGAAACCGGAGACACCTTATTCCTCGTCCCATATGTCCAATACAGGAGAGAGGTCCTTGCATATCCGATCGATCTCCAAGTACATCTAGACGATCACCACTTATTACCTCGTCTTGGGTGTACAACCCAATCAGGACATCAGTAATCATCCATTCGTTGTGAAGATCTCCGGTCTTCAACCACCGTCTTCATCATCGACTTTTAATCGTTGCAACAGTTATTCAGAATGGGTTAAACCCGATCTTTCCGAATAACTAACGTATCTTTACAATCATGTGATAAATAAACAAAGATAACACACATCTCATTCCAATTCAGAATATTCTTTTATTCAAATATTCACATCTTTAGGGAAAGGTTCCCATTAATTTTATCAAAGATAAGTTCTTTTAAACTTATTCTTTATTCTTCCTTTTGATATCATTTTCAAAAGATTTTGTTTTATCTTTCCACAACTTAACCCAAATTAAGGTTTAAGAACTAGTCGGGATTATCGAGCCTTACCGAAGTAACCATTCATTTTATTAATCTCAATCCCAACCTATTCGTCCCATGGAGCAAAACTGGTAGTACTCCATATCTAACACCCACAGTGTTATCGGTAATTTAATTACCATTTTACGTTCAAATCTAATTAAAGATTTAACTATCGCATGGAGTAAAACTGGTGATACTCCATATGTCGACCATTTCTTGAATTTGGCAAACTTAATTACCTCATTCACATTTTAATCTAATTAAAGATTCATTAAAACTCCAATTGGTTTTTATCTAAAAAATCACTACTTAATGATTATTCAAATTAAGGAATTAAATCCTGTCTTTACTTGGGTTAAAGAACCAATGTCATGTAAAACTCGATTCATGATAAACCTATATTCATCTTCCATAAAAATGGAACCTTCACAGAAATTGTAACAATGTATAATCGATATAAATTTCCATATCAGAATAATACTATAGGTGAATAACGGCAAAGCCTTCAAAATTTCATAAATAGTAAATGCCTTCCTTCATAGAAGCTCATTTCGATTATCACTAAATCAAGTTCCACTCAATTCCAATTTCTTTTATTAAATTGGAAAACTTTACTTTGGAAAATTTCCATTAAATCTCACTATAAAGATTTATAAATTCCAAATCTTAACTTCACTGTTAATCGGGTTTAAGAACTAATGTTGTTTAAAACGTTGTTCACAATCAACCCAAAATCAACTCTCATTTAATTCCAATTATATTTTTTATTTGGAAAACTTCCTTAAATCTTAGTTAAAGGATTTATTCTTTTCTCAACTGGGTTTAAGAACAATATTATTGAAGACACCATTCATGACAAACCCGAAATCCAATTTGATATCAAATACATGGCTCTAAATAGAAATCATATCGACTTATATTCAATATCAAACTTTGAGACCAATGGATATCGTATTGGGAATAACGATATCTGCATCTTCCAAATTTCTCAACAGTATCAGTGTAATCACGGAATTCAATATCAAAATATTTCAAAGCATATTTCTATATTTTCGTGTCCATCAAAAATCAGACATCAAAACAAAACTTCAACATTTAACTGAATACTATATTAAAATATTTGCTTCATTCCGGATTGAAATGAGATTCACTTAACTACCATATAATTTTAGTTATATGGATTTCATACCTTGCATGTATTCGAAAATAGTGGTAAACAACTATTAAACATTCAATTCACATCCAGAGTGCAATTTGCAACTGCATAAGCATTAAACAATTATATAACGCTTATAACAGTTTGTCAATCAATCAATTGACATACAGCTAAACACAAGGGAGATGTGTGAAGTTATTATCATCCCCAAACCCGTGTGGGGTTTTCAACCATCAAACAAATATTATTATTTGTGTACCTGGGCAATGTGTAAAATTATCATCCCTATACCCGTGTGGGGTTTAAATCACAATCCATGTGAATTTATCTACAGTTTAATAATAATAACATTAAAACTGTAAACATCCATCAATCATCAAACAAATATTTCCATCATAGGCAACCAACAAATGTTCAGTTATAAAACTAAATAACTGTACAAAGATTTGAGTGAGAGAGTTCTCACCATTGGTTTCCGCTCCGTCATTCATTAAGTGATGATTTTGTAAAACGATTTCGTAAGAATCTGGCTGCTGAAATCTACGAATTAGTGAAACTAATAAGTCACAAACTAAGTCGAAATGGGCCGAAACTCGGCCGGGAAAGAGCCGGGATGGTTCTAAACTATTGCCCGTAGTTTGCACCGGTCAACAACTCAAATGCAGAATTCAGACGTCTGAATTAAAAATTCAGACGTCTGAATTAAAAATTCAGACGTCTGAATTTGCATTTTTCTGAAACAACAAGGATTTAGTTCATTTTTGAGCAACTTCAGACGTCTGAATTTTTTTGGTCAGACGTCTGAATTAAAATTCAGATATCTGAATTAAAAATTTCAGACATCTAAATTGCTCTGCTTGTTTCACAATTATTTGAAGCAGGTCAGACGTCTGACCCAAAATATTCAGACTTCTGGATCCTGAACCAGAGCATAATTTGCCTAGATAACAAGCTCAAAGTGATATCGACTAATGCCCGAAGGCCTATGATGTTACGTACATGCAAATTAGGCTTCTAAAACGCACCAGTGTAGCTCATAACACCAAACTCACATGCACAAACATTCATACAAGAGATCTGTAATGATTTTTGATTATAAATTCCAAAACGGGAAAATTTTCTAACCAAAGCAATCAAATACAATTCAAGTGACTTGTGAAGATTTAGAACTTTGCCAGGGTGACAACGGAGCTTCACAATATCACCTAATCCACTCATAACATATGCATTTGATTGTGTGGACTATTCTAATCATAATTTCCAATTTTAATGAAACCTGAATATATGAAACCGACTAAGTTTCACTAGATTATCAGATTCACTAGCGTATGCAAACTCAAATGAACTCTAAACTACACTCCTACAAGCTAGTAACTTATGGCATAGATGTGAGTTCATGTATAACTCACAAAGCTATCACCTTTGATGGTTAGAGCTATGAATCAATCCAATAACAAGCTAGAACGATCTCTCTTCGAATAAAACACTAGAATCAACAACCTATGATCAATAAAACATGTTTCCTAAGAATTAGTTCATAGGAATTATGACGAAATGAAGTGGGAATGAGATGGAGAAGCATACTCATGTTGTCTCTTTGATTTTCCCCTTGATTTGTGCTTGGATTTGCAAAATCTAGCTTAGGAATTTTAATTTCCCATTCCCTTTCCCTATTTCTATTTTTTCTAAGTGTTGAGGGAGAATGAGAGGGAGATGGCTGATTTGGGGTGCTTTAAGTGGCTAGGTCTAGCCAAACCAAGACTCAACCCAAGTGCCAAATTTTCGAAACTCAGAATATATCGAAGTTTATACTTTTCGAACACCTAAACGACATTTTGGACTCAATGGAAGTTGTTTCGAGTATGTAAAAAGTGATATTTTGGTCATATATCCAATGAAAATGACCAAAATTCTCCAACTACAAAGGTATCGATGCTTATAGTTTTCGAACACGCAAACTACATTTTGAATGCAATGGAAGCGGTTTCGAGTCTATATTCATCCGTATGCGAAATGTGAGTTTTCTACGGGCTATATATATATACCTTTCAAAAAAATATTTTAATTCATAGAGACTATTCTAAATTTTAATTTAGACATAACTTACAATGTATAAAGTGAAATCTCAATTTCTTACATTCACTAGAGAATTATAATCTAAAATATCTCAACATTTCTTGTTTTGTCAAATCCTGATTTATATTGAATTCTGTATATTCATTCACAGTTCAAAATCAAATTTTCGAACTACCGCGCATTTTTGAGTTCCTTTTAATTAAACTTTAAATTTATACGTTCTTACTTCGATTTAAATAAAATTTTAAGTCGTTAATTTTCAAAATAATTCATCTAAAATATTTAATTTCTATGAAAATCAATTAAACATAAATTTTAAATTGGTTCCAAAATTCCGGGTTGTTACACATTAACACGTTGCGTCGCAACCGGAAACACCAATAGCGGAGTAATTATCTTGTCGTCGTCGGCTTATACAAGAAGACGAGGATATTTAAATTATAACTCCTGATCTTTCGTCTAAGCAAGCATTGGTTATGCTCTCTCGGAACCAATTTAAACTTCACAAAGATTTTAAAAGTTTTGAGCATAAGACCAATAAGAAGTTTAACTCTTTGAAATGCTTCCTCAATAAAATTTTGGATAAAATTTCGTGTATCGGACCTCATTTTTCTCAAGCTCATGATCCAGCTCCATTTCAATGGTCATCTAGTTCCAATGATGAAGACGCACCGAATTCTTGCCCTGGAAATGATGATCCTAAAGGTGGCGATACTAGCTTTGCTCCTATCTTTTCCTCTACCGAAAGTTGGCGAACTTGGTATGATCTTTATGGTACTTTTGCATCAAACTCTTTATTCCTATGGTTTGTAATATTTTTTGGTACTTTGGTAAATTTGGCACAAAACATTACTATGTTCTTGTTATGGTGGTGAACGCCTGAATGTTTGTATCTGAATATTTGTGCTTGTCCTTATGTTATGTATGTTGTTATTTGTGTGTTGTACATATTGGTGTGTATTTTATTGTAGTTATATCTGCTTTTCGTCAATGACAAAGTGGGAGAAAATATATACATATTGACCAGGGGAGTTACATGTATAGTTGTCATTATAAAAAACGGGGGATGTTGAATCTCGCTTTATAGCGTTTTGATTATGACAACTGTACATGTACATATATTAGTATCGACTAACTTTGTATGTATTAGTATAAAGATTGTTAAAATCTTCCTTGGTGATACACACACAAATGCACATTTTAATTTATAGTATTTTCTATAAGACATGCATAATACATAGGCAAGTTACAATAAAGAGACGCCTGAAATTTTCAATTCATATGTCTATATGTTGAAAAAAAATACATACTCAGCATAATATTCAGATGTTTGACTTGAATATTTCAGATGTCTGAATATGTATTGAATTTGCCTATTTCCTTGCTATATATACTTTATTTAAAACAAACTACTGAAATTTTATTTCATACTTCTGAATACGAATAGATACAATTATTCAGCGAAGTGACACAACTCTTAATTCATATCTAGTCATCGAATCTCTTAGTGAATGATTGCAACTATTTTTGTATTATAAGTAGAGATTCAAACAAACAATTTCCTCACCGAATTTCATTCTAATTCTTTCTATCTAATCTATTACAATCGTACTTACAAGCACACTCTATTTCTATATTTTTGTGATTACCAATCATTTTCAGTCTTTCATATTCTTTTACGAACTACACTATTATCATCAAGGAAAGATTATAAGAAGGGTGTACATTAATTTGACATATCGGTGTTATTTAGAACACAAGTAGTCAACAAAACTTTTGTATGGTCGAAGTCCTCTTTAGCAGTTGAGGCAAGAAATCTCGTTCAGCTGTTCGGGTAGTTGTAGACCTATTCCTCCGGGTTAAGTGAGGTGGTTAGTAGTGAAATTCCAGAAGGGAGTCTGGGACTAGACGTAGAATGAAGGTTCGAACCAGTATAAAAACCTTGACGTCACTTTTTATTTATTGTTGATATTCTACTATCTACACATTACCCTTCTTATATTCCATATTATACAATCCTAATGCTGCATAAACTCTTTTAGTGGCTACCGGCTTACCTGCCACAGTCACCTCCCACCAGTATGAAGCTTCCTCTTTCAGTTGCGAAGCGGCCAACTGAATTTTTCTCCTATCATCGAGCTCTAACAAATGAAACACATTCTCCATTTCCTTAACCCAATTTCATGCCTCCACGAAATTCTAAGTACCACGAAACTGCTTGCCTCCCATCGCACAGAAATCCTTACAAAGTTTAGAAAAGTTGACTATAGGATGAGGTGGAGCTACTACGGCTGCAACTGGGGGTGGGGCATTGCCTTGCACTTCGGCAGGTGTTATAGCCTCTACGTATCAACGAAACCGTGTCAGAATGGGAATGCCCTCGGGGAAGTCAGAAACCTCAGACATGCTGAAAAAGAGAAGAAACGTGGATCAAAAAGACCTAGGTCAACCTACCTTAGACCTGGGTCGACCCCTGCATCGACCCAGTTAAGGGGTTGAATCACCCACCTACCGTTGATTTTCTGAGTTGATTTATTTAAGTTTAAATATGGTTTAAACTTCTTAAGCTCATAACTTCTTCATACTTAATCCAATTTACAAAAACAAAAAGTGTATCAGAACTAGAATTTCATAACGAACACAACGGTAAAGTCTGTTTTACTCAGTTCTAAACATTTTATTAATTAATATTAATTTTATTATCTTCATTATGGTGTATTAAATTACGGGGTGTTACAACTTCATTATTGATTCAGGAATGGTTAAGGTTCGGTTGCAAAGATTTGTTCGAAATACAGTTGGTTAATGAGTGATTAATAGGTTGAGTCATCATAACGATGTTTTATATAACATTCATCTAAATCCACATATATGATTTTGGAAATGTTTCCCAAATATAATCCAAGATGTTTTCTAAGCATAGAAAATGGAATGTTGTGATTAGTTAAAAAATTAGAAATGCAAATATAAGGAAATGTTTTCCGATGTTAATAACACATATTTTCTAAATATAGAAAATTAGATGCGAATATAAGGAAATGTTTTCCGAAGTCAATAACGTATATTTTCTAAATATAGAAAATAAGAAACGTGAATACAAGGAAATGTTTTTCGATATTAATAACGCATATTTTCTAAATATAGAAAGTAAGAAATGCGAATATAAAGAAATGTTTTCCGATGTTAATAATATATATTTTATAAATATAGAAAATAAGAAAAGTGAATATATAAGGAAATGTTTTCTGATGTTAATATCTTATATATTCTGGAGTATAGAAAATAAATAGTTTATGAATATATTGAAATGTTTTTCTAAGAATCATGAGAGTCCAAACGAGTTTTGAGAAATATTTAGGGATAGATACGAAAAACGGGAAAATGAGAAGTTGGAAAACAATAAATTAATAAGAAATTAAATTAAAGGGCTAAATATTTCTTGATGGTTGATCGGTAGAATTTCTATTAGGAAATATAATCGTTGGTTGCATGGATGTTTCCTTTGATAGTTAAATAACCTGCTATCAAAGTTTTTGGCCATTTTATATTTTCGTTGTCAATACGGAGAGACTGAGATTAGGTTTATTATTTAAGAACCACTCCATATCGGCAGAAGCGTTGCGAATCAAATATATTGAAGATGTTTGAATACAAAGTAAAGTGTAAGGGTTGTTCTGTTAATCCTAGGTAGAAATTGCCTAAGATGGGTTAAGGGAATGATGCCTTTGGTTTGTCCAGTCACAGGACAACTCGTATAGACGAATGTCTGACAGAGTAAGCATAACAAATCATATACATTGATCTCTTTAAACGTATTTATGTTTGGTGGCAGAGGAATTTGTTTCTCTTAGCTTTATACTCGTATATTTTTGGGGAATTCAATAAATGATTTTGGCAGGTTGACAATGTGACATTCAAAGTGAATGATACCGTGATGTTAAAAAGGTAAGTAAGGCCTAAAGCTTCACAACTAAGAAATGAAAAAAATCGGGCAGACAACATGGCTATGTGGGTCGCTTCTATTAGGGTGTATTGTCACCTATCTAGAGAAATATTCACTTGCTTGTTTATTCTACTACCACTGTATGCTTCGGAAATGGTTGTTGATCCCAACCGTTGGTGACAATATATTTGAAACACTCAAGCGAAATGAGTGGTCAGTCATGTATGGGCCGGATTACAGGATGTTTTTGTTGAACCTAGTGTATTCCTCTCTAGAGATACACTATTGGAAGGTGGTTTCATACTTTGTTATAGTTGGAAATCCGTTTTCCAATAAGCATTTTGTGGTTTCGATTGTATATTATATATGTGGAGCGTGAGATGCAGGCGTTCAACTAGATTGTTATTTATTTGATTTAGACACTATTATAATATTAGAAAAATATTGATTCAAAGAATGTTTTGGGTTATCGTAATGTATAAACCGTTCGTATTTATGTGTGGATCGGTCTTAAAATTATTCTTTCTTTCAAAAAGATTTTTCTTAAAAGTTGAACCAACTAGTTGGAGTTTACTCACAACAGTCCCCTGATCGACTTAGAGTTTATTCAGTTTGTTTTAACCTAAACTCTTGGGTGCCCAAATTTGTTTGGCCAATCAAGCAGTCGGGATTTAACAGATACACTTGGAAGAGCTTGGAGCAGGAGGCTTCAAAATTATATAGCTATTGTTTATTTCCACTGTGTCGTAAGTGTTTTACTCTGATAATGGTATATATATGCAGTTACAAATTTGTAATTCAAAAATTATGTTATATAATCGTTTCGCTATGATATTCGTATTTACTTTGATTTTGATGTGATTTGTTTCTTCTTCTTCTTCTATTATAGTATTTCTTTCTTTCTATTTCTCACCCTTTAACTTTTTTCTATTAATGTTCCGGTAAATTTTTGGTGCTTGATTATTTTACATGATATTAGTGTCGATAATCAGGATCAGGAATTGTCGGGCCGTTACATGGAGCCAAAGAACTAAAATCTAAAAATTGGAGGAAGCTTGTTAATATTACCTGTGGCGATGTTTTAAATAATGTTTAGAGTTTCGATGACATAGGTCGATATAATACATTCAACTGCGATAATAATATGCCCAGTGCCAAGTGCCTAACTGGTGCGTGCAATTAAACTTTTTATATTATAATCAAATATATGATTTAGCAACTTCATGAAATGTTATTTGATCATTATATCTCTTCCTTCCACTGTGAGATTCTGTTATTGTTTTTCTTATTTCTTCAATTTTCTTATATTAATTCCAATAACTACATGTATTTTGATTTGTTTGACTCGACATGTGTTGATTATTGTCAATTTGAACGGTCAAAAATGCGGGTTGTTACATTTTAAGTAATTTTTTAATATGCTCATGAAATAGAGGCAAGAAATTAAGGGTTTTGGAAATTTCAGTAGGGTGTAAAAATAAGTTTAATTGACCATGTGTATAACTTACTCCTAATTTTAATTAGTGAATATTAGGGACAAACCCATCAAATTAAAGTTTATATAACGTGCAGCTCCCTGTAACTTCTGATATAAAGCGGGTCCCTACTGTTGTAGCAACATGTTTTTCGTGATTTCTTGCGATACCAGTTAAAATAAAATTTCAAAAAATTGTAAATATTAACATAAAATATTGAAAAAGAAAAAAATATTGTAGAGATGTCTGCAGTTATTGTAGAAAAGTGTAGATATATCCGCAACTATTCTCGTAGTGTATAAGATATTGGAAAAGGAAAAAAACAGTTGCAAATTTTGTGCACTTAGTGTGAGAAAATGCAGTCTGCAACTATTTTAAAGTGTACTGTAGACATGTCTCAGCATATAAAAAAATGTCTGCAATTTTTCTATAGTTGCTTCGTTTTTTGCACTATTTTTGGAAGTTAAATACTTTTCATTTGTATAATTTACATTATTTTTTGATTATTTTTTTCCAATAGTATGATGTTCAATAAATTCAAACATTGAATTTGAAATCTTGAAGTAATCAACAAAAATTACATAAAAGTACGCAATCTTTGGTTATAATTACGGTGATGTTTGGAGTTTTTGAAAAACTGCAGTTATTCCTATATAATTTATTTAAGCGTGATTTTTTTTAAGCTTTTAAAGTATTTTTCTATCTTTCGTTACATCAGTACGAAGATGATTATATATTGAATAAAGTTTTGAAGTTTGATAGTTTTTAAATTGATTAGATGGAAATTTTGTTTTTTTGTTTGAATTTTTTTGAATTTGGACCAGTTCTGGTGACTTATAATAGAAATATATCAGTTGTAAACTAATTACAAAAACAAACCAATTTTTATCACGTACAACAACGACGGCATCTCCGATGCCACCAATTTTTTCCATTGGCAATGTAAAAAAAAAAAAAACTATTGGCGGCATCTGAAATGCCACCAAATGTAACATCGGTGGCATCTCGGATGCCACTAGTTTTTTTTGGTTTTTTCTTGATGTAAAAAAAACTATTGGCGGCGACATCCAAAATGCCACCAAGAATATGATTAGTTTTTTTCATGGAGCTAATAAAAAAAACTGGCGCCGTCCGGGATGCAGCCAAGAGTATTTTTTGTTCATTGACTCTGTCTCACTGTTGGCGACATCCGAAATGCCACAAAGAATATGATTATTTTTTTATATGGAGCCAATCAAAATCAAAAGAAAAAACAAAAACTGATGGCACCCAAGATGAAGCCAAGAATATGTTTTTTTCCATTGGCTCCATCTCAGAAGAGCTAATGGAAAAAAAAAACCTGCCGTCATCCAAAAAGCCGGCAGTGTTATACATAAAGGAAAATTTGTTTATTTTTGTAATTATTTTGAAAACAACATCAAAGGGCTGAACAGAAATGAAAACAAATAAAATCAACTGTACTCCTTGAATTTAGGCAATTCGGTGATGAAAACAAATAAAATAACTAATTCAAACAACAGGAAAATAGGCGGAAGGAACAACATTGGTCAAATTTTAGATTTAAGGACACGGCTTTGTTTTTTACATCAGAAGGACGCGCAACATATATTTTTGGCTAAAGGAATTTTTTTTCAAAAAAATTAAATCGTCAGTCTTCTTCGATTATGCTACTGCCGCCTCTCCAAGCCCCAAGCACCGCCGCCGCCTCTCCAAGTCGCCGCCGTCATCTCTCCAAGCCGTCACCGCCGCCTCTCCAAGCCACCGCCGCCGCCTCTCTAAGCGCTAGCCGTCATCCGACCGATCAATGCTGGAAATCGTGTATTTTCTGTCAAATTATGTATTTTTTGTCAAATTTGATCGATCCGTCTCAAATCGTGTATTTTCTGTCAAATCAAATGAGTTTTTCATTCTTGCTGTGATTTGCGATTTTGAGAGAAAGAAATTATGCAGTTGTGATTTGTTTCGACTGATTTTGGTTTCTGCCCAGGATAATGATATATGAAACTATCATTCCAGCGTGTGCTATGAATTTTGCTCCATAATATGTGCAGTTTAGTTTGATGTCCTTGTATTTTATGCTGATTTGCTTTTTTGTTAGTTTCGGGTTGTTTTTTGAATTTGCTAAATGTGATACAAATATTTTCTGATTTTTATTCTGTCTGATTTTCTATGTTGATTATGTTTGTGGTTATATTATCATTTGTTACAGTATAATTCTAGTTGTATACATCATTTCATTTTTATTTCATATTGATTGTATGATGCTTGCTGTGTGATTTGTTTCTGTTTGATTAACTCTGTTGATTGTGTATATATCATGCTATGCTTGTGCAGCATTTTTTTCCAATGTTATGTATGTCTATCATTACTCAAATGCCATATTAAAGTGAACTAACATTATAGGATCTGAAAAATAATAGATGAATATAGCGTTGTTTTTTCAATGTGAACTAGCATGTATATAATATGACGAATGATATCTGAATATAACATTATATTTTTAAAGTACTATTGTATATGTTGAATATACAAAATAGCATTTGAATTTAGCATTGAATTTTTTAAAGTAAACTAGAACATGTAGAATATACCAAATGATAGTTGAATTTTGTATTTTTTTTAAGTGAACTATCGCGTGTAGAACATACTAAATGATGCTGAATATAACATTGTAGTTGTAAAAAGAACTAGCATATATGGAATATGATAAATGATAGTCAAATTTAGCATTTTATTTTTTAAGATGAATTCGCATGTACGAATATGCTAAATTATAAATGAATTTAACATTGTATTTTTAAGTTGAGCTGGTAAGCATAAAATTTGATGAATGATAGTGAATTTAGCATTGCATCTTTTAAAGTGAACTAGCATTATAATAGTTGTATATGATTATATTAATAAAAGAACTAGCATGTATATAGCATTATATTATAAAATTGAATAGAGCATCATGTATAGTAAGGTAAATAATGGTTGAATATAGCATTATTTAAAAAAATGAAATAACACGTGTAAAGTATATAATAAATGATAGTTGAATTTAGCATTGTATTTTTTAAATTGAAATAACATGTGTAAAATACGTTGCATGACAGTTAAATATATTATTACATTTTTAAATTGAATTAGATATATAAAATATGAAAAATGATAGTTGTATATATGATATATTTGTAAAGTGAACTAGCTCATGTATAAAATATGATAAATGATAGTTGAATTTAGCACTGTATTTTTTTAGACTGAAATAACATATGTACAATATGCAAAATTATAGTTGAATATAGCACTGTATTTTTTAAAGTGAAATAACATATGCACAGTATGCTAAATGATAGTTGACTATAAACACTGTATTTTTAAAGTGAGTTGTCATGTATAAAATCTAATAAATGATAGTTGAATTTATCATTTGTATCATTGAAGTGAGTTAGCACGTGTAGAGTTTGCAAAATAATGTTTGAATATAGCATTTGTTAGTAAAATGAACTAGCATGTATAGAATATAATAAATGATAATTCAATTTAGCATTGTATTTTTTAAAAGGAACCAGAACGTTAAAATATGCTAAATGATAGTTGAATATATCATTAAGTTTTTTTTAAATACAATAGCAGATTGACATCGTCGACTTGAACGGTGGCGGCTAGGGTTGGAATGAACGATGATGACAGCTGAATCTTGGACGGCGGTGGCTAGAAAGCAATGGCTAGAAAGCAATGGCTAGGGTATGGTTGAACGACGGTGGCGATTGCTAGGTTTGGATGGCGGCGATTGCTAGGGTTTGTATAGAATATAATCTTGGACTGCGACGATTGCTAGGTTTGGGACAACGGTGGCTGGGGGCGGCGGCTTGGAAGGCGGCAGCCAGGGCTGAAGCGGTGGTGCCTTGGGGCAGCAGCTACAAAGAGAATGGCGGCTGCAAAGGCGTTGATGAAGATGATATATTTGGCTGGAACAAATCGCGCGTGTCCTTCCGCCTAATTTCTAAAACTTACGTCCCTGATTTAAAAGCCACTTTTAAGTTTTTCCTTAAAACTAATTTACTCATAAACGAAAACTGAATATTTTGACATATCAATAAACCTGTTAAAATAGTCCTTTTGCAAACGATCTCGGAATTCGATGAATTCTGTTTCATTAGTTTTAGAATTGTAAATTATTGTGAGATTTTAAGTTTCATGTTAATCGGAGTTGTTATGTGATCATGCGCGATACAAACGTATATCGATTTACGACTTGAGATTAAAAATAGTCATTTTCAAACGATCTTGGATTTCAATAAAACATGTTCCATCATGTAACAACACCAATTCTGACTGATCGATTTTTTTTTCAAAAATCCAAATCTACCGAAACTCGAGTTGGCTTATCTAGTATTCTGCAGAAAAGATAGAGATATAAAATATATCAAAGCTTAAAAAATATCTCACAGCGGAATGGATAAAATATAATATAACCAAATATAGCCTTACCGTAGTAATAATACTGCCTAACCAGTATCCAAAGTTATTATATCTTTGTCATATACCTAACTTGCGAGTGTGTTATGAGGAGGGAGTCAGAACACAAGTTCTAGTGATTGGACTAAATTAAACAATCTGAAATTACCCTACATATAACGTTCAGTTACATTTTTCTTATTTATTAGGTTGTTTTGGGTTAATAGCACTCAAGGCTTTTCACACACGTCGTACCCGTCTACTTTCCAGTAGATTAGCCTAATATAGCGCATATGTAGCTACCCCCAATATCAAGGTACTTCCCATGGTACCCTTCTCGTAGGTCTCCAGCATCACGCTACGGAAGCGTATGCAACTCTCATCCTACACCGGAGCGACGTACGGATCTCTATAAAATTATCCCACATTCTGCATAGAACAACCACCGTCATGCTACGTAAGTGTACAGACTTCCATATCCAAACTCGGTCTTAACACGAGGTAATGCCTAGTGTCTATGATACACCACCCGGAGCGGTATGCATGTACCTAGCTCTCACACGTACGTATTGTCTACTGTACCCCGAGTTCCATAATAGGGCTACATCTGAATGCACAGAACTCGGTCGGAAGCCTTTTTCCATATATGTATAGGTCTGCTAAAGAGGCCTAAAGTACAGATATCTAAACTATGGTTCGCATTTCACGATGGCTATGGTCCCACCTCGACCCCTCCCTCAACTAGTGAAAGACTACATCAAGAGCTAAGTGGTCTGCCCCTAGCAAAAAATCTACATCCAAATTGGCGTGTCCCGCAACCAAAGTCTCGATAGTGAAAGATCGATGGTTTGTAAGTTTAGCTATAGTCTTTCCACATCACACTACCTTCCAATGACAGATACCCGACAATTACTATCCTTTAGTTGGTCCTTACCAGCCTCTCTGTAGAAAAAATCGTCGAATCACCCATGCCACCCAACATCTTTTTGACTACCAAACTACCGTTGCAGTGAAGGTATACTATAACGACCCGAACTTCCCCGGTGTCCGAATAGAACAGAAATAACGGATTGTTTGGGAACATGACAAATCAGAACACAAACAGAAGAATATTTCATTGCTATTACAACAATTTACATCAGAGTACAAGAATATACAGAGTATGAATAATCAATATACATCAGAAAAATATCAGAGATTTAAATTACATAGTAGCGGAAAATAATACATAACACAACTGAAAAGAATACACGGATACAGAGCTTTCCAAATATAGTTCCAGTTGTAAATCCAGGATCCTGTGAATATAATATCTACAAAACCAAAACTACTAGCTTCCCATGTGGAAAATAGGGGCACCCAGAGTTTAGGTTAAAACAATAAACTCCAGGTCAGTCATGTGACTGGTGTGAGAACTAAAACAGTTATTTAAAACTTTACTTTAAAATGGAGTAAATCAAGGGACCATGCCGTATAACACGGAACGGGTTTCCTCCCAAGAATACCAGTACATAAAACAAACAGCGCAATGCTTTTTTAAAAAATGAAGCAATTATAAGACTCCGGTCCCATCACACAATGCAACGCAAGCCGGAGGATAGAGTTTTACCTTATAATAGCCGAACATGCTTGGTACGTTTAAAACAAATCATTTTGATACTATTATAGTGTAAAGTGTATGAAAACAACTTCAAATATAAATGTATCAATCATAGACGACATAGTGCCATATCCCACTATGTCGCCATACTAGGCTCTACAAATAAAACTGAATATCACGTATTGGAAATTGGATTTCCGTCATGAGTCTAGGCATGGGATGTACTCCTAACCACTTCGAGACACTCTAGCAAATGCCTCGGGACTACACACTCTGGGCAACCCCTGGATCCTCCAAGGTCGGTCCTCTCTTACATTTGAGGATTGACAATTCCTAAACACACATTTCCCCGCCCTATGAGGTATAATTGAGCCAGATGACTCAATATCCATCAGCTTTGTAGTAACCATATATCTGAGGCGCCTCACAATCCAACATCCACATAGGTAAAAATAAATAAATGTCTGGGCTCCATACCATGACACCATCCATAGCTAGAAAGAAACGTCATGTCCTCCTTGGGTCCCTTATCCCATTTTTGACTCATACTGAGGTGTAAGGCTCGCGAATTAACGCTATACACAAAGCTATGCTATATTAAAGCCTTGCTTTGATCATCAACCACAAGACTCTGCTTTTCAACAGAAGTCTTGATCATTTGCATCTCAGCATGCCACACAGGAAATTCACGCCATGCGACTGATGTCTATCAATATATAACCTCTGAGCTCGTACGTCTCAGAGAAGGGCGTTAAGCAAGAGAATAAATTCTCCGCCACCAAATAGATATATATTTAATAGAGATCAATCAACACAGAATAAAATCCAATGTCAGACACACATCCACTTATAAGTTCGTTCTGGGTCTGAACAAAACCAGAGGCACCTTATTCCTCGTCCCGTATGTGCAATACAGGAGAGAGGTCCTCGCATATCCGGTCGATCTCCAAGTACGTCTGGACGATCACCACTTATTACCTTTTCTTGGGTGTACCGCACAATCAAGACATCAGTAATCATCCAAATGATATGAAGACCTCCGGTCTTCAACCACCGTCTTCATCGTCGAATCAGTTATTCAAAATGGGTAGAAACCCGACCTTTTCAGATAACTCGCGCATATAATAACAAGAGCTACAAAAACACAACATACGCCTCATTCCAATCCAGAATATTCTTTTATTCAAATATTCTTATACTTTAGGAAAGGTTCCCATTAATTTTATCAAAGATAAATTTAAAAATTTATTCTTTAATCTTCTTTTGGATATCAATTCTAAACCAAATTAAGGTTTATCAACTAGTCGGGATTAGCGAACCTTACTGAAGTAATCATTTGTTTAATTTCCCAATCCCAACCTATTCATCTCATTGAACAAAACTGGTTATACTCCATATCTAACACCACAGTGTTATCGGTAAAATTAATTACCATTTCTCGTTCAAATCTAATTAAAGATTTAACTATCTCTTGGTGCAAAACTGGTGATACTCCATTCTCGATCATTTCCCGAATTTGATAATTCAAATTGTCACATTCCAATCTAATTAAAGATTCACTAAAACTCCACTAAGTTTTAATCTTCCCAAAAATCAATATCAATGATTATTTAACTTTGGGAAATCTAACATGTCGCATCGATAATCTACACAGTACCATTGATTTCTGCCTATATATAACCTCTGAGCTCGTACGTCTCAGAGAAGGATGTTAAGCAAGAGAATAAATTCTCCTCCACCAAACAGATATATATTTAGCAAAGATCAACGAATACGGTTCGAAATACAATGTTAGACATGTAATCTTTTCTTTAACTGGGTTAAAGAACTAATGTCATTTAAAACACAGTTCATGATAAACCCAAATCACATTCCATTAATTATGGAATCTTCATGGAAAACATATCACTATATAATCGATATCAATTTATGTATCCGACTAATAATATAAATGGAATAACGACAAAGCCTTTTAAATTCCATATATATTAACCGTCTTCCTCCACAGAAGCTCCTTTCGATTATTATCAAATCGAATTCCATTCAATTCCAATTTAATGTATTAAATTGGAAAACTTTACTTTGGAAACTTCCCATTAAATCTTAACAATTTTTTTTTATAAATTCCAAATCACAATTCACTGTAAATCGGGTTAAAGAACGAGTGTTGTTAAAAGCACAATTCACAGTAAACCCAATTCACAATCCATTTTATTCCAATTAAATGTTAATTAACTGAAACACTAATAATTTTAATTAAAAGATTTATTCTTTTCACATGGGGTTTAAGAACGAATGTTATTTAAGACACCATTCACGACAAACCCAAAATCCAATTCAATATTAAATACAAGGCTCAGAACAGAAATTATATCGGCTTAAATTCAATATCAAATTCTGAAGTCAACAAATATCGTATTGGGAATAACGATATATATATCTTCCAAATTCCTCCACAATATCTGTATAATCACGGAATCCAATATCGAAACATTCCAAAGATAATTTTGATTCAACTCCATTCCAATTCATATATTGGAAATTCTGCTTATTTTTAAAACCATTTCAAATACAATTTATTTATTTAAAAATATTGGATTATAATTCTAGTTCATAACTAGTTCATTTTAATAAAAATAAATTTTTATCTTTTCAAATATGGAATTTTTCATCCTAATTCATTCCAAATCATTTATTATGATTTTACACAAATTATTGATATTTTTTATAATTTTATCAAGGCTCGTACAATCGATTTCCATAAACGGTCATCGAACTGCACTTACAACGACCTTTTCCAAATTTGATTTGGACATAATTCCAAATCCAACCGTTAGATTTCAAATCTCTTATATTCATTTGAAATCTCTTTTCGATACGAACCCAACTGTTCCGGTTTTATGAGAATCCGACGGTCGGATCTCCTGTAATGTCAATTTGAAGTCAATGGTCGAAATTCGCGAACTGCCGCGGCGTGGCGCGTTCTATTCAGGCCATTAAATATATATATATATATATATATATATATATATATATATATATATATATATTCTGTCGATTTCCATTTAAAACGTATTTTATACATCATTTTTAATTCGTTTTCAAAACGATTTCAACTGCATATTCAATTTTTAATCAAAATTGAATATTCCATATCATTAATATATAAATGATAATATTTTCAAAACATTAGATTTTGAAATCACTTCCTTTTCGATATTCATTATAAAAATGAATAAAATTAATATAAATATCGTTCATGTCAAAATGACATTAATTTAATCAACACGGCTTCATATATTTCAATATTTTCATGTCCATCCCAAATCGGACATCAAAATCATATTTTGAACCATTACTGAATATTATTTTAAAATATTAGTTATTTTAAAATATTCATTATTCGCCATTTTAAAATATTCGTTCTTTTCGAATTGGAATCAAACACAGTCAATTACCATATAATTTTATTTATATGGATTTCATGCACACATGTACACAACAATAATCAAACACAGACAACCATCATCCAGAGTGCATTACACAACTGCATAAGCGTTAAATATACCCACTGGGTGGTTTCGCGTAGACCCAACCTCTCCGAGTACAGCCTGAGTGCTGTCGCCGCATAGAGGACCACCATGGAGTACCCTACCACGTCCCTCGGAAGTCGCGTGCTTCCTTCCAATCTCGTGAAGCCAGCAAGCAGAATAATCAGATGGATGTGCTCCTCTCGTGCTTCCAGACACCACGATGATCAACCCTATTGGGTTCTTCAACTTTAGATGTGCAGATTAGTCCAAGTGCATCACATTAACTTCAGATGTGTTGTTCCTTTTTAGGAAACGGTTGTTGATCCCAACCATTGGTGATATACATTTGATACACTCAAGCGAAATGAGTGGTCGGTTATGTGTGGGCCGGGTTGCAAGACGTTCTTATCGAACCCAGTGTATTCCTCTCTAGAGATACACTATCGATAGGTGGTTACATACCTTGTCATAGTCGGAATCCAATCTCCAATAAGCGCCCGCAGTTTTTATTGTATACTATATATGTGGAGCGTGAGATGCAAGCGTTCCTCTAGATTGTTATTTACTTGTATTTAGACACTTTTATAATATCAGATATATATATATATATATGATTTCCAATTGTTTTGGGTTATCATAAGGTAAAAACCATCCATGTTTATGTGTAGATCGATCTTACGATTATCATTTCTTTCAAAAGGATTTTTGAATGTTAAATCAAGTTATTTTAAAATCGTTTACTCACACCAGTCTCATGACTGATCCAGAGTTTATTTTTCTATGTTTTCCCTAAACTCTTGGGTGCCCAAAATTTGTACGGACAGCCAAGTGGTTTCAGGATTTTACAGATTCACTTGAAGAAGCTTGGAGCATGAGGCTTCAACATTTGATATATATAGTTTATTTCCGCTGTATTGTATATGTTGTACTCTAATGATGCATGTAAGTGTAAACACAAGTTTTGTATTTCAAGTATTGTTATATAATATATTTTATTCGGTTCCGTTGTGAGATTCGTGATTACTCTGATTTTGTTGAGTTCTGTTCTTCTTTTTCTTCTATTTTAACCTTCTTTCTTTCTATTTCTCACCCTCTTAACTTCTCTTAATTAACGATCTGTAAATTTCTTGTTTTGATTAGTCGATATGTGATACAGGATATGCATTAGTATCATGATCAGGATCGGAATTTTTTGGGTCATTACATGTTTATTCTAACAGGAACATGCCACCAACAAGGGTATAATAGGAATACATTGTAGATACATGACAAGTGGTTATAACTGAGATGAAGATAGATACTGGAAGTAATGGGGAAATGGGCAATCAAGATAACGCCTTCAAAACTATAAAACAAGACATTAGAGGACAAAATGGGAACTTTTTTCAATAAACTAGAGATAGTTTCTGGATAAATAAATAAAAGTATCTTGAATGCTTGTAAAAATCATTATAAAAAGTAGATTTCTTATGAACGTAGGACGAATAATGATCCGAACTACGTAAAATTCTTCTGTGTTATTATCTGTTTTAGTAAATCTGTTGTACTTCTTATTTTTCACTTTGCCTCCTTAAACTCTCACAAACGATTATCTTCATAATCATATCTTGGTTTTATATACATAAAGTAACCTAATTGCATCAGAAAAATAAATTCAACACCGCTTTAAATTCATTACTTGAAAAGTCATGTTGAATGTTAGTGGAATGAAAAATCTCACCAATAAACACCAAATTTGGAGAACACAAGTTTGTTGATTAAGGATAATAATGAAAAATACACTATATGGTATGATTTTTAAGATGTATATGATATTACTAATACTGGCAGTATAAAAGCTAATTTATTGGAAACTTTTGAGTGGTTGGTGCAAGATTAAGCAAGATGATTGTGTATAATTTATCTATTAGATAAGACGAATCAACCAATGAAAAATAATGTCATGACTAGCGATAAAGTCTTTTTGCTATTGGATAATGTATATATTAAGTTTGAAATTTGGAGATTTTCTCATGGCCACCTCTTTTCAAGTACTTTTATTACCTTATGATTTAACATGAATCAGATGATGACTTCTTATCATGTAATGATATCATTGATAAGCTAATCTTCATCATATATGATCCAGTTGGTGTGAATAAGGATAAAGTAAAAGCGTTGAGGAGCAATTAGTGGATATGCAAACATTAGAAAAGTATAAGATATCAATTGAAAATGATAGTTTTATGTTTAAGTCCACACTCAATAGTTCAAGGTTCTTATCACCTTCAAATCGATGCTCATGATTTCATATCCAAACCTGAGGACATGTTATTTTCAAGTGGGAAGGTTTGTTACATTCAAATCAAGGCAAAAGACAAATGAAGGCTCATATGATTTCATATTTACAAGCGTGCGCACGAACACACACGCGCGCGCGCGCACACACACACACACACACACACACACACACATATATATATATATATATATATATATATGTGTATTATTAGCATTTGGTTGTTCGAGCTACATCCTATGGCTTAGCCAATTATTGCTGTGGTGAATGTTGGTACGCTATACAACTAGAGATATTTGATTGTAATGGATTCATTCAGAAAGTACATTGCTATTTACACTCCCAATTTGGTTATGAGGGAGTCATTTTCTAAGTTTTTTATTATAAGGAATACCAAAAATTGTTATCCTTTCTTAACACAACATTTTGAATTCTCTAATTTCACCCATTAACTTTTTATCCTAATTTCAACTGTAAATTTTTCATCCAAACAATGAAGTTTAAACGACATAGACTCATCGTTTAAAATGTAGATTTCGACATGAGTTTATCGAATTATGGTACTAATTTTAATCATTCGTCATGATGTCCACCCCCAATATACTTGCACTGAACAGCATAAAGAAACACTATGCACATGCCAAACTAATGTGAGATGATCATTGAAGAAGAATTTAAAACAAACCTATTATATTTCTGTTGTAACCCAGAAATATCTCATTTTTCAATACTAGATAATGATGATTTTCGTGTGTGAATATGTGTGAGGCACATATAAGAGTGCATGTGTGCATTTATATGTGGTGCAGGGTGCACAAGAATATTGTGTACACATGAGACATAAGATGACAAACTTATTGATTTTATTTTATTTATCATTTCATTCTTATAATGTTTAAGGAAAGTATATTTATGGGTTTAATTAACTTGTGAAGTCTGCATATGCATATAAATGAACCTTTATATCTCAATTAGAAAATGCATGATAATAGTTGGAAAACCCCTCACATGTATGGACTATGAAAATGGATGTGTACATACTTATAATGCATGACTGAATGAATCATGCAGGAAGCATGGCAGTGGGATAAGAATGGGAATTTAAATTACCTACTTTAGCTAAAAGTAAATGACACAGTGCCGTAGGGTATAAGGTATTTCTCTTAATACATGAAAAGTAAAATGGGTATAGATAAGAGTGTTTTTGCATGATCAACATATGATTTTCCTTGATGGGGGTAAAAATGACATTAGGCAGCCTAGAAACCCTAGTTTACCCAATATAAAAACACTAGGCTTAGGAGCTACACTATTTTTGTTGGATAAAAGGAAACCTTAAACAAATAGCATCTGCAGTACCTAGGAGCTCGAGCCATCATCAAGTATTTAAGAAGGAAACATTATTGTGAGTATAAACTATTTTATGGCATTAAGTCCTTCAAGGCAGCCCTTTTATGTAATGTAAATGTTCAGTATTTATTCAGGAAAGGATTTGTTTTGTTAAGGCAGCAATGTTTACATTGCCAAAATGATTATATGTCACCGTTATAACACAGTTGTGATGACCCCAAACTTCCACTAGGTGAAACTAAGGAATAATCATATGGAATACAACATAAATATAACAATACATATCACCGATACAATATAGCAGAGGAAAACCATAGCATAATAACATCATAGCAGCGAAAATATAATGTCATAAACCACAGAATCCCAACAGTCACAAAATCCAAATTTATTACCTCAAGTTTGCAGAAATGAAAATAAGTTCCAACTCCCAAAATAAGCAATACGAAATGAAACAAGTCTAATGACTAAACTTAAAGATAGAAAAATGCAATAGAAGTAAATGATAGCTGTCCTCAAAGCTCCAAGTCATCACCTCTCCGCAAAAGCAAATCCAAGCAAAGATAATGAGCAACTCCAAGAAGACTCCAAGCAAAGAATGAACCTGTTTACTTGGCTGCCCGTGTAGAAAAGAGGGCACCCGAGTTTGCAAAAAGGTGAAACAAACTACGGGTCAGTCGTGGGACTGGTATGAGAATTCATAACTACTTTAGTAATAATAATATGACAAATCCAAAGACCACGCCGCTAATGCGGAACGGGTTTACTCAATGGATTGTCGTGCATAATTTAAAGTGTCAAAACGTACAACATCGCAATGCTTTTTAGAAAAATGGAATCACCATAAGACTCAAGTCCCATCACACAATGCAATGCACACCAGAGGATAGAGTTTTCCCTTATGGTGATTAAACATGCTAAATACGGCAAATACGAGTTTAATATTATTATTAGTGTATAATAAAACATTTCAAAATAAATGTATCAATCCTAGGAAACATAGTACCCCATCCTACTATATCTCCATACTAGTAATACAATCAAAACCGTAGGGTCGTATTTGGAATTTGGATTTCCATTTGAGTCAAGGCTAGGGAGGAGATCCTTACCGATTCGAGACACTCTAGCAATGCCCCAGGATTGGTACTCTGTCCAACCCTTGGATCCTGCAGGGTCGGTCCACACTTACTTTTGTGGATTAGTTATGCCTGAACACACGCTTCCCGGTCCTTTTGGACCTACAATACGGCCAGTGGCGACCGCATAAACCGAGGCCTCGAAAAATCCAACAACCACAATGAATAAATGCCAGCGCTGGTAGGTCCCTGGCACCACTCTAGCTAGAAAGAAACGTGTGCACTCCCTGCGTTCCCTTCTCCCGTTTTAGACTTCGCCGGTGTGTGAGGCTCGTGAAGTCACGTCATACACAAAGCTATGCCTAAACAGGCTATGCTTTGATCATCCCACAAGGCCTGCTTTTCAACAAAGCCTTGATCACATGCATCTTGGCATGCCACATCGTCAATCCATACCATATCATTGATTTCCGCCAACATATAACCTCCGAGCTCGTACGTCTCAGAGAAGGGTGAAAGACACCAAATAGATATATGTTTAGCAGAGATCAATAGATACAGTGTAAAGGAATACCATGTCAGACATGCAATCCATTTACGCTTATGCTCTGGGTCTGAGCGAAAGCCAAATCTGTTCAATCAACATGTTCGTTCGGACGACGATCATGACCTTGACTTGGGAGCAAATCAATTCAAAGCCTCAATCGCTGTCTTCCTGAGGGGAAGATTGACGGTCTTCATTAGTCGTCTTCTTCTTCAATTCTCATCGTCGTTTTGATTATTTGGAATGAGATTAACTCGGCCTTTCCAAATAATTTTCGTATATATATATATGTATATTGGAAACTCTTCCTTATCGTTATTTCTAATTTATAATGATTATTTCCTATTCTATTTAATTGGAAATAATTAAATCTTTAATCAGCGATGATTCAGGTCAATGGCGATTCTGGTGCTATTTTCAATCAATTTTGATTTTCACATATCTCAAAATCTAACCGTTGGATTTTGACGTATTATATATCGTTGGAAAGATTTTTCCAAGACGGTCCTAGCGGTTTCAGTCTCAAGAAAATCCGACGGTCGGATCTTCTTGTATTGTCATTTAAAGATATAATTTTAAAACGCGAAATACCGCGCTCGATTCGTTTAATTTTAATTATATATATATATATATATATATATATATATATATATATATAAACGTAGCCCGTTTAACTCTTTATTTTTAGGTTTATTTTCCTTCTTTATCCTTTTATCCCTTCATTTACAGAGAAATGCAAATCATACTTGAATGATGAATTCTTCCTTTTTGATTCTTTTAATTTCTTTAATTTATAGTAAAATGTAAATTATATTTCATCGTCCAATTCCTTCTTACATGTAAAATGTAATTTATAATTCATCGTTCTTAAGTACATATAAAAATATAAATTTTCTTTACAATGTGAATCCTACTTCTTGTTTACATTATAAAAATGTAATCTTTATTTACAAAGTAAACCCATACATTCATTTCATAGAAAAAATGAAATTTCATTCATGTGGGTTAAATTCATTCATAATTTACATAATAATATGTAATTTATTTCATACGATGAAAATTCATTCATAAATTACATAAAAAAATGTAATTTACTTTATGCGGACTAATTTCATTCATAAAATAAAATGTAATTTATTTCATGCGACCTTAACTCATTCATAAAATGCATATACAAATGTATTTTATTTCATGCGATGTTAATTCATTCATACAATACATATAAAAATGTAATTTATTTTATGAGGTCTTAATTCATTCATAAAATACATAAAAATGTATTTTATATTATGCGGGCTTCATTCATTCATAAATTACATAAATGTAATTTATGTCGTGTGGTCTAATTTCATTTATAAATTACATAAATAAATGTAATTCATGTCATGCGGTCTAAATTTCTTTAAATTACATTATAAAATAACGTAACTTATCCTACGGTCAATTCTCTTTTTATTAACATTATAAATAATGTCACTTATCCTACGGTAAATTTTCTTTTTATTAATATCATAAATAATGTCACTTATACTACGGTCAATTCTCTTTTTATTAACATTATAAATAATGTCAATTCATCCTACGATATCATTCTTTTATCTTAACATTATAAATAATGTTAATTTCCTACTGTGTAAATCCCCTTTTTATTTACATTATAAAATAATGCAAAATTATCCTACGTAGTGATTACTATATAATTTACATTAAAAATAATGTAAAATGGACATACGGTGAAATTCATGTATATTTACATTAAAGGAAATGTAAATTTTCATTCTCTAATTACAATGTGAAATCCGTTCTTTCTTTACAATGTAAAATTGACTTTTTAATTACAATGTAAAGTCCATTCTTTTTATTTCATTAAAAAAATAATGTAAATCTCCCTACAGTTAAATTCCTTTTTATTTACATTTATAAACATGTAAATTTTAACATACGATGGATTTCTATATATCTTACCTTATAAAATAAAATGAAAATTTTATTTCACCATGTACATTCTACTTCTTTATAATAAAAGTAATCTTTAATCTACATGCAAACTCTACTCTATATTTACATGTAAAATAATGTCAAATTTTACATACGGGTGAGGTTTCTATTTCATTTACATTTAGAATAATGTAACTTTACATATAATGCAAACTCATATTTCATTTACATAGAAAAATGAAACTTTTTTTTTATGCAGTGAAATTCACATCTTTAATTACAAAGAAAAATGTAATTCCAATCATGCGGTGAAATTCCCTTTTTAATCACAAAGAGAAATGTAATTTTTATCATGCGGTGAAATTCCTCTTTTTATGTACAGTAAAAATAATGTACATTTATCCTACGGTGAAAATATTCATTTTAATATACATTAAAAGTATGTAACTATATCCTACGGTGTAAATCCTTATTATAATTACATTATAAAATAATGGAAATGTACATACAGTGCCATTTCCCTTATATTAACTTTAATAAAAATGTGAAATTTTCCTACGGTGGAATTATTCTGATATTAACATCAAAATAATGTTAATTAACATACGATGAATTTTCCTTTAAATTAACACTAAAAATAATGTTAATTAACACACGGTGTATTTTCTTATTTTTAACATTAACGAAAATGTTAAATTTGTCATACGATGAAATTTCTTATTTTTAACATTAACAAAAATGTTAAATTCTCATACGATGTAAATTCTAATTTTTAACATTAACAAAAATGTTAAATTCTCATACGATGTAAATTCTAATTTTTAACATTAACAAAAATGTTAAATTCTCATACGATGTAAATTCTAATTTTTAACATTAAATAAAATGTTAAATTCTCGTACGATGTAAATTCTAATTTTTAACATTAACAAAAATGTTAAATTCTCATACGATGTAAATTCTAATTTTTAACATTAACAAAAATGTTAAATTCTCATACGATGTAAATTCTAATTTTTAACATTAACAAAAATGTTAAATTCTCATACGATGTAAATTCTCTTATTATTATCATTAACAAAAATGTTAAATTCCTTTTAAATATTAACAAAAAATGTTAATGACAACCCATAGTGTTATATTAATGTTAAAAATGTTAGTAACATCCTACGGTTAAATTTACTATTTAATTTACATTGAAAGTAATGTAAATTTATGCATACGGTGAAAATACTTTATTTACATAATAACATGTAAAATTTCATGTCATCACAAATTCTAATTTTAACTTACATAATAAAATGTACATCTTCATGACATTGCAAAATTCTAATTTTAAATTTACAAGACAAAATGTAATTTTAATGTCATCGCAAAGTCTAACTTTAAATTTACAAAATAAAACGTAAACTTTACGATATCGCCAAATTCTAACTTTAATTTACATGTTAAAATGTAAATTTTATAACAACGCTAAATTCTAACTTTAATTTACATAATAAAATGTAAATTTGTGTATCAACGCAAAATTCTAACTTTAATTTACAAATAAAAATGTAAATTCTATGTCAACGCACAATTCTAACTTTATTTACATAATAAAATGTAGAATTTGTGTCGTCACAAAGTTTAATATTGAATTTACAAAATAAAATGTAAATTCATGTCATCGCTAATTTTTAACTTTTAATTTGCATACTAAAATGTATATCATCGCAATTTCTAAAATTTTGATTTACATACTAAATTGTAAATCATCGTAAATTCCAAAATTTTGGTTTACATAATAAAAATGTAAATCATCGCAAATTCAATATTTTTACAACATAAGATGTAAATTTATATCATCCAATCAACAACCACATTCAAATATCCAACCAAGTATACATCTAACAATTCATATCAAGATAATATTCAAGGTGGTTTATATTTTGGCATATGTCAAATCGGCGAAGTATGATTCAATATCATTAACAAATAATATATATTAATTAGCCAATAGTTTCAGATCTAATATTTAGATTCGCGGATCTAACAACATACGGTCATAAACAACCTAGAACCGTATTTCAAATATCACTACATAGCATATCAATCAATCAATATTCTTTAATAATAAAGAATTAATAATAAAATAAATTAAATTTAATTAAAAATAAATTCTCACCTTTCTTGTTTCTGAAATGAATCAAGTTTGATCAGATTTGGTGTTTGAATTCAAGACGGTTGCGGATCTGAAACATTTTACATGCAAATTCATAGGAAAAATCAAAATCAGGCCTTTAACAACTGCTGCAGCAACGCTTAAAAGCGTGGGGAAATTTGAAATAGAATTTACCTTAGAACGTTCAAAACTTCAAATTCGTTTTTCTGGAGTTGTATTTGACGAAACGACGAGCCGTTTGTTGGAGAAGGACCGGCTACGAGAGAGCTATGCACGGCCAGAAAAAGGGGGGGGGGGTGCGATCGACGTGGTGGGGCCCGGTTGACCTGCGTTCGGTGGCTCTTTGGAGGCTTGATGGCGGCGCTACGGGGCACGGGGAGGGGCGAGACTTGTCGGAGATCGAAGAGCTCGCGAAGAGCTTCGAAACGAGTACTCACACGCTAAATTTCGTTGAGAAATGAGAGAGAAATCAAGGTTTGAAGTTTTGAAGGGTAATGGGTTTTGGTGGCTGCAGAAAATGACGGGAAGGAGACGATGAACAGTGAATTCGGGTTTAAATAATATTATATTAGGTTTTCCTAATCATTAGTTAATAATTTAATTAGCCAGTTAAAGCCTGCTTACTGTCGTTCTTAAGGTTTTGAGGCCTTCTGAACGCAATGGAACATGTTACAGGACCCAATTCCGAAATTTATTATGAGTTTTGGAATAATTATATTATTTTATTAATATTTTAATGTATACCGTACATGAAAATTCACCGAGGTCACAAATTAACTTCAAAAATTCTCCAAAAAATATATTTAGCTATGTTTTGAAGCTGTGGACCTATGAAAATTAATTTCGTTCAATTCTGAGTCCGTATGAATTTTTAATGATTTTTTTTAAGTAAAAAATTTGCCCGTTTACACTGAAAAATCAATTATAATTATATTTTAATTCTAAAAATTACCAAAAAATCATTTTTAGCTTTGTTTTGATGATACGAATCCAAAAAAATTTATTTCGTTGAACTCTGAGACATTTTGAAAAATGGCTATTTTTCAGTCAATTAATTTTGACCGAAACTGACTAAATACTGTTTCTTTTGCCACGCTCACGTACTAGCTTGGAAAATTCTAAAATTTGAAACCTAGCAATAATTTAATATTCCGAATCCAACAAAAGTGGTTTCGTCAGAAACGGACACTGTTTGAAAAATCACTATTTTCTATGGCTATATATTTTATATTAAAAATACATTTTTAAACCAATAATTTCTGAAACTCAAAATATATAAGTGTTTATACTTTTTAAATGCAGAAACGTCATTCCGGACTCAATGGAAGTGGTTTCGAGTTCAAATTCCTTTATATGCAAAAAGTAGCATTATTGACCTATGCAAATTACCTAGCGACCTTCTAAAAATTGAATTGCCCATAACTTTTGATTTCCGCTATGAAATTTCGATTTTTCGGATTCGTTGGAAAGATATTTTTAAATAGATTCCAATATTTTTGGTTTCACTAAAATCCGTTAATTTTGCGTCCTATACGGTCAGTCAAAGTTCAAGTTTGACTTTTCAAACTACCGCGCTATTTCTAACTCTTTTTATAATTAAAATTAATTTATTCATTCTAACTTCAATTTGAACCAAATTTGTGATCATTATTATTTAAAATAGATTATTCTAAATATCAAAACTCATTTAAAATCACTTAAAATAAATATTAAATTGGCCCCAAAATTCAGGGTTGTTACAACAGTAAATTATCTATATGAAAATGATAGGAAATATATTTTTGAGAGGTAGGATTTGATGGGGTGTAAGGCAGTATGGACAAGAGAGTCTCATGCTTATGTCTACATCCATATTTTAAGGATAAGGAGCAATGTGTTAGGTAATTGATGATCCTCTTTATTATTTATTATTTTCTGATAACTTACTTTTCACAAAGGTAGTTAATAAGATGATTATGGGGTCTGGACTATGCCTCTAATCATATGCTCTCAACAATACTTAGTGAAAATACAAATTGTATGTGCAACGAAAACTAAATTGAAAGATTACTTCATTACTGGATGAGGTGCCTGGATGAAGTCCTAAATAAATTTAGGCATGGTTGCTTGATATTGCATTGTATATGGAATGTTTGTAAAATGGTGAGACCATTATTATACAAGTTGAACTGAGGAGGCACTAATCTGTGGGGCTAACCCTAGGAATAATGGGGTAAAGTGAAGATAAAATAGCATATTAATAAATAAAATGCTTAATGAATTAATGGAGCCAGTGTGGTTAGTATGATCACAAGATTACATTGATCTGTCTGGAATTCAAGTGGTAAGATCAGGCATGTACACGGCATGTTAATGCCCTAAGACCGTGGTGTGATGGGTTAATAGGTAGGGGGTCGCACACAATTTGCACAATGGTGTTAAATGTAAGGGTATGGGCTCAAGAAAAGGATAATTTGATAACCTGAATGAGTGAATGAAGGTTGGGAAAAATGGAAATGTTTTGATATGTTAAAGAGGAAATTTGGTACTGATATATATCACATCTTTGCTTAATTTATGTATGAATTCCCATAAATATGTGCATTGCACTAAACTGAGATACACAGGTTAAAGATTCTGTAAGTTTTCTATGTAAATTTTAACATTAGTTAATCTGGATAGAGAAGGTATTGTATTGAAGAACTAAGTAGAAATAAATATATATGTGAGCTACCAGTTTTTCTCATACCAAACACATGTTTGACCCTTTTTGCTCAATGGCATATGGATGTGTCTCAATTTCAGTGGGGTAGCCTCTAATCCATCTGCAGGAAATATAGAGGTTAATTAAAGATAGTATGGAAGGGATTGTTGGATGAATGAAGTGTTATGCTTACAATTTATCAATGAAATTATGTTTAAGAAAGATCTAGTTTGCTAATGTGTTAAGTAGGATATTTTCCCTCTTTGTTGATGTAATGACTTAACGTATTAGCTAAATTAAGTGATTTCAGACTTAAATCTATCAGAGGATCATGTAATCTATTGATGTTTGCTTAGTAGGAGAATAGTATTTGATATAGATGTTTATACTTTTGCTTATGAATTTAACTATTGGACTTTTGTGGCAAGATCAGGCATGAATACATTCAGATTGAAAACAGCTATCCAAAAAGGTGAGTGTGCTCCATGCAATGGACACTGATACCTGTAGACTGTTACTACATGTAAAGGTGCAATTTGAACATGGTAAATGGAACGACCTCTTTGGTATACTGCACCACCTTACTCAAATGACATGTCTGGTTAAGCCTTAAGAGGTCAGTGATAACATAAAGATTCATTTCAGAATTCAAGTGCACGCCCACACATATAAGTACATTTAGGAAAATGACAGCTAATAATGCAAAGTATAGATCATGTCTTGAGCCACTTAAGAGTTAGTGACCAGTTAGAAATACAATAACATAACTGTCTGGAAAAGTGCATTAGGCATTATTGCATCTATCTGCCCAATTTACCTATCTTTGATTAGGTTATGATTGCTAGTATACAGGGTATGCATATATTTATATGTGTGGGATAGATACACATTATACAATTTGACTGAAGTAAATATTTGAGGCAATTAGAACCACATTCCTTATGCTGTGTGAAAACAAGGGGCAGAACCCTTGTTTAATCATTTTATTTGATAAATCAAATAACTCTGATTTATTTTATTTAGAAGAGAAAATAAACCATAATCAGGTAATTGATTATACTATGCATAAACTGGTATGTATATACTAGTGAGGTGGATCCTGGGAAAAGAAAAGGAAAAAAAACAAATTAAAACCTAATTTACCCAGTTGTATATGAAACCCTAGATAGAGTTGAACCCAAGAATTTAATTGACTCTGATTAATTAGTCACTTTCTTGTGAAATTAGTAGAGGGGTTCTCTCAGTTGGTATTAGAGCTGTGTTACAAAACTACACATCTATAAGTATTTGTATGATAATATAAGGAATTAGAATAAATAAGGTATAAAATGATAATGAGGCAAACATTGGAAAAAAAACTGCCATGAATAAAGGAAAATTCTGAACTAATTTATTAATGATTGTTCATAGACAACCATGGTACGTAGGACCAAGGCCACACTCAAATGTTGGAACATCCAGTGCACCCCAAATGGTGAATATGAAAGATTTTATAAGGGCTTTAAGGGAAAGAGTGAACTTTGGACATAACAACCCACATGAAGAACTCTCTAAGCTATTAAAAACTTACACACACTAAGGAGGCAAGAGTTTTGAAGGAACTGAAGGGGTTATGGGGGTCCAGACTTGGTTAAGGACACCAGAAAGAATTTTTAATGGTATGTAGGTGGATGATCAGAAAAAGAGGCAAATTGCTTCCAGGCAATTGTGAGGATCAGCCTTGGACTGGTGGGAGGTAATCATAGTAGGAAGGTCAGAAAATGAGATTACATGGGATCAATTTAAGGAGATGTTGGAGGCTAAGTTTGTACCTGCATCAGCAAAAGCATCCTTGTTGGAAGAATTTATTAGGTTAAGACAAGGAGGTATGAGTATTACAGAATACACTCAAAAGTTTGAGAGTCTATCTAAGTATGGACAAATGTTGGTTGCATGGAACTTTAAAGAATGGCAGGTACATATGGGGATTAAATGCAGGCCTCAGCAGATCAATGTTGCCGTATATTGAGAAAACCTTTAATCAAATGTTGAATCTGACTCTAAGCTTTGAGCAACATGACAATACTAGAGAAAAGTTTAGAAGCATGAAGAATAACAATAATAAGAAGGGCAAGAACAGTTTCCAACCATATGAGAAAAAGAAAACTGATACAGTAGAAAGAAAGGCAGTGAGACTCCTCCTGCAATTGATGGCAAGAAGAAAGTTATATGCTATAACTATGGCAAGGAGGGCCATATTAAATCCAAATGTCAAGCAGGACAGGTTGCCACTTTTAAATGCTTTAATTGTGGGAAGAAGGGACATCTGAAGAGAAACTGCACTGAGTATAAACAAAGAAGAGTTGGAGCTTTAGAAGGAAAAGGCAAGTTAGTGGTTAGCTCAAACAATGAGGTGCAAGGACAAGTGGAAGGTACACTACTTATTAAACAGATTTTTGTAAATGTGATATATGACACTAGAGCCACACATTCACTGATTTCCTCTTGCATAGTACAATAACTAAAATTAACTTGCATAACAATTGATAAGCCCTTATATATAACAAGTCTAGTAGGTAGCTCATGTGAGTTAGGAATGATGTGTCATCAGGTAGAATTAAAAATTAATGATAGCCTTTTTACTTCTGACTTATTTGTGTTGAATTACCCGGGTATAGGGGTTATAAACTGGTTGAAAAAGTACAAGGCTATCATTAATTTAGAAAACTCTATAATTTCTTTAAAAATTGCTGGGGGGGTAAAAGGGTGTCAATATGGTGTGAAACAAGTAAGGAAAAGGGGTCTAAATGTTTTAATACACTGGAAATTAAAGAACAAGAATTAACATTGGAACAAGTAACTATAGTGAACCAATATCCAGATGTATTTGGAGAAGTAAAGGGGGTACCTCACCATAGGCCGGTTGAATTTCAGATAAGGCTAATCCCTGGTGCAAGTCCCATAATAAAGAAACCAACATGAATGGGGCCAAAGGAGTTAACTGAATTGAAAAAGCATATGCAAGAATTGGAGGAAAAAGGTTTCATAAGGCCAAGTTGTTCTTATTGGGGGTCACCAGTGGTCTTTGTTAAGAAGCATGATGGTACACTGAGAATGTGTATCCATTACCAAGGATAGATGATCTTTTTGACCAACTGGGAGGTGCTAAAATATTTTCTAGAATGGACTTAGCATCTGGTTTTCATCAAATGAAGGTAGAAGAGGAGAGTATTAAGTATACAGCCTTCAATACAAGGTATGGATTGTATGAGTTTTTAGTTATGCCATTTGGACTTACAATTGCCCCATCATACTTTGTAGATTTGATGAACAGAATATTTAGAGATTATTTAGATAAGTTTTTGTTAATCTTCATAGATGATATTTTGATATATTCTAAAACAAAGGAGGAACACAAGCAACATTTGCATTTGGTATTGAATAGATTAAGAAAATATGACCATAAAGCAAAATTTTCTAAATGCACTTTTTGGAAAAATGAAGTTAGTTTTCTAGGTCACATTGTCTCTGAAAAAGGGATTTAAGTAGATACCAGTAAAGTAATGGAAATACAAGCTGGGAAAAGATGCAGAACAGTTAGCGATGTAAGATCATTTATGGGTATGGACGGCTATTATAGAAGGTTCATAAAAGATTTTGCAAAAATTTCCATTCCACTTACACAGTTGACCATAAAAGACCACCCACTTGTTTGGACAGAAAAGTGTGAAGGAAGATTTATAAAATTGAAAGAAGCTCTACTTGAAGCACCAGTGTTAAAGGTTCCAGAAGGCAACGTAGGGCTAATTGTATACACTAATGAAAGTGGAAGTGGACTAGGAGCTGTTTTAATGCAAGGAAAACAAGTAATAGCTTATGCTTCTAGGCAGTTAAAGGTAAATGAAATGAGATATGCTACGCATGATTTAGAATTAGGTGCAGTGGTTTATGCTCTAAAATTATGGAGACATTATTTATTAGGAGCAAAATTTGAACTATATATTGATCATAAATCACTAGAATATTTGTTTTCTCAAAAAGATTTAAACATGAGATAACATAGGTGGGTATAATTCCTAGCAGCTTATGATTTGGATATATTGTATACACCTGGAAAAGCTAATAAGGTTGCTGATGCATTAAGTAGACCACATGTTAGAGTAGCTGCATTAATGATGGATGAATTCAGAACTTTGTTCTTACTTTCTGAATATCACAGAAGAAATGCCAATGGAAATAACAAGTGGACCAATGGATCAAGGGAAGTTAAGTATTATTACTATCCAGTCTAATTTGGTTAAAGGGTAAGGGGACTACAGGATCAATATTCATTTTTGAAGAAGAAGAAAATGCTTTTAGCTAAAGGAGAGGAAGTGGTGGATTTTCAAATAGATAATCAAGGATATTTGAGAAATAAGAAGAGATTATGTGTTCCTGTTAATGCAGAATTAAAGAAAGAAATATTGGATGTGTACCACAGAAGTAAGTACACTATTCACCCAGGAGGAACAAAAATGTACAATAATTTAAAAACAAATTTTTGGTGGAATGGCATGAAAGGGGATGTAGGCAAATATGTAACTGAATGTATTGTTTGCCAACAAGTTAAAGTTGAGTACCAAAAGCCATCTGGATTATTACGACCTTTAAGTGTTCCTAAATGGAAATGGGAAGAAATTTCCATGGATTTCATAGATGGTTTACCAAGATCAAAGAAAGGCAATGATAATGTTTGGGTAGTGGTTGATAGGTTGACAAAAGTAGCACATTTCATAACTATAAAATCAGAGATAAGTGCACCTAAATTAGCTCAATTATTCATGAAAGAAATGGTGCGACTGCATGGTGTTCCAAAATCCATTGTAAGTGATAGGGACACATTGTTTACTTCCAAGTTTTGGAGCAGTTTTCAGGAAGTAGTGGGTATAGAATTAAATATGAGTACAACCTACCACCCACAATCAGATGGGCAGACTGAAATAGTAAACAAGATGCTTGAGGATATACTGAGAGCATGTGTGTTAGACTGGGGAGGTAGCTGGGAGGATTATCTTCATTTAGCTTAATTTTCATATAATAACAGCCGTCAGAGAACAATGGGGATAGCACCCTTTGAAGCCTTATATGGGAGGCCTTGTTTATCACCTGCTAATTTGGTAGAAGATAGGGATAAAGTTGTATTAGGACCTGAACATGTGAAAGAAACATCTGATAAAATTTCTTTAATTAAGAAGAGGATGGTTGCTGCACAGAGCAGACAAAAGATGTATGCTGATCAAAAGGGGAAGCATGTAGAATATATGGTGAGTGATTTTGTGTTTTTTAAAGTATCTCCAATGAAGAGGATTTTCAGGTTTGGAAAATAGGTAAACTAACTCCTAGATACATTGGACCATACAATATAATAGAAAGAGTAGGATCAGTAGCCTATAAACTGGAGTTACCAAAGGAGATGGGAGCAATACACAATGTATTTCATGTGTCTCAGTTTAGAAGATGGGTACATAATGAAAATACCATACTAAAAACACCTACTAAATTGAAGATTAACCCTAGCTTGGTGTATGAGAGAGAGAGTCAGTAGGAATTGTAAACAAAGAAGAAAAGGGAATGAGGAATAAAGTGGTAAAGCTTGTGAAAGTTCAATGGAGTCTTGATCCCAATGACTGTACCTGGGAGGTAGAGAATGAAATCAAGATCAAGTATCCTAAGCCGTTTGTTGGATAGGAGAAAGGTACTTAACCCTCTGAATTAATTTAACTACGTAAAAATATATGCAGTAAAATATCAAGGAAATTTTAATTAGGGATTAATGATTAAAAGACTTGGGATTCATGAAATATGCTAAATTGTGGTAACCTAGAAATATCTCATTTGTCAGTACTAGATAATGATGATTTTCATGTGTGAATATGTGTGAGGCACATATGAGAGTGCATGTGTGCATTTATATGTGTTGCAGGGTGCACAAGAATATTGTGTACACATGAGACATAAAATGACAAACTTATTGATTTTATTTTATTTATCATTTCATTCTTATAATATTTAAGGAAAATATATTTATGGGTATATTTATGACTTATAATACATACTATTCGTTAGGTTCTTTTGTTGGCTCTGTTCTAGTACACATTTCAGACTTATATAGTTTTTTTGGCAACACCGATCGGTTTTTATAGTGATCCATAACACTTTTATTATAACAAATAATAAAGGACATTAAGTACAGGAGTAGGGCTGCTTGTTTAACTACTACAATAAGGTTTTTAAAGTGGTCCGTCCACTAGCTGACTAACTATCCATCCCCTCCATCAGAAGAGGATTGATTGTGAGATCCAGAAGTAATGTATCGATATCCCGCCTACTGGTTGAGATGTAGGAAACCATGTTCGGATCATATCCATCATAGTCTTTGTCATAAAAGAACCTCCTAATCCAACTCTCGTCTTCTAGTGCTATCATGTTCCTGTTGCCAAATTTGCCTTTTTCATATAAAACAAGTTCATTCTCTATATCATAAAAATGTAATTATTTATGCTCTCCTTCCTTCTCGCTAACAAACATTAAAAAGAATCATTCTGAACAGGGTTATATCGCATATCAGATGGTTCATGAATCCAAGCCTCTTCAACAGAGTTCCAAACAATCACTACGACAGGACCAGATCCATACTCAACCACCAGATTAATTGCACGAGCTGGAACAGACACTTGAACAGGCTGTGGACTAGACTGCGGAACTTTTGGGACCCATCTCTTGATCGTGGGGGCGGGGAAGTGGTATTTTATTAGGAAAAGGGAGAGGGTTACTTTTAGTGGAGCGTTTACAAGATTTCTCGGAATGACCAAAGGATTGGCGTTCAGTACATATATCGGGCTTCCAACTGCAGCATACATCAATCACAACTATACGACCTTCAATTATCACCACAATCACAGAAGGAAGAATTTTTCCAGGAGTAATCTCAATTAAGTCCTTGGTGAAAGAAAGTTTTCTTCTAACCACATAATTCGTATCAAAATGTTTCGATTTTCCTATGCGGCAAGCCAACCAATTCATACCTAATAGCGATTGCAAAACAGATGGAACACGAGAGAACTATTCCCATACAGGGATAGAGAATATTTGCTTATGAGCTGAGTCAATTAAATGGCAAAATGAAGTGATAATGAAAGGGATTCCAACTAGAATATAAGGTTTTGACTCAAGCACTCACCTTCTCTCCTTCGGTTAGTGAACTTAAGATAGAACATATCATCAACAAAGCTCACACGCAGGCCTCCTCTTATTTTCCTAACATGACATACATGCATACATCTATCTTAACAGGGGTAGGACATAAGAAGAATCTCACCAAACAGTCTTACCAAAAGTCAACACCTACCTGCACTACACTATCTGGTAACTCCATAGGGGAATCAGCAATTTCGAAATGGACAGGGATGAAAACACCCACATTATGAGGTAGAGTATCGAACATAGAAACCCAAATGGGAGGGTTAGGAGCACCAGTAGGCACGTTGACACTGGAATACCGAACCTTAGCAAGACTAATAGCGGCAACATCCTTAGTTACTAAAGTTGCATTACATACCACCTAATCTACATTAGTACCAATATTTTCCATAACACAAGGCATAACAACATTATCCACATCTGCTGAAGCATTACTAGAACCGACGTTATCCACAACCGCCATGACTAATGAATCATCACATGTCACGTTCTCAAAAATAGAACCAACATTATCTACATCACACGGCATAATAGTATTAACCGAACTTACAAGGGAGCTAGGAAGCTTGAGCGCTACATCAGAAGCCATAGCCAACAAAAACAAGATTGGGGAAGACCTAATCTCGTCGACCAAGATTTTAAATAATTGAGAAGCTTTGGAATTTATTGGCGGCATCTGAAATGCCACCAATAATATGATTAATTTTTTACATGGAGCTGATGAAAAAATAAAAATAAAAAATCGGTCGTGTCCGAGATGCAGCCAAAAATGTTTTTTTTTTATTTTCTCCATCTCACTGTTGATGGCATCCGAAATGCCACTAAGAATATGATTAAAGTTTTACATGGAGCCAATGAAAAGAAAAACAAAAACGAAAACGGGCGGCATCCGAGATGATGCCAAGAGTATGTTTTTTTTCATTGGCTCCATCTTAGTTAGAGCCAATGAAAAAAATAACTAGGGTCCTCTAAGAAGCCGGTACTGTTATACATAAAGGTTTATTTTTGTAATTATTTTGAAAACAATATCCAATGGCTGAGTGGAAATTAAAACAAATAAAACCAAGGGGGAATTAGGATAAAGGGTTGATTACTTGTTCATCTGTAGTTTCCAGGATGCAGTTATAATTTAGTTAGTTTGCAGGACTAAATAAAGCAAAATTACTTAGCTACCCTCTTGTGCGGCTAAACGTGAAAATTACCAGATGCCTGATGTTATCGATTTCTCAAAGTAAATCCCTAAATACCAGAGCCGCTCCAATCCATCTCCTCCAAATTCACCTAATCTCAACGAAAATGCTTCATACCCATATAAATCAATCCAAACTAGAATTCCTTCTCCAATCAAGCATCGAATTACTTCTTTTATAAACCATTTCATATTTCTTCAGTAGTTTTTTAATTTTCCCCAACTCTCCATAAATCACTCAGATCTACTGGCACCTAAAGCTTAACGGAAGCCTTCCAAACAAAACCCATGGCCGAAGATACCACTGAGAAGAAGTCAGTTGTAGCCGTTCGATTTTGATCTTCGATTTGTCGATTCACCAGCAGTTCATGCTGCTTCAAATCAACTATGGCTGAAAGATACTTCGCATGATGCATTGTTTCTTGATCATGTCCACTATTATTGAATCCACTAATGAAAGAATACGGAGTCCTCTTTTTAACTTTGAGAAATAAGGTCAGCAGCCAAGTGCTTGCTTTACTTGTATATCATCAAGTATGAATTACTGCAATTCTTTATCAGTGTAACGCCCTATCTTTTGACCGCCTCAAGTTGGTAATTAAACCAACTCAAACTATTCAAAAGGACAGATTGTTATTGCTTATGAAGTTGAAATGCAAATCATCACAGAATCACAGACATAGAACACAGAGTATCTCAAAGCGGAAGTAAAATTTATACAACATTACGAAATATTTCAAATTTACATAATATCATAGTACACAAAAAATATAGAAACAGCGGAAAAATGAATATAGAACCATACTAATATTCAGTAGTAGGCAGAGATGGGCATAACTGTAACACCCCGTATTTTCTGTGAACATTAAATTAACAAATTAAATAAAAGAAGACTTAAGGGAAATGTGTTATGCCATTGCGTTCGTCTCGGAATTCTGCTTGAAATAGAGTCCAAGTTTTCGTAAATCGGACTTCGTATGAGAAAGTTATGGCACTTAGAAGTTTCAGGAATTTAAAAAAAAACCAGCCCGAATTTAAAATCTAAAAGTTCGAAATTCAAAACACACACCCGGGATGGGCGGGAAATTTCCCGCCTAGGACCCAGGTCGACCAGGGGGTCGACCTAGGGGTCCACCTAGGTCACATAAGTCGACCAGGGGGTCGACCTCCCCCCAATTTCCAGATCCGACGACAGGTTCGTTTTTCTGCATTTGGACGCCCGTTCTGACCAGATTCGTTGATCCCTATGCTATATAAACACCCCTAAGGCTATAGTTTTCTTTACACAACTTCATTACGCCTATACTCCACCCTAATTCATATCAAAATAAATTAAAGACGGGGTAATGCTGCTAAAGTTCTTCGTGAAATCAAGTTAGAATTCAAGTAGAGATTCAAAGGCTAATTCAACGACTTCAACAACTATTTTCTAAGAATCAAATCTAAATTAGGGAATCGATAATCTACATCAAGGGATAGCTTTTATAATCTATGTCAAGGGATAGCCTTTCAGTTTCAGAAATTAGATCCCAGAATTCAAGACCATTTTGTAATTAGTAAGTTCACGTTACTTTCAGAAATAAAAGTTAATTGTGATTCTAACATTGTAATAAATCTTAATCTGAAATTATGCCTATTTCTATCTGTCCTTCTATATCCATTGGATCTATCTCATTGATAATATTATGTCCATTCTTTGTCTCTTCTTTCCTTCTTTTTTTTTATAGCCAGGCTACTGCGAGCCTGAGCAAAATCTCATAAGAGATGAACGTACGTTGGAAATAAAATTGGGCATAATATACGATTTGAACATGGCCATCGTTAAAATTGGGCACAATATATGATTTGGACATGACTAGCGCAAAAATTGGAAAAAAGTATTAAATTGTGTATAATTGGGCATAACTGATTTTTAACTGATTTGTGGGCATAGCACATGTTGTATTTAAAACATAAAGTATATTGGACATATGACTTGAGATTTGAGGCATAAAGTATATTGGACATATGACTTGGGATTTGGGGTGTACATTGAACTATAAATAGGTAAGGCATAGTACATATTGTGGTTTAAGACCTAAAATTGGGGCATATTATATATGATAGTTTATAACTTGGAAGAAGGAGATTATTGTGTATAGTGATTTATGGCTTAGGCATGAAAACCTATAGTAAGATAGGGATAATTGTTAAATGTGAACATGCCTAAATTGGGATTTTAGGTGATTGGCATGCATTATAATTAAAGGCAATAATTTGACATGAATTATGGGATATGTAATTTGACATATTGAACCTATAATTGGCATGAACGACAAAGTACGAAATTTAGGATGAAAAACCTAGTTTTGGGCACAATATGTAAATTGGAATAGTAAATTTAGCTTGGGCTTAACTATTGATTTGGGACACCAAACATAATGCATAGTGATTTTGGGCATAGGTATTATTGCAAGTTTGGGAAGATTGGGTGTAACCTATTTTGAGTAATAACTTGAAATTGAATTTGGGGGCCATAACTTGCAATTAGCTTTGTTGGGCATAACTTGAGAATTGGAATATGACTGGTTGGGATAATTAGCATACAAATCTAGACTTTAACATTTATGAAAAATGTGGCATAATCTAAAATTGACAACAATTGTGAATAATTTACATATAAACTGTAAATATGTAAATTAGTGAAAAGGCGAATGTGCCTAACCCGAGGTTAGATTGAGTTGTGGTGTAAAACTACCCAGAACCGCCCGGCACATCCAGTAACCACAACAAGACCTACCTAATGTGAGAGGTTAGCGCATCATGCCCAAGAAAAACCCTAGGTTAGATTGAGTTATGGTGTAAAACTGCCCGGAACCGCCCGGCACATCCAGTAACCGCAACAACACATATATAATGTGAGAGGTTGGTGCATTAATAAATCAATTAATGCTAATGAACAAGATGAATGACTAGGGTTAAGTTAATAGGAAACACTTAACCAGTATAGCATGAGGAACAGGTAAGGTTAAGTAATAAGACACACTTAACCAATATAACCTGATTTGTGGTAAGGTTAAGTTAAAACAAGAGGCGACACTTAACCAATATAACTTGATTTGTGGTAAGGTTAAGTTAAAACAAGAGGGCAACACTTAACCAATATAACTTGATTTGTGGTAAGGTTAGGTTAAAACAAGAGGGCAACACTTAACCAATATAACTTGATATGTGGTAGAGTCAAGTTAACACAAGAAGGCAACACTTAACCAAAGTAACATGACAAGTAGGTGGGTTAAGTTAACTTGAATTGATTGATGACACTTAACCAATGCAACATGATGAACACGTGGGGTTAAGTTAACAAGAAACACTTGACCACTAAAACTTGATGGACGAACATGGTTAAGTTGATAGAAAACACTTAACCAATCCAACATGATAAGTAAGGAGAGTCAAGAAACACTTAACCAACATGACATGATGAATGGGTGGGTTAAGTTAACATGAATGGACAACACTTAACTAATATGGCATAATGTGCAGGAGGGTTAAGTACATATCGAGTTGGGTGGGTAATATTAGTAAATATAGGCCCACAAACTTAACCATTAAATAAACATGCTTGAATCAGTGGGAGGGTTAATTACATATCGAGTTGGGTGGGTAATATTAGTAAATATAGGCCCACAAACTTAACCATTAAATAAACATGCTTGAATCGGTGGGAGGGTTAAGTACATATCGGGTTGGTAGGTAATATTAGTAAATATAGGCCCACAAACTTAACCAGTAAGAAACCGTAGTAACAGGGACCCATTTCAGCAATAACCCACATAGATGTATCATGGTACCCAGAACTAGGCAGGGTGGGGCATGATTACTGAGCTGATTATAAGCGGTCAAAACAATGGCGGGGGTACGTCAGTGTAGGTTCCGACGGTTTACGGGTGTGCACGTACTCCGAAGTGGGAAAAAGCAGGCACCGAGTACAAGTAGTCATACACTGTGCATCTTGAATCGTGTCGGGTCACTGTCATAAGGATTGATACACCTTATGGTGGGACCAGCGCAAGATATCTACATGCAAGAGAGGGCCGATTGACACAGACACATGGAACATTAATGCAAGTAAGGAGCCGATCGATAGGGTAGTAAGGGTACATCTAACACATTCATGGCAATTATGCAGATTGAGGTGGAATCCTCATAATAGATGTACACCTGAAGGCTACCACAATTGCAGGGATTGGGATCACGTTATCATATTATCATTTTATACAGATTACTAGTTGGGACACTAGTTAGGTGGTGTAGAGATATAGAAATCAAAATAACAAGGTAGTAGCGAAGCAGAGAAAAAATAGAAGCGCATTCAGCTTATCTTGCCTTATCATATCTATACTAATCGTATGTTATCTTATTACCCTTGTTCTCACGGTAATGTCTTATATTCAGTTTATTCATGTCATGATGTTTTTGCCTATTTATATTCTTAAAGTCACTGGACTTACCAGACTTATGTCTGACCTAGTTTTGTTTTGCCTCTTTTCTTCCGTTCCCCCCTCCAGGTTCACAGGGAGGAAATGTTACCACTTAGCTCAGTTTTCTTTCCAAGCTCGAAGATAGTCGACGTATTGCTTTGGACTCTCTCTTACACTGCTATGGCTGGTTCATGCTTTATTGGGGAATATCATTGTTATTTTTATGCTTCTTTTATATTTGGAAGTTTCTAAATCAAGACAGAAGTTCTATGCATTACTTTTTAGTATGATTGAGACAACTATTGTAAAAGCTTGACTGAACCACATTATTTATAAAAATGACTTTATTTTCCGCTGCTTTATTTTTCTGTCTTGTAATTTATCTTCATCTTTTACCTAAAATGCTCCAGCGAAGTTAAGGCATTCCCTTTGTGAGTGACCTTAACAAAGGGTGGGGTGTTTCACTTGGCATCAGAGCTGAAGATTACTGGATCAGATAAAAGATTTGAAAAATTATTTTCAAAACGGTTTTAAAAGAAGCATTTTCAAAAGAAAAGTTTTGTTTTAAAGGCATACTCCCCAAAGTCATATGCACTATCTTTTGATCCTCTGTTTGAATCCTTGTTTCCTTCTTCCCTGAGTCTCCAGGGCTCCTAGATTTTTGGGAGGTAACCTAATCACGGCATGGTTCCGTAGGCTCGATGAGGCTACGAAACCTGTCAAAGGGCGAAGAAGTGCCCAACCTCCATCCGTAGTCGTAGTAGTTTCACCTGCGGCTAATTTTCTTCGAAGCTTTGTAGAGTTTCCCGTGCGATGGAGGTGACGTTCGAGAGGCTTGTCAACATGGTTCACAAAGGAGGTAAAGAGAAAGAGGCCAAAGGGGAAGAATCACAAACAAGGGATTGGAATATAAGAAGGGTGGAGAAAATAATAGATCCCGCAACAAGAGGAAGTATCTTTTCTGCGGTATAGCGGGTCGTTTAATTGAAGGAAGTAAAAGATAAGTGGTTGTTTTCAGCATGGTGAGGCAGGGCATCTTATCAAGGATTGCCCGTAGGACAAGGACAAGGACAAAGGACAGGATTTTCAGGAAGGCAAGTGCATGCTTTCACCACCAGCGTACCTGAGAGAAAGATAGTAAAGTTTAGTTTTCTTTTGATCATCCTGTTAGTACTCTTTTGATTTTAGCACTTCACATTCGTTTATATCTACTTCCATAGTTGAGTCTCTGCACCTTAATACTTGTATAGTAGAAGATCCCATTATTGTCTCAAATCCAATTTGTGGTTCGACTCATTTATCTTTGGTTTGTAAGGATTTGAGAATAGCTATATTAAGTATTGAGTTTAAGTGTAATGCTTATGTTTTCGGGTTTCATGGGCTATGAGTTGATTCTAGGCATGGATTGGTCAGCTAGTAATTGGGAAAGGAGGGTAGTTAGACTTTTGACTTGCTTCGGGAATGCCCTCGAGATTTTGTGCGATCATAAAGGATTAGTTAGGCTTAGCTAGCTAGAATCATTTGATGCATCTATCAATGATTTGCGATCCGTTAGAACAGTCCATGCGTACACAGATGTTTTTGATTAGGTTTGGGGTTTGCCCCCTAAAACACGAGATAGACTTCCGCATATATTAGTTGACAATGCAAAGCCAGTTATGCGATCAACGATAGTTTTGGAGCAAGATTGGCGAGGATAGCCAGAGTCGGTTAAGTGCTCAATTGTTTGGTTTTTTAGCTAGTATCATCTCACATAGATCATCCAAATTCAGAGGATGTATTCCTTGGGTGCTTGTCTGATATTCGTTTAGGCCTTTGGGGCTTGTACTTGAGGGATGTCGAGTTTGACTAGGATGGTTTGTGTGAGAAATAAATGGTTATGGAAGGCGCCCTAAGTAAGACTGACCTTAAGAGAGGTAAAAAGTACATAGCAACCTTTAGCTTTAGACCCTCAGATTTGTGACATGATGGATAAGCTAAGTAGAGGAGAGACCTCTAGTCATCTTAGTATATACACTTGGTATCATGGTTAACACCTGTTTATCTTGGAAAGATAGTTCGACTACATTGGATACCCTGTAGCACAGTAAGTGATCAAGGTCCTATCTTTACTAGTGAGTTTTGGAAATGGTGGTCAAGAAGCTTCGCAACCATGAAGTTAAATTAGTTAAGGTATAGTGGAGTGAAGCTCAAGAAGACGTGACGTGGGAGACTGAAGATAAGACATGTGCATCATACCCTTTTTCTTGAGGGTATATCCTTGATCTCTTTTTCAAGGAATTCTATGCATGCTTGTTTCTATTTTTTTAGGTATATCCTCTAGGTCATATCTTCGATCCTTAGGTAGAAGCCAATGGATGGAAACATGTATTTGAAACATGTTATGATTGATGGTTGTAAGTGGTTGCTAGTGGATGCTCGTAGATGCATATACACATACATTAGGCACTAGATCGGCTCAGTCACTTTCATATTGCATATGCATATGAATGTATTTGTATATGGATTGAAACTTGATGTGTTATCATATGGATGTTGCATATGGGTGAGTGAATATGCACACATATAGTATTTACATGATTAGGGATATTTGCATACGTATTGGACGCATGACACTCTCATGATTCGCATTAAGGAGGTCAACTAAATCAGTAGACCACCTGATTATGCATTAGATAAGAAACATGTACACATACTATGCATATGATCATGAAAGCATTAGAAATCTTTTTAAGGACAATGAACGCCTGTGATTGAATGGTTGAGTAGATGGATGTTGGATGTTAGGATATACATTCTTCTTGAGTTGAAGATTTCGGGGACGAAATCCTTTAAGGAGGGGAGAATGTAACACCCCGTATTTTCTGTGAACATTAAAGTAACAAATTAAAGTATACTTAATTTTTAAAAGAAGAAATAAGGGAAACGGGTTATGCCATTGCATTCGTCTCTGAATTCTTCTTGGACTAGAGTTCAAGTTTTCATAAATCGGACTTCGTATGAGAAAGTTATGGAACTTAGAATTTTTAGGAATTTAAAATAAAAACCAGCCCGAATTCAAAATTTAAAAGTTCGAAATTCAAAACACACAACCGGGCTGGGCGGGAAATTTCCAGCCCAGGACCCAGGTCGACCTGAGGGCCGACCTGGGTCACATAGGTCGACCAGGGGATCGACCTGGGGCTCGACCTCCCCCCTATTTCCAGATCCGAGGACAGGTTCGTTTTTCTGCATTTGGACGCCCGTTTTGACCAGATTCGTTGATCCCTATGCTATATAAACACCGCTAAGGCTACAATTTTCTCTACACAACTTCATTACACCTATACTTTACCTTAATTTATACCAAAATAAATCAAAGACGGGGTTATGCTGCTCAAGTTCTTCTTGAAATCAAGTTAGAATTCAAGTAGAGATTCAATGGCTAATTCAAAGACTTCAACAACTATTTTCTAAGAATCAAATCTAAATTAGAGAGAACAAATTCAAACTAGCCAAACGAAAAGTTGGGTCATGGCGACGTCATGGCGATCGCTTTTCGAAAATTCAAAACACGCTTTTTCTTCTCTCAAATCGTCTCTCTCCTCTCAAATCTCTTCTTTACACGTTGACCAAGTTGATAACGTTAAAAACGTTTCTGCTAATCCATCTTTTAAGGATATTCTGCTCAGGCCAGCTGTAAAGAGAAATCTAGATCCGATTTTTTTAAATAATAAAAGACCTTTGTCAAAACCGTCTCCTCGCATCCTCCACAGCTATAATGAAAATCTCAATAATATCAAATCAAAAAATGGCTGCTTTAGATGTGGATCGACAGATCACTGGGCGAGATCATGTCGAAATCCAGTTATTTGTTTTAAATGCCATAAGACAGGGCATAAGGGTTTCAATTGCAAATCTTTTCGTTCTCCACCCCCAAAAATGGCTGAAAGATCCAGAAAACAAATTTCCGCTAATCGCTACCAAAATTCTTTTGATTGGGCTCGATCGATGGTAATCATCTGTATTGTGAGTGGATCTTTCTCGATACAGCAGATTGAGGAGATTTTGAAAGCCAGATATGGCCGTCGTGCCCCATCCTCGGACTGGAACGTCAAGCGAATGGGTGATGTCTTTGTTGTTCGGTTCCTACAGCATCTGCTGACAGTAAACTTCCAATACAACTTCAATTTTACCATGGGGAGAATTAACCTGAGGAGGTGGAGTCCGCGTTTCGGCAGTGTCTCGAGGGAGAAGGAAACCTTTTGGATCCTCTTGAAAAATGCCCCGCTAGTATGTCGTAAACTTGACGTCCTCCAAACAGCTCTGGAAGACTATGGAGACGTGGAGAGGGTCCAGTACGGTGCAATTCATGACGTGGATTATACTTGTTTGCATGCCAAATTTACGAAGGAGGTGGGCACCCCATTGCCGGATTCAGTGGCAATTCCAATCGAAGGTTTTTCCCATGTAGTGCAGATTGAAAGATGCGAGGAAGATTCGCCGCCAAAAATCAATGTTCCTCTTTTCAAGCAGAGGGTGTTTGCAACCGATGGAGAGGGGAAGCTTAAAGTTTTGAGTAGCAAGGATGGGGGTGCCAAAATGCATGTGGAGGAAGTTATTGCTTCGGTGGCAGATTCGGCTATTGAAGGAGAAGGGGATGTTTTCGCAAGGAGGAATAATGATAATTATGTGGTTCGATTTGATGATGGGTTGGCAGTAGAGGTTGACGAGGTTGGCAACATTGTGGGAGTGGGTGCAAACTCCAGAGAGATCATCGCCGTCAACGAAAATGATGGAGTAGGTTTGCAAGATCTTGGGGAGGGAGGCAACATGCAAGGCGCCAGGGAGGCGGTGGATGAACAAGTCATGGACAACGAATCACAAGACTTAAATTTGGCTGGGGATTTGGCGCTGGCCCCAACCAGCTCAGGGGAATGCTCGGCTACAAGTGGTAAAGGCAAGCGTGCAATGGATCATGGTGTGGTCATGCTACGTCGCAGCGCAAGAGGGATGGGTCATCCATTGGCAGGTAGCATTTTTGTTCCTGCTATACTTAATACTTTGTCTAGTGATCAACTTCATGATATTGCAAGTAAATCTGGTTTTGTGTTAAATGATGATGTGATAAGTGATATTAAGAACAAAGAAAATGAGAGGGTTAATGGTTCAGCATGATAATTGTCACTTGGAATGTTAGAGGCCTAGGAACTTTTGATAAGTGCCTTAGGGTTAAAAATTACCTCAAGTCTGTAAAACCTGACATCATTATGCTTCAAGAGACTAAGCTTGAGAATCCTGAACCATTTATTTTCAAATGTCTGGGGTGGGGTGTCATTGATGAATGGGCCTTTATACCTGCTGTGGGAACCTCGGGTGGCATTTTTACTGGCTGGAATAGTAATTCTTGGTTGCTTAAGCAAGAAATCAAACAAACTTACTGTCTGCATTTGGCCCTGGAATGTAAATCTACAAATGTACTTTACTTCTTTTCTAATGTTTATGGACCCAATACAAGACGAGAAAGAATGACTTTATGGGCCGAGGGTTTGGACTTTTATAAACTCATGTATGGTCCCTGGGTAATTGGCGGCGACTTTAATGTTACAAGATTTATGTCTGAACGTAATGTAGTGAAAAACGCTGGCTTGGGCGACATGAACGATTTTAGTGACTTTGTTGGAAACTGTGGCCTTATTGACCTACCCATGACTAATAGAAAATATACGTGGACTGACGGTAGGACCCCTCCTACTTTAGTTCGACTCGATCGTTTCTTCATTAATTCTGCTTTTGATGACTTGCACCCCCTAACTCTTCAAAGAGGTCTTACTTCCCTTATTTCTGATCACTGCCCGGTTGTTCTTAACACTAACGTCGATTATAGAAGGAAATCTTTTTTTAAGTTCGAAAATATGTGGTGTATTGAACCAAATTTTGATGTGATGTTGCGCCAGAAGTGGGTAGAGTTTCGCAACTTTGGTGATGCAGCTAGCAATTTTTGTAGGAAAATGAGACTTTTGCGTAAATTTTTAGCCAAATGGAATAGAGAAGTCTTTGGAAACATCAGAGTTAAGAAGCAGAGACTTGAATTTGAGATTATGGAGCTTAATGTGCTTGAGGAAGGGCGTAATCTAAGTGAGGCCGAGCGTGCCTTGTTAAAATCTAAAGAAAAGGAGTTTCTAACGGTGATTGATCAAGAAGAGATTTTTTGGAAACAGAGGTCGAGAACTCAGTGGCTTAAGCTTGGTGTTAGTAACACAGGTTATTTCCACAAAGTAGCGAACGGTAGACGGCGTACTAACACAATATGTAGCATTTGGAAAGACGGAGTTGAAATTTGTGATCATCAAAGGATAGAGGAGGTTTTTACTGAATTTTATAAGGGAATCTTTGGTGAACGCATTGAGAATCGTGTGAATGTTGATTGGAAGATGCTGTATCCTTCATCTGTTGATCTTAGTGGCATTGATACGGAGTTCTCAGAAGAGGAAATCATCGCGGCTTTAAACGAAATGCCTGGTGATAAAGCCCCTGGCCCTGATGGTTTTCCAAATTTCTTCTATAAGAAATATTGGGATGTGATTAAACAGGATGTTATTAACATATTCAAAGAATTTCATTCTGGTTCCTTGAGATTGGACATGTTGGGGTACGCTAATGTAGTCTTGATCCCTAAGAAAGGAGGAAATGTCTCGGCTGCGGATTTTCGACCTATTAGTCTCTTGAATAGTAGTTTCAAATTGATCACTAAGGTTCTCGCAAACAGACTGAAAGCGAAGATGGACAACCTGATTGATGTTTCGCAGACATCATTTATTAGAGGAAGATTCATTCTTGATGGTGCGGCACTTGTCCAGGAAGTTATCTCCCATAGTGATAGACATAATGTGCCTTGCGCAATTCTGAAACTGGACTTCGCTAAGGCCTTTGACACAGTTGACTGGAGGTTTATCATGGATCTTCTTAGTGCGAGAGGCTTTCCGTGTAAATGGCTAAACTGGATTCATTGCATTTTAACTTCAAGCAGATCCAATATTTGTGTGAATGGAGTGGCTGGCAAAACTATTGTATCCAAGCGAGGGCTGCGCCAGGGTGACCCTCTTTCCCCACTCCTCTTTGACTTGGCTGCCGATGTCTTTTGTGGATCCTTCAGGTGGCAAGTTCTAATGAGATTATTCAAAGCTTTGGGCGTGATCACATCATTGGGGGTATTAATTCTCTACAATATGCTGATGACACTATTATTTTTTGCAACCCTGATTGCAAGAATATTGCCTCTTTAAAATTTTTGCTTTATGCTTTTGAAAGTTTATCTGGCTTAAAGATTAATTTTCATAAGAGCAGTGTTTACACTTTGGGTTGTAGCATTGATGTAAACAGGAAATGTGCTGAAATGCTCAACTGCATGGCGGATTCTTTCCCTCTCAAATACCTTGGAGCTTACATCCGTCCAAAGAGATTGATGAAGAGTGATTGGCAATATGTAATTGATAAAGTGGACAGGCGATTAGCGAGGTGGAAAGGAAATTGTCTATCAAGGGCTGGACGTCTGGTGCTGGTGAACTCTGTTCTGGCGGCTATCCCTTTGTACTGGCTCTCTTTTTATTCGTGTCCGGGTTGGGTTGTTCAGAAGATTGATGTTGTTCGTCGGAATTTTTTCTGGACCGGTACGAAGGACACGCGCAAAGCCTGCTGTCTAGTGTCGTGGGATCAGGTGTGCAAGTCCAAAGATCAAGGAGGTTTGGGAGTCATCAACTTGAAAAACATGAACTCTGCATTACTTTGTAAATGGCTTTGGATTATGCTTAGCGAAAAGAAAGTTCTCTGGAAGGATTGGATTTTAAACACTTGCTATGGTGGTAGATTTGACTGGAATGCGGACGTTTCCCATTGCTCAACATTCTGGCGTGGTGTTATGGCAAATGTTCACTGGATGAAGATTGGGACCGAGATTGTAGTTAAAAACGACCGAAGCGTCTCTTTCTGGTATGACTATTGTTTGCTTCCTATCCCTTTGCGTAATGAATTTGCCGATCTGTTTGCTATTGCATACAACAAAAGTGCTTCAGTCTGTGCAATGTTTAATGCGAATTCTGCCAATTTTAAATGGAACCTGTCCTTCAGTCGTATTGTAGCTGGTAATGCTCCGCTTCAACTTTGTGGCCTGATTCGTTTGTTAGAAGATGTACACCTTCATAGCAATGAGGAGGATGACTTTGTGTGGAAGATTGGTGGTAACTTTTGCGTGAGTGCACTTTATAAGTTGATGAACTTCGCAGGAAGAAAGTATGATGGATTCATGAGAATGTGGAGTTTTAAGGCCGTACCTGCTAAGGTCAAGATACATATGTGGATGATCATGCACAACAAGCTCAATACTGTGAAAAGATTACGGCTAAAAAGTGTTCATGTTACTGGGGGATGTGTTTTCTGCACTGACGACGACGAGGATTATCAGCATCTTTTTGTTGATTGCGATTTCGCCTTTTACGTGTGGACGAAGTGTTTAGTTAGCCTTAATATCTGCTTAGACTGATCTCACTTCATCTCTGACCAATTTCTTTTCTGGAATAGCACTATTATTACATTACCTGACACTGACATGCGCCATATGTTTGCTCTTTTGAATTTTGTTTATGTTTGGATCCTCTGGCATGAACGCAACTCACGAAAGTTTAAATGCAAAATGAAACGGCCCAACTCAGTTATTTTTCGCATACTTAATTTTGTTTCTCTTTGGTCAGGCAAGGAAGAAATCAAGTTTGTTGACACAATCGGAGCTCGAGTGATGGACAGGGCTCGTGGTAGCAGAGCTTGATGTTGCCATGCTTCACTTTACTGGGTTTGCATGCTGTTTTTTTTTTGTTGTCGTTTCATAAAATTTTTGGGCTCTATGTAAACATGCCTGCGTGCATGTATTTTGGTTGTACATATTTATGTAAATATCTGTAACTATCGTAACTAGTAGATAGCTCTATGTATGCTGAACACGTTGTACTTGTTTTATGCTTAATGAATGAATGAAGGCGTGAATCTAGCGATTCACTACCTTTTTGCATCAAAAAAAAAATCTAAATTAGAGAATCGATAATCTACGTCAAGGGATAACTTTTCAGTTTCAGAAATCAGATCCCAGAATTCAAGACCGTTTTGTAATTAGTAAGTTCACGTTACTTTCAGAAATAAAAGTTAATTGTGATTCTAACATTGTAATAAATCTTAATATGAGATTATGCCTATTTCTATCTGTCTTTCTATATCCATTGGATCTATCTCATTGTCCATTCTATGTCTCTTCTTTCCTTCTTCCCTTTTTTGTTTTATAACCAGGCTACTGCTAGCCTGAGCAAAATCTCATAAGAGATGAACGTACATTGGAAATAAATTTGGGCATAATATAGGATTTGAACATGACCAGCGCTAAAATTGGGCATAATATATGATTTGGACATGACTAGCGCAAAAATTGGAAAAAAGTATTAAATTGTGTATAATTGGGCATAACTGATTTGTGCCTGATTTGAGGGCATAGCACAAGTTGTATTTAAAGAATAAAGTATATTGGACATATGACTTGAGATTTGAGGCATAAAGTATATTGGACAAATGACTTGGGATTTGGGGCGCAAAATGAACTGTAAATAGGTAAGGCATAGTACATATTGTGGTTTAAGACCTAAAATTGGGGCATATTATATATGATAGTTTATAACTTGGAAGAAGAAGATTATTGTGTATAGTGATTTATGGCTTAGGCATGAAAACCTATAGTAAGATAGGGATAATTGTAAAATGTGAACACACCTAAATTGGGATTTTAGGTAATTAGCATGCATTGTAATTAAAGACTATAATTTGACATGAATTGTGGGATATGTAATTTGACATATTGAACCTAGAATTGGCATGAACGACAAAGTATGAAATTTGGAATGAAAAACCTAGTTTTGTGCATAAACTGTAAATTGGAATAGTAAATTTAGCTTGGGCTTAACTATTGATTTGGGACGCCAAACATAATGCATAGTAATTTTGGGCATAGCTATTATTGCAAGTTTGGGAAGATTGGGTGTAACCTATTTTGAGTAATAACTTGAAATTGAAATTAGGGGCCATAACTTGCAATTAGCTTTGTTGGGCATAACTTGAGAATTGGAATATGACTGGTTGGGACAATTAGCATATAAATCAAGACTTGGACATTTATGAAAAATGTGGCATAATCTGAAATTGACAACAATTGTGAATAATTTACATATAAACTGTAAATATGTAAATTAGTGAAAAGACGAATGTGCCTAACCCGAGGTTAGATTGAGTTGTGGTGTAAAACTGCCCGGAACCGCCCGGCACATCCAGTAACCACAACAACACCTATCTAATGTGAGAGGTTAGCGCATCAAGCCTAAGAAAAACCCGAGGTTAGATTGAGTTGTGGTGTAAAACTGCCCGGAACCGCCCGGCACATCCATTAACTTCAACAACACATATCTAATGTGAGAGGTTGGTGCATTAATAAATCAATTAATGCCAATGAACAAGATGAATGACTAGGGTTAAGTTAATAGGAAAAACTTAACCAGTATAGCATGATGAATGAGTGTGGTTAAGTAATAAAAAATACTTAACCAATATAACTTGATTTGTGGTAAGGTTAAGTTAAAACAAGAGGGCAACACTTAACCAATATAACTTGATTTGTGGTAAGGTTAAGTTAAAACAAGAGGGCAACACTTAACCAATATAACTTGATTTGTGGTAAGGTTAAGTTAAAACAAGAGGGCAACACTTAACCAATATAATTTGATCTGTGGTAGGGTTAAGTTAACACATGAAGGCAACACTTAACCAAAGTAACATGACAAGTAGGTGGGTTAAGTTAACTTGAATTGATTGATGACACTTAACCAATGCAAAATGATGAACACGTGGGGTTAAGTTAACAAGAAACACTTGACCACTATAACTTGATGGACGAACGGGGTTAAGTTGATAGGAAACACTTAACCAATCCAAAATGATAAGTGAGGAGAGTCAAGAAACACTTAACCAACATGACATGATGAATGTGTGGGTTAGGTTAACCATTAAGTACACATGCTTGAATCAGTGGGAGGGTTAAGTACATATCGAGTTGGGTGGGTAATATTAGTAAATATAGGCCCACAAACTTAACCATTAAATAAACATGCTTGAATCGGTGGGAGGGTTAAGTACATATCGGATTGGTGGGTAATATTAGTAAATATAGGCCCACAAACTTAACCAGTAAGAAATCGTAGTAACGGGGACCCGTTTCAGCAATAACCCACATAGATGTATCATGGTACCCAGAACTAGGCAGGGTGGGGCACGATTACTGGGCTGATTATAAGCGGTCAAAACAGCGGCAGGGGGTACGTCAGTGTAGGTTCCGACGGTTTACAGGTGTGCACGTACTCCGGAGTGGGAAAAAGCAGGCACTGGGTACCAGTAGTTATACACTGTGCATCTTGAATCGTATCGGGTCGCTGCCATAAGGATTGATATATGGTGGGACCAGCACAGGGTATCTACACGCAAGAGAGGGCCGATTGACACAGACACATGGAACATTAATGCAAGTAAGGAGCCGATCGATAGGGTAGTAAGGGTACTTCTAACACATTCATGGCAATTATGCAGATTGAGGTGGAATCCTCATAATAGATGTACACTTGAAGGCTACCACAATTGCGGGGATTGGGATCACGTTATCATATTATCATTTTATACAGATTACTAGTTGGGACACTAGTTAGGTGGTGCAGAGATATAGAAATCAGAATAACAAGGTAGTAGAGAAGCAGAGAAAAAATAGAAGCACATTCAGTTTATCTTGCCTTATCATATCTATACTAATCGTATGTTATCTTGTTATCCTTATTCTCACAGTAATGTCTTATATTCAGTTTATTCATGTCATGATGTTTTTGCCTGTTTATATGTTGAAAGTCACTGGACTTACCAGGCTTATGTCTGACCTAGTTTTGTTTTGCCTCTTTTCTTCCGTCCCCCCCCCCCCTCAGGTTCACAGGGAGGAAATGTTACCACTTAGCTCAGTTTTCTTTCCAAGCTCGAAGATAGTCGACGTATTGCTTTGGACTCTTTCTTCCACTGCTATGGCTGGTTCATGCTTTATTGGGGAATATCATTATTATTTTTATGCTTCTTTTATATTTGGAAATTTTAAATCAATACAGAAGTTCTATGTATTACTTTTAAGTATGATGGAGACAACTATTATAAAAGCGTGACTGAACCACATTGTTTATAAAATGACTTTATTTTCCGCTACTTTATTTGTCTGTCTTGTAATTTATCTTCATCTTTTACCTAAAATGGTCCATCGAAGTTAAGGCATCCTCTTTGTGAGTGACCTTAACAGAGGTGGGGTGTTTCAATAACTGCATATGACATAGTAGACGGATGGCCGGATCTCCAACGAATCCCAAGCTATAACAGACATATTTCCAAGCTGAAATACTCGATCTGACTCGGGCATTTTGCAAGGAATAAACCAAAATAATACACGAGTAAGGACTAACAGTCTCATATAAGTGAATTAACTCAAGTGAAGTGTCCACTGAAATGCACAATAACTTAAAGGATGTTTGGGATTTCCATCCTCTAAGGATCCGCGAAACTAATATCTATATAATAATACACTATTATTGTAATGTCTACTCAGTAAAGTAAATATAATGAAAATAGTGTAAGCGGGATTACATTTTTACCCTTACACCGTTTATAATACCGTAGTCTATACAGTATCGTAAACCCACCTTAAACCGATGGCATCAGAGGGCACTCCATAGGTACGATACAAATCAAAATCGTAGGGGGATCGATAAGGATAATATGACAAGGCACACGAGGAATACCCACGGTAGGATTCTACCGGATTGCGGCTCCCGGGCTGATGGTAACGCATAGCAGCCACTACCGCCCACCTCGAACAACACTCCCATAATCAAAAGGGTGCACCCAAATTAGTCACAACAGTAATAGAGATGGTATCGAAGAAGCGTGTCCGATCAGAGGTGCTACCTCAATTAACCCGGACATGGCTCCTATTTTAGTCATTTTAATTATGACTCGAAGGTCAAATCTAATCCATCGGCGTTCTCTTTCTTCAAATCCAGTAATCGCCTCCATACCATCCTACTTCTTTTTTGGAACTTCACCGCGTACACAGTTGTTAAAGTGGTATCGATACTTACAGAGAGTATGCCACTTACCGACTCCGGTCCCTTTAACAACCAAACGTTTACATTTTCCACACCGTGGCCATTACATTTGAAATCATATTTTCAAGTATCGAAATTGATTTATTTCAAGTTTGCCCCAAAATCAATTATCTAGATAAATTCACCATTTGGTTTTAAAAGTTTCAACATCCTCGAAATATCATTATTGCTCGAAAATTCTTTGTTTCACCCTTTGGATTCACTAGACTGGATTGGACATAGCTTTTATTCGAATTAAAATATATTCAGAAAAGTTAAGTTTTGAAAAATAGTATAAGTATATTTAATTGGAATTAATGTAATGCATATATTTGTATACAGATATAGTTGAAAAATTATTATTAAATTTATATAGTTAAAGTAATTAAATTTATTTTACGAAATCAAGTAATGTGGAAAATCGCTTTTATGAAATTATAGTTCTATTCAAAAATATTAATCCAATCCAATCTGAACCCATGTCTCACAATTCCTTTTTCCAGCTAAATTTCGTATTCAAATCAATTTCCTTTTTATGATATTTCCCCAAAACAACTTCAACTTATGTTATTAACCAAAGAGATTTGTTAAATTCCAAACTTATTAACAAAACTTGTATTCATCATGACGTAGATAAGCATATTCCTCTATACTTGAATTTTACATTTCAAAAGGTTTGATTTCAACACTTCATGATTGATAAATCCCAAACAACTTTTAACGTTGGTTGTTACTCAGAATATTATTTATTAAATTATAACTTGTTAACCAACCCGCCTTCAATATGACTTAGATTCTTATACTCCTTCATACTTGAATTTAAACATTTTTCATTTTGACAAACCTTTTTCTCATTCATATAGCGGAAATTCATTTGGCAATCCATAGAATTAGTTTGGGAAAAACATTTATCAAGTCTTGGCAAACCTTTTCATTGCATCATTCAATTCAAGAATTATCATATTATCAAATTTGTTATATAAACATGAAGTTATGAAGAGTTTATTTAAATAAAACTAGAAATTAAGTGTTAACTTGCAAAATCACCTTAAAAATGTACTTCCATACAAATTGGATTTCTTATGAAAATTCAAGTAAAATTTGAACAAAATTGCTTTTAAACTTTCTTAAGGCTATATGAAAAATTCATTTAAAATTTCTAATTATAAATCCAATACAATATTTTAAGATATTCTTATTTTATTGACCATGATGTCCGTATAAAATTTTCTATCCTATGGTCAAGTGATATGGATATTTATCATTTCAATTCATTCTTTAAAATATTCGAATCCTGGGTATGTATCATTTCAACCCGCATCCCAAATCGATTCGAATACACAAGGGGTTCGGGTATGTATCATTTCAACACGTAATGTTTTCTAATCTAAGGGGGAACTTGCATGATGAGAAAATAAACATAGCATATCATGCATACATCCATATTGTGTTATATGATATAACCGTGTGTGTCGCACATGCTCAATCACGAAGCAAACAAATCTAGGCAACTAACATTTCATTCAACATTTCAAATCTTTAATTCACTTAATAAAAATATTAGTCTGTGAGTGAGGGAAACTCACCTTTCGAGGCAAAGGGACGAACATGAAATCGACAACGAAGCTGAAGCGAACGCGATATCTGACATTATGGCTTCAAGTAAATTTATATACACATACACGTAAGCATATATGTACATAACTATAACTTGGAAATTACGAGGCATGATGATATCCAACTTAGCTATGTATCCTAATTTCACATTAACAATTTCTTCATGAGAACCCAAGTTAAATGCACATATTTCGCTCTCAATTGTAAACAAAGAAAAGTATACCTCAGCCAAATGGTAAATGGTACATATCAGTAAGTTGTTTGTTGTTCCAACAAGAAACAAGGTCAGAACTTACTAACTAGAGCTCAATACTAACTGGAATACCTTCACAGACATAGGTCCAAACACTTAGAGTGCGAGGTACTGTAAACTTATGGCAACTAGGGGATTCAGATCGGGGTGACTTTCCGAAGCTTGGTTGCGTGCTGGTGGTTTGACAGGAGGTGCAACTGACCCCTTCACTATATATATTTTTCCAAGCCTGTACTCGACCTTGACGAACGGAGGAGACCCTCGACCAACAGAGTGGAGTCGGAGGTCCGATTGTTATGGTTAGTGCGCAGCCTTTAGTTGGCGACTGCGGTGATTTTGGTGGCTTCAGATTTGGTCGCGCCTTTCGATGGCTATCACGACAGTTTTTTTTTCTTCCTTGGTTCGAACGTTTTTCTGAGTGGTGGCATGGTTCAATTGTGAACCGTCAGTGATGCAACGTTGTTAAATAGAGGAGGAGTCGGGTCTGGATCTAAGCGGTGGTGGAGACTGTCGTTTAAGGCATGGTTGTTGGAGAAAGGCAGAATTTTGTCACGTGATTCAGGAAGGATGAGGAAGACGGGTAGCGATTGGAAGGAGCAATGCTCGATTGATGGGAGAGGAACGATGCGGTGGCTATCTGATGGAGGAAGCATGCTGTCGATTTTGGGGAAAAATGGCATACTGCCATTTTGATGTGAAGGAGATATTTCAGAAGAAACTGAAGAGGACGGGATCACTTACTCCCTTCCTATACGCAATATATAATTTAGTTTCTTTCGAAATTCTTGCATTTGAGGTACTGACAGGAAAAGGTTTGAAATCTTGTGTACTGTTCAAAAATCTCTGTAATTATCAGAGGGGGATTTTGAAATCTCTATACACTGCTTGGAATCTTTGGATTACTGACAGTGTAGGATTTAAAGCTACTGCCATATTTTTAGGGAGAAGTGAAATTTCAAATTAAGGAAGCAATGTAGAGAAATAACTTAGAGGTAGAAGGACATTTGTTAAATTTTGTTCAGCACAGAGGCAAGTGTTAAGTTGGCTGAATATTGTATACCGTTGTTACATGGCTTGCGTCCAAATTTGTGTTCACCATTAATTCTTTCCCTTAGATTTGTTAACGGTTTTGATAATTTTTGTTTACTCTGTAAGGATGCAACGGTCAGCGCAACAATTGTACTAACGATGCTATTTGGTTTACGCACGCTATGGTTAGGCGATGTTGAATAATAACAAAGTCGTTGAATATTTTCATCGGACGTTAAATTGTTAGAAATTTAATTAAAATAATTTTTTTTTAGAAATTCATTTTAAATTAGCGAAATCGTCACTAGTGAATGGGACATAACTGTGTTGGGCAACGTTGTTTACTTGTTCTAAATACGTTATAAAATTCAAAATTTATCAATGATGGAATATTTACTTTCTTTATTTTATTAAGCCGACCTTATATTGAAATCTAAATTTATATTTTGAAATCAACTTAACCTGAAACAATCTGTACCTTGAATGAGATTACAAAATTTATTTTATTTTGCTTTCAAGTCAAGGTCTTAACCTTTTAAATAAATCCAAATCTATCATAAAATATTCGTTTTGACAAGACCATTCATATTGAAAATAAATTTTCATAAAAAAAATTTCACTTTAAAATAAATTCAAACTTAGCTCAATACAGTTAACATTCTAAATTCCAAATCAATACCCAAATGAAAATATCTATTTAACGTTAAATTTTAATCTATTTCATATTTAAAATGTCATAATGGCCGGTACGTTACAGCCTCCCCCACTTTAGTGGTGGAGTTAGCCATGTGGTTCAGCTGGGGCATAAACTGAATTTTAGCTAGGGCAGCCTATTTTGGAAAATGGAGAGAAAGTGAATTTTGCCTGTTTTCTATTTTTCCACCTATGGCCTTGGCCCCAGCTGAGCCTAATTTGGCTCCGCCCTTGCCCCACTTAGCACTTTTCGTCCTCGAAAAGGAGACGTCTTATAAAAATTAAGTTCACATATATATAGCTTTGCAAACACTTTACATAGTTTAAATTTGTTGAAAAGAAAATAAGTTATAGATTTTTAAAACTCAAAATTTTTCTAACACCCGGAATTTACGGAAATTTTTGGCAGCATCTCCTTTGTACGGCTTGCCCGGAAAAATTTACAAATACAATATAGATCTCATCCACACGATGAGGCATCCCAATGTAGGGGAAATAAATAAAAACAACCCAAATGCGATATATAAACCAAGTTACATAACTTATTTAGCGTTTAAAGCGTATTTGCTTATTTTCTAAGCATTTTTGCAGAAAGCGAGCTCCGTAAGCAAAGCACGCAATGCAACCTACTAAGACACTCAAACATGGATTAGAAACATGCAAATATATAGGAAAAAGAAACAACATGTAACGAGATAAACGTGTATGACAATAAGAGACTAAAACACTATGTAAATTTTCAGTTACATGTTTCTACTAACGTTTCATTATGCAAGTTGTTTAGATTCATAAATTATAAAATGTTTTTTTCTTGCTTTCTTCTTTTCATTTTCCTCCTGTTGTCATGCTGTCGTTAGCAGCAGCTATGCCATTGCTAAGGTAGCATTATCAGTGTCCTTCTTGGTTCATTCTTTACTTGTGCATTGCTAACATATTATACATAGCATAAAAGAAATGGCAGTTGATTCGGGTTGTGTATTAATATTATCAAAGTAGAAAATGCTAAATGAAACTTGGTATACCGTCTTCAATTCTTTTTTTTTTTCAAGTTACCTATTTATTTTTTCTAATTGCTTCTCTCCTTCCTTCCTTGCTGCTGTGATGAATTGCAGCAGCCCTTATACTTTTCTTATCTTCATTGCTGACATACTAACAACATTCTTAACAGGTGACAGTAAAGGATTTTTATCATTTCCATCGAAAAGAAAGGTCTAGTCAGCACGATTGGCCTTTACATATGATGAAAACAACAGTTTAAATTATAACATGTATTGTAACTAGCCTGTGAAGTGTTGATGAAAACCGAACAGCATGGACTATTTAACGACGAGCAGTTAGAGATATGACACCAGTTACTATTTCAATTGCCAATTCCATAAGCGAGAGTTCAGCAACAATGGGATGATAAGGCCATCTTATTTGGGTATGAATCATAGTTATTCTAAATTGCAACAACAGTGTTTATTCAAAGCCATAAGTTTGGTTTCCTTTACTTCCTTCATTTTGTTTCCTTCGTCCCTTTTCTTACATGTACTTCGCTGTTGTTGTAACAGCAGCAACCCCTTAGTAAAAAAATTTAAGTGCTGCAGCGGCTGCCGCCACTGCCGTAGATGCTGGAGCTGCTGCTGCAGCCACTGTTGCTGGCGGCAGCAGACTTCCCATGTAGCAGCAGTGATACTTCTGCTGCTCAGTTCGTTTTTTTCGTAATTCCTTCCTTATTCATACTCAAGACTAAAACAAGCTGATTTTCCAAAGAGGGGAAAAAATGAAAATAAAGTTAAAATAGGTGACCACTTAATTACATGTTGCCTTGTCTATAGCCTAGTGTGTCATATATAACTATGACGCAATGATCCAGAATGGTCAGAAGTTGGTTGAAGCTAGCCTTAGATAAGAATCATGAGGGCACAATTTAACTGCTGTGGAGCGAAGCTGGAGATGGTGTCTCAACAACGATTTGAGAAAATAAAAGTATCATGGTTCTGCCATGAGTTTCTTAATGAAATTTGACAAAATGGATTTCAACATGGGCCTACCATGTGTTTAAACTTATTCTTTAATAATTTATTGAAGCTGGAATGCGTTTCTCTTCTCTTTTTATGCAGATTCAAAGCACTAGTATAAAACTGATAGAATGAAAAGATGAGGAAATTTTATATTTTGTTTGAGGAAGAACACTTTTTCATAATTTGCTTACTTTTACTTCCCTTGCAACACTCTTACTTGGGTGTTTTATCCCTTACAACTAAATGACCACTCATATATATAGTGGTTTACATGACTTCTCAAAAGACACAACATTAATTAACATGACTCTTAAAACAAACAGACACAACACTTAACGAACGAACATAACTCTTGACTCTAAAGACACACCCCTTGATCAATGAACATAAAGACCATTAACTTCTCTTACATTTTCACCTATAAAGACACTTGTCCCTTCATTTTATTATTCTTCATTAATAATGCATTTAAAGTTTACCTAACAAAACTCCCCCGTAAACTTAAATGCTTTAGTCTTTCAGGGCGGCTTGTATACATCACCGGCTAGCTCTTCACGTTTCTCTCTGAATTCGGGAGGTTGCTTAATGTATATTTCATCCGGAAGAAAAACATTCAAGACAACTTCAATATTTCCTCCTGAAATGCCTGCATTTTCAATTTTTTTGTATTTGATTCTACTGTATTCTTCCAGCTCCTCCATTTTGTCCTCAAACTTTTCTGCTTCGGCCAGCGGAAAACGATGCAAGCACAGAATCACAGCTTCAATTGCATCCTCTGCCTTTTTCTTATCACCATCGTTCAACCTCCCACCAATCTTATCATCCTTGATCTTATATTTCATATACTTTACATAGCTCTCCAACACATTCTTAGCTTCTAACTTCTTTTCGTGCATCTTTATCTCTTCCCTGACAGAAGCTCCTCCCTGTTGATACATCTTTGCAATAATCGGACTGCACAATTCCTCCAAGAAGTGTTTAACGTTCATGGTGTTGTTCTTCTGTCCGATTGTCTTATGTTCAGTAGCCACACACATCATTTCATTCAAATCAATGTGAAAGCGTACATTGATCTGGGGCATAGGTTCTGGAGGAATTCCAGACAGCTCAGATTTACCCAATAAATTGTTATCTTTCGCCCTTGCTCTCTCTTCCTCCTTTTTTAACATGTTTTCTCTCTCCACCTTCTCCGTTTCTTTTACTTCTTCATTTGCCTTGTCAGCCTCAATGCTTGCCTTGCCAGCTACTTCCTCAACCACACCAGCTTCTACATCTACCTTGTTTGTATTCTTTGAATTGTCATCATTTTGCAATTCCTCTTTTCTACTTTCTCCGCTTGCTATGCAAGCATCATGCTCATCCTTAGAGTTTTTCTCACTTTCACTTATGTCTTCCTCAATCTCATCCTCTTTTTCGTTGTCAGCTTTCTTTCTCATCAGCTCCTTTTTAGCTTTTTTGACCTCTTCTTCGTCTTCTTTTTCTTTAGCAACTTTCTTTCCCATTAGCACCGCTTTGAATCTTTCGATCTCTTCTTCATCATCTTCGTCAACTTCCTCTTTATCTTCTCCTTTGTAATCCTTTGTATAAACCTCTTTCAGCAAATTCCACGAATCTTTTGTTGTTTTTTCTCCATTAATATGACACCATGCTTTTTTATCAACGTTCTAACTCAACACCATAAAAGCTTAAAGATCTTTCCTTCTCAAGCTTGTGAATACCTCACTCTCTTTCTCCGTCATGTTTTTAACGTCTTTTGGCCACTCATAGCCACTCTCAACATTCTCCCATAGTCCTTTGGAGATTAACTATTCTTTCTTTCTACTACTCCACTTTTCGAAGTTTTCTTTTATGAGAACGAACGATGAAAAGAATAAAAATACCATAGTTTCGACCTAGCTCCGATACCAAATTGTGGTAAACGGAAGCTCTGATACCAATTTGATAGAATGAAAAGATGAGGAAATTTTATATTTTGTTTGAGGAAGAACATTTTTTCATAATTTTCTTACTTTTACTTCCCTTGCAACACTCTTACTTGGGTGTTTCATCCCTTACAACTAAATGACCACTCATATATATAGTGGTTTACATGACTTCTCAAAAGACACAACATTAATTAACATGACTCTTAAAACAAACAGACACAACACTTAATGAACGAACATAACTCTTGACTCTAAAGACACATCCCTTGATCAATGAACATAAAGACCATTAACTTCTCTTACCTTTTCACCTATAAAGACACTTGTCCCTTCATTTTATTATTTTTCATTAATAATGCATTTAAAGTTTACCCAACAAAAACTACTTGCAACAATGTTTATCCCAAGTTATTTATTTCATATGGCCGATTCTCTACGAGTCATCAAGATTACCTTTATTTATATTTACTTATTATGCCTGCCAACTTTATCTTAGTTTGGTTGATAAATTCCTTAACTTATTCAGAAGTACCGTCCAATGTTGTCAAACCTTTAGTAAATTTTCATTCAAGACTTGAGTTGATTTATTTTTAGTTTTGTGGCAAACATTCCTTTCAAGTAAGATTTTATATTTAAGAATTCACTTCACTTTTTAATATAAAATGACAATTATGTTAAGTTTTGACAATTCTCATTTATTTCATTCAAAGTTTTGGTAAGGAAATTTAATTGTAAGCTAATCCAAATTTGAAAATATAGGGGAATATCTTTAAACATACAATATGACTTCTTTGCGAAATGGGCTTCTTATTGTTTCAAATTCTGAATTCCCTTAAATTTTACAGGTCTAACATATATATATAAATACAACAATAGTCCCCTTTTTTTCTTCTTCCCTTTAGAGCAAAGTAACATATTTCAAAACATATCTAATTGTAAAATTTCAAGTAGGGACAATTATAGATCTTAGTCATTTATTTACTTATATTATTCTCAAGAATTTCAATAGCAAAACATATTTTATATAGGATTTCATTTCTAGAAATTTATATTTCAAATACATTTGTTCTGTAGAACTTAATCTTAGTATTTACTTACTTTCCGACTTACAAGTCACTTATTCATAGCAACGATCTTTTCAAGGATACTCAATTTAATATATTTACTTAAATACCAATTTATATTCACTCTTCCCATTCAAAATATAATTTAAAATTCCAAACTATTATAATTATCATTTTATTATCAAGTTGATTTATTTTCCATCCATTTTTGCCAAGTTTTACTAGTATATAATTACTTTATAAGTTCAAAGGCTATTGAAATTTTCTAAATACGGGGTTATAAATTTACATATATCCCATTTCCATTTAATTTTCCGATTTACTAATTTTTCCAAATCAAGTGTTTAACGCTTATTAGTTCATTCTAGTTTTCTTTAAATTCTCAGGCTCACCTAATTTGATTCAGGCTAAATTGGAAATATAAGTTAAGGGCCAAATAATAGAATGAATCAAATCAATAGGATTTTACCGAGTGGTCAAATAGATTGATAATTCAGGATCCAAGAAGCGACAAATCCCAAATTTTCCCGAAATTAGGACAAAGCACGATCGAGACTCAGGTTCGAAGAATCCTAACTACAGATAGATCCAACCAAAGGAACAAGTTCGAAGGAACAAGATTTAAACAAGGATATTTTTATAAAACAAGGCGAAAATTTCAAGTTATATAGAAAATCCTTTAAAATCCCTTAAAATATATAAAATATTATTATTTTCAAAATCGGTCATGATTCCAAGATGATTTCACTCATTCTAGAGTATTTCTACCCTATCTCTAATGAGTATTTCAACAACATAAGCTAAGGTTTGTATAAACCAAAGCTCTGATACCAAAATGTAACGACCTGCCTTTTGACTGCCTCAAGTTGGTAATTAAACCAACTAAAACTGTTCAAAAGGATAGATTGTTATTGCTTATGAAGTTGAAATGCAAATCATCATAGAATCACAGACATAGAATACAGAATATCTCACAATGGAAGTAAAATTTATACAACATTGCAAAATCTTTCAAAATTACTTAATATCAAAGTACAAAATAAATATAGAAACAGCGGAAGAATGAATATAGAACCATACTAATATTCAGTAGTAGGCAGAGATGGGCATAACTGCATATGACATAGTAGACGGATGGCTGGATCTCCAACGAATCTCAAGCTCTAACAGACATATTTCCAAGCTAAAATACTCGATCTGACTCGGGATTTTGCAAGGAATAAAACAACAAAATACACGAGTCAGGACTAACAGTCTCATATAAGTGAATTAACTCAAGAGAAGTGTCCACTGAAATGTACAATAACTTAAAGGATGTTTGGGATTTCCATCCTCTATGGATCCGCGAAACTAATATCTATATAATAATACACTATTATTGTATTGTCTACTCAGTAAAGTAAATACAGTGAAAATAGCGTAAGCGGAATTATATTTTTACCCTTACACCGTTTATAATACCGTAGTCTATACAGTATTGTAATCCCACCGTAAACCGATGGCATCAGAGGGTACTCCATAGGTACGATACAAATCAAAATCGTAGGGGGCTCGATAAGGATAATATGACAAGGCACACGGGGAATACCCACGGTAGGATTCTACCGGATTGCGGCTCCTGGGCCGGTGGTAACGCATAGCAGCCACTACCGCCCACCTCGAACAACACTCCCATAATCAAAAGGGTGCACCAAATCAATCACAACAGTAATAGAGATGGTATCAAAGAAGCATGTCCGATCGGAGGTGCTACCTCAATTAACCCGGGCATGGCTCCTGTTTTAGTCGTTTTAATTATGACCCGAAGGTCAAGGCTAATCCATTAGCGTTCTCTTTCTTCAAATCCAGTAATCGCCTCCATACCATCCTACTTCTTTTCTGGAACTCCACCGCGTACACAGTTGTTAAAGTGGTACCGGTGCTAACAGAGAGTATACCACTTACCAACTACGGTCTCTTTAATAACCAAACATTTACATTTTCCACACCGTGGCCATTACATTTGAAATCATATTTTCAAGTATCGAAATTGATTTATTTCAAGTTTACCCCAAAATCAATTATCCAAATAAATTCACTATTTGGTTATGGAAGTTTCAACATCCTCGAAATATCATTATTGCTCGAAAATCCTTTATTTCACCCTTTGGATTCACTAGACTGGATTGGACATAGCTTTTATTCGAATTAATATATATTTAGAAAAGTTAAGTTTTGAAAAATAGTATAAGTATATTTAATTGAAATTAATGTAATGCATATATATGTATATATAGTTGAAAATTTATTATAAAATTTATATAGTTAAAATAATTAAATTTATTTTACGAAATCAAGTAATGCGGAAAATCGCTTTTATGAAATTATAGTTCTATTCAAGAATATTAATCCAATCCAATCTAAGTCCATGTCTCACAATTCCTTTTTCCAACTAAATTTAGTATTCAAATCAATTTGCTTTTTATGATAATTCCTGTTCGACGACGAATATTCTATGAATTAGAATACCGTCGTGAAGTGTAATAAACCGCAAGCGCACGACGTACAATTGTTAGTATGTGGCAAATACGAGTCGATTCGCAGGGAAAGAAGTAATTTCCATTATATTCAATCAAATTAAACCAAAATTCGGATGGTGATTTAACTACAACTAAACTAGTGAACTAAAATTAATAAAAACTATGAGATAAATGGCAACTTAAGAATAAATCCACTTTCTAGATCATGTAATACAACAAGTTATGATATTACGATCTCTCTTCTTTTTTGGTCATTTGTGAATTTAGTTGATATGATTATTATAAGTATAGCTTATTCATGCTATTAACTAGCATAACATAAACTATCAAACTATATCATACCCACTAAATCACCTTACTAGATCTAATGAAAAATGAACAAGTTGAAATTGAAATTTACTTTAAGCGTGGCCTATGAACTATTAATTAGAACTATAGACCATCAAATTTTTGATTTCAATCTCCACTTGACTACCATGACATCAACATGACATGAAGCACAAAAAGAGTGAATGAACAGATAAATTATGTTGCAACCACATAATCAAGAGAGCTTCATTACCCCTAAGTTGAAAGGGATTAGCCTCTCATGTTTATTATTCTAACAACGAACGTAAATTGCAACATAGAACAAAAAACAAGAGAAAAAGAAAATAAAAATAAAATGAAGGACAATCTAATCTACTTGTAGAAAAGAAAACAACATATAAATAAAAAACTAAAACAAAAGAGAACAGGGAAGAAGAATTTTATTCCAAGCAAAGAATTACAGAATAAAACCTAAGATTGAATGAATCCAAATGAACTAGATACGAGTATATTTATAGTTGCCCAGACCAAGATTAAGTGGCTAATTACCCAATGTGGGACAAAAGCCCTTTTCAAAATAACAAATAAACCAAATAGCTAAGTGTGAACGCGTATGAATGGCTTTGCAAATGTCATAGCTTGCGGGCATCAAATGGCATCAACTCCAACTGTTTTGAGCATGAATAGGAATTCCATAACACCGCGATAAGCTATCTTTATGAAAAGGCATTGAATCATTAAAATATGCGGCAAAAGTTGGTTGAACAACAACATTTTTTTAAGCTTTAATATAGTTCTCAAAATCAATACTTTTCTTACACCAATTCTTCAAGCTTTTCAACAATTAAGTGTATCGATTCCATTCATCATAAATAACTTGAAAACACAACTATAAATACACAGTATCAATTATTTTTAAGAGAAAACAAGATAAATAAGCGGATAAAATATACACATTTACATGTATATCAATTCCCCAAAACAACTTCAAATTAAGTTATTAACCAAAAAGAGGTTTGTTAAATTCCAAACTTATTAACAAAACTTGTATTCATCATGACGTAGATAAGCATATTCCTCTATACTTGAATTTTACATTTCAAAAGGTTCGATTTCAACACTTCATGATTGATAAATCCCAAACAATTTTTAATGTTAATTGTTACTCAAAATGTGATTTATTAAATTATAACTTGTTAACCAACCCGCCTTCAATATGACTTAGATGGTTATATTTCTTTATGCTTGAATTTAAACATTTTTCATTTTGACAAACCTTTTCCTCATTCAAGAATTATCATATTATAAAATTTATTATATAAACTTGAAGTTATGAAGAGTTTATTTAAATATAACTAGAAATTAAGTGTTAACTTGCAAAATAACCTTAAAAATGTACTTCCATACAAATTGGATTTCTTATGAAAATTCAAGTAAAATTTGAACGAAATTGCTTTTAAACTTTCTTAAGGCTATATGAAAATTTCATGTAAAATTTCTACTTATAAATCCGATACAATATTTTAAGATATTCTTATTTTATTGACCACGATGTCCATATAAATTTTTCTATCCTATGGTCAAGTGATACGAATATTTATCATTTCAATCCGTTCTTCAAAATATTCGAATCCCGGGTATGTATCATTTCAACCCGCATCACAAATCGATTCGAATACACAAGGGGTTCGGGTATGTAACATTTCAACCGGTAATGTTTTCTAATCTAAGTGGGAACTTGCATGATGAGAAAATAAACATAACATATCATGCATACATCCATATTGTGACATATGATATAACTGTGTGTGTAGCATGTGCACAATCACGAAGCAAACAAATCTAGGCAACTAACATTTCATTCAACATTTCAAATCATTAATTCACGTAATAAAAATATTAGTCTGTGAGTGAGGGAAACTCACCTTTCGAGGCAAAGGGACGAACATGAAATCGACAAAGAAGCTGAAGCGAACACGATGTCCGACATGATGGTTTCAAGTAAATTTATATACACATACACGCAAGCATATACGTACATAACTATAACTTGGAAATTTCTGGGCACGATGATATCCAACTTGGCTACGAATCCTAATTTCACATTAACAATTTCTTCATGAGAACCCAAGTTGAACACACATATTTCGCTCTTAATTGTAAATAAAGAAAAGTATACCTCAGCCAAATGGTAAATGGTAGAAATCAGTAAGTTGTTTGTTGTTCCAACGAGAAACAAGGTCAGAACTTACCGACTGAAGCTCTATACTAATTGGAATAGCTTCACAGACATAGGTCCAAACACTTGGAGTGCGAAGTAATGTAAACTCATGGCAACTAGGGGATTTAGATCGGGATGACATTCCGAAGCTTGGTTGCGTGCTGGTGGTTTGACTGGAGGTGGAGCTGACCCCTTCGCTATATATATTTTTCCGAGCCTGTACTCGACTTTGACGAATGGAGGAGACCCTCGACCAACATAGTCGAGTCGGAGGTACGATTGTTATGGTTAGTGCACAGCCTTTAGTTGGCGACTGCGGTGATTTAGGTGGCTTCAGATTTGGTCGCGCCTTTTGATGGCCATCACGACAATTTATTTTTTCTTCCTTGGTTCGAATGTTTTTCTGAGTGGTGGCATGGTTCAACTGCGCACCGTCAGTGATGCAACATTGTTAAATAGAGGAGGAGTCGGGTCTGGATCTAAGCGGTGGTGGAGACTGTCGTTTAAGGCATGTTTGTTGGAGAAAGGCGGAATTTTGTCACGTGATTCAGGAAGGATGAGGAAGACGGGCAGCGATTGGAAGGAGCAACGCTCAATTGATGGGAGAGGAACAATGCGGTGGCTATCAGATGGAGGTAGCATGCTGTCGATTTTGAGGGAAAATGACATATTTCCATTTTGATGTGAAGGAGATATTTCAGAAGAAACTGAAGAGGACGGGATCACTTACTCCCTTCCTATACGCAATATACAATTTAGTTTCTTTCAAAATTCTTGCATGTGAGGTACCGACAGGAAAAGATTTGAAATCTTGTATACTGTTCAAAAATATCTGTAATTGTCAGAGAGGGATTTTGAAATCTCTATACACTGTTTGGAATCTTTGGATTACTGATAGTGTAGGATTTAAAGCTGCTGCCATATTTTCAGGGAGAAGTGAAATTTCAAATTAAGGTAGTAATGTAGAGAAATAACTTAGAGGAAGAAGGACATTTGTCAAATTTTGTTCAGCACAGAGGCACGTGTTAAGTTGGCTGAATATTGTATACCGTTGTTACATGGCTTGCATCCAAATTTGAGTTCACCGTTAATTCTTTCCCTTAGATTTGTTAACAGTTTTAATAATTTATATTTACTCTATAAGGACACAACGGTTAGCGCAACAAATGTACTAATGATGCTATTTGGTTTACGCATGCTATGGTTACGCGATGTTGAATAATAACAAAACCGTTTAACATTTTCATCGGACGTTAAATTGTTAGAAATTTAATTAAAATAAATTTGTTTAGAAATTCATTTTAAATTTGTGAAATCGTCACTAATGAACGGGACACAACTGTGTTGGACAACATTGTTTACTTATTCTAAATACGTTATAAATTTCAAAATTTATTAATGATGGAATAATTTAAATTCTTTATTTTATTAAGCCGGCCTTATATTGAAATCTAAATTTATATTTTGAAATCAACTTAACCTGAAACAATTTGTACCTTGAATGAGATTACAAAATTTATTTTATTTTTCTTTCAAGTCAAGGTCTTAACCTTTTAAATAAATCCAAATCTATCATAAAATATTCGTTTTGACAAGACCATTCATATTGAAAATAAATTTTCGTAAAAAAAATTCCACTTTAAAATAAATTTAAACTTAGCTCAATACAATTAACATTATAAATTCCAAATCAATACCCAAATGTAAATATCTATTTAACGTTAAATCTTAATCTATTTCATATTTAAAATGCCAGAATGACCGGTTCGTTGCAATCAGTCCATTAAAACTTGTTATCATTAGCTTGTGTGATTATATCCCACTACAGCCACGTTCATTACATCTTGACAGCTTTGTGAATTCTTTTGGAAATATAACCCTCTAGAATGAGAGAATTTATATTATATATTCTTCTGTAGATGGAATGTTGTGTTACTACCTCCTACAAAAGAAAGAAATTTAGTTTCCACGGTAAAATTGATTAATTGAACAGTTTCTGATAATCATATGGATGTAATATATATGTTCTCCTTTATTAAATAATAACTCTACTTTATAGCTTTTTCCAATAATATTGTTGGGAAATTTGGTAGTCTTTGTAACTCATAGCTTAGTAGAATCGTGTATTTGATATGCATAACAAAACTCAAGTTTTGGAGTTTTATACAGGAGTTCAATCAAATATATATGCTCATACAATGGACACTAGTCTATGGAGGGCAGTCATAGACAATTGTGATAAAGCCTCGAAAATTAAAATTGTACAATCTGCCTTTAGAAGGCTGCAAAACATGGTTTTTATTTATTTCAGCTGTCCTACTGCTTTATAGATATGGTTTTTTTTTGTAGGGAGCCCCGTGGATTTGGCTTTGTTCAATACGTAGACCCAGCAGATGCAGCTGAAGCTAAGTATCAAATGGACAGACAAATTTTATTTGGCCATGAGTTGACGGTTGTATTGCTGAAGAGAATAGAAAAAAAACCATATAATATGAGGCAGAGGGAGAAATCAAGGTAGTTGTTTACTTAACCCTGCCCTTTTAAGTTGTATTCCTGCTAAAAATAAATGTATATTCCAATTAAAAGTTATTTATAACAACTAAGTAGTAATAAAATGTAAAGCTATTGCACAGCGTGTTCGAACAGATTAAATATCGGACTCCACATATTACTATATTCATATACCATTATGAACTGTTCTTAAGATTTCTATGCATACGTTATTTTCTGTAGGGATCCACTCATCTAGAAGGAAAGTTGCCAAAGGGTGTCCTACTGGTAGGTCCACCTGGCAATGGAAAGATGATGTTAGCAAGAGCCATAGCAGGAGAAGCTGGTGTTCCTTTCTTCTCATGCAGTGGTAGCGAGTTTGAGGAGATTTTTATTGAAGTCGGAGCTAGGAGGGTCAGAGGTTTATTTGCTGCTGCCAAAAAACGACCTCCAGCCTTATATTTAATGATGAAATCGATGTAATCGGTGGCAGTTGCAATCCCAAGGATCAACAATACATGAAGATGATCCTGAATCAGATGCTAGTTGAGCTTGATGGCTTTAAACAGAACGAGGGTATTATTGTCGTTGCAGCCACTAACTTTCCCGAGTCTTTGGACAAAGCACTGATGCGACCAGGTCAATTAGACCGTCACGTCATTGTTCCCAATCCAAATGTAGAAGGCTGGAGGTAGATATTGGAATCTCACATGTCAAAGGTATTCTTTGTTTCCTTGTTAGCTTCAATCACAAACATGCCAGACTCACGTTGCTAAACCAAAATAGTTCATTGGTGTAGTGAAATTATAACACCTTGGAAAATATAGATAAAAGTTTGAGATGGCATGTCTACTTCTATAGTTTCCTCTCATGCATTCAATCTGCTATATTTGAGACTTTGGTATGTCGATTTTATTGTTTTAAACCTCATCATCTCAACATGATCTCAGTCAAGTTTTTTTTTTTTTTTTGCACTTTTTAACACCGAACTTTTTTAAAGAAATGTCAATTTTAAACATATGAAGTACTCTGAGATAGTTTGATGCACTTCAAAGACATGTATCACAAAATCCACACTAGAGATACGTGTCTTGTTTAACATCTTATCTAATACAAGATATCTCATGAATTTTTCTTTTGACAAGAACCAAGACTGAATATGAGATTTAAAACCTTGTTGATTTATGTATTAACCTTTTGCAGTTTAGAGCTTTACTAACTCATTGAATGAAATTCAACCTTAGCTTCTGAAGGCGGAGGGCGTTCACCTAATGATAATAGCAAGAGGCATGCCTGGGTTCTCGGGTATAGACCTAACAAACCTTGTAAACGTTGTCACCCTCAAAGAAGCAATGGATGGATCAAAAGCGGTTACAATGAACGATCTGGAATATGCAAAAGACAAAATAACAATGGGAAGCGAAAGGGAATCCACAGTAATATCCCCAGAATAAAAAAATATGATAGCATAACACGAGGGAAGGCACACCCTAGTAGCAATCTACACAAAGGGCGCCCTACCAGTGCATAAAGCCACTATAGTTCCACGTGGTATGGCTCTAGGCATAGTGTCTCAGTTACCAGAAAAGGACAAAAACCAGCATATCCAAAAAGAAAATGCTCGCAAGGTTAGATGTATGCACGGGTGGCAGAAGAGTTAATATTTGGGGAGAGCGAGGTTACTTCTGGCGCTTCTTCGGATATCAAGAAAGCGACTATTTTGGCTAGGGTGATGGAAAACAAGTATAGGATGAGCAAGGAGGTCGGGATTGTGATGCATGATTATGATGATAACGAGAAGAGCACTAGCACTGAAAACAGGCAGCTTATAGGGAACGAGGTTAAAGAGCTTCTAGAAAAGGCTTATAATAATGCAAAGAGTATACTTATGGCGCATGAGAAGGAGCTAGCTGCATTTGCTTGCCAATGCACTACAGGAGCACGAGACATTGACTGGTGCACAGATTAATAAATTGATTTTGAAAGCAAGTGGAAAGCAAAAGGAAAGGAGGTGGTCGTGAAATCTATGAATCTAACAGTAGCTTCCGCAGCAGTTGCTGCTGCTTCTAAGGTAGCCGCCAAGGCCAAAGAAGTCGCACAGCCTGCTGTTCGTTCTTAGACTTTAGAAGAAAAAAATTTGATGTTTAGGTTTATCTGATGAAATTCAAAAAATGTACTAGAAGATAACATGAACATCAAGCTTATATTTAAATGCTTTATGCATTAATGCGTATTCTTGTTTTACGGAACTTTCATAGTTGCACATTAACATGCTATATCTTGTTCCAACTTCATGTGCTGAAAACATGTATGCTCGTCCGTTTTGAAACATACAACATTGAAACTTGATTTAATTTTGATGACTTCCCAACTCTTGATGATTTGATAACAAGGAAATAGGAACCACATCCCATAAAAATAGCACATGAACTAAGCATTTTTTGGGTAAGAAACTCAATTTGTATCGATAACCACAAAATCTGTCACAACATAATTTCTCAGTTTGGAAAATACAATTAGATCATAGGATCAAAAATTCATTAGAAAGTAGAAAATAATGTGGTAGAAATGGGCATGGTTATCTTCTCGGTTATGGGCAGCGATGAAACCAGAAGTTCTACTTGTAGTGGGCGAAAAGTAATAAAGTGGTTTTTGGATAATCAAACTTCAATAAAAGTGTACCTATACACTTGTAGAAGAATTTGATGAGATGCAAAGAAATCAAATTTAAATCATGTTTTAAGACAAAGTAACAAACATTTGTTTATGCACAATACGTCTAGCACAACTTTTGTTTGTGAAATATCCATAAAACAAAGAAATAATAGTGAATTAATCATATGGATTTTCTAAAACTAATTTTTTTTGTAGTAGCCCCTGAATGATATATTCTTCAGATTGTCTATCACTTTAAATTTGAAATGTGCTAACCACATCTATACGAGTAATAAATACCAGTTTAAGTTGTATTTTATAGATTATATGAGATTAATATTCTTTATTATACTATTAATTATTTCTGAATCTTGGATAGAGCAGTTGCCCACCTCGTCTAGTATTAGTCTCGTCATTGGTTATATGATCGAATATGGTTACTATATTCAGCTATAGGCTCGGTTATGACCTCGGTTATAAGTATTATGCAAGATTATGAGCTTATTTATAACCTCGGTTATGAAAATGGTTATAGGTGTTTCATTCAATTAGCGTAGTGCTAAGAGCACCTAGGAAGGTGGTACAGGCTACCACCGACCATTTTTTTTTAATAAACGCGTTTGGTGGTTTTCCACTGCCTGAACACGTTTTGGTCGGTGATTCATGGTAGCTAGTAGCACTTTCCTGGGTGCTTTTAGCATATGACATTCAGACAATGAATACAAAAGATGTATCTGAACATATAAAGGAATTGAACGTTAATGAAGATGTATCTGAAGATGTATTACAAAAGACGAGAGCACAAATAGCATATGACATTCAGACAATCCATACAATTGGACAGTAGAAAGATTTTGCAGTTCTAATCAAGAAAAAAATGTTGAAGGTTGAATATTTTTTATTGTTTCCTAAATTTCCCTTTTTTATGTACTTTTCAGACTACTATCGTGTAAGTTTGGTGAAATGTTTGGGTATTTCAAATATTTGCAGTTTGTCGTGTAAGTTTGGGGTGTGCAGTCTGAGATTGGAATATTAAAAGCATGAGTGGTTTGTTGTAGTTTGTAGTTACTGTTATGCAGTTACTGTATTTGTTGTAGTCTGGGATTTTAAATGTTATGCAGCTAATGATGATTTTATTTGTTTACTATGCTGTTTACAATCCACTGAATATAGATAAAATGTATTTGGTGCTAGAAATTTTGTGGCTTGTTGAACCTAGCTAATCGCATAATGCCTTTACATTGGACATGTACTCTCTCACTGATATATTTTCCTTCTTTAAATTTTATAGTATCTTATAATTTATAATTTTCGTTGCACGCTGAGTACTGATTATTTGTTCAATTATTAAGTATATCGCATAAGCACTTTTAAATCCTTTTCAACTTAGACAACAGATTTGCACCTATCGTAAAAGGTAGCTAAGAACTAATTAGGTCAGCTTGTCTTTGTATTTTTGATCGTTAACGGATTTGCTATCACCATTTACAATATTTTTAGGGAGTGTGGTCGTAGTAACTGGAACATACTGTTCCTGTCCATGCCCCTTATAGCAGTCTCTATCTGAAACTTTTATAGAATAAAGTTATCTTCGTCTAGTTGTATGTTAATTGGTTGTTTTTGAGGTTTGATAATGGGATTGATGAGAACATGGTTTGTATATGATTGGCAACATATACAACATAGTAGAGTAGTCTCTTCCTTGCTTGTATTTTAATTTTGAAAATGATTTACAAAAATGGTTTTTATTCGGCTGTTTATTGTTAGAACTTGTAATTGTGTACTACTCTAGATTGCACAGTATTTTGTTTGTATTAGTTTCCTACACTTTATTAATAATATTTAGTACTCAACAACTTGTATAGAATCCCCTTGTGTATTGAATTATCAGCCTGTAATTGTTACTACTCTAAATGGTTTGATGTGTTGAGTTATCAACCTGTAATAATTTTTTTACATATCAACTTGCATGGAATTCGCTTGTGTATTATTCAGAGTTGTATTAGAAAAAAGTTTAAATCTCGATCACGAGCTCGGTTATTTGAACAATTATGGAATAATAGCTAAATTAGAAAATATAAAGTATAAAATATAAAATAAAAATAAAAATTAATTATTTCAGTTATAAGGTAGATCTTAACCTCGATTAAGACCTAAATTATGAATTCAATTATAAGCTTGTTTAAGAGCTCGGTTATGGGCTCCTTATGGTCTTGGTTATAGGCTAGGTTAAAGGTTTGGTTATGACCTCAATTATGACCATGGTTATGAGTCGGTTATGAGCTCGGTTATTACCTCGGTTATAAGCTAAGTTTAGATCTCAGTTATGAGCTCGGTTATTGGCTCAATTATTGGATCAGTTATGGAATAAAAGCTAAATTAGAAAATATAAAATATAAAACATAAATTATAAATTATAAAAAGTAAAAGCTAAAGTAGAAAATATAAAATATAAATTATAAAATATAAAATACAAAATATGAATAAAATATAAATAACTAATTTAAGATACAAGCTAGATCATAACCTCAATTAAGAGCTCAATTATAAATTCAATTATAATTTAAGAGCCAGGTTATGGGCTCAGTTATTGGATATGTTATGGGTTTAGTTTTGGCTTGGTTATGGTCTCGATTATGAACTAGGTTAAAGGTTTGGTTATGACCACAATTATGACAGTGATCATGAGCTAGGTTTAGATCTTGGTTATGGGCTCGGTTATTCCATCGATTATGAAATATAAGCTAAATTAGAAAATAAAAAATATATATAAAAAAATATTAATCATAAAATATTAAATATAAAGTATAAATTATAGAATATAAAATATAAAGTATAAAGTATAAAATATAAATATAAGTATAAAATATAAAATATAAACTATAAACTATAAACTATAAAATTTTAAGTTTAAAATATAAAATATAAAATATCTATATTTATACTATTAAAGCTGAGTTGGCTCTATGTCCCCTCTCGTTTCTATTATAGCGGATTGTGAGCTCCACACGTGTATTGTGTAGTCAACCGTCTCGCTTTACAACCGCGTATCATTTTCTTCTTTCTTCCCACGTTTATGTTCTCTTCCACCTAATCCCTCCCCCCTTTTGGGCTATCCATCGTCATTTTGCCTCTCTCCTTCTTCTTCGTCGACGTCCTGTTTGCAGTGGTTGTCCTATGTCCCTCTTCTCCATTCGTCCTCCACTCATTCTCTCGCACCCAACGGTTTCCATACCAAACCCTAAATTAAATTGGATCTATTCGGTTTCTCCTTCAACCAGCTGATAAGCAAGCATGCGTGCTCCCTGCAGTTTCTTCATTTTCCTTTCATCTACCCCTCCGCCTGATATATTCATCTTGGTCCTTCTATGTAGATGACTTTGATTGCATTTGAGCCAGGTACCCCCATAATGATTCCTACTCTTTATTTAATGTGTTATGGCAAGGTTTTTCTTGAAGCATTCTGATGATATAAATATGATTTTATTTTAAGTTTTATAAATAGAATCCTGTTTCTGCAGTTTCTGTCTATAGTTATGTTGGAAGTATTTACCTATTCCTTTCATGTTTTGTGGTTTAGCTAACCTATTGTTGAATTTACACTTTATAAAAAGAAACTACC